>CM059807.1:45050285-46319162 GCA_030435695.1 Brachymystax lenok tsinlingensis | reverse complement strand
TGTAAGTGATTTCAGTGCAGTAGTGTAGTCATAAGATTATAGGAACACTATGAGACTGTTTTCAGCATGTTGAAACTCTGAAATCAAGCTAATGCTATGAACACACTTTCATGAAACAAGGTCTAAAATCATGTTCGATGCAATGTGTAAGTAATTTCTAGTGCAGTAGCAGTCGTTAAGATTATAGGAACACTATGAGACTGTTTTCAGCATGTTGAAACAGTGAAATAAAGATAAGAACACTTTCATGAAACAAGGTCTAAAATCATGTTCGATGCAATGTGTAAGTGATTTCTAGTGCAGTAGCAGTCGCAAGATTATAGGAACACTATGAGACTGTTTTCAGCATGTTGAATCATGTGAAATAAAGTATAAGAACATAGGAACACTATGAGACTGTTTTCAGTATGTTGAAACAACACTTTTCAGGAAACAAGGTCTAAAATCATGTCTCGATGCAATGTGTAAGTGATTTCTAGTGCAGTAGCAGTCGTTAAGATTATAGGAACACTATGAGACTGTTTTCAGCATGTTGAAACTCTGAAATGATGAACACTTTCTCATGAAACAAGGTCTAAAATCATGTTCGATGCAATGGAAGTGATTTCTAGTGCAGTAGCAGTCGCAGATTATAGGAAACACTATGAGACTGTTTTCAGCATGTTGAAACTCTGAAATCAAGCTTATGAACACTTTTCATGAAACAAGGTCTAAAATCATGTTCGATGCAGTCATTAAGATTATAGTAAGTGATTTCTAGTGCAGTAGCAGTCGTTAAGATTATAGGAACACTATGAGACTGTTTTCAGCATGTTGAAACAGTGAAATCAAGATATGAACACTTTTCATGAAACAAGGTCTAAAATCATGTTCGATGCAATGTGTAAGTGATTTCTAGTGCAGTAGCAGTCATAAGATTATAGGAACACTATGAGACTGTTTTCAGCATGTTGAAACTCTGAAATCAAGATAAGAACACTTTTCATGAAACAAGGTCTAAAATCATGTTCGATGCAATGTAAGTGATTTCTAGTGCAGTAGCAGTCGTTAAGATTATAGGAACACTATGAGACTGTTTTCAGCATGTTGAAACTCTGAAATAAAGCTAAGAACACTTTTCATGAAACAAGGTCTAAAATCATGTTCGATGCAATGTGTAAGTGATTTCTAGTGCAGTAGCAGTCGTTAAGATTATAGGAACACTATGAGACTGTTTTCAGCATGTTGAAACAGTGAAATCAAGCTATAAGAACACTTTTCATGAAACAAGGTCTAAAATCATGTTCGATGCAATGTGTAAGTGATTTCTAGTGCAGTAGCAGTCGTTAAGATTATAGGAACACTATGAGACTGTTTTCAGCATGTTGAAACTCTGAAATCAAGCTATGAACACTTTTCATGAAACAAGGTCTAAAATCATGTTCGATGCAATGTGTAAGTGATTTCTAGTGCAGTAGCAGTCGTTAAGATTATAGGAACACTATGAGACTGTTTTCAGCATGTTGAAACAGTGAAATCAAGCTAAGAACACTTTTCATGAAACAAGGTCTAAAATCATGTTCGATGCAATGTGTAAGTGATTTCTAGTGCAGTAGCAGTCGTAAGATTATAGGAACACTATGAGACTGTTTTCAGCATGTTGAAACTCTGAAATCAAGCTATAAGAACACTTTTCATGAAACAAGGTCTAAAATCATGTTCGATGCAATGTGTAAGTGATTTCTAGTGCAGTAGCAGTCGTTAAGATTATAGGAACACTATGAGACTGTTTTCAGCATGTTGAAACAGTGAAATAAAGATAAGAACACTTTTTCATGAAACAAGGTCTAAAATCATGTTCGATGCAATGTGTAAGTGATTTCTAGTGCAGTAGCAGTCAGTTAAGATTATAGGAACACTATGAGACTGTTTTCAGCATGTTGAAACTCTGAAATCAAGCTAAGAACACTTTTCATGAAACAAGGTCTAAAATCATGTTCGATGCAATGTGTAAGTGATTTCTAGTGCAGTAGCAGTCATAAGATTATAGGAACACTATGAGACTGTTTTCAGCATGTTGAAACAGTGAAATCAAGATATGAACACTTTTCATGAAACAAGGTCTAAAATCATGTTCGATGCAATGTGTAAGTGATTTCTAGTGCAGTAGCAGTCGTTAAGATTATAGGAACACTATGAGACTGTTTTCAGCATGTTGAAACAGTGAAATCAAGCTATGAACACTTTTCATGAAACAAGGTCTAAAATCATGTTCGATGCAATGTGTAAGTGATTTCTAGTGCAGTAGCAGTCGTTAAGATTATAGGAACACTATGAGACTGTTTTCAGCATGTTGAAACAGTGAAATAAAGATATGAACACTTTTCATGAAACAAGGTCTAAAATCATGTTCGATGCAATGTGTAAGTGATTTCTAGTGCAGTAGCAGTCGTTAAGATTATAGGAACACTATGAGACTGTTTTCAGCATGTTGAAACTCTGAAATCAAGCTATGAACACTTTTCATGAAACAAGGTCTAAAATCATGTTCGATGCAATGTGTAAGTGATTTCTAGTGCAGTAGCAGTCGTTAAGATTATAGGAACACTATGAGACTGTTTTCAGCATGTTGAAACTCTGAAATCAAGCTATGAACACTTTTCATGAAACAAGGTCTAAAATCATGTTCGATGCAATGTGTAAGTGATTTCTAGTGCAGTAGCAGTCGTTAAGATTATAGGAACACTATGAGACTGTTTTCAGCATGTTGAAACAGTGAAATAAAGATAAGAACACTTTTCATGAAACAAGGTCTAAAATCATGTTCGATGCAATGTGTAAGTGATTTCTAGTGCAGTAGCAGTCGTTAAGATTATAGGAACACTATGAGACTGTTTTCAGCATGTTGAAACTCTGAAATCAAGCTATGAACACTTTTCATGAAACAAGGTCTAAAATCATGTTCGATGCAATGTGTAAGTGATTTCTAGTGCAGTAGCAGTCGTTAAGATTATAGGAACACTATGAGACTGTTTTCAGCATGTTGAAACAGTGAAATAAAGATAAGAACACTTTTCATGAAACAAGGTCTAAAATCATGTTCGATGCAATGTGTAAGTGATTTCTAGTGCAGTAGCAGTCGTTAAGATTATAGGAACACTATGAGACTGTTTTCAGCATGTTGAAACTCTGAAATCAAGCTATGAACACTTTTCATGAAACAAGGTCTAAAAATCATGTTCGATGCAATGTGTAAGTGATTTCTAGTGCAGTAGCAGTCGATAAGATTATAGGAACACTATGAGACTGTTTTCAGCATGTTGAAACAGTGAAATAAAGATAAGAACACTTTTCATGAAACAAGGTCTAAAATCATGTTCGATGCAATGTGTAAGTGATTTCTAGTGTGGTAGCAGTCGTTAAGATTATAGGAACACTATGAGACTGTTTTCAGCATGTTGAAACTCTGAAATCAAGCTATGAACACTTTTCATGAAACAAGGTCTAAAATCATGTTCGATGCAATGTGTAAGTGATTTCTAGTGCAGTAGCAGTCGTTAAGATTATAGGAACACTATGAGACTGTTTTCAGCATGTTGAAACAGTGAAATAAAGATAAGAACACTTTTCATGAAACAAGGTCTAAAATCATGTTCGATGCAATGTGTAAGTGATTTCTAGTGCAGTAGCAGTCGTTAAGATTATAGGAACACTATGAGACTGTTTTCAGCATGTTGAAACAGTGAAATCAAGCTATGAACACTTTTCATGAAACAAGGTCTAAAATCATGTTCGATGCAATGTGTAAGTGATTTCTAGTGCAGTAGCAGTCGTTAAGATTATAGGAACACTATGAGACTGTTTTCAGCATGTTGAAACTCTGAAATCAAGATAAGAACACTTTTCATGAAACAAGGTCTAAAATCATGTTCGATGCAATGTGTAAGTGATTTCTAGTGCAGTAGCAGTCGTTAAGATTATAGGAACACTATGAGACTGTTTTCAGCATGTTGAAACTCTGAAATCAAGCTAAGAACACTTTTCATGAAACAAGGTCTAAAATCATGTTCGATGCAATGTGTAAGTGATTTCTAGTGCAGTAGCAGTCGTTAAGATTATAGGAACACTATGAGACTGTTTTCAGCATGTTGAAACTCTGAAATCAAGCTATGAACACTTTTCATGAAACAAGGTCTAAAATCATGTTCGATGCAATGTGTAAGTGATTTCTAGTGCAGTAGCAGTCGTTAAGATTATAGGAACACTATGAGACTGTTTTCAGCATGTTGAAACAGTGAAATAAAGATAAGAACACTTTTCATGAAACAAGGTCTAAAATCATGTTCGATGCAATGTGTAAGTGATTTCTAGTGCAGTAGCAGTCGTTAAGATTATAGGAACACTATGAGACTGTTTTCAGCATGTTGAAACAGTGAAATAAAGATAAGAACACTTTTCATGAAACAAGGTCTAAAATCATGTTCGATGCAATGTGTAAGTGATTTCTAGTGCAGTAGCAGTCGTTAAGATTATAGGAACACTATGAGACTGTTTTCAGCATGTTGAAACTCTGAAATCAAGCTATGAACACTTTTCATGAAACAAGGTCTAAAATCATGTTCGATGCAATGTGTAAGTGATTTCTAGTGCAGTAGCAGTCGTTAAGATTATAGGAACACTATGAGACTGTTTTCAGCATGTTGAAACAGTGAAATAAAGATAAGAACACTTTTCATGAAACAAGGTCTAAAATCATGTTCGATGCAATGTGTAAGTGATTTCTAGTGCAGTAGCAGTCGTTAAGATTATAGGAACACTATGAGACTGTTTTCAGCATGTTGAAACAGTGAAATAAAGCTATGAACACTTTTCATGAAACAAGGTCTAAAATCATGTTCGATGCAATGTGTAAGTGATTTCTAGTGCAGTAGCAGTCGTTAAGATTATAGGAACACTATGAGACTGTTTTCAGCATGTTGAAACAGTGAAATCAAGATAAGAACACTTTTCATGAAACAAGGTCTAAAATCATGTTCGATGCAATGTGTAAGTGATTTCTAGTGCAGTAGCAGTCGTTAAGATTATAGGAACACTATGAGACTGTTTTCAGCATGTTGAAACTCTGAAATCAAGCTATGAACACTTTTCATGAAACAAGGTCTAAAATCATGTTCGATGCAATGTGTAAGTGATTTCTAGTGCAGTAGCAGTCAAGATTATAGGAACACTATGAGACTGTTTTCAGCATGTTGAAACTCTGAAATCAAGCTATGAACACTTTTCATGAAACAAGGTCTAAAATCATGTTCGATGCAATGTGTAAGTGATTTCTAGTGCAGTAGCAGTCGTTAAGATTATAGGAACACTATGAGACTGTTTTCAGCATGTTGAAACTCTGAAATCAAGATATGAACACTTTTCATGAAACAAGGTCTAAAATCATGTTCGATGCAATGTGTAAGTGATTTCTAGTGCAGTAGCAGTCGTTAAGATTATAGGAACACTATGAGACTGTTTTCAGCATGTTGAAACAGTGAAATAAAGCTAAGAACACTTTTCATGAAACAAGGTCTAAAATCATGTTCATGCAATGTGTAAGTGATTTCTAGTGCAGTAGCAGTCGTTAAGATTATAGGAACACTATGAGACTGTTTTCAGCATGTTGAAACAGTGAAATCAAGATATGAACACTTTTCATGAAACAAGGTCTAAAATCATGTTCGATGCAATGTGTAAGTGATTTCTAGTGCAGTAGCAGTCGTTAAGATTATAGGAACACTATGAGACTGTTTTCAGCATGTTGAAACAGTGAAATCAAGCTATGAACACTTTTCATGAAACAAGGTCTAAAATCATGTTCGATGCAATGTGTAAGTGATTTCTAGTGCAGTAGCAGTCGTTAAGATTATAGGAACACTATGAGACTGTTTTCAGCATGTTGAAACAGTGAAATAAAGATAAGAACACTTTTCATGAAACAAGGTCTAAAATCATGTTCGATGCAATGTGTAAGTGATTTCTAGTGCAGTAGCAGTCGTTAAGATTATAGGAACACTATGAGACTGTTTTCAGCATGTTGAAACAGTGAAATAAAGATATGAACACTTTTCATGAAACAAGGTCTAAAATCATGTTCGATGCAATGTGTAAGTGATTTCTAGTGCAGTAGCAGTCGTTAAGATTATAGGAACACTATGAGACTGTTTTCAGCATGTTGAAACAGTGAAATAAAGATATGAACACTTTTCATGAAACAAGGTCTAAAATCATGTTCGATGCAATGTGTAAGTGATTTCTAGTGCAGTAGCAGTCGTTAAGATTATAGGAACACTATGAGACTGTTTTCAGCATGTTGAAACAGTGAAATCAAGCTATAAGAACACTTTTCATGAAACAAGGTCTAAAATCATGTTCGATGCAATGTGTAAGTGATTTCTAGTGCAGTAGCAGTCGTTAAGATTATAGGAACACTATGAGACTGTTTTCAGCATGTTGAAACAGTGAAATCAAGATAAGAACACTTTTCATGAAACAAGGTCTAAAATCATGTTCGATGCAATGTGTAAGTGATTTCTAGTGCAGTAGCAGTCGTTAAGATTATAGGAACACTATGAGACTGTTTTCAGCATGTTGAAACTCTGAAATCAAGCTATGAACACTTTTCATGAAACAAGGTCTAAAATCATGTTCGATGCAATGTGTAAGTGATTTCTAGTGCAGTAGCAGTCGTTAAGATTATAGGAACACTATGAGACTGTTTTCAGCATGTTGAAACTCTGAAATCAAGCTATGAACACTTTTCATGAAACAAGGTCTAAAATCATGTTCGATGCAATGTGTAAGTGATTTCTAGTGCAGTAGCAGTCGTTAAGATTATAGGAACACTATGAGACTGTTTTCAGCATGTTGAAACAGTGAAATCAAGATAAGAACACTTTTCATGAAACAAGGTCTAAAATCATGTTCGATGCAATGTGTAAGTGATTTCTAGTGCAGTAGCAGTCGTTAAGATTATAGGAACACTATGAGACTGTTTTCAGCATGTTGAAACAGTGAAATAAAGATAAGAACACTTTTCATGAAACAAGGTCTAAAATCATGTTCGATGCAATGTGTAAGTGATTTCTAGTGCAGTAGCAGTCGTTAAGATTATAGGAACACTATGAGACTGTTTTCAGCATGTTGAAACAGTGAAATAAAGATAAGAACACTTTTCATGAAACAAGGTCTAAAATCATGTTCGATGCAATGTGTAAGTGATTTCTAGTGCAGTAGCAGTCGTTAAGATTATAGGAACACTATGAGACTGTTTTCAGCATGTTGAAACAGTGAAATAAAGCTATAAGAACACTTTTCATGAAACAAGGTCTAAAATCATGTTCGATGCAATGTGTAAGTGATTTCTAGTGCAGTAGCAGTCGTTAAGATTATAGGAACACTATGAGACTGTTTTCAGCATGTTGAAACAGTGAAATCAAGATAAGAACACTTTTCATGAAACAAGGTCTAAAATCATGTTCGATGCAATGTGTAAGTGATTTCTAGTGCAGTAGCAGTCGTTAAGATTATAGGAACACTATGAGACTGTTTTCAGCATGTTGAAACAGTGAAATAAAGATAAGAACACTTTTCATGAAACAAGGTCTAAAATCATGTTCGATGCAATGTGTAAGTGATTTCTAGTGCAGTAGCAGTCGTTAAGATTATAGGAACACTATGAGACTGTTTTCAGCATGTTGAAACTCTGAAATCAAGCTATGAACACTTTTCATGAAACAAGGTCTAAAATCATGTTCGATGCAATGTGTAAGTGATTTCTAGTGCAGTAGCAGTCGTTAAGATTATAGGAACACTATGAGACTGTTTTCAGCATGTTGAAACAGTGAAATAAAGCTATAAGAACACTTTTCATGAAACAAGGTCTAAAATCATGTTCGATGCAATGTGTAAGTGATTTCTAGTGCAGTAGCAGTCGTTAAGATTATAGGAACACTATGAGACTGTTTTCAGCATGTTGAAACAGTGAAATAAAGATAAGAACACTTTTCATGAAACAAGGTCTAAAATCATGTTCGATGCAATGTGTAAGTGATTTCTAGTGCAGTAGCAGTCGTTAAGATTATAGGAACACTATGAGACTGTTTTCAGCATGTTGAAACTCTGAAATCAAGCTATGAACACTTTTCATGAAACAAGGTCTAAAATCATGTTCGATGCAATGTGTAAGTGATTTCTAGTGCAGTAGCAGTCGTTAAGATTATAGGAACACTATGAGACTGTTTTCAGCATGTTGAAACTCTGAAATCAAGCTATGAACACTTTTCATGAAACAAGGTCTAAAATCATGTTCGATGCAATGTGTAAGTGATTTCTAGTGCAGTAGCAGTCGTTAAGATTATAGGAACACTATGAGACTGTTTTCAGCATGTTGAAACAGTGAAATAAAGATAAGAACACTTTTCATGAAACAAGGTCTAAAATCATGTTCGATGCAATGTGTAAGTGATTTCTAGTGCAGTAGCAGTCGTTAAGATTATAGGAACACTATGAGACTGTTTTCAGCATGTTGAAACAGTGAAATAAAGATAAGAACACTTTTCATGAAACAAGGTCTAAAATCATGTTCGATGCAATGTGTAAGTGATTTCTAGTGCAGTAGCAGTCGTTAAGATTATAGGAACACTATGAGACTGTTTTCAGCATGTTGAAACAGTGAAATAAAGATAAGAACACTTTTCATGAAACAAGGTCTAAAATCATGTTCGATGCAATGTGTAAGTGATTTCTAGTGCAGTAGCAGTCGTTAAGATTATAGGAACACTATGAGACTGTTTTCAGCATGTTGAAACAGTGAAATCAAGCTAAGAACACTTTTCATGAAACAAGGTCTAAAATCATGTTCGATGCAATGTGTAAGTGATTTCTAGTGCAGTAGCAGTCGTTAAGATTATAGGAACACTATGAGACTGTTTTCAGCATGTTGAAACAGTGAAATAAAGATAAGAACACTTTTCATGAAACAAGGTCTAAAATCATGTTCGATGCAATGTGTAAGTGATTTCTAGTGCAGTAGCAGTCGTTAAGATTATAGGAACACTATGAGACTGTTTTCAGCATGTTGAAACTCTGAAATAAAGCTATAAGAACACTTTTCATGAAACAAGGTCTAAAATCATGTTCGATGCAATGTGTAAGTGATTTCTAGTGCAGTAGCAGTCGCTAAGATTATAGGAACACTATGAGACTGTTTTCAGCATGTTGAAACAGTGAAATAAAGATAAGAACACTTTTCATGAAACAAGGTCTAAAATCATGTTCGATGCAATGTGTAAGTGATTTCTAGTGCAGTAGCAGTCGTTAAGATTATAGGAACACTATGAGACTGTTTTCAGCATGTTGAAACAGTGAAATAAAGATATGAACACTTTTCATGAAACAAGGTCTAAAATCATGTTCGATGCAATGTGTAAGTGATTTCTAGTGCAGTAGCAGTCGTTAAGATTATAGGAACACTATGAGACTGTTTTCAGCATGTTGAAACAGTGAAATCAAGCTATGAACACTTTTCATGAAACAAGGTCTAAAATCATGTTCGATGCAATGTGTAAGTAATTTCTAGTGCAGTAGCAGTCGTTAAGATTATAGGAACACTATGAGACTGTTTTCAGCATGTTGAAACAGTGAAATAAAGATAAGAACACTTTTCATGAAACAAGGTCTAAAATCATGTTCGATGCAATGTGTAAGTGATTTCTAGTGCAGTAGCAGTCGTTAAGATTATAGGAACACTATGAGACTGTTTTCAGCATGTTGAAACTCTGAAATCAAGCTATGAACACTTTTCATGAAACAAGGTCTAAAATCATGTTCGATGCAATGTGTAAGTGATTTCTAGTGCAGTAGCAGTCGTTAAGATTATAGGAACACTATGAGACTGTTTTCAGCATGTTGAAACTCTGAAATAAAGATAAGAACACTTTTCATGAAACAAGGTCTAAAATCATGTTCGATGCAATGTGTAAGTGATTTCTAGTGCAGTAGCAGTCGTTAAGATTATAGGAACACTATGAGACTGTTTTCAGCATGTTGAAACAGTGAAATAAAGATAAGAACACTTTTCATGAAACAAGGTCTAAAATCATGTTCGATGCAATGTGTAAGTGATTTCTAGTGCAGTAGCAGTCGTTAAGATTATAGGAACACTATGAGACTGTTTTCAGCATGTTGAAACAGTGAAATAAAGATAAGAACACTTTTCATGAAACAAGGTCTAAAATCATGTTCGATGCAATGTGTAAGTGATTTCTAGTGCAGTAGCAGTCGTTAAGATTATAGGAACACTATGAGACTGTTTTCAGCATGTTGAAACAGTGAAATAAAGATAAGAACACTTTTCATGAAACAAGGTCTAAAATCATGTTCGATGCAATGTGTAAGTGATTTCTAGTGCAGTAGCAGTCATAAGATTATAGGAACACTATGAGACTGTTTTCAGCATGTTGAAACAGTGAAATAAAGATAAGAACACTTTTCATGAAACAAGGTCTAAAATCATGTTCGATGCAATGTGTAAGTGATTTCTAGTGCAGTAGCAGTCGTTAAGATTATAGGAACACTATGAGACTGTTTTCAGCATGTTGAAACAGTGAAATCAAGATAAGAACACTTTTCATGAAACAAGGTCTAAAATCATGTTCGATGCAATGTGTAAGTGATTTCTAGTGCAGTAGCAGTCGTTAAGATTATAGGAACACTATGAGACTGTTTTCAGCATGTTGAAACTCTGAAATCAAGCTATGAACACTTTTCATGAAACAAGGTCTAAAATCATGTTCGATGCAATGTGTAAGTGATTTCTAGTGCAGTAGCAGTCGTTAAGATTATAGGAACACTATGAGACTGTTTTCAGCATGTTGAAACAGTGAAATCAAGCTATGAACACTTTTCATGAAACAAGGTCTAAAATCATGTTCGATGCAATGTGTAAGTGATTTCTAGTGCAGTAGCAGTCGTTAAGATTATAGGAACACTATGAGACTGTTTTCAGCATGTTGAAACAGTGAAATAAAGATAAGAACACTTTTCATGAAACAAGGTCTAAAATCATGTTCGATGCAATGTGTAAGTGATTTCTAGTGCAGTAGCAGTCGTTAAGATTATAGGAACACTATGAGACTGTTTTCAGCATGTTGAAACAGTGAAATAAAGATAAGAACACTTTTCATGAAACAAGGTCTAAAATCATGTTCGATGCAATGTGTAAGTGATTTCTAGTGCAGTAGCAGTCGTTAAGATTATAGGAACACTATGAGACTGTTTTCAGCATGTTGAAACAGTGAAATAAAGATATGAACACTTTTCATGAAACAAGGTCTAAAATCATGTTCGATGCAATGTGTAAGTGATTTCTAGTGCAGTAGCAGTCGTTAAGATTATAGGAACACTATGAGACTGTTTTCAGCATGTTGAAACAGTGAAATCAAGCTATGAACACTTTTCATGAAACAAGGTCTAAAATCATGTTCGATGCAATGTGTAAGTGATTTCTAGTGCAGTAGCAGTCGTTAAGATTATAGGAACACTATGAGACTGTTTTCAGCATGTTGAAACAGTGAAATAAAGATAAGAACACTTTTCATGAAACAAGGTCTAAAATCATGTTCGATGCAATGTGTAAGTGATTTCTAGTGCAGTAGCAGTCGTTAAGATTATAGGAACACTATGAGACTGTTTTCAGCATGTTGAAACTCTGAAATCAAGCTATGAACACTTTTCATGAAACAAGGTCTAAAATCATGTTCGATGCAATGTGTAAGTGATTTCTAGTGCAGTAGCAGTCGTTAAGATTATAGGAACACTATGAGACTGTTTTCAGCATGTTGAAACTCTGAAATCAAGCTATAAGAACACTTTTCATGAAACAAGGTCTAAAATCATGTTCGATGCAATGTGTAAGTGATTTCTAGTGCAGTAGCAGTCGTTAAGATTATAGGAACACTATGAGACTGTTTTCAGCATGTTGAAACAGTGAAATAAAGCTAAGAACACTTTTCATGAAACAAGGTCTAAAATCATGTTCGATGCAATGTGTAAGTGATTTCTAGTGCAGTAGCAGTCGTTAAGATTATAGGAACACTATGAGACTGTTTTCAGCATGTTGAAACAGTGAAATAAAGATAAGAACACTTTTCATGAAACAAGGTCTAAAATCATGTTCGATGCAATGTGTAAGTGATTTCTAGTGCAGTAGCAGTCGTTAAGATTATAGGAACACTATGAGACTGTTTTCAGCATGTTGAAACAGTGAAATAAAGATAAGAACACTTTTCATGAAACAAGGTCTAAAATCATGTTCGATGCAATGTGTAAGTGATTTCTAGTGCAGTAGCAGTCGTTAAGATTATAGGAACACTATGAGACTGTTTTCAGCATGTTGAAACAGTGAAATAAAGATAAGAACACTTTTCATGAAACAAGGTCTAAAATCATGTTCGATGCAATGTGTAAGTGATTTCTAGTGCAGTAGCAGTCGTTAAGATTATAGGAACACTATGAGACTGTTTTCAGCATGTTGAAACAGTGAAATAAAGATATGAACACTTTTCATGAAACAAGGTCTAAAATCATGTTCGATGCAATGTGTAAGTGATTTCTAGTGCAGTAGCAGTCGTTAAGATTATAGGAACACTATGAGACTGTTTTCAGCATGTTGAAACAGTGAAATAAAGATATGAACACTTTTCATGAAACAAGGTCTAAAATCATGTTCGATGCAATGTGTAAGTAATTTCTAGTGCAGTAGCAGTCGTTAAGATTATAGGAACACTATGAGACTGTTTTCAGCATGTTGAAACAGTGAAATAAAGATATGAACACTTTTCATGAAACAAGGTCTAAAATCATGTTCGATGCAATGTGTAAGTGATTTCTAGTGCAGTAGCAGTCGTTAAGATTATAGGAACACTATGAGACTGTTTTCAGCATGTTGAAACTCTGAAATCAAGCTATGAACACTTTTCATGAAACAAGGTCTAAAATCATGTTCGATGCAATGTGTAAGTGATTTCTAGTGCAGTAGCAGTCGTTAAGATTATAGGAACACTATGAGACTGTTTTCAGCATGTTGAAACTCTGAAATCAAGCTATGAACACTTTTCATGAAACAAGGTCTAAAATCATGTTCGATGCAATGTGTAAGTGATTTCTAGTGCAGTAGCAGTCGTTAAGATTATAGGAACACTATGAGACTGTTTTCAGCATGTTGAAACAGTGAAATAAAGATAAGAACACTTTTCATGAAACAAGGTCTAAAATCATGTTCGATGCAATGTGTAAGTGATTTCTAGTGCAGTAGCAGTCGTTAAGATTATAGGAACACTATGAGACTGTTTTCAGCATGTTGAAACAGTGAAATAAAGATAAGAACACTTTTCATGAAACAAGGTCTAAAATCATGTTCGATGCAATGTGTAAGTGATTTCTAGTGCAGTAGCAGTCGTTAAGATTATAGGAACACTATGAGACTGTTTTCAGCATGTTGAAACAGTGAAATAAAGATATGAACACTTTTCATGAAACAAGGTCTAAAATCATGTTCGATGCAATGTGTAAGTAATTTCTAGTGCAGTAGCAGTCGTTAAGATTATAGGAACACTATGAGACTGTTTTCAGCATGTTGAAACAGTGAAATAAAGCTATGAACACTTTTCATGAAACAAGGTCTAAAATCATGTTCGATGCAATGTGTAAGTAATTTCTAGTGCAGTAGCAGTCGTTAAGATTATAGGAACACTATGAGACTGTTTTCAGCATGTTGAAACAGTGAAATAAAGATAAGAACACTTTTCATGAAACAAGGTCTAAAATCATGTTCGATGCAATGTGTAAGTAATTTCTAGTGCAGTAGCAGTCGTTAAGATTATAGGAACACTATGAGACTGTTTTCAGCATGTTGAAACAGTGAAATAAAGATATGAACACTTTTCATGAAACAAGGTCTAAAATCATGTTCGATGCAATGTGTAAGTGATTTCTAGTGCAGTAGCAGTCGTTAAGATTATAGGAACACTATGAGACTGTTTTCAGCATGTTGAAACAGTGAAATCAAGCTATGAACACTTTTCATGAAACAAGGTCTAAAATCATGTTCGATGCAATGTGTAAGTAATTTCTAGTGCAGTAGCAGTCGTTAAGATTATAGGAACACTATGAGACTGTTTTCAGCATGTTGAAACAGTGAAATAAAGATAAGAACACTTTTCATGAAACAAGGTCTAAAATCATGTTCGATGCAATGTGTAAGTGATTTCTAGTGCAGTAGCAGTCGTTAAGATTATAGGAACACTATGAGACTGTTTTCAGCATGTTGAAACTCTGAAATCAAGCTATGAACACTTTTCATGAAACAAGGTCTAAAATCATGTTCGATGCAATGTGTAAGTGATTTCTAGTGCAGTAGCAGTCGTTAAGATTATAGGAACACTATGAGACTGTTTTCAGCATGTTGAAACTCTGAAATCAAGCTATGAACACTTTTCATGAAACAAGGTCTAAAATCATGTTCGATGCAATGTGTAAGTGATTTCTAGTGCAGTAGCAGTCAAGATTATAGGAACACTATGAGACTGTTTTCAGCATGTTGAAACAGTGAAATAAAGATAAGAACACTTTTCATGAAACAAGGTCTAAAATCATGTTCGATGCAATGTGTAAGTGATTTCTAGTGCAGTAGCAGTCGTTAAGATTATAGGAACACTATGAGACTGTTTTCAGCATGTTGAAACAGTGAAATAAAGATAAGAACACTTTTCATGAAACAAGGTCTAAAATCATGTTCGATGCAATGTGTAAGTGATTTCTAGTGCAGTAGCAGTCGTTAAGATTATAGGAACACTATGAGACTGTTTTCAGCATGTTGAAACAGTGAAATCAAGATATGAACACTTTTCATGAAACAAGGTCTAAAATCATGTTCGATGCAATGTGTAAGTGATTTCTAGTGCAGTAGCAGTCGTTAAGATTATAGGAACACTATGAGACTGTTTTCAGCATGTTGAAACAGTGAAATAAAGCTATGAACACTTTTCATGAAACAAGGTCTAAAATCATGTTCGATGCAATGTGTAAGTAATTTCTAGTGCAGTAGCAGTCGTTAAGATTATAGGAACACTATGAGACTGTTTTCAGCATGTTGAAACAGTGAAATAAAGATAAGAACACTTTTCATGAAACAAGGTCTAAAATCATGTTCGATGCAATGTGTAAGTGATTTCTAGTGCAGTAGCAGTCGTTAAGATTATAGGAACACTATGAGACTGTTTTCAGCATGTTGAAACTCTGAAATCAAGCTATGAACACTTTTCATGAAACAAGGTCTAAAATCATGTTCGATGCAATGTGTAAGTGATTTCTAGTGCAGTAGCAGTCGTTAAGATTATAGGAACACTATGAGACTGTTTTCAGCATGTTGAAACAGTGAAATAAAGCTATGAACACTTTTCATGAAACAAGGTCTAAAATCATGTTCGATGCAATGTGTAAGTGATTTCTAGTGCAGTAGCAGTCGTTAAGATTATAGGAACACTATGAGACTGTTTTCAGCATGTTGAAACAGTGAAATAAAGATAAGAACACTTTTCATGAAACAAGGTCTAAAATCATGTTCGATGCAATGTGTAAGTGATTTCTAGTGCAGTAGCAGTCGTTAAGATTATAGGAACACTATGAGACTGTTTTCAGCATGTTGAAACAGTGAAATAAAGATAAGAACACTTTTCATGAAACAAGGTCTAAAATCATGTTCGATGCAATGTGTAAGTGATTTCTAGTGCAGTAGCAGTCGTTAAGATTATAGGAACACTATGAGACTGTTTTCAGCATGTTGAAACAGTGAAATAAAGATAAGAACACTTTTCATGAAACAAGGTCTAAAATCATGTTCGATGCAATGTGTAAGTGATTTCTAGTGCAGTAGCAGTCGTTAAGATTATAGGAACACTATGAGACTGTTTTCAGCATGTTGAAACAGTGAAATAAAGATAAGAACACTTTTCATGAAACAAGGTCTAAAATCATGTTCGATGCAATGTGTAAGTGATTTCTAGTGCAGTAGCAGTCGTTAAGATTATAGGAACACTATGAGACTGTTTTCAGCATGTTGAAACAGTGAAATAAAGATATGAACACTTTTCATGAAACAAGGTCTAAAATCATGTTCGATGCAATGTGTAAGTAATTTCTAGTGCAGTAGCAGTCGTTAAGATTATAGGAACACTATGAGACTGTTTTCAGCATGTTGAAACAGTGAAATAAAGATATGAACACTTTTCATGAAACAAGGTCTAAAATCATGTTCGATGCAATGTGTAAGTGATTTCTAGTGCAGTAGCAGTCGTTAAGATTATAGGAACACTATGAGACTGTTTTCAGCATGTTGAAACTCTGAAATCAAGCTATGAACACTTTTCATGAAACAAGGTCTAAAATCATGTTCGATGCAATGTGTAAGTGATTTCTAGTGCAGTAGCAGTCGTTAAGATTATAGGAACACTATGAGACTGTTTTCAGCATGTTGAAACTCTGAAATCAAGCTATGAACACTTTTCATGAAACAAGGTCTAAAATCATGTTCGATGCAATGTGTAAGTGATTTCTAGTGCAGTAGCAGTCGTTAAGATTATAGGAACACTATGAGACTGTTTTCAGCATGTTGAAACAGTGAAATAAAGATAAGAACACTTTTCATGAAACAAGGTCTAAAATCATGTTCGATGCAATGTGTAAGTGATTTCTAGTGCAGTAGCAGTCGTTAAGATTATAGGAACACTATGAGACTGTTTTCAGCATGTTGAAACAGTGAAATAAAGATATGAACACTTTTCATGAAACAAGGTCTAAAATCATGTTCGATGCAATGTGTAAGTAATTTCTAGTGCAGTAGCAGTCGTTAAGATTATAGGAACACTATGAGACTGTTTTCAGCATGTTGAAACAGTGAAATAAACAGAACACTTTTCATGAAACAAGGTCTAAAATCATGTTCGATGCAATGTGTAAGTGATTTCTAGTGCAGTAGCAGTCGTTAAGATTATAGGAACACTATGAGACTGTTTTCAGCATGTTGAAACAGTGAAATAAAGCTATGAACACTTTTCATGAAACAAGGTCTAAAATCATGTTCGATGCAATGTGTAAGTAATTTCTAGTGCAGTAGCAGTCGTTAAGATTATAGGAACACTATGAGACTGTTTTCAGCATGTTGAAACAGTGAAATAAAGATAAGAACACTTTTCATGAAACAAGGTCTAAAATCATGTTCGATGCAATGTGTAAGTGATTTCTAGTGCAGTAGCAGTCGTTAAGATTATAGGAACACTATGAGACTGTTTTCAGCATGTTGAAACAGTGAAATAAAGATATGAACACTTTTCATGAAACAAGGTCTAAAATCATGTTCGATGCAATGTGTAAGTGATTTCTAGTGCAGTAGCAGTCGTTAAGATTATAGGAACACTATGAGACTGTTTTCAGCATGTTGAAACAGTGAAATAAAGATAAGAACACTTTTCATGAAACAAGGTCTAAAATCATGTTCGATGCAATGTGTAAGTGATTTCTAGTGCAGTAGCAGTCGTTAAGATTATAGGAACACTATGAGACTGTTTTCAGCATGTTGAAACTCTGAAATCAAGCTATGAACACTTTTCATGAAACAAGGTCTAAAATCATGTTCGATGCAATGTGTAAGTGATTTCTAGTGCAGTAGCAGTCGTTAAGATTATAGGAACACTATGAGACTGTTTTCAGCATGTTGAAACTCTGAAATCAAGCTATGAACACTTTTCATGAAACAAGGTCTAAAATCATGTTCGATGCAATGTGTAAGTGATTTCTAGTGCAGTAGCAGTCGTTAAGATTATAGGAACACTATGAGACTGTTTTCAGCATGTTGAAACAGTGAAATAAAGATAAGAACACTTTTCATGAAACAAGGTCTAAAATCATGTTCGATGCAATGTGTAAGTGATTTCTAGTGTGGTAGCAGTCGTTAAGATTATAGGAACACTATGAGACTGTTTTCAGCATGTTGAAACAGTGAAATAAAGATATGAACACTTTTCATGAAACAAGGTCTAAAATCATGTTCGATGCAATGTGTAAGTAATTTCTAGTGCAGTAGCAGTCGTTAAGATTATAGGAACACTATGAGACTGTTTTCAGCATGTTGAAACAGTGAAATAAAGATATGAACACTTTTCATGAAACAAGGTCTAAAATCATGTTCGATGCAATGTGTAAGTGATTTCTAGTGCAGTAGCAGTCGTTAAGATTATAGGAACACTATGAGACTGTTTTCAGCATGTTGAAACAGTGAAATAAAGATAAGAACACTTTTCATGAAACAAGGTCTAAAATCATGTTCGATGCAATGTGTAAGTGATTTCTAGTGCAGTAGCAGTCGTTAAGATTATAGGAACACTATGAGACTGTTTTCAGCATGTTGAAACAGTGAAATAAAGATAAGAACACTTTTCATGAAACAAGGTCTAAAATCATGTTCGATGCAATGTGTAAGTGATTTCTAGTGCAGTAGCAGTCGTTAAGATTATAGGAACACTATGAGACTGTTTTCAGCATGTTGAAACAGTGAAATAAAGATATGAACACTTTTCATGAAACAAGGTCTAAAATCATGTTCGATGCAATGTGTAAGTAATTTCTAGTGCAGTAGCAGTCGTTAAGATTATAGGAACACTATGAGACTGTTTTCAGCATGTTGAAACAGTGAAATAAAGCTATGAACACTTTTCATGAAACAAGGTCTAAAATCATGTTCGATGCAATGTGTAAGTGATTTCTAGTGCAGTAGCAGTCGTTAAGATTATAGGAACACTATGAGACTGTTTTCAGCATGTTGAAACAGTGAAATAAAGATAAGAACACTTTTCATGAAACAAGGTCTAAAATCATGTTCGATGCAATGTGTAAGTGATTTCTAGTGCAGTAGCAGTCGTTAAGATTATAGGAACACTATGAGACTGTTTTCAGCATGTTGAAACAGTGAAATAAAGATATGAACACTTTTCATGAAACAAGGTCTAAAATCATGTTCGATGCAATGTGTAAGTGATTTCTAGTGCAGTAGCAGTCGTTAAGATTATAGGAACACTATGAGACTGTTTTCAGCATGTTGAAACAGTGAAATAAAGATAAGAACACTTTTCATGAAACAAGGTCTAAAATCATGTTCGATGCAATGTGTAAGTGATTTCTAGTGCAGTAGCAGTCGTTAAGATTATAGGAACACTATGAGACTGTTTTCAGCATGTTGAAACAGTGAAATAAAGATATGAACACTTTTCATGAAACAAGGTCTAAAATCATGTTCGATGCAATGTGTAAGTGATTTCTAGTGCAGTAGCAGTCGTTAAGATTATAGGAACACTATGAGACTGTTTTCAGCATGTTGAAACAGTGAAATAAAGCTATGAACACTTTTCATGAAACAAGGTCTAAAATCATGTTCGATGCAATGTGTAAGTGATTTCTAGTGCAGTAGCAGTCGTTAAGATTATAGGAACACTATGAGACTGTTTTCAGCATGTTGAAACAGTGAAATAAAGATATGAACACTTTTCATGAAACAAGGTCTAAAATCATGTTCGATGCAATGTGTAAGTGATTTCTAGTGCAGTAGCAGTCGTTAAGATTATAGGAACACTATGAGACTGTTTTCAGCATGTTGAAACAGTGAAATAAAGATAAGAACACTTTTCATGAAACAAGGTCTAAAATCATGTTCGATGCAATGTGTAAGTGATTTCTAGTGCAGTAGCAGTCGTTAAGATTATAGGAACACTATGAGACTGTTTTCAGCATGTTGAAACAGTGAAATAAAGATATGAACACTTTTCATGAAACAAGGTCTAAAATCATGTTCGATGCAATGTGTAAGTGATTTCTAGTGCAGTAGCAGTCGTTAAGATTATAGGAACACTATGAGACTGTTTTCAGCATGTTGAAACAGTGAAATAAAGATAAGAACACTTTTCATGAAACAAGGTCTAAAATCATGTTCGATGCAATGTGTAAGTGATTTCTAGTGCAGTAGCAGTCGTTAAGATTATAGGAACACTATGAGACTGTTTTCAGCATGTTGAAACAGTGAAATAAAGATAAGAACACTTTTCATGAAACAAGGTCTAAAATCATGTTCGATGCAATGTGTAAGTGATTTCTAGTGCAGTAGCAGTCGTTAAGATTATAGGAACACTATGAGACTGTTTTCAGCATGTTGAAACTCTGAAATAAAGATATGAACACTTTTCATGAAACAAGGTCTAAAATCATGTTCGATGCAATGTGTAAGTGATTTCTAGTGCAGTAGCAGTCGTTAAGATTATAGGAACACTATGAGACTGTTTTCAGCATGTTGAAACAGTGAAATAAAGCTATGAACACTTTTCATGAAACAAGGTCTAAAATCATGTTCGATGCAATGTGTAAGTGATTTCTAGTGCAGTAGCAGTCGTTAAGATTATAGGAACACTATGAGACTGTTTTCAGCATGTTGAAACAGTGAAATAAAGATAAGAACACTTTTCATGAAACAAGGTCTAAAATCATGTTCGATGCAATGTGTAAGTGATTTCTAGTGCAGTAGCAGTCGTTAAGATTATAGGAACACTATGAGACTGTTTTCAGCATGTTGAAACAGTGAAATAAAGATAAGAACACTTTTCATGAAACAAGGTCTAAAATCATGTTCGATGCAATGTGTAAGTGATTTCTAGTGCAGTAGCAGTCGTTAAGATTATAGGAACACTATGAGACTGTTTTCAGCATGTTGAAACAGTGAAATAAAGATAAGAACACTTTTCATGAAACAAGGTCTAAAATCATGTTCGATGCAATGTGTAAGTAATTTCTAGTGCAGTAGCAGTCGTTAAGATTATAGGAACACTATGAGACTGTTTTCAGCATGTTGAAACAGTGAAATAAAGATATGAACACTTTTCATGAAACAAGGTCTAAAATCATGTTCGATGCAATGTGTAAGTGATTTCTAGTGCAGTAGCAGTCGCAGATTATAGGAACACTATGAGACTGTTTTCAGCATGTTGAAACAGTGAAATAAAGCTATGAACACTTTTCATGAAACAAGGTCTAAAATCATGTTCGATGCAATGTGTAAGTGATTTCTAGTGCAGTAGCAGTCGTTAAGATTATAGGAACACTATGAGACTGTTTTCAGCATGTTGAAACAGTGAAATAAAGATAAGAACACTTTTCATGAAACAAGGTCTAAAATCATGTTCGATGCAATGTGTAAGTGATTTCTAGTGCAGTAGCAGTCGTTAAGATTATAGGAACACTATGAGACTGTTTTCAGCATGTTGAAACTCTGAAATCAAGCTATGAACACTTTTCATGAAACAAGGTCTAAAATCATGTTCGATGCAATGTGTAAGTGATTTCTAGTGCAGTAGCAGTCGTTAAGATTATAGGAACACTATGAGACTGTTTTCAGCATGTTGAAACTCTGAAATCAAGCTATGAACACTTTTCATGAAACAAGGTCTAAAATCATGTTCGATGCAATGTGTAAGTGATTTCTAGTGCAGTAGCAGTCGTTAAGATTATAGGAACACTATGAGACTGTTTTCAGCATGTTGAAACAGTGAAATAAAGATAAGAACACTTTTCATGAAACAAGGTCTAAAATCATGTTCGATGCAATGTGTAAGTGATTTCTAGTGCAGTAGCAGTCGTTAAGATTATAGGAACACTATGAGACTGTTTTCAGCATGTTGAAACAGTGAAATAAAGATAAGAACACTTTTCATGAAACAAGGTCTAAAATCATGTTCGATGCAATGTGTAAGTAATTTCTAGTGCAGTAGCAGTCGTTAAGATTATAGGAACACTATGAGACTGTTTTCAGCATGTTGAAACAGTGAAATAAAGATATGAACACTTTTCATGAAACAAGGTCTAAAATCATGTTCGATGCAATGTGTAAGTGATTTCTAGTGCAGTAGCAGTCGTTAAGATTATAGGAACACTATGAGACTGTTTTCAGCATGTTGAAACAGTGAAATAAAGCTATGAACACTTTTCATGAAACAAGGTCTAAAATCATGTTCGATGCAATGTGTAAGTGATTTCTAGTGCAGTAGCAGTCGTTAAGATTATAGGAACACTATGAGACTGTTTTCAGCATGTTGAAACAGTGAAATAAAGATAAGAACACTTTTCATGAAACAAGGTCTAAAATCATGTTCGATGCAATGTGTAAGTGATTTCTAGTGCAGTAGCAGTCGTTAAGATTATAGGAACACTATGAGACTGTTTTCAGCATGTTGAAACAGTGAAATAAAGATAAGAACACTTTTCATGAAACAAGGTCTAAAATCATGTTCGATGCAATGTGTAAGTGATTTCTAGTGTGGTAGCAGTCGTTAAGATTATAGGAACACTATGAGACTGTTTTCAGCATGTTGAAACAGTGAAATAAAGATAAGAACACTTTTCATGAAACAAGGTCTAAAATCATGTTCGATGCAATGTGTAAGTAATTTCTAGTGCAGTAGCAGTCGTTAAGATTATAGGAACACTATGAGACTGTTTTCAGCATGTTGAAACAGTGAAATAAAGATATGAACACTTTTCATGAAACAAGGTCTAAAATCATGTTCGATGCAATGTGTAAGTAATTTCTAGTGCAGTAGCAGTCGTTAAGATTATAGGAACACTATGAGACTGTTTTCAGCATGTTGAAACAGTGAAATAAAGCTATGAACACTTTTCATGAAACAAGGTCTAAAATCATGTTCGATGCAATGTGTAAGTAATTTCTAGTGCAGTAGCAGTCGTTAAGATTATAGGAACACTATGAGACTGTTTTCAGCATGTTGAAACAGTGAAATAAAGATAAGAACACTTTTCATGAAACAAGGTCTAAAATCATGTTCGATGCAATGTGTAAGTGATTTCTAGTGCAGTAGCAGTCGTTAAGATTATAGGAACACTATGAGACTGTTTTCAGCATGTTGAAACAGTGAAATAAAGATAAGAACACTTTTCATGAAACAAGGTCTAAAATCATGTTCGATGCAATGTGTAAGTGATTTCTAGTGCAGTAGCAGTCGTTAAGATTATAGGAACACTATGAGACTGTTTTCAGCATGTTGAAACTCTGAAATCAAGCTATGAACACTTTTCATGAAACAAGGTCTAAAATCATGTTCGATGCAATGTGTAAGTGATTTCTAGTGCAGTAGCAGTCAGTAAGATTATAGGAACACTATGAGACTGTTTTCAGCATGTTGAAACAGTGAAATAAAGATATGAACACTTTTCATGAAACAAGGTCTAAAATCATGTTCGATGCAATGTGTAAGTGATTTCTAGTGCAGTAGCAGTCGTTAAGATTATAGGAACACTATGAGACTGTTTTCAGCATGTTGAAACAGTGAAATAAAGATAAGAACACTTTTCATGAAACAAGGTCTAAAATCATGTTCGATGCAATGTGTAAGTAATTTCTAGTGTGGTAGCAGTCGTTAAGATTATAGGAACACTATGAGACTGTTTTCAGCATGTTGAAACAGTGAAATAAAGATATGAACACTTTTCATGAAACAAGGTCTAAAATCATGTTCGATGCAATGTGTAAGTGATTTCTAGTGCAGTAGCAGTCGTTAAGATTATAGGAACACTATGAGACTGTTTTCAGCATGTTGAAACAGTGAAATAAAGCTATGAACACTTTTCATGAAACAAGGTCTAAAATCATGTTCGATGCAATGTGTAAGTAATTTCTAGTGCAGTAGCAGTCGTTAAGATTATAGGAACACTATGAGACTGTTTTCAGCATGTTGAAACAGTGAAATAAAGATAAGAACACTTTTCATGAAACAAGGTCTAAAATCATGTTCGATGCAATGTGTAAGTGATTTCTAGTGCAGTAGCAGTCGTTAAGATTATAGGAACACTATGAGACTGTTTTCAGCATGTTGAAACAGTGAAATAAAGATAAGAACACTTTTCATGAAACAAGGTCTAAAATCATGTTCGATGCAATGTAAGTGATTTCTAGTGCAGTAGCAGTCGTTAAGATTATAGGAACACTATGAGACTGTTTTCAGCATGTTGAAACAGTGAAATAAAGATAAGAACACTTTTCATGAAACAAGGTCTAAAATCATGTTCGATGCAATGTGTAAGTAATTTCTAGTGCAGTAGCAGTCGTTAAGATTATAGGAACACTATGAGACTGTTTTCAGCATGTTGAAACAGTGAAATAAAGATATGAACACTTTTCATGAAACAAGGTCTAAAATCATGTTCGATGCAATGTGTAAGTAATTTCTAGTGCAGTAGCAGTCGTTAAGATTATAGGAACACTATGAGACTGTTTTCAGCATGTTGAAACAGTGAAATAAAGATATGAACACTTTTCATGAAACAAGGTCTAAAATCATGTTCGATGCAATGTGTAAGTAATTTCTAGTGCAGTAGCAGTCGTTAAGATTATAGGAACACTATGAGACTGTTTTCAGCATGTTGAAACAGTGAAATAAAGATAAGAACACTTTTCATGAAACAAGGTCTAAAATCATGTTCGATGCAATGTGTAAGTGATTTCTAGTGCAGTAGCAGTCGTTAAGATTATAGGAACACTATGAGACTGTTTTCAGCATGTTGAAACAGTGAAATAAAGATAAGAACACTTTTCATGAAACAAGGTCTAAAATCATGTTCGATGCAATGTGTAAGTGATTTCTAGTGCAGTAGCAGTCGTTAAGATTATAGGAACACTATGAGACTGTTTTCAGCATGTTGAAACTCTGAAATCAAGCTATAAGAACACTTTTCATGAAACAAGGTCTAAAATCATGTTCGATGCAATGTGTAAGTGATTTCTAGTGCAGTAGCAGTCGTTAAGATTATAGGAACACTATGAGACTGTTTTCAGCATGTTGAAACTCTGAAATAAAGATAAGAACACTTTTCATGAAACAAGGTCTAAAATCATGTTCGATGCAATGTGTAAGTGATTTCTAGTGCAGTAGCAGTCGTTAAGATTATAGGAACACTATGAGACTG
The DNA here is from genome assembly GCA_030435695.1 of Brachymystax lenok tsinlingensis. Taxonomy (NCBI): domain Eukaryota; kingdom Metazoa; phylum Chordata; class Actinopteri; order Salmoniformes; family Salmonidae; genus Brachymystax; species Brachymystax lenok. The sequence continues at coordinate 46,294,073 of CM059807.1, read as the reverse complement.
TTTTCAGCATGTTGAAACAGTGAAATAAAGATATGAACACTTTTCATGAAACAAGGTCTAAAATCATGTTCGATGCAATGTGTAAGTGATTTCTAGTGCAGTAGCAGTCGTTAAGATTATAGGAACACTATGAGACTGTTTTCAGCATGTTGAAACAGTGAAATAAAGATAAGAACACTTTTCATGAAACAAGGTCTAAAATCATGTTCGATGCAATGTGTAAGTAATTTCTAGTGCAGTAGCAGTCGTTAAGATTATAGGAACACTATGAGACTGTTTTCAGCATGTTGAAACAGTGAAATAAAGATATGAACACTTTTCATGAAACAAGGTCTAAAATCATGTTCGATGCAATGTGTAAGTGATTTCTAGTGCAGTAGCAGTCGTTAAGATTATAGGAACACTATGAGACTGTTTTCAGCATGTTGAAACAGTGAAATAAAGCTATAAGAACACTTTTCATGAAACAAGGTCTAAAATCATGTTCGATGCAATGTGTAAGTGATTTCTAGTGCAGTAGCAGTCGTTAAGATTATAGGAACACTATGAGACTGTTTTCAGCATGTTGAAACAGTGAAATAAAGATAAGAACACTTTTCATGAAACAAGGTCTAAAATCATGTTCGATGCAATGTGTAAGTGATTTCTAGTGCAGTAGCAGTCGTTAAGATTATAGGAACACTATGAGACTGTTTTCAGCATGTTGAAACAGTGAAATAAAGATATGAACACTTTTCATGAAACAAGGTCTAAAATCATGTTCGATGCAATGTGTAAGTGATTTCTAGTGCAGTAGCAGTCGTTAAGATTATAGGAACACTATGAGACTGTTTTCAGCATGTTGAAACAGTGAAATAAAGATAAGAACACTTTTCATGAAACAAGGTCTAAAATCATGTTCGATGCAATGTGTAAGTAATTTCTAGTGCAGTAGCAGTCGTTAAGATTATAGGAACACTATGAGACTGTTTTCAGCATGTTGAAACAGTGAAATAAAGATATGAACACTTTTCATGAAACAAGGTCTAAAATCATGTTCGATGCAATGTGTAAGTAATTTCTAGTGCAGTAGCAGTCGTTAAGATTATAGGAACACTATGAGACTGTTTTCAGCATGTTGAAACAGTGAAATAAAGCTATGAACACTTTTCATGAAACAAGGTCTAAAATCATGTTCGATGCAATGTGTAAGTAATTTCTAGTGCAGTAGCAGTCGTTAAGATTATAGGAACACTATGAGACTGTTTTCAGCATGTTGAAACAGTGAAATAAAGATAAGAACACTTTTCATGAAACAAGGTCTAAAATCATGTTCGATGCAATGTGTAAGTGATTTCTAGTGCAGTAGCAGTCGTTAAGATTATAGGAACACTATGAGACTGTTTTCAGCATGTTGAAACTCTGAAATCAAGCTATAAGAACACTTTTCATGAAACAAGGTCTAAAATCATGTTCGATGCAATGTGTAAGTGATTTCTAGTGCAGTAGCAGTCGTTAAGATTATAGGAACACTATGAGACTGTTTTCAGCATGTTGAAACTCTGAAATCAAGCTATGAACACTTTTCATGAAACAAGGTCTAAAATCATGTTCGATGCAATGTGTAAGTGATTTCTAGTGCAGTAGCAGTCGTTAAGATTATAGGAACACTATGAGACTGTTTTCAGCATGTTGAAACAGTGAAATAAAGATAAGAACACTTTTCATGAAACAAGGTCTAAAATCATGTTCGATGCAATGTGTAAGTGATTTCTAGTGCAGTAGCAGTCGTTAAGATTATAGGAACACTATGAGACTGTTTTCAGCATGTTGAAACAGTGAAATAAAGATAAGAACACTTTTCATGAAACAAGGTCTAAAATCATGTTCGATGCAATGTGTAAGTAATTTCTAGTGCAGTAGCAGTCGTTAAGATTATAGGAACACTATGAGACTGTTTTCAGCATGTTGAAACAGTGAAATAAAGATATGAACACTTTTCATGAAACAAGGTCTAAAATCATGTTCGATGCAATGTGTAAGTAATTTCTAGTGCAGTAGCAGTCGTTAAGATTATAGGAACACTATGAGACTGTTTTCAGCATGTTGAAACAGTGAAATAAAGCTATGAACACTTTTCATGAAACAAGGTCTAAAATCATGTTCGATGCAATGTGTAAGTAATTTCTAGTGCAGTAGCAGTCGTTAAGATTATAGGAACACTATGAGACTGTTTTCAGCATGTTGAAACAGTGAAATAAAGATAAGAACACTTTTCATGAAACAAGGTCTAAAATCATGTTCGATGCAATGTGTAAGTGATTTCTAGTGCAGTAGCAGTCGTTAAGATTATAGGAACACTATGAGACTGTTTTCAGCATGTTGAAACTCTGAAATCAAGCTATGAACACTTTTCATGAAACAAGGTCTAAAATCATGTTCGATGCAATGTGTAAGTGATTTCTAGTGCAGTAGCAGTCGTTAAGATTATAGGAACACTATGAGACTGTTTTCAGCATGTTGAAACTCTGAAATCAAGCTATGAACACTTTTCATGAAACAAGGTCTAAAATCATGTTCGATGCAATGTGTAAGTGATTTCTAGTGCAGTAGCAGTCGTTAAGATTATAGGAACACTATGAGACTGTTTTCAGCATGTTGAAACAGTGAAATAAAGATAAGAACACTTTTCATGAAACAAGGTCTAAAATCATGTTCGATGCAATGTGTAAGTGATTTCTAGTGTGGTAGCAGTCGTTAAGATTATAGGAACACTATGAGACTGTTTTCAGCATGTTGAAACAGTGAAATAAAGATAAGAACACTTTTCATGAAACAAGGTCTAAAATCATGTTCGATGCAATGTGTAAGTAATTTCTAGTGCAGTAGCAGTCGTTAAGATTATAGGAACACTATGAGACTGTTTTCAGCATGTTGAAACAGTGAAATAAAGATATGAACACTTTTCATGAAACAAGGTCTAAAATCATGTTCGATGCAATGTGTAAGTAATTTCTAGTGCAGTAGCAGTCGTTAAGATTATAGGAACACTATGAGACTGTTTTCAGCATGTTGAAACAGTGAAATAAAGCTATGAACACTTTTCATGAAACAAGGTCTAAAATCATGTTCGATGCAATGTGTAAGTGATTTCTAGTGCAGTAGCAGTCGTTAAGATTATAGGAACACTATGAGACTGTTTTCAGCATGTTGAAACAGTGAAATAAAGATAAGAACACTTTTCATGAAACAAGGTCTAAAATCATGTTCGATGCAATGTGTAAGTGATTTCTAGTGCAGTAGCAGTCGTTAAGATTATAGGAACACTATGAGACTGTTTTCAGCATGTTGAAACAGTGAAATAAAGATAAGAACACTTTTCATGAAACAAGGTCTAAAATCATGTTCGATGCAATGTGTAAGTGATTTCTAGTGCAGTAGCAGTCGTTAAGATTATAGGAACACTATGAGACTGTTTTCAGCATGTTGAAACAGTGAAATAAAGATATGAACACTTTTCATGAAACAAGGTCTAAAATCATGTTCGATGCAATGTGTAAGTGATTTCTAGTGCAGTAGCAGTCGTTAAGATTATAGGAACACTATGAGACTGTTTTCAGCATGTTGAAACAGTGAAATAAAGATAAGAACACTTTTCATGAAACAAGGTCTAAAATCATGTTCGATGCAATGTGTAAGTAATTTCTAGTGCAGTAGCAGTCGTTAAGATTATAGGAACACTATGAGACTGTTTTCAGCATGTTGAAACAGTGAAATAAAGATAAGAACACTTTTCATGAAACAAGGTCTAAAATCATGTTCGATGCAATGTGTAAGTGATTTCTAGTGCAGTAGCAGTCGTTAAGATTATAGGAACACTATGAGACTGTTTTCAGCATGTTGAAACTCTGAAATCAAGCTATGAACACTTTTCATGAAACAAGGTCTAAAATCATGTTCGATGCAATGTGTAAGTGATTTCTAGTGCAGTAGCAGTCGTTAAGATTATAGGAACACTATGAGACTGTTTTCAGCATGTTGAAACTCTGAAATCAAGCTATGAACACTTTTCATGAAACAAGGTCTAAAATCATGTTCGATGCAATGTGTAAGTGATTTCTAGTGCAGTAGCAGTCGTTAAGATTATAGGAACACTATGAGACTGTTTTCAGCATGTTGAAACAGTGAAATAAAGATAAGAACACTTTTCATGAAACAAGGTCTAAAATCATGTTCGATGCAATGTGTAAGTGATTTCTAGTGCAGTAGCAGTCGTTAAGATTATAGGAACACTATGAGACTGTTTTCAGCATGTTGAAACAGTGAAATAAAGATAAGAACACTTTTCATGAAACAAGGTCTAAAATCATGTTCGATGCAATGTGTAAGTAATTTCTAGTGTGGTAGCAGTCGTTAAGATTATAGGAACACTATGAGACTGTTTTCAGCATGTTGAAACAGTGAAATAAAGATATGAACACTTTTCATGAAACAAGGTCTAAAATCATGTTCGATGCAATGTGTAAGTAATTTCTAGTGCAGTAGCAGTCGTTAAGATTATAGGAACACTATGAGACTGTTTTCAGCATGTTGAAACAGTGAAATAAAGCTATGAACACTTTTCATGAAACAAGGTCTAAAATCATGTTCGATGCAATGTGTAAGTAATTTCTAGTGCAGTAGCAGTCGTTAAGATTATAGGAACACTATGAGACTGTTTTCAGCATGTTGAAACAGTGAAATAAAGATAAGAACACTTTTCATGAAACAAGGTCTAAAATCATGTTCGATGCAATGTGTAAGTGATTTCTAGTGCAGTAGCAGTCGTTAAGATTATAGGAACACTATGAGACTGTTTTCAGCATGTTGAAACAGTGAAATAAAGATATGAACACTTTTCATGAAACAAGGTCTAAAATCATGTTCGATGCAATGTGTAAGTGATTTCTAGTGCAGTAGCAGTCGTTAAGATTATAGGAACACTATGAGACTGTTTTCAGCATGTTGAAACAGTGAAATAAAGATAAGAACACTTTTCATGAAACAAGGTCTAAAATCATGTTCGATGCAATGTGTAAGTGATTTCTAGTGCAGTAGCAGTCGTTAAGATTATAGGAACACTATGAGACTGTTTTCAGCATGTTGAAACAGTGAAATAAAGATATGAACACTTTTCATGAAACAAGGTCTAAAATCATGTTCGATGCAATGTGTAAGTAATTTCTAGTGCAGTAGCAGTCGTTAAGATTATAGGAACACTATGAGACTGTTTTCAGCATGTTGAAACAGTGAAATAAAGATATGAACACTTTTCATGAAACAAGGTCTAAAATCATGTTCGATGCAATGTGTAAGTAATTTCTAGTGCAGTAGCAGTCGTTAAGATTATAGGAACACTATGAGACTGTTTTCAGCATGTTGAAACAGTGAAATAAAGCTATGAACACTTTTCATGAAACAAGGTCTAAAATCATGTTCGATGCAATGTGTAAGTAATTTCTAGTGCAGTAGCAGTCGTTAAGATTATAGGAACACTATGAGACTGTTTTCAGCATGTTGAAACAGTGAAATAAAGATAAGAACACTTTTCATGAAACAAGGTCTAAAATCATGTTCGATGCAATGTGTAAGTGATTTCTAGTGCAGTAGCAGTCGTTAAGATTATAGGAACACTATGAGACTGTTTTCAGCATGTTGAAACTCTGAAATCAAGCTATGAACACTTTTCATGAAACAAGGTCTAAAATCATGTTCGATGCAATGTGTAAGTGATTTCTAGTGCAGTAGCAGTCGTTAAGATTATAGGAACACTATGAGACTGTTTTCAGCATGTTGAAACTCTGAAATCAAGCTATGAACACTTTTCATGAAACAAGGTCTAAAATCATGTTCGATGCAATGTGTAAGTGATTTCTAGTGCAGTAGCAGTCGTTAAGATTATAGGAACACTATGAGACTGTTTTCAGCATGTTGAAACAGTGAAATAAAGATAAGAACACTTTTCATGAAACAAGGTCTAAAATCATGTTCGATGCAATGTGTAAGTGATTTCTAGTGCAGTAGCAGTCGTTAAGATTATAGGAACACTATGAGACTGTTTTCAGCATGTTGAAACAGTGAAATAAAGATAAGAACACTTTTCATGAAACAAGGTCTAAAATCATGTTCGATGCAATGTGTAAGTGATTCTCAGTGCAGTAGCAGTCGTTAAGATTATAGGAACACTATGAGACTGTTTTCAGCATGTTGAAACAGTGAAATAAAGATATGAACACTTTTCATGAAACAAGGTCTAAAATCATGTTCGATGCAATGTGTAAGTAATTTCTAGTGCAGTAGCAGTCGTTAAGATTATAGGAACACTATGAGACTGTTTTCAGCATGTTGAAACAGTGAAATAAAGCTATGAACACTTTTCATGAAACAAGGTCTAAAATCATGTTCGATGCAATGTGTAAGTAATTTCTAGTGCAGTAGCAGTCGTTAAGATTATAGGAACACTATGAGACTGTTTTCAGCATGTTGAAACAGTGAAATAAAGATAAGAACACTTTTCATGAAACAAGGTCTAAAATCATGTTCGATGCAATGTGTAAGTGATTTCTAGTGCAGTAGCAGTCGTTAAGATTATAGGAACACTATGAGACTGTTTTCAGCATGTTGAAACAGTGAAATAAAGATAAGAACACTTTTCATGAAACAAGGTCTAAAATCATGTTCGATGCAATGTGTAAGTGATTTCTAGTGCAGTAGCAGTCGTTAAGATTATAGGAACACTATGAGACTGTTTTCAGCATGTTGAAACAGTGAAATAAAGATATGAACACTTTTCATGAAACAAGGTCTAAAATCATGTTCGATGCAATGTGTAAGTAATTTCTAGTGCAGTAGCAGTCGTTAAGATTATAGGAACACTATGAGACTGTTTTCAGCATGTTGAAACAGTGAAATAAAGCTATGAACACTTTTCATGAAACAAGGTCTAAAATCATGTTCGATGCAATGTGTAAGTGATTTCTAGTGCAGTAGCAGTCGTTAAGATTATAGGAACACTATGAGACTGTTTTCAGCATGTTGAAACAGTGAAATAAAGATATGAACACTTTTCATGAAACAAGGTCTAAAATCATGTTCGATGCAATGTGTAAGTGATTTCTAGTGCAGTAGCAGTCGTTAAGATTATAGGAACACTATGAGACTGTTTTCAGCATGTTGAAACAGTGAAATAAAGATATGAACACTTTTCATGAAACAAGGTCTAAAATCATGTTCGATGCAATGTGTAAGTGATTTCTAGTGCAGTAGCAGTCGTTAAGATTATAGGAACACTATGAGACTGTTTTCAGCATGTTGAAACTCTGAAATCAAGCTATGAACACTTTTCATGAAACAAGGTCTAAAATCATGTTCGATGCAATGTGTAAGTGATTTCTAGTGCAGTAGCAGTCGTTAAGATTATAGGAACACTATGAGACTGTTTTCAGCATGTTGAAACAGTGAAATAAAGATAAGAACACTTTTCATGAAACAAGGTCTAAAATCATGTTCGATGCAATGTGTAAGTAATTTCTAGTGCAGTAGCAGTCAGTAAGATTATAGGAACACTATGAGACTGTTTTCAGCATGTTGAAACAGTGAAATAAAGATATGAACACTTTTCATGAAACAAGGTCTAAAATCATGTTCGATGCAATGTGTAAGTGATTTCTAGTGCAGTAGCAGTCGTTAAGATTATAGGAACACTATGAGACTGTTTTCAGCATGTTGAAACAGTGAAATAAAGATATGAACACTTTTCATGAAACAAGGTCTAAAATCATGTTCGATGCAATGTGTAAGTGATTTCTAGTGCAGTAGCAGTCGTTAAGATTATAGGAACACTATGAGACTGTTTTCAGCATGTTGAAACAGTGAAATAAAGATAAGAACACTTTTCATGAAACAAGGTCTAAAATCATGTTCGATGCAATGTGTAAGTGATTTCTAGTGCAGTAGCAGTCGTTAAGATTATAGGAACACTATGAGACTGTTTTCAGCATGTTGAAACAGTGAAATAAAGATAAGAACACTTTTCATGAAACAAGGTCTAAAATCATGTTCGATGCAATGTGTAAGTGATTTCTAGTGCAGTAGCAGTCGTTAAGATTATAGGAACACTATGAGACTGTTTTCAGCATGTTGAAACAGTGAAATAAAGATATGAACACTTTTCATGAAACAAGGTCTAAAATCATGTTCGATGCAATGTGTAAGTGATTTCTAGTGCAGTAGCAGTCATAGATTATAGGAACACTATGAGACTGTTTTCAGCATGTTGAAACAGTGAAATAAAGATATGAACACTTTTCATGAAACAAGGTCTAAAATCATGTTCGATGCAATGTGTAAGTGATTTCTAGTGCAGTAGCAGTCGTTAAGATTATAGGAACACTATGAGACTGTTTTCAGCATGTTGAAACAGTGAAATAAAGATATGAACACTTTTCATGAAACAAGGTCTAAAATCATGTTCGATGCAATGTGTAAGTGATTTCTAGTGCAGTAGCAGTCGTTAAGATTATAGGAACACTATGAGACTGTTTTCAGCATGTTGAAACAGTGAAATAAAGCTATGAACACTTTTCATGAAACAAGGTCTAAAATCATGTTCGATGCAATGTGTAAGTGATTTCTAGTGCAGTAGCAGTCATTAAGATTATAGGAACACTATGAGACTGTTTTCAGCATGTTGAAACAGTGAAATAAAGATATGAACACTTTTCATGAAACAAGGTCTAAAATCATGTTCGATGCAATGTGTAAGTAATTTCTAGTGCAGTAGCAGTCGTTAAGATTATAGGAACACTATGAGACTGTTTTCAGCATGTTGAAACAGTGAAATAAAGATATGAACACTTTTCATGAAACAAGGTCTAAAATCATGTTCGATGCAATGTGTAAGTGATTTCTAGTGCAGTAGCAGTCGTTAAGATTATAGGAACACTATGAGACTGTTTTCAGCATGTTGAAACAGTGAAATAAAGATAAGAACACTTTTCATGAAACAAGGTCTAAAATCATGTTCGATGCAATGTGTAAGTGATTTCTAGTGCAGTAGCAGTCGTTAAGATTATAGGAACACTATGAGACTGTTTTCAGCATGTTGAAACAGTGAAATAAAGATAAGAACACTTTTCATGAAACAAGGTCTAAAATCATGTTCGATGCAATGTGTAAGTGATTTCTAGTGCAGTAGCAGTCGTTAAGATTATAGGAACACTATGAGACTGTTTTCAGCATGTTGAAACTCAGTGAAATAAAGATATGAACACTTTTCATGAAACAAGGTCTAAAATCATGTTCGATGCAATGTGTAAGTGATTTCTAGTGCAGTAGCAGTCGTTAAGATTATAGGAACACTATGAGACTGTTTTCAGCATGTTGAAACAGTGAAATAAAGCTATGAACACTTTTCATGAAACAAGGTCTAAAATCATGTTCGATGCAATGTGTAAGTGATTTCTAGTGCAGTAGCAGTCGTTAAGATTATAGGAACACTATGAGACTGTTTTCAGCATGTTGAAACAGTGAAATAAAGATAAGAACACTTTTCATGAAACAAGGTCTAAAATCATGTTCGATGCAATGTGTAAGTAATTTCTAGTGCAGTAGCAGTCATAAGATTATAGGAACACTATGAGACTGTTTTCAGCATGTTGAAACAGTGAAATAAAGATATGAACACTTTTCATGAAACAAGGTCTAAAATCATGTTCGATGCAATGTGTAAGTGATTTCTAGTGCAGTAGCAGTCGTTAAGATTATAGGAACACTATGAGACTGTTTTCAGCATGTTGAAACAGTGAAATAAAGATAAGAACACTTTTCATGAAACAAGGTCTAAAATCATGTTCGATGCAATGTGTAAGTGATTTCTAGTGCAGTAGCAGTCGTTAAGATTATAGGAACACTATGAGACTGTTTTCAGCATGTTGAAACAGTGAAATAAAGATAAGAACACTTTTCATGAAACAAGGTCTAAAATCATGTTCGATGCAATGTGTAAGTGATTTCTAGTGCAGTAGCAGTCGTTAAGATTATAGGAACACTATGAGACTGTTTTCAGCATGTTGAAACAGTGAAATAAAGATAAGAACACTTTTCATGAAACAAGGTCTAAAATCATGTTCGATGCAATGTGTAAGTGATTTCTAGTGCAGTAGCAGTCGTTAAGATTATAGGAACACTATGAGACTGTTTTCAGCATGTTGAAACAGTGAAATAAAGATAAGAACACTTTTCATGAAACAAGGTCTAAAATCATGTTCGATGCAATGTGTAAGTGATTTCTAGTGCAGTAGCAGTCGTTAAGATTATAGGAACACTATGAGACTGTTTTCAGCATGTTGAAACAGTGAAATAAAGATATGAACACTTTTCATGAAACAAGGTCTAAAATCATGTTCGATGCAATGTGTAAGTGATTTCTAGTGCAGTAGCAGTCGTTAAGATTATAGGAACACTATGAGACTGTTTTCAGCATGTTGAAACAGTGAAATAAAGATATGAACACTTTTCATGAAACAAGGTCTAAAATCATGTTCGATGCAATGTGTAAGTAATTTCTAGTGCAGTAGCAGTCGTTAAGATTATAGGAACACTATGAGACTGTTTTCAGCATGTTGAAACAGTGAAATAAAGATATGAACACTTTTCATGAAACAAGGTCTAAAATCATGTTCGATGCAATGTGTAAGTGATTTCTAGTGCAGTAGCAGTCGTTAAGATTATAGGAACACTATGAGACTGTTTTCAGCATGTTGAAACAGTGAAATAAAGATAAGAACACTTTTCATGAAACAAGGTCTAAAATCATGTTCGATGCAATGTGTAAGTGATTTCTAGTGCAGTAGCAGTCGTTAAGATTATAGGAACACTATGAGACTGTTTTCAGCATGTTGAAACTCTGAAATCAAGCTATGAACACTTTTCATGAAACAAGGTCTAAAATCATGTTCGATGCAATGTGTAAGTGATTTCTAGTGCAGTAGCAGTCGTTAAGATTATAGGAACACTATGAGACTGTTTTCAGCATGTTGAAACTCTGAAATCAAGCTATGAACACTTTTCATGAAACAAGGTCTAAAATCATGTTCGATGCAATGTGTAAGTGATTTCTAGTGCAGTAGCAGTCGTTAAGATTATAGGAACACTATGAGACTGTTTTCAGCATGTTGAAACAGTGAAATAAAGATAAGAACACTTTTCATGAAACAAGGTCTAAAATCATGTTCGATGCAATGTGTAAGTGATTTCTAGTGCAGTAGCAGTCGTTAAGATTATAGGAACACTATGAGACTGTTTTCAGCATGTTGAAACAGTGAAATCAAGCTATGAACACTTTTCATGAAACAAGGTCTAAAATCATGTTCGATGCAATGTGTAAGTGATTTCTAGTGCAGTAGCAGTCGTTAAGATTATAGGAACACTATGAGACTGTTTTCAGCATGTTGAAACTCTGAAATAAAGATAAGAACACTTTTCATGAAACAAGGTCTAAAATCATGTTCGATGCAATGTGTAAGTGATTTCTAGTGCAGTAGCAGTCGTTAAGATTATAGGAACACTATGAGACTGTTTTCAGCATGTTGAAACAGTGAAATAAAGATAAGAACACTTTTCATGAAACAAGGTCTAAAATCATGTTCGATGCAATGTGTAAGTGATTTCTAGTGTGGTAGCAGTCGTTAAGATTATAGGAACACTATGAGACTGTTTTCAGCATGTTGAAACAGTGAAATAAAGATAAGAACACTTTTCATGAAACAAGGTCTAAAATCATGTTCGATGCAATGTGTAAGTAATTTCTAGTGTGGTAGCAGTCGTTAAGATTATAGGAACACTATGAGACTGTTTTCAGCATGTTGAAACAGTGAAATAAAGATATGAACACTTTTCATGAAACAAGGTCTAAAATCATGTTCGATGCAATGTGTAAGTAATTTCTAGTGCAGTAGCAGTCGTTAAGATTATAGGAACACTATGAGACTGTTTTCAGCATGTTGAAACAGTGAAATAAAGCTATGAACACTTTTCATGAAACAAGGTCTAAAATCATGTTCGATGCAATGTGTAAGTAATTTCTAGTGCAGTAGCAGTCGTTAAGATTATAGGAACACTATGAGACTGTTTTCAGCATGTTGAAACAGTGAAATAAAGATAAGAACACTTTTCATGAAACAAGGTCTAAAATCATGTTCGATGCAATGTGTAAGTGATTTCTAGTGCAGTAGCAGTCGTTAAGATTATAGGAACACTATGAGACTGTTTTCAGCATGTTGAAACTCTGAAATCAAGCTATGAACACTTTTCATGAAACAAGGTCTAAAATCATGTTCGATGCAATGTGTAAGTGATTTCTAGTGCAGTAGCAGTCGTTAAGATTATAGGAACACTATGAGACTGTTTTCAGCATGTTGAAACAGTGAAATAAAGATAAGAACACTTTTCATGAAACAAGGTCTAAAATCATGTTCGATGCAATGTGTAAGTAATTTCTAGTGCAGTAGCAGTCGTTAAGATTATAGGAACACTATGAGACTGTTTTCAGCATGTTGAAACAGTGAAATAAAGATATGAACACTTTTCATGAAACAAGGTCTAAAATCATGTTCGATGCAATTTCTAGTGCAGTAGCAGTCGTTAAGATTATAGGAACACTATGAGACTGTTTTCAGCATGTTGAAACAGTGAAATAAAGATATGAACACTTTTCATGAAACAAGGTCTAAAATCATGTTCGATGCAATGTGTAAGTAATTTCTAGTGCAGTAGCAGTCGTTAAGATTATAGGAACACTATGAGACTGTTTTCAGCATGTTGAAACAGTGAAATAAAGATATGAACACTTTTCATGAAACAAGGTCTAAAATCATGTTCGATGCAATGTGTAAGTGATTTCTAGTGCAGTAGCAGTCGTTAAGATTATAGGAACACTATGAGACTGTTTTCAGCATGTTGAAACAGTGAAATAAAGATAAGAACACTTTTCATGAAACAAGGTCTAAAATCATGTTCGATGCAATGTGTAAGTAATTTCTAGTGCAGTAGCAGTCGTTAAGATTATAGGAACACTATGAGACTGTTTTCAGCATGTTGAAACAGTGAAATAAAGATAAGAACACTTTTCATGAAACAAGGTCTAAAATCATGTTCGATGCAATGTGTAAGTGATTTCTAGTGCAGTAGCAGTCGTTAAGATTATAGGAACACTATGAGACTGTTTTCAGCATGTTGAAACAGTGAAATAAAGATAAGAACACTTTTCATGAAACAAGGTCTAAAATCATGTTCGATGCAATGTGTAAGTGATTTCTAGTGCAGTAGCAGTCGTTAAGATTATAGGAACACTATGAGACTGTTTTCAGCATGTTGAAACAGTGAAATAAAGATAAGAACACTTTTCATGAAACAAGGTCTAAAATCATGTTCGATGCAATGTGTAAGTGATTTCTAGTGCAGTAGCAGTCGTTAAGATTATAGGAACACTATGAGACTGTTTTCAGCATGTTGAAACAGTGAAATAAAGCTATAAGAACACTTTTCATGAAACAAGGTCTAAAATCATGTTCGATGCAATGTGTAAGTAATTTCTAGTGCAGTAGCAGTCGTTAAGATTATAGGAACACTATGAGACTGTTTTCAGCATGTTGAAACAGTGAAATAAAGATAAGAACACTTTTCATGAAACAAGGTCTAAAATCATGTTCGATGCAATGTGTAAGTGATTTCTAGTGCAGTAGCAGTCGTTAAGATTATAGGAACACTATGAGACTGTTTTCAGCATGTTGAAACAGTGAAATCAAGATATGAACACTTTTCATGAAACAAGGTCTAAAATCATGTTCGATGCAATGTGTAAGTGATTTCTAGTGCAGTAGCAGTCGTTAAGATTATAGGAACACTATGAGACTGTTTTCAGCATGTTGAAACAGTGAAATCAAGCTATGAACACTTTTCATGAAACAAGGTCTAAAATCATGTTCGATGCAATGTGTAAGTGATTTCTAGTGCAGTAGCAGTCGTTAAGATTATAGGAACACTATGAGACTGTTTTCAGCATGTTGAAACAGTGAAATAAAGATAAGAACACTTTTCATGAAACAAGGTCTAAAATCATGTTCGATGCAATGTGTAAGTAATTTCTAGTGCAGTAGCAGTCGTTAAGATTATAGGAACACTATGAGACTGTTTTCAGCATGTTGAAACAGTGAAATAAAGATATGAACACTTTTCATGAAACAAGGTCTAAAATCATGTTCGATGCAATGTGTAAGTAATTTCTAGTGCAGTATTGGTCGTATAGATTATAGGATTGCTATGAGACTATTTTCAGCATGTTGAAACAGTGAAATAAAGCTATGAACACTTTTCATGAAACAAGGTCTAAAATCATGTTCGATGCAATGTGTAAGTAATTTCTATTGCAGTAGCAGTCGTTAAGATTATAGGAACACTATGAGACTGTTTTCAGCATGTTGAAACAGTGAAATAAAGATAAGAACACTTTTCATGAAACAAGGTCTAAAATCATGTTCGATGCAATGTGTAAGTGATTTCTAGTGCAGTAGCAGTCGTTAAGATTATAGGAACACTATGAGACTGTTTTCAGCATGTTGAAACAGTGAAATAAAGATAAGAACACTTTTCATGAAACAAGGTCTAAAATCATGTTCGATGCAATGTGTAAGTGATTTCTAGTGCAGTAGCAGTCGTTAAGATTATAGGAACACTATGAGACTGTTTTCAGCATGTTGAAACTCTGAAATCAAGCTATGAACACTTTTCATGAAACAAGGTCTAAAATCATGTTCGATGCAATGTGTAAGTGATTTCTAGTGCAGTAGCAGTCGTTAAGATTATAGGAACACTATGAGACTGTTTTCAGCATGTTGAAACTCTGAAATATCAAGATATGAACACTTTTCATGAAACAAGGTCTAAAATCATGTTCGATGCAATGTGTAAGTGATTTCTAGTGCAGTAGCAGTCGTTAAGATTATAGGAACACTATGAGACTGTTTTCAGCATGTTGAAACAGTGAAATAAAGATAAGAACACTTTTCATGAAACAAGGTCTAAAATCATGTTCGATGCAATGTGTAAGTGATTTCTAGTGTGGTAGCAGTCGTTAAGATTATAGGAACACTATGAGACTGTTTTCAGCATGTTGAAACAGTGAAATAAAGATATGAACACTTTTCATGAAACAAGGTCTAAAATCATGTTCGATGCAATGTGTAAGTAATTTCTAGTGCAGTAGCAGTCGTTAAGATTATAGGAACACTATGAGACTGTTTTCAGCATGTTGAAACAGTGAAATAAAGATATGAACACTTTTCATGAAACAAGGTCTAAAATCATGTTCGATGCAATGTGTAAGTAATTTCTAGTGCAGTAGCAGTCGATAAGATTATAGGAACACTATGAGACTGTTTTCAGCATGTTGAAACAGTGAAATAAAGCTATAAGAACACTTTTCATGAAACAAGGTCTAAAATCATGTTCGATGCAATGTGTAAGTAATTTCTAGTGCAGTAGCAGTCGTTAAGATTATAGGAACACTATGAGACTGTTTTCAGCATGTTGAAACAGTGAAATAAAGATAAGAACACTTTTCATGAAACAAGGTCTAAAATCATGTTCGATGCAATGTGTAAGTGATTTCTAGTGCAGTAGCAGTCGTTAAGATTATAGGAACACTATGAGACTGTTTTCAGCATGTTGAAACTCTGAAATCAAGATAAGAACACTTTTCATGAAACAAGGTCTAAAATCATGTTCGATGCAATGTGTAAGTGATTTCTAGTGCAGTAGCAGTCGTTAAGATTATAGGAACACTATGAGACTGTTTTCAGCATGTTGAAACTCTGAAATCAAGCTATGAACACTTTTCATGAAACAAGGTCTAAAATCATGTTCGATGCAATGTGTAAGTGATTTCTAGTGCAGTAGCAGTCGTTAAGATTATAGGAACACTATGAGACTGTTTTCAGCATGTTGAAACAGTGAAATAAAGATAAGAACACTTTTCATGAAACAAGGTCTAAAATCATGTTCGATGCAATGTGTAAGTGATTTCTAGTGCAGTAGCAGTCGTTAAGATTATAGGAACACTATGAGACTGTTTTCAGCATGTTGAAACAGTGAAATAAAGATATGAACACTTTTCATGAAACAAGGTCTAAAATCATGTTCGATGCAATGTGTAAGTGATTTCTAGTGCAGTAGCAGTCGTTAAGATTATAGGAACACTATGAGACTGTTTTCAGCATGTTGAAACTCTGAAATCAAGCTATGAACACTTTTCATGAAACAAGGTCTAAAATCATGTTCGATGCAATGTGTAAGTGATTTCTAGTGCAGTAGCAGTCGTTAAGATTATAGGAACACTATGAGACTGTTTTCAGCATGTTGAAACAGTGAAATAAAGATAAGAACACTTTTCATGAAACAAGGTCTAAAATCATGTTCGATGCAATGTGTAAGTAATTTCTAGTGCAGTAGCAGTCGTTAAGATTATAGGAACACTATGAGACTGTTTTCAGCATGTTGAAACAGTGAAATAAAGATAAGAACACTTTTCATGAAACAAGGTCTAAAATCATGTTCGATGCAATGTGTAAGTGATTTCTAGTGCAGTAGCAGTCGTTAAGATTATAGGAACACTATGAGACTGTTTTCAGCATGTTGAAACAGTGAAATAAAGATATGAACACTTTTCATGAAACAAGGTCTAAAATCATGTTCGATGCAATGTGTAAGTAATTTCTAGTGCAGTAGCAGTCGTTAAGATTATAGGAACACTATGAGACTGTTTTCAGCATGTTGAAACAGTGAAATAAAGCTATGAACACTTTTCATGAAACAAGGTCTAAAATCATGTTCGATGCAATGTGTAAGTGATTTCTAGTGCAGTAGCAGTCGTTAAGATTATAGGAACACTATGAGACTGTTTTCAGCATGTTGAAACAGTGAAATAAAGATAAGAACACTTTTCATGAAACAAGGTCTAAAATCATGTTCGATGCAATGTGTAAGTGATTTCTAGTGCAGTAGCAGTCGTTAAGATTATAGGAACACTATGAGACTGTTTTCAGCATGTTGAAACTCTGAAATAAAGATATGAACACTTTTCATGAAACAAGGTCTAAAATCATGTTCGATGCAATGTGTAAGTAATTTCTAGTGCAGTAGCAGTCGATAAGATTATAGGAACACTATGAGACTGTTTTCAGCATGTTGAAACAGTGAAATAAAGATAAGAACACTTTTCATGAAACAAGGTCTAAAATCATGTTCGATGCAATGTGTAAGTGATTTCTAGTGCAGTAGCAGTCGTTAAGATTATAGGAACACTATGAGACTGTTTTCAGCATGTTGAAACAGTGAAATAAAGATAAGAACACTTTTCATGAAACAAGGTCTAAAATCATGTTCGATGCAATGTGTAAGTAATTTCTAGTGCAGTAGCAGTCGTTAAGATTATAGGAACACTATGAGACTGTTTTCAGCATGTTGAAACAGTGAAATAAAGATATGAACACTTTTCATGAAACAAGGTCTAAAATCATGTTCGATGCAATGTGTAAGTAATTTCTAGTGCAGTAGCAGTCGTTAAGATTATAGGAACACTATGAGACTGTTTTCAGCATGTTGAAACAGTGAAATAAAGATATGAACACTTTTCATGAAACAAGGTCTAAAATCATGTTCGATGCAATGTGTAAGTAATTTCTAGTGCAGTAGCAGTCGTTAAGATTATAGGAACACTATGAGACTGTTTTCAGCATGTTGAAACAGTGAAATAAAGATAAGAACACTTTTCATGAAACAAGGTCTAAAATCATGTTCGATGCAATGTGTAAGTGATTTCTAGTGCAGTAGCAGTCGTTAAGATTATAGGAACACTATGAGACTGTTTTCAGCATGTTGAAACTCTGAAATCAAGCTATGAACACTTTTCATGAAACAAGGTCTAAAATCATGTTCGATGCAATGTGTAAGTGATTTCTAGTGCAGTAGCAGTCGTTAAGATTATAGGAACACTATGAGACTGTTTTCAGCATGTTGAAACAGTGAAATAAAGATAAGAACACTTTTCATGAAACAAGGTCTAAAATCATGTTCGATGCAATGTGTAAGTAATTTCTAGTGCAGTAGCAGTCGTTAAGATTATAGGAACACTATGAGACTGTTTTCGGCATGTTGAAACAGTGAAATAAAGATATGAACACTTTTCATGAAACAAGGTCTAAAATCATGTTCGATGCAATGTGTAAGTAATTTCTAGTGCAGTAGCAGTCGTTAAGATTATAGGAACACTATGAGACTGTTTTCAGCATGTTGAAACAGTGAAATCAAGCTATGAACACTTTTCATGAAACAAGGTCTAAAATCATGTTCGATGCAATGTGTAAGTGATTTCTAGTGCAGTAGCAGTCGTTAAGATTATAGGAACACTATGAGACTGTTTTCAGCATGTTGAAACAGTGAAATAAAGATAAGAACACTTTTCATGAAACAAGGTCTAAAATCATGTTCGATGCAATGTGTAAGTGATTTCTAGTGCAGTAGCAGTCGTTAAGATTATAGGAACACTATGAGACTGTTTTCAGCATGTTGAAACAGTGAAATAAAGATATGAACACTTTTCATGAAACAAGGTCTAAAATCATGTTCGATGCAATGTGTAAGTGATTTCTAGTGCAGTAGCAGTCGTTAAGATTATAGGAACACTATGAGACTGTTTTCAGCATGTTGAAACAGTGAAATAAAGATATGAACACTTTTCATGAAACAAGGTCTAAAATCATGTTCGATGCAATGTGTAAGTAATTTCTAGTGCAGTAGCAGTCGTTAAGATTATAGGAACACTATGAGACTGTTTTCAGCATGTTGAAACAGTGAAATAAAGCTATGAACACTTTTCATGAAACAAGGTCTAAAATCATGTTCGATGCAATGTGTAAGTAATTTCTAGTGCAGTAGCAGTCGTTAAGATTATAGGAACACTATGAGACTGTTTTCAGCATGTTGAAACAGTGAAATAAAGATAAGAACACTTTTCATGAAACAAGGTCTAAAATCATGTTCGATGCAATGTGTAAGTGATTTCTAGTGCAGTAGCAGTCGTTAAGATTATAGGAACACTATGAGACTGTTTTCAGCATGTTGAAACTCTGAAATCAAGCTATGAACACTTTTCATGAAACAAGGTCTAAAATCATGTTCGATGCAATGTGTAAGTGATTTCTAGTGCAGTAGCAGTCGTTAAGATTATAGGAACACTATGAGACTGTTTTCAGCATGTTGAAACTCTGAAATCAAGCTATGAACACTTTTCATGAAACAAGGTCTAAAATCATGTTCGATGCAATGTGTAAGTGATTTCTAGTGCAGTAGCAGTCGTTAAGATTATAGGAACACTATGAGACTGTTTTCAGCATGTTGAAACAGTGAAATAAAGATAAGAACACTTTTCATGAAACAAGGTCTAAAATCATGTTCGATGCAATGTGTAAGTGATTTCTAGTGCAGTAGCAGTCGTTAAGATTATAGGAACACTATGAGACTGTTTTCAGCATGTTGAAACAGTGAAATAAAGATATGAACACTTTTCATGAAACAAGGTCTAAAATCATGTTCGATGCAATGTGTAAGTAATTTCTAGTGCAGTAGCAGTCGTTAAGATTATAGGAACACTATGAGACTGTTTTCAGCATGTTGAAACAGTGAAATAAAGATATGAACACTTTTCATGAAACAAGGTCTAAAATCATGTTCGATGCAATGTGTAAGTAATTTCTAGTGCAGTATTGGTCGTTAAGATTATAGGAACACTATGAGACTGTTTTCAGCATGTTGAAACAGTGAAATAAAGCTATGAACACTTTTCATGAAACAAGGTCTAAAATCATGTTCGATGCAATGTGTAAGTGATTTCTAGTGCAGTAGCAGTCGTTAAGATTATAGGAACACTATGAGACTGTTTTCAGCATGTTGAAACAGTGAAATAAAGATAAGAACACTTTTCATGAAACAAGGTCTAAAATCATGTTCGATGCAATGTGTAAGTGATTTCTAGTGCAGTAGCAGTCGTTAAGATTATAGGAACACTATGAGACTGTTTTCAGCATGTTGAAACTCTGAAATCAAGCTATGAACACTTTTCATGAAACAAGGTCTAAAATCATGTTCGATGCAATGTGTAAGTGATTTCTAGTGCAGTAGCAGTCGTTAAGATTATAGGAACACTATGAGACTGTTTTCAGCATGTTGAAACTCTGAAATCAAGCTATGAACACTTTTCATGAAACAAGGTCTAAAATCATGTTCGATGCAATGTGTAAGTGATTTCTAGTGCAGTAGCAGTCGTTAAGATTATAGGAACACTATGAGACTGTTTTCAGCATGTTGAAACAGTGAAATAAAGATAAGAACACTTTTCATGAAACAAGGTCTAAAATCATGTTCGATGCAATGTGTAAGTGATTTCTAGTGCAGTAGCAGTCGTTAAGATTATAGGAACACTATGAGACTGTTTTCAGCATGTTGAAACAGTGAAATAAAGATATGAACACTTTTCATGAAACAAGGTCTAAAATCATGTTCGATGCAATGTGTAAGTGATTTCTAGTGCAGTAGCAGTCGTTAAGATTATAGGAACACTATGAGACTGTTTTCAGCATGTTGAAACAGTGAAATAAAGATATGAACACTTTTCATGAAACAAGGTCTAAAATCATGTTCGATGCAATGTGTAAGTAATTTCTAGTGCAGTATTGGTCGTTAAGATTATAGGAACACTATGAGACTGTTTTCAGCATGTTGAAACAGTGAAATAAATATAAGAACACTTTTCATGAAACAAGGTCTAAAATCATGTTCGATGCAATGTGTAAGTGATTTCTAGTGCAGTAGCAGTCGTTAAGATTATAGGAACACTATGAGACTGTTTTCAGCATGTTGAAACAGTGAAATAAAGATAAGAACACTTTTCATGAAACAAGGTCTAAAATCATGTTCGATGCAATGTGTAAGTGATTTCTAGTGCAGTAGCAGTCGTTAAGATTATAGGAACACTATGAGACTGTTTTCAGCATGTTGAAACAGTGAAATAAAGATATGAACACTTTTCATGAAACAAGGTCTAAAATCATGTTCGATGCAATGTGTAAGTAATTTCTAGTGCAGTAGCAGTCGTTAAGATTATAGGAACACTATGAGACTGTTTTCAGCATGTTGAAACAGTGAAATAAAGATAAGAACACTTTTCATGAAACAAGGTCTAAAATCATGTTCGATGCAATGTGTAAGTGATTTCTAGTGCAGTAGCAGTCATAAGATTATAGGAACACTATGAGACTGTTTTCAGCATGTTGAAACAGTGAAATAAAGATAAGAACACTTTTCATGAAACAAGGTCTAAAATCATGTTCGATGCAATGTGTAAGTAATTTCTAGTGCAGTAGCAGTCGTTAAGATTATAGGAACACTATGAGACTGTTTTCAGCATGTTGAAACAGTGAAATAAAGATATGAACACTTTTCATGAAACAAGGTCTAAAATCATGTTCGATGCAATGTGTAAGTAATTTCTAGTGCAGTAGCAGTCGTTAAGATTATAGGAACACTATGAGACTGTTTTCAGCATGTTGAAACAGTGAAATAAAGATAAGAACACTTTTCATGAAACAAGGTCTAAAATCATGTTCGATGCAATGTGTAAGTAATTTCTAGTGCAGTAGCAGTCGTTAAGATTATAGGAACACTATGAGACTGTTTTCAGCATGTTGAAACAGTGAAATAAAGATATGAACACTTTTCATGAAACAAGGTCTAAAATCATGTTCGATGCAATGTGTAAGTGATTTCTAGTGCAGTAGCAGTCGTTAAGATTATAGGAACACTATGAGACTGTTTTCAGCATGTTGAAACTCTGAAATCAAGCTATGAACACTTTTCATGAAACAAGGTCTAAAATCATGTTCGATGCAATGTGTAAGTGATTTCTAGTGCAGTAGCAGTCGTTAAGATTATAGGAACACTATGAGACTGTTTTCAGCATGTTGAAACAGTGAAATAAAGATAAGAACACTTTTCATGAAACAAGGTCTAAAATCATGTTCGATGCAATGTGTAAGTAATTTCTAGTGCAGTAGCAGTCGTTAAGATTATAGGAACACTATGAGACTGTTTTCAGCATGTTGAAACAGTGAAATAAAGATATGAACACTTTTCATGAAACAAGGTCTAAAATCATGTTCGATGCAATGTGTAAGTAATTTCTAGTGCAGTAGCAGTCGTTAAGATTATAGGAACACTATGAGACTGTTTTCAGCATGTTGAAACTCTGAAATAAAGCTATGAACACTTTTCATGAAACAAGGTCTAAAATCATGTTCGATGCAATGTGTAAGTGATTTCTAGTGCAGTAGCAGTCGTTAAGATTATAGGAACACTATGAGACTGTTTTCAGCATGTTGAAACAGTGAAATAAAGATATGAACACTTTTCATGAAACAAGGTCTAAAATCATGTTCGATGCAATGTGTAAGTGATTTCTAGTGCAGTAGCAGTCGTTAAGATTATAGGAACACTATGAGACTGTTTTCAGCATGTTGAAACAGTGAAATAAAGATATGAACACTTTTCATGAAACAAGGTCTAAAATCATGTTCGATGCAATGTGTAAGTAATTTCTAGTGCAGTAGCAGTCGTTAAGATTATAGGAACACTATGAGACTGTTTTCAGCATGTTGAAACAGTGAAATAAAGATAAGAACACTTTTCATGAAACAAGGTCTAAAATCATGTTCGATGCAATGTGTAAGTGATTTCTAGTGCAGTAGCAGTCATAAGATTATAGGAACACTATGAGACTGTTTTCAGCATGTTGAAACAGTGAAATAAAGATAAGAACACTTTTCATGAAACAAGGTCTAAAATCATGTTCGATGCAATGTGTAAGTGATTTCTAGTGCAGTAGCAGTCGTTAAGATTATAGGAACACTATGAGACTGTTTTCAGCATGTTGAAACAGTGAAATAAAGATATGAACACTTTTCATGAAACAAGGTCTAAAATCATGTTCGATGCAATGTGTAAGTGATTTCTAGTGCAGTAGCAGTCGTTAAGATTATAGGAACACTATGAGACTGTTTTCAGCATGTTGAAACAGTGAAATAAAGATATGAACACTTTTCATGAAACAAGGTCTAAAATCATGTTCGATGCAATGTGTAAGTAATTTCTAGTGCAGTAGCAGTCGTTAAGATTATAGGAACACTATGAGACTGTTTTCAGCATGTTGAAACAGTGAAATAAAGATAAGAACACTTTTCATGAAACAAGGTCTAAAATCATGTTCGATGCAATGTGTAAGTGATTTCTAGTGCAGTAGCAGTCGTTAAGATTATAGGAACACTATGAGACTGTTTTCAGCATGTTGAAACAGTGAAATAAAGATAAGAACACTTTTCATGAAACAAGGTCTAAAATCATGTTCGATGCAATGTGTAAGTGATTTCTAGTGCAGTAGCAGTCGTTAAGATTATAGGAACACTATGAGACTGTTTTCAGCATGTTGAAACAGTGAAATAAACAGCTATGAACACTTTTCATGAAACAAGGTCTAAAATCATGTTCGATGCAATGTGTAAGTAATTTCTAGTGCAGTAGCAGTCGTTAAGATTATAGGAACACTATGAGACTGTTTTCAGCATGTTGAAACTCTGAAATAAAGATATGAACACTTTTCATGAAACAAGGTCTAAAATCATGTTCGATGCAATGTGTAAGTAATTTCTAGTGCAGTAGCAGTCGTTAAGATTATAGGAACACTATGAGACTGTTTTCAGCATGTTGAAACTCTGAAATCAAGCTATGAACACTTTTCATGAAACAAGGTCTAAAATCATGTTCGATGCAATGTGTAAGTGATTTCTAGTGCAGTAGCAGTCGTTAAGATTATAGGAACACTATGAGACTGTTTTCAGCATGTTGAAACAGTGAAATAAAGATAAGAACACTTTTCATGAAACAAGGTCTAAAATCATGTTCGATGCAATGTGTAAGTGATTTCTAGTGCAGTAGCAGTCGTTAAGATTATAGGAACACTATGAGACTGTTTTCAGCATGTTGAAACAGTGAAATAAAGATATGAACACTTTTCATGAAACAAGGTCTAAAATCATGTTCGATGCAATGTGTAAGTAATTTCTAGTGCAGTAGCAGTCGTTAAGATTATAGGAACACTATGAGACTGTTTTCAGCATGTTGAAACAGTGAAATAAAGATATGAACACTTTTCATGAAACAAGGTCTAAAATCATGTTCGATGCAATGTGTAAGTAATTTCTAGTGCAGTATTGCAGTCGTTAAGATTATAGGAACACTATGAGACTGTTTTCAGCATGTTGAAACAGTGAAATAAAGCTATAAGAACACTTTTCATGAAACAAGGTCTAAAATCATGTTCGATGCAATGTGTAAGTGATTTCTAGTGCAGTAGCAGTCGTTAAGATTATAGGAACACTATGAGACTGTTTTCAGCATGTTGAAACAGTGAAATAAAGATATGAACACTTTTCATGAAACAAGGTCTAAAATCATGTTCGATGCAATGTGTAAGTGATTTCTAGTGCAGTAGCAGTCGTTAAGATTATAGGAACACTATGAGACTGTTTTCAGCATGTTGAAACAGTGAAATCAAGCTATGAACACTTTTCATGAAACAAGGTCTAAAATCATGTTCGATGCAATGTGTAAGTAATTTCTAGTGCAGTAGCAGTCGTTAAGATTATAGGAACACTATGAGACTGTTTTCAGCATGTTGAAACAGTGAAATAAAGATATGAACACTTTTCATGAAACAAGGTCTAAAATCATGTTCGATGCAATGTGTAAGTGATTTCTAGTGCAGTAGCAGTCGTTAAGATTATAGGAACACTATGAGACTGTTTTCAGCATGTTGAAACAGTGAAATAAAGATATGAACACTTTTCATGAAACAAGGTCTAAAATCATGTTCGATGCAATGTGTAAGTGATTTCTAGTGCAGTAGCAGTCGTTAAGATTATAGGAACACTATGAGACTGTTTTCAGCATGTTGAAACAGTGAAATAAAGATATGAACACTTTTCATGAAACAAGGTCTAAAATCATGTTCGATGCAATGTGTAAGTGATTTCTAGTGCAGTAGCAGTCGTTAAGATTATAGGAACACTATGAGACTGTTTTCAGCATGTTGAAACAGTGAAATAAAGATATGAACACTTTTCATGAAACAAGGTCTAAAATCATGTTCGATGCAATGTGTAAGTAATTTCTAGTGCAGTATTGGTCGTTAAGATTATAGGAACACTATGAGACTGTTTTCAGCATGTTGAAACAGTGAAATAAAGATATGAACACTTTTCATGAAACAAGGTCTAAAATCATGTTCGATGCAATGTGTAAGTAATTTCTAGTGCAGTAGCAGTCGTTAAGATTATAGGAACACTATGAGACTGTTTTCAGCATGTTGAAACAGTGAAATAAAGATAAGAACACTTTTCATGAAACAAGGTCTAAAATCATGTTCGATGCAATGTGTAAGTAATTTCTAGTGCAGTAGCAGTCGTTAAGATTATAGGAACACTATGAGACTGTTTTCAGCATGTTGAAACAGTGAAATAAAGATAAGAACACTTTTCATGAAACAAGGTCTAAAATCATGTTCGATGCAATGTGTAAGTGATTTCTAGTGCAGTAGCAGTCGTTAAGATTATAGGAACACTATGAGACTGTTTTCAGCATGTTGAAACTCTGAAATCAAGCTATGAACACTTTTCATGAAACAAGGTCTAAAATCATGTTCGATGCAATGTGTAAGTGATTTCTAGTGCAGTAGCAGTCGTTAAGATTATAGGAACACTATGAGACTGTTTTCAGCATGTTGAAACAGTGAAATAAAGATAAGAACACTTTTCATGAAACAAGGTCTAAAATCATGTTCGATGCAATGTGTAAGTAATTTCTAGTGCAGTAGCAGTCGTTAAGATTATAGGAACACTATGAGACTGTTTTCAGCATGTTGAAACAGTGAAATAAAGATATGAACACTTTTCATGAAACAAGGTCTAAAATCATGTTCGATGCAATGTGTAAGTAATTTCTAGTGCAGTATTGGTCGATAAGATTATAGGAACACTATGAGACTGTTTTCAGCAAGTTGAAACAGTGAAATAAAGATATGAACACTTTTCATGAAACAAGGTCTAAAATCATGTTCGATGCAATGTGTAAGTGATTTCTAGTGCAGTAGCAGTCGTTAAGATTATAGGAACACTATGAGACTGTTTTCAGCATGTTGAAACAGTGAAATAAAGATAAGAACACTTTTCATGAAACAAGGTCTAAAATCATGTTCGATGCAATGTGTAAGTGATTTCTAGTGCAGTAGCAGTCGTTAAGATTATAGGAACACTATGAGACTGTTTTCAGCATGTTGAAACTCTGAAATAAAGATATGAACACTTTTCATGAAACAAGGTCTAAAATCATGTTCGATGCAATGTGTAAGTAATTTCTAGTGCAGTAGCAGTCGTTAAGATTATAGGAACACTATGAGACTGTTTTCAGCATGTTGAAACAGTGAAATAAAGATAAGAACACTTTTCATGAAACAAGGTCTAAAATCATGTTCGATGCAATGTGTAAGTGATTTCTAGTGCAGTAGCAGTCGTTAAGATTATAGGAACACTATGAGACTGTTTTCAGCATGTTGAAACAGTGAAATAAAGATATGAACACTTTTCATGAAACAAGGTCTAAAATCATGTTCGATGCAATGTGTAAGTAATTTCTAGTGCAGTAGCAGTCGTTAAGATTATAGGAACACTATGAGACTGTTTTCAGCATGTTGAAACAGTGAAATAAAGCTATAAGAACACTTTTCATGAAACAAGGTCTAAAATCATGTTCGATGCAATGTGTAAGTAATTTCTAGTGCAGTATTGGTCGATAAGATTATAGGAACACTATGAGACTGTTTTCAGCATGTTGAAACAGTGAAATAAAGATATGAACACTTTTCATGAAACAAGGTCTAAAATCATGTTCGATGCAATGTGTAAGTAATTTCTAGTGCAGTAGCAGTCGTTAAGATTATAGGAACACTATGAGACTGTTTTCAGCATGTTGAAACAGTGAAATAAAGATAAGAACACTTTTCATGAAACAAGGTCTAAAATCATGTTCGATGCAATGTGTAAGTGATTTCTAGTGCAGTAGCAGTCGTTAAGATTATAGGAACACTATGAGACTGTTTTCAGCATGTTGAAACAGTGAAATAAAGATAAGAACACTTTTCATGAAACAAGGTCTAAAATCATGTTCGATGCAATGTGTAAGTGATTTCTAGTGCAGTAGCAGTCGTTAAGATTATAGGAACACTATGAGACTGTTTTCAGCATGTTGAAACAGTGAAATAAAGATATGAACACTTTTCATGAAACAAGGTCTAAAATCATGTTCGATGCAATGTGTAAGTAATTTCTAGTGCAGTAGCAGTCGTTAAGATTATAGGAACACTATGAGACTGTTTTCAGCATGTTGAAACAGTGAAATAAAGATATGAACACTTTTCATGAAACAAGGTCTAAAATCATGTTCGATGCAATGTGTAAGTGATTTCTAGTGCAGTAGCAGTCGTTAAGATTATAGGAACACTATGAGACTGTTTTCAGCATGTTGAAACAGTGAAATAAAGATAAGAACACTTTTCATGAAACAAGGTCTAAAATCATGTTCGATGCAATGTGTAAGTGATTTCTAGTGCAGTAGCAGTCGTTAAGATTATAGGAACACTATGAGACTGTTTTCAGCATGTTGAAACAGTGAAATAAAGATATGAACACTTTTCATGAAACAAGGTCTAAAATCATGTTCGATGCAATGTGTAAGTAATTTCTAGTGCAGTAGCAGTCGTTAAGATTATAGGAACACTATGAGACTGTTTTCAGCATGTTGAAACAGTGAAATAAAGATATGAACACTTTTCATGAAACAAGGTCTAAAATCATGTTCGATGCAATGTGTAAGTAATTTCTAGTGCAGTAGCAGTCGTTAAGATTATAGGAACACTATGAGACTGTTTTCAGCATGTTGAAACAGTGAAATAAAGCTATAAGAACACTTTTCATGAAACAAGGTCTAAAATCATGTTCGATGCAATGTGTAAGTGATTTCTAGTGCAGTAGCAGTCGTTAAGATTATAGGAACACTATGAGACTGTTTTCAGCATGTTGAAACAGTGAAATAAAGATAAGAACACTTTTCATGAAACAAGGTCTAAAATCATGTTCGATGCAATGTGTAAGTGATTTCTAGTGCAGTAGCAGTCGTTAAGATTATAGGAACACTATGAGACTGTTTTCAGCATGTTGAAACAGTGAAATAAAGATAAGAACACTTTTCATGAAACAAGGTCTAAAATCATGTTCGATGCAATGTGTAAGTGATTTCTAGTGCAGTAGCAGTCGTTAAGATTATAGGAACACTATGAGACTGTTTTCAGCATGTTGAAACTCTGAAATCAAGCTATGAACACTTTTCATGAAACAAGGTCTAAAATCATGTTCGATGCAATGTGTAAGTGATTTCTAGTGCAGTAGCAGTCGTTAAGATTATAGGAACACTATGAGACTGTTTTCAGCATGTTGAAACAGTGAAATAAAGATAAGAACACTTTTCATGAAACAAGGTCTAAAATCATGTTCGATGCAATGTGTAAGTAATTTCTAGTGCAGTAGCAGTCGTTAAGATTATAGGAACACTATGAGACTGTTTTCAGCATGTTGAAACAGTGAAATAAAGATATGAACACTTTTCATGAAACAAGGTCTAAAATCATGTTCGATGCAATGTGTAAGTAATTTCTAGTGCAGTAGCAGTCGTTAAGATTATAGGAACACTATGAGACTGTTTTCAGCATGTTGAAACAGTGAAATAAAGATATGAACACTTTTCATGAAACAAGGTCTAAAATCATGTTCGATGCAATGTGTAAGTAATTTCTAGTGCAGTATTGGTCGTTAAGATTATAGGAACACTATGAGACTGTTTTCAGCATGTTGAAACAGTGAAATAAAGATATGAACACTTTTCATGAAACAAGGTCTAAAATCATGTTCGATGCAATGTGTAAGTGATTTCTAGTGCAGTAGCAGTCGTTAAGATTATAGGAACACTATGAGACTGTTTTCAGCATGTTGAAACAGTGAAATAAAGATAAGAACACTTTTCATGAAACAAGGTCTAAAATCATGTTCGATGCAATGTGTAAGTGATTTCTAGTGCAGTAGCAGTCGTTAAGATTATAGGAACACTATGAGACTGTTTTCAGCATGTTGAAACTCTGAAATAAAGATATGAACACTTTTCATGAAACAAGGTCTAAAATCATGTTCGATGCAATGTGTAAGTAATTTCTAGTGCAGTATTGGTCGTTAAGATTATAGGAACACTATGAGACTGTTTTCAGCATGTTGAAACAGTGAAATAAAGATAAGAACACTTTTCATGAAACAAGGTCTAAAATCATGTTCGATGCAATGTGTAAGTGATTTCTAGTGTGGTAGCAGTCGTTAAGATTATAGGAACACTATGAGACTGTTTTCAGCATGTTGAAACAGTGAAATAAAGATAAGAACACTTTTCATGAAACAAGGTCTAAAATCATGTTCGATGCAATGTGTAAGTAATTTCTAGTGCAGTAGCAGTCGTTAAGATTATAGGAACACTATGAGACTGTTTTCAGCATGTTGAAACAGTGAAATAAAGATATGAACACTTTTCATGAAACAAGGTCTAAAATCATGTTCGATGCAATGTGTAAGTAATTTCTAGTGCAGTATTGGTCGTTAAGATTATAGGAACACTATGAGACTGTTTTCAGCATGTTGAAACAGTGAAATAAAGATAAGAACACTTTTCATGAAACAAGGTCTAAAATCATGTTCGATGCAATGTGTAAGTAATTTCTAGTGCAGTAGCAGTCGTTAAGATTATAGGAACACTATGAGACTGTTTTCAGCATGTTGAAACAGTGAAATAAAGATAAGAACACTTTTCATGAAACAAGGTCTAAAATCATGTTCGATGCAATGTGTAAGTGATTTCTAGTGCAGTAGCAGTCGTTAAGATTATAGGAACACTATGAGACTGTTTTCAGCATGTTGAAACTCTGAAATCAAGCTATGAACACTTTTCATGAAACAAGGTCTAAAATCATGTTCGATGCAATGTGTAAGTGATTTCTAGTGCAGTAGCAGTCATAAGATTATAGGAACACTATGAGACTGTTTTCAGCATGTTGAAACAGTGAAATAAAGATAAGAACACTTTTCATGAAACAAGGTCTAAAATCATGTTCGATGCAATGTGTAAGTAATTTCTAGTGCAGTAGCAGTCGTTAAGATTATAGGAACACTATGAGACTGTTTTCAGCATGTTGAAACAGTGAAATAAAGATATGAACACTTTTCATGAAACAAGGTCTAAAATCATGTTCGATGCAATGTGTAAGTAATTTCTAGTGCAGTATTGGTCGTTAAGATTATAGGAACACTATGAGAATATTTTCAGCATGTTGAAACAGTGAAATAAAGCTACTAAGAACACTTTTCATGAAACAAGGTCTAAAATCATGTTCGATGCAATGTGTAAGTGATTTCTAGTGCAGTAGCAGTCGTTAAGATTATAGGAACACTATGAGACTGTTTTCAGCATGTTGAAACAGTGAAATAAAGATATGAACACTTTTCATGAAACAAGGTCTAAAATCATGTTCGATGCAATGTGTAAGTAATTTCTAGTGCAGTATTGGTCGTTAAGATTATAGGAACACTATGAGACTGTTTTCAGCATGTTGAAACAGTGAAATAAAGATAAGAACACTTTTCATGAAACAAGGTCTAAAATCATGTTCGATGCAATGTGTAAGTAATTTCTAGTGCAGTAGCAGTCGTTAAGATTATAGGAACACTATGAGACTGTTTTCAGCATGTTGAAACAGTGAAATAAAGATATGAACACTTTTCATGAAACAAGGTCTAAAATCATGTTCGATGCAATGTGTAAGTGATTTCTAGTGCAGTAGCAGTCGTTAAGATTATAGGAACACTATGAGACTGTTTTCAGCATGTTGAAACAGTGAAATAAAGATAAGAACACTTTTCATGAAACAAGGTCTAAAATCATGTTCGATGCAATGTGTAAGTAATTTCTAGTGCAGTAGCAGTCGTTAAGATTATAGGAACACTATGAGACTGTTTTCAGCATGTTGAAACTCTGAAATAAAGATATGAACACTTTTCATGAAACAAGGTCTAAAATCATGTTCGATGCAATGTGTAAGTGATTTCTAGTGCAGTAGCAGTCGTTAAGATTATAGGAACACTATGAGACTGTTTTCAGCATGTTGAAACAGTGAAATAAAGATAAGAACACTTTTCATGAAACAAGGTCTAAAATCATGTTCGATGCAATGTGTAAGTGATTTCTAGTGCAGTAGCAGTCAATAAGATTATAGGAACACTATGAGACTGTTTTCAGCATGTTGAAACAGTGAAATAAAGATAAGAACACTTTTCATGAAACAAGGTCTAAAATCATGTTCGATGCAATGTGTAAGTAATTTCTAGTGCAGTAGCAGTCGTTAAGATTATAGGAACACTATGAGACTGTTTTCAGCATGTTGAAACAGTGAAATAAAGATATGAACACTTTTCATGAAACAAGGTCTAAAATCATGTTCGATGCAATGTGTAAGTAATTTCTAGTGCAGTATTGGTCGTTAAGATTATAGGAACGCTATGAGAATATTTTCAGCATGTTGAAACAGTGAAATAAAGATAAGAACACTTTTCATGAAACAAGGTCTAAAATCATGTTCGATGCAATGTGTAAGTAATTTCTAGTGCAGTAGCAGTCGTTAAGATTATAGGAACACTATGAGACTGTTTTCAGCATGTTGAAACAGTGAAATAAAGATAAGAACACTTTTCATGAAACAAGGTCTAAAATCATGTTCGATGCAATGTGTAAGTGATTTCTAGTGCAGTAGCAGTCGTTAAGATTATAGGAACACTATGAGACTGTTTTCAGCATGTTGAAACTCTGAAATCAAGCTATGAACACTTTTCATGAAACAAGGTCTAAAATCATGTTCGATGCAATGTGTAAGTGATTTCTAGTGCAGTAGCAGTCGTTAAGATTATAGGAACACTATGAGACTGTTTTCAGCATGTTGAAACAGTGAAATAAAGATAAGAACACTTTTCATGAAACAAGGTCTAAAATCATGTTCGATGCAATGTGTAAGTGATTTCTAGTGCAGTAGCAGTCGTTAAGATTATAGGAACACTATGAGACTGTTTTCAGCATGTTGAAACTCTGAAATAAAGCTATGAACACTTTTCATGAAACAAGGTCTAAAATCATGTTCGATGCAATGTGTAAGTAATTTCTAGTGCAGTATTGGTCGTTAAGATTATAGGAACACTATGAGAATATTTTCAGCATGTTGAAACAGTGAAATAAAGATAAGAACACTTTTCATGAAACAAGGTCTAAAATCATGTTCGATGCAATGTGTAAGTGATTTCTAGTGCAGTAGCAGTCGTTAAGATTATAGGAACACTATGAGACTGTTTTCAGCATGTTGAAACAGTGAAATAAAGATATGAACACTTTTCATGAAACAAGGTCTAAAATCATGTTCGATGCAATGTGTAAGTGATTTCTAGTGCAGTAGCAGTCGTTAAGATTATAGGAACACTATGAGACTGTTTTCAGCATGTTGAAACAGTGAAATAAAGATATGAACACTTTTCATGAAACAAGGTCTAAAATCATGTTCGATGCAATGTGTAAGTGATTTCTAGTGCAGTAGCAGCCGTTAAGATTATAGGAACACTATGAGACTGTTTTCAGCATGTTGAAACAGTGAAATAAAGATAAGAACACTTTTCATGAAACAAGGTCTAAAATCATGTTCGATGCAATGTGTAAGTAATTTCTAGTGCAGTATTGGTCGTTAAGATTATAGGAACACTATGAGAATATTTTCAGCATGTTGAAACAGTGAAATAAAGATAAGAACACTTTTCATGAAACAAGGTCTAAAATCATGTTCGATGCAATGTGTAAGTGATTTCTAGTGCAGTAGCAGTCGTTAAGATTATAGGAACACTATGAGACTGTTTTCAGCATGTTGAAACTCTGAAATCAAGCTATGAACACTTTTCATGAAACAAGGTCTAAAATCATGTTCGATGCAATGTGTAAGTGATTTCTAGTGCAGTAGCAGTCGTTAAGATTATAGGAACACTATGAGACTGTTTTCAGCATGTTGAAACTCTGAAATCAAGCTATGAACACTTTTCATGAAACAAGGTCTAAAATCATGTTCGATGCAATGTGTAAGTGATTTCTAGTGCAGTAGCAGTCGTTAAGATTATAGGAACACTATGAGACTGTTTTCAGCATGTTGAAACAGTGAAATAAAGATAAGAACACTTTTCATGAAACAAGGTCTAAAATCATGTTCGATGCAATGTGTAAGTGATTTCTAGTGCAGTAGCAGTCGTTAAGATTATAGGAACACTATGAGACTGTTTTCAGCATGTTGAAACAGTGAAATAAAGATAAGAACACTTTTCATGAAACAAGGTCTAAAATCATGTTCGATGCAATGTGTAAGTAATTTCTAGTGCAGTAGCAGTCGTTAAGATTATAGGAACACTATGAGACTGTTTTCAGCATGTTGAAACAGTGAAATAAAGATATGAACACTTTTCATGAAACAAGGTCTAAAATCATGTTCGATGCAATGTGTAAGTAATTTCTAGTGCAGTAGCAGTCGTTAAGATTATAGAGAACACTATGTCATGGAGACTGTGTTTCAGCATGTTGAAACAGTGAAATAAAGCTATGAACACTTTTCATGAAACAAGGTCTAAAATCATGTTCGATGCAATGTGTAAGTAATTTCTAGTGCAGTAGCAGTCGTTAAGATTATAGGAACACTATGAGACTGTTTTCAGCATGTTGAAACTCTGAAATCAAGCTATGAACACTTTTCATGAAACAAGGTCTAAAATCATGTTCGATGCAATGTGTAAGTGATTTCTAGTGCAGTAGCAGTCGTTAAGATTATAGGAACACTATGAGACTGTTTTCAGCATGTTGAAACTCTGAAATCAAGCTATGAACACTTTTTCTGAAACAAGGTCTAAAATCATGTTCATGCAATGTGTAAGTGATTTCTAGTGCAGTAGCAGTCAGATTATAGGTATGAGACTTATGTTGAAACTCTTATGAACACTATAGACTGATTTCTTTCAGCATGTTATAGGAACACTATGAAATAGCATGTTGAACACTTTTCATGAAACAAGGTCTAAAATCATGTTCGATGCAATGTGTAAGTAATTTCTAGTGCAGTAGCAGTCGTTAAGATTATAGGAACACTATGAGACTGTTTTCAGCATGTTGAAACAGTGAAATAAAGATATGAACACTTTTCATGAAACAAGGTCTAAAATCATGTTCGATGCAATGTGTAAGTAATTTCTAGTGCAGTATTGGTCGTATAGATTATAGGAACACTATGAGACTATTTTCAGCATGTTGAAACAGTGAAATAAAGATAAGAACACTTTTCATGAAACAAGGTCTAAAATCATGTTCGATGCAATGTGTAAGTAATTTCTAGTGCAGTAGCAGTCGTTAAGATTATAGGAACACTATGAGACTGTTTTCAGCATGTTGAAACAGTGAAATAAAGATAAGAACACTTTTCATGAAACAAGGTCTAAAATCATGTTCGATGCAATGTGTAAGTGATTTCTAGTGCAGTAGCAGTCGTTAAGATTATAGGAACACTATGAGACTGTTTTCAGCATGTTGAAACTCTGAAATCAAGCTATGAACACTTTTCATGAAACAAGGTCTAAAATCATGTTCGATGCAATGTGTAAGTGATTTCTAGTGCAGTAGCAGTCGTTAAGATTATAGGAACACTATGAGACTGTTTTCAGCATGTTGAAACAGTGAAATAAAGATAAGAACACTTTTCATGAAACAAGGTCTAAAATCATGTTCGATGCAATGTGTAAGTAATTTCTAGTGCAGTAGCAGTCGATAAGATTATAGGAACACTATGAGACTGTTTTCAGCATGTTGAAACAGTGAAATAAAGATATGAACACTTTTCATGAAACAAGGTCTAAAATCATGTTCGATGCAATGTGTAAGTAATTTCTAGTGCAGTAGCAGTCGTTAAGATTATAGGAACACTATGAGACTGTTTTCAGCATGTTGAAACTCTGAAATCAAGCTATGAACACTTTTCATGAAACAAGGTCTAAAATCATGTTCGATGCAATGTGTAAGTGATTTCTAGTGCAGTAGCAGTCGTTAAGATTATAGGAACACTATGAGACTGTTTTCAGCATGTTGAAACAGTGAAA
Organism: Brachymystax lenok tsinlingensis; assembly: GCA_030435695.1. NCBI lineage: Eukaryota > Metazoa > Chordata > Actinopteri > Salmoniformes > Salmonidae > Brachymystax > Brachymystax lenok. Next base: position 46,258,536 of record CM059807.1, on the reverse strand, counting down.
TAAAGATAAGAACACTTTTCATGAAACAAGGTCTAAAATCATGTTCGATGCAATGTGTAAGTAATTTCTAGTGTGGTAGCAGTCGTTAAGATTATAGGAACACTATGAGACTGTTTTCAGCATGTTGAAACAGTGAAATAAAGATATGAACACTTTTCATGAAACAAGGTCTAAAATCATGTTCGATGCAATGTGTAAGTGATTTCTAGTGCAGTAGCAGTCGTTAAGATTATAGGAACACTATGAGACTGTTTTCAGCATGTTGAAACAGTGAAATAAAGATATGAACACTTTTCATGAAACAAGGTCTAAAATCATGTTCGATGCAATGTGTAAGTAATTTCTAGTGCAGTATTGGTCGTATAGATTATAGGAACACTATGAGACTGTATTTTCAGCATGTTGAAACAGTGAAATAGCTATAAGAACACTTTTCATGAAACAAGGTCTAAAATCATGTTCGATGCAATGTGTAAGTGATTTCTAGTGCAGTAGCAGTCGTTAAGATTATAGGAACACTATGAGACTGTTTTCAGCATGTTGAAACAGTGAAATAAAGATAAGAACACTTTTCATGAAACAAGGTCTAAAATCATGTTCGATGCAATGTGTAAGTGATTTCTAGTGCAGTAGCAGTCGTTAAGATTATAGGAACACTATGAGACTGTTTTCAGCATGTTGAAACTCTGAAATCAAGCTATGAACACTTTTCATGAAACAAGGTCTAAAATCATGTTCGATGCAATGTGTAAGTGATTTCTAGTGCAGTAGCAGTCGTTAAGATTATAGGAACACTATGAGACTGTTTTCAGCATGTTGAAACTCTGAAATCAAGCTATGAACACTTTTCATGAAACAAGGTCTAAAATCATGTTCGATGCAATGTGTAAGTGATTTCTAGTGCAGTAGCAGTCGTTAAGATTATAGGAACACTATGAGACTGTTTTCAGCATGTTGAAACAGTGAAATAAAGATAAGAACACTTTTCATGAAACAAGGTCTAAAATCATGTTCGATGCAATGTGTAAGTAATTTCTAGTGTGGTAGCAGTCGTTAAGATTATAGGAACACTATGAGACTGTTTTCAGCATGTTGAAACAGTGAAATAAAGATATGAACACTTTTCATGAAACAAGGTCTAAAATCATGTTCGATGCAATGTGTAAGTAATTTCTAGTGCAGTAGCAGTCGTTAAGATTATAGGAACACTATGAGACTGTTTTCAGCATGTTGAAACTCTGAAATAAAGATATGAACACTTTTCATGAAACAAGGTCTAAAATCATGTTCGATGCAATGTGTAAGTAATTTCTAGTGCAGTAGCAGTCAGTAAGATTATAGGAACACTATGAGACTGTTTTCAGCATGTTGAAACAGTGAAATCAAGCTATGAACACTTTTCATGAAACAAGGTCTAAAATCATGTTCGATGCAATGTGTAAGTGATTTCTAGTGCAGTAGCAGTCGTTAAGATTATAGGAACACTATGAGACTGTTTTCAGCATGTTGAAACAGTGAAATAAAGATAAGAACACTTTTCATGAAACAAGGTCTAAAATCATGTTCGATGCAATGTGTAAGTAATTTCTAGTGCAGTAGCAGTCGTTAAGATTATAGGAACACTATGAGACTGTTTTCAGCATGTTGAAACTCTGAAATCAAGCTATGAACACTTTTCATGAAACAAGGTCTAAAATCATGTTCGATGCAATGTGTAAGTAATTTCTAGTGCAGTATTGGTCGTTAAGATTATAGGAACACTATGAGACTGTTTTCAGCATGTTGAAACAGTGAAATCAAGCTATGAACACTTTTCATGAAACAAGGTCTAAAATCATGTTCGATGCAATGTGTAAGTGATTTCTAGTGCAGTAGCAGTCGTTAAGATTATAGGAACACTATGAGACTGTTTTCAGCATGTTGAAACAGTGAAATAAAGATAAGAACACTTTTCATGAAACAAGGTCTAAAATCATGTTCGATGCAATGTGTAAGTAATTTCTAGTGCAGTAGCAGTCGTTAAGATTATAGGAACACTATGAGACTGTTTTCAGCATGTTGAAACAGTGAAATAAAGATATGAACACTTTTCATGAAACAAGGTCTAAAATCATGTTCGATGCAATGTGTAAGTAATTTCTAGTGCAGTAGCAGTCGATAAGATTATAGGAACACTATGAGACTGTTTTCAGCATGTTGAAACTCTGAAATCAAGCTATGAACACTTTTCATGAAACAAGGTCTAAAATCATGTTCGATGCAATGTGTAAGTAATTTCTAGTGCAGTATTGGTCATATAGATTATAGGAACACTATGAGACTGTTTTCAGCATGTTGAAACAGTGAAATAAAGCTATGAACACTTTTCATGAAACAAGGTCTAAAATCATGTTCGATGCAATGTGTAAGTGATTTCTAGTGCAGTAGCAGTCGTTAAGATTATAGGAACACTATGAGACTGTTTTCAGCATGTTGAAACAGTGAAATAAAGATAAGAACACTTTTCATGAAACAAGGTCTAAAATCATGTTCGATGCAATGTGTAAGTGATTTCTAGTGCAGTAGCAGTCGTTAAGATTATAGGAACACTATGAGACTGTTTTCAGCATGTTGAAACTCTGAAATCAAGCTATGAACACTTTTCATGAAACAAGGTCTAAAATCATGTTCGATGCAATGTGTAAGTGATTTCTAGTGCAGTAGCAGTCGTTAAGATTATAGGAACACTATGAGACTGTTTTCAGCATGTTGAAACAGTGAAATAAAGATAAGAACACTTTTCATGAAACAAGGTCTAAAATCATGTTCGATGCAATGTGTAAGTAATTTCTAGTGCAGTAGCAGTCGTTAAGATTATAGGAACACTATGAGACTGTTTTCAGCATGTTGAAACAGTGAAATAAAGATATGAACACTTTTCATGAAACAAGGTCTAAAATCATGTTCGATGCAATGTGTAAGTAATTTCTAGTGCAGTAGCAGTCATAAGATTATAGGAACACTATGAGACTGTTTTCAGCATGTTGAAACAGTGAAATAAAGATATGAACACTTTTCATGAAACAAGGTCTAAAATCATGTTCGATGCAATGTGTAAGTGATTTCTAGTGCAGTAGCAGTCGTTAAGATTATAGGAACACTATGAGACTGTTTTCAGCATGTTGAAACAGTGAAATAAAGATAAGAACACTTTTCATGAAACAAGGTCTAAAATCATGTTCGATGCAATGTGTAAGTGATTTCTAGTGCAGTAGCAGTCGTTAAGATTATAGGAACACTATGAGACTGTTTTCAGCATGTTGAAACAGTGAAATAAAGATAAGAACACTTTTCATGAAACAAGGTCTAAAATCATGTTCGATGCAATGTGTAAGTGATTTCTAGTGCAGTAGCAGTCGTTAAGATTATAGGAACACTATGAGACTGTTTTCAGCATGTTGAAACTCTGAAATCAAGCTATGAACACTTTTCATGAAACAAGGTCTAAAATCATGTTCGATGCAATGTGTAAGTGATTTCTAGTGCAGTAGCAGTCGTTAAGATTATAGGAACACTATGAGACTGTTTTCAGCATGTTGAAACTCTGAAATCAAGCTATGAACACTTTTCATGAAACAAGGTCTAAAATCATGTTCGATGCAATGTGTAAGTGATTTCTAGTGCAGTAGCAGTCGTTAAGATTATAGGAACACTATGAGACTGTTTTCAGCATGTTGAAACAGTGAAATAAAGATAAGAACACTTTTCATGAAACAAGGTCTAAAATCATGTTCGATGCAATGTGTAAGTAATTTCTAGTGTGGTAGCAGTCGTTAAGATTATAGGAACACTATGAGACTGTTTTCAGCATGTTGAAACAGTGAAATAAAGATATGAACACTTTTCATGAAACAAGGTCTAAAATCATGTTCGATGCAATGTGTAAGTAATTTCTAGTGCAGTAGCAGTCGTTAAGATTATAGGAACACTATGAGACTGTTTTCAGCATGTTGAAACTGTGAAATAAAGATATGAACACTTTTCATGAAACAAGGTCTAAAATCATGTTCGATGCAATGTGTAAGTAATTTCTAGTGCAGTAGCAGTCGTATAGATTATAGGAACACTATGAGACTGTTTTCAGCATGTTGAAACAGTGAAATAAAGCTATGAACACTTTTCATGAAACAAGGTCTAAAATCATGTTCGATGCAATGTGTAAGTGATTTCTAGTGCAGTAGCAGTCGTTAAGATTATAGGAACACTATGAGACTGTTTTCAGCATGTTGAAACAGTGAAATAAAGATAAGAACACTTTTCATGAAACAAGGTCTAAAATCATGTTCGATGCAATGTGTAAGTAATTTCTAGTGCAGTAGCAGTCGTTAAGATTATAGGAACACTATGAGACTGTTTTCAGCATGTTGAAACAGTGAAATAAAGATATTAACACTTTTCATGAAACAAGGTCTAAAATCATGTTCGATGCAATGTGTAAGTAATTTCTAGTGCAGTATTGGTCGTATAGATTATAGGAACACTATGAGACTGTTTTCAGCATGTTGAAACTCTGAAATCAAGCTATGAACACTTTTCATGAAACAAGGTCTAAAATCATGTTCGATGCAATGTGTAAGTGATTTCTAGTGCAGTAGCAGTCGTTAAGATTATAGGAACACTATGAGACTGTTTTCAGCATGTTGAAACAGTGAAATAAAGATAAGAACACTTTTCATGAAACAAGGTCTAAAATCATGTTCGATGCAATGTGTAAGTAATTTCTAGTGTGGTAGCAGTCGTTAAGATTATAGGAACACTATGAGACTGTTTTCAGCATGTTGAAACAGTGAAATAAAGATATGAACACTTTTCATGAAACAAGGTCTAAAATCATGTTCGATGCAATGTGTAAGTAATTTCTAGTGCAGTAGCAGTCGTTAAGATTATAGGAACACTATGAGACTGTTTTCAGCATGTTGAAACTGTGAAATAAAGATATGAACACTTTTCATGAAACAAGGTCTAAAATCATGTTCGATGCAATGTGTAAGTAATTTCTAGTGCAGTATTGGTCGTATAGATTATAGGAACACTATGAGACTGTTTTCAGCATGTTGAAACAGTGAAATAAAGATATGAACACTTTTCATGAAACAAGGTCTAAAATCATGTTCGATGCAATGTGTAAGTGATTTCTAGTGCAGTAGCAGTCGTTAAGATTATAGGAACACTATGAGACTGTTTTCAGCATGTTGAAACAGTGAAATAAAGATAAGAACACTTTTCATGAAACAAGGTCTAAAATCATGTTCGATGCAATGTGTAAGTGATTTCTAGTGCAGTAGCAGTCGTTAAGATTATAGGAACACTATGAGACTGTTTTCAGCATGTTGAAACTCTGAAATCAAGCTATGAACACTTTTCATGAAACAAGGTCTAAAATCATGTTCGATGCAATGTGTAAGTGATTTCTAGTGCAGTAGCAGTCGTTAAGATTATAGGAACACTATGAGACTGTTTTCAGCATGTTGAAACTCTGAAATCAAGCTATGAACACTTTTCATGAAACAAGGTCTAAAATCATGTTCGATGCAATGTGTAAGTGATTTCTAGTGCAGTAGCAGTCGTTAAGATTATAGGAACACTATGAGACTGTTTTCAGCATGTTGAAACAGTGAAATAAAGATAAGAACACTTTTCATGAAACAAGGTCTAAAATCATGTTCGATGCAATGTGTAAGTAATTTCTAGTGTGGTAGCAGTCGTTAAGATTATAGGAACACTATGAGACTGTTTTCAGCATGTTGAAACAGTGAAATAAAGATATGAACACTTTTCATGAAACAAGGTCTAAAATCATGTTCGATGCAATTTGTAAGTAATTTCTAGTGTGGTAGCAGTCGTATAGATTATAGGAACGCTATGAGACTGTTTTCAGCATGTTGAAACTCTGAAATAAAGATATGAACACTTTTCATGAAACAAGGTCTAAAATCATGTTCGATGCAATTTGTAAGTAATTTCTAGTGCAGTAGCAGTCGTATAGATTATAGGAACACTATGAGACTGTTTTCAGCATGTTGAAACAGTGAAATAAAGCTATGAACACTTTTCATGAAACAAGGTCTAAAATCATGTTCGATGCAATGTGTAAGTGATTTCTAGTGCAGTAGCAGTCGTTAAGATTATAGGAACACTATGAGACTGTTTTCAGCATGTTGAAACAGTGAAATAAAGATAAGAACACTTTTCATGAAACAAGGTCTAAAATCATGTTCGATGCAATGTGTAAGTAATTTCTAGTGCAGTAGCAGTCGTTAAGATTATAGGAACACTATGAGACTGTTTTCAGCATGTTGAAACTGTGAAATAAAGATATTAACACTTTTCATGAAACAAGGTCTAAAATCATGTTCGATGCAATGTGTAAGTAATTTCTAGTGCAGTAGCAGTCGTTAAGATTATAGGAACACTATGAGACTGTTTTCAGCATGTTGAAACAGTGAAATAAAGATAAGAACACTTTTCATGAAACAAGGTCTAAAATCATGTTCGATGCAATGTGTAAGTGATTTCTAGTGTGGTAGCAGTCGTTAAGATTATAGGAACACTATGAGACTGTTTTCAGCATGTTGAAACAGTGAAATAAAGATAAGAACACTTTTCATGAAACAAGGTCTAAAATCATGTTCGATGCAATGTGTAAGTAATTTCTAGTGTAGTAGCAGTCGTTAAGATTATAGGAACACTATGAGACTGTTTTCAGCATGTTGAAACAGTGAAATAAAGATATGAACACTTTTCATGAAACAAGGTCTAAAATCATGTTCGATGCAATTTGTAAGTAATTTCTAGTGCAGTATTGGTCGTATAGATTATAGGAACGCTATGAGACTATTTTCAGCATGTTGAAACAGTGAAATAAAGATAAGAACACTTTTCATGAAACAAGGTCTAAAATCATGTTCGATGCAATGTGTAAGTAATTTCTATTGCAGTAGCAGTCGTTAAGATTATAGGAACACTATGAGACTGTTTTCATAATGTTGAAACAGTGAAATAAAGATAAGAACACTTTTCATGAAACAAGGTCTAAAATCATGTTCGATGCAATGTGTAAGTGATTTCTAGTGCAGTAGCAGTCGTTAAGATTATAGGAACACTATGAGACTGTTTTGAGCATGTTGAAACTCTGAAATCAAGCTATGAACACTTTTCATGAAACAAGGTCTAAAATCATGTTCGATGCAATGTGTAAGTGATTTCTAGTGCAGTAGCAGTCGTTAAGATTATAGGAACACTATGAGACTGTTTTCAGCATGTTGAAACAGTGAAATAAATATAAGAACACTTTTCATGAAACAAGGTCTAAAATCATGTTTGATGCATTTTGTAAGTGATTTCTAGTGCAGTAGCAGTCGTTAAGATTATAGGAACACTATGAGACTGTTTTCAGCATGTTGAAACTGTGAAATAAAGATATGAACACTTTTCATGAAACAAGGTCTAAAATCATGGTTGATGCAATTTGTAAGTAATATCTAGTGCAGTAGCAGTCGTATAGATTATAGGAACACTATGAGACTGTTTTCAGCATGTTGAAACAGTGAAATAAAGATAAGAACACTTTTCATGAAACAAGGTCTAAAATCATGTTCGATGCAATGTGTAAGTGATTTCTAGTGTGGTAGCAGTCGTTAAGATTATAGGAACACTATGAGACTGTTTTCGGCACGTTGAAACAGTGAAATAAAGATATGAACACTTTTCATGAAACAAGGTCTAAAATCATGTTCGATGCAATTTGTAAGTAATTTCTAGTGCAGTATTGGTCGTATAGATTATAGGAACGCTATGAGACTATTTTCAGCATGTTGAAACAGTGAAATAAAGATAAGAACACTTTTCATGAAACAAGGTCTAAAATCATGTTCGATGCAATGTTTAAGTGATTTCTAGTGTGGTAGCAGTCGTTAAGATTATAGGAACACTATGAGACTGTTTTCAGCATGTTGAAACAGTGAAATAAAGATAAGAACACTTTTCATGAAACAAGGTCTAAAATCATGTTCGATGCAATTTGTAAGTAATTTCTAGTGCAGTATTGGTCGTATAGATTATAGGAACACTATGAGACTATTTTCAGCATGTTGAAACAGTGAAATAAAGATAAGAACACTTTTCATGAAACAAGGTCTAAAATCATGTTCGATGCAATGTGTAAGTGATTTCTATTGCAGTAGCAGTCGTTAAGATTATAGGAACACTATAAGACTGTTTTCAGCATGTTGAAACTCTGAAATCAAGCTATGAACACTTTTCATGAAACAAGGTCTAAAATCATGTTCGATGCAATGTGTAAGTGATTTCTAGTGCAGTAGCAGTCGTTAAGATTATAGGAACACTATAAGACTGTTTTCAGCATGTTGAAACTCTGAAATCAAGCTATGAACACTTTTCATGAAACAAGGTCTAAAATCATGTTCGATGCAATGTGTAAGTGATTTCTAGTGCAGTAGCAGTCGTTAAGATTATAGGAACACTATGAGACTGTTTTCATAATGTTGAAACAGTGAAATAAAGATAAGAACACTTTTCATGAAACAAGGTCTAAAATCATGTTCGATGCAATGTGTAAGTGATTTCTAGTGCAGTAGCAGTCGTTAAGATTATAGGAACACTATGAGACTGTTTTCAGCATGTTGAAAGAGTGAAATAAAGATAAGAACACTTTTCATGAAACAAGGTCTAAAATTATGTTTGATGCATTTTGCAAGTAATTTCTAGTGCATTAGCGGTCGTATAGATTATAGGAACGCTATGACACTGTTTTCAGCATGTTGAAACTGTGAAATAAAGATATGAACACTTTTCATGAAACAAGGTCTAAAATCATGTTTGATGCAATTTGTAAGTAATTTCTAGTGCAGTAGCGGTCGTATAGAGATGCATATTACCAGAGAGGCCTATGTCATGGAAAATGCATGTGTCTTGCCTACTTCCATCTCCACCTTCTCTCCTGGATCTCCCTCCATGTACAGTTGTGGCCAAAAGTTTTGAGAATCACACAAATATTAATTTTCATGAAGTCTGCTGCCTCAGTTTGTATGATGGCAATGTGCATATACTCCAAAATATCATGAAGAGTGATCAGATGAATTGCAATTAACCTGTCCGGGCTAGGGGGCAGTGTTTTTAAGTTCGGATGAAAAACGTGCCCAAAGTAAACTGCCTGTTACTCAGGCCCAGAAGCTAGGATATGCATATAATTAGTAGCTTTGGATAAACACTCTGAAGTTTCAAAAACTGTTCAAATAATGTCTGAGTATAACAGAACTGATATGGCAGGCGAAAACCCGAGCAAAATCCATTCAGGAAGTGGGATTTTTTGAGGTGACCATTTTTCAATTGAAGGCCTATAGGTTATATAGGGGAATATATAGTTCCTATGGCTTCCACTAGATGTCAACGGTCTTCAGAAAAAGGTTTCAAGCTTTTATCTTCAATAACCATGGAGTTGTGTCCTATTATGGATTTAGCGCGTAACAGGGAGCGTGCTCTTAGCTCTTTTTCTCTTCTATTCATCAGGCTATATTCCGTCTGAAATATTATAGTTTATATAAATTTTAGGATATCTGAGTATTGATTAGAATTGCTGTTTGACTTTACCGGTACTTTTGGGATATTGTTTGTCTGCATGGATGAACGCCTTTGGGCAGGTGGATTACTGAACAAAATGCGCCAACCAAACGGAGCTTTATGGATATAAATAGTTACTTTATCAAACAAAATGACCTTTTATTGTGTAACCGGGACACTTGGGTATGCCATCAGATAAAGATCTTCAAAGGTAAGCGATTTATTTTATGCTATTTTTGAGTTTTGTGACACCTCTGCTGGTTATGTTATTATGCTAATTGAATATATGTCCTCAGACAGTCAAATGTTCTGCTTTCGCCGTAAAGCCTTTTTGAAATCTGACAACGCTGTTAGATTAACACGATTCTAAGCTTTTGAATGGTGTGCAACAGTTGTATTTTCATGAATGTTTGAAATTAGTATTTCTGTAATTTGAATTTGGTGCTCTGCAATTTCCTCGGATGTTGTTGATGTGGGACGTGACCTTTCCCCCTAGCGCGAAGAGGTTAATTGCAAAGTCACTTTTTGCATGCAAATGAACTGAATCCCCCAAAAACATTTCCACTGCATTTCAGCCCTGCCACAAAAGGACTACCTGACATCATGTCAATGATTCTCTTGTTAACTTCTTAGGGAGCAGCGCATGAGGTGACCGTTTTGAAGAACCTGGCGTGCCCAAAGTAAAATGCCTTCCATTCAGGCCCAGAAAATAGGATATGCACATATTTAGTACCATTGGACAGGAAACACTCCGAATTTTCTAAAAGTGTTAACCATTTGTCTGTGAGTAAAACAGAACGGATATGGCAGGCGAAACCCCGAGGAATTTCTGTCCTGGAAAAAGTGGTTTTGACACATTGCTCATTTGGAACCCCTCCCTTATGAAAATGCCCATATAAGGGCATATGAATGCAGTGCCTATCGCTTCCTCTGGATGTCAACAGTCTCGAGACAGTGTTCAGATTTTTTTTTAGATGCTATTAGAGCAGAGAAGAAGAGGAATCAGGAAGTGTCCCCAGAGATGTCAATAGAAGAGGACGCGCGCTCTCGCCAAGCGCGCTCTGTGTTTTTTTCCGTTCTTAAAGCCAAGTTTATATTCTGGTTGAATTATTATAGTAAATATACATAAAAGTGTTCCTAAGGATACATTAAAAATTATGTTTGATTGTTCTTGGACAAGTTTATAGGTATAAGTTGAACGAGTTCTCTTCACGTTTCAATGGAGGAGTGGAGGCTGTAGTTTCTGATTATAACGCGCGCGAACCAAACTGAGATTTATGGATATAATACATTACTTTTTCTAGCAAAAGAACCATGGATTGTCTTCGTTGGATACTTGGGAAGCCATCAGCAGAAGTTCTTCAACAGGTAATTGATTTGTTTTCGCAGTGAAATGTGTTTTGTGTGAACCGTGAAGGCTAATGAATTCATGGTAATGGGAAAAATAGTGAAGTCAAACAATCAAATGTGGTGCTTTCGCCGTAAAGCCTTTTTGAAATCTGACAACGCTGTGATATTGCCAAGAAACAGAGCTTTTGATGAGTATGAAACACTTGTATATTGGTGCATGTTTAATAACACCACTCCCTAAGAAGTTAACACAGGTGTAAGTATTGACGAGGACAAGGCTGGAGATCACTCTGTCATGCTGATTGAGTTCGAAATAACAGACTGGAAGCTTCAAAAGGAGGGTGGTGCTTGGAATCATTGTTCTTCCAACCATGGTTACCTGCAAGGAAACACGTGCCGTCATCATTGCTTTGCACAAAAAGGATTTCACAGGCAAGGATATTGCTGCCAGTAAGATTGCACCTAAATCAACCCTTTATCGGATCATCAAGAACTTCAAAAAGAGAGGTTCAATTGTTGTGAAGAAGGCTTCAGGGCTCCCAAGAAAGTTCAGCAAGCGCCAGGACCGTCTCCTAATGTTGATTCAGCTGCGGGATCGGGGCACCACCTGTACAGAGCTTGCTCAGGAAGTGCATCTGTGTGAGTGCATCTTCATGCACAGTGAGGCGAAGACTTTTGGAGGATGGCCTGGTGTCAAGAAGGGCAGGAAAGAAGCCACTGCTCTCCAGGAAAAACATCAGGGACAGACTGATATTCTGCAAAAGGTACAGGGATTGGACTGCTGAGGACTGGGGTAAAGTCATTTTCTCGGATGAATCCCCTTTCCGATTGTTTGGGGCACCCGGAAAAAAGCTTGTCCAGAGAAGACAAGGTGAGCGCTACCATCAGTCCTGTGTCATGCCAACACTAAAGCATCCTGAGACCATTCATGTGTGGGGTTGCTTCTCAGCTAAGGGAGTGGGCTCACTTACAATTTTGCCTAAGAACACAGCCATGAATAAAGAATGGTACCAACACATCCTCCGAGAGCAACTTCTCCCAACCATCCAGGAACAGTTTGGTGACGAACAATGCCTTTTCCAGCATGATGGAGAACCTTGCCATAAGGCAAAAGTGATAACTAAGTGGCTCGGGGAACAAAACATCGATATCTTGGGTCGAGGCCAGTATACTCCCCAGACCTTAATCCCATTGAGAACTTGTGGTCAATCCTCAAGAGGCGGGTGGACAAACAAAACCCAACAAATTCTGACAAACTCCAAGCATTGATTATGCAAGAATGGACTGCCATCAGTCAGGATGTGGCCCAGGAGTTAATTGACAGCATGCCAGGGTGGATTGCAGAGGTCTTGAAAAAGAAGGGTCAACACTGCAAATATTGACTCCGCATCAACTTCATGTAATTGTCAATAAAAGCCTTTGACACTTATGAAATGCTTGTAATTATACTTCAGTATTCCATAGTAACATCTGACAAAAAATATCTAAAGACACTGAAGCAGCAAACTTTGTGGAAATTAATATTTGTGTCATTCTCAAAACTTTTTGCCACAACTGTACAGTGTGGGGTGACAGCGGTAGCCAATCTGGCTAATGAGATTGGCTGGCAGCGCCATCATGTCCCTCCCGATCAGAACAAAGGGGTGCCTCTGAGAGGCCAGAGGTAGGGAGAACACATCCAACTTATCCTGCACTGGGGGAACACAAGAGGCGGAATTTCAATACCAGCCAGTGAGTGTTCTAAAGCTGAAGATGTGCTCAAAGCAGTCCCTCCAGGATTTTACAGTTTAAAAAAATAAAATATTTGTGGGCCAGAATATTACATTTTGTGATGATTGTTGTCCAATTTGTCATGAAAATGCACTGCGGGGGAAAGCTTTTGTTTATGTGGTAAAAGTATGGTGTAGTGAGGTGATCTGACAGTTTTATGCAGCATTAGCGGGGATTCAATGGTAATATGCAGCATTAGTTATTTTATGCGATAATAGTGTTGCATTTGGTCAAATGTACAATTCTTGATTTTGCAAAAAAAATCCTGGAGTGACTGTCAAAGGAGAACTACTGTTTTTTCTAAAAAGTAACCCAGAGGATGGATCATTTACTGCTGTATGAGTTGGTGGGGTGCCCATAGATCTGTCCGTAGGCCCCGTTTGTATTTCTGCTGCCGTAGAACTCCTCCTCGTTGGGGTGGGAAGTGGGGCTGTCGGTGGCTGGGAGGTTGGAGACCCCTGGGCTAGAGTGCTCACCAGAGGCCAGAGGGTATGACTTCACGGGTACCATGTAACATAGCGCGCTGCTCATTGTGGCGTGTCCCTCAAGGCCCCTGGCTGTGTGCTCTTCACTCATTGGGGACTCACATCTTTCCTGCTTAACTCTACAAGTTGCCATTGGCGTGCCACCTGGCAACTGGTCCAGATGGTTGATGTTGGGGCTCAACGGTTCGAAGCCCAGATCCTCGGTAGTGGCCGTCTAGGAATCCCAGTGTGGAAAGTTGGCCTTCAGCATGAGATCCATCCTGTGCTCCACATTGTTCTGGATCTGAAGGTAGCCAGCCATGTAGATGAGCACAAACTGCTCGCTGGCGGCCATGGTCAGCTTGCCCGTGTAGCAGAAGGAGAGGATCTGCTGGAAGCAGGATGGGGTGACCGAGGAGGGTAGTTCAAACACGTTCTGGGAGCTGCTGCCGAACAGGTCTCTAAAGTAGAGGCTACTGGCGGCCAGCACAGCGCGGTGGGCCTTAAAGGCCTGGCCGTTGACCATGACGGCCACATCACAGTAGTGGTCCGGCTGCTCATTTAGACTTTCCAGCAGGGAGCCGCCAAAGTTGGGGATCTCCACATGCAGGAGCTGGGACATTATGACGACAGCGGGTCTTCACTGGAGACAGGTCTTGCTGAAAAGGCATTTGCAGACAGATAGAGACAGCGAAGGAAAAAAGAGGAGATGGAGAAAAAAAAGTTATCGACATTCAGACAAAACATGCATGTTAATATGCTATTTATAAATAACATTCTGTGTTCACAGTATCTTTGCAACTACTTATTACTCCATTGTATCAATAATCCTGAATATAAGATCTGAGTATTGAACTGCTCTGCATAAGCTTTCAGGTGTCCAATAAACACCTGAAATCTGAACAGACAGTCAGCAAAAATACTCATCCTCCTATCACAAAATCTCTAACATGTATGGCACAGTCCTCTCTAAACAATTCAGATAGAAGATACATTTGCCCACCAGAAAGAACATAAGTGCTCCGATTCTCTCCTTCTCCTTTCGAGATTTAGGTGGTGGAAGAGGGTGAGGTTCTCTGTGCACAATCAATGCAACGTCTAGCGTATGTGTCACAGAGAAAGGGGGGAAGGATATAGACACAGACAGAGGAAGGGTGGGTGTGAGACAGAAGAGGAGTCATTTATGGACATCGAGAGAGCTAATGCGGACAACTGCCCTGTAGAGGGTGACTGTGTACTATAGAGCCGGGAAAGGAATACATGTATAACATAACTAATCTGTTTCAGGGATGAGTAAGAAGTTAGATGGATTGTTACCGAGACCGTCTAAAATACAATAGACAAAGACATCCAACATATGTGTTGTCACGCACAATGTGGTATAACACTGCAGGCTCCTGTTCTTAACAGTAGATGATCTACACCGTGTGATCACACTCAGCCTGTGTGCCATGACTTGGGCAAATGCACAGCACTGCAATGCAGTGCCTGTCCCAACTTGGCATGTTGAGTACATAGTGTGCGTACTGCGTCTATGTACCAACTAGGAGCCAGACACGCAGGGTACTGCACATGAATGAATAGACTACGCATCTGTGAGTAAAGAAGGGGCTGGATGTGCCTGTTATTTCTTATAATATGGCAAGGATGACATGTAGGTTATTGAGGATAGCTGGTTATTATCCGATACTGCTAGGATTATTGTCTTAAGGCTATATTGAAATGGATATATTTTAAACCTGGAATGAGGAAGGGCATTGCAACTTCTGAGCATGTAGCCAGCATTAAGGACATTGTCAATGGGTTTGCAGATGTGATGTTAGTAGTAGGCTGATCATAAAAACAATATGTATTTTTGTTAAACTGACACCCCTCCAAACATAGGCTAGAGAGGTAACAGGATTTTGATACATTAAAGGCACAATATGCAATTTCAACAGCCCTGACCCTGCCACTTTGTTTGTAAATAGGGCTGGGGAAATGTAACCGCACTCAGATTCATAGACGGATTTATGGCTGCAGCAAGGACCGACAGTCCATGAGATCAACATGATAGTTTTTAACATGAGGCAATTATGAAAGTGCTATTGTGTGTCAGAAGCAGATTTCTTACAGTGGTCACAACGGAAGATTACCACAGACTAACACAGAGCTACCAAATAATCTTGATTGCACAAAAATTCACCAAGAGATGGTGAGGCAATTGTAGCCAATATGATTGTGAAGATCAAGATGACTTTCAAGGTTGTTACAATATTAAGATCCTGAGCATTAAAGATGAACAGTTTTTGAAAATATCCTAATACCACTGCATTGTAAACAATGAAATGAAAAGCAATTTACTCAAAGTAAAAGAATAAATAATTAGGTTTTACACAGACAACTTACACACTCAAAGTAAATCTTAGCCATAAAAATGTATATTTTGAATAACTAAAATAAGTTAAAGATAAACACAATAGCTGGAGGTGTGGAGGTAATGGCATTATCAGGATAAGGTAAGACCCAGATGCAGACCGTGTCGAAATAACAATGTTTATTACAGCAACAGAGGCAAAGGTACAGGACGGCAGGCAGGCAGGCTCAGGGGCAGGCAGAGTAGTCAGGCGGGCGGGTTCAGGGTCAGGACAGGCAAGGGTCAAAAACCAGGAAGGCAAGGAAAAGAGAGGCTGGGAAACAAGACAAACTGGCAACAGACAACACAGGTATAAATACACAGAGAATAATGGGGAAGATGGGCGACACCTGGAGGGGGTGGAGACAATCACAAAGAAAGGTGAAACAGATCAGGGCGTGACAGGTATAGGGCATAGGCAATCTCCTCTGGGGTTTTCCAAGAAGCAATAAATTAGCCAGTGAACTATCCTAAATAATCTGAAATAACTTAATCTTTTCAAGAAATATAGACTTGAAATTGGCATGGTGTAATTAAATCAGAAAATAAAGAGATATATTTGACTGCATATCAAAGTTAAGTTACTAAACCCTTATATTAACTTACAAAACTGCAGGGGAAAATATTAAGTGAATTTTCCCCAGATAGGCGAAAGGTATGACCACAAGATGCGGCAGTAAATACAAAAAACAAGACAACAAGCCGGTGTGCGATAAACAGATGGAGAAAATGGCGGAAGTGCCCGGAATTGCTGATGTTTTAATGGAGCTAAAAAATATCAGGAATGAATGGTGGTTTTGAAAATGCGGACAAACAGTTTGAATCAGTGGAAAAGAAAATGAAAGACATGAAAACTTCCACCCAGAACCTTGACACCAGACTCGAGACAGCGGAGGGCCGAGTGGGTGAGTTGGAAGACAGGTGTTGTTCTCTCGAAAGACTGCTCTCTTTCACTCTCAAAAACCAACAATATCATCACAGCAAATGTCAAGATTTTGAATCGAGGTAAAATAATGGAAAATGAGATATGCAGAAATGAATTGAGCCCTTCATAAAATAAGTATTGCATCTCCCACCCGAGATGGAGCTGGGAGTTCAGCGCAGCCACAGCATATGTCAAGATTTGGAATCGAGAAAAAATAATCAAATCAAATCAAATTTTAATGGAAAATGAGATATGCAGAAATGACGACATTGAATAATAGTCCCCTCGCCAAGTCTGTCCGTGCTGTATAAAATAAATCCACATAGGTGATATGAAAAAGATCATCTCTATATTCGAGCAATACATTTCTTTCTTCTTATTTATTTTTCTCCTCTCAACCCCCCTTTTTGTAATTAAAAACACATTCATGAAAATATGATTTAAGGTATTGAGTAGCACTTAAGATATTATAATTTGGTGGCACTACAGCTCACATTGCCTGACAAAGGATATAGGCCTGTGCTATAGGCCATATGTGTTGGGTATATCGAGCTGCAGCCAACTTTATGCAGTTCCAGGCCCAGCCTCTTAGGATGTCTTGACTACACCTGATCCCCTTTTCCCCAAAAGAAAAAATGGAGTATATATAATTATATTCCTGGTCATATTAGTGATTGCTGTTGGGCTTAAATGGAGACCTGCAATAATGTGGGTCAAACTGTTGGAAGCTAAACATTTTAAACAATGTTTTGAAGATAAATGGGTATCAGACAGTGGCGATTTTAGCATGTAAATCTTGGTGGGGCAAAAAAACTAAAATAAAGTGGGATGCATGCCAGCAAAGCAACTACACAACACTAAACAATACATTAATTGCACTATAACGGTGACAAACGCTGCCCACAAACGACCTACATAAAGCTGTCCCAACATCTTACCACTGCTACACCTGGCTATCAGCGAAGCCTTGTCTGGCAGCGAAACAGTTAATTCAGCCTAATTTACTGCCTTTTACAAAAACATAGCTCTCATGACTGACTTACAGTTAAAGTCACCATTATTAGTCAGTTGTACAACTGAATGCCTTCAACTGAAATGTGTCTTGCGCATTTAACCCAACCCCTCTGAATCAGAGAGGTGCGGGGGGCTGCCTTAATCAACATCCATGGCGCCCGGGGAACAGTGGGTTAACTGCCTTGTTCAGGGGCAGAACGACAGATTTTTTCCTTGTCAGCTCAGGGATTCGAACTTGCAACCCTCCAGTTACCAGTCCAACACTCTAACCACTAGGCTACCTGCGGCCCCTTTGCTTAAGCAAATGTGGTTTCTAATGACAATTAAGATGAACAAACTATGGCATAAGGGGACAACAAGCGGATAAGAGGCATTCCGTAATTTAGATTAAGACACTTGTTAGGGCTAGGGTCTTTTTTTCAAAATTTCCGCCTGACTGACGTGCCCAAAGTAAACTGCCTGTTACTTAGGCCCAGAAGCCATGCATATAATGGATAGTGTTGGATAGAAAACCCTTTGAGTTTGTAGAAATGTAAAAAATGATGTCTGAGACTATAACACAATTGATATGGCAGGCAAAAATCCAAAGAAAAACCAACCAGAATTTTTTTTAAAGGTCCCAGGCTCTTATAATGGAAAGCTATGGGTCCTATGTAATTCCAGCTCCCAGATTGCAATTCCTATGGCTTCCAATACACATCAACAGTCTTTGTTCATTGTTTCAGGCTGGTTTCTTCCAAAACAAGTAAGAATTTTGAGTTTTGTCACAAAGACTACCGAAACAATATCAGTCTGTCGGCAAGCGACGAAGAGGTTACTAATTTTACTTTTCTATTGAAATATGATGAAATATTATATATTATATTATATTTTATTTACATTTTAGGGTACCTGAGGATTGAATAGAAACGTAGTTTGCCTTGTTTGAACAAAGTTTAGCGGTAGCTTTTTGGATTCCTTTGTCTGCATGTTGAACGAGTGGATTACTTAAACAAGTCTAAATATATTTTATGTTTGAGATTCTTCAAATAGCCACCATTTGCCTTGATGACAGCTTTGCACACTTCTCTCAACCAGCTTCACCTGGAATCCTTTTCCAACAGTCTTTTCCAACAGTTCCCACAAATGTTGAGCACGTTTTGGCTGCTTTTCCTTCACTCCGCAGTCCGACTTATCCCTTCCAGGATAAGGTTAAATCAAATGATGTTGATGAACCCTGTAAGGGAAAAATACATACTTACCTGATTTGTTTGATATTACTAGTAAACTGTTATATATTTAACTAATAGTAAGACTGGCCTGCTAATGCTGAGTTTTTATGGTCTCTATTCTAGCACCCTGCAGCTAATCTGGGCGTATGGTTTTACTAGAGATAGCTTGAGCTGACAATTTGTTGGACATCTTAGTGATAAAAACCAACTGCCACATTCGATTCTATGATTAGTGGTGCATGTGAGACATACAGTTGAAGTCGGTTGAAGTTTACATACACCTTAGCCAAATACATTTAAACTCAGTTTTCCACAATTTCTGACATTTAATCCTTGTAAAAATTCCCTTTCTTAGGTCAGTTAAGATAACCACTTTATTTTCAGAATGTGAAATGTCAGAATAATAGAAGAGTGAATTATTTATTTCAGCTTTTGTTTCTTTCATCATATTTTCCAGTGGGTCAGATGTTTACATACACTCAATTTGTATTCGGTAGCATTGCCTTTAAATTGTTTAATAACTGGGGTCAAACGTTTCGGGTAGCCTTCCACAAGCTTCCCACAATAAGTTGGGTGAATTTTGGCCCATTCCTCCTGACAGAGCTCGTGTAACTGAATCAGGTATGTTGGCCTCCTTGCTCGTACATACCTTTTCAGTTCTGCTCACAAATGTTCTATAGGATTGAGGTCAGGGCTTTGTGATGGCCACTCCAATACCTTGACAATGTTGTCCTTAAGCCATTTTGCCACAACTTTGGAAGTATGCTTGGGGTCAATTTCCATTTGGAAGACCCATTTGCGACCAAGCTTTAACTTCCTGACTGATGTCTTGAGATGTTGCTCAATATATCCACATCATTTTCCCTCTTCATGATGCCATCTATTTTGTGAAGTGCACCAGTCCCTCCTGCAGCAAAGCACCCCCACAACATGATTCTGCCACCTCCTGTGCTTCACGGTTGGGATGGCGTTCTTCGGCTTGCAAGCCTCCCCTTTTTTCCTCCAAACATAACAATGGTCATTATGGCCAAACAGTTCTATTTTTGTTTCATCAGACCCGAGGACATTTCTCCAAAAAGTGTGAACTTTGTCCCCATGTGCAGTTGCAAACTGTAGTCTGGCTTTTTTAATGGCGGTTTTGTAGCAATGGATTCTTCCTAGCTGAGCGGCCTTTCAGGTTATGTCGATATAGGACAAATTTTACTGTGGATATAGAAACTTTTGTACCTGTTTCCTCCAGCATCTTCACAAGGTCCTTTGCTGTTGTTCTGGGATTTTTCACCAAAGTACGTTGATCTCTAGGAGACAGAACGCGTCTCCTTCCTGAGCGGTATGACTGCTGCGTTGTCCCATGGTGTTTATACTTGCGTACTATTGTTTGTACAGATGAACGTGGTACCTTCAGGCTTTTGGAAATTGCTCCCAAGGATGAACCAGACTTGTGGAGGTCTAAAAAAAAATCTGAGGTCTTGGCTGATATCTTTTGATTTTCCCATGATGTCAAGCAAAGAGGCACTGGGTTTGAAGGTAGACCTTGAAATACATCCACAGGTACACCTCCAATTGACTCAAATCATGTAAATTAGCCTATCAGAAGCTTCTAAAGCCATGACATAATTTTCTGGAATTTTCCACTTCTGACCAAACTGGAATTGTGATACAGTGAATTATAAGTGAATTAATCTGTCTGTAAACAATTGTAAAAATGACTTGTGTCATGCACAAATTAGATTTTCCAAAATTATAGTTTGTTAGCAAGACATTTGTGGAGTGGTTGAAAAACTAGGTTTAATGACTTCAACCATAATTGCATGTAAACTTAGGACTTCAACTGTATATCAGAAGCTGATATCAGAATAGCTATGACATAAATACAAAAATATAAAAAATGTCATTAATTAATTCTATACAACCTTCCCGGACCATGTCATTAATATTAGTGGACGTTTCTTCAAATGCACTGGAAACCGGAGAGTTTCCTTACACTTGGAGAGACTCTGATCAGTGCTATACATTAAGAAGGCAAAGATGCTACTGACTAAAACAATTGCAAAAGGCTGACTTCCATCTTGGCAACTAGGAAAAGTGATAACATATATAATACACCCTGATCAAACAGTGTTCATTGCTGGATAATACAATATAAGAAGATGCCTAAATGTAATAGCATCTGCCCAGAATCATGCATGACTCGACCTTCAGTCTGGCAAGGATGCCCACTGAGTGTGCCCCTTTTCTGTCAATTTTCAGGTGATCGATTTGAGCCGGTCGGCACACAACTGTCTATATAAGGTCCCACAGTTGACATAGCATGTCAAAGCAAAAACCAAGCAATGTCGTCAAAGGAATTGTCCGTAGAGCTTTGAAATTGGATTTTGTCGAGGCACAAATCTAGGGAAGGGTACCAAAACAGTTCTGCAGCATTGAAGTTCCCCAAGAACACAGTGGCTCCATCATTCTTAAATGGAAGAAGATTGGAACCACCAAGACTCTTCCTAGAGCTGGCCGCTCAGCCAAACTGAGCAATCGGGGGAGAAGGGCCTTCGTCAGGAGGTGACCAAGAACCGATTGTCACTCTGACAGAGCTCAAGAGCTCTGTGGAGATAGGAGAACCTTAAAGAAGGAGAATCATATCTGCAGCACTCCACCAATCAGGCTTTATGGTAGAGGGCCCAGACGGAAGCCATTCCTCAGTAAAAGGCACATGACCCCCCGCTTGGAGTTTGCCAACAGGCACCTAAAGGACTCTCAGACCATGATAAATAAGATTATATGGTCTGATTAAACTAAAATTGAACTCTTTGGCCTGAATACGAAGCGTCATGTCTGGAGGAAACCTGGTACCATCCCTACGGTGAAGCATGGTGGTGGCGGCATCATGCTGTGGGGATGTTCTTGAGCGGCAGGGACTGGGAGACTAGTCAGGACCGAGGGAAAGATGAATAGATCAAAGTACAGAATGAAAACCTTCTCCAGAGTGCTCAGCACCTCAGACTGGGCTGAGGACAATGGCCCTAAGCACACAGCCAAGACAATATAGGAGTGGCTTCAGGACAAGTCTCTGAATGTCCTTGAGTGGCCCTGCCAGAGCCCGGACTTGAACCCAATCGAACATCTCTGGAGAGACCTAAAATAGCTGTGCTGCGACGATCCCCATCCAACCTGACCGAGCTTGAGAGGATCTGCAGAGAGGAATGGGAGAAACTCCACAAATAAAGTTGTACCAAGCTTGTAGCATCATACCCAAGAAGACTTGAGGCTGTAATCGCTGCCAATGGTGCTTCAACAAGCTACTGAGTATTTACGTATATAAATGTAATATTGCAAAATTATTATTTTTATTTATTTTTTACATTTGCACACATTTCTAAAAGCCATTATGGGGTATTGTGTGTAGATTAATTAGGGAAACAATTTGTTTAGTTAATTTTAGAATAAAACTGTAACAAAATTGTGAAAAAGTCAAGGGTTCTGAAAACTTTACAAATGCACTGATGGAGACTGTTAAGTGACAAAAGGGTTAAATACATGTACAAAAATAAAAATACAAATGTTTCCTGATCTCTCAGATATAGGATAGACACTTCAGAACAAACTGCAGGATTTCACACCCTGATCTGTTTCCCCTGTCTTTGTGCTTGTCTCCACCCTCTTCCAGGTGTCGCCCATCTGCCCCATTATCCCCTGTGTATTGATACCTGTGTTCTCTGTTTGTCTGTTGCCAGTTCAGCGTGCAGCGTGCTTTCCGTCTTCCTGTTTCTCAAGTTCTGTTTCCTAGTATTTCCCGGTTCTGACCATTCTGCCAGCCCTGACCTGAGCCTGCCTGCCATCCTGTACCTGGCTGACTCTGACCTGATTACAAACCTCTGCCTGTCCTTGACCTGCCCTTTGCCTGCTCCGTGTTTATAATAAATTATCTGAGAACTGTACTATCCACCTCCTGTGTCTGCATCTGGGCTGCATCTGGGTCATATTCTGAGTCGTGATAGTACGAACAGGCCATGACTGACCCAGCAGACTCGGACCAGCTCCGCAAGGCCGCCTCCTCCCAGGGAGCCACCATTGGAAAACACAAGGAGCACCAGGACCACGCCTTCAACCCGTTGCTGGAGCAATTCCACAGATTGTCTGTGAGGCAGCCCACCACTACTGTAACCCCCAGACTGTCAATTACTACACTTCCGGCGGTATTTCTCCCCAATCTACCCCGGCTTCCCAAGAACCCTGCTTACCTCCTCCGGAGCGCTTCGCTGTAGATCACGGATCCTGGTGGCGTTTCTCTCCCAGTGCTCCCTCAGAAAGTAGGTACTAGTACACTGGTGAGCTGAACGGGGAGTTTCCCATCCTCCATTTCTCATACCCCTCTCCATGCTACCCTGTTGTGGGGTGACCGGTCCAAATCTCTCCGGGTGCTCATAGACACTGGGGCCGAGGAGAGCTTTATGGATGCTACCCTGGTGCTGGGAATCCCCACACAACCCCTGGGTTGGAGCCCATTTTGCCATGCGCATTGCCTGAAGTCGGCTCTGCCTGCCTAGGACATCGTCTTGGGGGTTGGGAAAAGCCCTGGACCTCTCCGCTTTTCCTGTGGAGTACCAGGAACTCCGGGAGGTATTCAGCGAGGCCCGTGTC
This sequence comes from Brachymystax lenok tsinlingensis, assembly GCA_030435695.1. NCBI lineage: Eukaryota > Metazoa > Chordata > Actinopteri > Salmoniformes > Salmonidae > Brachymystax > Brachymystax lenok. The sequence goes on along the minus strand of CM059807.1, from coordinate 46,235,157 downwards.
ACATCGCTTCTTCCCCATCGGCCCTATGACTGCGCCATTAACCTTCTCCCGGACACAACACTGCCTCAGGGTCGGGCTTTATTCCCTGTCAGGGCCAGAGACCAAGTCGATGGAGGCATATATTGAGGACTCCCTGGCTGCAGGGGGTATCCGTCCTTCTGCCTCCCCCGCCGGCGCAGGGTTCTTCTTTGTGGAGAAGAAGGACAAAACCCTGCTTCCGTGTATCAACTACTGCGGCCTGAATGACATCACGGTTAAAAAACGTTACCCGCTTCCACTCATCGCCTCGGCTTACAAGCCTCTCCAGGAGACTACCATCTTCTCCAAGTTGGACCTCCGGAACGCCTACCATCTGGTGCGGATACGGGAAGGGAATGAGTGGTAAACGACATTCACTGGGACATGTTGAACCGGTTCGTATTCGTCTACCTTGATGACATCCTTGTGTGTTCCCACTCGGCTCAAGAACATGTCCTCAATGCCAGACAAATCCTCCAGCGCCTTCTGGAGAACCAGCTTAATCGTCAAAGCGGAAAAATGCGAATTCCATCGCTCCACCATCTCCTTTCTTGGGTACATCATAGCTGCAGGCAACATACATATGGATCCTGAAAAGGTGAGAGTGGTGTGGGATTGGCTGCAACGCTTCCTGGGTTTGCCAATTTCTATCCCCGGTTCATCCAAAGCTACAGCACCTGGACTTCCCCCCCTTTCAGTACTCACCTCTCCCATGGTCCTGTGTGCGAGCATGGAGGCCTTACAACCTTTCTCAGTTACACAAGCTCTGTCAGGAGGAATGGGTCAAAATTCACCCAACTTGGGGAAAGCTACCTGAAACAATTTAAAGGCAATGCTACCAAATACTAATTGAGTATATGTAAACTTCTGATCCACTGGGAATGTGATGAAAGAAATAAAAGCTGAAATAAATCACTCTACTATTATTCTGACATTTCACATTCTTATAATAAAGTGGTGATCTTAACTGACCTAAGACAGGGAATTTTACTAGGATTAAATGTCAGGAATTGTGAAAAACTGAGTTTAAATGTATTTGGCTAAGTTGTATCTAAACTTCATCTTTAACTGTAGCAGGTAAATTCGCTCTGGCTATCTTCTCCGATTTAAGAGAACTCGCATCCGAGTGTTCCAGAGCGCAGAATAACTGACGAAATTGCGAACGCTCAACACCCGTTGAATAGGGCCGGTGTCAGTAAACATTGGCAAAAAAACATGATTGAATTGTTGCCAGCAGCACAGTTGCAGTCACCAACGCTCTGGATAAAATAAAACCAGCCTAACAAGCTCTTGTAGGGCTAGTAAAATGGTCAGTGAACTGTTGTCTCATTTGTGTCTGGAAGTAGCTAGCAAGCTAGCCAATGTTAGCCAGTTAGCTTGGGTGCTTGACTGCTGTTGTTAGGGTTTGGATCAACCCTACTTTTCGTCCAGAAAGTCCAGTGTGCGCTCCGAGAGCGAAGCACTCTTTATTTACGAACGGCCAATCCTACAACACTCTGAGTTTATGAACACCCAGAGCACACTCTGGCACTCCAGATTAAATTCACGAACACACCCAGCCTTTAATCTTGAAATCTTTGGTTGTTCAGTACATAGCCTCACATGTGAATCCTTAAAGAGATGGGTGGGGGAATCAGCAGCAGTGGTGGTGTCGGTTTTGGAGAGTCTGGCGTGCCCAAAGTAAAATGCCTGCCACTCAGGCCCAGAAACTAGGATATGCACATTAGTACTATTGGATAGGGAACACTCTGAAGTTTCTAAAACTGTTAAAATAATGTCTGTGAGTATAACAGAACTGATATAGCAGGCAAAAACCTGAGGAATTTCTGTCCAGAATTTTGTTGTTGTTGTGACATTTCCTCAGTTTGATAGGCTTCCTATTGAAATCCATGTAAAATAGCTCCCAGATTGCAGTACCTATGGCTTCCACTAGATGTCAACAGTCTTTAGACAGTGTTTCATGACTTTATCATGGAAGACAACCGAACAGAAGAAGAACTGGTGAAAGAACCGTGGATGTCCATAACCTTTCCTGGGCGCGAGACCGTGAGCGCGCTCCGCTTTATTTTCCTTTTATATCATTTAGGAAGTCATCCGAGTGAAGTATAATAACTAATATAGATAAATGGATACCTAAGGATACATTATAAATGATGTTTGATTTGTTTGGGCAAAGTTGATAGGTATAATTTGAACGCTTTCTCTTCACTGTACAATGTGCGACTCGACGGTGGATTTTCTGAACATAACGTGACAACCAAATGGAGATTTATGGATATAATAAATGACTTTTTCTAACAAAAGAAACATTTGATGTCTTCATTGGACACTTCTGATGCCCTCAGCAGAAGATCTTCAAAAGGTAAGCGATTTATTTTAGCTCTTATATGGGTTTTGTGAGACCCGTGCTGGATATGATATTATGCTAATGCATAAAATATGAGAGTTGCTATCCTCAAACAATCAAATGTTGTGCTTTAGCCGTAGAGCCTTTTTGAAATCTGACAACACTGTGAAATTGCCAAGACTCAGATATTTTGATGACTATGCAACACTTGTATATTGATGAATGTTTAATAATTCAACTTTTGGATTTAGAATTTGGCGCCTTACATTTCACCGGGTAGTGTCGGGAACGGGGGGCTAGCGCCCCAGCGCTCCTTAATGATGCTTAAGAGGTTAAAAGGGTGTGAACGATGCTGAATGGCTGTAGACAAAGATGAGCTCTCCAGTAGGTACCAAAACATTGAAGGAACATTTTCTCAAAATTGAGGTTACAATTTTATCAACTTTCAAAGCAGAATTACATTCCCATTGTTCCTCGACTGTAGTGTATTATATACCATTTTCTAGCTCTGAGTCTCTACTTTTATCCAATGTATAAAACATAATTTCAAATTTTGCTACATTTAAGAATGATGGAGACCACTGTGTTATTTTTTGTTGTTGTTCCAACCTAACAGAGCTTGAGAGGGTCTGCAGAGAAGAATGGGAGAAACTCCCCAAATACAGGTCTTCCCAGCTTGTAGCGTCAAACCCAAGAAGACTTAAGCCTGTAATTACTGCCACAGGTGCTTGAACAAAAATACTGAGTAAAGAGTTTGAATACTTATGTAAATGTCATATTTAAGTTTAAAAAAAAAAATTGCCAATATGTCTAAAACCCTGTTTTTGCTTTGTCATTATGGGGTATTGTGTGTAGACTGATTTCTGGGAAAAAACGATTTAATCAATTTTAGAATAAGGCTGTAACTCAACATTATGTTCAAGAAGTCAAGGGGTCTGAACACTTTCCGAACATACTGTATATATAGTACCAGTCAAAAGTTTGTACACACCTACTCATTACAGGGTTTTTCTATATTTTTACTATTTTATACATTATAGAATAATAGTGAAGACATCAGTTATATATATATTTTATATTTGAGATTCTTCAAAAGACCAAGTCCATATTATGTCAAGAACAGCTCAAAAAGCAAAGAGAAATTACATCATTACTTCAAGACATGAAGGTCAGTCAATATGGAAAATCTCAAGAACATTAAAAGTTTCTTCAAGTGCAATCGCAAAAAACCATCAAGCGCTATGATGGAACTGGCTCTCATGAGGACCGCCACAGGACAGGAATGTTGTGGGGGTGCTTTGCTGGTAACACTGTCTGTGATTTATTTAGAATTCAAAGCACACTTAACGAGCATAGCTACCACAGCATTCTGCAGAAATACGCCATCCCATCTGGTTTGCGCTTAGTGGTACTATCATTTGTCTTTCAACAGGACAATGACTCAACACACCTCCAGGCTGTGTATGGGCTATTTGACCAAGAAGGAGAGTGATGGAGTGCTGCATCAGATTACCTGGCCTCCACAATCACCCGACCTCAACCCAACTTAAAAGGTTGGATATGTTGGATCGCAGAGTGAAGGAAAAGCAGCCAACAAGTGCTCAGCATATGTGGAAACTCCTAAAATACTGTTGGAAAAGCATTCCAGGTGAAGCTGGTTGTGATAATGCCAAGAGTGTGCAGAGCTGTCATCAAGGCAAATGGGGACTACTTTGAAGAATCTCAAATACACTGTTTTAGTTACTACATGATTCCATATGTGTTCTCATAGTTTATGTCTTCACTATTATTTTACAATGTAGAAAATTGTAAAAAATAAAGAAAAACACTTGAATGAGCAGGTGTGTCCAAACTTTTGACTGGTACTGTATATATAATATAAATATAAATGTGTATATATTTTCCCCTAACCTTACCACCCCTCCCATAATTGGAGTAAACTAATGGACAACAACATTTAGGCTTTTTACTTCCAGCTTATACTGTACATACTATATACATTTTACGGACACAGTATATTTTACATTATAAACTGGGTGGTTCGAGCTCTGCCCCATAACCAGTTTATAATAGCAATAAGGCACCTCAGGGATTTGTGGTATATGGCCAATATACCACGGCTAAGGGCTGTTAGTTATTGGCTAAGTACTGTGGGTCATCAAACATGCTGCATTCAAAATAACTGGGAACTGGGAAATCTCAAACTTCCTACTTTAGTGCATTCACGACAACTGGGAAGGCAGAAAAAAAACTAGTTTTTGAACGGTCATCCAACTCAGAATTCCAACTTGGGAACTCAGGCCTCTTTCTTATTGTTCTGAGTTCCCAATTGTCTAGAACGCACCAAAAGCATCCCACTTAGCAAAAACCCTGTCCTTAGGGGCACAAACAGGAAGACCATCAGGTCAGAAGTCAAGAACAGTCTCAGGCCCAGTCTCATCAGCCGGGTGACTGCTTTGTGTTTGTTTGAATCTCAGATTGGCCTCATGATGATGTCCCTGAGCAGTTTCCTTCTTCTCCAGTAAAAGACTGATCAATAGTGTCTGGCTGCGGTGAATATTAATGAACTTTGTTCTAACCATCTCACAATTTATTTTGTTTGAAAACCTATGTTGTTGAATGTGTCCAAATTCCAGGCTGTAAGTAAACAAAATGTGAACATTGTGCAAGAGGGTGTATACTTTTTGGCACTGTACTGTACATATGGTTTTATGAGCCATGTTGCACATTATTGTGTTATGTTTCCTCAGCAACGGTTAATGGAGGTTATGTGGCTATTGCTTGATAGACCGACAATCAGGGAGGAATGCTCAATAAAAATATGTACACGTAGGGTCAAATTAATTCCAATATGAGTGATTTATTTAAATTCTTCAATGATCATAGATAATCAATACATGTAACTGTAACTGAATTCAAAGAATTTGAGAATGTAATGGCAATTAATAAGATATATTTTATAGAGGAAACAGTAACCTTCTTTCTCAAGCTCAAAAGGATGGTGTCATGTACATGTGTTTGAGAACTGATATAGTGTCCTCTAGGAGAAGACTGAAAATCTCCTCAGACAGTCTCATCTTCACAGTAATCTGGTCAGCGCTGTAGTCCACCCACTGATATTCTTCTTTGTGAAGCTCTTGGATCTGAGGATTCAATATGATCATGAACTTGAACATTGTTGCTGAAAGTTCTGTATGCTTTCACCCACTACAACCTAGCTAGGCATTGCACTTATTGACGCTCATATAGTCTAAATATCTTTCATGTAGGCCTACCAATAAACTGTTCCCACCAAGGCATTTGAACAAAATTATTATCACATACCAGAATGTAGTCTACTCTGTCTCTCTTTGTACTCCTGTATTTGCACAACGTCAGGAGCATCTCTTTCATCTGAAGGTCTGTCCGTTCCAAGTTGAGTTCTTTCTGCACCTCAGATTTAACAGCAGCCTGAAAAATATGACATAACATCCAAATTTGACATTTTCAAATCTTCAGAGGTTCACCTGGGGATGATTACTGCACAAAATCAACACCAAGTGGGTTATTGTTATTTTTCTATATACTGTACATACATGTTTGTGGCTTGCATTATACTGTACATATAATATACATAATACACAAAATATGGTAAGTGCATAGGTTCCATGTTCATTTTCATATTTATTTAGACAGGAGATTGTGTACATAGCAGACATTTGTTACCTTCAGGTCGGTGAGAAATATTCTACTTGATAGGAGATTTGAGAGTATATTGTTTGTCTGCCACATCGATCTTGTAATCCCAAAGTGATTGGTCAACACCCCATGAAGAATCTCAGAGGTGAGTTGATGCATGATCTAGAGTAAGATAAAGTTGGCTAATGACCTCAAACATACGTAATATTAGCATCCTGATTTGTGAATTCATCTAGGTTTACAATCATCCAATAATTGCACACAAACTCTCACCCGTCCGTAAGATCTGACACTCTCTTCGTCAATGATATAGCCTGGTGCTTCTGGGTTGTAAATCATGGTACTCTTTGCTTGGCCTAAGAGGGTTTCCATGGCAGTATCAACCAGTCTGTAGACTATGTCACGGTCGTGGGGCTGGATTTGAACCTTCTCAGGAGCTGCAGAGCAGAGAGTATCGTGCCACTGTTCTATGAAACACAGCTTATTTCCTGTGCTGTCATCTTTCTTCTTTACTGTCTGAAAATCATACACAACTATCACATAAACAATAGTTCAAAAGAAAAAGTCAAGTAATAGGCCTACACATTGCATATTCATGTATTCAAACTATTTTTATTTATTTTATTTTTATTTATCCTTTATTTAACTAGGCATGTCAGTTAAGAACAATTTCTTATTTACAATGACGGCCTACAAAAGGCCTCCTGCGGGAACGGGGGCCTGGGATTAAAAATAAAAAATTAACAAAATATAAATATAGGACAAAACACACATCACAACAAGAGAGACAACTATTACTGCATTACTAAACAAAATATGTCCTTCAATAGGCGCTAAACAGAAAATGGAAGGTTTTGAATGGAAATAGGGTACACCTATCTTTGCCATTATCATTTCTGACAGTAATTGAGTGACTCCCATGCTACTGTATCTAAATTAAAAATTAGGGCACCCTCATTTTACAAGTGGGGAATGCCAGGTCCTTGTTACCACTCGATTTGTGTTAGCAATCTGCCTGCTTCTCTGAGCTCATTGGCAGTTATTAATAAACAGAGGTGCATACCAGCTACTGTGATGGAGTCTGAATGGCCATAAAGCCAAGGCTGGGGATTAACTGCCACCTGCAGGGCTGGAATGTTAGATCATGAGTTTTATGGTGAAAGCCCTTAATGGTACTCCCCATCCTAAAACAAGCTTTGTGGCAAGTGAACCCTCTATCCATCTCTATGGTTTGAAATCATCATTGTGGTGGTTCCCTGCTGAAAAAAACAGCATGGACCAGCCTTTGTTGTGTTTTCACTGGTGACTAGCCTTCACTGTATTTTTGCTGGTTTGCAATAGTGATGGGTGGTTCGCGAACGAGTTGGCTCTAAGAGCCGGCTCTTGTAGGTGAACGTTGGGAGCCGGCTTGCATATCAGAAGAGCCGAATCTATTTATAAAAATAAAAAAAAATTAAGATATGAATGATCAAAAGATTTAAATGAATAGAATTAACTAATTCAAAGAATGAAACAATTAATAAAATAATATAGGCCTATATGTTCAAGCGCACACACATTAGTTCTGACTATTTGCTGAGACTAACAGCCTCACCTGTTATTCCTGTCAATCAGACACGCAGTGTCAACCAATGAACCAAAGGTGCGTGGAGGGCCGAGCCAACTCACTCACAGTCACACACTTAGCAGCCGAGGTGAGAGGAAGGGCAGCTGTGTTAACAACAGCTGGAAAATGAGTTGGAAGCACAGTAGCATTTGGATGCATTTTAATAATGTAGACAATATTAGAGCACAGTGTAGAATTTGCCAAAACAAAATCTCATGTAAAGCCGGTTCTAAGCACAACCTATACAGGCATATGCGAACTGTTCACCCAACTGTGAAGCTAGCTGTAGCGGAGCTTAGAGAAACTAGCGAGAAACAATGCAGATAACATAACCAAAGTCATGACAATTTGAAAATGGACCCATCATCCATGTCTTGCCCACACAATCAACCTGATTGTAAGAGATGCTCTGAAGATGATGAAGCCCACTGTGGACAAAGTGAAAGCAGCTGTGGAATACTTCCACAGGAGCACAGTAGGTGCTGAGTCTACACAACGCCAGATGGGGATGCCTGAGTTGAGAGCTAAACAAGACTGCACTACAAGGTGGAATTCAATATATATTTTGAAGTGGTTTCTTGAGTCAAAGGATGCCATCTCTACCCTGGCCATTGTCAATGCACCTGTTGATGCTCTGACCCAAGAGGAATGGGAGGTGGTGGTGAGCAGTAGATGAGAATGCAGTATCAGTAGACAAAACATGAACCTGAACTAATAAGTAACTGTTCTTTCTTTTCAGCTAAGCGACAGCCTCAAACAATTATACTCCTGTGTAAGGGTCTACAGCGAATCACAGCCAGCCGCCAGAGAGAAGCAAATGTAACCGCAGGACATGTGACAGAGTTTATGGACACCCTATGTTCATCAATGGACAGAAAGTTCCACAGAATGGAATATAATCACGTGCTATCAGAAACCGCTGCACTTGACCCCAGGTTTAAGAAGTTAGCCTTCAGTGAAGCCAGCGCAATTGATGAGGCTCTACAAAGCATAACCTCTGCAGCAGGGAGGGACTGCCCAGCAGTCAGCTGGCTCAGGCACCAGGGCAACAGGAAGAAGAGGGATCAGATGGAGCAGAAGCACCAGCAGTAGTGCCACAAATGTCTGCTGTTTGGATGCTGTTTGACTAGAGAGCAACTGGGGATGTAGCATGAAGGAATCCCTCAGCAGATGCCATAATGGAGGTTCCATCCTATTTGGAGGAGCCCCTCCTCCAAAGATCTGCAGATCCTCTGAGCTGGTGGAAGAACAAGGCCTCGGTCTACCCACAGCTTACTAAAGTCATGACAGCGAGACTCTGCATAGCGGCCACATCCGTTCCCTCTGAGAGGGTCTTCTCGAAAACGGGACAAATAATTACTGAGAGAAGAAACCGCATCAGCCCCTCGAAAGTGAGGCAGTTTGCATTTCTGAATGCAAATCTCTCATAAAAGCAAAACATGGTCAGCATTGCTGTGTGCTGCTGGTTATAACATGGCAATAAACTGGTCCCTCTTTTCTCTCTCTTCTTTAATGTTTTAAGTGGGATGCTGCAGTTTTGCACATTGTTATTTATTTTCTTTGATATGGTGCAATATTCTATTATTTTGTTGTTCAGATTGTATTCGTTTTGAATTGTTACATTTATATGCACTTTGTTTATATACATTACAAAAGTTATACTTTAAATGCACATGTGCAATAGCATCCTTCTGTTTTACATTTATTTCAATTTGTGGGATGCTGCAGTTTGGCAAATTGTTATTTATTTTTCTTTGATATGGTGCAATATTCTATTATGCTGTACAGATTGCATTCGTTTTGAATGGTTAGATTTATATGCACTTTGTTTACATACATTAAAAAGTTATACTTTAAATGCAAATGTTTAATAGCATTCTTTTTCATAACAAACCAATGCATTTTTTTATACATTGTGGTTAAGGTAGCGTATTATTTCATTTAATATATTAATTAGAATTGTTTTAACACAAATCATAGTCAAACTATCGCAAACTGTTTGACTTGAAAAAATACAAAACATATTTTTTTTAAAGAGCAGTTTGGAAGCCAAAAGAGCCAGCTCTTTTTGGTGAGCTGAGCCGAATGAGCTGTCTCACTGAAAAGAGACGGAATGCCCATCACTAGTTTGCAAAGTGATGTCTAATTCCTATTGGAATCCAGCCTTTGTAGGGATATCCAACAATTGGAACTTTTATTTACCCCAAATCTGCAATCAGTATGACTGCCAGGGTGAAAAAAATGAGTAAAAAGGACTACCTAAAGGATCTAAACTGGAACAACCATTTCAGTAACGGATGTAATAAGCCCACCTATCAAATTGGATTAGTTTAGAAAATGTATGTTATTTATCTGTAGCATAAGATAAATTAATCAATTAATTAATCAATCAATGTACATGCAAAAACAATGATTTTAAAACAAACTGCAATAGAGCATGCTGGGAAGTATGCTAATGATGGGCGTGGTTTTTCAGACTAGCTAGACCAGTGGTCACCAGATCACTGTCTGAGTCAAAATGCAAGCTGAGATCTCCCGCTAAGATATATACATTATATATAAGCCTAATAATAAGCCTATGCAACATTAACCTCTACAAGCTAGGAGGCAGTGTACAGAGTTTTGAAGAGTCTGGCGTGCCCAAAGTAAAATGCCTGGTACTCAGGCTCAGAAACTGGGATATGCACATAATTAGTAGTATTGGATAGAGAACACTCTGAAGTTTCTAAAACTGCTAAAATAATGTATGTGAGTATAACAGAACTGATATGGTAGGCAAAAACCCGAGCAAAATCCATCCAAGAAAATCAAATTTTGTGACATGCCTCCTTTTCCAATGGGTTGTTATAGGACATGCTTTAATCCAGGACCCAGGTTGCAGTACCTATGGCTTCCACTAGATGTCAACCGTCTTTAGAAAAAGGTTTGAAGAGTTTACCTTGAAAACTAGACGAAAACAGGAAGTTTTTCCAAGTGGAGTGATGAAGTGATTTCTGTCTGTGGCGTGCGAGACGCGGGAGCGTGCACCTCGGTTCTTTACTTTTCTATTGCCCAGGATATTATCTGTGTGAAATATAATAGTTAATATACATAAAAGTGTACCTAAGGATCGATTAGAAATGTGGTTTGATTTGTTTGGACAAAGTTTATAGGTATATTTTGAACGCTCTATATGTCTTGTATAATGGGACGAGTGGACGGTGGATTTTCTGAACAGAACGCGCCAACCAAACAGAGCTTTATGGATATAAGAGAGACTTTTTCAAACAAAAGGAACATTGGATGTCATGCTTGGACACTTTGGATTGCCCTCAGCAGAAGATCTTCAAAGGTAAGCAATTTATTTTAGCTCTTTTTATGTATTTTGTGACACCCACGCTGGTTTTATTATTATGCTAATGGTGGAAGTACACGGGGCGCTGTCCTCAGACAATCAAATGTTCTGCTTTCTCCGTAAAGCCTTTTTGAAATCTGACAACGCTGTGAAATTGCCAAGAGTCTAAGCTTTTGAAGAGTGTGCAACACGTGTATTTTTATGAATGTTTTATAATACTACATTTGCATTTTAAATTTGGTGCTCTCCAGCTTCACCGGATGTTGTCAAATCGATCCCGTTAACAGGATCCGATCCGTAAGCGGTTGTTTAACCTATTAAACAGTACTGTAGCAATGAAGTCTGTGCAGTAATCTATAGACCTAATACATTATCACTTCATATTGGCTTTGCTTGAATTGCCCTTCCAATGCAATGTTGTTCTGACCATTTTTCTTTAATTATATAAATAAAATTGAGGTAAGCTATATGATCACACAGTAATAGATCAGTTGTTGTATTACTTGTGAGGCACAGCTGAGTGAGCATACATTTAAATAATTTCCTTTTGATTTTACTGGAATGATGGTGCCTGCATCTGATGGTCATTCTCAGCGAAGGGAGAGAGCAGCAGACTCTTTTCCTCATCTGACACTGACCAAAAAAGGACATCGTCTTCCAGCCGATAGCAAAACTCGAGTCACACCGCATTATTTCTGCCTCATGCACAAATTCATGTTGTTACTGCTATGAAGAGAAAAAATGAAATATTCCTCTATATAAAAAAAACCCCAAGCCGCTAATATTAACAACGCAAGCCTATCGATATTCTTTCCTACACATTCATTACAGCTGCAGTGCTGGTTGTAGCGTGAGTGGGAGTAAGAAGAAGATGCATTTTATGGCTTATAGAAGTGTTGACACTGCTGAGTAAAAACTTAAACATGAAGTCACTCATAAAAACAGCAGCTTTTTGCTGTATTTGTTGATAATCTCTCTAGTCATGGTTTTAAAAGTTTTTAAATCTCACAGTATCAACTTTGCTTTAGCTTTCTTTAACGCCTGCTACATTACAGCTGACACTTTAATCTGAGCCATCCGATTGGTCAGTGGTAGGTTTATAGTGCATGTGATTTGCTTTCCGGCCTGCCGGGAAGGTATAGCTTGTACCTTCAGACACAGGAAATGGGTTCAAAATGGAAATATTTTGCCTACCTGGCGCGCAGGGCAGCTGAATCAGGTGCACCTATATACTGAAATGTTTGGCGATCAACCGGTTGGTGACCACTGAGCTGGACTGGACCACTGGACCAGCATACACAACAACAACAAAAAGGTTATTTGTCAGGGGTGAGGGTGATATGTGTTTTTGCATTTCAGGAAGGGTTCTTTACTGCTGTGATGTCTGTTAAGAACCATCCTGTTCTTTCCCTCTCCACCATGTTTTCATTTTTATGCCATGAAATGCTACACTGTTAAAAAGTTCCTGTACTTTTTACGGTACACTAAATAGTACTGGTTGCATTGAAAGTAAATTAAACACCAACACATTACTGCATTTTTACAGCTGAATAAAGGTGTTATTGCTGTAGAAGGACAAGGTGCTGCTGAAAACTGGTTACTTGAGACTATTCCTCACTTGGGATTTAAACTCAATAGAATTTCCTGCTAAATCATCAGGACGGTCGGCATGACAGAGATTGGCCACAGATTGTATTATACCTTTATTTCAACAAGGAACACAGACTGAGACCAAGGTCTCTTTTACAGCTGGGCCCTGCGTATACATGTTTACATATACAGTTTAGGTACAATGATTAAGAAACTACACAAGACAAACAAAACGATCACTGATAACACAAAAAATATAGCAGCAGATTATTACATTTACACACAGGTTATTCCCCCTAACAGCACAAGAACTTGCATTACCCGAAGCAGTTACAAGCAATACAACAATACAAATCCTCCAATAAATGTTTAAAATGGGCAAGGGGGGACAAGAGTCTCAAGTTGAAGTTTAGTCTGCAGGCTATTCCATAGGCAAGGAGCGTAACAGGAAAAGGCAGCATGTTGTTCTCGTCTCATGGACAGAGAAGTCCAACCCACATTTTGATATAAAACACAGTGGTGAGTTCTGTAGCTAGCACCCGTAATAAACGCAATGATAAGTAGCATCCAGCGATTTAAGTGTTGATGCCGTAGAATGCATGTAGATAATATCCGCATTATCTATAACAGACATAAAAGTAGCTTGCACAATTTGTCTTCTATTTGTAGAGGACAAACATGTCCTGTTTCTATAGAGGAAGCCTAGCATGATTCTTAGCCGTTTACAAAGTTCGTCAATATGCATTTTAAAAGACAGTTTATCATCCAACCATATCCCTAAGTATTTATATGCAGAGATCTGATTAATTCGAGAACCATCTAAGCTCGTAAGTGCAAGTGTATTTTCAACCAACTTTTTCAACCTATTAAAAATCATAAAATGTGTTTTCCTTGCATTTAAAACAAGTTTCAGCTGTATAAAAGACCCTTGCAATATCTTAAAATCTGTCTCCAATAATGGTAATGCTTGGTCAGCCGTTGAAGCAATAGAGTACATGACAGTGTCATCAGCATATAAATTGATTTGACACTTTCTTATCTCATCACCAATATTGTTTATGTAGAGAGTGAACAGTAATGGACCAAGTATAGAACCTTGTGGGACTCCTTTAACCAACTCCAATGGCTCCGACTGGATGCCGTCGACTCTAACAGCCTGACTTCTATCTTTTAGATCGTCATGAAACGAACGCCAGGCATCCAATCCCAGTCCTATTGACGACAGCTTACCCAAAAGTATTGAATGGTCTACAGTGTTAAAAGCTTTAGACAAATCTATGAACAAGGCAGCACAGTACTTTCTATTATCTAGGGCATTAGTAATATCATTTACAACACGTACAGTGGCTGTAGTACTACAGTGTTTAGGTCTGAAGCCTGATTGATTACTAGAAAGAGTATTGTTAAGAGTTTGTAGTTGCCTATTCACCAATGACTCTAGAATTTTAGCCAAACAGGAGAGCTTAGAGATGGGCCGATAATTATCCAATTCACTACCATCACCTCCCTTGAGGAGTGGTAAAACGAAAGCTGTTTTCCAAGCTTTAGGAATCTTTCCTACAACAAATGTTTGATTAAAGATATGCGTCACTGCACTAGCAATAATAGGTGCCGCACACTTGAGTAAATATGGATCCAGATTGTCAGCGCCAAATGATTTATTAGAATCTATAGCAGATAAGACCTCATCTTCTGTGACTTTTTTGAAAATTAAGAGGTTACTGTGCATTTCGCAATAACTTAATGAAAGTTCGTTACTGTGAAGTTGTTGTGAATTTTGCGTTACCTAACTAGCAACCAGCTGTCAGTAAGTTATTGTAAAATTCACAGTAACTTAATAGCCAGAAACTGCTAGTAACTCAATGGCAACTAACTCCCAGTAGGGATGGGAAGCCGAGGCTTTCTGAAGGCTTCGGTGCTTTCATCAAATTGTGCAGAAAAACAGTTCATTAGTCCATGCTTCATTATCTGTTCACAACGCACATTAGTGACTCTGCCTCTCAGGAATAAATAAAAAAACATGTGATTATATAGCCACAGTAAAACAAGTCCTATATCGACATAACCTGAAAGGCCACTCAGCAAGGAAGAAACCAGACTACGGTTTGCAACTGCACATGGGGACAAATATCATACTTTTTGGAGAAATGTCCTCTGGTCTGATGAAACAAAAATAGAACTGTTTGGCCATCATGACCGTCGTTATGCTAAGAGGAAAAAGGAGGAGGCTTGCAAGCCAAAGAACACCATCCCAACCGTGAAGCACGGGGGTGGCAGTATCATGTTGTGGTGGTGCTTTGCTGCAGGAGGGACTGGTGCACTTCTCAAAATAGATGGCATCATGAGGAAAATTATGTGGATATATTGCAGCAACATCTCAAGACATCAGTCAGGAATTTAAAGCTTGGTCGCAAATGGGTCTTCCAAATGGACAATGACCCCAAGCATACTTCCAAAGTTGTGGCAAAATGGCTTAAGGACAACAAAGTCAAGGTATTGGAGTGGCCGTCACAAAGCCCTGACCTCAATCCTATAGAAAATGTGTCGGCAGAACTGAAAAAGTGTGTGTGAGCAAGGAGGCCTAAAAAACCTGTTTGACCCAAGTTAAACAATTTAAAGGCAATGCTACCAAATACGAATTGAATGTATTTAAACTTCTGACCCACTGGGAATGTGATGAAAGAAATAAAAGCTGAAGTCAATTATTTTCTCTAATATTATTCTGAAATGTCACATTCTTAAAATTAACTGGTGATCCTAACTGACATAAGACAGGGAATTTTTACTATGATTAAATGTCAGGAATGATGAAAAACTGAGTTTAAATGTATTCGCTAAGGTGTATGTAATCTTCCGACGTCAACTGTACCTATATTTATTTGTAAGTATGGTGTAAAGTAGAGGTAATTGATTGAAAGCAGCTTGGAATTTAAGAAAGCACCAGAACCATGGCAAAATCTGTGGGATCTCGCATTGTGCAACATACGGTTTGAAAAAGTATGTGATCAAAAGAAGCTTCAGACGTCATTGAGGATGTACTTCAAAGTTAGCTGCTTAGCAATTTCGACGCATGCCTCGGAGCTCCAGTATCAAACGTAACATCACTAACTGCCAGTATCATACTGACAGCTTAAATGGCAAACTCTTACAAAGATTGTAGAACTAGGCATGGACAAATTGAATGCTTAACCTTGATCAACATAACAATAAAACAACTTAAGCTGGTACAACACTTCCATATACGGTTGGTACGAACATAAAATATTTTAGACCATGCCCCCAAATATGAGGCCCCGCCAGCACATTGTCTACATTCTAAAGTGCATTGAAGGTAAAGTAAACAACAACAAGACATTTACAACAATAACACCTTCATTCAACTGTAAAAATAATGTATTTTTACTGCAACTCAGTAGCCGGTAACTTACTGTCAAATTACAAGTAAAGTATCCTACAGTGCCTTCAGAAAGTATTCAGACCCCTTGACCTTTTTCACATTTTGTTATGTTACAGCCTTATTCTAAAATTGATTAAATAAAAAAAAATCCTCAGCAATCTACACACAATAACCCATAATGACAAAATGAAAACAGGTTTTTATGAATTTTTGCAAATGTATTAAAATCAAAAAACAGAAATACCTTATTCACATAAGTATTCAGAACCTTTGCTACGAGACTCGAAATTGAGATCAGCTGCATCCTGTTTCCATTGATCATCCTTGAGATGGTTCTACAACTTGATTGGTCCACCTGTGGTAAATCCAATTGATTGGGCACACCTGTCTATATAAAGGTCCCACAGTTGACAGTGCATGTCAGAACAAAAAACAAAGCTGTGAGGTCAAAGGAATTGTCTGTAGAGTGCAGAGACAGAATTGTGTCGAGGCAAAGATCTTGGGAAGGAAACCAAAACATTTCTGCAGCATTGAAGGTCCCCAAGAACACAGTGGCCTTAAACACAGTGGTTCTTAAATTTAAGAAGTTTGGAACCACCAAGACTCTTCCTAGATCTGGCTGCCCGGCCAAACTGAGCAATCGGGGGAGAAGGGCCTTGGCCAAGAGCCCGATGGTAACTCTGACAGAACTCTAGAGTTCCTCTGTGGAGATGGGAGAACCTTCTAGAAGGACAACCATCTCTGCAGCACTCCATCAATCAGGCCTTTATGGTAGAGTGGCCAGACGGAAGACCCTTCTCAGAAAAAGGCACGACAGCCAGCTTGATGTTTGCCAAAAGGCACCTAAAGACTATCAGACCATGAGAAACAAGATTCTCTGGTCTGATGAAACCAAGGTTAAACTCTTTGGCCTGAATGCCAAGCGTAGAGTCTGGAGGAAACCTGGCACCATCCCGACGGTGAAGCATGGTGATGGCAGCACCATGCTGTGGGAATGTTTTTCAGTGGCAGGGACTGGTAGACTAGTCAGGATTGAGGCAAAGATGAATGGAGCAAGGGGCAGAGAGATCCTTGATGAAAACCTGCTCCAGAGTGCTCAGGACTGGGGCAAAGGTTCACCTTCCAACAGGACAATGACCCTAAGCACACAGCCAAGACACCGCAGGAGTGGATTCGGGACAAGTCTCCGAATGTCCTTGAGTGGCCCAGCCAGAGCCCGGACATGAACCCGATCGAACATCTCTGGAGAGACCTGACAGAGCTTGAGAGGATCTGCAGGGAAGAATGGGCCCCCAAATCAGTAATTCAACTATGATTACTACAAGCCTAGATGGCTGCATAGAGTAATTTACCAATCTAAAAAGAAAAATCAGCCAACATGGCTAATTGAGTAGCGGTCAGTGACTGACGTGAAAATATAGACACTGCTGATGCACATGGGGGGGTCCGCCAGTTGGGTTCTTCGTGGGATGTTCTTCATGAAGGGTTCCCTCATAGTTACATATCTATTGCTTCTAACCTTTTAACAATCTTTATCATACCCACAGATCCAATGGCATAGCAGGAAATCCAGGTTACTGGCAACTGAGATGTTGCAAGTCCAAATCCCAAGTGAGGTTGACCCCTGATAATCAGAATTTTGCTGGTCTGCAAAACCACACCCATTATTATATTTCAGCATATTTCCCAGCATGCTCTATTGCAGTTAGAACATTTTGAATTTCAATATCTGTGTTTTTGCATGTACATTGATTGATCAATTAATATATCTTATGCCACACAAAGATAAATAACATATATTTTTCTAAACTAATACAATCTGTTAGTTGGATTTATTGCACCTGTTAGTGAAATGGTTGTTCCAGTTTAGATGGTTTAGGTAGTCTTTCTAGCACTAGCAGTTATTTTGAATGCAGATTGTAGGAGTATACTCTGGCTGGTTTCCAATAGGAATGAAAGCCAGTGTAAAACATTACTTGATTCTGGTTTTACTTTAGTTTATGCTGGACACTATGGTCCAAAACACAGTGTAGGCTGGTCACCAGTGAAAACACTGCAGAGGCTGGCCACCAGTGGAAGCACAATAAAGGCTTTTCACCAGCGAAAACACAACAAAAGCTGGTCTGCAAGCATAACCCGCTAGACCATGCTGGTCAGCCATCAAAACCAACTAAACTATGCTAGTTAGACCAGCTTGGCCAGAATCCAACCAGCATAGAACAGAATAGACCAGTATGGAAAAGCTTAACATTTATGCTGGTCTATGCTGTTTGTTTTGGGAAGGTGATGTAAAAAAACCAAAAACAAAACATTTTAAACTTTACTCACATCAATTTGTTCGTTGTCCTCTTTGAGCAGGCCTTTCTCTCTGTTTCTCATCCTTATCTCTAGAGCATCCATTATAAGGTCTTGGATCAGCTCCTCAATCAAACTTTCCACCCAAGAGTTTATGTCAAAACTAGAGCTCATGTTGTGTCCTGCTGTTTGGGGGCATGAATCAAAAACAATCTGCAAAATAGGACCAATAAATAGTTTGACGAGCAAGCATTTTTAATACGTTTAAAGTAGGTCTGGCACTCTAAAGACACATCAAATACGCCCAAGGGAAAAGTCTGTAATGACTATGGTTTGCCTCAATTGTGCTATTACACGGTCTGATTAAGACAAAACTCACTTGAAATAATGATGATACAGGCATAGGGGTGGATGAACTTGATGCCTCAGGTGTCTCGTTACAACAATCAAGTTGAGGGTTTTGGCACCATTTCTCTTGTAATCGTCCCTCTTTATAGGTAATTTTAGTAGTTGAAGGATCATTGATTGGTTTATTCTGGCCCCTGTCTATGTTGCCTTCCAATGGTCCACCTGAGGCTTTATCTTCTTTCAATCCATCCTCTTGTGATTTCAAGCAGTTTGGTGGTTCTTCATCTGAGAAGGGATCCTCCTCAGCCTCAGTATCCAGATCACTGTCTTGTGCCCCTCGTAAAGGAGAGATGTCCTCCACTCGGACCACGACACCACAGTTCCTATCACATTTAAAATATTTCACCCCTCTAAAGGTCCCGTTGTGGTTTCCTTCTGGCATGTCCAGCGCCACACCTGCCCAAAGGCCACCAGCAAATGCTGCCGGCCCCTTGTATTTCAGCACACCAGGTCTGGAAAGGCAGACAAGAACCCTGTCATCAATGTCAAAGGAGAAGAGTGAGTCTGTGACATCCTCTTGCGCTGGAACCAAGCGGGAGTTCTCAGTTCTGTGAAAAACATTCTGAAATGTAGGGTACGCAGTAGAGCTAGCTTCAGCAATGTCTTTGTTAGTTTCACCAGAGTTTTTTGTGTTGTTTACATGTGGTGTCTTATCATCAGGGAGAGGAGAAACAAGCTCACTGTTAATGGATGGGTCTTCTTTGAGATACAGATAATTTCCTTCAGAAGAAGGCGGGAATTCCTCTTCACTTGTCCATGTGATCACCTCAAAAGCAGGTTGGGGAGGTAGCAGAGTGGAGCTAACACTCACATATCCTGCACAGTGCGCTACAGGTGGAGGGAGCTCGTAGCTTCCATAGGACAGAACCTCATCCACTGGGGAAAGGATTTCTGACAGACCCTCCTCAGAAACAGTTGTTTTTGACCACCCTCTAGTAACTGGTTTGGACATCTGTAAAACCAGTGGCATGCACGACTCAGCGAATGGCTTACTCGAAGAAGAGTGGTATATCCTTGCTGGATTTAGACATAAAGGCTGAGTTTGTGATCCATTTTTTGACCTTTTGGTGAAGTGTGGAAAGTGTGTGTTTCCTCCGCCTCTCGTTTCATCTATAACAGCCTTCTCCTCCTCCTCAATGTAGGTCAGACAGTCACTGCTGGAAGAAAATGCATCTAATTCATCCTCTGTTTCAGAGACACTGTCATCACACGAGGGGCTTTCACGACTCATCTTTGTGTCACTATTGCCTGTGTTGTGGACAAAGGTTGCACTGAACATACTTCCTCTGTTGGATACAAATATGTTGGTCTTCATTGTTTGTTCAGCTTCTTTAGGTTCTATTATGGTGCTGCCAGGGTGGGATACCAAACACTCCTCAGTCCCTGTACTGGTTAACTGGTGATTGGTCTCGCCATTATTGCTTAACGGCAATAGACCTTGTGATCTTTGGTCGTTCTGTACATTGAGAATTACTGGGTCGCACATCGCCTCTGTAGCGAAGTCTGTGTCCACAGCATCGAGATTAGCACAGGACGTCATTGGTAATTCCTGTTCCTGGTCATTCCTCTGTCCCTCATACCTCTTCTGGCAGTCTTCAAAGAGCTCCTTGCTATTGGACAGGAAAGGATATCCTGTCATGGAACTTACAGTGACTGTTTTTGCTTTCGGAGTGTTTGAGAATGATGGACAGATGGAAACATTCTCAAAAGACGAGGCCACATTGAGTAAAGGGGGAAGTGTTTCTTTATTGCCATTCTGTTCAGACGATCTCTTTTCCTCAGGGTAAACAGGATGAGACTTGGGTGTCTGAATCTTCTCTTTAGTCAGACATCTTGTAAAAAATAAAATAATAATAATACATTGTTCCATAGCATACACAACACAGCTTAATTTAACAAGTCTGACAGGGAGATTAATTTTACAGATAAATGTTCATATTCACAATTCTCAGATGCAATTTATTCAGTCAATCCAAAAACAGTAGCGCAAATTGAAAACGGTCTCTGCCTCCCACCCTGTTTTGCCTTGGACTAAATATGCTGAGTCAGCCTGAGAGCATGAATATATATGCAAGGCTGGAAAATATAGATAGTCATCTTTATGTAGCAGTACATTGTTAAAACTCTGGAAAATAAAAATCAATAGCTCCAATGCAATACATTTAACATCCTGCCTTTATCACTATCTGAAAAAATGTATATCATGAGACAGTGTAGTGTTACTGACACACATTCCTCCTCGGCAGCCGGTATTGCAATAATAATATTCTTTAGTAACGGCAGCAGGGAATGAATTTACAGCATATGTCAAAGATCCACTCCAATCAAACGTGGAAGTGAGATTTTGAAAACATCATAAATTATTCTGACCTTTTTGAACCACTTTGTAAGAAGATTATTGCAGTGTCTGCAAAGCCTGTTCCCATTCCACCTACCTGTTAGAATATCTTCCGGGATTTGCACACCTCGCGCCACTGTCTCACACCGAGGCAATTTTCCTGCACAGAGCTCAACTCTGACACTTTGAGACCGAGGTAAGCCTTTTAGAGTGTGACTATAAGAGGAGCTTGGCTCCTTAGCTGTAGGTAGGTTTTGCTTGGACAAGGACTGTTCCTTAGAATTCCCGTCATAGTTCCATAGTTCCCCAGATGAAAAGCGTCTGCTCAACCCTGAGCCTGTCCAAAACCTGACAAGACAAAGCACAGATAAGTATTCTCTCTTTAGAGCAGAGCAGCCATGCTGAAATCCTTTGGACACTGATCCAGCCTGGATCTGGTTAATTAATATCATATAGACATATGGTAATATTAAGCATCAGTATGGCTCAGACATGTGGGACACTGCAAACCAGGATACTTTTTGTCCTCAACCAGTCCCTATTACATAGATTGTCCTATTAAAAAGATTGTCCTCTGAAATCTACCAAGCAGTGCATGCATATATAATACTGAGAAAATAAATCCTCCACCTACCCTGGCCTGTTCATGACTGGCATACTGGCACAACTGTTATGTCAGAGATGCTGCAGCTCAAGGCAAGACTGAGTTTCCCTGAGAGAGACTGCAGCCACACCCCTGGCTGCATCTCTTTCATTTCAGCCGTCTGACCCATCTTATGAACACCAGAAATGATCACATAGCACGAGGAGGATGCATCTTTCTCTGAAGCTTTGCCCTGCTCCTCTCTAGCTTGTTTCACTCCCACTTTCTCTCTCGCTTTCTCTGGCCAATCAGTGTCTCTCTGTATACACCCTCCCCTCTCCTCTCCACTCCTTTCTGTTTTCTCTCTCCCTCTCCCCCCTCTCTCTCTCACTCTCTCTCTCTCTGAGTATATACCCTGTCTGACGCACTGTAACAAAGATGTAGCTTTTAACATCCTCTCTCAGTACACACACTGCTGACAATGTAAATCCCCCAAGAAGCACTTCAGGTTTAAAATCATCCCTGAAATAATATACTGCAGTGGCTGCAGCACATACCCAGCAAACATGTCCACATTGGCAAGATGAGGGCCCAATGCAGGCTAAAATATTGGCCCCACTTAGGCTGCCCACATTGGGCCGATGCGCTTTTGCTCATCGGCTCCACATTGGCCTCCAAGACATTGGCCCAGTGTGGGCAGCCCATTTCTGGTGATGGTAGCCCTCACATTGCCTGAAATAAGCCCATCTTTTCCCAACAAACATGCCCACATTGGCACGATGTGGGCCCAATGCATGTTAAAACATTGAACCCAAGTAGGCTGCCCACACTGGACTGATAACCCTTGCCAATCAGCTCCACATCAGCCCTAAGGGAGGTGGCCCGATAATTGATAGTCATGTTAAATTATTGAAAGCTGTCGTCTTCCTCAAATGAAGGGAATGATGACACAATCTTTGTGAGAGGGAGGGTATCTGATTTAATTGGTTATCCCTGAGTTAGCCTGCCCCCGAGAAGGTTAGTTCTGAAGGATTCGTTGCCTTAGAAATTTGCCCTGGCTAAAAGGTGAGCCACTTTCATGTTACCGGTTATAACCAAAGTTACCTCTAACGGCTCAAACATGATTTGTAGTATAGGGCTCAGAACAAAGCCCTCTATGTTGCCGTCTCCTCTGTCCCACCGCTAAAGCACTATGCTCCTAGTTCATCCACATCAAGCTGATTGTTGTGTCTGTGAATGCATCCATCCACACACAGAGAGACAGAGGAAACAACTGTAAATCAACCATACACTGACAGTATCTACAAACAATTAACAAACCAATCAGTAATTAAGAATTGATGATTCATCATAATGAGATGGTAAGTACTGAATGATAGTTGTACTGTAGCATGAGATCATGAAGACAGATGGCGACATGCTCACCTCTATTGTGCCTTGCTGTGATTCTTTTGCTTTTATTTTCACTCCTGAAATACAGTTTCAACACTGTTCACTACATTAGACTGTAACTGACAATAACAAAGGGGTTGAAGTCTACATCATCCCATTGTACAGTACACTCCACTCCATTGGGCCGCATTAGCCTGCTGTGTGTGTGTGTTGCACCTAGAACTGAGGCCAGTCAGTGGGCATGCCCGGTCTGTGGGGGTTCTTCCACCAGTGCAGCTTTGCCCTGCTCATTGATGGCCATGAAAGTGTTGTGTAGCTCATTATACACAGGCTTCACACTGGGAGAGAAAAGGAGAGAAGGAGAAAGGGGGAAGAGAGAAAAAGGAGGGAGGAAGAAAGAGGCGAAATGAGAGATCAGGGCATGACAGAAATTATCATTGAGAGACGAGATGAAGAAAGACCACACACATCCACACAGACCATCTTAGTAGCAGTTTGACTACAGGTGTAGGTTACCTCTCATTGTCTCAACTAGCTAGCTAGTTTTTCTATTCATCAAGGCCTTTTAAAATAGGAAGTCAACTCGGCTGTTTACAGATAGCGTTAGACCAGGGTTTCCCAAACTCGGTCCAGGTGCCCCTCCTGGGTGCACGTTTTGGTTTTTGCCCTAGCACTACACAGCGGATTTGGTTATTTGAATCAGCTGTGTAGTGCTAGGGCAAAAACCAAAACGGGGGGCCCCAGGACCGAGTTTGGGAAACCCTGCGTTAGACTACTAACTAGCTAGGAACTAAGACCTGAATGTCTCTCTGGTTGATAACGTTAACTAGCTAGGTCAAAGCAATGTATACCCAAATATTAGTATTTCTGACATAATCATAAATAACTAGCTTGCAGGCTAAATAACTGGCTAGTTAGCTAACGTCATAACTTTTAGGACCTAGACGTGTTCACTGACAGTATCTACAAACAAGCTAACTAGCCAAAGCAGAGACCCAAGGTCACCATTCTGTAGGTAGCCAGGGCCCGGTTTCCCAATAGTGATGGAACTTAGGCTTACAAATGACAAAAACACTGCATCTACAACGGCTGAACATGTAACATGCGTTTCTCATGCGTTTCTCAAGATGAGCCTGCAGGAAGGCTACCACATGAGGGAGGAGGATGTCTTGAGATGGCCTGCAATGACAACAAGCTCAGTCCAATGATGCTGTGACACACCGCCCCAGACCACGATGGACCCTCCACCTCCAAATCGATCCCGCTCCATAGTACAGGTCTTGGTGTAATGCTCATTCCTTCGACAATAAAAACATCCGACCATCACCCCTGGTGAGACAAAAGCGCGACAAGTCAGTGAAGAGCAGTTTTTGCCAGTCCTGTCTGGTCCAGCAACGGTGGGTTTGTGCCCATAGGCGACGTTGTTGCCGGTGAAGTCTGGTGAGGACCTGCCTCACAACAGGCCTACAAGCCCTCAGTCCAGCCTCTCTCAGCCTAGTGCGGACAGTCTGAGCACTGGAGGGATTGTGGAGGGATTGTGTGTTCCTGGTGTAACTCGGGCAGTTGTTGTTGCCATCCTGTACCTGTCCCGCAGGTGTGATGTTCGGATGTACCGATCCTGTGCAGGTGTTGTTACACGTGGTCTGCCACTGCGAGGACGATCAGCTGTCCGTCCTGTAGCGCTGTCTTAGGCGTCTCCCAGTACGGACATTTATTGCCCTGGCCACATCTGCAGTCCTCATCATGCCTCCTTGCATGAGGTGAGCAGGGACCCTGGGCATCTTTGTGAGCAGGGACCCTGGGCATCATGTAGGTGAGCAGGGACCCTGGGCATCTTTCTTTTGGTGTTTTTCAGAGTCAGTAGAAAGGCCTCTTTAGTGTCCTAAGTGTTTTATACCTGTGATCTTAATTGCCTACCGTCTGTAAGCTGTTAGTGTCTTAATGACCGTTCCACAGGTGCATGTTCATTAATTGTTTATTGAACAAGCATGGGAAACAGTGTTTAAACCCTTTACAATAAAAAGCTGTGAAGTTATTTGGATTTTTACGAATGATCTTTGAAAGACAGGGTCCTGAGTTAAGCATCGAAACATGGTTAAAACTATAATTTTGATATCATGAATGATCAGTCCTTGCATCCATAGCGAGGCTACATTTCTCCAGGCCTCAGCTTTTTCCAAATGAGGGGTGGGGCTAGGAGTGTTCTGAACTAGTCATTCAATAATGAGCGTTTTGAAAGCAACTTTTATAACAATGGTTTTGGGAAACAGCTTGGAGATCTAACTATGCTCCTACGAATGTTCTAACGGTGAACTTAGCCTTAAGATGCTTTTGTGAAACCAGGCCCAGCTAGCTAGATAGCTTGGCTTTGTCACGATCTTCATTAATTGACCAAGGCGCAGCGTGCCGGGTTGAGAAAAACATGTTTATTTCTTAAACTCACCGAAACAAAAACAACGAACGAAGATCAAATGGTGTAACAGCAACATACACCCTAACAGAGTCAACTTCCCAATCAGAGACAACGATAGACAGCTGTCCCTGATTGAGAGCCATACTCAGCCAAAACAAAGAAATACAAAAGAGTCTAGAATGCCCACCTTAACTCACCCCCTTGACCAAACCAAAAAAAGACAAACAGGATCATACAGGTCAGGGCGTGACAGTACCCCCTCCAAAGGTGCGGACTCGGCCGCAAAACCTGAACCCATTGGGGAGGGTCTGGGTGGGCATCTATCCGCGGTGGCGGCTCTGGTGCGGGACGTAGACACCGCTCCACCTCTGGCTCCCTCAGCTTTGGTGGTGCCTCTGGGGTGGGGGCCCTCGTCGCCGACCCCGGACTGGGCACCCTCGTTGCGGGCCCCGGATTGGGCACCCTCGTTGCGGGCCCCGGACTGGGCACCCTCGTTGCGGGCCCCGGACTGGGGACTGTCTCTGGAGGCTCCGGACTGGGGACAGTCTCTGGACACTCCGGACTGGGGACAGTCTCTGGAGGCTCCGGACTGGGGACAGTCTCTGGAGGCTCCGGACTGGGGACAGTCTCTGGAGGCTCCGGACTGGTCCGTGGAGCAGGCACTGGATACCTGATGCGTGGAGCAGGGACAGGATGTGCCGGGCTCTGAAGACGCACAGGGGACCTGATGCATGGAGCAGGGACAGGCCGTGCCGGGCTCTGAAGGCGCACAGGGGACCTGATGCGTGGAGCAGGGACAGGATGTGCCGGGCTCTCGATGCGCACAGGGGACCTGATGCGTGGAGCGGGAACAGGCCGTGCCGGGCTCTGAAGATGCACAGGGGACCTGGTGCGTGGAGCAGGGACAGGACGTGCCGGGCTCTCGATGCGCACAGGGGACCTGGTGCGTGGAGCAGGGACAGGATACACTGGGCCGTGGAGACGCACTGGAGGTCTCGAGCGTATAGCCTGCACAACCCGTCCTGGCTGAATGGATAATTTCGCCCGGCCACTGCGGGGCGCTGGCACAGGACGTACTGGGCTGTGGAGACGCCCTGGAGACACAGTACGCAGAGCCGGCGCAGGATATCCTGGTCCGAGGAGGCGTACTGGAGACCAAAGGCGCTGAGCCGGCACACTCCTTCCAGGCTGAACACTCCCCTTAGCTCGACAGATACGGTAAGCTGGCATGTCGCGCACCGGGCTGTGAACACGCACTGGTGACACCGTGCGTTTCACCGCCTCACACTGTGCCTTACCAGTGCGATGCTCCCTCTGGTAAGCACGGGGAGCTGGCCCAGGTCTCCAACCTGGCCCAGCCAAACTCTGTGTGCCCCACCCAATTTTTTGGGCGGGGGCTGCCTCTCGGGCTTAAAAGCCTGCCGTGTTCCTGCATACTTCTGCTGATCAGGTGTCCATACTCCATATTTCTCCTCATAGAAACGGGACGGCGGTGTGAGGCGGGACGGCGGTATTCCCCAGCCTGCCTCCAGGGTCCCTTACCGTCCAATATCTCCTCCCATGTCCAGGACTCCCATGTCCAGATAAGCACGCTGCTTGGTCTCTTGGTGGTGGGAAGTTCTGTCACGATCTTCATTAATGGACCAAGGCGCAGCGTGCCGGGTTGAGAAAAACATCTTTATTTCTTAAACTCACCGAAACAAAAACAACGAACGAAGATCAAATGGTGTAGCACCAACAGCAACATACACACTAACAGAGTCAACTTCCCACAAACACTGGAGGGGAAAGGGCTGCTTAAGTATGGTTCCCAATCAGAGACAACGATAGACAGCTGTCCCTGATTGAGAGCCATACTCAGCCAAAACAAAGAAATACAAAAGAACCTAGAATGCCCACCCCAACTCACTGACCCTGACCAAACCAAAAAGAGACATAAACAGGCTCATACAGGTCAGGGCGTGACAGGCTTTCTAGCTAGTTAACTTAGTTGTCTGTGACCTAATGTTAGTAAGTTAATTTGCTAGTTAACATGTCAGCTTTTTACCTTAAATAATTCTTAGCTTAACATAATAGCTAGCTATTTATGTTTGGAAATTCAACATTGATAAAATAATCCAATCTCTGATGACCATGTCCTTATTAAGCTACTACTTCTTCTTCTTCTATAGTATTATGGCGGTCCGCAACAAGTGTTAGAAGTGCATGCCACCACCTACTGGGATAGGTAAAAACTGATCAACTTTAATGTAGAAATAATACGAATTACAAAGGGAAAAACAGCCATGTCGTGAACACCGACCTCTTGCTCCCGAACAAGCTAAACACCTTATTTGTGGTTAACACAGTGCTGCCGACGAGGGCCGCTCCCAAGGACTGTGAGCTCTCATTATCCATGGCTGACGCGAGTTAGTGTTAATGTCCATTCCGCCACCCACTGTACAGGTAGTAAACTGTCAAAAACAAAATGCCCAAAACAACAGATGAATAAAAAAAACATTCCACTCCATCGGTCACAGTCCAATCCAAATAAAATCCCTACACAGGTTCAGGGGCCTGTGAGGGGGGGAACATATTCATTCAGTATTCCATGCAATGCTTTGGCTGCTAAAACAACACATTTCACTGCACATATCCAGTGTGTGACAATAAAAAATTCCTCCAGACCCAAAAACCTTTCAGCCGCACCTACAATTCCACAGCTCCATTTGCTCTTTCAACTATTTTCTGTAAGAGACATGTACATCTCGGATCCTTGCAACTTCAAACTCCTTTACTCTACTAGGGCACCCCAGGAATTCTCCAATGTGATTTACACCACAATTGCTACACCGGACATCAGATTCTTCAACTACATGTTGATTCCATTGACACACTGACACGCGGCTCCAGCAGCATGCCGACACCGACCTCGGGGATGACCCGGAGGACGAGGTGCAGAGCGATCCGGATGGAGACGGTGGAACTCCCGCAGCATCGAAGGGTCCAACACGTCCTTCACCGGCACCCAGCATCTCTCCTCCGGACCGTACCCCTCCCACTCCACGAGGTACTGAAGGCCCCACCTCCGACGCCTGGATGGCTCGAACAGCATACGCCGGGGGCCCCTTGATGTCCAGAGGGGGCGGAGGAACCTCCCGCACCTCAGACTCCTGGAGTGGACCAGCCACCACTGGCCTGAGGAGAAACACATGGAACGAGGGGTTAATATGGTAATCTGGGAAGGTTTCGGGTCGAGAGCCGCCCGAACAAGGAGAGGGACCAACTTTGGCGGAAGTCGTGACAAACACAATTGATACATGGCCATACTTTTTGAAATTTCGGCACTGTAACGGTTTATTTATGAAAGCTCTTACACTATACCTCACTTATCCAATCTTGTAGGAAGATACTCTTCATCAAACATCAGGAAAACAAACTGACTATCTTCCTTCATTCCATCCAATGTGTTTCCACCACCACTTAAGACATGAAGCCTCAATGTCCAGTGACACTCCTGATATCACACCTTTAATCAGTGCCCTGCTCCAAAAGTCAAGGCTTTCCACTTTAGATGTAAAAAATATATGGCTCTTCCGATACAAAACCACTACTGGTAACTGACAGATTTCTACCTTTCCTAACACCTCTTTTATCATCGTTGTGACCTCCAATGGATCTCCCCAAGTATAGAGTGCCTTCGGAAAGTATTCAGACCACTTGACTTATTCCAAATCTTGTTACTTTACACAAAATTCTGTGTATTAAATAGTTTTTTCCCCTCATCAATCTACACACAATACCCCATAATGACAAAGAAAAAACAGGTTTTTAGAAATGTTAGCTAATTTATAAAAATAATAATAATATCACATTACATTAGTATTCAGACTCAGTATTTTGTTGAAGCAGCGATTACAGCCTCAAGTCTTCGGTTTGACGCTAAAAGCTTGGCATACCTATATTTGGAGGTTCTGCTAATCTTCTCTGCAGATCCTCTCAAGCTCTGTCAAGTTGGATGGGGAGTTGCTAAAAGACTTGTCCCGAAACCACTCCTGCATTGTCTGGGCTGTGTTCTTAGAGTCGTTGTCCTGTTGGAAGGTGAACCTTCGCCCCCAGTCTGAGGTCCTGAGCGCTCTGGAGCAGGTTTTGATCAAGGATCTCTCTATACTTTGCTCCATTCATCTTTGCCTCAATCCTGACTAGTCTCGGGGTTCTAGCTGCTGAAAAACGGCCAGCTCAAGGAAGAGTCTTGGTGGTTCCAGACTTCTTCCATTTAAGAATGATGGGGGCCACTGTGTTCCTGGAGACCTTCATCAATGCCGCAGAAATGTTTTGGTACCCTTCCCCAGATCTGTGCCTCGACACAATCCTGTCTCGGAGCTCCTCTGACAATTCGACCTCATGGCTTGGTTTTTGCTCTGACATGCACTTTCAACTGTGGGACAATATGAAGCCAGGAAATGAATAAAACCTGGAAATAAAATATTAGCTTTTGGCTGAATTATTATTATTATTTTCTCCACCACCAATTCTTCAGATTTTTACCAAAACTGCAGATTGTCCCTATAAGAACCAATGGGTACTGTATAGATCAAGATTAGGAACATTGAACAGATTCCCAGATGGCAGACTGCATGTGTGTGTCTTACATGAAAAAAACAAACATTTTCATTACCTACATAAGGATGGCATTTGCTGTATGTTTGATGAGAAACTGCATATTGCAAATGTACGCTCCCTTACTAGACGTCCGAAATTGTTTCTAAAATAGGCCGACGGCGTCGGGCCGTGCCCCAGGGCCAGATCTTCCAGGAAGTCATCAAACGAACTTTCTCGGACATTCGATGTCCGTTTAATAAAATAAATTCATTTTTGTCATTTTTCCGCCCTTCAGGTTAATCCCACCAGATGGCGAATGCCTTCTTATTGCAAATGTACAAAACATGCACCTAGTTGACATGGATTTTTCTCCTAAATGGAAGAGACTTCGAAGACGAAACATGGTGGGCATGGGTTTGGCCAAATGGGCAGTTGGCCCGAAACAGGATGGCGTCAGGGACTCACGGTTTTTGAGATAAGGCCCATTTTCTGGGATTAAAGGTGAAAAATGGAAATAGAGCGCTAATTTGACAGCTTTACGTCAAAGTACATGAACCTACGGTGTAAGGAAAAAAAGAACCAGACATTTATCTGTTTTAATTTTCGATAAATTGTCAAATGTCCAATTCGTAATGTTGAGAAAAATATTATTTTTCCCAAAACAGTTATGGATCCAGTTGCTGCGTGTTCAGACAAATCCGTTAAAGTGGGTTTCGGAGCTCTACGTGATTTCTGTGATTTTCTGTGATTTTCTGAAATCATACACACGCACAGTCCATGGGGAATGACACAGTGAGGGGCTTACAGACAGACACTGCCTGCAATAGTTACTTTTGTTCGAACTATTAAAAAACCGTCAGACCTAGAGCTCTGAAACTTTAGAAACCCATTCTAGACCTTTAGTCGATCGTGCACGGTGAGTTACGGGGCTCTAGAAGGTTCACAGGCCGAGAAACAGCCTCGTACATTTGCAATATTTTCAATTCATTTTTACATCGCGAAAATGACAAAATTTCTAAAAGTCCCAGAGTCACAAGGATAGGTGCATTAGAACCGCCTCGGCCCATAGAGACAGACCCTAACGTTTCTGTCCGATAGCTCATTCAAGGACCCCGTAGCAACGCCCGGAAATTGTGGATTTTCAGCACCAATTAAGGTCGCTGCTCGGACTCCAAATAACCTATCGAGCCGGAACTCGAGATTCGGGGTCGCCTCAGCTAGGCCTACACATAATGTCGGAACTGGACCCGCAGCTAGAACGTAACTAGGTGTCTTACATTTTTACTATGATTTAAACAGAAGACGCTGTGAATTTTGAGCCTGCCCTGATATATGTGATAGTTGGCTTCTAAACGAGTTGGAAAAAGTGGGTTTGGTGTCAGTTTTTATCAGTTTGGTGTCAGAATGATATCTTATTGACTGATTGACGCTGACTTGATGACTTTTGTACATTTGCAATATGATTGAATAGGGCTGAAACATCACCAAAATGACAGACTGAAATCAACACTAAAAAGGGCATCACCATAGTCTCTAGGCCGTGCCGAGTTCAACGAGACGCCCCACTTGACTGTAGCTCGCTCTGACCTCATAGACCGTGCAAAAAAGTAGGCCCAAAATGCAGCCTGGCCCTAAATGTCAGGTGATTTTGGGTGACAGCGGCAGACCCGTTTGGGTTAGAAGCACAATTTATCTTCAGGAATGTTCCTAAGGTCCTCCCGATCTGAGCAAGCCTAACCGTGACTGTGTGGCATTAACCCTTAACAGTGAAAACAGGGTATTTACATCAAACAGTTTGCTATGAAATCTCTCCCCATAGGAATACATTGCCTGCTCCCCTAAATTCAACCTGGTGCCTATGTGGGTTATGAATGCCATATGAACCTGTCTTCAATAGCAATCCATCAGACCACTATGAGGTCTACGTGTTGATTCTAAGCTTCCTGGAGCAACCGGAAGTGGTAAAAATCACCCTAAAGGTGTTTTGATATACCCAACCTGCAGTTTGTGAAAAACAGGCATTCAACCCTGTGTAAATCAGTCAGTACTTAACCTAGAGACTTAAAACTCAGGATTCTGTTAACTTCGCGCGTTATAATCAGAAACAACAGCCTCCACTAGTCCATTGAAACGCGGCGCGAACTCGTTCATCTTATACCTATAAACTTGTCCAAGAACAATCAAACATAGTTTTAAATGTATCCTTAGGAACACTTTTATGTATATTTACTATTATAAATCAGCCGGAATATAAACTGATCGATAACGACGGTAAAAAAGACACTCCGTGACTTCTCGTGCGCGCGCGCTGGGTACTGTTGTCATCAAGAGGGGACCCACTTGTTTGGTCGTTTTCTCTGGTCTAATTCATCCAAAATGGAAAAAATACACCATCTCGAGGCTGTTGACATCATAAGGAAGCGACGTGTACTGCATTCATATGCCCTTATATGGTCATTTTCAATAGGGAGGGGTTCCCAAATGAGCAATGTGTCAAAATCACTTTTTCCAGGACAGAAATTCCTCGGGGTTTTGCCTGCCATATGCGTTCTGTTTCACTCACAGACAAATGGTTAACAGTTTTGGAAAATTCAGAGTGTTTCCTATCCAATGTTACTAAATTTTCTGGGCCTGAATGGGAGGCATTTTACTTTGGGCACGCCAGGCTCTCCAAAACGGTCACTGCTCCCAAAGAAGTTAAAGCATACCCTAATGAGGATATGTGTTCATTAAAAGCTTCCTCTGCCAACCGGAAGTGCTTTAAATAGGGGCCATAGGTGCTGTTTCGAAGGGTTAAAAAGGTCACATCTTTCCAAAACTTCATATGTGTGATTAGGCAAACCTCATGAACTGTAAATGAGTCATTTCTCCCATCAGATTTACAAGAAAACTCTTACACACACACACAAACACAGATATGGGATGGAGTGACACAGTGTGGGGCTTAAAGACACAAAGGGCCTGCAATGGCATCACCATAGTCTCTAGGCCTTGCCGAGTTCAATGAGATGCCCCGCTTGACCGTAGCTCACTCGGTCTGACTGCAGCAACCGTGCCAAAAAGTAGGCCCAAAATGAAGCCTGACCCTAAATTTCAGCTGCTTTTGGGTGACAGCGGCAGACCCGTTTGGGTTAGAAGCACGATTCGACATCAGGAACGTTCCTTGGGACCTCTCGATCTGTGCAAGCCTAACCGTGACCGTGTGGCATTAACCCTTAACAGTGAAAACAGGGTATATACATCAAACCGTTTGCTATGACATCTCTCCCCATAGGAATACATTGCCTGCTCGCCTAAATTCAACCTGAAGCCTATATGAGTTAGGAAAGCCATATGAACCTGTCTTCGATAGCAATCTATCAGGCCACTATGAGGTCTACCTGTGTTGATTCTAAGCTTCCTGGAGCAACCGGAAGTGGTAAAAATCACCCTAAAGGTGTTTTGATATACCCAACCTGCAGTTGGTGAAAAACAGACTTTAAACCCAGTGTAGATCAGTCAGTTCTTAACTTACAGACTTAAAACTCAGGATTCTGTAAAAGCCTACCCCAATGAGGATATGTGTCTATCTACAGTGCCTTAAATTGGGGTCATAGGGTCTGTTTCGAAGGGTTAAAAAGGTCACATCTTTCCAAAACTTCACATGTGTGATTAGGCAACCCCAATGAACTGTAAATCAGTCATTACTCCCATCAGATTCCCTTGAAAAACTCACACACGCACACAGTCCATGGGGAGTGACAGTGTGGGGCTTACAGACACACACTGCCTGCAATAGTTACTTTCGTTCGAACTATTAAAGAACCGTCAGACCTAGAGCTCTGAAACTTTAGAACCCTTTTCTAGAGCTTATGTCGATAGTGCACGGTGAGTTATGGGGCTCTAGAAGGTTCACAGGCCGAGAAACAGCCTTGTACATTTGCAATATGTTTCAATGGGCTTTTAACATCACGAATTTGACATGTTGAAATCAACACCAACGAGCGATGAACAGGTACCACTATCAATCCTGGCCATCCCGAGATCAACGGGCAGTCAATTGGCCATTCCTGCAGGATTTTAGAGCTTGTCATATTTGTGATTGAAACATATTGCAAATGCACTGTACATTTGCAATATGTTTCACTGTACATTTGCAATATGTTTCAATGGGCTTTTAACATCACGAATTTGACATGCTAAAATCAACACCAACGAGCGATGGAGAGGTACCAATATCAATCCTGGCCATCCTGAGATCAATGGGCAGTCAAAACCTCCATAAATCAGCAGGGGCTTCTCCCACTGACTTAGGGCCATAGTGGGATGCTCCCATATGGATCCTGGAGGCACTGCACCCCCTAAAAGCATTTTTGACAAAATAAGCTTTCAGGAAGGTGGCATTAACATCATCTCAGGAGATGATTCACTCTGCCTTTCAACTTTTTTAAATTGAAAGAACTCCATAAATGAGCAGGGGCTTCTCCCACTGACTTAGGGGCCATAGTGGGATACTCCCATAAAGATCCTGGACCAGGAGCAGCCCCTAAAGTCATTTAAAACCCTTTTGAAAATATGGACCTGGTAACCCGGGAAAAACCACCAGTTGCACGGCCATTCAAAGCAATGGAGGATAGTGTTTACTCACCACTATCAATCCTGGCCATCCTGAGACCAACGGGCAGTCAATTGGGCATTTCTACAGTATTTTAGAGCTTGTCATATTGTGATGTTAAAAGCCCATTGAAACATATTGAAAATGTACTGTACATTTGCAATATGTTTCAATGGGCTTTTAACATCACGAATATGACACGCTGAAATCAACACCAATCAGCGATGGAGAGGTACCACTATCAATCCTGGCCATCCTGAGGTCAACGGGCAGTCAATTGGCCATTCCTGCAATCTATCAGGCCACTATGAGGTCTACCTGTGTTGATTCTAAGCTTCCTGGAGCAACCGGAAGTGGTAAAAATCACCCTAAAGGTGTTTTGATATACCCAACCTGCAGTTGGTGAAAAACAGACTTTAAACCCAGTGTAGATCAGTCAGTTCTTAACTTACAGACTTAAAACTCAGGATTCTGTAAAAGCCTACCCCAATGAGGATATGTGTCTATCTACAGTGCCTTAAATTGGGGTCATAGGGTCTGTTTCGAAGGGTTAAAAAGGTCACATCTTTCCAAAACTTCACATGTGTGATTAGGCAACCCCAATGAACTGTAAATCAGTCATTACTCCCATCAGATTCCCTTGAAAAACTCACACACGCACACAGTCCATGGGGAGTGACAGTGTGGGGCTTACAGACACACACTGCCTGCAATAGTTACTTTCGTTCGAACTATTAAAGAACCGTCAGACCTAGAGCTCTGAAACTTTAGAACCCTTTTCTAGAGCTTATGTCGATAGTGCACGGTGAGTTATGGGGCTCTAGAAGGTTCACAGGCCGAGAAACAGCCTTGTACATTTGCAATATGTTTCAATGGGCTTTTAACATCACGAATTTGACATGTTGAAATCAACACCAACGAGCGATGAACAGGTACCACTATCAATCCTGGCCATCCCGAGATCAACGGGCAGTCAATTGGCCATTCCTGCAGGATTTTAGAGCTTGTCATATTTGTGATTGAAACATATTGCAAATGCACTGTACATTTGCAATATGTTTCACTGTACATTTGCAATATGTTTCAATGGGCTTTTAACATCACGAATTTGACATGCTAAAATCAACACCAACGAGCGATGGAGAGGTACCAATATCAATCCTGGCCATCCTGAGATCAATGGGCAGTCAAAACCTCCATAAATCAGCAGGGGCTTCTCCCACTGACTTAGGGCCATAGTGGGATGCTCCCATATGGATCCTGGAGGCACTGCACCCCCCTAAAAGCATTTTTGACAAAATAAGCTTTCAGGGAAGGTGGCATTAACATCATCTCAGGAGATGATTCACTCTGCCTTTCAACTTTTTTTAAATTGAAAGAACTCCATAAATGAGCAGGGGCTTCTCCCACTGACTTAGGGCCATAGTGGGATACTCCCATAAAGATCCTGGACCAGGAGCAGCCCCCTAAAGTCATTTAAAACCCTTTTGAAAATATGGACCTGGTAACCCGGGAAAAAAAACCACCAGTTGCACGGCCATTCAAAGCAATGGAGGATAGTGTTTACTCACCACTATCAATCCTGGCCATCCTGAGACCAACGGGCAGTCAATTGGGCATTTCTACAGTATTTTAGAGCTTGTCATATTCGTGATGTTAAAAGCCCATTGAAACATATTGAAAATGTACTGTACATTTGCAATATGTTTCAATGGGCTTTTAACATCACGAATATGACACGCTGAAATCAACACCAATCAGCGATGGAGAGGTACCACTATCAATCCTGGCCATCCTGAGGTCAACGGGCAGTCAATTGGCCATTCCTGCAGTATTTTAGAGCTTGTCATATTCGTGATGTTAACAGCCCATTGAAGCATATTGCAAATGTATTGTACATTTGCAATATGTTTCACTGTACATTTGCAATATGTTTCAATGGGCTTTTAACGTCACGAATTTGACATGTTGAAATCAACACCAACGAGCGATGGAGAGGAACCATGATCACTTCCCGGCCATCCCGAGTTCAATGGGCCAGTCAATTGGGCATTTCTGCAGTATTTCGGAGCCTGTCAAATTTGTGAGGGTAAATGCCCATTGTAAGACATTGCAAATTGACAACCGTGTACCTGGTAATTGAAACGGGTAACCATGAGCATATTTTAAATATTAATGTCTTTAGGAGGGTGCAAGGTATCCCTGGCTGGTTAGGGCACACCCCCACCTGTGGCCATCCCAATGGGGGCACCCCTGGTCATTTTGGACGTTTTTCAAAAATAGACCCTATAGGATGATTGAGGGCTTAACATAGTGATATATATCATTTTGTCAGTTTAAATGCCATTTGGACATTGCTCACTGACTTTTGGGTTCGGAAGCCGACTTCCTATGACGATATATGTAAATGGACATAACATCATGATTTGGCACTTTCAATACTTTTGTATGGAATCTTATTGCATTTGTACATTTCTTATGCCATTTGGACATGGTTCATTGACTTTTGACTTCCTATGGTAACATATTGCAAATGGACAAAACATATTTCATTTGGACATTGACTTTTGACTTCCTATGGTAACATATTGCAAATGGACAAAACATAGGCCTTATGGACAATAAAGTTAATAAAACTAAATTAATAAAATTAGACAAAGTTATGTTTATACACATCTTATATACGTGTTATTATCAAAAAAATCAAAAGAATCGCGAAAAACGGCCCAGAAAGCACTTTTTTAGGGGCCGTAGGTATTTTTATATATTTTTTTGAAATGTCCAAATTTGACCCTTGGGTCTTGACTTCATGTACATATGCAATATGATTTGCCCCGTTGGAACGCGCTCGCCACCTATAGTAATTTTGAGTTATTACATTTGGCATTTGCCATATGCCATAAGAAATGATTGATCTGCCGTACATTTGGGCACTCTTTTCCATCGTGTGTATGTTTGTTCCAATGGCAATATGTTGCCATTCATTTTTGTCAATTTCATGGGGGTCTTCCCTTACCAAGTTCATTAATAAACGTATTTCAACAGAAACGGCGGAACGAAATAAATGAGTAAAACCCAAAGCTTACCTTGTGTTGGATAGTCAAAGCCAGCTAGCTAACATAGCATCCCTCGGTTCGAGCAGGGTTTTTGAGTAGGCTGAACTAGCTAGCTGCATTTGCTAGCTAAGTAAGTGAAACTGAAAGTAAAAAAAAGAAAATGGAAATCTCTCTCTCTATCTCTCTCTCATGCCTTTCCTTCATTTTGGGAGATATTATCTTGTTCAAAACTGTTCAACTATTGTCTTTCTCTTTGATTCAACTACTCACCACATTTCATGCACTGCAGTGCTAGCTAGCTGTAGCTTATGCTTTCAGTACTAGATTAATTATATGATCCATTGATTGGGTGGACAATATGTCAGTTCATGCTGCAAGAGCTATGATAGGTTGGAGGACATCTTGCAGAAGTTGTCATAATTACTGTGTAAGTCTATGGAATGGGGTGAGAACCATGAGCCTCCTAGGTTTTGTGTTGAAGTCAATGTACCCAGAAGAGGACGGTAGCTAGCTGTCCTCTGGCTACACCTTGGAGCTACGCTATAGAGTGCTATTGAAACTACTGTAGACCTTCATTGCAAAATAGTGTGGTTTAATCAATTATTTGGTGACGTGAATATATTTAGTATATTTTGTACTGTAGGATAACTTTTTGCTATCTTTTACTATTTTTATTTTTATGA
Source organism: Brachymystax lenok tsinlingensis (assembly GCA_030435695.1). Lineage (NCBI taxonomy): Eukaryota > Metazoa > Chordata > Actinopteri > Salmoniformes > Salmonidae > Brachymystax > Brachymystax lenok. The sequence goes on along the minus strand of CM059807.1, from coordinate 46,196,844 downwards.
AATTCACTGAGGAGGATGGTTCTCCCCTTCCTCCTCTGAAGAGCCTCCACTGATATACATAGACACTCGCTATGTGTTTGGGGTAGTCATGATTTTAGAACTCTGGTTACAAAGGGGCACGCTAACTGCAACAGGAACACCAATCAAAAATGGACACGAAGTTGAGGCATTACTAGAAGTTACCCAGTAAATTAGCCGTGGTAAAATGTGAAGCTCACACCAATCGTACTGACAAAATAGCAGTAGGGAATCGCCGAACAGATAACAAACCAAAATAGAGGAGGCTACCAAACTTCATGTAAATATTGTAAATACTAAGGCTAAGATTCTCAGTTTGAGAACATTTCAGTAGCAAACTTCTAGGAAGGAAACATGGGAGTGGTTAGAGAATGGGTGTCAAGTAGATGCTAAGGGGGTGTGGTATAATAAGACTAGGGGAAACCAGGAGCGCCGGGAGGGATTCACACTACCCTTGCTGAAATGTACCACGGAACGACCCACCAATCAGCAGTGAACATGTATTCTCAGTTCAAGACCACGTGGTGGGGACGGGGAGTGTTGAGCACGTTCCGGTACTGGGTTAAGCAATGTGTGGTGTGTACAGTGCAGTGTTGCATCCAGAGTGCCTACACCTACCAAACATCTACCTCTACCAGACAGACCCTTTACATCATTGCAGGTGGATTTGATAGGGCCACTTCTTCAAAGTAGGTGTAAGACACACACACTAGTAGTTGTAGACCGTTTTTCTTGATAGAGTTGTTCGCAACCGCCTCTTCGTGATTCCACAATGGGGATTATTCCAGACAGGGGATGCCTTTTACATCAAAAGTGCTATGTGCCGTGTGTGAGGCTCTGGGGATAAAACAATCCTTTCATTGTGCGTATCGGCCTCAATCAGCAGGGGCGACAGAAAGCCAAAATCGTACCTGTAAGGAAAATATTGCCAAAGCGTTGCAAAATGAAGGAAAATACTGGGTTAAGCACCTACAAGTGGTATTGATGTCTATAAGGCATCAACAAATCCAACCACTGGACACCATACGAGGTGGTAACTGGGAGACTGATGAGAGTTCCAAAATCAGTTATTCATATGTCACAAATTAGGGATCTGGCAGTTATGGGTGAGTCTATGTTGTCGTCAAGGCCAGAAAAGAGATTATCAAACCAGCATTTTGATGGTGGGTTGTGGCCGGGCAGAGTAATTATTTTGCAGGAAGGAATCTGGAGAGAGCAGAATGGCACTTCAAGACTGAAGGACCTGTTGAGTCTGTTTCTCCTGCCTGCACTCAAACCAACCCTGTGTGATGGCGCTGATGAAAACAACATCACTGCTTTCATATACTCTCAAAGGGAAGTTATCAGAAAATCCACTCTAGACTTGCCACAGATGTTCAGCCTTCTGAGAGCAGCTCAGAGCTGCGTAAATTCAAGAGGTGGTTTGTGCCCCATTTGGTGATAGTGTACCAGTTTTGTCTGGGAAAAACAATGTACCAGATACAATTCTGTGCTGAGATAATAATACGACTCTGGGTAAACTGTTGAGTGACCAATACACTAATACAACTATAATTGTAGTCAAACATGTTGACCAATTCAAATAAAAATATCTGCGGCAATATCTAGGCGATTCTAGAGCAGACCATCAACCAGTGTAAATGGAACAGCCTAGAGGCAGATCAACAATCTTGTGAGGTGTTATGCCCCATGTACACTAGCACCGGTACCGCGTGGTGAATCACTGCTTCCCATTCATTTTCAATGGAAGGAGTCGGAGAGGGAGGGGGACGATGGGGGGTGCGAACGTGGCGTGGGAGGCGGTGAAAAGTTAATTTCCCAACTTTATGCAAATCATATCGAGTGGTTCCCATGATGAATTTGACGCTATGTGACCCAGGGCTGGAGGCTTTCTTCAGCGAAGACGGCTGACAAAAATACTAGAATGGACGCAAATGTAAGTAATTATAACATCATAACAACATGCAAAAAATGTACAGTTGAGAGGAATATGTTAGTTAATGTAGAGACACTCGATTATGCATATTGTTTGGGCATAAAGTTAATTCACGAAAATCGGTATTTAGCAAGCTAGCTGACTAGCTAACATTAACCAGCTAGAGTAGACTAACCCCATTCCATACAAATGTGCGCAACCACAACATTCAAATGAGGCTGCAATGAAAACTAATGGGACTTTAGCGACTGTGGTGACATCAAACTCTGGGGTGTGAACTACGTTTCTATTCAAGTGTTGATTAACATGGTAATGGCTCTATAGTATTGGAGAACATTTGAAAAAACTGACCCCTCCGACGTTGTACGTTACATTGTGACGTGTCATGGCGTAACGTACAGCACGCATAAAGCAACTAATTCTGTCTTACAGCCTCTCTCCACCAGGTGTAGCACTTCTCTCACCGTTTAAAAACAAGAAAGGGACAGGGACAGGGTAAGGGGGGATACCTAGTCATTTTTTGCGTCATCACTGCAAGCTATCATGGTTCTCAAAAGCCGCTGATTACTTCTGAAGATCACTTTAGCATCACCCTAAAACCTGATTCAAATTCTACACAAACCTTCAAATAGGCATGTAATGACACATTATATAAACTCTTTATAGTGTTTTATTTACAATTTAGAGGCGATAAGGTGATAAGTTGGACAGATCGAGTGAAAAAAGCAGTTTCCCCAAACAACATCTCTCCTCACTGTCACGCAATAGGTTTCGCTTCCCCACCCACCATTTTTAAAAAGACCCAACGGGGCTCATTACCTTCTTGAATCATGCAGAGACGGGCATCATGAGGGTCTCGTCACTTATTTCATTGGAAAGGGGAGAAATTGTGCTTTACAATGGTATTAATATTACAGTTGGAAGTATTACGTTTTTTGGGCACTAAAATAAGGTAAATTGTACGGACCAGCGTGATCTACAAAAGTGAGTTAGTTCACGTTAGCTGGCTAGAGTTATGGGTGTTGTGACATGAGTATGAAATTATAATTCTGGTTGTATAATGTTTTAGGGACTCCTGAAACAACCAGCAAACCAGGCTGCTGTCTTGTGAAACAGTGGATGTAAAAAATCGAGCTAGCTAAAGCATTTACTGTAAATAGAAATTTGTAAGCTTGCTTTACTGATATTTGCCATGCAATGCAGCTGAAGTTATGTAGCTAGCTAACTATCTTCTTGCTTATTGTGCAGCGAAGGATAAAAATACCTGTATGCCTATGGATGTGTAGCTAGCTATGTAGCCGATCTGTGTTTGGACCCTAAAACGTTGGGTATAAATATTAGTTCAGAACCTATCTATAAACCTCAGCTTTCATAGCCAGTTGTATCAACTTCAAAACAGTCTGAATTACATAAATGAAGCCTATGGATTGAGTAGAATATAGTATAACTGTGTGCCAAGGATGCAAGTCATAAATACATGGAGTTATTACCATGCATGAGATCCCCACATTGTAGCCTGTACATTTAATATATTCACTGACCATGTACTCTACCTTGGCAAATAAAGGTGCAGTTCAGGTATGAATGTCTGTGAGATAATTTTTCAGTCATATCCAATACCAGGAGTATCAAATTCCAGTCTTTGAATGATGCTGTGTCTGCATGTATGTATTACAATTATACACTTGAACAGTGTTTACCAATCTTGGTCCAGGGACAACAATGGCACACATTGTAACTATGCAATAGACTAAAAACACAATTTAACTAGTTAAAGGATGTTTTGTAATTCATATATACAGAAATAGAATTTAAAAAACAATACACTACACTTCCTTTGCATCATGTAAATACTCTAAAACCGGTTCATCTCAATATCTAATTTCCTTCATCTGCATTGATTTGATAAACACAAGATAGGTGTAGTATTTCATCAAATGAGAGACTTAATTTCAACCAGTGGAGAATGTGAAACACTTTATTGAAAGAAGTTCATTATCCAAGTGCTATAAATACATAATACATGCACTATAAATATTATAATTGTACAATTATATTATAAATACACGTTCAATCTGTACTTCAATGCACATCTGGTGTGCATTATAAAAAAGAGGAGGTGGCAAGAGAGGTGTAAAAGACAAAGGGAAAGAGGTAAGAACAGAGGAACAGGGAAGACAGCATATGATTAATGAAGTGCTACCCTAATATTCTCTCAGTTCATCACAATTACTTAACTTCTCTGGGAGCAGTGCATGAGGTGACCGTTTTGGAGAGCCTGGCGTGCCCAAAGTAAAATGCCTCCCATTCAGGCCCAGAAAATAGGATATGCATATATTTAGTACCATTGGATAGGAAACACTCTGAATTTTCCAACACTGTTAACCATTTGTCTGTGAGTGAATCAGAACGCATATAGCAGGCAAAACCCTGAGGAATCTCTGTCCTGGAAAAAGTGATTTTGACACATTGCTCATTTGGGAACCCCTCCCTATTGAAAATGACCATATATAGGCATATGAATGCAGTACACGTCGCTTCCTTATGATGTCAACAGCCTCGAGACGGTGTTTCCCTCCATTTTGGATGAATTTAGAGCAGAGAAAAACACCAAACAATGAAGACCCCTCTTTCTGAAAAAAGTTCCCGTGGCGCTGCGCACGAGAAGTCACGGAGTGTCTGTTTTATCGTCGTTATTGATCAGTTTATATTCCGGCTGATTTATAATAGTAAATATACGTAAAACTGTTCCTAAGGATACATTTAAAACTATGTTTGATTGTTCTTGGACAAGTTTATAGGTATTTCAATGGAGTAGTGGAAGCTGTCGTTTCTGATTATAACGCGCGAACCAAATGGAGGATTTATGGATAAAAGACGTTACTTTTTCTAACAAAAGAACCATGGATTGTCTTCGTTGGACACTTAGGATGACCTCAGCAGAAGTTCTTCAACAGGTAATTGATTTGTTTTCGCTGTGAAATGTGTTATGTGTGTGCCATGATGGCTAATCGATACATGGCTATTGGAAAAATATGTGAGGTGCTAGCCTCAAACAATGAAATGTGCTGCTTTCGCCGTAAAGCCTTTTTGAAATCTGAGAACGCTGTGATATTGCCAAGAAACATAGCTTTGGATGAGTATGGAACACTTGCGTATTGGTGGATGTTTAATAATTCCATTTTGGGATTTTGAATTTGGCGCTTTAGATTTTCGCTGGTAGTGTCGGGATGAGCCCGCTAGCGACCCAGCAATCCCTGACTGGATAATAGTGTCTCTAGTGGTGTCTCCTTACCAGCCTTGGGCTCCCAGTCGGCCCAAAGGTTATCTTAAAAGCAGGTGAGTTGGCGATGACGGGACTGGGGGGTTGGCATCCTCTCTCAAATCAAAACATACCTGCAGATGAGAGACAGATGGAGAGAAAGAGATAGTATGTTTAAGCCTTGATTTTTTTTCAATTCTAACACTCTCAGTCATCATAATTTTCAGGTGATATGCAAAACTGACCTTGGATCATTAACTCTGGGACTACTACATCTGTATCTGTATTTCAATGTAAAGCATCTCTTTAATAATACTTCCTATTCACCCGACCCCCCTGACCGCTGCTCATTTTCCAGCCCACACTCTCAAACACCTAGATCCGAACACAGCTCACTCTCCAGACCCCAATCACCTGAATTCTAATCACCTGTTCACACACCTGTATGTCATTAGCACACACTAGTTCGTTCAGATCTTTGCACCCCATCACTGTGAGGTATTGTTTGTTTTGTGACACACGCCTTTCGGAGCGCTGTGATTCCCGTGATTTACTTCTCCCGTGTACAATAGTTTTTGCCTGCCTCACTAACGATGCCTTTTGCCTATTAGAGAGAATACAGTAGACGGCATGTGTCCGAAGGTGATTGATTATCTATTTTTTGTGTGACGTGTTTATGCACATTTATGTACATCCTGTCCTGATGTTCTCACACTATGGCCATCCTGTCCGGGTTTTCTCACGCTATCGTGTGAGTGCTTATGTAACATGATAGTGCAGCCGTTTTGGGTAAAGCATGTGTTTGCAATAAAACTGTCCTGGTGATTGATGTGTAGTGACCTTGTTGAACTTGTCAGGACCAGGTCGTGAACTCGGGTCTCCAGTGTGAGAAACAGTCACCTATCGAACTGAGCCACAGGTAGTCAGCAGAACCCAGAAGATGAGGCAGACACAGCCGTAATAGAGATGGTGTATTTTAATAAAGACAAAAAATGAAAGTACTTCAGGCAAAAAGTAATCCACAAAGACAAAAGGTAAATCCACAAGGAAAGAAGGAACAGCAAAATTAGTCCCAAAAGAATAATCCAAAAAATAAACGTTACCCAAAACAAAGTTCCACAAGAGAGTCCAAACTGGAGCAACCAAAATATTCACAGCGTAGCTGAGGCAAGGTGCTAACATATAAACACAGAGCAAAAAACTAAGGGTTTAAATACATACAGGAGAAACGAGGCACAGGTGCAATTAATAACTGGAAACAAGGGGAAAAGAAAAGAAAGGATCAGACAAAAAGAACACAATGGGAGCCTCTAGTGGTCAAAACCCAGAAACCACCCGGCCAAAAGTTGACAGAACTGAAAGAAAATGTGAAACAGTTGGGAAATTTTGTATGAACTTATGGATCTGCTGTTTAGGGAGCGAGGATATGAAAAAGTAATTTCCGGGGTAGGTATGCCAGAGTATATGTAAGAGCTTTGAACACTACGAGCGACAAGAAACCTCAAGAAAGATAAACCACAGAAGACTCTAAAGAAGAAAGAAATAAAACATGAATTTATTAAATAATGACACGCCCATGACAACTTTAACATCGGAAGTAGGACCACAGCTCAAACATAGAGAAAGGGATGAGTATAAAATCACAAATACCTCCTGTAATTGTACTGAAGGATCAAGTGTTGATGTCTAATGGACAACTACGACAACAATATGTTTGATTACCCTGCATGTAGAGTGAAACTCTATACCTTAGCCAAAAGAGAAGAATGTACAAACCAGACCTTAGGAGTGGACTACAGGATTGACTAGCATGTGTTTCGCAAGGTGGTGTGTCCTGAACTGAGAGTTAGCTCAAAGAGTTATAGCTTGTTCACAAGCTACGAGGCCTGTTGGGAAGGTGCCCCTGACTCCTCAGGAAGAAAATTTCATTGGGTGAAAATACAAAGAAAGAATGGACTTCCTTGTGTATGTGTGGAGTTCTCTATCAGCAATGAGAAAATCCGTGATGGTGGACTGACCAGGGATTTTAGGTTACGTATGCTTATTCCTTTTAAAGGTTGGGATATAATGGAATTGAAATTGTTTGAGTTAGTGGATGCTCTCTAAGTACAGAGCCAGTGCCGGCAGAGTATTGTTAAACTAAGGAAGTGCATTATACATATGAATCCTAAGGATGTTGATTCAAAGGAACCCCCCTGAAGGGTCAACCCCTGAAAAAAACGAAGTATGCTGGTGTTACGTTAACCATGCCCCCGATCCCAAAGGAATGGTTCATCAATAAAAGCGGGTGACCATAACTCCTATGGTTCTTCATTTCATCATATACCATGGATATTCACATACCATATGAGGGCTCCAATACGTCGTGGGTACCAGACCCTAAGGACTCTATGCCTCACAGCCCTCCTTTCAACTCCCCCCAGTCATGCCCGCCGAAACCCCATGCATATACACAGCATGAGGATGTGTTTGATGGGGTGGTCAGTACTATTTTTGTTGATACCATCAAGGCCTCTGTAGCCGCACTTTTAGATGTGGTGATTGGAGAGTATATAAGAGAAAAATGCCCCAGTTGTGAGACCAGCCAGCGACGACATCCTTGTTTATATGACCCACCCAAGTACTTATTCTTCAACCACTTTGATAAACTGGTGAAAAGACTGTGGTCTGGACGTTTTATAACATCAATGGTCAGAGCCCTGGAGTCTATGGGTCTTTCTAGCTTTAATGGTGTAACAGAGGCTTTCCTACATGATCTTCATCCATGAGAAACTCAAAGAAATCAGGCAATCACTGGTGGGCGACAACAAATACAAGGAAGCTTTGGTGGCGGATGTGGTTACTTTCTGGCTCAATAAACCTCAAGAAAACGAGTAACATTATTTATTTTTTAAATGATATATAAAGCAATGGGTAACTATATGCATACTATGTTAGAGAGAACAAATAATGTTTTTCTTTTGAGAGAATTTACAACTCTTATTCAACAAATTATTGAAAATCTGTAACGATGTGCGGTGAGAGTCGGAAAGCAAGTTCAGGGAGTGAATACATTGAATTAATAAATGGACAAAACAAGAAACACAAACAGCGCACCGACATTAAACAAAGTCAGAACAGAAACAACAACGCCTGGGGAAGGAACCAAAGGGAGTGACATATATAGGGAAGGTAATCAGGGAAGTGATAGAGTCCAGGTGAGTGTAACGATGATGACAGGTGTACGCCAGAACGAGCAGCCTGGTAACCTAGAGGCCGGAGAGGGAGCACCCGTGACAGTATCCTCTCCCTGACGCGCGGCTCCAGCCGCAGGACGCCGACAAAGGGGACAAACACGGAGTGGACCGGTCACCTCAGCTGAAGCGCGTGAAACCTGTCACGCCAGCTGGGGCGCGGGAACCTGTCACGCCAGCTGGGGTGCGGGAACCTGACAGATCGGTGGAGGCAGGGGAGCCTGGCCATCCGGAGGAGGCATGAAAGCCCGACGAACCGGCTGAGGCAGAGGAATCCGACGAGCCGGCTGAGGCAGGGGAGCCCGATGAGCCTGCTGAGGCAGGGGAGCCCGGCAATCCAGCTGAGGCAGGGGAGCCCGACGAGCCGGCTGAGGCAGGGGAGCCCGACGAGCCGGCTGAGGCAGGGGAGTCCGGCAATCCGGCTGAGGCATGAGAGCCCGACGAGCCGGTGTAGCAGGGTAGCCTGGCAATCCGGCTGAGGCATGAGAGCCTGACGAACCGGTGGAGGCAGGAGAGCCTGGCAATCTGGTGATTTATTCTGTAACGATGTGCACTGAGAGTCGGGAAGCAAGTTCAGGGAGTGAATACATTTAATAAATAAATGATCAAAACAAGAAACACAAACAGCGCACCGACGAGCAGCCTGGTAACCTAGAGGCCGGAGAGGGAGCACATGTGACAAAATCAATCAATCAAATCAAATGTATTTATAAAGCCCTTCTTACATCAGCTGATGTCACAAAGTGCTGTACAGAAACCCAGCCTGAAACCTCAAACAGCAAACAATGCAGGTGTAGAAGCACGGAGGCTAGGAAAAACTCCCTAAAGAACCTAGAAAGGAACCTAGAGAGGAACCAGGCTATTAGGGGTGGCACAGCCCTCTTCTGGCTGTGCCAGGTGGAGATTATAACAGAACATGGCCAAGATGTTCAAATGTTCATAGATGACCAGCAGGGTCAAATAATAATAATCACAGTGGTTGTAGAGGGTGCAACAGGTCAGCACCTCAGGAGTAAATGTCAGTTGGCTTTCATAGCCGATCATTCAGAGTATCTCGACAGCTCCTGCCGTCTTTAGAGAGTTGAAAACAGCAGGTCTGGGACAGGTAGCACATCTGGTGAACAGGTCAGGGTTCCAGGCAGAAGAGTTGAAACTGGAGCAGCAGCACGACCAGGTGGACTGGGGACAGCAAGGAGTCATCAGGCTAGGTAGTCCTGAGGCAAGGTCCTAGGGCTCAGGTCCTCAGAGAAAGAGAAAGGAAGACAGAAGGAGAGAACGAAAGAGAAAAAGAGATAATTAGAGAGAGCATACTTAAATTCACACAGGACACCGGATAAGAGAGGATAAATACTCCAGATATAACAGACTGACCCTAGCCCCCCGACACATAAACTATTGAAGCATTTAATACTGGAGGCTGAGACAGGAGGGGTTGGGAGACACTGTGAACCCGTCCGACGATACCCCCAGACAGGGCCAAACAGGCAGGATGTAACCCCACCCACTTTGCCAAAGCACAGCCCCCACACCACTAGAGGGATATCTTCAACCACCAACTTACCATCCTGAGACAAGGCCGAGTCACATCAGTGACTCAACCCACTCAAGTGACACACCCCTCCTAGGGACGGCATGGAAGAGCACCAGTAAGCCAGTGACTCAGGCCCTGTAATAGAGTTAGAGGCAAATAATCCCAGTCGAGAGAGACGAACCGGCCAGGCAGAGACAGCAAGGGCGGTTTGTTGCTCCAGTGCCTTTCCGTTCACCTTCACACTCCTGGGCCAGACTATACTCAATCATAGGACCTACTGAAGAGATGAGTCTTCAATAAAGACTTAAAAGTTGAGACCGAGTCTGCGTCTCTCACATGGATAAGCAGACCATTCCATAAAAATTGAGCTCTATAGGAGAAAGCCCTGCCTCCAGCTGTTTGCTTAGACATTCTAGGGACAGTAAGGATGCTGTGTATATTCATGGGGTGTCGGCAGGCATGACTGGGGGGAGTAGAAAGGAGGGCTGTGAGGCGTAGAGTCCTTAGGGTCTGGGCCCACGTCGTGTGACCGTAGCGTATGTGTTGGTATGTACGGCAGGACCAAATCGGAAAGATAGGTAGGAGCAAGCCCATGTAATGCTTTGTAGGTTAGCATTAAAACCTTGAAATCAGCCCTTGCCTTAACAGGAAGCCAGTGTAGAGAGGCTAGCACTGGAGTAATATGATAAAAATGTTGGGTTATAGTCAAGATTCTAGCAGTCGTGTTTAGCACTAACTGAAGTTTATTTAGTGCTTTATCCGGGTAGCCGTAAAGTAGAGCATTGCAGTAGTCTAACCTAGAAGTGACAAAAGCATGGATTAATTTCTGCATCATTTTTGGGCAGAAAGTTTCAGATTTTTGCAATATTATGTAGATGGAAAAAAGCTGTCCTTGAAACAGTCTTGATATGTTTGTCAAAAGAGAGATCAGGGTCTAGAGTAACGCAGAGGTTCTTCATAGTGTTATTTGAGACGACTGTACAACCATCAAGATTAATTGTCAGATTCAACAGAATATGTCTTTGTTTCTTGGGACCTAAAACTAGCATCTCTGTTATTTCCGTGTTTAAAAGTAGAACATTTGCCGCCATCCACTTCCTTATGTCTGAAATACAAGCTTCCAGGGAGGAAGCTTCACCATGTTTCATTGAAATGTACAGCTGTGTGTCTTCCGCATAGCAGTGAAAGTTAACATTATGTTTCCGAATGACCAAGAGGTCAAATACATAGTGAAAACAATAGTGGTCATAAAACAGAGCCTTGAGGAACACTGAAATGTACAGTTGATTTGTCAGAGGACAAACCATCCACAGAGACAAACTGATATCTTTCCGACAGATAAGATCTAAACCAGGCCAGAACTTGTCCGTGTAGACCAATTTGGGTTTGCAATCTCTCAAAGAATGTGGTGATCGATGGTATCAAGCAGCACTAAGGTTTAGGAGCACGAGGACAGATGCAGAGCCTCTATCTAACGCTATTAAAAGGTCATTTACCACCTTCACAAGTGCAGTCTCAGTGCTATGGTGGGGTCTAAAACCAGACGGAGGCATTTTGTATACATTGTTTGTCTTCAGGTAGGCAGTGAGTTGCTACACAACAGCTTTTCTAAAATTTTTGAGAGGAAAGGGAGATTCGATATAGGCCAATAGTTTTTTATATTTTCTGGTTCAAGGTTTGGCTTTTTCAAGAGAGGCTTTTTTACTGACACTTTTAGTGAGTTTGGTACACACCCGGTGGATAGAAAGCTGTTTATTATGTTCAACATAGGAGGGCCAAGCACAGAAAGCAGCTCTTCAGTAGTTTAGTTAGAATAGGGTCCAGTATGCAACTTGAAGGTTTAGATGCCATGATTATTTCTATCAGTGTTTCAAGAGATATAGTATTAAAAAACTTGAGTGTCTCCCTTGATCCTAGGTCCTGGCAGAGTTGTGCAGACTCAGGACAACTGAGCTTTGGAGGAATATGTAGATTTAAAGAGGAGTCCGTAATTTGCTTTCTAATGATCATGATCTTTTCCTCAAAGAAGTTCATGAATTTATCACTGCTGAAGTGATAGCCATACTCTCTTGGGAAATGCTGCTTTTTAGTTAGCTTTGCGACAGTATCAAAAATAAATGTTGGATTGTTCTTATTTTCCTAAATTAATTTGGTAAAATAGGATGATCGAGCAGCAGTGAGGGCTCTTCGATACTGCACGGTACTGTCTTTCCAAGCTAGTCGGAAGACTTCCAGTTTGGTGTAGCGCCATTTCCGCTCCAATTTTCTGGAAGCTTGCTTCAGAGCTCGGGTATTTTCTGTATACCAGGGAGCTAGTTTCTTCTGACAAATATTTTTTGTTTTCAGGGGTGCAACTGCATCTAGGGTATTGAGCAAGGTTAAATTGAGTTCCTCAGTTAGGTGGTTAACCTGTTACGGATCTAATCCCGTGAATGGGATCGATTTTGACAACATCCGGTGAAACGCAGAGCGCCAAATTCAAATTACAAAAATACTAATTTCAAACATTCATGAAAATACCAGCGATGCTCACCATTCAAAAGCTTAGAATCTTGTTAACAGCGTTGTCAGCGTTGTCAGATTTCAAAAGGGCTTTACGGTGAAAGCAGAACATTTGATTGTATGAGGACAGCGCCCCGCTCAAATATTCAATTAGCATAATAACATAACCAGCAGAGGTGTCTCAAAACTCAGAATTAGCATAAAATAAATTGCATACCTTTGAAGTCCCGGTTACACAATAAAAGGTCATTTTGTTCTATAAAGTCCCTCTTTATATCTATAAAGCTCTGTTTGGTTGGCGCGTTTTGTTCAGTAATCCACCTGCCCAAAGCTGTTCATCCATGCAGACAAACAATATCCCAAAAGTACCGGTAAAGTTCGTCGAAACAAGTCAAACAGCATTTCTAATCAAAACTCAGATACCCTAAAATGAATATAAGCGATAATATTTCAGACGGAATATAGCCTGATGAATAGAAGAGAAAAAGTGCTAAGAGCGCGCTGACTGTTACGCGCGAAATCCATTACAGTACCCTTGACATGACCTCAGGAAGAACTTCTAACTCCTTGGTTATTCAAGATAAAAGCTTGAAACATTTTTCTAAAGACTGTTGACATCTAGTGGAAGCCATAGGAACTGCAATCTGGGAGCTATTCCCCTATATAACCAATAGGCCTTCATTTGAAAACTGATCACCTCAAAAAATCCCACTTCCTGGATGGATTTTGCTCGGGTTTTCGCCTGCCATACCAGTTCACAGACATTATTTGAACAGTTTTAGAAACCTCAGAGTGTTTTCTATCCAAAGCTACTAATATGCATATCCTAACTTCTGGGCCTGAGTAACAGGCAGTTTACTTTGGGCACGTTTTTCATCCGAACTTCAAAATACTTCCCCCTAGCTCAAACAGGTTAAAAGTGTTGGGGGCTACGCTTTTCATAAAAAAGTGTCTATCTCCAGCAATTCGTCTGGGACATTCACAGGCTTTGATGAAAGGAAATGCCATTTACCCTCTCCAAAGAATTACCATAAAAACATTCAGCATACCTTTGGGGAGTAGAATCTGCAGTCAAGATAACCTGTTTCTAGGCCCGTTACCCCGCTACATCGTTCTAGGCTTGGTTGATCACGCCTCTAATATAGGCAGTTTACATAAAAAAAATTAAAAAAATCAGCATTTCAATGCAAAGTATGTAGCTCTCTGTCAGGACGGACATTAGGTCCCAGCTAAGGCCTTCCAACCACAATTCAATAACAACATATCTAAAAGATATCTCTTTACCTATTGACAGAAAGGATTTTGCAGAGGGTTACACATTGTTTGCTTTCAATGTATCACCGGATGATGACACCTCAGGAAATCTGTCTTTGGTGTCCCAAGGTAACCTCAGGCTGGAAATGTGTTTCCGTACACCTTTAGCTTGTACAGTCAGTATGATTGTTTATGCATGCTCTGATTCAATCTTGGAAGTGAATGCCCGAAGACAAGACTTAGTGGATTATTATTATTAGTTAAGATATTAAGGATCATTGAGCAAAACATCAAGTTCTCATGAGCCGCTGAATTGGAAAACAATTTTGTGGATTATGGGCTTGTGATGAACTACCTATTGAGAAATGGAAGGATCGACAGGCCATGTTTATTGTCAATACCCATACTAAACACATGCCTGGTGAACATTGGCTAGCTTTGACATTAGATGATAACGAAGGAGGTAGAAAAATCTTAACCTTTATTGATTCCTACTGCTTCCCCCGCGATTTTCACATTTCCCCCCATCTATTAAACAGTTTTTGAACAAAAATGGATCAAAGATCTACAACAGCATCAAACAAGTACAAGATAACATTTCTACTACATGTGGTCAATACTGTGTATTCTACCTATGCCAAAGAGCCCGTAGAGTTTCTTTTGAAGATGTTATGTCCCTTTATAATGATGATTTAAGAAGTGATGATAGCACCGTAGATTGTTTTGTTAGAAAATATCAAAAGTGTTAAGTATGTGTCCTTTAAGACCCTATACTCAATGTGTGTGCTCACGTCAAATGTTTAAACAATGTCACAAATGTTAAATTGTATAATTTTTTTAAATAACATTTATTGAATTTAATCAAAAGTAATTCAAAAGTCTAACCACCCTGAGAGATCAGAATTAGGAAAAGGTCCGGAGGCATTCAGGGGTGAGGACTCATACATAAATGTGTTATTATTAACCTTTTCAAAAGGGGTAGGGGTTCCAATAACATCTTTAGGAGTGCTGTAGATCTTTGAAAGGTTTTGTTTTAAAGTTTGAATCTGTTGGTGAAGCTTATAGTTTGGTACACCCGAGAGTGGAATGTTGAGGACTGCCAGGGTTTTAAGTAACTGACGCCACCCAGGAGGTCTTCTATCATCAGCAATCTTGTGGAATGCAGTAATACGCAGAGACATTTTCTTTTAAAAACTTTTTCAGGAATGTAAACTGTCGGCCACTCCCACAGAAACAATCCTGTTCTGAGCCTCAGGTGTTCTGGAGTATTTGATTTTAAATCCACAATTAAATAAGAACATGGTGCTTTGTTGAGTTACTTGCTGAGGAATAGAGTTCCATGTAGTCATGGCTCTATGCACTACTACTGTGCACCTTCTGAGTCTTTTCTGTTTATGTTAGTGTGTAGTCAAAAATAAAAGAATATTGTGCCTATCTTTCAGATCTGCCAACCAGGCTCGGTGGGTGACAGGTAACCGTGTTTCCAGGCCTGGAGTGGGACGCTGGAACATGAGGCTAGTAGACCTGAAGCAGTGTGATGTGGTCCAAGTAATTATCACACACACGTATACTCACTCACTCAGTCACTCACTCTGTTGTGTTGTATATAATTTAAGAAAATGTCTCCTCTCTCTTTTAGATCTGACACCCCTATTAGCTCAACTACAGTCCTCACAGCTGCAGTCGTCTGCCCCTGCACCTGCTACACAGGCCACGACATGTGATACAGGTAATTATCACATGCATGTATACACACATGCACACTCTCCCTCACTTGGGGCTCTATTCAATCACTTCCGATTTAGCCAACATCTGCATAGCGGTTGTTTTGGCAGTGTCTGAGGTGGAACTGTGTTAGAGCTGTCAAATTCATAAGCAGCTCCTGGCATTATACCTAAAGCGGAGTCGCATTAACAGAAATCTCATGCAGCCCTATTTACAAGTTAGAACACTGGAATTTGAGATGTAATCTACACCTTGATTAGGCTGATAGAAATCCTCTCTATTTAGTTTAATGATTTCGAATTTGAGCGTCATTATTTCTATATACTTTCACGTTCTGAACTTGTAACGGGATTAGGACTGCAGCTGCTTACCGATTTGACAGATCCAACGCAGTTACACCTCAGATACATCAGCTATGTGGGTGTCGGCTATGCCGGTTACCGCTTGATCTGATTGAATCTAGGCCTTACACTTATTCAGTCTGTTAAGTTGTATGATTATCGTCAGTTAAGAAAATTGTGCCTCTCTCTTTTAGATCTGCCACCCCCAGCAGTTTAGCTGCAGTCACAGCAGCTGTGGTATTTAATTTAATTTACCGGCTGCACCAGTTCTTACTACACTGGCCGTGAAGGGAGAAATGTTTGAGGATTCCCTAATGGATATAGGTAATTCAGGATTTTATTGCATATGCTCACTCACACCAACAGATGTACACACAGACATATTGTTGAGCTGTGTACTTACTGTCAGTTTATGCGCCTCTCTTTCAGATCTGCCATGCATTCCACCACTGCCTGACAGCCTCACCCAGAAGTGCATACACTGAGCCTATCAAGACTGACAAAGCAGAGATGGGTGGCTGACAAATGTCGTGGAATATACAGTGGGGCAAAAAAGTATTTAGTCAGCCACCAATTGTGCAAGTTCTCCAACTTAAAAAGATGAGAGAGGCCTGTAATTTTCATCATAGGTACACTTCAACTATGACAGACGAAATGAGAAAAAGAAATCCAGAAAATCACATTGTAGGATTTTTTATTTATTTATTTGCAAATTATGGTGGAAAATAAGTATTTGGTCAATAACAAAAGTTTATCTCAATACTTTGTTATATACCCTTTGTTGGCAATGACAGAGGTCAAACGTTTTCTGTAAGTCTTCACAAGGTTTTCACACACTGTTGCTGGTATTTTGGCCCATTCCTCCATGCAGATCTCCTCTAGAGCAGTGATGTTTTGGGGCTGTCGCTGGGCAACACGGACTTTCAACTCCCTCCAAAGATTTTCTATGGGGTTGAGATCTGGAGACTGGCTAGGCCACTCCAGGACCTTGAAATGCTTCTTACGAAGCCACTCCTTCGTTGCCGGGCGGTGTGTTTGGGATCATTGTCATGCTGAAAGACCCAGCCACGTTTCATCTTCAATGCCCTTGCTGATGGAAGGAGGTTTTCACTCAAAATCTCACGATACATGGCCCCATTCATTCTTTCCTTTACACGGATCAGTCGTCCTGGTCCCTTTGCAGAAAACAGCCCCAAAGCATGATGTTTCCACCCCCATGCTTCACAGTAGGTATGGTGTTCTTTGGATGCAACTCAGCATTCTTTGTCCTCCAAACACGACGAGTTGAGTTTTTACCAAAAAGTTCTATTTTGGTTTCATCTGACCATATGACATTCTCCCAATCCTCATCTGGATCATCCAAATGCTCTCTAGCAAACTTCAGACGGGCCTGAACATGTACTGGCTTAAGCAGGGGGACACGTCTGGCACTGCAGGATTTGAGTCCCTGGCGGCGTAGTGTGTTACTGATGGTAGGCTTTGTTACTTTGGTCCCAGCTCTCTGCAGGTCATTCACTAGGTCCCCCGTGTGGTTCTGAGATTTTTGCTCACCGTTCTTGTGATCATTTTGACCCCACGGGTGAGATCTTGCGTGGAGCCCCAGATCGAGGAAGATTATCAGTGGTCTTGTATGTCTTCCATTTCCTAATAATTGCTCCCACAGTTGATTTCTTCAAACCAAGCTGCTTACCTATTGCAGATTCAGTCTTCCCAACCTGGTGCAGGTCTACAATTTTGTTTCTGTTGTCCTTTGACAGCTCTTTGGTCTTGGCCATAGTGAAGTTTGGACTGTGACTGTTTGAGGTTGTGGACAGGTGTCTTTTATACTGATAACAAGTTCAAACAGGTGCCATTAATACAGGTAACGAGTGGAGGACAGAGGAGCCTCTTAAAGAAGAAGTTACAGGTCTGTGAGAGCCAGAAATCTTGCTTGTTTGTATGTGACCAAATACTTATTTTCCACCATAATTTGCAAATAAATTCATAAAAAATCCTACAATGTGATTTTCTGGATTTTTTTTCCTCATTTTGTCTGTCATAGTTGAGGTGTACCTATGATGAAAATTACAGGCCTCTCTCATCTTTTTAAGTGAGAGAACTTGCACAATTGGTGGCTGACTAAATACGTTTTTGCCCCACTGTATAATCAAAATATGACACCTTACTGGAATTTGTGAATTCAAATAAGACTTTAATACAAAGTAGCAAAGTCGTGTTTTTTCATGAAACAACCGAATTCTGTACCGCAAGGGCTCGGTCTTTATCCTTGCATGAAGCACATGAACACTCCCCATATGCTTACGTCATACAGAAAATAATAAATTTCCTATGTCAGTGCTTTTGCCATCATCCTGCTCACATGTTCAGCTTAAATTGGTAATCCATTTATCATTAATGCATAGTAAATGCAGTTACTGACCCCAGCCCATTCCCTCATATGTATTAGTTCATGTGATCACTTCCCTGAGGTCTATTCAGGCCTTCTCAGTGTCCTCATTGTTACATTGCCCACAGAGGTCTATTCAGTCCTACTTAGTGACATCATTGTTGCATCGCCCAATGTGGTAATTGGCATGGCTCCTTCGCCATGACAGCAAATTCAATCAGTGTCTATGTTTTAGCTCCAACACAAAGAAACATTTTGTGTGTCACACTCTGTGTCACACACACTCACACACATTATCCACAATGTGAATAAGTTGTAATTACTTGTTTATTTTATGTTTGCTCCATTTTATTTTAGGATTGGAGATATCTACTCCTACATATCCATTCTTAATATCTACATAATTACTCTAAATACCAAATCAAAGTGTGATTGATTATATTGTAAAAGACGATGGCTTATTTTGTATAGTTTGAGGAAATTCTGTATGCTTTTTTCTGATTTGAAAAACATGCCTCCCTGTCACATACACACATTACACACAATGTAAATACATTGTATATTTTATGTCTGCTCCAATAAAGTACATTCACAGTTAAAGCAACAGTTTGGTTTATTGGATATTTCTATGACTAAAATGAATGCCCAAGAGGAAGTGGGCAGACCTGCAACCCTCTGGGAGTGTGTGCAGGTTTTGTCATCTGGAGCTAAAACAGGGCCCCAACAGCCCACACATATGTACAGGGTTCCCAGGAGTGGCAGGCAAATATGTTTATTTTTTATGTACCAAAGCCATTCCCTTGCTACCCATCCACATCGCTCAGGCCAAACTGACATTTGTTCTCTACAATAAATGTATGTCGCAATTAAAATTCAGGGTGATTCATCAGGCAACCAAGGCCAAGGTATAAAGAGAGAGATGACCTGGAGGGAGTTCCAGACCTCAGATTTTAAACCAAGACCAAGGAATGGAGAGAGAGATGACATGGAGGGAGTTCCAGACTTGAGTTTTTTTATGAAGCAGTAAAGCAGAGATGGGTGGCTAACAAGTAAAAAATCAAACATACACAAACACTCTCTCTCACACACACATTAGTACAGTTGAAGTCGGAAGTTTACATACACCTTAGCCAAATACATTTAAACTCAGTTTTTCACAATTCCTGAAATATAATCCTATTGAAAATTCCCTGTCTTAAGTCAGTTTGGATCACCACTTTATACTAAGAATCTGAAATGTCAGAATAATAGTAGAGAGAATGATTTATTTCAGGTTTTATTTCTTTCATCACATTCCCAGTGGGTCAGAAGTTGACACACTCAATTAGTATTTGGTAGCATTGCCTTTACATTGTTTAACTTGGGTCAAACGTTTCTGGTAGCCTTCCACAAGTTTCCCACAATAAGTTGGGTGAATTTTGTCCCATTCTTCCTGACAGAGCTGGTGTAACTGAGTCAGGTTTGCCTCCTTGCTTCCACACGCTTTTTCAGTTCGAAAGGATTGAGGTCAGGGCTTTGTGATGGCCACTCCAATACCTTGACTGTGTTGTCCTTAAGCCATTTTGCCACAACTTTGGAAGTATGCTTAGGATCATTGTCCATTTGGAAGACCCATTTGCGACCAAGCTTTAACTTCCTGACTGATGTCTTGAGATGTTGCTTAAATTTATTCACATAATATTCCTCCCTCATGATGCCATCTATATTGTATAGTGCACCAGACCCTCCTGCAGCAAACACACCCCCACAACTTGATGTTGCCACTCCCATGCTTCACGGTCGGGATGGTGTTCTTCGGCTTGCAAGCCTCCCACATTTCCTCCAAACATAACGATGGTCAGTATGGCCAAACAGTTCTATCTTTTTTCATCAGACCACAGGACATTTCTTCAAAAAGTATGATCTTTGTCCCCATGTGCAGTTGCGAAGTCTGGCTTTTTTGGGGCGGTTTTTGGAGGAGTGGCTTCTTCCTTGCTGAGCGGCCTTTCAGGTTATGTCGATATAGGACTCGTTTTACTGTGGTTATAGATACATTTGTACCTGTTTCCTCCAACATCTTCACAAGGTCTTTTGCTGTTGTTCTGGGATTGATTGCACTTTTTTTTCTGAGGTCTTGGCTGATTTCTTTAGATTTTCCCATGATGTCAAGCAAAGAGGCACTGAGTTTGAAAGTAGGCCTTGAAATACATCCACAGGTACACCGCCAATTGACTCAAATGATGTCAATTAGCCTACCAGAAGCTTATAAAGCCATGACATCATTTTCTTGAATTTTCCAAGCTGTTTAAAAGCACAATCAACTTAGTGTATGTAAACTTCTGACCCACTGGAATTGTGAAACAGTGAATTATAAGTGAAATAATCTGTCTGTAAACAATTGTTGGAAATATTACTTGTGTCATGCACAAAGTAGATGTCCTAAACCAACTTGCCAAAACTATAGTTTGTGGAGTGGTTGAAAAATGAGTTTTAATGACTCCAACCTAAGTGTATGTAAACTTCCGACTTCAACTGTTTATTTTATATGTTTGCTCCATATTTTAGGATTGGAGATATTGAGGCCTACAGATTGTGTTATCCATTTCCCACAACGGTTGTTGGAGAGGTCATAGTTAGGAGAGATGGTGGTTGACAAGGAAAAATATAATACCAGATGCACATGCTCTCACTCCCTCTCTCTCGCTCTACCACACACACACACAATAGTCTGTGTGTTTTTGTCTGAGTTACAAAACATGACTCTCTCACAGACCCACATTAAGACCCAATGTACATTTTTAATAACATTTTTAATAATTTTTAATAACTTTTAATAATAGCTCCATTTTACTTGAGGAAAATATCTGCAATAAAGTACATTCACAGTTAAGCAATGTCTTTGGTTTATTGGATATTTCTCAGAATACAATGTGTGACCAAAAGGAAGTCGGCAGACCTGTAACCCTTGGAGTATGTGCAGGTTTTGTAAAAAGAAATAGAGAAATGGGGAGCAAGTGGAGGAAGAGTGCAGTTTAAAGGTTTATCATTAATAACTGACACAATTCTATTATTAATACATATTAGAATAATAATACATAATAGAGTGACCAATAGTTACTGTATTATGATTGTTTAGTGATTAATTTACTCAACAAGTAGTGCCCAAAGGAACGATCGAACCGTGTCTCAAAAGCAGGAGAAATGGTCAAATAAGGTCACCAAAAGTTCCGTTACGGCTATACGCAACTTGCCCCTTAGGGTGAACAGCCAATAACCGTGCTTTCCAGCCGTGATGGAGTGTTCACCAAAGCACTAGTGGTGAAAGATACATCGATAAGTGAGGTTAATGTCACCCGAATCGAGATGTGTATCGTTGAGCAACTCCTCACGTGGGTGGAAACCTCAATGAAAAATGTATCTAGTCAGTTGTGTAGGATCTTATTGGTGTTTAGATTTAAACAACCAGGGGCCCCGAAGGGCACTTGCTTCTCCTTACTAGAAGGAATGCTTGTAAGAGCTATGATTAACAATAGCCATTTGTTAGCCATCACGGTTGCAGTGTTGTCTCTTTGTACTCTTAAAAAAACATATGGGGCGAACTGGGAGGCCGATGACACCTCACTTGATGATCTGTTAGTCTCACCCTGCGTAGCTAGCGCGACCTCGAACATGGACAAGTATATGGTCGATGTTACTCTGCATTTGTTGAAAGCACTGTCAGGAAGCATGCTGTGTGGTCAACAATGAAAAATGACCACACCGCTCCTCCACCGTTGTCACCGTCAATCAGGTACCAGTCAGAAACGTTAAAGGACACTTCCACCCCAAAACAATATTTTGGTATTTGATTCATTAGTCTGTTCTTGACAGTCTCAAAATGTTTTGCCTGTCAGCAATCAAGTTTTCAAGATATGTAACTTTCAAAAAACAGAAATCATTCCCTTTTGATGCAATTTCCATCATATGATTCAAAATGCAACATATGGGGATGATTTATGTATTTTGAAAGTTAAATATCTGGACCTCGAGGGACAGTCATTCTGACTGCAACATTCTAACAGTGTAATTAATACATTTAATATATGCTGTCGCTAAAATAATAATTAGCTCGGGTTCATGAAGGTGTTACGTAACATTAGAATAGGATTTTTTTATTTGTATTTTATTTCAAATAACAAATGGCATTTCATTAGTTTATGTTACTGTAGGCTATATGTAAAAAAAACATTATACTGCTCAATACATTTTATTGGTGGAGAGCCTTTGTTGCAACTATGAAACAAACCATATGTGTTGGAATACAGTAACAGCTTCTGTTTAGATATATATGTTTTTTTACAAATTACCCAAACCACAAAGACGCATGCACGGTCAGCAAAACGCGTGGTCAAATGATGAAAACAGTAACCTAAACATCATTATAAGTGGCAAGTGTGCTTGATAAATAGTGAAAATGAGCACAAAAGCAATAATGGCATTATAATTAATATTAGTGTCGATATGACAGCAGTCAAAAATAGTAAACTATTGTCAGCTCATGCTTACATTGTCTGCATTTTCACGCAATGGCATCAGTTGGATTTCATTTATCCCTTGTCCTAAAAGTCAACATAAATCTTTGCCACTTTCACTTGCTTGACACATTTCCCACAAACACGTTGCTTGCAGGTGACACAGGTGTCTTGGGTTCTGTTCTTTGTGCATCTGGCCACCTGGCACTGTCTTCTCCCTGAGAGCTGTGCACAATTTGCCTCTCTCAAAGGTTTGCGTAAAATCTTTGCTGCTGTCTTGACCCTCATATGTCTTTCACGTATGCTAGACTCATGACAACTCTCAACCTATTCAACCACCCTAAGTGGTGGAGTTAGTCAAGAAAGTACATATAAATCCAGCAACAACAAAAAACATCCTCTCACTGTCAACTGCGTTTATTTTCAGCAAACTTAACATGTGTAGATATTTGTATGAACATAACAAGATTCAACAACTGAGACATAAACTGAACAAGTTCCACAGACATGTGACTAACAGAAACGGAATAGCGTGTCCCTGAACAAAGGGGGGGTCACAATCAAAAGTAACAGTCAGTATCTGGTGTGGCCACCAGCTGCATTAACTTCTTACGGAGTGGTGGGGTGCTAGCACTCCCGACACTACCTGGTGAAATGCAAGGCGCCAAATTCAAAATCCAAAAGTTGAATTATTAAACATGCCTCAATATACAAGTGTTTCATAGTCATCAAAAGCTCTGCTTCTTGGCAATATCACAGCATTGTCAGATTTCAAAAAGGCTTTACGGCGAAAGCACCACATTTGATTGTTTGAGGGTAGCACCTAACATATTTTTCCCATTACCATAAATTCATAAGCTATCACGGTTCACAGAAAACACATTTCACAGCGAAAACAAATCAATTACCTTTTGAAAAACGTCTGCTGAGGGCTTCCCAAGTGTCCAACGAAGACAATCCATGGTTCTTTTGTTAGAAAAAGTAATGTATTATATCTGTTTGGTTGGCACGTTATGATAAGAAAATATAGCGTCCACTCGCCCATTGAACCGTGAAGAGAACTCGTTCAACTTATACCTATAAACTTGTCCAAGAACAATGAAACATAATTTTAAATGTATCCTTAGGAACACTTTTATGTAATTGTAAAAAGTTTGGACATGTGCCAAGTGTTTGTCGAAGGAATAAATATATAGTTGAAGAGTCCGGTGAAGCATATTGTTGTAATTGTGATGGGAATCACGTTCCCGAGTTCCCGGAGTGCCCTGTACAAATGAAGGAGGTTGCAGTAGCTAGGATCAGGGCCATCCAGCAGGTCTCTTACGTGGAGGCAGTGAAAATAGCTGAAGGAGTGCGTAGGGAGGAGATGATAGAGGATGTCCCACAGTCTGCAGCGAATGACATGCGGGAGAAAGAGCCCTACACTAATAGTGGAGAAGGTGGGCTTTGTTGTGTTTATAGCGCAAGTGATAAATTGCACAAGTCAAACTAATAAAAAATCTAAGAAGCTTGGCATTATTGTGTATGCAGCAAATAGATTTCTGGATCACCAGGTTTTTACAGCTGAAATGTTACAGGGAGTACTGAAGGAAGATGTTCCCCCCTCCCAGGTTGCTGAGCCTGTGTAGGGAACTGAATAGTACAGTTTCTTAAAAATATATATATATTATGGGCAGTAACCTGAATTTGGTTTATTGTTTTTGGTTTTTGGTAATTAGAATGAATTTGTTCATCCAAAACATCTTCTGTTTTTGGAGTATTATTTAGTACTCCATACAGTAGGTGGCAGCAATAGACTGTATGAGTATAGCTTGCCAATAAACATCAAAGAAGAACACTGCTCTAGCAAAGATTTGTATGACTAACCTAAGATCACAGCTTGTCGTTTCCAATGGGAACACATGAGTCATAGTGGGCAGAACACACAAGGAGATGGCCAGAGCCAAGCACGCGCTAGCGATATCCTATTGGCGCGTTCTAGTAAACATATGTATATTTCCGTTTGGGGAACGCGTACTCAGTGAAGTGCACGTGTGCATTAACTCAATTTGCATTTGCACTTCTAAACAGACATATTTAAAAAAAAACTTTCGCAAAGAGTGAAGTCTACAAAACGTAGTCCACTCTGTTCATAACACATGCTACTTTTGGTAACAGAAAACTGTATTGAGATCAAATGCTTAATTTATTAGAAAATGTGCAGAATTTCGGCCAAAATCCATCTCGTTCCATATTCTCCCACTGTGGGCTTTCTCTCGGTGGAAACGCCAACCGGATGCTTATCTGTCTCATTATTCTGTCTGTGTGTCTCTAGCTTCTGCCTCCTGTCACCAAAGATGCGGAGGAGGCAGTAATCGAGACGAATCCAATGCAAAACACAAACGGACGAATTTTGATGGGGATTTTGTTATATCATTCAGATTGACGCACCAGTGTATGTATCAATCGACTCTAGGAGATTCTTACGTGTGGGACTTTTAATTCGAACATTTCTGAAATTCCCCTGACACGGAAGTACTTTTTTTGTGTTGCTGACGAGACGCTGATCTAGTATTTCTGAACTGGAGCTAGTGTACATAGCCAGCAAACAAGTTTGGAAAGTGATAACAGCAGCTACTGTCTTTGAAACCACCTACATATATGTGCCACGGAAGCAGGTATTGTAAATGCACAGCTACAGCGCATTTCTTGTTAATGTCATACTTTCAACTAGCTAACGTAGCTATGCTTCATAGTACAGATAAGCTGGCTAGCTAACTATTGTTTAGCTTGGTCAAGTTAGCTAACGTTATCTAGACAAACTAAATGAGTATGTCAGCTGTACCGTTTATTAGACAAGCACATATGTAGCCAACCATATTTGCTGTTAGCTAGCTACTTCGTAAAGGTTAGTAGCTAGTTGTGTAACGTTGGCTAGCAATATGTTCGGTCATCAACAACAGCAGCAACGTATTTGGCAGCGTCAACAACATCTCCAACAACGTCAGCAGCTGCAAACAACCCAACGCATGCCATCCCAACTTCCACACCAGCACCAAATGAACCGGTAAGACATTTCTGCATGGGTGCTCTCCATCAAACCCCACTGAACCTAGATCATCTGGACACATTACATTTTTTATGTTTTTTTCTGATGTGTTAATTACTTCTGCCATGGAGCCCAGTTTACCAATATTTGCTGTATGTCCCAACTGCTTGCTGTAGTTTTGAAGTAATTGTGAAAAAAATACCTTATTTCAGGGCATTTTTCACCCTGCCAGCTCCTATTAGTTTTATTGAGCACCATGGCACCAACTCGCCATCCGAATGTTCTATTCCCAGCCCATTGGACATTCATATTCTCTGAAACTCACTTAGATAATACCTTTGATGATACCTTGGTAGCAATACATGGTTATAAAATCTACCGAAAAGACAGAAATGCCAACAGAGGCGGTGTTGCGGTCTATATTCAGAACCACAGTCCTGTAAAGCTTAGAGACGATCTAATGTTAAATACTGTTGAAGTAATATGGCTACAGGTTCATCTGCCTCACCTAAAGTCCATTCTTGTGGAAAGCTGCTATAGACCACCAAGTGCTAACAGTCAGTATCTGGATAACATGTGTGAAATGCTTGATAATGTATGTGATATCACCAGAGAAGTATATTTTCTGGGTGATTTAAATATTGACTGGCTATCATCAAGCAGTGGCTTCTTTCTTGCTGAGCGGCCTTTCAGGTTATGTCGATATTGGACTCGTTTTACTGTGGATATAGATACTTTTGTACCTGTTTCCTCACAGGGTCCTTTGCTGTTGTTCTGGAATTGATTTGCACTTTTCTCACCAAAGCACGTTCATTTCTAGGAGACAGAACGCGTCTCATTCCTGAGCGGTATGACTGCTGCGTGGTCCGATGGTGTTTATACTTGTGTACTATTGTTTGTACAGATGAATGTGGCACCTTCAGGTGTTTGGAAATTGTGGAGGTCTACAATTTTTATTCTGAGGTCTTAGCTGATTTCTTTAGATTTTTCCATGATGTCAAGCAAAGAGGCACTGAGTTTGAAGGTAGGCCTTGAAATACATCCACAGGTATACCTTCAATTGACTCAAATGATGTAAATAGCCTATCAGAAGCTTACAAAGCAATGACATCATTTTCTGGAATTTTACAAGCTGTTTTAAAGGCACAGTCAACTTAGTGTATGTAAACTTCTGGAGGGCAGGAAGTTGGCCCCCGGTGATGCGTTGTGCAGAATGCACCACCCTCTGGAGAGCCTTGCGGTTGAGGGTGGTGCAGTTGCCGTACCAGGCGGTGATACAGCTCGACAGGATGCTCTCAATTGTGATACAGTGAACTATAAGTGAAATAATAATGTTATCACTTTCAATAGTCTTTAAACAATTGTTAGAAAAATTACTTGTCATACACAAAGTAGATGTCCTAACCAACTTGCCAAAACTATAGTTTGTTAACAAGAAAGTGTATGTAAACTTCCAACTTCAATTGTACTCTGTATGTGACAAATAAAATTTGATTTGGTGTGTTTATGGTCATATTCAATCGCTCCCTATCCCAGTCTGCTGTTCCCACATGCTTCAAGATGGCCACCATTGTTCCTGTACCCAAGAAGGCAAAGATAACTGAACTAAATGACTGTCGCCCCATAGCACTCACTTCTGTCATCATGAAGTGCTTTGAGAGACTAGTCAAGGATCATATCACCTCCACCTTACCTGCCATCCTAGACCCACTTCAGTTTGCACACTGCCCCAACAGGTCCACAGACGATGCAATCGCCATCACACTGCCCTATCCCATCTGGACAATAGGAATACCTATGTAAGAATGCTGTTCATTGTCTCCAGCTCAGCATTCAACACCATAGTTCCCTCCAAGCTCATCATTAAGCTGGAGGTCCTTGGTCTCAAACCAGCTCTGTGCAATTGGGTCCTGGACTTTCTGACGGGCTGCACCAGGTGGTGAAGGTAGGAAACAACATCTCACATTTGCTGACCCTCAACACTGGGGCCACACAAGGGTGCGTGCTCAGCCCCCTCCTGTACTACCTTTTCACCCACGACTGCGTGGCCATGCACGTCTTTGCAGACGACACAACAGCAGTGGGCTTGATTACCAACAATGACGAGACAGCCTACATGGAGGAGGTGAGGGCACTCAGGGTGTGGTGTCAGGAAAACAACCTCTCACTCAATGTCAACAAAACAAAGGAGATGATCGTGGACTTCAGGAAACAGCAGAGGTAGCACCCCCCTATCCACATCGAAGGGACAGTACTGGAGAAGATGGAAAGTTCCTCGGCTTACATATTCACAGACAATCTGAAATGGTCCACACACAAAAACAGTGTGGTGAAGAAGGCGCAAAAGCGCCTTTTCAACCCCAGGAGGCTGAAGAAATTTGGCTTATCACTTAAAACCCTCACAAACTTTTACAGATGCACAATTGAGAGCATCCTGTCGGGCTGTATCACCGCCTGGTACGGCAACTGCACCACCCTCAACCGCAAGGCTCTCCAGAGGGTGGTGCATTCTGCACAACGCATCACCGGGGGCCAACTTCCTGCCCTCCATGACACCTACCACACCAGATGTCACAGGAAGGCCAAAAAGATCATCAAGGACAACAACCACCCGAGCCACTGCCATATTTATATCTACGCGTTCTTATTCCATCCCTTTAGATTTGTGTGTATTAGGTATTTGTTGGGGAATTGTTAGATTACTTGTTAGATATTACTGCACTGTCAGAACTAGAAGCAAAGCATTTTGCTACACTCGCATTAACATCTGTTAACCATGTGTATGTGACCAATACAATTTTATTTGACTACCTGTGCTAATTAAATGACTGTCGCCCCTATCTGCGTCTCCAAACACTTGTGTGTAAACAGAAGACGGACGCCACAAACAGGTTGTCACTGAAAAATAGTGTCGGCTGTGTGGTAAAACAGTGTACAGTAAGTGTGTATTTTGCATTTGTGACGTTATCTGAAAGTATAGGGATTTATGCTTCTAAAACCGTACGGCAATTGACAAACGATTCATGTTCAGATGGAGTATATGGCTGTTTTGGCCCTTTAAACAGAGCATGTAAGGTCCTTGGAATATGGATTAACGTTAGGCTCCTTGATTCCAATATTGGGCTCTTGACTGTTGGTGACTCAATGTTGTCACACGATTTGCTAGTAACCGGTTATCGATACTCAACTCCGATTGATATAAGAGAACGGAGTTGAGCATTCCTCAGCTACACTGAACCTAGTAATAAAGTCAGAAGCACCGTATCCAAATTTGTCTAATTTTCTCATTTTGATGTCAATCAGACCACCACCTCCTAGCATGACCTACCTCCGCCCAGTTCCCCGGGCCTCTCTCCTTTCCACCAACCCCATGCTGCAAGGGGCACTGCTCATACAACAACCGATGCGAGGTAAGTCTCTGTCTTCTCTTTTCGCACAGGAAGGTGGTTGATGTTTTAGTAGCATTTAGAAAAATCATAATACTGTGGATGTTATAGGGATATGGAATTATCCTCCAAGTACATACAATGTCTTCCTCCTCTATCTATAGGTAACATGCGAGGCTTGGCCATGGGTAGTGGGCTACCCTTTACTTCATTTTTGTCAGAGGGGGCAAGGCAATCTCTCCTTGGACCAGCTCCTATCCCCCAAGTGGGATTGTCCTCATCAGGACCCAATCATTCCCGTACACACTTTTTAAACAAGGTAACATCTCTTCTTCTACCACTGAATCTGAGACTATTTCTGGGCAGGACCACTACAGTTTAGGCTACATCTACAGTACCATTCTCTTCTTTACTTAAATTAACATGGAGCAACTGCACATCCTAAAATGATCTGTGAGTGTGAACTATTGATTTAATGATGTGTGGTGTTTTGTTGTGTTTGTGTCCAAACAGGTTAGGAAGAGGAAGGAGGAACAGACTGGAAGTGCTGGGGGCCAGCTGAGCTCCAGCAGTGCAGAGGGGCCCGGGGAGAGGGATGATAGGACTACCAATACAAGTGAGTCCCATGGTCTTATCTCACTTATACACCCGACTCTGGAAACCCTCTTAGCTAACCTGGCAACTTATTTCTGTTGACACCCCAGCCACGAGAAAGTAACAATAAAATCCATGTTTGACAGTCAATATTCTGTGTGTGAACTAAGAAAATGGTGGTCTGGGTTGTCAAAAGTAAAGTACCACATTAGATACTGTTAACTACTTAGGGAGTAGCGGCGCGCTACCTGGTGAAATGTAAGGCGCCAAATTCAAAATCCAAAAGTTTAATTTATTAAACATTCATCAATATACAAGTGTTGCATAGTCATCAAAAGCTCTGATTCTTGGCAATATCACAGCGTTGTCAGATTTCAAAAAGGCTTCACGGCGAAAGAACAACATTTGATTGTTTGAGGATAGCACCTCATATATTTTCCACATTAGCATAAATTCATATCCAGAGCGGGTCACACAACCCATATAAGAGCTAAAAAATATCACTTACCTTTCAAAGACCTTCTGCTGAGGGCTTCCCAAGTGTCCAACGAAGACATCCAATGGTTCTTTTGTTAGAAAAAGTCATTTATTATAGCCATGAATCTCCGTTTGGTTGGCGCGTTATGATCATAAAATCCACCGTTGAGTCGCCCATTGAACCGTGAAGAGAACACGTTCAAATTATACCTATAAACTTTCTACAAACAAATCAAACATCATTTTTAATGTATCCTTAGGTATCCTTTTATGTATATTTACTGTAATATTTCAACCGGACGATAACGTGAACAATAGGAAAGGAAAATAAAGTGGGGCGCGCTCACAATCTCGCACCCGTCAAACGTTGTTGACAAAAGTGGTCGCTTCACTACTTCCTCTTCCTATCTGTTATGCTTAGTGCTACAGCTTCCAGACTCTGTATAAAGACTGTTGACATCTAGTGGAAGCCATAGGTACTGCAGTCTCAGTCCTAGTTAAAATATAAAAATGAATAGGCAGCCTGGAGAAGGTCATTTACAAAAAAAACTGCAAATCCGGAAAGGATTTTCCTCAGGTTTTCGCCTGCTATATCAGTTCTGTTATACTCATACATTTTTTTAACACTCTTAGAAACTTGAGTGTTTCCTATCCAATAGTACTAATTATGTGCATATCCTATTTTCTGGGCCTGAGTGGCAGGCATTTTACTTTGGGCACGCCAGACTCTCCAAAACCGTCACCTCTGCTGCCGCTCCCTAAGAAGTTAACTAAACAAATAAATTGAATACAGAAGTACCTTTGGCGTCATTAAGAAAGATGGCACTTGATTTTGTTAGTTTTTACCCTGTTATTTAAAACCTGACGGACAACTATGAAAAGCTCAAACCAAGTTTATTCACCCAATGGGTCAGACAGCTGAACAGACAAAGACATGTTCCCACCAGCACAAGTGTGTGTATATATCCCAATTTAGGTGCAGTCTCCTCCTTCCCTCTAAACATCACTTTACATCTTTATTGCGGTTGTGGGTAATAAACTGTTCCTTCTCCCTTAATGTAATCTGACCTGACCTTGGCCCCCATTCCTTACTAATCCATAGCTCTCCACCCTTATCAGTGACCTCAACCATGTGATTGCCTTTTCCCTTACTTAGTAACATTCCAAGCCCCTGGCTCATGTTCAACATACTGCCCTAACCCATCTGGACAAAAGGAATACTTATGTAAGAATGCTGTTCATCGACTACAGCTCAGCATTTAACACCATAGTTCCCTCCAAGCTCGTCACCCAGCCCTGTGCAACTGGGTCCTGGACTTCCTGACGGGCCGGTCCCAGGTGGTGAGGGTAGGAAACAACATCTCCACCCCGCTGATCGTCAACACTGGGGCCCCACAAGGGTGCGTTCTCAGCCCTCTCCTGTACTCCCTGTTTACCCATGACTGCGTGGCCAAGCACGCATCCAACTCAATCATCAAGTTTGCTGACGACACTACAGTGGTAGGCTTGATTACCAACAACGACGAGACGGCCTACAGAGAGGAGGTGAGGGCCCTCGGAGTGTGGTGTCAGGAAAATAACCTAAGGAAAAATAACAAAGGAGATGATCTTGTACTTCAGGAGAGGGAGCACCTCCCTATCCACATCGAGGGGACAGTAGTGGAGAAGGTGGAAAGTTTTAAGTTCCTCGGCGTACACATCACGGACAAACAATTGGTCCACCCACACAGACAGCGTGGTGAAGGCGCAACAGCGCCTCTTCAACCTCAGGAGGCTGAAGAAATTCAGCTTGTCACCAAAATCACTCACAAACTTTTACAGATTCACATTCGAGAGCATCCTGTCGGGCTGTATCACCGCCTGGTACGGCAACTGCTCCGCCCACAACCGTAAGGCTCTCCAGAGGGTAGTGAGGACTGCACAGCGCATCACGGGGGGTAAACTACCTGCTCTTCAGGACACCTACACCACCCGATGTCACAGGAAGGCCAAAAAAAGATCATCAAGGACAACAACCACCCGAGCCACTGCCTGTTCACCCCGCTATCATCCAGAAGGCGAGGTCAGAACAGGTGCATCAAAGCTGGGACCGAGAGACTGAAAAACAGCTTCTACCTCAAGGCCATCAGACTGTTAAACAGCCATCACTAACATTGAGTGGCTGCTGCCAACATACTGACTTAAATCTCTAGCCAATTTATACATAGGAATTGGATGTAACAAATGTATCACTAGCCACTTTAAACAATTTTGTATATAATGTTTACGTATCCGACATACTCATATCAAATGTATACACTGTACTCTAAACCATCTACTGTATCTTGCCTATGCCGTTCAGCCATCGACCCAAATCTCTAGCCACTTTAATAATTATAATTGGATGAAATAATGTATCACTAGCCACTTTAAACAATGCCATTTATATAATGTTTACATATCCTACATTACTCATCTCATGTATATACTGTACTCCATACCATCTACTGCATCTTGCCTATGCCGGTCAGCCATCGCTCATCCATATATTTATATGTACATACTCGTATTCATTCCTTTACTCTTGTGTGTGTATAAGGTAGTTGTTGTGAATTTGTTAGATTACTTGTTAGATACTACTGCATGGTCGGAACTAGAAGCACAAGCATTTCGCTACACTTGCATTAACATCTGCTAACCATGTGTATGTGACAAATAAAATTTGATTTGAACCATAATTGATTCCACTATATTCATAAATTTTACATATAATCATTCACTTCTGGTGTAGCAAGTATTTCAAATTACAACAACAACTGAAGCCAGACTGTGGCCCTTGTCGTGTCTTTGCTATGCTGGATTAAGTGATATGCTATTTTATTTAATCATTTCTCTGTAATTAATGTTACCTGATTAAACTAATCATGTAAATGTAATTAACTAGAAAGTCGGGGCACCACGGAATGTTTATAGAGCTGTTATCTTCTGAATAAACTCTTAAAGACCTGGTAATCTTTTATATCAATAGCAGTCAATTATTAATCGTCACCTTTATTCAGTCTCAACGAAGAATTCTACGACATTCAGATAGTTTCACGAACCCTGGCTAACAAGTTGAATCAGCAATACAAAATTTGGTTTAATTATTTATTTACTAAATACCTAAATAATCACACAGGATGGATCATACATTGATTACTAATTATATCATACAAAAAAACGTCCCTGGTGGACGGAACCCATATGACTGCTGGTTACACAAAGAAAGGGGGTTGGGTTTGAAGGAAAGCGCGGGAAGACTGAGGAACAAAAGGTTCTGTGTCTCTATCAGACCTTAGGAAACTATGCTATCATAAATACAGAATCTTATGCATTCTAAATAACCACCCATTTGGAAAAGGAAAATGCAATAAATATTTACTCTGAGCTGGCTTTAATAGGTTGTTTGTAGTGGAAGGCCGGGTTGCCCAGCAGGGATCTCTTGTCCTCTGAATGTCTGGTGGTAGAACGGATACTTTGTGGTACCATCGTCGTATGTTAGAATGGATACGTTGTAGTACCGTTGTCTTTCTGAAGAGCTTGTCCGTCCTTTCCTAGCCCACGTTTAGAGTTGCTGCTGCTAGCGCAACGGCTAGGAAGTATCACTTTAGTGAATAAGAGTTAAGTTTATACCAAGTTGCCATACTCGAAATTCATCCTTCCTGCGTGTAGATCGTCACCTTCATGTTGAAATTCGATGCTAATTTCGCTAGGTTCTTGTCGTTCAACCAGAGGGCACGCTGAGGTTGGCTTAGTTCTGTAGTTGATCTTAGCCCTTTTAACGTATGGACCGTTGTCCTCACGTCCTCGGAACACCAAGTTACATTTTCGTAAAAGAGCTTATATAGTGGTGGGAGAGAGGGGCGTGTTTCATAGTTTACAACCAATATCTGTTCACTGAGTGAGCAGTTTTTTTTTTTTTCCTTATGAAAACCATTCTCTCATTTAGAAGCTAAAATTACATTTAATCTTTTCACAAATAGTTTCCTATTTAAATTGCACAACAACTCCATGTGAATCTGATAACTAGAATGTGTAGACTTTCCAAGATACAGTTTGTCAACCTATCATTAGTAGTAATGTCTCAGACAACAACTGTTCTGACATCATATTCATTAACTTCTTAGGGAGCGGCAGCTGAGGTGTCGGTTTTGGAGAGTCTGGCGTGCCGAAAGTGAAAGGCCTGCCACTCAGGCCCAGAAACTAGGATATGCACATAATTAGTACTATTGAATAGGAAACACTCGGAAGTTTCTAAAAGTGTTAGAATATTGTCTGTGAGTATAACAGAATTGATATAGCAGGCAAAAACCCGAGGAATTTCTGTCCTGGAAAAAGTGTTTTTGACACATTGCCTCATTTTGAACCCCTCCCTATTGAAAACAGCCATATCTGGGAGTAAGATTGCAGTACCTATTGCTTCCACTGGATGTCAACAGTCTCTAGACAGTGTTTGGTGGTGATAGGTTGCTCTGGATGGTAATAGAAGAAGAATTTCGAACTAGTCACAGGATGTAAACAGAAGAGGAGGCGTGTTCATGGGCTCGCGCGCGCTGTGGTTTTTTTCCTTTCCTATCGTCCAGTTTATAATCCGGTTGGAATATTATAGTAAATATACATAATTGTTCCTAAGGATACATTATCAATGATGTTTGATTGTTCTTAGACAAGTGTATAGGTTGAACGCGTTCTCTTCACGGTTCAATGGGCGAGTGGACGTTGTATTTTATGAACATAATGCGCCAACCAAACAGAGATTTATGGATATAAATGTATTTTTCTAACAAAAGAACCATTGGATGTCTTCGTTGGACACTTGGGAAGCCCTCAGCAGAAGTTCTTCGAAAGGTAAGGGATTTTATATTATCCCTTTATATGCGTTTTATGAGACCCGCGTTGGTTATGGATTTTTGCTAATGCATAAAATATGAGAGGGGCTATCCTCAAACAATCAAATGTTGTGCTTTCGCCGTAAAGGCTTTTTGAAGTCTGACAACGCTGTGATATTGCCAAGAATCAGAGCTTTTGATGACTATGCAACACTTGTATATTGATGAATGTTTAATAATTCAACTTTTGGATTTTGAATTTGGCGCCTTACATTTCACCGGGTAGTGTCGGGAGTGGCCCTAAGTAGTTAAGTACCAATGCATATTTTCAACTGGTTGGATTACTGAAATATGGTTCCGTTTCCCCACCTTTTGATGTTCCCAGACTCTCTATGTTAACAAAGGGCTTTTCAAGAGTCACTCTGTAGAGAGAGAAAAGAGGGGGAAGGTATTTATGGGGGTCATAAACCTTACCAACAGGCCGAAGTCATGACACCCTTCTCCTTATCATATGTTATTGTTAGGTATCCTGTCTAACAATAACATGTTCTGCCAGAATGTAAACGTTCAAGTTTATAAGTCAGAACCCATCAATTTAAAGTGTCTTGATATGCCAATTTCAATTTGTGCTGATCTGGGTATGTTATCCTTGTTTTACAGAGATGGAGGAAGCGGAATCAGTTGTACAATTCTTTGCAAAGCAACAGGATCCTGAGATGAAGAAGCAGAAGATGAATGGGTAAGTATCTAGCTGGAGTTGTTCAGTAGGGCTCACCGCAGCACAATGTTTTTCCATGGAAAACAAAAGTCTGTCACTCTGTCTACCTACCACCACAGCTATGTTGAATTTAAACCTGGTTGTTTTTTATTAATCTTTCTATTTTCTGGACCGGTCTTATTCACAGGTCAGAAGATCTTGTACAAGAGGCAGTCCAGAAGTCTGATAATAAAATTTCAACAGATGTATCTCAGCCTGTAGGTGTGTGTTTTGAAGATTTTTATGGCACTCTTGATTCTGACACATTGCTGTTGTAATGAAATAGGAATCAAATCAATGGTATAGATATTTGCAGCTGACATACCAGGAGACATGAAATAGGTCATCAGGGGTGTATTCATTAGTGCACACTGTAGCCAAACTCTTTGCAACAGAAAAAACAAGCGTTTGTAATTGGACAAGTTCAGCATAGTCCATTCGGCTGTTTGCTTCCATTTGATTTCTAGTGAATATAGCTCTGCTTACAAACCATTTCCCTTATACATTTTTTAGGTCCAGCTTTTGTTTTAATTCATCTATTGTGGTTTTAGAGCATAATATATTTAGCTTTTTCGATAGATATCTCTGCTCTCGAGTACAGAGGAGGAAGCACTTCCATTCAAGTGGCGGAGGAATGTTGCGAAGAAAGTATAACAGCTGAAGTAGGTGGGCACTAAAGGAATTCAAGAATTTAATTTAATATCTATCTTCAAAAATAAAAAAATGTTCTATCTGCAAGTGTTGTCTGTGCTGACACTGGATGCTGTCCTGTGTGTTGGGCTAAAGCATGTTCTGGGGGTAGGCACATCCCTGAAAGTCACCATCCAGCAGAGCAGCGAGAGCCGGGCGTTCAGCACAGGCCTAGAGGAGTTGGCTGCAGCAACAGCCACGGGGACCCCCTGTGGTGTAGGGGGACAGGGTGAGGACAGTGACAGAGGAGCTGCGACTGACAGCCACTACTGCTACATCTGCAGCAACCCCTACCACAACCAGCAGGTGAGGACAAAGCCACACGCATAAAGATAGCACAAGTACTATTGTTAGTTTTTACCCTGTTATTTAGAACCTGACGGACAACTATGAAAAGATCAAACCAAGTTTTATTCACCCAATGAGTCAGACAGCTGAACAGACAAAGAAATGTTCCCACCAACACAAGTGTATATATACCCCAGTTTAGGTGAAGTCTCCTCCTCCTCTCTAAACATGACATCTTTATTGCTAGGCAAGAAGTTAAGTGATGTGGGTAAAAAAACTGTTTCTTCTCTCTTAATGTAATCTGACCTGACCTCGGTCCCCATTCCTCACTAATCCACAGCTCTCCACCCTTATCAGTGACCGCAACCATGTGATTGCCTTTCCCTTACTCAGTAACATTCCAAGCCCTTGGCTCATATTTCAAGTTTAGAAGTCAGTACTCATCACTATAAAACCAAACAGCTGCTTGGGGAATGGACTGTCAATGTCATGCTTGTTGGTTCCTTTGAACCTAGGAAAGCAGAATGTTAG
The DNA here is from genome assembly GCA_030435695.1 of Brachymystax lenok tsinlingensis. NCBI lineage: Eukaryota > Metazoa > Chordata > Actinopteri > Salmoniformes > Salmonidae > Brachymystax > Brachymystax lenok. The sequence continues at coordinate 46,159,568 of CM059807.1, read as the reverse complement.
GCTTTCTCACATTCAGAAGTGATGCACCTGTCTACATCCAACTATATAATTGAAATAATACTTTTTTTTGCAGCGTCACACAATAGAACACAGTTTTGTATAAGTATATATATAAACAATGATTTCAGAAAGCATTCAGACCCCTTTCCATTTTCCAAATGTTGTTACGTTAACGGCCTCATTCTAAAATTGACTAAATAAAAACATTTCCTCATCAATCTACACACAATACCCCATAATGACAAAGTGAAAACAGGTTTTTAGAAATGTTTGCCAATTTATTACAAATAAAAAATATTATTTACATAACTATTCAGACCCTTTGCTATGAGACTTGAAATTGAGCTCAGGTGCATCCTGTTTCCATTGATCATCCTTGAGATGTTTCTACAACTTGATTGGTCCACCTGTGGTAAAATCAATTGATTGGACATATTTTGGAAAGGCACATACCTGTCTAAGGTCCCACAGTTGAAAAATCTCTGACATAGCAAAAACCAAGCCATGAGGTCGAAAGTATTGTGTCAAGGCACAGATCTGGGGAAGGGTACCAAAAAATGTCTGCAACATTGAAGGTCCCCAAGAACACAGTGGCCTCAATTCTTAACTGGAAGAAGTTTGGAACCACCAAGACTCTTCCTATAGCTGGCCGCCCAGCCAAACTGAGCAATCGGGGGAGAAGGGCCTTGTTCTTGGTCACCTCCCTGACCCCGATGGTCACTCTGACAGAGCTCCAGAGTTCCTTTGTGCAGATGGGAGAACCTTCCAGAAGGACAACCATCTCTGCAGCACTCCACCAATCAGGCCTTTATGGTAGAGTCGCCAGACGGAAGCCATTCCTCAGTAAAAGGCACATGACAACCCGCTTGGAGTTTGCCAAAAGTCACCTAAATGACTCTGACCATGAGAAACAAGATTCTCTGTTCTGATGAAACCAAGATTGAACTCTTTGGCCTGAATGCCAAGCGTCACGTCTGGAGGAAACCTGGCACCATCCCTACTGTGAAGCATGGGGATGACAGCATCATGTAGTGGGGATGTTTTTCAGCATCAAGGGAAAGATGAACGGAGAGATCCTTGATGAAAACCTTCTCCAGAGCGCTCAGGACCTCCGACTGGGGTGAAGGTTCACTTTCCAACAGGACAATGACCCTAAGCACACAGCCAAAACAATGCAGGAGCGACTTCTGGACAAGTCTCTGAATGTCCTTGAGTGGCCCAGCCAGAGCCTGGACTTGAACCCGATCGGACATCTCTGGAGTGACCTAAAAATAACTGTTCAGCGATGCTTGAGAGGATCTGCAGAGAAGAATGGGACAAACTCCCCAAATACAGGTGTGGCACACTGTATTTGTAGCGTCATACACAAGAAGACTCGAAGCTATAATCGCTGCCAAAGGTGCTTCAACAAACTACTGAGTAAAGGATCTGAATAATTATGTAAATGTGATATTACTGTTTTCCAAAGTTCCACAAAAAATTCTAAACCTGTTTTTGCTTTGTCGTTATGGGGTATTGTGTGTAGCTTGATTAAAAAAGCAATTTAATAAATTTTAGAATAAGGCTGTAAAAAGTCAAAGGGTCTGAATACTTTCCGAATGCGCACTGTACAGTATACTGAAGCCAAAGTTGCTTCAACAAAGTACAGAGTAAAGGGTATGAATAATTATATAAACGTGATATTTCAGTTTTTCTAAAATACTTTTTTGTCATTGTGGGGTATTGTGTGTGTGTGTGGATTGAGGGACTTTTCTTTTTTTACATTTTTTTTATTTTTATTTTAGAATAAGGCTGTAACATAATGTGGGGAAGGGTTTTGAATACCAAATGCACTGTATGTGAGCAGTGTTCATTTTGGCAGCTATTTTAGATTTAGTTTTAGTCTTAAAATACCCTTTAGTCTTAGTCACATTTTAGTCATTTCATCCTTCATTAGTTTTAGTTATCATTCGACTAAAACTCTGGATAATTATTTCCTAGTTTTAGTCAGCCATTTTAGTCACATAATAGTCAGTGCATTGTGCACATTCAGATATCCTTATCCAACTAGGTCTACTATCCCCTCGTATACCTTAGCAGGCAACATTTATATTGTAGGAGATTGTAACCAATGCCAGCCATAGTTAACCATATAGGCTATAAAGCATTGGCTACAGGTTAAACAATTTTTACAGTTCTGATGTTCTTCCCATCAACCATCAAGGGGGCAAATAAGTGGTTTCCTTGAAATGGGAGAATTTGAGCTTTACAAAAATGCCAGAAGTATTACCATACTCCTAATATTCAACAAATTTTCATAGGTAAAAAAACTACCGCAACTCGTATTTGCAGACCACGGCGAGAGAGCAGTAACACCGATGAACAACAGATGCACAAAGGGAAAGTAGAGCTTCCGATGTGATCAAATCAAAAATGGCCTACATGAAAGTAAAAGAGCAAACATTTACAAGTCAAGTGTCCAGTCTTTGCATCAGTTAAAAAAATTGACTGGTGACTGAAGTGACCGCCTGGGAGTGTGTGGGAGAGCCAGGCATATCAGCTCAATCAGACCGCGCAACTAAAATATGTAAATTCTGCCACTGAGGAGATAGCGTTTAAATAGTCTGCATGCATGCTTAGGATTGGTCAAAACTTAATTTCAAATTACATTTCTATTAGTCTCACGTGGAATTCTCGTCTCGTCACATTTTCATCAACTAAAATGAAAAGCAATTTATTGTTTTCGTTATATTTTTAGTCAGGAAAAATTGTTAATTAGTATTTTTCGTCATAGTTATTGTTGACGAAATTAATACTGTGTGTAAGTATAAATGTTCTTGCTGTGAAACTAATGGTCTTTCCACCCCTCAAATTAATTTTGTCTGTCCGCCCCTCACCTGCCTGCAGAATTTCCAGAACCATATGAACGGATTGGAACATCAACAGCGTATGATGGAGATTCAGCAAGCGAGCAATGCCTGTCTGGTCAATCTATTACCACGGGTCTGCGACTCCCTACAGGGCACACACAAGGCCAGGTAAGGGGCAACCTCTATTACCATATAACTCACTACACTTCTCTATCGTCACAATCTGCTGTCAGTGGTGGTGAGACTGAGACACAGGGGCTGGCAGTAGCCTGGCAGCCTGGCAAATGCAACAGGGTGGATTTCAAATTCTGTTTGGCTACATTCTAGGGGCAAAAAGCCAGGAGGGGTGCAGCGCTGGTGTGCAACCTGCCAAACACACTTTGCCGGCGAGCTCATCGAACACCGGAGGACCAAGGAGCACAAGGTAAAGGTGACGTCAGAGAGAAGCACTAAGGTTGGGGAGAGAAAAAGTCCAAATGGGCTTTGTGGAGAATGGAAGCGGGTAGAGCCATAACATTGTAAACATTTTCCTCCCTCTGATTTCTAAGCTATCAAAGCAGTCCTCACGTCCCTTCTGCACCGTCTGCAATCGCCACTTCAGGACACCACGGAAGTTTGTGGAGCACATGAAGTCCCGAGAACACAAGCGGAAGGTGGAGGAGGTGTGTGCATGTGAATGAACAACAGTAGTGCATAATAATGTGTGTTTATGAAATAGCAAATATTGTAGAATTTCTCATTGTCATCCATGGACCTTTAATTTTTGGTTTGGGGCATTTGTCCTTGTTTATCATCTGACTATTGACTAGTCTTGCTTGGCTACTAACCACTTCAGGGGTGAATCCTAACTGCCACTTTAGACAACATTTCAATGCATTACTAAGTGAAAATTAGACAGTTGGGATTTGTCCCTCACTGAGCAATGCACCGTTCATGAAGCACAATGTCCAGCAGGGGGCACTGTTTAGCTCAATGTTGATTCACCCCATGTCCTCCTTATGAGCCCAGCTCCGGGAGGAAGGAGAGCCAGAGGTCATTGAGGAACTCATCACTGTGGATGCAGTGGGCTGTTTCGAGGGAGAAGATGACTTTGAGGAGGAGACCCACGAGGATGAAGATGGCAGGGTATTAATGGACAAAATCTCCCAAGGAACATAACTGCCATGCGTCATGTACATTTCTTTCCGAGTGTTTAATTTCTCACTCTGTTTTTGCAGGGATCGCAGCCTGGTCAAAGAGCAGTCCCGCTAAAGCACATGGGGGACTACGAAGCGTTTGATTCCGAAACACAATACGGTGATTATGCTGTTGCTATGACACACCCAGTCACTCAGAAAGGTTGAAAAAAACGAAACTGTAGGTCAGAAAGTGAGATTAAGCATTGTTATTAATTTCCCACCTCATTTATATCTCTCCATTATTTTCTCCAGGTTCAAGCTTTGTTGTCCCAGTGGCTGGTTTCCTCTGCAGACTGTGCCATAAGTTCTTCTATTTCGAGTCCACGGCCAGGCACTTTCACTGCAAGTCCCTCATACACTTCCAGAACTTACAGGTATGTACCATAGACCCAATGGCATTCATACTTAGTGTCTTGTTGTCAAACGGCAGTAATTACTGACACATCGCCTCCACAAAGTGCTTGCTCTCTTTTCATTCCTCACATCTGCCTCTTATGTCTCTATATTAGAAGTACAAAGCCTTGAAGAATCAAAAGAGTTCCGCTGCTGAGGACACCGAGAAGACAAGGACATGTAGCCAAACAGTGGGGGACTCCTCTGACCTGAGAGAATACAAGGTGGTTATCCAAGTGGAAAATGACTGTACAAATGACTGCAACATGGCTAGGGACAACACACATCCCTGTGGTACCTCCTCTACCACAATCGAGATGCATCCTGTTGTCTCTACTCAGGACGCGGCAGAGCAGGACAATATCGCCACTGCCACTCAGCAGGTCTCAGAACAGCTGGACTCAGACTCCGTATTTCCAAATACCGCAGTCGCTGTCCATAGGGCGTGCTGCTGTGTCACACAGTCTACTTCTGGCTCAAGCTGTGGATTAGAGAACATGGTGAAGCCGTCTCCATGCCAAAGCTGCCAAAGGTCCCAACCAAGCCTCCAGGAGTATGGGCATGATGTGACTGGAGAAAAAAGCTCCTGCAGAGGTGGATGTGCTCTTGCTTTGCCTGCAGGGCAGCAGGACACAAGCGAGCCACCACAAGGCAGCCTCTTGGAAAGAGAGCATCTGCAGCAGGAGAGCTCCACACTGTTGATGCCACATATACTCGAACTGGACGAGGACAGAGAACTAGTCAACAGAGAGGAAGTGGAACTAAAGGAGTCAGCTGGGATGAAGCCAGGAAAGTCAAGGACCACATCGAAAAGAATGGCCTCCAAAACGAAATCCACAAGGACAACCCTCACAACAACCTGAGAGACCAAGGTCGTGTTCTACTGAACACGACCCAACAGAACCCAGGAAATTAACACAAACTAAGCCTCACAAGTCATTAATGATGATTGATGGGATATCTACACAATGGGTGTGTGAGATAGATTGAATGAGTCGCTCAAGATAAGATTTCACAGACAAATCCTGTTTGGTTACAGTAAAGTAGGCATAGTTTAGTTTGAATAGAATCAACAGTTTGTTACTATTTTATTAAGTGATATCATTCACAGTATTGCACAGGATCTCCAATCACAGTGAGTGAGGCCATATTATGTTGTTTTCTTTACAAAAATTGCCCTTGGATCATGAGCTCAATCAAGTCGATGTATATATCGTTGTCTATTGCCTCCTTTTGAGCTCTGAACTAATCAGTCACACCATGCAATCCCATTCAGGTCAAAACTATTTGCTTTTGATCATTAAAGGGGCAATCTGTCTACAATATTTACAGCTGTTCAATTGTTATTTCAATTGATGATTTACACCAATTAATTCTTGAAGAAATATAATTTATAAATGCCTTTGTACAATGAGAATGGGACTGCCGTCCCCGGAGGGGACTGTTTTTTCACTTTGTTTGTAACATATATTTTGTACATAATGTGGCTGCTACCATTTTTTAAATAACTTCTGGACATCAGAACAGCAATTGCTCACCTCGAACTGGACAAAGATTGATTATTTAACGAGTCCGACACAAAGGATATACTGCTTTCTCTGGAACATGCCCAAATCCCCGTAATTTTCGTGAAGAAAAAGGGGGGAGGAGATGAGGCTGCCTTCTGAGAATTCGTAGGTGAGTGAGTAAACTTCTACTACCATCTGTTCTATTGACCGACCAACGTGCAATCATTGGAAAACAAAATGGATGATATACGATCAAGACTATCCTTCCAACGGGACATTAACTGTAATATCTTATGTTTCACTGAGTCGTGGCTGAACGACGACACTGATAATATGGAGCTGGCGGGATTTTCCATGCATCGGTAGGACAGAGAAGCTACGTCTGGTAAGACGAGGGTGTGTCTATTGGTCAATAACAGCTTGTGCGCGATGTCTAATATTAAAGAAGTCTCGAGGTATTGCTTGCCTGAGGTAGTGTACCTTATGATGAGCTGTAGACCACACTATCTACCAAGACAGTGCTCATCAACAGTTGAAGTCGGAAGTTTACATACACCTTAGCGAAATACATTTCAACTCAGTTTTTCCACAATTCCTGATATTTAATCCTAGTGAGAATTATTACATCAGTTAGGATCACCACTTTATGTGAAATGTCAGAATAATAGTTGAGTGATTTATTTTATTACTTTCCCAGTGGGTCAGAAGTTTACATACACTCATTTAGTAGCATTGTCTTTAAATTGTTTAACTTGGGTCAAACGTTTCGGGTAGCCTTCCACAAGCGTCCCACTAAGTTGGGTGAATTTTGGCCCATTCCTCCTGACAGAGTTGGTGTAACGGAGTCAGGTTTGTAGGCCTCCTTGCTCACACACACTTTTTCAGTTCTGCCCACAAATGTTCTATAGGATTGAGGTCAGGGCTTTGTGATGGCCACTCCAATACCTTGATTTTGTTGTCCTTAAGCCATTTTTCCACAACTTTGGAAGTATGCTTGGGGTCATTGTCCATTTGGAAGACCCATTTGTGACCAAGCTTTAACTTCCTGACTGATGTCTTGAGATGTTGCTTCAATATATCCACATAATTTTCCTCCCTCAAGATGCCATTTATTTTGTGAAGTGCACCAGTCCCCCTCCTGCAGCAAAGCACCTCCACAACATGATGCTGCCACCCCCGTGTTTCACGGTTGGGATGGTGTTCTTCGGCTTGCAAGCATCCCCTTTTTCCTCCAAACATAACGATGGTCATTATGGCCAAACAGTTCTATTTTTGTTTCATCTCCAAAAAGGACAATCTTTGTCCCCATGTGCAGTTGCAAACCGTAGTCTGGATTTTTTAATGGCGGTTTTGAAGCAGTGGCTTCTTCCTTGCTGAGCGGCCTTTCAGGTTATGTCGATATAGGACTTGTTTTACTGTTGATTTATAGGTACTTTTGTACCTGTTTCAAATCGACAATTAGCCTATCAGAAGCTTCTAAGCCATTAATTATAAGAAATCCCGCTACGCCCTCAGACGAACCATCAAACAGGCAAAGCCTCAATACAGGATTAATATTGAATCCTACTACACCGTCTCAGACGCTCGTTGGATGTGGCAGGGCTTAAACTATTAAAGCCATGACATTTTCTGGAATTTTCCAAGCTGTTTAACCTTTTCACACTTACCAACACACAGGTGAGATCATTCTACAGTGGTCCCTGTAGCGTAAGATCAAACCGGTGTAATTAGAAGGTTTATTTAGAACGGCCAGTTTCGAATGACACAACAATCAGCATTTGAGCTGGCCACACTTTTTTTCAGAAACATTTTGCACAAACACAGTCCTTACAAAGTTATGTCCAGAATGTGAGCAGTTTATTTTTGGATGCAATGGTCAAACATTCGCAGAAGTATCTACAGCATAACACAATCATCCAAACCGGAAAAATGTAGGCTACATTTGTCCTAGCGCTAACTGAGGAAAGATTGACGTAACACAAGGTCATATTTGTATAACTCTCGCTGACAAACTACAATGTGAATTAGCTAGTAGAAATGACTATTTATGAATAATCACATCACGGGTGAGCTCACCATTGATCGAAATAATTGAGTAAAACACTCTAGAAATCGAAAGTAATCTGACTGGGTAGTTTCTGCGCGATGACAGCTGGAATTAGCTTAGCTCATCATAATCAGTACAACCTTCAAAAAAGTATTTTACACACATATGTGCCCATTACAATCTATGCAAGAATTGGAATGCATGCAAACAAGTGCTTGGGTAATTTTGTCCGGGACAGAAGTAAAAGTAAAAATGACTATTTTCATGTGAATGAATGAGGAGGCGGAACACACCTCAATTCAAACTGTTCTTTAGATAATAAAAACTTGTTAGAAAATCATTTGAAATTGAAACAGCCTGTTTATATTTATAGGCTAAGTGCCTTGGTTTGAGGGCAGCGCGGATTAAATGTACTGTTGCGTAACAATCACATTCTGGAATGGAGAGAACGTTCTATCGTAAAAAACAAACTCACGCTGGGGCAACAATTAGAGATATTTGGAACTCACGCATGAAAGGGTTTTAAAGGCACAGTCAACTTAGTGCATGTAAACTTCTGACCCACTGGAATTGTGATACAGTGAAATAATCTCTGTAAACAATTGTTGGAAAAATTACTTGTCACGCACAAAGTAGATGTCCTAACAGACTTGCCAAAACTATAGTTTGTTAACCTCTCAGGGATTGCTGGGGCGCTAGTACTCATCACTATAAAACCAAACAGCTGCTTGGGGAATGGACTGTCAATGTCATGCTTGTTGGTTCCTTTGAACCTAGGAAAGCAGAATGTTAGGCTTTCTCACATTCAGAAGTGATGCACCTGTCTACATCCAACTATATAATTGAAATAACTTTTTTTTGCAGCGGCACACAATAGAACACAGTTTTGTATAAGTATATATATAAACAATGATTTCAGAAAGCATTCAGACCCCTTTCCATTTTCCAAATGTTGTTACGTTAACAAGAATTTGGTGGAGTGGTTGAAAAAACAACCTAACTGTATATGAACTTCTGACTTGAACTGTATATTTTTCGTAGACGTCTATTTACCACCACAAACTGATGCTGACACTAAGACCGCACTCAACACACTGTGTAAGGCCATAAGCAGACAAGAAAATGCTCATCCAGAAGCAACGCTCCTAGTGGCCGGGGACTTTAATGCAGGCAAACAAATCGGTTTTACCTAATTTCTACCAGATGTCACATGTGCAACCAGAGGGGGAAAAAACTCTCGACCACCTTTACCCCACACAGAGAGACGCATACAAAGCTCTCCCTTGCCCTCCATTTGGCAAATATGACCATAATTATATCCTCCTGCTTACTAGCAGGAAGTACCAGTGGCTCGCTCAATACAAAATTGGTCAGATGACGGGGATGCTACGCTACAAGACTGTTTTTCTAGCACAGACTGGAATATGTTCCGGGATTCATCCAATGGCGTTGAGTATACCACAGTCATCGACTTCATCAAAAAGTGCATCGACGACGTCGTCCCCACAGTGACCGTAAATACATCTCCCAACTAGAAGCTATGGATTACAGGCAACATCCACATAGAGCTAAAGGCTAGAGCTGCCGCTTTCAAAGAGTGGGACACTAATCCGGACGCCTATAAGAAATCCTGCTACGCCCTCAGACGAACTATCAAACAGGCAAAGCGTCAATACAGGATTAATATTGAATCCTACTACACCGTCTCTGACGCTCGTTGGATGTGGCAGGGCTTAAACTATTACAGACTACAATGGGAAACCCAGCCGCATGACTCACATCAAAAGCATCATCCCGGATACCCTAGACCCACTCCAATTCGTATACCGCCCCAACAGATGACGCAATCTCAATCGAACTCCACACTGCCCTTTTCTACCTGGACAAAGGGAACACCTATGTGAGAATGCTGTTCATTGACTACAGCTCAGCGTTCAAAACCATAGTGCCCACAAAGCTCATCACCGAGCTAAGGACCCTGGGACTAAACTCCTCCCTTTGCAACTGAATCCTGGACTTCCTGATAAGCCGCCCCCAGGTGTTAAGGGTGGGCAACAACACATCTGCCACGCTGATCCTCAACACTGGGGCCCTTTAGGGGTGGGTGCCTAGTCCCCCTCTTGTACTCCCGGTTCACCCACAACTGTGTGGCCAAACACGACTCCAACACCATCATTAAGTTTGCTGACGACACAACAGTGGTAGGCTTGATTACCGACAACGATGAGACGCCTATAGGGAGGAGGTCAGAGACGGACAACAACCTCTCCCTCAATGTGAGTAAGACAAAGGAGCTGATCGTGGACTACAGGAAAAGGTGGGCCGAACAGGCTCCCATTTAACATCGACAGGGCTGTAGTGGAGCGGATCGAGAGTTTCAAGTTCCTTGGTGTCCACATCACCAACAAACTATCATGGTGCAAACACACCAAGACAGTCATAAAGAGGGCACAACAACACCTTTTCACCTTCAGGAGACTGAAAATGTTTGCCATGGGTAACCAGATCCTCAAAAAGATCTACAGCTGCACCATTTGAGAGCATCCTGACCGGTTGCATCACCGCCCGGTATGGCAACTGCTCAGCATCTGACCATAAGGCGCGACAGAAGGTAGTGCGTGCGGTACAGTACATCACTGGGGCCAAGCTTCCTGCCATCCAGGACCTAGGCAGTAGAAGACTCAAACAGAGGTAGAAGACTCAAACAACTGCCAAAGACTCCAGTCACCAAAGTCATAGACTGTTCTCTCTGCTACTGCACGGCAAGCGGTACCGAGCGCCAAGTCCATAAGACTGCTGAACAATTAATAAAATTGCCACCCGGACTATTTACATTGACCCACTCATTTGTTTTTACACTGCTGCTAATCTATGCATAGTCACTTTACCCTAAGTTTAGACTGTAAATTTAATCCTTCCTTACATACATAGCTCCATCTATGAATTTGAGTGCTTAGATTTGGCTGGAAAAGGTATCAAGGATTGTAACTTGAATGTATTGTTTGTAAAAAGTTGTTTTGTAAGCTCAGCTTTCTGAATATCTTGACACCCTTTCACTTTTCTTAAATAATTCCCTACATCTAAAAGTAGTTGAAATGTAAAAAATTGAATTGGTCTTCACATGTTATAGGATTGTTAACATTGCTTAAACAATTTTTAATGAGGAAATCTAAGTTTACAATTTTAATTAAGAAAATAAAAACAAATGGCATGGACCCCACAGCATTATCCAACCTCACGCATAATTCATATAGGGAGGTTGTTATTTTCTTGGAATGTTTCAGTTAGTTGTTGGTAAACATAGGAAGATCCCACTGCTGAATGAGCACTATTGAACCACACCTAGAAAAAGCCTAAATACTGGGGAAATGTTCTGTGGACAAATTAAACAAAACTAGAGCTCATTGGCAATACATATCAGCACTATGTTTATTGATGAGCAAATGAAGCATTCAAAGAAAAGAACACCCTTCAATAAAACATGGGTAGTTTTGATAATGCTGCTTTGCTGCCTCTGGTACTAGGGGCCTTGAATTTAAGTTTCCTCAACAAAAGAATTGTTCTGTAATGTTGACAATCCGATGACACTGTGTGGAGACCAATTTTTTTGTTTTTCTTCTTCAATTTATTTGAGAAGAAAAGTGCAAGGGCGCCAATATATTTGGCCACCACGGTATCATGTCTATACTTTTTCTGCATTGCCTCTGTTTCAAATTAAAGTAGAAGTCATTTATAATGATATTCAAATGCATTGTTTTTTTAGGACACCTGTTTCAGTGATTTGGATTATCTAGCACATACAGTTGAAGTCGGAAGTTTACCTACACTTAGGTTTGAGTCATTAAAACTCTTTTTTCCACCACTCCACAGATTTCTTGTTAACGAACTATAGTTTTAGCAAGTTGGTTAGGACATCTACATGACACAAGTAATTTTTCCAACAATTGTTTACAGACAGCTTATGTCACTTATCTACTGTATCACAATTCCAGTGGGTCAGAAGTTTACATACACTAAATTGACTGCCTTTAAACAGCTTGGAAAATTCCATGGATTTAGATTATGTCAATTAGCCGGAGTCAATTGGAGGTGTACCTGTGGATGTATTTCAAGGCCTACCTTCAAACTCAGTGCCTCTTTGCTTGACATCATGGGAAAATCAAAAGAAATCAGCCAAGACCTCAGAAAAAAAATCGTAGACCTCCACAAGTCTGGTTCATCCTTGGGAGCAATTTCCAAATGCTTGAAGGTACCGCGTTCATCTGTACAAACAATAGTACGCAAGTATAAACACCATGGGACCATGCAGCCGTCATACCGCTCTGGAAGGAGACGCGTTCTGTCTCCTAGAGATGAACGTACTTTAGTGCGAAAAGTGCAAATCAATCCCAGAACAACAACACAGGACCTTGTGAAGATTCTGGAGGAAACGGGTACGAAAGTATCTATATCCACAGTAAAACCAGTCTTATATCGACATAGCCTGAAAGACCACTCAGCAAGGAAGCCACTATTCCAAAACCGCCATAAAAAAGCCAGAGTACGGTTTGCAACTGCACATGGGGACAGAGATTGTACTTTTTTGAGAAATGTCCTCTGGTCTGATGAAACAAAAATAGAACTGTTTGGCCATAATGACCATCGTTCTGTTTGAAGGAAAAAGGGGAGGCTTGCAAGCTGAAGAACACCATCCCAACCGTGAAGCACGGGGGTGACAGCATCATGTTGTGGGGGTGCTTTGCTGCAGGGGGGACTAGTGCACTTCACAAAATAGATGGCATCATGAGGGAGGAAAATTCTGTGGATATATTGAAGCAACATCTCAAGACATCAGTCAGGAAGTTAAAGCTTGGTCACAAATGGGTCTTCCAAATGGACAATGACCCCAAGCATACTTCCAAAGTTGTGGAAAAATGGCTTAAGGACGACAAAGTCAAGGTATTGGAGTAGCCATCACAAAGCCCTGACCTCAATCCTATAGAAAATTTGTTGGCAGAAATGAAAAAGTGTTTGCGAGCAAGGAGGCCTACAAACCTGACTCAGTTACACCAGCTCTGTCAGGAGGAATGGGCCAAAATTCACCCAACTAATGGAAGGCTACCTGAAACATTTGACCCAAGTTAAACAATTTAAAGGCAAATACTACCAAATACTAATTGAGTGTATGTAAACTTCTGACCCACTGGGAATGTGATGAAAGAAATAAAAGCTGAAATAAATCACTACTATTATTCTGAAATGTCACATTCATAAAATGAAGTGGTGATCCTAACTGACTTAAGACACAGAATTCTTACTAGGATTAAATGTCAGGAATTGTGAAACTGAGTTTACATACACCTTAGCCAAACGCATTTAAAAACCCACCAACTTCAACTGTATGGGCCATACCGGTTTCTATCTATTCGTATTCTAGGATTTGCAGTCTGCTGTAGCTTATGCTTTGAGGTGAACAACATTATTGATGCTGGTTTAAGTTTGAGGGTGGCTTAAGTTATTTTAAGATAGGTAATTAACTAAATGTATCATCTGATGCATGCATTTAATCTTGTAACTTGCTAGAGGACACACTTCGGCAAATCAGTATAGAGACCTTTCTGTGTTTGCAAACATTGATGCACAAGGGCGATGGGCGCAAGTTGGTGGCAGGGACAAGGGAGAGATATAGAATGCCAGTAGAAAAATCCTCTATTTACATGTTGCTTATGTGTGCAATTCATTGGATCATGTTTGTGTCAAATCAACTGCATTGTACTTAAACACTTTGGTGTTATTTCTTACATTATTAGCCCAGATAGTTTATGTTGTTACATACAGCCGGAAATAACTTTTTGATATCAGAGCAGCGGTAACTCGCCAGCATTACGACTTTCCCGAGTTGGATCCTTCTCCACCGGCAGAGAATAGGTATTCGGAGTGGACTTCTAGTCCGACTCAGGAGGCATGCACACCATCCACCGCTTACGAGTATATTACTCGCTAATGTTCAGTCTCAGGACAATAAACTAGAACAGTTCAGGGTGAGGATTTTCTTCCAAAGAGACATCCGGGACTGTAACATACTCTGTTTCACGGAATCATGGCTCTCTCGGGATATACTGTCCCCATCCATACAGCCAGCTGGGTTCTCTTTACATCGTGCAGACAAGACAGTAATAAAGAACTCTCCGGGAAGAAGGGCAGTTAATCATGTTCCATGATTAACTACTCATTCTGGGATTGTGATGACAAACATAACTCAAGTAATTTTGTTCACATCACAATCAAATGCCATCAACTGATGTAAGAAGGGCTTTATAAATACATTTTATTGAGTAGTCACTTTAGTAATGTATACATACTGCTTTACTCATCTCATATGTATGATCTTGGAGTCGATGCAGCCGCCGGGTTTCTTCATGCGTCGCGCCAACAGAAATTAACATCTCTCTGGGAAGAAGGGCGGGGGTGCATGTTTCATGATTAACCACTCATGGTGAAATCATAATATACAGGAACTCAAGTCCTTTTGTTCACCTGACCTAGAATTCCTTACAATCAAATGCCGACCATATTATCTCCCAAGAGAATTATCGTTGGTTATTGTCACAGCTGGGTATATCCCCCCTCAATTTGGACAAAGTTTGGGATATTCTATTCTACTGTATTTTAGTCAATGCCACTCTGACATTGCTTGTCCTAATATTTATATATTTCTTAATTCCCTTTTACTTTAAGCTTTGTGTGTATTGTTAGATACTACTGCATTGTTAGAGCTAGGAACACAAACATTTCGCTACACCCGCGGTAACATCTGCTAAATATATGTGTGTGACCAGTACAGTTTGATTTCAACTTGAACCAGTAAAATGGCTCTTGGGATAGCTTTTGCTACAGCCTATATCAATGAGTGTTAGGATTCTAGCTAATAACTGCTGCAAAGATCACAACCAAATATAATCTTAGTGACTGTTCAAGCAAAAATCAAAAAACATCAAATCTAGGCTATGTTGAATGGGCGCAGATGGCGATGGCTTTCTTATTGCTGCCAAGAGTCGCGCCCATCTGTGCATGACGTCAGTGTCTTGTCTACTGGAAAAAGGTTCAATACTTGTTATGCTATGGCAACTACTGCTTACAGAGGGAGCTGTTTAACCCAGCGCTAAGAATTACAGTATGAGGCTGAGGTAGCACTTGCACTTCCAAACTTGGAACAGGTGTCTGAACCCAAGACAACAGTAAAGCTATTGGTCAGTTAAAATTTGAGGAGTCTGCAGTGGCATCAGCAGTACCAGGCTGACATGGGGCAGAATGATCTGATGAGCAGGGACATGGCAGACCAGGTAAGAAGTGCACCGACCTAGGCCCTGGTGGGGTCATACAGTGGCTTGCAAAAGTATTCACCCCCTTTGTCATTTTTCCTATTTTGTTGCCTTACAACCTGGAATTAAAATATATTTTTTTTTTGGGGGGGCATGGTATCATTTGATTTACACAACATGTCTACCACTTTGAAGATGTAAAATGTTTTTTATTGGGGAACAAACAAGAAATAAGACAAACAACTTGAGCGTGCATAACTATTCACCCCCCAAAGTCAATACTTTGTAGAGACAGGTTTTGCTGCAAGTCTCTTGGGGTATGTCTCTATAAGCCTGGCACATCTAGCCACTGGGATTTTTGCCCATTCTTCAAGTTGGATGGGTTCTGCTGGTGTACAGCAATCTTTAAATCATACCACAGATTCTCAATTGGATTGAGGTCTGGGCTTTGACTAGGCCATTCCAAGACATTTAACAAGCAACACACCACTCGAGTGTTGCTTTAGCAGTATGCTTAGGGTCATTTTCCTGCTGGAAGGTGAACCTCCGTCCAAATCTCTGGTGGAAGACAAACAGGTTTCCCTCAAGAATTTCCCTGTATTTAGCGCCATCCATCATTCCTTCAATTCTGACCAGTTTCTCAGTCCCTGCTGATGAAAAACATCCCCACAGCATGATGCTGCCACCATCATGCTTCACTGTGGGGATGGTGCTCTTGCGGTGATGAGGGGTGTTGGGTTTGCGCCAGACATAGCGTTTTCCTTGATGGCCAAAAAGCTCAGACTACCTTCCATATGT
Organism: Brachymystax lenok tsinlingensis; assembly: GCA_030435695.1. Taxonomy (NCBI): domain Eukaryota; kingdom Metazoa; phylum Chordata; class Actinopteri; order Salmoniformes; family Salmonidae; genus Brachymystax; species Brachymystax lenok. The sequence goes on along the minus strand of CM059807.1, from coordinate 46,143,494 downwards.
TTGGGGAGTCGCCCACTTGCCTTTTGGCGAACACCAAACATGTTTGCTTATTTTTTTCTTTAAGCAATGGCTTTTTTCTGGCCGCTCTTCCATAAAGCCCAGCTCTGTGGAGTGTACGGCTTAAGTGGTCCTATTGACAGATACTCCAATCTCCGCTGTGGAGCTTTGCAGCTCCTTCAGGGTTGTCTTTGGTCTCTTTGTTGCCTCTCTGATTAATGCCCTCTTTTTTTTATGGATTTAATGGTGCTCCGTGGGATGTTCAAAGTTTCTGATATTTTTTTATAACCCAACCCTGATCTGTACTTCTCCACAACTTTGTACCTGACCTGTTTGGAGAGCTCCATGGTCTTCATGGTGCCACTTGCTTGGTGCTGCCCCTTGCTTAGTGGTGTTGCAGACTCTGGGGCCTTTCAGAACAGGTGTATATATACTGAGATCATGTGACCGATCATGTGACACAGATTGCACACAGGTGGACTTTATTTAACTAATTATGTGACTTTTGAAGGTAATTGGTTGCACCAGATCTTATTTAGGGGCTACATAGCAAAGGGGGGTGAATACATATGCACGCACCACTTCTCCGTTTTTTATTTTTTTGAATATTTCTAAACAAGATTTTTTCATTTAACCAATTTGTACTATTTTGTGTATGTCCATTACATGAAATCCAAATAAAAGTCCATTTAAATTACAGGTTGTAATGCAAAAAAATAGGAAAAACGCCAAGGGGGATTAATACTTTTGCTAGGCACTGTAATTGAATCAAGGGGAGGAGGGGATCTGGTAATTTGTTTATGATAGCAAAACTAGAATGTGGATTAATAAACTAAAAATGTTTGTTCCTGAACTGTAGTCTAAACATAATTTTGATTGCTCCCATTTTGGTTATTCTACAATCGCACAGCCACGAAACCTGAAACCGAAGTAGCTATCTGGCTAATAGTTCGTAGTGATAGTACTTCGATACGTGTGGCCATGGCTGCATTGTATGATGTAACGTTAATCATTGAGTGTAAGTGTTGCACTATGAATATGGTTACATGCACACAAATAATACGATAGTCAGAATCATATAAAAGTTTGTTTTAAAAGGTTACCTGCTTTGCAAGAAGAACGATTTAATTAATGATCGTGTTTACATGTACACATCTGAAATCAGGCTACTTGATAATGAGACTTAAATGCATGAAATTGCCAAACAAAATAAACGTTATGCCACAGAGACCATGTTATTTTTGTGAAGCCTATTTGATTCTGAGTTCGGACATACATATGTTTGAACTATTTCTAAGATGCAAAGTTAAAGTTTTTCCCCAACTAATTTCACGCATAAGAGTTGCAGTACCGGTGCTGGCATATGCACAGATACAAAAGTATGTGGACATCTGCTCTTAACTTCAAAATCATGGGCATTAATACAGAGTAGGTCCCCCCTTTTGCTGCTATAACAGCCTCCACTCTTCTGGGAAGACTTTCCACTAGATTTTGGAACATTGCTGCAGGGACTTACTTCCTTTCAGCCACGAGCATTAGTGAGGTCTGGCACTGATGTTGGGAGATTAGGCCTGGCTCGCAGTCTGCATACCAATTCATTCGAAAAGTGTTTGATGGGGTTGAGATCAGAGCTCTGTGCAGGCCAGGACTTGCCCTATCAGAGCTGGTTAGGCTGCGATGTTATCCAGAGCATTGGTGACTGTAATTGTGCTGTCAGATTGTCTGTTCGTAAATTCAGAGCGTTTTGTGTTCTGAGCGCACAGCGGACGCTCTGACCGATGAGTGAGTTTGCTGACACCGGCCATATTCAATGGCCATATTCAACAGGTGTTGAGCATTCGTAAATTCTTCAGTTATTCTGCGCTCTTTGGCACACTTTGAAATTGGAGTAGATGGCCAGACTGAATTTACGAATGCACCCGAAATGGTTACTTGCATAGTGGAGTCTTTTGTTAAGACATGTAACTAGCTAGCTAGGTAAACAATTAACCATAATCACAACTCATGACATTACTAACCTGCATGATTCTGCAGGTAGCTAACCAATCAGGTTCAGTGTTAGCTAGCTAACATTAGGCTATAGCTAGCTAAGCAAATAGCTCTGGAGGTACTAATAATGTCATACACGTAACGTTAGCTAGCTAGCTAGGTAAACAATGAACCATAATCACAACAAGATGCGCCAACAGAGATGCAGTATTTAGTTTAAAAAAATATTTCTTACATGGTTAGCCCAGAAAATCTTGTGTTATTATATACAGCCGGGAAGAACTGTTGGATATAAAAGCGACGTCAACTTAACAACATTGCGACCAGGAAAATGACTTTCCCGATATGGATCCTTTGTTCGGACCACCACCCAGGACATTGGATATAATCAGAGAGGCCGACCCAAAACAATGTCACTGCAGAAGAGGTAGACGGACTTCGAAGGCGTGCAGGGAGGAGGTGAGGGCACTCGGGGTGGTTTCAAGAAAACAACCACTCACTTAACGTCAACAAAACAAAAAAGACGACGTAGACTTCAGGAAACAGCAGAGGGAGCACCACCCTATCCACATCGATGGGACAGCAGTGGAGATGGTGGATAGTTTTAAGTCCTTTGGGGTACACACCACGACAAACTGAAATGGCCCACTCACACAGACAGAGTGTGAGAAATTTGGCGTGTCACCTAAAACCCTCACAAACTTTTACAGATGCACAATTGAGAGCATCCTGTCGGGCTGTATCACCGCCTGGTACGGCAACTGCACCGCCCTCAACTGCAGCGCTCTCCAGATGGTGGTGCGGACTGCACAACGCATCACCGGGGCAAACTACCTGCCCTCCAGGACATCTACAGCACCTGTGTCACAGGAAGGCCAAAAAGATCATCAAGGAAAACAACCACCTGAGCCACTGCCTGTTCACCCCGTTACCATCCAGAAGGCGAGGTCAGTACAGGTGCATCAAAGCTGGGACTGAGAGACAGCTTCTATCTCAAGGCCATCAGACTGCTAAACAGCCGTCACTAGCACAGAGAGGCTGCTGCCTACATACAGACTTGAATCATTGGCAACTTTAATAAATTGATCACTAGTCACTATAAGGAAAGAAATACACAGGTAATATAATATTAAGAACCTTAACATTTTTTGTATTTTTTTAAACAACTTCCGTTTTGACCCCTATCGCAACAAGATGGACAAAAAGATAGAGCATATGTGATATTTGTCTACTTCTCTGCTATTCCTTAATCTGTTTGCAGAATACAAATATTCACTACGGAACGTACGGTACAGATGTTGTAACTGCATTACCACGTGTTCTTCCAACCTTTCCCAAACAACTGCCGTTTTGACCACTTCTATTCAGCAGGTTATATTCCTTCTGAAATATTATAGCGTATATTCATTTTAGGGTATCTGAGTATTGATTACAAATGCTGTTTGACTTTTTTCCGCTAACTTTATGGATACTTTTGGGATATCGTTTGTCTGCATGGATGAAAGCCTTTGGGCAGGTGGATTACTGAACAAAACGCGCCAACCAAACGGAGCTATATGGATATAAAGAGGAACTTTATCGAACAAAAGGACCTTTTATTGTGTAACCTGAACGCTTTGAAATGCCATCAGAGGAAGATCATCAAAGGTAAGCGATTTATTTTATGCTATTTTTGAGTTTTGTGACACCTCTGCTGGTTATGTTATTATGCTAATTGAGTTGAGTGGGGGTGCTGTCCTCAGACAATCAAATGTTCTGCTTTCGCCGTAAAGCCTTTTTGAAATCTGACAATGCTGTTAGATTAACAAGAGTCTAAGCTTTTGAAGGGTGTGCAGCATTTGTATTTTCATGAACGTTTGAAATTAGTATTTTTGTAATTTGAATTTGGCACTCTGCATTTCACCGGATGTTGTCAAAATCGATCACGTTCACGGGATTGGATCCGTAACAGGTTAACTTGTTAGGGAGTGGCAGCTGAGGGGTCGGTTTTGGAGAGCCTGGCATGCCCAAAGTAAAATGCCTCCCATTCAGGCCCAGAAAATAGGATATGCAGATATTTGGTACCATTGGATAGGAAACACTCTGAATTTTCCAAAACTGTTAACCATTTGTCTGTGAGTAAAACAGAACGCATATAGCAGGCAAAACCCCGAGGAATTTCTGTCCTGGAAAAAGTGATTTTGACACATTGCTCATTTGGGCACCCCTCCCTCATGAAAATGACCATATAAGGGCATATGAATGCAGTACCCATCGCTTCCTCTGGATGTCAACAGTCTCGAGACAGTGTATTTTTTTCATTTTGGATGAAATAAGACCAGAGAAGAAGAGCAAACAAGGAAGTCACTCTGTCATGTAAACAGTACCCAGCGCGCGCTCCCGAGAAGTCACGCAGTGTCTTTTTTACCGTCGTTATCAATCAGTTTATATTCCGGTTGATTTATAATAGTAAATATACGTAAAAGTGTTCCTAAGGATACATTTAAAACTATGTTTGATTGTTTTTGGACAAGTTTATAGGTATAAGATGAATGAGTTCACGTCACGTTTCAATGGAGTAGTGGAAGCTGTCGTTTCTGATTATAACGTGCAAACCAAATGGAGGATTTATGGATAAAATACATTACTTTTTCTAACAAAAGAACCATGGATTGTCTTCGTTGGACACTTAGGATGACCTCAGCAGAAGTTCTTCAACAGGTAATTGATTTGTTTTCGCTGTGAAATGTGTTATGTGTGTACCATGATGGCTAATCGATTCATGGCTATGGGAAAAATATGTGAGGTGCTACTCTCAAACAATCAAATGTGCTGCTTTCGCCGTAAAGCCTTTTTGAAATCTGACAACGCTGTGATATTGCCAAGAAACAGAGCTTTTGATGAGTATGGAACACTTGTATATTGGTGGATGTTTAATAATTCAACTTTTGGATTTTGAATTTTGCGCCTTACATTTTACCTGGTAGTATCGGGAGCAGCCCGCTAGCGCCCCAGTGATCCCTGAGAAGTTTTAAGCACTTTTGAAGAGCAACCAGGCATCCTCTATCCTTCCAGGATACCCGGGCCAGGTCGATTAGAATGGCCTGCTCGCTGAAGTGTTTTAGGCAACGTTTGACAGTGAGGGGTGGTCGATCACTGCACGCAGGCAGTGATCGCTGAGATCCTGGTTGAAAAAGAAAAGTGCAAGCCGGTAAATCACTTCAGTTTTCGCTGTGCTGTGGTTTGTTATCTTCACCATTTATTTTTCTACAAATGGTGCATTCCTTTATAATTGTTTTTATGCATGCTCGACATGGCCTTCCAGGATACAATCCAAGGCACTAGATCTAAGTAAGAGGACTCTTAGTCCTTACCAGTCTCTGGGCAAAATCTGGCATTGTGTAAGGTTTTTGTCAATTATGTCCAATTCCAATCTATAAGATGACGACATACTTTGTTTTGGTGGCTTTTAGTCTTGAGGCATGCCTACTTTGCATTTGCCTGTTATTTTCCAGGAGCTGTATTCTCTTATTAAAGTAACTTCTGTATGAGATTAAGTTTGTGATATTTCAATGTGGGTGTATTATTATTATACTATAGACCTTCAATTTGATGATCGCCTCCTGTATGACACCTGTGCTACATGCTGCTTCCTTTGACACATGAGCTTCCTGTATGCTCATGAGGACAACTCCTTCCGCCACCTCTGTCACCTGAGCCTCCTTCTGTATGCTTGTGAGGAAGCCTCCTGGTACGATGGGGCGCGGTGTTGAGAAGGGGTCCAAGCCAGATGGCGAGAGAGGTATTGTTGTTGTGGTACTTTCCTTTGCTAGCCGGGAGATGCACCTGGCTCACGGCTAACTGGTGCTAGCTTCGGGGCAGGGGCGTTAGCCACTATAGCCACTCGGTAGCAGCGACGAATCCGGTGCCAGGGTCAAGAGCTTACGGCAAGGAACCGGTGGAGTAGTGGGTTCAAGCCGTGTTTGGGTGGAGTCCGGGTGAACACTGAGGGGGCCGGGAGGTGGGCCTGGCTCAGAGCTGGGTCACTCGGTGGCAGCTAGCTAGCTGTGGAGATCAGATGTTGTGGTCCAGGGTTTACGGCAGGGATCTGGCGTTGTAGTGGAGAAACAGTCCGATAGTGGTAGGCTGGCGAGTATTTTCCAGGCTAAAAAAGGGCTCGTGTCTGTGCAGAAGGTAAAGGCCGCTAACAGTGACTAAATAGCTAGTAGCTAATTAGCTGGCTAGCTTCCGATGGTGTTCTGGCTATAAGGTCTAAAAGATTGCGGTTCCGTAACACATTGGGTGAGGCAAGTTACCGGAAGGTATATTTAATATAAAATGGAAAAGAGATTGAAAATAAAATTGAAATATATACAAAAAGACGAAAAATACAAAAGTACACGAGAGGACGAACAAAAACACGTCTGCACTGCTACGCCATCTTGGATAAGTGCTTGAATTTTCCTGTCCTGCTAAGCTTTTTAAATGTAACAAGTACTTTTTGGTCTCAGGGAAAATGTATGGAGTAAAATGTACATTATTTTATTTAGGAATGTAGTGGAATAAATGGTCAAAATTATAAATAGTGAAGTATAGATACCCCTTACACCACTGCGGAAATGCCAGTCAGTGTTCGTCTTGCTGCCATCAAACAATGAAGAGGATCATTATAATATGGGTAATACTATTAAAATAATATAATGTTACTCTGATATAAATAAAAAAATCTAGATTCAAATGTTATGTTAGGCCAATGCATATACTGTAAGTTTGCATAGGCATCCCACAGAAAATGTTTTGAGACTGCAATTAAGCAGAAAAGGGCTGTAAAAAAAAGGGGCAGGCAACAATGACTTAATGTTTAACAAAGTTAATTTATCTTTACCATTTAACATGCAAACACTTCCCCCTTTTGTAAATAATAATTTGTTCTTAACTAACTAGCCTAGTTAAATAAAAATACATTTAAAAAAACAGATCGCGCATGAACAGTCATGTGACTGTTGGTTACCATAGCAATGTTTCCACCAGCTGGTCAATCAGCTCTTGTTAGTTAGCCTTGCAAGGTCAGTCCAGTTTGCAGTGTCACAATTGCCATTTTTGACAGGTAAGGAGTCACAAACAAATCAGAACCACAACAAATGTTATATAGATGTGTTTAGGGAGCATTACATTGATCTGTAGCTATTGAAAACATTTTTATGAGCCAGTTTGCTAGCTAACTATCATACATTGTTTGATAAGTTAGCTAGCTTTGAAGAACATAACTTGAAACGTTTATTTTCGTTGACAAATGAGTGATACCACTAATAGCATGTAGGTTAAACAAGTGGATTCGGGGATCAAGTGTAGCTGGGCCTGGCTTAAACTGGATGCAACTATAGAGGTGAAAAGAACACCACACAGTTTCCCTCTTTCTCACTTTTTCAATACAGTGGATTAAAAGGGGTATGCCAGGTGTACTCTCTGCCTGAAAGAGATCAATTATGCAAACATAGGGTATCATGCTCTGCTGGTACATAAACAAATATATATATTTGTTTATAATTTCACCTATTTAACCAGGTAGGCCAGTTGAGAACAAGTTCTTATTTATAACTGCGACCTGGCCAAGAGTGCAACACAAACAAACAACAGAGTTACACATGGAATAAACAAACGTACAGTCAATAACACAATAGGATTTTTAAATATAATTGTAGAACAGATGTCCACAGGCAGAAAGTGTACAATGTAATAATGTGCAGTGTAGCCCAAAGATATTGATTTTGTTGTGTGGAACTTGACAATAACACTTGTGAGTGAGGGGGGATTATACATTTTTCTACTCAGTGAACCTTGTTTCATTCATATTCTTTGATGTTTAATTAGTTAAAACCTGCATTTCCCCCTAGCAGGGATTTCTTTGCATGTTTCAGTCCCCCCAAAAAGTGTCACCTTTTTGGGCCCTCACCAGTTTGCATCCCTGTAAATTGCTACAAAACAAATGAGAGGTTGAAAGACTGGTGAGGAACAAGAAGCCACTCGATTTATGCAGCTGCTGAGAGTAACTCAAGCCTATTGCGACAAAAAACAAAGATCTCTTTACCATGCTCAGACAGCTGGGAACACCCACATGTCTTACCTTTAGCGCTGCAGAAATGCCATGGCCAGAAGTGATAACAGCAATCAAGGCACAGCAAGGTGAAGATGTAAACTTTTCAGAGTTGGACTGGTCTGCAAAATGTGTCATACTACGGAGCAACCCTGTCACAACCATGCGCATGTTTGATAAACTCGTCGATGCATTGATGAGAGATCTGGTCATGTCGCCTGCCCAGACCCTTTGTGATGTCATAGACTTTCTACAGAGTAGAGTACCAGGCTAGAGGTAGTCCTCACATTCATGACTTGTTCTGGGTCAAAGATGCCCCAGAATTTGAAACAGACTCAGATTACAAAGTTTGTGCGTTTGCCGATAAGCACATAAAATGTGACTATTCAAACAAAGCTGCAGCCACTGATGGATTTGCTCTAAGACCCCAAAACATATTTTGAAAGCATCCCACAGTTACTTGCAAAATGTAATCTGAGCTGCGATGAATACATGCAATGCCTTGATGCGCACAACAAATCTAGTGTGCTTGTGATGAAGCGTGTTCTAAAGGACTCCTGGGGCTACACTTGCTGAAGGCCTGGAATGCCAACATGGACATTCAATACATCCTTAATCCATACATTCTGTCCTATATATCCAAGGCTGAGCACGAGATGAGTGACTACCTGGAAACGGTAATCAAAGAGATGGATCACACCAACATGTCTGAGCATGATGAAATTAATCAGATTATGCAGGCGTACTCTAAAAACAGAGAGGTCAGTGCTCAGGAGGCTGTCACACGCACGTGTGGTTTGAAGCTGAGGTCCTGCTCACGTCTTGTTATTTTCATACCAACCGATGACAATGCTTTGAAAATGAGTCTTCCGATGAGGGCCCTGGAGAACAAAACGCCAGATTCTGAGGATATTTGGAGGTCCGGTTTACCAGAGAAAAACAAAGCCAGACGGACCAGACTTCGAAACAATGTGTATGCCTGAGTTTGTTTCAACGTGCAGGGTTGTCTACGGTAAAAAGATCAATTGTGAAAACATCTTGCCCCTTCTGAACGACATGGGACACATCCAAAAGCGTACAAGAGGGAAACCTGCCGTCTTCAAATTTGCCCGCTTTTCGAAAGAAAAACCATCTAGTGAAGTAAATTACCGAGCAGATTCGCAGCTGAAATCTGAACATTTCCCCATCTATCAAGAATTGTTTTTGTGAAACTACTGGGAACAGATTTACTTCGTTCGGTATTTGACATCGTCACGCGTAACAAGGGCGTCTAAGAAACAACACGGCAGTAGATAAGGCCATCGAGGCATTCAAACGAAACGGACCCTCCGAGGATGCATAGGCAACACTGGCACCCACATCAGAGATGGTCCAGTTAGAAAGTGCTATGGAACGTCAGGCAGTAGATCCAGATGAGCAAACTGAACACGATGACATTTCTGAATACAGCAAAGATTCCAAGGAAAGAGCCACAACTATGGCAGTAATGGAGGGTCCTCAAATAAGTCCTGAAGTCTTGCGGCAAATTGACCAAAATCTCAATCAAATACAAGCTTCGATATTCTACACCGTCCGTGATTAGTGCAAAAGGCTTATTTGCAGCCAAAATTTTGATAAAAACATTCTACTTTGTGACAGGCGGCACAGGTACTGTAAAAAAATATATTTAAAAAAATGTAATAGATTCACACCTCATCAAGTGCATCTACACAGAGGCTTCAAAGATACTGTGCAAATTGCCCGGTGTCCGTGAAGAGAGTGACATGTCTGTCTATGCCCAGTGTGATTTTAACAGCATTTACCGGCACTGCAGCCTTTAACATCTCAGGCAAAACCTTGCATGCGGCCCTTAAACTCCCGAGAAGCTTTACGCCTCCTTACCAGTCACTTGGAAACTGCTTGAATGAAGTGAGGGCTAAACTATTGTATGTTCAGATTATCGTCATTGAGGTGTCAATGGTCTTGAAACCAATATTTGCCTATGTAAACTGGAGACTGCCTATGTAAACTGAAAAGGTAGCAAGAAACCTTTTGGAGGAATGGGAGACTTTTACCAGTTGCCACCGATGGAACATGCTAAACCCATGTGCTTGTTTGAAAGACATGTGCTGGACTTTTGGCAAGACACCTTTCAGATGGTAACCCTGACTGAGATCATGCGACAGAAAGAGGACGTTGTCTTCGCACAACTGTTGAACAGGCTTCCCATCAAACGGAAAGGGAAGCCTTATCTGACGGCAACAAAGCTTTCCTTGGCCAGGCAGTGACCGACCCATCCGATTGCCCAACTGTGTTACACATTTTTGCCACCACCACATTGCAACCACAATTATGGCACTCTATTACAATATCATAAAAATGTATGCACATGACTACAAAAAGGATCCCAAAATATGGGAGATGAAGAGGCAAGCCGTTCCCTTTAAAAAGGTACCACACAAGAATTGCCCAACAAACTACAAGCCGCAGAGGGCGCTCGTGTTATGCTCACAAGAAACATTGACATGGATGACGGATTGGTAAATGGCTCGTTTGGCAAGATTGTGAAGATAGTTACCTGCATGCAGGACGACGTTCCATCAGTACACATGCTTGGTCTTGAGCTCGACAATCCACTTGCAGGCCAGAATCACGACGGACCTGAAAACCTGAACAGTAAGGGAGTGGTTCGCCGTCAGTTCCCCATAAAACTGGCCTTTGCTTGCACGGGACATAAGGTTCAGGGCATCACGGTTTCACTAAAGCGTATTTTCCAACCAGGCATAGCGTACGTCGCGCTCAGTCGAACTACCTCAGTCCGTGGATTACGCATTACTGAATTTGACAAGAATAAAATATATTCTGATCCGGAAATATGATCCGGACACCACACACGACTCCACAACAAACACTCATAGCTATTCACCACAACGTGGAGGGATTGTTTGCGCGCATCAATGACGTAATTTCTCACCACGAGTTATTTCTTGCAGATGTTTTGTGTTTCACAGAAACTAAACTGTTTGGCTCTTTGGTTCCTGACAATCTACAGTTAGGAGACTACCGTATCTTTTAACAGAACAGACAAGTCTCTTACACAAACTACCCACATTTATCCAACAAACATGGAGGTGGAGTAGCAATTTATGTAAGAAAAACTCCCTTTTAAGGGCACAACATTCAGTACATACAGAATGTGACCGACTTGGAATTCATGGTAGTCAAGATCACGGTCTCAGTCGATGCATTGATTGTCACTGTCTACAGACCACCGAACTACTGTATTGCCCAATTCTTACCAAATCTTGCGAACCTCCTGAACTCTCTGGCCATCGTAAATCATCATCCGACCATCGTCTATGGTCAATCAAACCCTTCTTAACGTTATTTCACGAGAGAGGGTACACACGGGATTGTATCACATCTAATAATACAGTTTCTGCTACCACAGAAAATAATACCCTGCTGAATCCAGTATTCATTTCTCGACCACAAAGTTGCCTCCATTCAGGTGTGCTGCAGACGTTCTACAGCTATCACAATTCAGTGTACTGCATGTTAATCTCTCAGGTATGAATCTTGACAAACATTCATGACATTTCACTGCTTGCATTAGTTAAGTCCTATTCATGTAAGTGTACAAAAACAAAAGTATATTGAAAAATGATAGATAGTTGTATGTTTAAGTAATGACTAAGAATATTCCATTCTGAAAATGTATGCAATGGGGTTAAAGAACAAACAAAAGAATCCAATCATGTGTGTGCCTAGAACTTTTTAGGGACTAGGACATGGTGTATTTGAGAGAACAAAATACTTATTGTGAGAACAACTAGATAAGAAAGGCCTCCCTGTCCTCGGGAAGGGAGGAATGGCTAGGAGCTGTCCAGATGGACTTATGTTACAGAAAAGTGATAAGCCGCTGTGGGAAAGTACTATTGTCGGGAACTGGAACACGTACACGTCGATTGTCGTACACGTCGATCCAGAGCATCCCAAACATGCTCATGTCTGGTGAGTATGCAGGCCATGGTGAACTGGTACATTTTCAGCTCCCAAAAATGGTGTACAGATCCTTGACATGGGGCCGTGCATTATCATGCTGAAACATGAGGTTATGGCGGCGGATAAATGGCACGACAATGGTTCTCAGGATCTCGTCACGGTATCTCTGTGCTTTCAAATTGTCATTGATAAAATGCAATTGTGTTCGTTGTCGGGACCATAACCCCACCACGGGGCGCTTTGATCAGAACGTCGACATCAGCAAACCCGCTCGCCCACACGACAACATTACACGTGGTCTATGATGAGGCTGGTTGGACATACTTCCAAATTCTCCAAAAAATATGTTTGAGGCAGCTTATGGTAGATAAATTAATGTTTAAATCTCTAGCAAAAGCTCTGGTGGACATTCCTGCAGTCAGCTTGCCAGTTGCGTGCTCCCTCAACTTGAGACATCGGTGGCATTGTGTTGTGACAAAACACACTTTCGTGGCTTTTTATTGTCCCCATCAAAGTGCACCTGTGTAATTATCATGCTGTTTAAATCAGATTCTTGATGTGCTACACCTGTTAGATGGATGGATTATCTTGGGAAAGGAGAAATACTCACTAACATAGATGTAAACACATTTGTGCACAACATTTGAGAGGGATAAGCTTTTTGTGCATATGGAAAATGGGAACCAATACTTTACATGTTAGGTTTATTTTTTTTCAGTACAATTGACGCACTGTCTAAAGTAACGAGGTTGATATGGTAGGCTGTCTATTTAGGTGCTTCAATTTAGAAACTTTAACTTTTCATTACCACAGCTTAAGCAAGCCCCACAACTTTTGAGTAGACTTGTTTACGTGCTGCTGTGCGTTTTGTTGCTAACCTAACTTTGCTACCTGACAGTTTTACGGTTTTTACTTTGTATCATTACTGCTTATTTTTTTCATTCAACTTTTTCACCCGACGCTTTATCTGGACGTGTTTCTGGCCAGACCTCCACCAACCGAAGCTAAGTAGTAACATTAACATCATGCCTTCTAATTGCAGTCGCTGTACTCAACATACAGTGAGAACGGTCGGCTTATATGAGATAGCTGTGCTGCAAGCCCAGCTTCAGACGCAATCGTTAGGCAAGGGAAATGTAAGTGTAGGAAAGGATGAAACAGCGTCTGTGCCACCAGTAAGTACAGATAGTCGAGAAATCCTCGCACAGTCCCGCAGAGCCGGACAATTTTCTCACGGCTTCTGGAAGGAAATGCTGGAGCAATGCTCAACCGTGTCGCCATTCAGCCGACAGAAACTTTCAACCGGTTTTCCCCATTAAGCAGCGGTCGGAGTCAGAGGCCGAGCCTTCTCTGGTCTCTACTCCTCCCACACGGGTCTGAGATGCCGAGGCCTCCCACCATTAGCACTGACAAATTGAAAACTCTAGTCATTGGCGACTCCATTACTCGCAGTATTAGACTTGAAGCGAATCACCCAGCGATCATACACTGTTTACCAGGGGCAGGGCTACCGAATGCTAAGGCTAACTCTGAAGATGGTGCTGGCTAAGGCTAAATCTGGCGAGTGTAGAGAGTATAGAGATATTGTTATCCACGCGCGCACCAACGATGTTAGGATGAAACAGCTCAGAGGTCACAAAGCGCAACATAGCTTCAGCGTGTAAATCAGCTAGAAAGATGTGTCGACATCGAGTAATTGTCTCTGGCCCCTCCCAGTTAGGGGAGTGATGAGCTCTACAGCAGAGTCTCACAACTCAATCGCTGGTTGAAAACTGTTTTCTGCCCCACACAAAAGATAGAATTTGTAGATAATTGGCCCTCTTTTTCTGGGACTCACTACAAACAGGACCAAGCCTGGCCTGTTGAGGAGTGACGGACTCCATCCTAGCTGGAGGGGGTGCTCTCATCTTATCGACGAACATAGACAGGGCTCTAACTCCTCTAGCTTCACAATGAGATAGGGTGCAGGCCAGGCAGCAGGCTGTTAGCCAGCCTGCCAGCTTAGTGGAGTCTGCCACTAGTACAGTTAGTGTAGTCAGCTCAGCTATCTCTATTGAGACTGTGTCTGTGCCTCGACCTAGGTTGGGCAAAACTAAACATGGCGGTGTTCGCCTTAGCAATCTCACTCAGAATAAAGACCTCCTCCATTGCTGCTATTATTGAAAGAGATTGTGATACCTCACATCTCAAAATGGGGCTACTCAATGTTAGATCCCTCACTTCCAAGGCAGTTCTAGTCAATGAACTAATCACTGATCATAATCTTGATGTGATTGGCCTGACTTGAAACATGGCTTAAGCCTGATGAATTTATTGTGTTAAATGAGGCCTCACCTCCTGGTTACACTAGTGACCATATCCCCGCAAGATCCTCGCAAAGGCGGAGGTGTTGCTAACATTTACAATAATAGCAAATTTCTATTTACAAAACAAAAAACGACGCTTTGCTTTGAGCTTCTAGTCATGAAATCTATGCAGCCTACTCAATCACTTTTATAGCTACTGTTTACAGGCCTCCCTGGGCCATATACAACATTCCTCACTGAGTTCCCTGAATTCCTATCGGACCTTGTAGTCATGGCAGACAATATTCTAATTTTTGGTGACTTTAATATTCACATGGAAAAGTCCACAGACCCACTCCAAAAGGCTTTGAGCCATCATCGACTCTGTCGGTTTTGTTCAACATGTCTCCGGACCTACTCACTGCCACAGTCATACTCTGGACCTAGTTTGTCCGCTGGAATAAATGTTGTGGATCTTAATGTTTTTCCTCATAATCCTGGACTATCGGACCACCATTTTATTACGCTTGAAATCGCAACAGATAATCTGCTCAGACCCCAACCAAGGATCATCAAAGTCGTGCTATAAATTCTCAGACATCCCAAAGATTCCTAGATGCCCTTCCAGAATCCTTCCACCTACCCAAGGACGTCAGAGTACAAAAAATCAGTTAACCACCTAACTGAGGAACTCAATGTAACCTTGGCGCAATACCCTAGATGCAGTTGCACCCTAAAAACAAAAACATTTGCCAAAAAAACTAGCTCCCTGGTATACAGAAAATACCCAGCTCTGGAAGCAAGTTACCAGAAAATTGGAACGGAAATGGCGCCACACCAAACTGGAAGTCTTCCGACTAGCTTGGAAAGACAGTACCGCGCAGTATCAAGAGCCTCACTGCTGCTCGATCATCCTATTTTTCCAAGTTAATTGAGGAAAATAAGAATAATCCAAAAGTTTCTTTTGATACTGTCACAAAGCTAACTAAAAGCAGCATTCCCAAGAGAGGATGGCTTTCACTTTAGCAGTGATTCATTCATGAACTTCTTTGAGGAAAAGATCATGATCATTAGAAAGCAAATTACGGACTCCTCTTTAAATCTGGCGTATTCCTCCAAAGCTCAGTTGTCCTGAGTCCACACAACTTTGCCAGGACATAAAATCAAGAGAGACACTCAAGTTTTTTAGTACCATATCTCTTGACACATTGATGAAAATAATCATGGCCTCTAAACCTTCAAGCTGCATACTGGACCCTATTCCAACTAAACTACTGAAAGAGCTGCTTCCTGTGCTTGGCCCTCCTATGTTGAACATAATAAACAGCTCTCTATCTACCGGATGTGTACCAAACTCACTAAAAGTGGCAGTAATAAAGCCTCTTAAAAAGCCAAACCTTGACCCAGAAAATATAAAAACTATCGGCCTATATCGAATCTTCCATTCCTCTCAAAAATTTTAGAAAAAGCTGTTGCTTGCAGCAACTCACTGCCTTCCTGAAGACAAACAATGTATAATAAACGCTTCAGTCTGGTTTTAGACCCCATCATAGCACTGAGACTGCACTTGTGAAGGTGGTAAATGACCTTTTAATGGCGTCAGACCGAGGCTCTGCAACTGTACTCATGCTCCTAGACCTTAGTGCTGCTTTTGATACCATCGATCACCACATTCTTTTGGAGAGATTGGAAACCCAAATTGGTCTACATGGACAAGTTTTGGCCTGGTTTAGATCTTATCTGTCGGAAAGATATCAGTTTGTCTCTGTGGATGGTTTGTCCTCTGACAAATCAACTGTAAATTTCGGTGTTCTCAAGGCTCTGTTTTGGGACCACTATTGTTTTCACTATATATTTTACCACTTGGTGATGTCATTCGAAACATAATGTTAACTTTCACTGCTGCTATGCGGATGACACACAGCTGTACATTCGATGAAACATGGTGAAGCTCCCAAAATTGCCCTCCCTTGAAGCCTGTGTTTCAGATGATAAGGAAGTGGATGGCAGAAAATTTTTCTACTTTTAAACTCTGATAAACAGAGATGCTAGTCCTAGGTCCCAAGAAACAAAGAGATCTTCTGTTGAATCTGACAATTAATCTTGATGGTTGTACAGTCGTCTCAAATAAAACTGTGAAGGACCTCGTTACTCTGGACCCTGATCTCTCTTTTGACGAACATATCAAGACTGTTTCAAGGACAGCTTTTTTCACATTTACAACATTGTAAAATTAGAAACTTTCTGTCCAAAAATGATGCAGAAAAAGTTAATCCATGCATTTGTAACTTCTAGGTTAGACTACTGCAATGCTTTATTTTTCCGGGTTATCCGGATAAAGCACTAAATAAACTTCAGTTAGTGCTTAACACGGCTGCTAGAATCTTGACTAGAACCCCAAAATTTGATCATATTACTCCAGTACTAGCCTCTCTCTACACTGGCTTCCTGTTAAGGCAAGGGCTGATTTCAAGGTTTTACTGCTAACCTACAAAGCATTACATGGGCTTGCTCCTACCTATCTTTCTGATTTGGTCCTGCCGTGCATACCTACACGCACGCTACGGTCACAAGGACGCAGGCCTCCTTACTGTCCCTAAAATTTCTAAGCAAACAGCTGGAGGCAGGGCTTTTTCCTATAGAGCTCCATTTTTATGGAATAGTCTGCTCTATCCATGTGAGAGACGCAGACTCGGTCTCAACCTTTAAGTCTTATTGAAGACTCATCTCTTCAGTAGGTCTTATGACTGAGTGTAGTCTGGCCCAGGAGTGTGAAGGTGAACGGAAAGGCACTGGAGCAACGAACCACCCTTGCTGTCTTTGCCTGGCCGGTTCCCCTCCACTGGGATTCTCTGCCTCTAACCCTATTACAGGGGCTGAGTCACTGGCTTCTGGTGCCGTGGCGAGAGATCTTGTGGGCTATACTGCCTTGTCTCAGGATGGTAAGTTGGTGGTTGAAGATATCCTCTAGTGGTGTGGGGCCTGTGCTTCGCAGAGTGGGTGGGGTTATATCCTGCCTGTTTGGCCCTGTCCGGGGTTTCACGGACGGGCCACAGTGTCTCCCGACTCTCCTGTCTCACCCCCCAGTATTTATGCTGCAGTAGTTTATGTGTCAGGGGGTGCTAGGGTCCGCCTGTTATATCTGGAGTATTTCTTCTCTTATCTGGTGTCCTGTGCGAATTTAAGTATGCTCGCTCTAATTATCTCTCTCTTTCTTTTTTTCTTCTCTCTCTCTCTCTCTCTCTCTCTCGGAGGACCTGAGCATTAGACCATTCCTCAAGGCCTACCCGGATGTCCCGAGTCCACCTGGCCATGCTGCTTCTCCAGTTACAACTGTTCTGCCTGTTTTATGAACATTTTAAAATCTTGTCCATGTTCTGTTATAATCTGCACCCGCACAGCCAGAAGAGGACTGGCCACCCTCACAGCCTGGTTCCTCTCTAGGTTTCTTCCTAGGTTTTGGCCTTCTAGGGGAGTTTTTCCTAGCCACCGTGCTTTTACACCTGCATTGCTTGCTGTTTGGGGTTTTAGGCTGGGTTTCTGTACAGCACTCTGTGACATCAGCTGATGTAAGGGGGGCTTTATAAATAAATTTGATTTGATTTGAACTTTACAAGTTACCATCTAAGCTTAGATATTCGTCATACTTCTGTTTCTTCCGCACGCTAAATTCCGCAATGGCCTCGATCATGTTGCTTGTATACAACTTTTTGATATCTGCTATACCTTTTACGTTATTCACTTTGTCATCTTTTTACACTCCATCCGTTAACATGGGATTTGTCATTGTAAGGCTCCCCCATTGTGACATCAATTCAAACTGTTATTTTAGAACTGAAATCATGCAACTTTTGATGCAAATCAGCAAATACTTCCACTTTGCAACCACTTAGCCATACCAGCTTAGTCTACTTCTCTGCTACTCAAATCTGACGTTTGTAAAAAAAATATATATTTGGATCAAAAGATATAGCAGTTTAAGTAAATGCACCAACATTTTCTGTAACATTTTGCAAACATCCGGTTTGACGACTACCGCAACAAGTTAGACAAAACGTTTGAGTGTATGGGATATTTGTCTACTTCTCTGCTATTCATACCTGTTTGCGGAATCTAAATATTTACTACGTAACTTACGGTACAGCTGTTTTTGTAACTGCATTACCACGTGTTTTTCCAACTTTTCCCAAACAGCTGCCGTTAACCACTAACGCAACAATTTAGAGACATTTAAGGGATGAAATCTTCCCCTACTCTGCTTTTCAAATACGAAGTCTGAATTCAAATCAAGCGTACTTATCTGTAACTAGAGCCATTTTCATAACCCATCGCCTGTCTTTCAAGCCTATGTTAATCATGTGAAAAGTTAGCAGATATTACCTTCCAAACAACTATCATTTTGACCACTAAACCAAAGTTCTCTACTTCTCTGCTTGTCAACTGCGGAGAAGGAAAAAGGAAAAAAATTCAAGGGATATCGATTTAAGTAAC
This sequence comes from Brachymystax lenok tsinlingensis, assembly GCA_030435695.1. NCBI lineage: Eukaryota > Metazoa > Chordata > Actinopteri > Salmoniformes > Salmonidae > Brachymystax > Brachymystax lenok. The sequence goes on along the minus strand of CM059807.1, from coordinate 46,124,675 downwards.
CCCTCAACTGCTTTCTCCTGAAAACTGCTGTATCAATACTGAGATTCCAAACTAGAACCATTGCTAAGATATTTTTCCAACTGGCCTGGACCAATGCCGACCCATCACGACTGGACCACAGACATGATTTGCCCAAGTTTTTTTTCTTCTCTCAACTGGCTCCGCCGTTGCAACGTCCCCTAAATGCCCATCCGTGGGCCGCTAGCTGTCCAGAGCACATCGGACTGTTAGCTTAACTTCTTAAGGAGCGGCAGCAGAGGTGACGGTTTTGGAGAGTCTGGCGTGCCCAAAGTAAAATGCCTGCCACTCAGGCCCAGAAAATAGGATATGCACATAATTAGTACTATTGGATAGGAAACACTGAAGTTTCTAAGAGTGTTAAAATAATGTGAGTATAACAGAACTGATATAGCAGGCGATAAGCCGAGGAAAATCCATCCGGATTTGCAGTTTTTTTGTACTTGACCTTCTCCAGGCTGCCTATTCATTTTTATTTTAACCAGGACTGAGACTGCAGTACCTATGGCTTCCACTAGATGTCTCTATACAAAGACTGGGAGCGATAGGAGTAAGCAAAACGGATAGGAACAGGAAATGGTCAAGGGAGCTCAGATGTCAACAAGATTTCTTGGGCAAGAGACTGGGTGCACGCCCCACTTTATTTTACTTATATAACATATAGGTGACCATCCGAGTGAAATATTATCGCTAATATTCATAAAAGGATAGCTAAGGATGCATTATAACTTGTCTTGGATTTGTTTAGGAAAAGTTTATAGGTATATTTGAACGTGTTCTCTTCACCTTTCAATGGGCGATTCGACATTGGATTTTCTGAACATAATGCGCCAACCAAACTGAGATTTATGGATATAATAAATGACTTTTTCTAACAAAAGAACCATTGGATGTCTTCGTTGGACACTTGGGAAGACCTCAGCAGAAGTTCTTCGAAAGGTAAGGGATTTGTTTTCGCTGTGATATGGGTTGTGTGTGAACCTGCGCTGGTTTATGAATTTATGCTAATGCAGAAATATTAGAGGTGCTATCCTCAAACAATCAAATGGTTTGCTTTGCCGTAAAGCCTTTTTGAAATCTGACAATGCTGTGATATTGCCAAGAAGCAGAGCTTTTGATGACTATGCAACACTTGTATATTGATGAAGGTTTAATAATTCAACGTTTTGGATTTTGAATTTGGCGCCTTACATTTCACAGGGTAGTGTCGGGAGCGGCCCGCTAGTGCGCCACTACTCCCTCAGTTGTCACCAAAGCCCCATATACTACCAAACATTGCGACCTGTACGCTCTCTTTGGCTGGCCCTCACTACATACTCGTCGCCAGACCCACTGGCTCCAGGTCATCTACAAGTCTTTTGTAGGTAAAGCCCCACCTTATCTCAGCTCACTGGTCACCATAGCAGCACCTACCTGTAGCACGCTCCAGCAGGTATATTTCACTGGTCACCCCTAAAGCCAATTCCTCCTTTGGCCGCCTTTCCTTCCAGTTCTACGCTGCCAATGACTGGAACGAACTACAAAAATCACTGAAGCTGGAGACTCAGATCTCCCTCACTAGCTTTAAGCACCAGCTGTCAGTGCAGCTCACAGATCTCTGCACCTGCACATAGCCCATCTGTAAACAGCCCATCCTACTACCTCATCCCCATACTGTATTTATTTATATTGCTCCTTTGCACCCCAGTATCTCTACTTGCACATTCAACTTCTGCACATCTACCATTCCAGTGTTTAATTGCTATATTGTAATTACCTCGCCACCATGGCCTATTTATTGCCCTACCTCCCTTACCTCATTTGCACTCACTGTATATAGACTTATTTTTCTACTGTGTTTGTCTATTCCATTTGTAACTCTGATGTGTTGAACTGCTGTGCTTTATCTTGGCCAGGTCGCAGTTGTAAATGAGAACTTGTTCTCAACTAGCCTACCTGGTTAAATAAAAGGTGAGAAAGTGACACTGCAGGCCTGAATTAAAAGGAGAGTGAGAAGAGTGGCTAAGATTCTAAAGCTTCCCATTGTGACATCATCACTTCATCTGACATTCTCTCACAATTACACAACTTCTGATCGCACATTTAACTACTTACCATGTTCACACTACTGACCACAACAGCCCAACTTCTGACCACATCTAGTATCCATAAATCACACATTTACATAACAACCACACACCTTCTGACCACACATCTAACTACTGACCATATCCAAACTACTGAACCACAACTACATACCTCAACCACACATCTAACTACTGACCAAATCTACTGACTTGATGGGAATTAAAATGACACTTTCACACATCTTTCACTACCACAAACGTTTAAAGAGATTTAGCTAGTCCCACAACTTTACTTGTAAAAAGTTTAGTTGTTAGTCTTCTTCATCCGCACGCTACTCCTCCTACACCGTTTAAGCTTGAAATGTTGTTCCAACTTCAAAAACGTGCGGAACGGTCTCGATCGAGTTGCTTGTATACAACTTTTTGATATCTGTTAAACTAGTCAGTTTTTTCCCCCAAATCTGCTAACATGGGATGTCAAGATTCTAAGGCTCCCCATTGTGACATCACTTCCAACTGTCATTTTCTGTGAGTGAAATCATGCAACCTTTTGACCCAAATCAGCTAATAATTCCACTTTGCAACAACTTAGACAAAAGGCTTACCAGCTTTGTCTACTTCTCTGCTACTCAAATCTGGCGTTTGGACAAAACATTATATTCAGATCAAAAGTTACAGCAGTTTAAGTAACCACAACATTTCGCAAAAAAGTTAAGAGTATGGGATATTCGTATACTTCTCTAAGAAGAAAACAGAATACATGTCTCTCAATTTAAAGTCTGTATTTAAACCATATCAGCATGTGTACATTGACGTTTGTAAAAAGGTAATACAGATGTTTCATATACTTCTGTGCGCACACACACACACACACAGGAAAGCATAAAATGTTCCTTCCGTTTGCAGAAGTCATTTATCAGACAAAGAGCAGTCACATTGATTGAGAATATTTAACAGATAAAGAAATTATACAAGATTTATCACGACAAAAGAAAAAAGGATGAAAAAGCTAATTAAGGAAGAATTAACTATGCAATTTCCATGCCGCATATTTCCACCCCTTTAGAAAAGAAACAGAAGCGGCTACTCATACAAGAGGCCACTTGTGTTGAGAGACACTGGGGGTGCATTTCAATAGTGTATAGTGGCTTACTTTCCTCATCTCTTCATTTACAAACATTTGAAGTATTATCCGGAGCAATTAGGGTTAAGTGCCTTGCTGAAGGGTACATCAGATGTTTCACCTAGTCGGCTCTGGGATTCGAACCAGCGACCTTTCGAGTTACTGGCCCAACGCTCTTAACCACTAGGCTACCATCAGGTTACATTCTTTCAGATCCACAAATTAAATAAAAGGCTAATATTTAATCAGAGGCGTTGATGGAGCACGTGACATATTTAAGCACTTACCGTGAATGCTATCTCCGCAAAACGCCGTAACATTGCCTTTAAAAAGGTGCATTGTCGACAGCCCTCTATAAATGCGCATCAGATTGAATCCGAGCCTAAGACCTGGTGTAAGACAAGAGTGGATGGCGCTTGATTCTTCCAAGGGAACAGGTGTGGTTCTTTGTCTATTTCTACATGAACCAAGCACAAGTCCAGCAAGGGGACTGGGGGGTTTATGTACAAGAGTGTGGGTGAGTAAATGTTTTTTTATGAATCATTAAATTCTAGTTCTGTGGGTGTCATCTCAAAAGTTACAAATAGGATATGAATCATGTAATCAACAGGCAGCGGAAAGAATACATACCACAGTATGACATTCCAGTTTCGAACAAGCACCACACTCAATTTATTTTTCTGGCTTCTGGACACAGCGATCATGGTTGGGGCCAATAGCATTTAAATTCAGTCAAGTCAGTAGACCCTTTTAAATTCAATTCATGAATGCAAGTGGCCCTTTGTTCTCAAAGAGGGTTCCTCGCTTTGAGTTGAAATTGAATTAATTTACTTACCAAACTGAATTAAAATGCAACTTTACCAAGATGCAAACTGAGGGCAACAATAACAGACCATTAACATTTCTCAACTACCCTTTAAACCCACCACACAGGTCCTACTCAAGAGATCCTTTCTAAAAATCACAAGATAACAAATCATAAAATCGTCAAGAACAGGGTGGTCTATCCATTTATGTGGAGCTGTTTGAGGAACTGAATATCATTCATTAGAGTATCAATAACATTGGTACTCTATCATAGAGGAATAAGACCTCTTGGTGCAGAGAGCTGCTGTGTAGTGAAACTCAGGTAAGGGGAGTTGAGTTGACCGGTGTCTCTGATGGGTGAGTCAGAATGTTTGGGACTCATTATTTAAGGTTTTTGATCTGCTGGTTGGTGTTGTTGATCTTGAGGTCTAGCTTGTCCACTTTGCCCAGCAGATTGTCCAGAGAAGTGTCCTGATTCTCAATTTCAGACTGGAGGCCCAGTCCCAGGTTCTTTAACCTTCCCAGGCCCAGGGACATCTCATCTGGAGCAGTTCAAGAAAACAGCGGTTCATTAGAATGAGTAAAAACTTCACACAAAAACAGATGTTACTGCTGATAAAGGAGTCACAATCTTTTGTTGATCGCCATCAAAAGTTATTAATAAAATTAAGACAAATGTAATTGTTTATTTCCAATAGGTCCTAGAAGGCTCTTACCTAAGTTGTTGTCCAGTGTCTGGTGTGCAGCTCTAAGCTGTCTGTTTGCAGGGTAGCCATTTTGACTGGATGAGCTGTCATCTGATGCAAATGTGCCGAACCCTACACCACACACAGGTGGAGATGTCATTGACAGAAAGTTATCCTTTTGCTTAAAGTAGCTGCCAAGTGTTCCAGATTTCTAGGAAATATGACCTATAATTCATTACAATATGAGCAAAATAAAGACATAGAAATGCTGCTTGTCATTTGCATAATAGTGATCAACAAATCACAGACGGGCCTGTCTCGGCCAAAGTATGTGAGGTCTCATTTAAAATCCATAGATTAGGGCCTAATTAATTTCAATTGACTGATTTCCTTATATGAACTGTATGTAACTCAGAAAAATATTTGAAATTGTTGCGTTTATCATTTTGAAACCGTATGTTTGAGATGGGGTGTTTTTGGTTTACTTTGTGTTGGCCACCACTACAATTAAAAGGATGAATCAATAACATTTGGGTATGGGTTAACAAAATAAATTGCTAAATAATGTTTACACACACATTATAGTCATAACTACTGTTCCCTGAAGGAGGGAAACGAGGTACAACACCGCTATGGGGAGTAGTGCACGCTAGCGCCCTCTACTGAACTACAGTCAAATCACGGCTGACATGGCTAATAAGCCCCAACTTTCCACAGGTGATAAACCAGAGGGCCAAACATAATTTCCCTCCTTCAGGGAACAGTAGATAGTCACAACTGTACGTTCTCTTTCAGTCGGTCAACTCGGTAGAACAACTATGAGGACATGAAATCACACCCCAAGCAAACACCAAATTAAATGACCCACGGCAGACAGAGATCCAACTCAGCAGGAAAACCTGTTGCGCCATGCCTAATGACCCTCTCCTGCCCCAGCTGTAAGCACACTGTGGGCAGTGCCATCCAAGCATGGTAATGCCAAACTTTCCGCATCACAAATATCGCCTACAGGCAACCATTTAAAACACCCCTGGTGGAGTGAGCACGCACCAGGGTTTCCGTTATGAAAATGTGGCACTGTTCAGATGTAACAAGACCTGCACAGGATCTTGTTACACGTGGTCTGCCACTGCGAGGACGATCAGCTGTCCGTCCTGTCTCCCTGTAGCGCTGTCTAAGGCGTCTCACAGTATGGACATTGCAAGTCATTGCCCTGGCCACATCTGCAGTCCTCATGCCTCCTTGCAGCATGCCTAAGGCACGTTCACACAGATGAGCAGGGGCTCTGGGCATCTTACTTTTGGTGTTTTTCCAGAGTCAGAAAGGCCTCTTTAGTGTCCTAAGTTTTTTATACCTGTGACCTTAATTGCATACCGTCTGTAAGCTGTTAGTGTCTTAACGACCATTCCACAGGTGCATTAATTGTTTATGGTTCATTGAACAAGGTTGGGAAACAATGTTTAAACCCTTTACAAAGAAGATCTGAAGTTATTTGGATTTTTACAAATTATCTTTGAAAGACAGGGTCCTGAAAAAGGGATGTTTATCTATATTTTTTTCTGCCTTTAATATTTGCCCTAACACCCCTAATTGGAGTAAACTAATTAAATATATTACATTTTTATTACTCCCCCTAAACCTAAATTGGAGTAAACTAATGGACAACAATACTTAGGCTTTTACTTCCAGCTTATACATACATTTCAGACATAACTAATGTAAAACTTTTGTTTGTTTTTAGTCCCAGCCTTCAGCAACCCTCATCCCCTCCCATCTATCTCTGAAGACCATCAGGTTGATTTCTAGCTGCCATATATTTTTCCACTGTGCTGTTTCACAAAAGTTTTCAGATTGTAAATTAAAGATGAACACCTTTGCTAAGAGTATTATATTATTGATCAATTGACTATGACATCACCCAACCATTTGCAGAGTTAAGTAAATGTTGTTGTTTGCTATTCCCAATCAATCTACATATGTGCAGTACCAAAACAGCTAAATCTGCTAGCTTGCACACACAAGTTGAGTCACTTAGAAATTATTGTTTTTGAAAGAAAAGCATTTTTTTGACCCATTAAAATGACATAAAATTGCTCAGAAATACAGTGTAGACATTGTTAATGTTGTAAATGACTATTGTAGCTGGAAACGTTTTTATGGAATATATACATAGGCGTAGAGGCCCATTATCAGCAACAATCACTCCTGTGTTCCAATGGCACGTTGTGTTAGCTAATCCAAGTTTATCATTTTAAAAGGCTAATTGATCATCAGAAAACCCTTTTGCAATTATGTTAGCACAGCTGAAAACTGTTGTCCCAATTAAAGAAGCAATAAAACTGGCCTTCTTTAGACTAGTTGAATAGCTGAAGCATCAGCATTTGTGGGTTCCATTACAGGCTAAAAATGGCCAGAAACAAAGGACTTTCTTATGAAACTCATCAGTCTATTCTTGTTCTGAGAAATGAAGGCTATTCCATGCGAGAAATTGCCAAGAAACTGAAGATCTCGTACAATGCTGTGCAGCGCAAACTGGATCTAACCAGAATAGAAAGAGTGGGAGGCCCCGGTGCACAACTGAGCAAGAGGACAAGTACATTAGTGTGTAGTTTGAGAAACAGACGCCTCACAAGTCCTCAACTGGCAGCTTCATTAAATAGTACCCACAAAACACCAGTCTCAAGGTCAACAGTGAAGGCAACTCTGGGATGCTGGCCTTCTAGGCAGAGTTCCTCTGTCCAGTGTCTGTTCTTTTGCCCATCTCAATCTTTTCCTTTTATTGGCCAGTCTGCGATATGGCTTTTTCTTTGCAACTGCCTAGAAGGCCAGCATCCCAGCTGAGCCATTGTTACTCCTAGACGTTTCCACTTCACAATAAAAGCACTTACAGTTGACCGGGGCAGCTCTACGAACTTCCTTGTTGGAAAGGTGGCATCCTATGACGGTGCCACACTGAAAGTCACTGAGCTCTTCAGTAAGCTATTCTACTGCCAATGTTAGAATATGGAGGTTGCATTGCGGTGTGCTCAATTTTATACACCTGTTGTGTGGGTGAAATAGCCGAATGCACTAATTTGAAGGAGTGTCCACATACTTTTGTATTTATAGTGTATGTGTTTGCAAAATGCATACTGCCTCCAGCTCATTGCAAAGTGGTGTGTGACGTGCTGATGAAGCCTGCATTCAGTTACCAATTGAGAAATAAAAATAGCTCTTTTGAATCTTGGCCAAAAAAACAATTATATCTATAATTCTTGCGTATTGATTGGGCTTATAAAAGCGGTGTCGGACAGATATTTCACTCAAAGGCTCTATCTGTATGCTGTGCGCATGTGATAATAAATATCCACGGGCTGGTTCGATCCAGGGCAGCCTGAGCATGTACCCAGCCGAGACACACAAGAAAACAATCATGAGTATCATTCAAAGACATTGACTGTGGGCAAGATCGTGAACTCAAACCCGGCTTAACAGCCTTTGTCGACTCGTTCGTGCTAGTCATCTTACTCACAACCAGTTAGCGAGGCTAAACAGACCAAAGAATAACTAACAAATTGTAGGGAACTTCACAAAACTAGTTACCAACTTTAACACAATGTCCAGAAGGATGAGCACGCCCTCCTTACATAGGACAGTTAAGTTGACGTAAAGACTGATAAATAACATTGGAACGCAAAATGTTTCTTAATTCGTAAATTGTTCTGCTCAGCTCGAGGTGAAGAGCAGAAGAACTGAAGGAATTCATCCGGGTTTATCACCTGTGGAAGGCGGAGCTCCCCGGTGAGGCACGGTATTCACTGGCCTTGTCAAGCGTAATTATAATATTCTTCAGTAGAGGGCTCTAGCATACAAACTCCTCATAGCTGTGTTGTACCAAGTTGACCAACTGAAAGGGAACAAGGGATGACAAAGGAGATATTATTCTGTGGCTGAGGTTTGCGGCCTTACCTCCAGTGTCCAACTTCCTCAGGTTGGGGTGACTGGCCTGGTACTTGCCTTCATGCTCCTTACTGTGAGACATGGCATTCTGCAATCTAACACACACGGAACAGTCAGAGACTCAAGGCAGGATGATCTTTGACCAAACACTAAAGATATTACACACTTCAGTTTTATCAGAGGCTTGAACACAGAAAAAGTAAAGACCGACAGTGTAAGAATGAGCCCTCTACCGCCATCTTTACACCTCTTCATTCTTCACACAGGACCTGTATGCGCAACATGGCAGAAACTATGATAGTATCACCGCGGATAGCCTAAATACTCAGTCAACAAGGGACTACTGATGGTGGAATGTTTAGGATACCCCATGAAAAGTTGTTCACTAGAAATAAATAAATACACACACACACACACACGCCAGAGTAAAGAGATAGAGGTATAGGAATAAGCAGGGAGGGACTGGGCATTACTTGCTGCTGGCTTGGTAGGCAACAGGCTCTTCTGGCAGGGGCTTGGTGGTCTCAGGCTTGGCCTTAAAGTAAGTGACAAGGCCTCCCCACACACTCTTAATGCTGTTGATGTGTTTCTGGCTGGTTTTCAGGTCTTGGCCCATGTTGTCCACCATCCTTTCGGTCCTCTTCAGAGCCTCCCCTTGACGCATCAGCTCCTACGGATGGACACAGAGGAAATCAATGTTATCAATGTGAAAAAAACTGTCTGCATGTTCTTCACAAAGAGGACAGATGCTACTGAGCCAGATGTCTATGTGTCAGGGGAAAAGCTCCAGGTGGTATCTGATTTCAAGTACCTTGGCATCATACTTGATTCCAACCTCTTTTAAAAAGCAGGTGAAAAAGGTAATTCAAATAACCAAATTCAACCTAGCTAATTTCCGATTTATAAGAAATTGTTTGACTACAGAGGTAGCAAAATTGTACTTTGAATCTATAATACTCCCTCACTTAACATACTGCTTGACTAGTTGGGCCCAAGCTTGCTGTACAACATTAAAACCCATTCAGTCTGTCTACAAACAGGCTCTCAAAGTGCTTGATAGGAAGCCCAATAGTCATCATCACTGTTACATCCTCAGAAAGCATGATCTCCTGAGTTGGGAAAATCTTGTGCAATACACTGACGCATGTCTTGTATTCAAGATCCTAAATGGCCTGGCTCCCCCTCCACTTAGTACGTTTGTTAGACAGAAAACCCAAACATATGGCAGCAGATCCACAAGGTCTGCCATGAGAGGTGACTGTATAAAGTCAAAGTCACCATTATTAGTCAGTTGTACAACCGAATGCCTTCAACCGAAATGTTTCTTCCGCATTTAACCCAACCCTCTGAATCAGAGAGGTGCGGGGCTGCCTTAATCGACATCCACGTCTTGGCGCCCGGGAACAGTGGGTTAACTGCCTTGTTCAGGGGCAGAACGACAGATTTTTTCCTTGTCAGCTCAGGGATTCGAACTTGCAACCCTCCGGTTACAAGTCCAACGCTCTAACCACTAGGCTACCTGCCGCCCCAAGAGCTTGATTACAAGGGGGCACCAGGATTTGAACCTGGGACCTCTTGATCTGCAGTCAAATGCTCTACCACTGAGCTATACCCCCTCTGTATAGTTCCCTTAAGGAAAACCACCTTTAGTCAATCTGCTTTCTCTGTGAGAGCTTCCCATGTCTGGAATACACTGCCATCAGACACACATAACTGCACCACCTATCACACTTTCACAAAAAATATTAAGACATGGCTAAAGGTCAATCAGATTTGTGAACATAATCCCTAGCTGTGTATTGCCGCTTTCCATGTTGTCCGTTGTGGAAACACTGTTGCTTTTATAGTTTTTGTCTTGTTGCTTTTTGTGCTATGTTGCTCTGTCTGCATGCTATGTCTTGCTTGTACTATGTTGCTCTGCGTGTGCTCATTGATTGTCTGTATTGTAATTGTTTTTAATAACCTGCCCAGGGACTGCCGTTGAAAATTAGCCGGCTGGCTAAAACCGGCACTTTTACTGAAACGTTGATTAATGTGCACTGTCCCTGTAAAAATAAACTCAAACGCACTTGGCTGTATCACTCTTTCCAGTGGGCCAAAAACATGTAGAAATACATCTAACAATGCTGGACTTTGATAATACAGATGCTCCAGGGTGAAGTTCCCCGAGGTACAGATCAGCGTCCTAGAGCTGGCCACCCGGCCAAACTGAGAAATAGGGGGAGAAGGGCCTAGTCAGGGAGGTGACCAAAAACCCAATGGTCACTCTGACAGAGCTCAAGAGATCCTCTGTGGAGGTGGGAGAACCTTCCAGAAGGACAACCATCTCTGCAGAACTCCACCAAAATCAGGCCTTTATGGTAGAGTGGCCAGACGGAAGCCACTCTTCAGTAAAAGGCACACGATAGCCAACTTGGAGTTTGCCAAAGAGCACCTAAAGGAGTCTGACCATGAGAAACAAGATTTTCTGGTCTGATGAAACCAAGATTAAACTCTTTGGCCTGAATGCCAAGCGTCACATCTGGAAGAAACCTGGCACCATCCCTATAGTGAAGAATGGTGGTTGCAGCATCATGTGGGGATGTTTTTCAGCAGCAAAGTACTGAGTAAAGGGGCTGAATACTTATGTAAATGTGATATTTCAGTTATAAAACATTTTGCAAACATTTCTAAAAACCTGTTTTTGCTTCTTCATTAAAAAGGGGTATTGTGTGTAGCTTGATGAGGAAAAATAGAATAAGGCTATAATGTAACAAAATGTGGAAAAAGTCAAGGGGTCTGAATACTTTCTGAATGGACTGTATATAGGCTTACCTCTGCAGTCTCAGAGCCGATCTTCTCCGACTCATAGATGAGCCCCAGGGAGCGGTGGCTGCTGACCACCGCCGACTCGGCCGTACGCATCACTTCCTGTTGGAGGCATCGCTGCTTGCGCTCTGCCTCACTCATCCCCCTCTCTTGGGGGTCGTCAAATCCCTCACTTGACCGGCGCTGCTCCTCCTCGTCATCATCTGCAAATGGGTTGTGGGTTCTGGGGTATGCCATCTTTTCAAACAGAACAGAGTTATGACAGTGGAGTGGACACAGCAGGCACTGGGGGCTTATAATGGCATACCTATCATGAAATTGTTTTTCCTTCATGTTGTTTACTGGGTCATTCTCATGAAACCATTAAAAACACCATGGCAGTAATAATTTTAAAAATAAAACATGTAATTTAGTAATATAACAAAATATAAAGATGTTCTCTACCTTGCACAAAGATGAATTTTAACATAGGAATTAATTATTTGTGTCATTACCGCAACGCATCCAGCTTTGTCTGAATGTATGTTGTGTTGTAATTAAAATATTCTGAAAAAAATAAAATGGATGTTTTACTAGATGTTTTCAAATTATAGAAAAATGTATAACTGAATATTACAGGAATATGAATAATGAAAAGTGGAAAAATTAAGTGTCCATGACTGATGTTCTCGTCCTCCTCAACATTTTTGAAGGACTGTTTACACACAGAATTTTAAATAAAGTTTGATTTTGAATGAAGCAACACATCCGTCAGTACCTTCAAGATGGCTACCAGGTACATCAGATTTCTTTATACATTTCTCCAGTTAAAAGTTAAACATTCTCTTGTCAGACTGCATACACGACAGTACTGATTATCATTACCGATACAGGTAGTTTTCCACATTTAGAAAAAACGTCAGATTAAAAAATGTCTATTAAAATATACTTAATGTCTAATTATGTACATTGAGTAAAATTTGCTGAGTAATCATGGCTTCTATTATTAGCATGTTTTGCTAAGCTTCCTCATCCTCTGCAACACCATTCTCACTTATCGCTGCAATTTAAGGCCAGTTGCGATAGAGAGAACTTCGATAATGAGATTTTAAATCAGACTCATATCTATATATATATATATATATATATATATATATATATATATATATATATATATATATATATATAATGAACTATTTAAATATTATTTACTAACCGTTGATATTTTGCTTTATGTCCTGTTTAATTGCAGACAATCAGCAAGTGACAAAAAGAAAGCTTTAGTGAAGGCTAGGCTGAAAAAATAAATCATATTAAAAGTTTCACTACCCCATAACTGCTGGAAGAGTACAGAAGGAAGGAAGGAGAGTCAGAGGTTAGGGGTTGGAGAGGTTACAGCAAGAGTAATTAGCAAATACATACACATATACAGTTGAAGTCGGAAGTTTACTTAGGTTGGAGTCATTTAAAATCATTTTTCAACAACTCCACAAATTTCTTGTCAACAAACTAGTTTTGGCAAGTCGGTTAGGACATCTACTTTGTGCATGTTAACAGACAGATTATTTCACAATTCCAGTGGGTCAGAAGATGACTGTGCCTTTAAACATCTTAGGAAATTCCAGAAAATGTCATGGCTTTAGAAGCTTCTGATTGACTCAAATGATGTCATTTAGCCTGTTGGAGGTATACCTGTGGATGTATTTCAAGGCCTACCTTCAAACTCAGTACCTCTTTTCTTGACATCATGGGAAAATCAAAAGAAATCAGCCAAGACCTCAGACTGGAAATTGCTCCCAAGGATGAACCAAACACCTGAAGGTACCACGTTCATCTGTGCAAACAATAGTGCGCAAGTATAAACACCATGGGACCACATTGCCGTCATAGCGCTCAGGATGGAGACATGTTGTCTCCTAGAAATGAATGTGCTTTGGTGCGAAAAGTGCAAATCAATCCCAGAACAACAGAAAAGGACCTTGTGAAGATGCTGGAGGAAACCGGTACAAAAGTATCTACATCCACAGTAAAACGAGTCCTATATCGACATAACCTGAAAGGCCACTCAGCAAGGAAGAAGCCACTGCTCCAAAACCGCCCAAAAAAGCCAGACTACAGTTTGCAACTGCACATGGGGACAAAGATCGTACTTTTTGGAGAAAAGTCCTCTGGTCTGATGAAACAAAAATAGAACGGTTTGGCCATAATAACCATTGTTATGTTTGGAGGAAAAAGGGAGTGGCTTGCAAACTGAAGAACACCATCCCAACCGTGAAGCACGGGGGTGGCAGAATCATGTTGTGGGGGTGCTTTGCTGCAGGAGGGACTGGTGCACTTCACAAAATAGATGGCATCACGAGAAAGGAAATTCTGTGGATATATTGAAGCAACATCTCAAGACATCAGTCAGGAAGTTAAAGCTTGGTCGCAAATGGGTCTACCAAAATGGAGAATGACCCCAAGCATACTTCCAAAGTTGTGGCAAAATGGCTTAAGGATAACAAAGTCAAGGTATTGGAGTGGCCATCACAAAGCTCTGACCTCAATCCTATAGAAAATTTGTTGGCAGAACTGAAAAAAACATGTGAGCAAGGAGGCCTACAAACCTGACTCAGTTACACCAGCTCTGTCAAGAGGAATGGGCCAAAATTCACCCAACTTATTGTGGGAAGCTTGTGGAAGGCTACCTGAAACGTTTGACCCAAGTCAAACAATTTAAAGGCAAATGCTACCAAATACTAATTGAGTGTATGTAAACCCACAGGGAATGTGATGAAAGAAAAAAAAATCACTCTACTCTTATTCTGACAGTTCACATTCTTAAAATAAAGTGGTGATCTTAACTGACCTAAGACAGGGAATTTTTACTAGGATTAAATGTCAGGAACTGTGAAAAACTGAGTTTAAATGAATTTGGCTAAGGTGTACAGTGGGGAAAAAAAGTATTTAGTCAGCCACCAATTGTGCAAGTTCTCTCACTTAAAAAGATGAGAGAGGCCTGTAATTTTCATCATAGGTACACTTCAACTATGACAGACAAAATGAGGGAAAAAAATCCAGAAAAATCACATTGTAGGATTTTTTATGAATTTGCAAATTATGGTGGAAAATAAGTATTTGGTCACATACAAACAAGCAAGATTTCTGGCTCTCACAGACCTGTAACTTCTTCTTTAAGAGGCTCCTCTGTCCTCCACTCATTACCTGTATTAATGGCACCTGTTTGAACTTGTTATCAGTATAAAAGACACCTGTCCACAACCTCAAACAGTCACACTCCAAACTCCACTATGGCCAAGACCAAAGAGCTGTCAAAGGACACCAGAAACAAAATTGTAGACCTGCACCAGGTTGGGAAGACTGAATCTGCAATAGGTAAGCAGCTTGGTTTGAAGAAATCAACTGTGGGAGCAATTATTAGAAATGGAAGACATACAAGACCACTGAATCTTCCTCGATCTGGGGCTCCACGCAAGATCTCACCCGTGGGGTCAAAATGATCACAAGAACGGTGAGCAAAAATCCCAGAACCACACGGGGACCTAGTGAATGACCTGCAGAGAGCTGGGACCAAAGTAACAAAGCCTACCATCAGTAACACACTCACGCCGCCAGGGACTCAAATCCTGCAGTGCCAGACATGTCCCCCTGCTTAAGCCAGTACATGTTCAGGCAAGTCTAAAGTTTGCTGGAGAGCATTTGGATGATCCAGATGAGGATTGGGAGAATGTCAGATGAAACCAAAATATAACTTTTGGTAAAAACTCAACTCGTCGTGTTTGGAGGACAAAGAATGCTGAGTTGCATCCAAAGAACACCATACCTACTGTGAAGCATGGGGTGGAAACATCATGCTTTGGGGCTGTTTTTTCTGCAAAGGGACCAGGGACGACTGATCCGTGTAAAGGAAAGAATGAATGGGGCCATGTATCGTGAGATTTTGAGTGAAAACCTCCTTCCATCAGCAAGGGCATTGAAGATGAAACGTGGCTGGGTCTTTCAGCATGACAATGATCCCAAACACACCGCCCGGGCAACAAAGGAGTGGCTTCGTAAGAA
Source organism: Brachymystax lenok tsinlingensis (assembly GCA_030435695.1). Lineage (NCBI taxonomy): Eukaryota > Metazoa > Chordata > Actinopteri > Salmoniformes > Salmonidae > Brachymystax > Brachymystax lenok. The sequence goes on along the minus strand of CM059807.1, from coordinate 46,109,190 downwards.
GCATTTCAAGGTCCTGGAATGGCCTAGCCAGTCTCCAGATCTCAACCCCATAGAAAATCTTTGGAGGGAGTTGAAAGTCCGTGTTGCCCAGCGACAGCCCCAAAACATCACTACTCTAGAGGAGATCTGCATGGAGGAATGGGCCAAAATACCAGCAACAGTGTGTGAAAACCTTGTGAAGACTTACAGAAAACGTTTGACCTCTGTCATTGCCAACAAAGGGTATATAACAAAGTATTGAGATAAACTTTTGTTATTGACCAAATACTTATTTTCCACCATAATTTGCAAATAAATTCATAAAAAAATCCTACAATGTGATTTTCTGGATTTTTTTTCCTCATTTTGTCTGTCATAGTTGAAGTGTACCTATGATGAAAATTACAGGCCTCATCTTTTTAAGTGAGAGAACTTGCACAATTGGTGGCTGACTAAATAATTCCCCACTGTATGTAAACTTCCGACTTCAACTGTATAGTCTATAGGAAGCCTATGCCCGCATACAGTGTCTATAGGTGTTAGGAAGTCTACACATGCGAGCACACGCGTCCACCACACACAGACAGTAAGCCATTCAGTCTTTACTATAGGATGTGTCCATAACAATAAGATTTTCCCCATGTTTTCAGACATGCTCATTTCACGTCATGCTTCCTTTCAATTTCCAGATATCAAAAACGAAAGCTAAATTGTAAAATCAAGAAAATTCAAGATCTGACAAAGAGGCAACATGAAAAGAAGATAAGTGGCGGCAAAACTCAAAAAAAGGTATTACAGAAAAGAAACAGCTAAAAAAGCTGTATTGGACACAACACCATCAAGCGAGGAAGATGATACACTTCAACATGTTCAAGAATCAAAATGAAATTATTCAAAATATTCTGGAAGATGCAGCCTGCCCAAGAGAACAGCCATTCTCACCTCAGCAGGTAAATGCCCCTGCCATCAACTCAACTCCTAAAAGAAGAGACATCTCTACAGACACCAGGACCAATGAAGACATCTACCCCAAAGGAATCACCCAAAAAGAGGAACAGAAGAAAGAAAACACTATCAAAATTGAAGTCAAAGTTGTGCTACACAGAAGAGAACCTTCTGGAGAGGACCAAATAGATCGTCAACCTAAAGAAGACTTGAGATGACCAAGAGGAAGCAGGTAATTGTCAACATGGAAGGCAGAGGTCCAGAAGAAAACTACGAAGAGAGATCAGAGAACATTACCCAATAACAGCAAGTGAAGACTAATGCGCACACTTGTTAGTCGCTTCTTCCTTCATCAAGATGAAGTCTCCACTGTAATAAATGAGAAATTCAGAAAAGGGGCCAGATATTCCGTAAGAGAGCCTTAAATGGACAATATGGCAAATCTTCATAAAAGATTTGTCTGAGAATCCAAGGCACATCCTTTCCAAGGCTCAATTCTTTAAACTTAAGACATTTTGGATTGGCCAACAATGAGTCAGACAGAAAAACATGTGCTTGCAAAATGCATGAAAACCTTGGCTTGATGATAAAGAAGCTGCACCAGCTTGGGGTCAAAGAAACATCATCCGCAAGGGACAATGTACAGGCCAGTGTGTGTAGTGACGATAACATGTCCTGCATGTACAGGACATGCAGCAATTGCAAGCATAAGATTTCACACAGCACTTGATCCTTCAACGAAAGCAAACATCATTGTATGGGAGGAGTGGGTCACTAAATCTGTACCAATAACAAAGAAATGCAAAGATGGGCCCACTGAAGAGAAGGACGGGAGGAATGGGTTTCTTGAGAAGAGGCATACATCCATTGAAAAGCTGGTGGAAGTCACACAGAACCACCTCTCAAGCTTCTCCAGACACATTTATAACATCAAGCACCAGTTTGAAAAGACTGAGGAGATTGACAGAGACCCTGACCCAGAATGATGTAGTGGTTTACAGACTAGTGAGAACTACACTTGTAAATACACCAGGGAAATAAAATAAACTCATTTAGGAGGTGGAACCCAGCAGGTAACCCTCCATATATATTTGTATTTTCATGAATGTTTAATATTACTATTTTTGTAATTTGAATTTGGCGCTCTGCTAGCGTCCCACCGACCCCTAACAAGTTAAGTTTGTATTCAACATAATACCTTCAATGAAATGAAATGAAATGCATTTATTTGACAAAGGCAATTTATTATTTTGGCCGGTAAAAAATATGCTTGGCTGGTGGATTTTTCCATCTACCAGTCCCCTTGGCAGGTAAGCCAAAAAGTAAATTTCAGACACTGGCTCTAACCACTAGGCTACCTGCCACCCCAAATTAATGTCCCGAAGCAACTAAACAGACAAATTATGCATAATTATTTTAGGACCCCGTTAAATGACAGTATCAATGTTGGTTTTATTAATCATATTTAAAAAAAGTTACTGTTTGAAGAGTGTGCAAAGCTGTCAAGGCAAAGGGTGGCTACTTTGAAAAATATCACATTTGATTAACACTTTGTTGGTTACTAGTTTTGATGTCTTCCCTACTATTCTAAAATGTAGAAAATAGTAACAATAAAAGAAAACCGCTTGAATGAGTAGGTGTCCAAACTTGACTGGTACTGTGTGTGAGATATATCTCACACACACACACACAAACCCTTCCCCAGATCTGTGACTCTAAACAATCCTGTCTCGGAGCACTACGAACAATTCCTTCGACAAAGTTGCAAAAATATCTACAAACCTATTTTTGCTTGGTCATTATGGGGTAGTTTGTGTAGATTGCTGATGATTTATTTAATACGTTACAGCCTTATTCTAAAATGTAACAAAATGTGGAAAAAGTCAAGGGGTCTGAATACTTTCCGAAGGCACTACACACACTAATCTTGTTTCTCATGGTCAGAGTCTTTAGGTGCCTTTTGGAAAACTCCAAGCGGATTGTCATGTGCCTTTTACTGAGGAGTGGCTCCGTCTGGCCACTCTACCATAAAGGCCTGATTGGTAGAGTTCTGCAGAGATATGTTTCCTTTTAGAAGGTTCTCCCATCTCCACAGAGGAACTCTAGAGCTGTCAGGGAGACCATTGGGTTCTTGGTCACCTCCCTGACCACGCCCTACTCCCCCAATTGCTCAGTTTGGTCAGGTGGCCAGCTCTAGGAAGTCTTGGTGGTCCAAACTTCTTCCATTTAAGAATGGAGGCCACTGTGTTCTTGGATCTTCAATGCTACAGAAATTTGTTGATCTGTGCCTTGACACAATCCTGTCTAGGAGTTCTATGGACAATTCCTTCCACCTCATGGCTTGTAAGAAAATGTTAAACTATAAAATGTAATTCTTCCTGTGGGTGTATATGAACAGATTTTAGTAAGATTTCACATTGCTAAAATGCTGTCAGTTCCACTTTAACTTTGTTCTGTCTGTTTGAAGTGTGAAAATGAGCTTTCTTAAATTCTCAGTAATCTACAGCAGCATTCTAAAATTCTATTGGGGTCTAAAGGGTTAATGTCAAGTTTCCTGAGGTAAACCCATAAGGTTAATGCAGGTATGTATCATTGCTAACATTAAAGAAACTAGCATAATGGCGCAAAACAATGAGCTGGGAATAGAACGTTTGAAGACTAGTTTGTGCTATGGTGCTCAATAGAACTAATAGAAGCTGGCAGCGTGAAAAATGCCATAAAATAATGGCATAATATGGCAGTTTTTTTTATGATTACTTCATAACTACAGAAATTAGCTGGGGCATACGGTAATGTTACGAAACTGGGTTCCATAGAAGCAATATACACATTATCAGAAAAAAAAAGCAGTAAAAATGTTGTGTCCATGTCCCAGACATTTAACAACGCTTTTTTTCTGATAAAAACTAGCCCATTGCATCCGCCGTGGAGCCCAGTTTCATAATATGAGCATATTTCCAAGCTGCTTGCCATCGTTTTGAAGTAAACATGAAGAAAACAGGCCTTATTTCAGGGCATTTTTCACCCTGCCAGCTCCTATTAGTTCTATTGAGCACCATGGCACCAACTCACCTTCTGAACGTTTTACTCCCAGTTTATTGCTCTATGTCACGCCGCCTGCTTTGCTATTGTTGGCAATGAGACCTGCCCACGTTGTTTGTAGTTAAAATGGAAACAAAAAATATTCATGGAACTCTGAGTTTGTCCCATTGTTTACTATAGGGAAATACAGGCATGTCAGTCTATTTTGCCAAATATCTCGCACTGTGTATATTTAGATTTTTTTCATGTCGGACGACATTTTTAGTGAGAATCTCCTCTTTCTAATTAAGTAAGTCTGGGCAGCGAGCTCGGCTGTCATCAAATGCTAGCCCCAAAATAATGTTTGGCCCTTGGAACTCTGAGTCCCCCCCCATTGTTTTCCTATGGATAGGCATGCTGGTCTATTTCGCCAAATATCTCACAATGTGTATATTTAGATTTCATTAAAATCAGGAGAACCTCATCTTTGTAATTATGTAAGCTCTGTTGTCATCGATCACCAGACCAGAAAGTCAAAGATGCTCCCCTACTTTCTCATTACGCAGACAGTTGACACCATTGTAGTTGTCAAATAAAAAGGGATACACTAGTATTCTAAGCATCACTCCAGTCAGAAGGCTCTGCAAACCTTCGAGGAATATGCTATGGGCTCGCACTAGCGTTCCAGCTTAGCTTCGGTGAATTTTGACTCGTTCTCTTGTCCAGCCTACAACTAGGGCTATTGACCCGAAGAACATACCAAACAAAATGTTACTAGTACGATGAACACGTCATCTCATGTAAAATAGTCATAAGGGTCATAGCTTCACTGGTAGCTTAGATGGGTAAAAGTGCTTGTTTGGGGTTAGTTACCAGATATCAACAGGTTGGTGTGACTGAACCTTTACTTTCGTTCGGAGTTGCTGATTAAATCAAAATGGTAAATTCCGTTTCAGCACGACAACGTTTAAAACAGATAACTACCGTTAGTTAGCTGGCTAACGTGTTAGCTAGCGTAGTTTACAACTAACGTTACACAGGGGTGTATTGATTAGCTAGACGAAACGGTTGAAAACGTAACGTTTGCAACTAAAATGACGTCCTACTGGACAAATTCAGGTAGGTCCCTCCCCATTTCGTTCAGTTTGCTTCCGTATAAGAAACGTTTTCAACAGAATCGACGTATTTAACACGCCCCTGATGACTTGGTTAACAATACATAGCTAGCTAAATAGTTACATATAAGCACAGCACTATTCTCCTCATAACAATACACGACAACCAAATAAAAATCATTTGAAACCACTTACTTTGACGATCCACACACCTTTTGACCGTGGTCTGGTGAAATGTTGTTATTTCAGCTGATTACCAGCAAAAGAGTCGGTTTCCGTTGTCTACTTCTTCTTTGGAATTTAACGGCAGTTGGCATCCAATATGTTGCATTACCGCCCCCAGCTGGACTATAATATAAATCCATTCAACTTTGTTAAACAAAAAAATTAGTTATATATTTTCATTTAACCTTTACTTAACTAGGCAAGTCATTTAAGAACAAATTCTTATTCACAATGACGGCCTACCCTGGCTAAACCCAGACGATGCTGGGCCAATTGTGCGCTGCTCTATGGGACTTCAAATCACGGCCGGATGTGATACAGCCTGAATTCGCACCAGGGACTGTAGTGACACTTCTTGCACTGAGATGCAATGCCTTCAACCGCTGATATATATATATATACACACACCAGTCAAAAGTTTGGACACACCCACTCATTCAAGGGTTTTTCTTTATTTGTTCTATTTTCTACATTGTAGAATAATACTGAACACATCAAAACTATGAAATAACACATATGGACACATGTAGAAACCCAAAAAGTGTTAAACAAATCAAAATAGATTTTAGATTTTAGATTCTTCAAAGTAGCCACACTTTGCCTTGATGACAGCTTTGCACACTCTTGGCATTCTCTCAACCAGCTTCAACTGAAATGCTTTTCCAACAGAATGAAGGAATTCCCACATATGCTGAGCACTTGTTGGCTGCTTTTCCTTCACTCTGCGGTCCAACTCATCACAAACCATCTCAATTGGGTTGAGGTCGGGTGATTGTGGAGGCCAAGTCATCTGTTGCAGCACTCCATCACTCTCCTAGGTCAAATAGGAGAGTGATGTTAGGTCTGTTAGGTCATTGTCCTGTTAGGTCATTGTCCTGTTGAAAAATACATTTCCACCGGTCTAATGTCCATTGCTCGTGTTTCTTGGTCCATGCAAGTCTTTTCTTATTATTGGTGTCCTTTAGTAGTGGTTTCTTTGCACCAACTCAACCATGAAGGCCTGAGATGTTTGTTACTTGAACTCTGTGAAGCATTTATTTGGGTTGCACATTCTGAGGCTGGTAACTCTAATGAACTTGTACTCTGCAGCAGAGCTAACTCTGGGTCTTCCTTTCCTGTGATGGTCCTCATGAGAGCCAGTTTCATCATAGTGCTTGATGGTTTTGCGACTACACTTGAATAAACGTTCTTGACATTTTCCAGATTGACTGACCTTCATGTCTTAAAGTAATGATGGACTGTTGTTTTTCTTTGCTTATTTGAGCTGTTCTTGCCATAATTTGGACTTGGTCTTTAACCAAATAAGGCTATCTTCTGTATACCACCCCTACCTTTGTCACGACTTCAGCCGAAGTTGGTTCCTCTCATTGCTCGGGTGGTTTTCGGCAGTCGAAGTCACCGGCTCTACAAATCGAGGAGCGCCTTCAGCAGCATGTGACAATGTTGCAGAGTCTCGGCACAGCCATGGATAGCGTGCTGCAGAGCATGGAGCGATTGGAGAGAGGAGAATTTTCAGCGCCTCTACCATCAACACAACCTCCCACTCCACAACCCACACAACTGTCCACCCCTCCTTCACCTGGTCCCAGTGGGATTGGTATGATGGGACTGCTGCCGGGTGTCAGGGGTTCCTACTCCAGATGGAGGTCTACCTGGCGACCGTTCACCTGGCTCCTTCGGGACGCAAGAACGTGTCCACCCTTGTCTCCTGTCTATCCGGGAAAGCCCTGGAGTGGGCCAACGCCGTATGGGGAGAGGAAGGAGCGGCGTTGGACCACTACGAGGAGTTCACCTGCCGTTTCCGGGCAGTATTCGATTATCCACCTGAGGGTAGAACGGTGGGTGAACGCTTGTTACACCTCAGACAGGGGACGAGGAGCACACAGGACTTTGCGCTGGAGTTCCGAAATCTGGCCTGCCGGCGTGACAGGGCCCTGATCGACCAATATAGATGCAGTCTGCACGAGGACGTCCGACGGGAGCTGGCATGCAGAGACACCACCCTTTCTTTTGACCAGCTGGTGGACATGTCCATCAGGCTGGATAACCTGCTGGCCACCCGTGGACGTCTGGATCGGGACCTGTCATTTCCATCCCCCAACACCTCTGCTCTGACGCCTATGGAGCTAGGAGGTACTGAGTTTAGGGAGGCCGGTGGCCGCAGAGGGCACACTGCTTGTCGGTGCAGGGGGGGTTCCTCAGGGAGTCGAGGCAGCAGGCAGGGCACTATCGGGTCACCCCAGGTGAGTAGGCATCAGACTCACCCAGAGCCCCCTGTTGCTCACATGTTTTTGTTTGTAGATTTTCCTGACCCCTCTCTCGCATTCCCAGCATAAGGCGCTAGTCGATTCAGGCGCAGCTGGGAATGCTATTGATCATTCATTTGTTCATAGTTTACGGATCCCCGTTGTTCCTGTTGATATGTACTTCCCTGTGCAAGCCTTAGATAGTCGACCATTAGGGTCAGGGCTGATTAGGGAGGCTACCGCACCACTAAGTATGGTGACGCAGGAGGGTCATGAGGAGAGAATCAGTCTATACCTCATTGATTCTCCTGTGTTTCCTGTGGTGTTTGGTCTACCCTGGTTGGTCTATCATAATCCCACTATTTCGTGGCAACAGAGGGCTCTCAAGGGATGTTCACGAGAGTGCTCGGGGAGGTGTGTAGGTGTTTCCATCGGCGCGACTACTCAGTCCAGACCAGGTTTCCACTGTGCACATCCCCTCTGAATATGCCGATTTGGCTCTCGCCTTCTGTATAAAGAAGGCGACTCAATTAGCACCCCATCGACGGGGGGATTGTGCGATAGATCTCCTGGTAGATGCAGCACTTTCCAGGAGTCACGTGTATCATCTGTTACAGGAGGAGACGGAGGCTATGGAAACATATGTCTCCGAATCTCTGGGGCAGGGATACATTCGGCCCTCCACTTCAGCTGCCTCCTCGAGTTTATTTTTTGTGAAGAAGAAGGATGGAGGTCTGCGCCCGTGTATTGACTATCGCGGTATCAATCAGATCACTGTGAGGTACAGCTACCCGCTGCCTCTCATAGCCAGTGCAATTGAGTCAATGCACGTGGCGCGCTTCTTCACAAATTTGGATCTCAGGAGCGCATACAGTCTGGTGCGTATCCGGGAGGGGAACGAGTGGAAGACAGCATTTAGTACCACCTCAGGGCACTGAGTACCTCGTCATGCTGTATGGGTTAATGAATGCTCCATCAGTTTTCCAGGCATTTGTAGACAAGATTTTCCAGGACTTGCTCGGGCAGGGTGTAATGGTGTATATCGACGACATTCTGATTTACTCCTCTACACGCGCCAAGCATGTGTCCCTGGTGCGCAAGGTGCTTGGTCGACTGTTGGAGCATGACCTGTACGTCAAGGCTGAGAAATTTCTGTTCTTCCAACAGTCCGTCTCCTTCCTAGGCTACCGCATTTCCACGTCAGGGGTGGAGATGGAGAGTGACCGCATTTCAGCCGTGCGTAATTGGCTGACTCCCACCACGGTAAAGGAAGTGCAGCGATTCTTAGGGTTTGCCAACTACTACCGGAGGTTTATCCGGGGCTTTGGTCAGGTAGCGGCTCCCATTATCTCACTGCTGAAAGGGGGACCGGTGCGACTACAGTGGTCAGCTGTAGATCCAGATCCCTCTTTGGCATTTATCGTGGAGGTGGACGTGTCCAAGGCTGGGATAGGAGCTGTGCTGTCTCAGCGCTCGGGTACACCACCTAAACTGTCGTCAGGGCTCTGAAGGTGTGGAGACATTGGCTTGAGGGTTCTAAACACCATTTTCTCATCTGGACCAACCACCGCAATCTGGAGTACATCCGGGCGGCGAGGAGACTGAACCCTCGCCAGGCAAGGTGGGCCATGTTTTTCACCCATTTTGTTTTCACCCTATCCTACAGACCAGGTTCCCAGAACACTAAGGCAGACACACTGTCCCGGATTTTTGACACAGAGGAGCGGTCCATAGATCCCACTCCCATACTTCCGGCCTCTTGCCTGGTGGCACCGGTGGTGTGGGAGTTGGACGCGGACATAGAGCGGGCGTTACATACAGAGCCCACTCCACCTCAGTGTCCAGCTGGGCGATGTATCGTTCCGCCTGCTGTCCGCGACCGTCTGATCTATTGGGCCCACACGTCACTCTCCTCTGGTCATCCTGGCATCGGTCGGACGGTGCGTTGTCTTAGTGGGAAGTACTGGTGGTCCACCTTAGCTAAGGACGTGAGGGTTTATGTTTCCTCCTGCTCAGTGCGCGCTCAGTGCAAGGCGCCTAGGCATCTGCCCAGAGGGAAGTTACAACCCCTACCCGTTCCACAGCGGCCGTGGTCACACCTGTCGGTGGACTTTTTGACGGATCTTCCGCCGTCACAGGGTAACACCACGATCCTGGTCGTTGTGGATCAGTTTGCCCGGTCTCCCTACGGCCCTACAGACTGCGGAGGCCCTGTTCACCCATGTCTTCTGGCATTACGGGGTGCCTGATATAGTTTCTGATCGGGGTCCCCAGTTCACGTCCAGGGTTTGGAGGGTGTTTATGGAACGTCTGGGGGTCTCGGTCAGCCTGACCTCAGGTTTTAACCCCGAGGGTAATGGGCAGGTGGAAAGAGTTAACTTCTTAGGGAAAATAGGATATGCACATAATTAGCACTATTGGATAGGAAACACTCAGAAGTTTCTAATAGTGCTAAAATAATGTATGAGAGTATAACAGAACTGATAAAGCAGGCAAAAACCAGAGGGAAATCAATACGGATTTGCAGTTTTTTTTTGTAAATGAGCATCTTCTCCATTGTGCCTAATGCATACAATCTTATGTAGGACTGAGACTGCAGTACCTATGGCTTCCACAAGATGTCAACAGAACGGATAGGGACAGGAAATGGTCAGAGGACCACTTTTGTAAACAAGGTTTGACGCGCGTGAGATTGTGAACGCGCACCACAAAATGTTTCTTTCCTATCGTTCACGTTATCGTCCGGTTGAAATATTACACCAAATATACACAAGGATACCTAAGGATACATAAATTATGTTTGATTTGTTTGTAGAAAGGTATAATTTGAACGTGTTCTCTTCACGGTTCAATGGGCGAGTGGACGCTGTATTTTATGAACATAACGCGCCAACCAAACGGAGATTTATGGATATAATAAATTACTTTTTCTAACCAAAAGAAGCATGGATTGTCTTCGTTGGACACTTGGGAAGCCCTCAGCAGAAGTTCTTCGAAAGGGAAGGAAGTTCTTCGAAAGGTAATTTTATATTAGCGATTTTATGCGTTTTTTGAGACCCGTGTTGGGTTATAAATTTATGCTATTGAATAAATATTGTAGGTGCTATCCTCAAACAATCAAATGTTGTGCTTTCGCCGTAAAGCCTTTTTGAAATCTGACAATGCTGTGATATTGCCAAGAAGCAGAGTTTTTGATGACTATGTAACACTTGTATATTGATGAATGTTTAATAATTAAACTTTTGGATTTTTCACCGGGTAGTGTCGCTAGCGCCCCACCACTCCCTAAGTAGTTAACCAGGATGTGGGTAGGTTTCTGCGGTCCTATTGCCAGGACGGGCCGGGGGAGTGGGCAGTTTTCATCCCCTGGGCAACTATGAAATAACACATCTGGAATCATGTAGTAAATAAAAAAGTGTCTTCAAAGTAGCCACCCTTTGCCTTGAAGACAGCTTTGCACACGCTTGCCATTCTCTCAACCAGCATCATGAGGTAGTCACCGGGGAATGCATTTCAATTAACAGGTGTGCCTTGTTAAAAGTTAATTTGTGTAATTTTCCTTCTTAATGCTTTGAGACAATCAGTTGTCTTGTGACAAGGTTGTCAAAGTTCTCAGTGATGCCGGTAAGGCAGAGTCACTTTGCCACTCCTCCACTGGTCTCTCCCCTTTCCAGTGCGTACTGGGATACCAGCCGGTTCTGGCACCGTGGCATCAGAGCTAGATCGAGGCTCCTGTGGTGGATGAATGGTTTAGGCGCTCGGAGGAGACCTGGGAGGCCGCCCATGTGCAACTACAACAAGCCGTGAGGCGGCAGAAGGCGAGCGCCGGCCGCCACCGCAGTGAGGCCCCGGTATTCGCACCGGGGGACAGGGTCTGGCTCTCGACCCGAAACCTGCCCCTTTGCCTGCCCTGCCATAAGCTGGGTCTGCGGTATGTGGAGCCCTTTAAAGTCCTGAGAAGATTGAACGAGGTATGTTATAAGTTACAGCTTCCCCCCAGATTAGCATATTAACTCCTCGTTCCATGTGTCTCTCCTCAGGCCGGTGGTGGCTGGTCCACTCCAGTAGTCTGAGGTGCGGGAGGTTCCTGCGCCTCTGCACATCGAGGGGGCCCCGGCGTGTATTGTTAGAGCCATTATTGGCTCTAGACGTCGGGCAGGGGGCCTCCAGTACCTCGGAGTGGGAGGGGTACGGTCCGGAGGAGAGATGCTGGGTGCTGGTGAGAGACATTCTAGACCCTTCATTGCTGCGGGAGTTTCACCATCTTCCCCTCATGTTTTTGTGCGTGATTGTTTGTGTTTCATTTGTTCCGTGTTTTCGAGTGGTTGGTTTTTTTCCCCACTCATGTATTTTGGAAATATTGAGTAAAACATTTGAAAACTCATATTTGTTGTCCTGCACCTGACTCTGCCTTACCGGCATCACTGAGAACTTTGACAACCTTGTCACAAGACAACTGATTGTCTCAAAGCATTAAGAAGGAAAATTACACAAATTAACTTTTAACAAGGCACACCTGTTAATTGAAATGCATTCCCGGTGACTACCTCATGATGCTGGTTGAGAGAATGGCAAGCGTGTGCAAAGCTGTCTTCAAGGCAAAGGGTGGCTACTTTGAAGACACTTTTTTATTTACTACATGATTCCAGATGTGTTATTTCATAGTTTTAATGTCTTCACTATTATTCTTTAATGTAGAAAATAGTAAAAATAAAGTAAAACCCTTCAATGAGTAGGTGCGACCAAACTTTTGACTGGTACTGCATATCTACAGAAATAATACAGATCCAGCTTTTTTTTGAGTGTTTGTTTAATTGCCTACTGATTCCGAAAGCATCAAGCCTCACGCAACCACTACATGTCAGATAAACAATTTCACAAATGCGTCTGTCTTTAATCTTTGCTATGCTGTACTGATGGCTTTACACTTTTTTTGTTAGAACAGCCTCTCTGGTATTACTTATAATTCTTGTTTACACTCTTCCAAATTGTCAGATTTCTCCTTTTTCTTAATTTCGTTCATATTTTTATTGTTACTGGAAAAACACACGTTCAGAAATTTCAACCAATCGATTGGTCGAAAGAACAGACGACTCAAAGAAAATGACTCTCATTCTGTGACACAACATGGGCTATGTCTTAAATGGCACACAATTCCCTATGTAGTCCTATGGGTTCTGGACAAAGGTTGTGCACTATGTAGGGAATAGGGTGCCATTTGTGACAGACTTTCCCATCTGCAGGCCAACCCTAGTATGAATCTATACTACAAAACCTTCAGTGATCCTCTCTAATTCTGCATGTTCAAATGCTGAGGGACACCCTGTATTACATGAAAGGTAAGTGAACAGGTCCCACTGCTCCTCTCCCATTGTTTTGCAGTTATTTATGATCATGCTAAGGTGTAGCGAATCCCTGGATTCATAGACCTCTTTGTAGGTATCAATAAGCTGAAATCAATTTGGGTGAACCATTCCTTTTAAAGTGCATTAATAACTGCATTCTCAGCCTTGCAGCAATTATTTGTGATGGCGGTAAATGATGTATTACATGGGTTGTGAATTTGTAATAATGGTGTAATAATGTGTAATGTTGAAATTTGAAGAAATTTGGTTTGTCACCCAAAACCCTGACAAACTTTTACAGATGCACAATCGAGAGCATCCTTTCAGGCTGTATCACAGCCTGGAACGGCAACTGCACCGCCCTCAACCGCAGGGCTCTCCAAAGGGTGGTGCGGTCTTCACAATGCATTACCGGGGCAAACTACCCACCCTCCATGACACCTAAATCACCCGATGTCACAGGATGACCAAAAAGATAATCAAGGACAACAACCACTCGAGCCACTGCCTGTTCACACTGCTGTCACCCAGAAGGCAAGCTCAGTACAGGTGCATCAAAGCTGGGACGGAGAGATTGAGAAACAGCTTCTATCTCAAGGCCATCAGACTGCTAAACAGCAATCACTAACTCAGAGAGGCTGCTGCCTACATTGAGACCCAATCACTGGACACTTTAATAAATGGATTACTAGTCACTTTAAACAATACCGCTTTAAATAATGGCACTAATAATGTTTACATATCTTACATTACTCACATAACATGTATATACTGTATTTTATACCATCTACTGCACCTTGCCTACGCCGCTCGGCCATCGCTTATCCATATAATTATATGTATATATTCTTATTCACCCCTTTAGATTTGTGTGTATTAGGTAGTTGTTGAGGAATTGTTAGATTCCTTGTTAGATATTACTGCGCTGTCAGAACTAGAATCACGAGCATTTTGCTACATTCACATTAACATCTGCTAACCATGTGTATGTGACCAATAAAATTTGATTTGTGTTCTAAGCCCTCCACCTGGGGTTCGTCAGGGAGGTGCACGACAGTTCAGCAGCAGCCAATCAGCGCTGCAGAGGGTGCTCCATGATGCAGGGAGGCTGCTGGGGGTGCCCAACCCCCTCAAACTCCATTGCCAGGCCAATTCAGCCTGCGTGGACCTCATGGTGTGGGCCGTGAAAGACAAGCAAGGTAATTAGTCACAACAATGCCTGATACCATGATAGATTGCTTCTCAGCCTATGGTGTTATCACATCTTCAATATTGAAGCTCTCAAATATGGTCAGACTCATCTTAACTTCATAACATGCAGCAACATGTCAAAAGGTCAGAGCCATATGTCGTGACATGACTTTAACATTAATCTGAAGACAGTTAATTAGATAAATAACAAACTATGCTTAATTGTTACCCGATTTTAAATTGATTAAATTCATGTAACAAATACCTCATTAGGATCTGGGGCACCACGAGAGCGGTTCTTTAAAGAGTCTCCCGAATTAAACTCTTAAAGGTCTTAATCTTTGACCTCTATAAACAGTCAACTAATTAATTATAACCTTGTATCATATCATCATTCTGAACAGTCGTAACCTCCTTGCATCTGCAAAAACCCCAGCCTTACTTATGATTCAGTACTACGCAAATTGGTTTAAATATTTACTAGCTAATTAAATGGGAACACAGGACAAACATACACACTTTGCATTGGTTATTGACTGGAGACTTAATACGCTGTAAACAGGTACCTAGAGTTATGACAACAACAAAGTAAAATGTTACAGCCTTATTCTAAAATTTATTAAAAACACATTTTCCCTCATCAATCTATAATTAATAATGACAAATTAAAAACAGGTTTTTATAAATGTTTGCAAATGTATAAAAAAATACAGAACTGAAATAATTCATTTACATAAGTATTCAGACCCTTTATTCAGTACATTGTTGAAGCACCTTTGGCAGCGATTGCATCCTCGAGTCTTCTTGGGCATGGTGTTTACATCATGGATCTCTCTGTACTTTTCTCTGTTCATCTTTCCCTCAATCCTGACCAGTCTCCCAGTCCCTGCCTCTGGCAAAAAAATCCCCAAAACAGGATGCTAACACCACCATGCTTCACCGTAGGGATGGTGCCAGGTTTCTTCCAGACGTGACGCTTGGCATTCAAGCCAAAGAGTTCAATCTTGGTTTCAGTCCAGAGAATCTTGTTTCTCATGGTCTTAGAGTCTTTTAGGTGCCTTTTGGCAAACTCCAGGTGGGCTTTCATGTGCCTTTTACTGAGGAGTCTGTCCACTCTACCATAAAGGCCTGATTGGTGGAGTGCTGCAGAGAAGCTTCTGGAAGGTTCTCCCATCTCCACAGAGGAACTGTCTCACAAGTTTTAAACCCCCCAAGGTTTGCAAGGAGTGTTTGGCCCCATCATTTTAATTTGTTACCATTGTTAGAATCCATTCCCCTTGCATTTCGCATAGATTCTTCAACCCAAAATACTTTTTCCTGTGGCAAACTTAGGCAATTTCCAAAGGAATCAGCGATATTTGATCCCAGGCATCTATTAAAAAGTTGTTTGAGACGTCTCTCTTCACATAGAAACTGTAATCTCCATTAACCACTATCGATCGAACCGAGACCATACACTGTTTTGTAACATTTTCCTGTCCCGCTGCATTCAAGAGGATTTGATGCTGCTCTTTTGACAAAGATGCAAACACTTGCATCGTAGCATCCCCCCGAATGCCATGAGTGCAGTAGTCTTCATTACCACTCTACGTTCTTCCAATGACCAATGGCCCACATCTAAAACAGGGATCTGTCCCCCTACGCTTTGATGTTTTTTCTCTATTTTTTCCTCTTTGTCTTACTTTGGCCATTGAAACCACTGTTAGTGACTTTCACTGTGGCCATATTAACCCCGTGCACGACTGCGAAGTGAGTTATATTCCACTCTCAAAGCATCCTGCTCTTTTTCATCCACTACCCCCGCAATTGCCGTTTTGAACACAGGTTTCAAACCTGTCATCAAAGCCGACGTTAAGATTGCATCAATGTACTCACGTTCCAGTATTTTTGCAGCTGAGTACATCGGTTATACTCTTCTGTTGATAAAACGCCGACATCAAAACACTTGTATATTGAGCTTGCGATTTCTCATTGATGTCATTGTGCCATACCGCAAAAGCATCTCTGAGTTCTTTATTTGATTGGAATTTTCCATCAGCAGGGAAATGCTGACCAATTTTATCAAGTTATATTTGAGCCGAATTGGTAGAATGCTTGTGCGCCTCTTTCAGCGCCTCTATGGCTTTATTAATCGGTGTCCCTTCCACGGGATGGTTGAGCTGACGTAGGCTAATGCGATTAGCATGAGGTTGTAACAAGAACATTTCCCAGGACATAGACATATCTTTTATTTGCAGAAAGCTTAAATTCCTGTTAATCTAACTGCACTGTCCAATTTACAGTAGCTATTACAGTGAAATAATAACATGCTATTGTCTGAGGAGAGTGCACAGTTTTGACCATGAAAAGTTATTAATAAACAAATTAGGCACATTTGGGCAGTCTTGATACAACATTTTGAACAGCAATGCAATGGTTCATTGGATCAGTCTAAAACTTTGCACTTACACTGCTGCCATCTAGTGGCCAAAAGTTTAATTGCAGCTGGGCTGGAATAATACAGTATGGCCTTTCTCTTGCATTTGAAAGATGATGGTACCAAAAAATACAAAAGAACATTTTTTTTTTGTATTATCTTTTACCAGATCTATTGTATTCTCCTACATTCCTTTCACATTTCCACAAATGCAAAAGTGTTTCCTTTCAAATGGTACCAAACATGCACATCCTTGCTTCAGGGTCTGAGTTACAGGCAGTTAGATTTGGGTATGTCATTTTAGGCAAACATTGAAAAAAAGGGGCGGATCCTTACAGGCAGAATCGGGGCCGTCTGTCTCCATTTCAATAGTTATTGTTCCGAAACCTCTCCCAACGGTGTCCAGGGTGTTTAGAACTCATCAGATGGATCTGATGGCATCACATACCTACCCAAACAAATCTGAGCTCCATCTAGATACTTTAACTTTGCCAACAAATATTTACTCTGCTTGCAAAAGAGCTTTTTGTTTTCTAGCCTGGCTGAGGTGTTACCCAAGTGACTACACAGTCAAGAATGTAGACAGGCTGGTGTTTTCACCCTTTATCAAATTAAATAAAGTTGTATTAGTCACGTACATATATTTAGCAGATGTTATCAAAGGTGTAGTGAAATGCTTATGTTCAGTGCAGTAATACATAACAATAAAAACCAATACAGGAAAATCAAAAATAAATAAATAAAGGAATTAAGAAATGTTTTAACAAACAATGTCAGAAAGTATTCACACCCCTTGACTTTTCCACATTTTGTTGTGTTACAGCCTGAATTGAAAATGTGACTCAATGCCTCGATTTGGTCTTATCCTGTTTGGGCTAGGGGGCAGTATCCTGAATTTTGTCTGTCTGACGTGCCCAAAGTAAACTGAATGTTACTCAGGCCCAGAAGCTAGGATTGGATAGAAAACACTCTGAAGTTTCTAAAACTGTTAAAATAATGTATGTGAGTATAACAGAACTCATATGGCAGGCAAAAACCAGAGGAAAATCCAACCAGTTTTTTTTTTTCTTGGGGCTCCCAGCCACTTCAAATGTAAAGCTATTGGAAACTATGACTTCTGCCTCCCAGATTGCAGTTTCTATGGCTTCCAATAGATGTCTACAGTCTTTATACATGGTTTCAGGCTTGTTTTTTGAAAAACCAACTAGTAATAGTTGTTAATCCATTGGGAGCACCATGGAAAAAGCAGTCTCATTGCACGCTTGAACGGGGGCGCGCTCAGCGTTCTTTTCCTTTTCTATTGAACATAGTTCTCTCCGTATGAAATATTACAGTTTATTTAGATATTAGAGTACCTGAGGATTAATTAGAAACGTTGTTTGACTTGTTTGGACGAACTTTACCAGTAGCTTTTGGGACTTCTTTCTATGCATGCTGATGGGGTGGATTACTGAACTCAATGATGCCTACTAAACTGACTTTTTTGGGATATAAAGAAGGCAAAATGACCATTCTTTGTGTTCCTGGGACCCTTGGGATTGCAACCAGATGAAGATCTTCAAAGGTAAGTGATTTATTTTATCGCTTTTGTGATTTTGTGACGCCTGTGCTGGTTGGAAAAATATGTTGTTGTTGGGTGCTGACCTCAGATAATCGAATGCTTTCACTGTAAAGCCTATTGTAAATCGGACAATGCTGTTCAATTACCAAGATTCTAAGCTAAAGAACCGTGTATTACACTTGTATTTTCATGAATGTTTAATATTAACATTTTTGTCATTTGAATTTGGCGCTCTGCATTTCACTGGATGTTGTCGCAGGTGTCCCACTTTGGATAAAAGTAGAGACTCAAGGCTAGAAAATGGTATATCATAAACTGCAGTTGAGGAACAATGGACAAGTAATTCTGCTTTGAAAGTTGATGAACTTGTAACACCTACCGGAGAGCTCTTCTTTGTCTACACCCATTCAGCATCGTTCACACCCTCTTAAGCCGTAGCCCCACCCATCTCTTTAAGGATTCACATGTGAGGCCATGTGCTAAACAGAGTGAGTAGTGTAGTAAACAACCAAAGATTAAGACTAAAAGTGGTAAAAATAGTAGCCTACAATAAGGAAAAACTCCAGGTAAAAATACACTTTATCTAGTCCTTGGCCTATATCCTAATCTGACTTTGGTGCAGGCCATGGTGTTCTTCACATTACCGTCTCTGGTAAACACACAATAAAACGTTAGAGGATACAGGTGTAAACAGTACAGTGAAATGGTTACTTGCATATTTGCGTAGTAGCAATATCAAAAATATAAATATAAAAATGTATTCAAAAAAGTGTCAGTGCCAGTAGAGAAAGAGCAAAATAATATACAATGTCAATTACCATATCAGTGATAGACAAGATAGTTTTTATGGTATCAGCAACGTATGGCGTATGTCTAGTTGTGTCCAGTCCAGGTGGTGCTTGTGCAGGCAGATCATCTATGGGAAGAAGGGCGTCAGCATTGCGCAGCAGCGGAAACCTGGTCCCAACTGAGTCCGAACACTCCTTGCCGACAACACCGCCAGGCTCCAGTGCATCAAAGCTGTAAAACAGGAAAATAGACAAACATTTTTAGAAGACATTACAACCTTGCATAACATCAATTGACCTCCTAAGTATAGATAATAAGAATAACCTCATAGAATGCAAGTAAAATTATACTCACTTGGTGTGCTGGTACTGCTTGGTCTGTGGCATCGGCCTCTAATAATAATATTGAATGCATTAACAGAAATTACTGTGGCCAAGCAAACATTGTAGATTAGAAATTATGGTAATTACCGGTAAATGTACTACTGGTGTGCCGTCCCCGCAGCCTTCACAATGGATTAGTCCACTCAGACAGGCGTGAATCAGACACTCAGACAGGCGTGAATCAGACAGGTGTCTCGTGTGCCATTATTTTTTTATATATATATATGCCAACTGGTCGACCAACAGTAATCGACCAGTTGACTAAATGGGGTCACCCCTAATGTCAAATGTTTTGGATTTAGAATGCCCCATTATCAAATGGGCAGGAACAGTGACAGGGGAAAAAGACATAGTGAATGGAGGCCGCACACTTTCCCGCCGGTCCGTTTTTCAATGATGCAATGTAGGCTACTTCGATTTTATAGTGGAGCTGTGCTTAATATGAGCAGCTGAGAAATAAATAAACACTTATTTCACTCCACGCATCAACCACTGAGGAGGAGCATGCTCTCGCTGCGCAACAGGTGATATTCTGCCAAACTCTGTATGCCATGGGCTCTCCAACCCTGTTCCTGCAGCTACCCAGTACTTAATTTGGAAAACTAAGTGAAATCTGTTCGGGAACATTGATAGTAGCATGTTTTCGCAACAAAACATATTTCACTAAACTGTTGACAGCCCCTCTGCGTGCTCTAGAAAGGAATAGAGAGAGCGGAGGAGATGGAAATGCACGGTGGTGAGATATTCTGTATAGCTAAAGGTAATGTGTCACCCAATTAATTATGAAAATATAAAAAATACAAATTCACTGTAATTGTAGGCTCTCTGTAAGCCGCCATGCACAATCAATGAAGCAACAGCATCGCCATCGGGCTATATGTTCTCTCCCAGACTCATGGATAGTCATTTTGGAGTGTAGCATAAGGTAACCAGTCCATCCAGTATGAATAATAATACAGTTTACACTCAAAGGCAATTAGTCTTGTTTAATTTTGGAGTATAGGCTACAACATTTATGTACCAAAGTCATCTTAAATCTGTTTAGTTTTTTTTACATAAGTAATATGCAGTAGGCTATGTATTGTATACACGGGCACAATCATCATTTTTAAGCATTGTCCATTTCGTTGTTGGGCTTTGAAACAACATCCACATTGACCATGTTTTACACTCAGTTTCAACCTGCTGTTGAACTTCTTTCTTCAAATTGATCATCACAGTGAGGTGAGTTTTAAAATCACTATACTGTTTTCATAAGTCTTTGATGTGATTTTGATTTAATTTGCATTTATGTCAGAGTGGTTAGAGGGACAGTAGAGCCCTGAGTACCAGGCTATTAGAACCTGATGGTCTTAGCAAGTTGGATACTACCAAAGCATGTCCAGAGTGCATGAGAGAAGATTACAATGACTCAACAGTCATGTGGAATTTTACTGTGGTCATGACTCATGACTGCCGGTGTGGCGGTAATACTGTTACCTAGTTTGGGTCCTTGATGATCTTCTTGGCCTTATTGTGACACCGGGTGCTGTTGATGTCCTGGAGGGCAGGGCAGGGCAGGCAGTGTGCCCCCTCATTTTTTGGGGGAAAGCTGATAAAACAATATATTGTGGCGTACAGCAGGTCAGCCACCAGGGGGAGACTCGTTGAGGCCTGGTGACAGACGGAATATACATCACGTGGCGATGGCTCCATCTGCTGGACGTGTCAGGTCTCAACGGGCTCTCTAGCCAGGACTAATTGTGGCTGATTGAGAGTTGGTGAGTAATCAAGGGCTGATTACTTACCAGCTCTGCAAGTCACATAAAGCTGCAAGTCCCGCTGAAGTTATTATTTTTAATAAACACTTTTGAAACTGAGCTAATCCTACTTTGTCCATGTGTGATCTGTGTAAACGTCTTGACCCAACCCCCTGGTCTGCCACAAAATATATATATATATTGCTGAATAATACTTTTTTTGAGTGGTAACAAACACACAGAAAACATGTTTTACGCTGGCATTTTAACTTGTAAAGCCCTTTTAATGTATGTCATACAACACAAATTCCATTTCAAACGTCTCTTATGCTTTTGCACATATTTTAGCTAAACTTCTAGACAGAACTTTACATACTCTTCAGAACATCTAAACCTCCTAAATACATCAAAAAAAGTTACAAAACCTTTTGAAGTCATGGTCAAATTGACTAATTTATTTTCTCTAAAATGTTTCTTAAATAGCCAAAGCAGTCACAACATTGCATTAATGTGGTCACGGTGATACATTATCAAGGTTTCTAGTCAAACAGCCTCCACTGTAAATGTAGGGAGAGATTGAACATTAACAGACAGCAAATCACAAACACTCCTAACTGACCTCTCCCTCAGACACCGGTTAGTAGTTCGATTGTAGGATCAGCAGGATTGGTTAAAAGGCAAATATTCTTGAAATGGCTTCCTACTTTGGGTAGATGCTAGCTGGAAAAGGACATTAAAGGGATAGTTTACTCTAATTAGTGGCCAGGTAAACAAAACCAAGGCATGGATTTCTGTCCATGGACTGCTTACAGGGTAAAGAACCCAATATGTAAATGTATAATTTGGGTGAACTATCCCTATAAGATACAGCGTTACCAAGCTTTTAGCTCTGTGAGGGGTCGACCACGCGGCCCATGAAGACAAGGCAGTCTGTGCGGTGCTCATAGATGAGGAAGAGGAAGGGATGGTCGATGATAAAGCGGATCTGGGAAGAGAGTGGCATGAAGCCCACTTGCGTTAGGGCCGCAGCCTCTGTCCCCTCCTCATTCACGGTGATCGTCCCCTGGTGCTTCAACTGGTGGGGAGGGGAGAAACAGAAAAGGAACATAGTTCAGAACCTAGTCTTGACCTAGACATTTTTAAACATTATTAGATAGCCAAAACGTATTTGGCTTTGACGGTGTATTGACATTACTAGAATAGAGTAAATTAAGGTGAAAATTGGGGTGTTTGTCAGGTGGGACTGAACTCTAGAAGGTAGGTTTACCCAGTTAATAGCGATCTTCTCGGAAGTCATCCCAGTGAAGTCTCCCTTCTCAAACAGATCTGTGAGGCCCATCTCCTTCAGGTTGTCTATCAGGTCATAACTCTGCTCCAGCTTAAACTTGGGAAACACCACCTCACGTGTCCTGGGAGAGACACCAATACAGACTATAATCTTTTAGACTCATATCTCTTATCCATAACTCCCATCATTTGTTATACTCTAACCTAGTGGTCATCTTACCAGGTTACAGGTCTGGTGTTCACCTTGTGTATTCAGTTGTTCTTACCTTGGGCCCAGGTCTGCTCACTTGCCGTATTGTCAAGTATTGTCAGGAGTGGTCACCTATTGTCTTGTGTGGTCATGTCTTTTATCAAGTCTGCCTGTCAGTCAATCATGTTTTCTTACCTTTTGGACAGGTAGTCATAATGTTCTGATCTTTAGTTCAAGTGTGACCAGGTGTGGTCATTATGTTATGACCTGTTGTTGAGCTGTGACCAGGTGTGGCAATAATATGGTCTCACCTGTTGGTCATGTTACTGAGCCACTTGTTGACCACGGTGGGGGAAATCTCTTTCTCCAGGTTCCTCATGCCAGAGATCTTCCTGGGCAGGGCGATGAGCATGCTGATGTTCCCCGCGTAGGGTAGCTAGAATAGCAATAATCATGGTTTGATTATAGTTTTTTCACCTTTTTCACCTCATGTAGATTACAATCGTGCTTTTCCAGTTCTCAAATCTCTTTACATTGGAAAAGGCTAGAACATTGTTTCACAGCAACTTTTGAACCCTTCAGGGCCATCATCTGACTTGGAAGCATTATGTAGGACTATATCACAGTGCACTTAATCTTCTTTCTTTTCTAACCCACTTCCCCCAACTAAATGTTTACCACCCACCTGTAAGATGTCACACTGCAGTTCGTGGTCTGCAGCCACCAGGTAGTTCCCTTTGTTCTGCATCATTGGCACTCGAACATTTGTCTTTTCATTCACACGGAAGTTCCGGTAGTGAGTCCTCTCCTTTGGGAATTTATGCTGCCATGTACCTGTTTGTGTGGGTAAGATCGACTGGCTTGTGTCAATAAGATATTTCTCAACTAACTTACAAAGAGAGGATTTTAATCTAGTCGTTAAAATGTAATGGAAATGTAATACAGCGCATAATATATCAACTTTAAAATATTTTTGTTGTTGAAAAAATCTCATCTGAGGCTAGACAGAAATATACTTGAACATTGGTCAATAGAAATGGCATAGTTGAGGCTTATTGCTCTGATGTTGTCCATACCTTTAAAATAGAGGTAGTTGAGTAGCATCAGAACCATACTGGGGTCCACACTCTTCAGTGGTTCTCTAATCAGTCCTTTGGTCAGCTTCGAGATGCGCCAGTTGGCCTTGTCCAGAAACGCCTTGTCCCCAAAGTCCACTGACTGGGGCTCCGCAAAATAGTATGCCTTGGTATTTGCCCGGAAACTCGGTTCCACCGCCACCTCTTTTTTCACGTACAGGTCGTTAACGGATCGCAATGTGTATCCGAAGTTCCGTCGGAAGAGTCTGTGAGTAAGCTTCCGGAACAGCTTGTGTACAGTAGCGTTGTCATAGTGATGGCTTGCATTGACAAAATCGGCAAATCCCAGCGTCCTGTAAAGCTGCGCATGTGTTCCGGGCCCTGCTCCAAGTGACATCATTCCCATGGCAATGGAGATTCCGGCGGGCGCCAGCAGAATGTTGTCGGTCTGGTTGACATCGTTCCGAAGGCTACGGTAGAGTTTAAAGCCAAAGTGGGCATTGACCAAATTGATTCGTTGGAGGCGTGAGTGGCCATGGAATAGGCGTAGGAGTCTGGCGCGCCGCGTCTTTGGGTCCGAGGGTTCAGCGACGATGTCGATATCTGGAGCGGGAGTTTCGATCTCATCAATCTTATCCCCTTCACTGTAATAATATAAATATTATGAAAATAGCTAACCCATAAGCATGCACCATGCTCCAGCCAACTGTGCTACTTCAATCAAAGATGTCTACAGAGCTTCCCAGTGCTCAAATAACTTGACATTGTACTCTAACAATGTATATCACCCACCTGTAGTCATCCCCCCCCTCGGCCAGGATCTTGTCAAAGTCAATGTAGTCTTCGTCCTCGAAGCCTTCCAGGGGCAGATCGTTGGTCACAGTGTTCTCTTTGTGGAACTCCAGAGGAATGTTCTCCATGTCCAGAGCTCCACCCTGGCTAAGGCCTCGTGAGTCTGGCTCAGTGTTTGGGGTCGGTCTCTGGTCATAAAAGTGAGAGCCCAGGTCCTTGACCCCGGCCAGAGAGGTACCGACGAAGAGACAGGACACAGCGATAATCGTGACGACCCACATCCTTACACAGACATGACATAGAAGGCATTTATTTTATCTATAACAAACCACCTGACTAGAAGCCACCAGTCTAGTCAGGATTGCGTCTTAAACCACGACACAGCAGGAATCAGGAATCCACCATTTGGGAAACACTGACCTAAGGCATTTATCAAGCACAAATAACCATGGTCAATATCAACATGCTTCTTTTGGTTGGATACCTAAAACAGTTTCTCTTTACACCAAAGAACATCCAAACGTGTTATTAGACTTGAATTAACACTTTATTAAAACCCTTTCCTATTTAATTTTATTCAGAAGTTGAAATCTCACAAACTTTTCTGCTCAATTTCAAAATAAGTTTTCAGTTAATAAATAGTTTGCTAAGCATGAACACAACAACAATAGTCAATATCTTGGTAGGTTTAACGACAGTAGGGGACTAAAATGGCTTACCTGTGCTTTCTCTGTGGTGTCGGGAACTTCTGTGTGTGTGTGTGGTCTGTTTGCAACACTGTGAAGAAAGAGCAGAAAGACCAAACTGAACTTTGATGTCCTCTTCCCTTGAACAAATAACCAAGATCAAACAACAAAAGTCCGCACTGTATCTGTATTTTTAAAAACTTGTTTGCCCATTTAACAAATTGATATCAATAACAAGGAAGCCAACATCAAAGGGTGTTTCACTGCCATGTTTAGATAATTGGAGGTTACACATTTTAATTCATACGTCATCAATATTGTAAATATTGTGCTATTTTGTGGAATTGTTTTTTTGACAAGGTTATGCCATGCCCATACGTTATTATTTTAGATTTTACAATTCCATTGCAATCCAGATTCACTAGCCTTGATGGTTTTAACACATTTCTGCCATGGCACCGTGGACCACTGAGTTCCCCTCAGTGACTTTCAATCTCTGTCTCTCTCTCTCTCTGTCATCTATTGTGCAAAGCCTATAGGTTAGTGGTAAAGCTCTCAGCAAGTCACATTATATTTGCATATTCCACCCTTCCTACTGCTCCCACTTTCATCTCCCCTGTTTCGAGGTGTCTGAATAAAGTGTACAATTTCAAAAATATCTCTATCCCTCTCTCTTTTCTTTACCTTTACAGCTGGCCAGATGGCTGCCGCCAATCATTGAGGCTAAGACCCGCCTTCAAAAGCTTTTCAGGGACTTCTGGATGTACTCTGTCATCATGGGCTTTGCCGTGGAGGGATCGGGTCTATGGCCAGAGAAGTGGTATGAGGGAGTGTGTGAGATTGCCACCAAGTCTCCTATCCTGACTTTTCCCAGCGGTGAATCACTCCGCTCTGAACTACAGTACAACTCTGCCCTGAAGAATGATACAGTCACACAACCATGGTCAATATCACACAAAACACAGACACACACACAAAGGTCAATTCACCTAACCTAAATAGTGCCACCTGTATCTTTATTGGAACTATACCTGTCCCCATCATGTACCTAGTTGTCCCTCTTCCTTGTAAGTATTACTACCTGTCTGTCTGTCGTGCAGGCTGAGCTGAGTGATCTGCGATCCACCATCATCAACCTGTTGGACCCCTCCCCTGAAGGATCTGCTCTCATCAACAAACTAGATTTTGCCATGTCGACGTACCTACTGTCTGTCTACAGGCTGGAGTACATGAGGTGAGCTACCCCCTATAGATCTATATCTGCTGCTGCTCCATTACCCATGTCCACCTACATACTGTCTGTATACAGACCAGGGCCCATATGTATCAAGCGTCTCAGAATAAGAGTGCTGATTTGAATCAGTTTGGGCTTTTGGATCATTATACACATTGATTGTATGGAAAAGCAAGGACCTGAGCCTAGATCAGCACTCCCACGGTGAGACGCTTTATACAGACAGCCTCAGATCACATGAGGTTGGAGCAGAACCTATTTATCTTCTCCTGGTTTATATTCCCCAACATTAGGGGACTCATATTATTCTCTTTCTCTCTGGTTCTGTCTCAGGATGTTGCGTTCTAACAACGCATACATTTTCCAGGTGATGTTTCGGTACTTTGAGGACAAAACCATCCAGAAAGTATCTGCATTTTATCTGCGTTGTAATATTGGTTGTATATATTTATTTATTTTGTTTCTGATTCAACGTCTCATCAGGTATTTTTATTTATTATTATTTCACCTTTATTTAACCAGGTAGGCCAGTTGAGAACAAGTTCTCATTTACAACTGCGACCTGGCCAAGATAAAGCAAAGCAGTGCGACACAAACAACAACACAGAGTTACACATGGGATAAACAAACGTACAGTCAATAACACAATAGAAAAATCTATATACAATGTGTGCAAATGGAGTAAGGAGGTAAGACAATAAAAAGGCCATTAGTAGCGAAGTAATTACAATTAAGCAAATTAACACTGGAGTGATAGATGTGCAGATGATGATGTGCAAGTAGAAATATTGGTGTGCAAAAGAGCAAAAAAAGTTAATAAAAATGGATGAGGGAGGTAGAGATGAGGTAGGTAGTTGGATGGGCTATTTACAGATGGGCTGTGTACAGCTGCAGCGATCGGTAAGCTGCTCGCATAGCTGATGCTTTAAGTTAGTGAGGGAGATATAAGTCTCCAGCTTAGGCGATTTTTGCAATTCGTTCCAGTCGTTGGCAGCAGAGAACTGGAAGGAAAGGCGGCCAAAGTAGGTGTTGGCTTTGGGGATGACCAGTGAGATATACCTGCTGGAGCACGTGCTACGGGTGGGTGTTGTTATGGTGACCAGTGAGCTGAGATAAGGCGGAGCTTTACCTAGCAAATACTTATAGATGACCTGGAGCCAGTGGGTCTGGCGACGATTATGTAGCATAATCCATTGCCATCTGTCATTTAGGTCATTATTGTGAAGTCACTACAATGTTGTTGATCCATCCTCAGTTTTCTCCCATCACAGCCATTGAACTCTGTAGCTGTTTTAAAGTCACCAAATTCCCTAATGGTGACATCCCAAAGAAGTTTCCCTCCTGTCCTGCAGCTAAGTTACCAGATGTTGTATGTATGGGGGACAGAAGTAGGGGTAGCCGATGACGTGGATGTCGATTAAGGCATCTCTCTGATTCAGAGGGGTTGGGTTAAATGCGGAAGACACATTTCAGTTGAATGCATATAGTTGTACAACTGACTAGGTATCCCCCTTTCCTTATTTCACAGTCCATATAACGTATTATGTAAAGCCAAATTTTACTTCGGAACTAATTTAGGCTTGCCTAAACAAAGGGGGTGAATACTTACGCAACAAATATATTTTAGTTATTTAATTTTGATTAATAAAAATTATTATTTTTACTTTGACATTACGGAGTATTTTGTGTAGATCAATAACAAAACAATTACAGTTCTATCTATTTCAATCCCACTTCATAACGCAACAAATGGTGAAAAAAGTTCAAGGGGGTGTAGACTTTCTATAGGCACTGTATCTGTTTTACCGTTTAGAAATTAATGCACTTTATGTATTTGGTCCCCAATTTGAAGGTGTCATAAGTATTTGGACAAATTCCCTTACAGTGTACATATCTGCACGAAGTAGGGGTGCTGCGTGCTACAGCACTCCCTGATAAATGGAAATATAAATATATAGATATAAACAAAAAAGAAGAATGAGTGAACTTTGCCTTTATTTCTCCTGTGTGAGCGGGAAAACAATACTCGCCAGCAGAGAGGAGAAAAACACTCCTCATCACACAAACAAGAATAGAATATGTTTCTGAAGACTTCTGCAGTCATGTGGTTGCTACCACGATTACGGATAATTATGAATGAAGCATGAATAATGATGAGTGAGAAAGTTACAGATGCACAAAGATCATGCCCTAAACTTTTGCCTAAATGCAATACACTATGTGCATTTCTCCAAATACTTATGACACCTTCAAATGGGGGGGACAATATACATAAAGTACTCTCATTTCTAAACAAATAAAAGTTGACCTTCTGTACTGTTGCCTCATATAAACATTTGATCTCATATCCAAAATGCTGGAGTACAGAGCCAAATTAAGATTTAGCTTGTTAGGTTCTAATTATTAGAGTAAGAACTCGACAGACATTGTGAAAGCTCAAACCAAGTTTATTCTTCCCAAAAGATCGAACAGCTGAAAATCGACAAAAACATGTTTGCAATAGTGGTGGTATTTGTACCCCACTTTGGTTGGAGTCTCTTCCTTCTCGCTAAACATTGTATCTTTATTGCTAGGCATGAAACTAAGTGATACGGGCAATAAACCTTTCCTTCTACCTTAACGTGACCTGACCTGACCTCGACCCCCTTCATCACTAATCCATGGCTCTCTCCCCTAATCAATTCCTGCCACGTGACCATTTTCCCTACACTCAGTACATTCCAAGCTTAATTGCACCATACCTTCCCCCTACAGATAACCATTAACCATTGTTGTAGCCCCTCGGCTTTGGCACCCCTCAGGTCTCTATTATAACTAATGATTAAAACACATTCAACCATAGCAGTCTACAAGTGTTACCCCGTGTGCATATAGTCTCGGAGTAGGAGTGCTGATCTAGAATCAGATCCCCGTAGTCCATTCATTATAATAAAACATTTTTTTAAATATTTGATATTGGCACTCATACTCTGAGATGCTTTATGAATAGGGGCACTGGTCTCCCGTCCAGATGTCAGCCTGGCCCAACCCTCCTTAGTTTCAGATGTGAGCCAGTAGAGAGGTATAGGGGTAGGATGGCTGCTAGACTACATCTCCCACTCTCATGAAATGCATTCAATTGACATTCTCTCTCTCAGATTCTTATTTTTTTAAGATGGCGCCGGAGAAGAAGGCTGACATTTTACATGATCCTATCCAATTGTGTTTTTTTGTTTGTTTCTTTGCGTTGTTTGTAACTTATTTGTTAACTTATTTAGTACATAATTTTGCTGCTACTGTCTCTTATGACCGAAAATAATTCTGGACATCAGAATTGCGATTACTCACCACGAACTGGCAGAACCCTTTTTTTCATTTAACGAGTTCGACGT
The DNA here is from genome assembly GCA_030435695.1 of Brachymystax lenok tsinlingensis. Taxonomy (NCBI): domain Eukaryota; kingdom Metazoa; phylum Chordata; class Actinopteri; order Salmoniformes; family Salmonidae; genus Brachymystax; species Brachymystax lenok. The sequence goes on along the minus strand of CM059807.1, from coordinate 46,079,599 downwards.
GAATGACATACTGCTTTCCCGGAAACAGGCCCAGATCCCCGTCATTTGTCTTCCCGCGTGAAGAGAAGGCAGAGAAAAAGGGTCCGGAGGGCGGGCTGCCTTCTGAGAATTCATAGGTGATCGAATAAACCCCCCACTGCCTTCCATTCTGCTAGCAAACGTGCAATCTTTGGAAAATAAAATCGCTAATCTACGCGGAAGATTAAACTACCAATGAGACATAAAACACTGTAATATCTTATGCTTCACGGAGTCGTGGCTGAACGACAACATTATCAACATACAGCTGGCTGGTTATACGCTGTATCGGCAGGATAGAACAGTGGCGTCTGGTAAGACAAGGGGCGGTGGATTGTGTATTTTTTTAAATAACAGCCGGTGCACGATATCTAAGGAAGTCTCAAGGTTTTTCTCACCTGAGGTAGAGTATCTCATGATAAACTGTAGACCACACTATCTAACTGGAGTTTTCATCTGAATTTTTAGTAGCTGTCTACTTACCACCACAGATTTTGGCAAAAAGACCGCACTCAATGAGCTGTGTTCCGCTATAAGCAAACAGGAAAATGCTCACCAAGAGGCAGAGCGCTCCTACTGGCAGGGAACTTTAATGTAGGGAAACTTAAATCGGTCCTACCAAATTTCTATCAGCATGTTCAATGTGCAACCAGAGGGGAAAAAAACTCTGGGCCACCTTTACTCCACACACAGAGACGTGTACAAAGCTCTCCTTCGCCCTCCATTTGGCAAATCTGACCATAATTCTATCCTCCTGATTCCTGCTTACGAGCTAAAATTAAAGCAGGACGCACCAGTGACTCGATCAATAAAAAAGTGGTCAGATGAAGCAGATGCTAAACTACAAGACTGTTTTGATAGCACATTTTTAATGTATCCTTAGGTATCCTTTTGGGTATATTTGTTGTAATATTTCAACCGGACAATAACGTGAACGATAGGAAAGGAAAATAAAGTGGTGCGCGTTCACAATCTCGCGCGCGTCAAACCTACAAAAGTAGTCGCCTGACAATTTCCTGTCCCCATCCGTTCTGGTCACTGCTAGAATTCCCAGTCTTTGACTGTTGACTGTTGACATCTAGTGGAAGCCATAGGTACTGCAGTGGTCGCCTGACAATTTCCTGTCCCCATCCGTTCTGGTCACTGCTAGTATTCCCAGTCTTTGACTGTTGACTGTTGACATCTAGTGGAAGCCATAGGTACTGCAGTCTCAGTCCTACATAAAGTTGTATACAATAGGCACAATGGAGAAGATGCTCATTTACAAAAAAAACTGCAAAACCCGAATGGATTTTCCTTGGGTTTTCGCCTGCTATATCACTTCTGTTATACTCACATACATTATTTTAACACTCTTAGAAACTTCAGAGTGTTTCCTATCCAATAGTACTAATTATGTGCATATCCTATTGTCTGGACCTGAGTGGCATGCATTTTACTTTGGGCACGCCAGACTCTCCAAAACCGTCACCTCGGGAGCCGCTCCCTAAGAAGTTAAGCAGGTCAACATTCACAAGGCCGCAGAGCCTGAAGGATTACCAGGACATGTACTGCAAGCTTGCGCTCACCAACTGGCAAGTGTCCTCACTGACATTTTCAACTTCTCCCTGTCCGAGTCTGTAATACCAACATGTTTCAAGCAGACCACCATAGTCCCTGTGCCCAAGAACACTAAGGTAACCTGCCTAAATGACTACCGACACGTAGCACTCACGTCTGTAGCCATGAAGTGCTTTGAAAGGCTGGTCATGGCTCACATCAACACCATTATCCCAGAAACCCTAGACCCACTCCAATTTGCATACCGCCCAAACAGACCCACAGATGATGTAATCTCTATTGAACTCCACACTGCCCTTTCCCACCTAGACAAAAGGAACACCTATGTGAAAATGCTATTCATTGACTACAGCTCAGCGTTCAACACCATAGTGCCCTCAAAGCTCATCACTAAACTAAGGACCCTGGGACTTAACCCCTCCCTCTGCAACTGGATCCTGGACATCCTGACGGGCCGCCCCCAGGTGGTAAGGGTAGGTAACAACACATCCGCCATGTTAATCCTCAACACAAGGGCCCCTCAGGGGTGCGTGCTCAGTCCCCTCCTGTACTCCCTGTTCACTCATGACTGCACGGCTTCTCTGTATCGATACCCCACAGTATATAGTCTCGCTATTATTATTTTACTGCTGCTCTTTAATTACTTGTTACTTTTTTTTTAACTGCATTGTTGGTTAGGGGCTCGTAAGTAAGCATTTCACTGTAAGGTCTACACTTGTTGTATTTGACACATGTGACTAATACAATTTGATTTGAGATTCCCCCACCTGCTGTGGAGTGGGTGCGTGTTGAAGACCATGTTGGACATCCTACCGACTCTCTCTCTGTCTCTCAGTGCTGTAAGTAGTATCATAATCTGCTCAATGTCTTGGGGAAGGGGGCTAGCGATTAGTTTCTATTGTCATCCCAAATGGCACCAAATTCCCTATATAATGCACTATATAGGGATTTTTTATAAAAAAAATAAAATATATATATTTATTTTATTTCACCTTTATTTAACCAGGCAGGCTAGTTGAGAACAAGTTCTCATTTACTACTGAGACCTGGCCAAGATAAAGCAAAGCAGTTCGACACATACAACAACACAGAGTCTCACATGGAATAAACAAACATACAGTCAATAATACAGTAGAAAAGAAAGTATATTTACAGTGTGTGCAAATGAGGTAAGATAAGGGAGGTAAGGCAGTAAAATAGGCCATGGTGGGAAAGTAATTACAATATAGCAATTAAACACTGGTATGGTAGATGTGCAGTAGATGAATGTGCAAGTAGAGATACTGGGGTGCAAAAGAGCAAGATTAATAAATAAATACAGTATGGGGATGAGGTAGTTGGATGGGCTATTTACAGATGGGCTATGTACAGTTGCAGTGATCTGTGAGCTGCTCATACAGCTGGTGCTTAAAGCTAGTGAGGGAGATTTGAGTCTCCAGCTACAGTGATTTTTGCAGTTCGTTCCAGTCATTGGCAGCAGAAAACTGGAAGGAAAGGCGGCCAGAGGAAGAATTGGCTTTTGGGGTGACCAGTGAGATATACCTGCTGGAGCACTTGCTACGGGTGGGTGCTGCTATGGTGACCAGTGAGCTGAGATAAGGCGGATCTTTACCTAGCAAAGACTTGTAGATGACCTGGAGACAGTGGGTTTAGCGACGAGTATGAAGCGAGGGCCAGCCAACGAGAGCGTACAGGTCGCAGTGGTGGGTAGTATATGGGGCTTTGGTGACAAAACGGATGGCACTGTGGTAGACTGCATCCAATTTGTTGAGTAGAGTATCGGAGGCTATTTTGTAAATCCTCGCCGAAGTCGAGGATCGGTAGGATGGTCAGTTTTACAAGGGTATGTTTGGTAGCATGAGTGAAGGATGCTTTGTTGCGAAATAGGAAGCCGATTCTAGATTTAATTTTGGATTGGAGATGCTTAATGTCTGGAAGGAGAGTTTACAGTCTAACCAGACACCTAGGTATTTGTAGTTGTCCACATAATCTAAGTCAGAACCGTAGTGATGCGGGTAAGGGAAGACCCCCATGAAATGGACAAAAATGAATGGCAACATATTGCCATTGGAACAAACATACACACAATGGAAAAGAGTGTTAAAAGTTAAAAGCCCATTGAAACATATTGCAAATGTACAGTGAAACATATTGCAAATGTACAGTACATTTGCAATATGTTTCAATGGGCTTTTAACATCACGAATATGACAAGCTCTAAAATACTGTAGAAATGCCCAATTGACTGCCCGTTGATCTCAGGATGGCCAGGATTGATAGTGGTACCTGTCCATCGCTCGTTGGTGTTGATTTCAGCATGTCAAATTCGTGATGTTAAAGCCCATTGAAACATATTGCAAATGTACAGTGAAACATATTGCAAATGTACTGTACATTTGCAATATGTTTCAATGGGCTGTTAACATCACGAATATGACAAGCTCTAAAATCCTGCAGGAATGGCCAATTGACTGCCCGTTGATCTCAGGATGGCCAGGATTGATAGTGGTACCTCTCCATCGCTCGTTGGTGTTGATTTCAGCGTGTCATATTCGTGATGTTAAAAGCCCATTGAAACATATTGCAAATGTACAGTACATTTGCAATATGTTTCAATGGGCTTTTAACATCACGAATTTGACAAGCTCTAAAATACTGCAGAAATGCCCAAATTGACTGCCCGTTGAACTCGGGATGGCGGGCTCGACGGTTTTAACTTATTGCAAATGGACAAAAGTCTGCTATAAAGTCACTATAATGAAAACGTAAAACACCTAGTTACGTTCTAGTTGCGGGTCCAGTTCCGGCGTTATGTGTCGGCCTATCTGAGGCGACTCCCAAATCCCGAGTTTCGCTCAATAGGTCATTCGGGCCCGAGCAGCGCCTTTAATTGGTGCTGAAAATCCACATTTTTTCCCGAGGCGTTGCTACGGGTCCTTGAATGAGCTATCGGACAGAAAGCGTTAGGGTCCGTCTCTATGGGCCGAGGCGGTTCTAATGCACCTAGCCTTGTGTCTCTGGGACTTTTAGAAATGTTGTCATTTTCGTGATGTAAAAATGAATTGAAAATATTGCAAATGTACAAGGCTGTTTCTCGGCCTGTGAACCTTCTAGAGCCCCGTAACTCACCGTGCACTATCGACATAAGCTCTAGAAAAGGGTTCTAAAGTTTCAGAGCTCTAGGTCTGACGGTTCTTTAATAGTTCGAACAAAAGTAACTATTGCAGGCAGTGTGTGTTGTAAGCCCCACACTATGTCACTCCCCATGGACTGTGGGCATGTGTTTTTCAAGGGATTCTGATGGGAGAAATGACTGATTTACAGTTCATTTGGGTTGCCTAATCACACGTGAAGTTTTGGAAAGATGTGACCTTTTTAACCCTTCGAAACAGACCCTATGACCCCAATTTAAGGCACTTCCGGTTGTCACAGGACGCTGTAGGTAGACACATATCCTCATTGGGGTAGGCTTTTACAGAATCCTGAGTTTTAAGTCTGTAAGTTAAGAACTGACTGATTTACACAGGGTTGAAAGTCTGTTTTTCACCAACAGCAGGTTGGGTACTGTAAAACACCTTTAGGGTGAATTTAACCACTTCCAGTTGCTCCAGGAAGCTTAGAATCAACACAGGTAGACCTCATAGTGGCCTGATGGATTGCCATCAAAGACAGGTTCATAAGGCATTCATAAACCACATAGGCACCAGGTTGAATTTAGGCGAGCAGGCAATGTATTCCTATGGGGAGAGATGTCATAGCAAACGGTTTGATGTAAATACCCTGTTTTCACTGTTAAGGGTTAATGCCACACAGTCACGGTTAGGCTTGCACAGATCGGGAGGTCCTAAGGAACGTTCCAGAAGTCGAATCGGGCTTCTAACCCAAACGGATCTGCCGCTGTCACCCAAAAGCAGCTGAAATTTAGGGCCAGGCTTCATTTTGGGCCTACTATTTGGCACGGTTGCTGCGGTCAGACCGAGTGAGCTACGGTCAAGCGGGGCATCTCGTTGAACTCGGCAAGGCCTAGAGACTATGGTGAGGTCATTGCAGGCTCTGTGTGTCTTTAAGCCCCACACTGTGTCACTCCATCCCATATCTGTGTTTGTGTGTGTGTGTGTGAGGGTTTTCTTATACATCTGATAGGAATAATGACTCATTTACAGTTCATTGGGGTTGCCTAATCACACATATGAAGTTTTGGAAAGATGTGACCTTTTTAACCCTTCGAAACAGCACCTATGACCCCTATTTAAAGCACTTCCGGTTGTCACAGGAAGCTGTAGGTAGACACATATCCTCATTGGGGTAGGCTTATACAGAATCTGGCTTATACAGTGTCTGTAAGCCCCACACTATGTCACTCCCCATGGACTGTGGGCATGTGTTTTTCAAGGGATTCTGATGGGAGAAATGACTCATTTACAGTTCATGATGGTTGCCTAATCACACATATGAAGTTCTGGAAAGATGTGACCTTTTTAACCCTTAGAAACAGCCCCTCTGACCCTTATTTAAAGCACTTCCGGTTGGCACAGGAAGCTGTAGGTAGACACATATCCTCATTGGGGTAGGCTTTTACAGAATCCTGAGTTTTAAGTCTGTAAGTTAAGAACTGACTGATTAACACAGGGTTGAAAGTCTGTTTTTCACCAACTGCAGGTTGGGTATATCAAAACACCTTTAGGGTGAATTTAACCACTTCCGGTTGCTCCAGGAAGCTTAGAATCAACACAGGTAGACCTCATAGTGGTCTGATGGATTGCTATCGAAGACAGGTTCATAAGGCATTCATAACCCACATAGGCACCAGGTTGAATTTAGGCGAGCAGGCAATGTATTCCTAAGGGGAGAGATGTCATAGCGAACTGTTAGATGAAAATACCTTGTTTTTACTGTTAAAGGTTAATGCTTCTAACCCAAATGGGTCTGCCGCTGTCACCCAAAATCACCTGACATTTAGGGCCGGGCTTCATTTTGGGCCTACTTTTTTTTTTGCACGGTCTATGAGGTCAGAGCGAGCTACAGTCAAGTGGGGCGTCTCGTTGAACTCGGCACGGCCTAGAGACTATGGTGATGCCCTTTTTAGTGTTGATTTCAGTCTGTCATTTTGGTGATGTTTCAGCCCTATTCAATCTTATTGCAAATGTACAAAAGTCAGCGAGCAAGTCAGCGTCCATCAGTCAATTAGATATCATTCTGACACCAAACTGATAAAAACTGACACCAAACCCACTTTTTCCATCTCATTTAGAAGCCAACTATCACATATATCAGGGCAGGCTCAAAATTCACAGTGTCTTCTGTTTAAATCATAGTAAAAATGTAAAACACCTAGTTACGTTCTAGCTGCGGGTCCAGTTCTGACATTATGTGTCGGCCTAGCTGAGGCGACCCCGAATCTCGAGTTTCGGCTCGATAGGTTATTTGGAGTCCGAGCAGCGACCTTAATTGGTGCTGAAAATCCACGTTTTCCAGGCGTTGCTACGGGGGTCCTTGAATGAGCTATCGGACAGAAACGTTAGGGTCCGTCTCTATGGGCCGAGGCAGTTCTAATGCACCTAGTCTTGTGACTCTGGGACTTTTAGAAATGTTGTCATTTTCGTGATGTAAAAATGAATTGAAAATATTGCAAATGTACGAGGCTGTTTCTCGGCCTGAGAACCTTCTAGAGCCCCGTAACTCACCGTGCACGATCGACTAAAGGTCTAGAATGGGTTTCTAAAGTTTCAGAGCTCTAGGTCTGACGGTTCTTTAATAGTTCGAACAAAATTATTATTGCAGGCAGTGTCTGTCTGTAAGCCCCTCACTGTGTCATTCCCCATTGACTGTGCGTGTGATTTCAGAAAAACACAGAAAATCACAGAAATCACGTAGAGCTCCGAAACCCACTTTAATGGATTCGTCTGAACACGCCGCAACTGGATCCATAACTTTTTCTGGGAAAAAAAATATTTTTCACAACATTACGAATTGGACATTTGACAATTTATCGAAAATTAAAACAGATAAATGTCTGGTTCTTTTTTTCCTTACACCGTAGGTTCATGTACTTTGACGTAAAGCTGTCAAATTAGAGCTCTATTTCCATTTTTCACCTTTAATCCCAGAAAATGGGCCTTATCTCAAAAACCGTGAGTCCCTGACGCCATCCTGTTTCGGGGCCAACTGCCCATTTGGCCAAACCCATGCCCACCAAGTTTCGTCTTTTCCGTTTAGGAGAAAAAGCCAGGTCAATTAGGTGTATGTTTTGTACATTTGCAATAAGAAGGCATTCGCCATCTGGTGGGATTAACATGAAGGGCGGAAAAATGACAAAAATGAATTTATTTTATTAAACGGACATCGAATGTCCGAGAAAGTTCATTTGATGACTTCCTGGAAGATTGGGCCCTGGGGCACGGCCCGACGGCGTCGGCCTATTTTAGAAACAATTTCCGGACGTCTAGTAAGGGAGCGTACATTTGCAATATGCAGTTTCTCATCAAACATACAGCAAATGCCATCCGCGTCCCTTGTGTAGGCAAGTGCGGGTAGCGATTGGTTGACAAGCATACATTTAGTTTTACTTGTATTTAAGAGCAGTTGGAGGCCACGGAAGGAAGTTGTATTGCATTGAAGTTTGTCTGGAGGTTAGTTAACAGTGTCCAAAGAAGGGCCAGAGGTACACAGAATGGTGTCGTCTGCGTAGAGGTGGATCAGAGAATCACCAGCAGCAAGAGTAACATCATTGATGTATACAGAGAAGAGTGTCGGCCCGAGAATTGAACCCTATGGCACCCCCATAGAGACTGCCAGAGGTCCGGACAACAGGCCCTCCGATTAGGGTGCCATATTGGACCCATCCTCTGACTGATGCCCTGTGTTCTCTGTTTGTTCAGGACATCCATAAGGATCAGCCATACTATGATATCCCAGACACCCCTCACAGGATCACTGTCCCAGACACCTAAGAGGCCAGAGTGGTAAGACAGCCTAGCCTGCAATGGTGCACTGGTATAGGACGAAGTTGCCCTAGACGCAGTTCTGGGGACAGTTTTGTATTTCACCCCACTAATGGTTAAGGTTAGGATTGGGGGAGGGAAAGCTGATCTTAGATCTATACCTTGGGGAAAGTTCACCCCAGAGCACGTGCACTACTGTTACACTCTACCGCCACTAGGCGGAGGCATTAGCAATGTCTGAAGCAAGGGGTTGCACTTGGGAGGCATGTTTAGCCTTAATTTGTGTACCTTTATTTAACTAGGCAAGTCAGTTAAGAACAAATTCTTATTTACAATGACTGCCTACCCCCGGCCAAAACCAAACCTGGACGTCACTGGGCCAACGCCGCCCTGTGGGACTCCCAATCACGTCCGGTTATGCAACAGCCTGTAATCAAACCAGGGTCTGTAATGATGTAATGATGCCATTAGCACTGATATAAAAATAAAACAATTACATTTGACAGAGTTAAGCAGGATGATTATGGCTTTCGAATGCAGGAAGAAGAAAAAATGGGGTGTTAGAGAATTTTGAGTTTTTCAAACTTAGAAACAGGGAGCTTAGCCCCTCTCCGGACCACCCCCCAGCCCCCTCATATTTTTGGGACTGGGGGGTTACGTTCACCAGCAAGAAACCAAACATTGTCGCCAAACAGAAAGGGGAACTAACATTGTCACTAGCAACAAGTAGAGACTCAGAGCTACAAAATGGTATATCATACACTACAGTTGAGTAGCAATGAGAAAGTAATTCTGCTTCCGAAAGTTGATAAATTTGTATACTCACTTTTGAGAAAGTGGCCTTTGAATGTTTTGTTGCCTACTGAAGAGCTCTTCTTTGTCTACACCCATTCAACATCGTTCACACCCTCTTAAGCTTTAGCCCACCAAACTCTTTAAGGGTTGGTTCATGCATTTTGTACTAAAAGCAGCAGTCAAGCACCCAAGCTAACTTGCTAGCTACTTCCAAAAACAAATATGAGAACAGCTCACTGAACATTACTCGCCCTAGCAGAGCTGGTTAGGCTGTTATGTTATCCAGAGCGTTGGTGATTGCAACTGTGCTGTCAGATTGTCCGTTCGTAAATTCAGAGCGTTTCGTACTTGGAGCGTTGAGAGTGCACACTGGACGCTCTGGCCAATGAGTAGGGTTGATCTGAGAGTTCTGACCTCACAACGGCAGTCAAGCACCCAAGCAAACTGGCTAAAGTTGGCTAGCTTGCTATCTCCTTCCAGACACATACTGAGAGAACACCCCACTCTGACCATTTTACTTGCCCTAGTAGAGCTGGTTAGGCTGTTTTCATGTTACCCAGAACGTTGATGACTGTAACTGTGCTGCTGGCAACAATTTAACTATACTTCTTTGCCAAAGTTTACTGACACCGGCCATATCCCACAGGTGTTGAGCGTTCGTAAATTCATCAGTTATTCTGCGCTCTTGCACACTCAGACGAGTGCTCTGAAATTGGAGTAGATGGCCAGACTGAATTTACGAACGCACCCGAAATGGTTACATGCATAGTGGAGTCTTTTGTTATTAAGCCCAACAAATTTTCATGGAATGGTCTGCATATCCATGTGAGAGACGCAGACTTGGTCTCAACCTTTAAGTATTTATTGAAGACTCATCTCTTCAGTAGGTCCTATGATTGAGTGTAGTCTGGCCCAGGAGTGTGAAGGTGAACGGAAAGGCACTGGGGCAACGAACCACCCTTGCTGTCTCTGCCTGGCCGGTTCCCCTCTCCTCTGGGATTCTCTGCCTCTCACCCTATTACAGGGGCTGAGTCACTGGCTTACTGGTGCTCTTCCATGCCGTCCCTGGGGAGGGTGCGTCGCTTGAGTGGGTTGAGTCACTGACGTGATCTTCCTGTCCGGGTTGCCCCCGGGTTGCCCCCCCCCCTTGGTTGTGCTGTGGCGGAGATCTTGTGGGCTATACTCGGCCTTGTCTCAGGTTGGTAAGTTGGTGGTTGGAGATATCCCTCTAGTGGTGTGCTTCGGCAGAGTGGGTGGGGTTATATCCTGCCTGTATGCCCCTGTCCGGGGGTATCGTCGGATGGGGCCACAGTGTCTCCCGACCCCTCCTCAGCCCCCAGTATTTATGCTCCAGTATGTGTGTTTATGTGTCGGGGGGCTAGGGTCCGTCTGTTATATCTGGAGTATTTCTCCTCTCTTATCCGGTGTTCTGTGTGAATTTAAGTATGCTCTCTCTAATTATCTCTCTTTCTTTCTTTCTTTCTCTCTCTCTCTCTCTCCATGTTCTGTTATAATCTGCACCCGGCACAGCCAGAAGAGGACTGGCAACCCCTCACAGCCTGGTTCCTCTCTAGGTTTCTTCCTAGGTTTTGGCCTTTCTAGGGAGTTTTTCCTAGCCACCGTGCTTTTACACCTGCATTGCTTGCTGTTTGGGGTTTTAGGCTGGGTTTCTGTACAGCACTCTGTGACATCAGATGACGTAAGAAGGGCTTTAAAAATAAATTTGATTTGATTTGATGACGTTACTACTGCATGAATTTGCAGGTAGCTAACCAACCATGTTCAATGTTAGCTAGCTAACATTAGGCCATAGCTAGCCAAGCAAATGACTCTGAGATACGAATAATTAGATCATACATGTAATATTAGCTAGCGAGCCAGCCAGCTAGCGTTAGCTACCTAGCTAGGTAAACAATGAACCATAACCCCAACTCATGGTGTTATTACCCTGCATGAATCTGCAGGTAGCTAGCTAACCAGGTTCAATGTTAGCTAGCTAACATTAGGCCATAGCTAGCCAAGCAAATGGCTCTGAGATACAATTATTAAGATCACACATGTAATGTTAGCTAGCGAGCAAGCCAGCTAGCGTTTGCTAGCTAGCTAACATTACACTAACTTGAAATGAAACCGCGTTCTGTCAAAATTAGAAACGTGTAATATCTGAAAATGTATCTAGCTAGACTATCTTACACATATACATCATTCATGGATGGATGCGTCTCCTGTCAGATGCCATGGTTGCCCTTAGTTTGAAGATCCGGAAACAAGTGTTTTCTCCATCTCCTTAGCTAACATACTCTAATTCCACTGATTTCAAAACTCGGTCCTCCAGAAAGTGGAGAGCAACACCTATGGAGCTTTACTGCACGATTCATAAAAAAAAGCAGCGTTAGACAGGATTACGTAGATATACTGACCAGCTCAAAAAGACACACACATGCTATATGGCAGACCAATCCAAACTTATCTCTCAGCATGTCCAGCCCACTCATTATCTCAGCATTTCATGGCTAGCGGAAGGTTGTTCACTTTTTCTGTGGCTAAACCAACTAGGCTCGTAATTTAACCATTTTATTTGTATTTACAGATGGCATACAAGTTTGTTATTAAGGCACATGAAAGTTCACATGTTCCAGAAGGCATTTCTGCCCCAAAAACGCATTTTGCATTCAAACAGCTCTCTTGTGAAATTGTGACTAGCGACATATGCCTAGTTTCCTGAATCGGGTCACATATGTAGGTGCCGGGCCAGAGAGGGCAGCTCTGCTTCTAGCTCCTAAGCAACTTTGCAGTATTTAGTTTTTTTGTGTGTGTTATTTCTTACATTATTAGCTCAGGAGCAACGATAACTCACCGGCATTACGACTGGGAATACAACTTTCCCAAATTGGATCCTTTGTTCGTACCCCCCAGGGCAATTGAACTGATTCCAGAGGCTGATCCAAAACACCCCTGGTGGAGAAAAGGTATTTGGAGTGGACTTTTAGTCCAACTCAGGAGGTGCCCATCCACCGCTTCCGAGTATATTACTCACTAATGTTTAGTCTCTGGATAATAATCTCCTTCCAGAGAGACAGCAGGGATTGCATACTTTGGAAGTATGCTTGGGGTCATTGTCCATTTGGAAGACCCATTTGCAACCAAGCTTCAACTTCCTGACTGATGTCTTGAGATGTTGCTTCAATATAGCCACATAATTTTCCTGCCTTATGATGCCATCTATTTTGTGAAGTGCACCAGTCTCTCATGCAGCAAAGCACCCCCACAACATGATGCTGCCACCCTAGTGCTTCACGGTTGGGATGGTGTTCTTCGGCTTGCAAGCCTCCCCTTTTCCTCCAAACATAACGATGGTCCTTATGGACAAACAGTTATATTTTTGTTTCATCAGACCAGAGGACATTTCTCCAAAACGTACGATCTTTGTCCCCATGTGCAGTTGCATAGTAGTCTGGCTTTTTTATGGCGGTTTTGGAGCAGTGGCTTCTTCCTTGCTGAGCGGCCTTTCAGGTTATGTCGATATAGGACTCGTTTTACTGTGGATATAGATATTTCTGTACCTGTTTCCTCCAGCATCTTCACAAGGTCCTTTGCTGTTGTTCGGAGATTGATTTGCACTTCTCACACCACAGTAAATTAATCTCTAGGATACAGAATGCGTCTCTTTCCTGAGCGGTGTGACGGCTGCTTTGTCCCATGGTGTTTAAACTTGCGTACTATTGTTTGTACAGATGAACATGGTACCTTCAGGCGTTTGGAAAATGCTCCCAATGATGAACCAGACTTGTGGAAGTCTACAATTTATTTTCTGAGGTCTTGGCTGATTTCTTTAGATTTTCCCATGATGCTAAGCAAGGAGGCACTGAGTTTGAAGGTAGACCTTGAAATACATCCACAGGTACACCAATTGACTCAAATGATGTCAATTAGCCTACAGAAGCTTCTAAAGCCATGACATCATTTTCTGGAATTTTCCAAGCTGATTTAAAGGCACAGTCAACTTAGTGTATGTAAACTTCTGACCCACTGGAATTGTGATACAGTGAATTAAAAGTGAAATAATCTGTCTGTAAACAATTTTTGAGAAATTACTTGTGTCATGCACAAAGTAGATGTCCTAACCGACTTGCCAAAACTATAGTTTGTTAACAAGAAACAAGTTTTAATGACTCCAACCTAAGTGTATGTAAACTTCCAACTCAACTGTATGTATATACTGTATTATTTTTTACTGTGTTTTAGTCTATGCCACTCTGACATTGCTCATCCTAATATTTACATGTTCCTTAATTCCATTATTTTACTTTTAGGTTGTGTGTATTGTTGTGAATTGTTAGATATTACTGCACTGTTGGAGCTAGAAACACAAGCATTTCGCTACACCCGCAACAACCTCTGCTAAATATGTGTTTGTGACAAATACAATTTGATTTGATGAAGTTGTCTTACCAAGCTTAGTTGAATGTAAGTCACTCTGGATAAATGACCTAAATGTAAATGTGGTAGCACTTCTTTAAGCTTAACTTCCCCCCACAATTCCATTTTGTACAAAGAAAGTACTGCCAATGTGGTGCCTTTCTTTCGCTCCCTCTCTCTCTAGGACAGTGAGATTGAACAGTTGACTACATGGTTCAACCTTCTGTCCATGCCGGAGTTGGCCATCACTACAGAACAGTCCGTGGAGACCAGCATCGCCAACTGGAGGTCCAAGTACATCAGCCTGAGTCAGAAACAATGGAAAGACCATGTCAAACTGGCCTGGAGTATAGCTCTTTATTTGGCCCTGAAGCTGCCTGCAAGGTACACACACACACACACACACACATACATACAGGCCTGCACGTGCGTGTGCTCAAACACACACCTCCAATATACACACACACACACACTGAAATATATTCTATTCTCTATGGTTTATTCTTTCTCATTTTATCATCTTATTATTAGATGTTCAAATGTAATCTATCTATGGATCCATCAGGTTTAAGAACACTGAGGCCATTGTAGCGGAGTTGACTGGTCTGGTGCATTTGGACCTAGCAGCTGTGTGTGACGTACCTGAGGACATCAAGGTGAGAGAGAGAGACTTCCTGCCTGAGACCATCCATTAGCCCCTCTCAGGCTGCACTTACTACACTTGGATCAGTTGATTTATTTGCTCATAGAAACATTCAAAACTGAGGAGAGTAGGGCACAAAAAATCCTAGCAAACCTGATTGAGCTACAGGCTTGATGATTAGTTAATTAGTTGAATCAAGTGTCTTGGTGCTAGGTCAAAAACTAAAATGTGCACACTAATAGGTGAAAGCGATTGGAAAACACTGGTCTATGGGTTGTTTTGTAGAGTCATTGTTGCTGTTGAAGTCAGTTCTCGTGTTCAGTCTGTTGTGATGACTTAGTTCTGCATGGATAGGCCTTCCTAGTAAACTGCCTTAATGAGCCCCCCCGTCAGCGGGAGGGGTGATACTCTGAAGAGGCTCGTCTCTGGACTACTGTTCATAACAGCTCCACCATTCCCTTAGTTGGGCAGTCAGTTAGTGGAGAGGTGATGCTCTCTGACAGGCCATGGCTGTTTGTTCCTGTCCGCTTCTCCTCGCTGGTCCTCTGGGGTGTGTGGTGAAGTCGTCCCTAGATGCTGATCTAGGGTCAGTTTAACTTTTCCCCCACTAATAGTTAAGGTTAGAATTGTGGGAGATGAAGCTGATCCTAGATCTGTACCTAGGGGAAACTTCATTCATGAGTGATCCTCTGGAGGCGGAGGCTCATTAGCACCACCACAGCCAGGGGGATTGGGCAACTTTGTGCCTTTTGAAATTTGGTCGGCAAAACAATGGTGCAATAATATCACTTTCAATTCCTGATAACCAAGTTGTAGGGGTGACACAGCAAGCATAGGATAACACAGAAAGGTTAAATATGTAGATTTACAGTAGTAACCCACTCACTCACTTCTCCAGACCCAGATCACCTCTTCTGAGACCTGGACTAAAAAGCTATTTTAATGGAATTTCTCAATTGTGCATTCTTTTTAGTACAGGATTAGTCTTAATCTGTGTCTGCAAAACCAGCCCCAAAAATTTGTATAATAATAATAACTTTATTTGTATAACTCTTTTCAATACAAGTAACAATGTGTTTCACATCATAAAATAATAAAATAAAGGTACTAACAATGAAACAAAAACAAAGAAAAAAAAAGATAGCTATTCAAATCATACATTAAAAACATCTTTATAAAAATGTGTCTTCAGCAGGGATATAAAAAGAGCCACTGAATCTGCAAGCCTGATCTCCTCTGGCAGACCATTCCAAAGTCTAGGGGCCCTCATGGCAAATGCCCGGTCTTTCGTTTTCAACCTAGTATTTGGAATGGTCAACAGTGCCCTGCTAGATGATCTCAGGCTGCATCCTGGCTCTTAATAAGGAGGTACAATATCTGAGATATAGAATGGGGCTAAACCAAGCCTATCCTAAAACGTGATCTATCTTATGTGTAAATTCATCCGGTGTACATAGTGCCTTCATAAAGTATTCACACCCCTTGACTTTTTTCACATTTTTAAATTTAAAATTGATTAAATTGAGTTTTTATGGAATTATAGTATGTTTTTCTAAATGTTTACAAATGAATAAAAAATGAACATCTGAAATGTCTTGAGTCTAAGTATTCAACCCCTTTGTTATGGCAAGCCTAAATAAGTTCAGGAGTAAAACTTAGCTTTACAAGTCACATAATACGTTGCATGGGCTCAAACATTTTTGAATGACTACCTCCTCGCATATATCGCACACATACAATTATCTGTAAGCCAAGCAGTGAATTTCACAGATTCAAACCAACCACAAAGACCAGGGAGTTTTTCCAATGCCTCTAAAACTAGGGTAAAAAATGTTACACAGACATTGAATATCCCTTTGAGTATGGTGAAGTTATGAATTACACTTTGGATGGTGTATCAATACACCCAGTCACTACAAAGATACAGGCGTCCTTCTTAACTCAGTTGCCGGAGAGGAAGGAGTGGCGCAGCGAGTGGCGCAGCGGCTAAGGCACTGTATTTCAGTGCTAGAGGTGTCACTACAGACTCTGGTTCGATCCCGGGTTGTATCACAACCGGCTGTGATCGGGAGTCCCATATGGTGGCACACAATTGGCCCAGCGTTGTCCGGGGTTAGGGGAGGGTTTGGCAGGGGTAGGCCGTAATTGTAAAATAAGAATTTGTTTTTAACTGACTTGCCTAGTTAAATAGAAAAATATATATAACAAAAACCGCTCAGGGATTTTACCATGAGGCCAATGGGGACTTTAAAACAGTTACAGAGTTGAATGGCTGTGATGGGAGAGAACTGAGGATGGATCAACAACATTGTGTTACTCCACAATGCTAACCTTAATGACAGAGTGAAAAGAAGGAAACAGAGTATTTCTGTGCAGAATAAAAATATTGCAATACATGCAGCCTGTTCGCAACAAGGCACTAAAGTAATAACTTACCCATTCATCAACTGTGTGTCGTCCATTATGATTATTAACGAGTGCCAGTGTTTTTTAGGACATAACAATGTCATCAAAACATGCAAATAGCTACACAGTTAACTACAAGATACACTATATTTACAAAAGTATGTGGACACCCCTTCAAATTGATTGGATTCGGCTATTTCAGCCACACCCGTTGCTGACAGGTGTATACATTCGATCACACAACCATGCAATCTCCATAGACAAACATTGGCAGTAGAATGGCATTTCTGAAGAGCTTAGTAACTTTCAACATGATACTGTCATAGGATGCCACCTTTCCAACAAGTCACTTTGTCACATTTCTGCCCTGCTACAGCTGCCCCGATCAACTGTATGTGCTGTTATTGTGAAGTGGAAACGTCTGGCAAGCATCGGCTTGAGTGGTGTAAAGCTTGCCGCCATTGGACTCTGGAGCAGTGGAAATGCATTCTCTGGAGTGATGAATCACGTTCAGGCTCCTTAGTTCCAGTTGTTAGGATCTAAATAAACATATTAAAAACTCACGGACGACTAGTAAAGCTCAAACCAAGTTTATTCACCCACTGGGTCATGCAGCTGCATTAGACAAAGACATATTTACAAAAGCACTGGTATTTAAACCTTCCTCCAATACTGAGTCTACTCCTAACACATCTGGGACAGGACTTTAGTGATGCCTGTTCTTTCTCACTTCATCTGACCTGACCTTGGCCCACATTCCTCACTCCTTCCCAACTCACGGCTGTCCTGTTGACTTGTACCAGACTGTGGCCCTTTTCCTTTCCATAGGATCCCTGATGTCTAACAATAGTTCTGACAGAATGTAAACGTTCTGCATTCCCCTCTCTCCTCAGTAACAAGGATATTTCATGTTTCAAGTTTAGAACCCATCACAGTGAAGGGAAATCTTAACGCTACAGCATACAAAGACAAATCCACACGATGCTGTGCTTCCAACTTTGTGGCAAAAGATTGGGGAAGGCCCTTTCAGCATGACAATGCCCCTGTGCACAAAGTGAGGTCAATACAGAAATGGTTTGTCAAGATCAATGTGGAAGAACTTGACTGGCCTGCACAGAGCCCTGACCTCAACTTCATCGAACACCTTTGGGATGAATTGGAACGCCAACTGCGAGCCAGGACTAATCGCCCAACATCAGTGTCCGACCTCACTAATTCTCCTGTGGCTGAATGGAAGCAAGTACCCGCAGCAATGTTACAACCTTTAGTGGAAGAGTGGAAGCTGTTATAGCAGCAAAGGGGGTACCAACTCCATATTAATGCCCATGATTTTGGAATGAGATGTTCAACGAGCAGGTGTCCACATACTTCTGGTTAGGTAGTGTAGCTAGCATGACTGCACTATATGTTTTTAATTGGCTATCGGGTAAGTCTATCATTATTTTAGGCTACCTGCTGCAATCTCTCTCTCAATGGCCCTCTTGCACTGATACACACTCAGGTGATGCACACATTACTTTTCCAGGATTTTCATGACCATATGAAAGACTGCTCGTGCCTGTCAATACAATAGGCTACAATTCTACTCCGATGCGCTCTGCAGAAATTGGGAGAACACTGATCCAATTCTATTGAGTAATTGTTTTTGTCTGATAATTTTTTACTTGTCCATTCGGACAACTTACATCTGTATTCTGCTTGCCCCCCAATTATTTTTTACTTGTCCCATAGAAGCGGAGAAGCGTTATTGTTGAGCCCTGCACTATACCCCACCATCTCACAGATGAAACTCTGAAACTGCTGTCCTTTCCTCTATTACACACACACACACACACACACACACACACACATGACATTTGATCTGTTCATTTTTGTCCTTTCATTTTCAGGATGCCATCTTGTTCTACATTCCTCAAATAGTTGAAGCCCTCCACTATGACAAGGTAAACACACCATTTGCGTGTGTGCATGTTTGTGCGGCATGTGTGCTTGTGCACACGTGTGTGTGCTCGTTAGTATAGTTCCAGGTGCGTTACGTGTGTGTGTGTTCTAGATGGGCTATGTGAGGGAGTACATCCTGTGGGCGGCTCAGAAGTCTCAGCTGCTGTGTCACCAGTTCATCTGGAACATGAAGACCAACATCTACCTAGACGAGGAGGGACACCAGAAAGACCGTGAGACCCGCACATACACACACACAAAAGAGGGTATGACAAAGGAGAATACCTGGAGGATTGGGCTGAATGAAAAGGAAAACCCACTTTGTTACAATGTAAATAAGCTGTCCTTTGTGTGTGTACCTGACATAGACAGTCGAAAAGATGACAGGTTCTCTGTGTGGTTCAGCCACACAACACACATACACCGACACTTTTACATCTCTCCTTTCTTTCTCTCTCTCCTTGTAGCTGACATAGGGGAATTACTCAAACAGATGGTCGAGGAGATCACTGGTGCTCTATCCGGTCCGGCTAAAGACTTTTACCAGAGAGAGTTAGACTTCTTCAATAAGATCCCCAACGTATCTGCCATCATCAAGTAGGCCCCAACACACACACACACCATCCTAAACCACAATGCTAATGAGTTCCTCTATTGGCCTAGATGTTCATTGACAGGCCTGTTCCCCTAGGTACGTTCCACTGCTGTTATGGTCTAGTGGCCCCTGAATGCTGCTGTTCAACCATTATTATCCACTGTGTCTGTGTGATTATTTAGCCATCTGGAATGACACTGGTGTCATGGAGCATAATGTCCCATTAGCTCCTTAGTTACCTGCCCATCTGTGTATTAATTGACTACCTGGGTGTAGGCTAAGGCTGCATCCCAAATGGCCCCCTATTGCCTATATATAAGTGTACTACTTCTTACCAGGGCCCATAGGACTCTGGTCAAAAAGGCATCCTGACAGCCCATAAGTGCTGGATTATGGATGGAGTGTTTACACCCGATGAGAGGAACAGGTCGAATTAGAGAGGGAGCATTTAAACCCCCTACGAGGGGTTCAGTTCGCTCCCCTCTCTCCTCATTAGGGCTGATAATGAGAGCTAATTATAACAAGCTGGGGGGAAAACATCTCTCCCTCCCTTCACTCTTTCCCTTCCTGTTCTCCCCTCCTCCCTTGCTCCCTTCACCTGAGGGACTACCCTAGTACATTGAGTAACCATCACATACAGGGGTTGCTTCCCAAATGGCACCCTATTATATATAGGGTCCATAGGGCTCTGGTCAAAAGTAGTGCAATATGTGAGGAATAGGGTGCCAGTTGGGACACAGACCTAGACGTAGCACAACCAACAGAGCCACAGGTACAGAGTTCAGTCTGCGCTTGTTTACGATGTTGTGTTGTTTGTCAGGCCCATCCCTAAGGGAGACGAGAGGAAGAGAGCCTGTCTGAGGGCTCAGTCGGACATCCAGGTCCAGCCAGGCTGTTACAGTGGGGAAAAAAAGTATTTAGTCAGCCACCAATTGTGCAAGTTCTCTCACTTAAAAAGATGAGAGAGGCCTGTAATTTTCATCATAGGTACACTTCAACTATGACAGACAAAATGAGGAACAAAAATCCAGAAAATCACATTGTAGGATTTTTTATGAATTTATTTGCAAATTATGGTGGAAAATAAGTATTTGGTCAATAACAAAAGTTTATCTCAATACTTTGTTATATACCCTTTGTTGGCAATGACAGAGGTCAAATGTTTTCTGTAAGTCTTCACAAGGTCACATACAAACAAGCAAGATTTCTGGCTCTCACAGACCTGTAACTTCTTCTTTAAGAGGCTCCTCTGTCCTCCACTCATTACCTGTATTAATGGCACCTGTTTGAACTTGTTATCAGTATAAAAGACACCTGTCCACAACCTCAAACAGTCACACTCCAAACTCCACTATGGCCAAGACCAAAGAGCTGTCAAAGGACACCAGAAACCAAATTGTAGACCTGCACCAGGTTGGGAAGACTGAATCTGCAGCTTGGTTTGAAGAAATCAACTGTGGGAGCAATTATTAGGAAATGGAAGACATACAAGACCACTGATAATCTTCCTCGATCTGGGGCTCCACGCAAGATCTCACCCCGTGGGGTCAAAATGATCACAAGAACGGTGAGCAAAAATCCCAGAACCACACGGGGGGACCTAGTGAATGACCTGCAGAGAGCTGGGACCAAAGTAACAAAGCCTACCATCAGTAACACACTACGCCGCCAGGGACTCAAATCCTGCAGTGCCAGACGTGTCCCCCTGCTTAAGCCAGTACATGTTCAGGCCCGTCTAAAGTTTGCTAGAGAGCATTTGGATGATCCAGATGAGGATTGGGAGAATGTCAGATGAAACCAAAATATAACTTTTGGTAAAAACTCAACTCGTCGTGTTTGGAGGACAAAGAATGCTGAGTTGCATCCAAAGAACACCATACCTACTGTGAAGCATGGGGGTGGAAACATCATGCTTTGGGGCTGTTTTTCTGCAAAGGGACCAGGACTGACTGATCCGTGTAAAGGAAAGAATGAATGGGGCCATGTATCGTGAGATTTTGAGTGAAAACCTCCTTCCATCAGCAAGGGCATTGAAGATGAAACGTGGCTGGGTCTTTCAGCATGACAATGATCCCAAACACACCGCCCGGCAACCGAAGGAGTGGCTTCGTAAGAAGCATTTCAAGGTCCTGGAGTGGCCTAGCCAGTCTCCAGATCTCAACCCCATAGAAAATCTTTGGAGGGAGTTGAAAGTCCGTGTTGCCCAGCGACAGCCCCAAAACATCACTGCTCTAGAGGAGATCTGCATGGAGGAATGGGCCAAAATACCAGCAACAGTGTGTGAAAACCTTGTGAAGACTTACAGAAAACATTTGACCTCTGTCATTGCCAACAAAGGGTATATAACAAAGTATTGAGATAAACTTTTGTTATTGACCAAATACTTATTTTCCACCATAATTTGCTAATAAATTCATAAAAAATCCTACAATGTGATTTTCTGCATTTTTCTCCCTCATTTTGTCTGTCATAGTTGAAGTGTACCTATGATGAAAATTACAGGCCTCTCTCATCTTTTTAAGTGAGAGAACTTGCACAATTGGTGGCTGACTAAATACTTTTTTTCCCCACTGTACATACCCAGTAACCCAGAGGCCATAGTACTGGACATAGACTACACGTCTGGGACTCCCATGCAGAGGTAGGCCTAAACCACCATTCTTCAACCCTGGTACGAGAGAGCTAGCCTGGATGTCAGTATGTTTCTGCTCTCATGCCAACTCCTTATGGAATTGTCATGCCAAACATATGCAAGAGCAGAAACAGATCTGGGACCAGGCTACAAGAGAGCTGCAGGCCTAGACTTTTACCATGAATTAACAATTAATAATGAAACTACTGTAATCAATTCATATTCCATCCCAATATTGTGTTGATCCCTGTTTGTCTCTTTAGTGCTGCCAAAGCTCCTTACCTGGCCATGTTCAAAGTCAAGAGGTGTGGAGTCAGTGAGCTGGAGAAAGAAGTTACTTTCTCACTAAATTGAGTAGTCTAAACTAATGTCCTATTTTTTCCTTTTTCTACCAATGATCTGAAAAGAACATGATAGATGGAAGCTATACTGTGTAAACCTATCCAGTCCTTTCACTCATAAGTGTTAATGAAGGAAAGGAAGGCATTTTATAGTGTTGTTGGTAGTAATGCTACTAGAAATATCCACAACAAAGATTTAAA
The DNA here is from genome assembly GCA_030435695.1 of Brachymystax lenok tsinlingensis. NCBI lineage: Eukaryota > Metazoa > Chordata > Actinopteri > Salmoniformes > Salmonidae > Brachymystax > Brachymystax lenok. Next base: position 46,057,107 of record CM059807.1, on the reverse strand, counting down.
AAATACTAATCTAATTTCCTCTCCCCTGTTCCCCCTCTCACTCCTCCCCTCTTCCCGCTCTCCCTCCTCCCCCTTTCTCCCTCTCTCCCTCACCCAGGTCTGCAGTGTAGGTCAGACTCCCTGGACAGTGATCTAGAGGATCTGCTGGCAGGCAGCCATCTTTAAAGTGGGTAACGACTGCAGACAAGTCTCTACACACACACACACACACACACTTTGTCTTTGATCTATATCAGTATCTGTGTTCATCTTCTCTTGATGTCTTCTTTCTCTCTCTCCCATTGTCTTCACAGTCTACAATCTGTATCTTTCACATTATCTCTGTTTCTTCTTCTCTCCTCCTGTTTACTCTTTCTTCTTCTCTCTTCCTGTTTACTCTTTCTGCCTCTCTCTCTCTCTCTTTCTCTCGCTGTCTCTCTCTCTTGACAGTACCCCCCCCCCCTTCAACAGCGGCTCCAGCCGCGGAGCCAGTGCGGCCACCACGTAGTTGGTTGAAGTCCCAAACAAGTTCCGGATCCAGGATGTCTAGGGCAGGCACCCACGCCCACTCCTTGGGGCTGTGGCCCTCCCAGTCCACCAGATACTGCAGGGTTCCTCGGACCCGACGATCCTCCAACAGATGCCTGACAGTGTAGGCTGGGCGACCATCAACAAGTCGAGGGGGCTGAGGGGCAGGTATGGGGGGGGAGAGAAGGGACTTACCAGCTTGAAATGGGAGACATGGAAGGATGGACAGACCCTCATAGACCTGGGAAGCTGGAAACGATAGATGACCGGGTTGATGCGTCTCAGTATCTTGAATGGTCCTATGTACAGTGGTTCTTCCTTTAAAAGTGGTGTCGTACTGCAGCACAGCTTGTGGGCTGCCGCAGAATTCTATGGCATGTTATTTAAGTGTCAGCCATTGTTGCCATTAATGCTAGTTAGTGCTAGTTTGACCACCAGAGGGCATCTTTGAGAAGCATTTGACATTTTTTAATATTGGCTGTATTAGAGAATTTAAAACTTTTTTTTGTAAGAACATAGTATATAGGATTGATTAATTTGATTAATATTATGGTGTTATTATTCCAAGAAAAACGAAAAAAAGAAACCATAATGGTTTCCGTTAGGAAAATATGGCACTGTACAACGTGACTGGTCGGGAGTAGGCTACTAAGTGACTGCGAGTGAAGAGCAAAATAATCCTAACATTTCCACACCCTAATTGTAGGCTAACCAATACCCAAACGGAGCAGGGCGAAACGGTGCTGAAATAGTGGGTAGGCTATTGCTTCAAATCCTATTATAACAATTGGATGACTTTGGGTGTTCCAGTAAGCAACAATTTGTTGCCTTCATTAGCCTACTTTGTTACAATATTTCTGTTATTCAGTGATATTTATTCCCATAGTAATTCGTTATGGATCCATCCAGATGTGGTTAGAAAACAATGCATTTGGTGGACTCAGTAAGAGTCTATTGTCCTGCTGATAACCCATCAAGGGTGCATGGCTTCTTTTGTATTCTTAAAAGAACTCCAGGCCTAATAAGGCTAAAAATAATGCTTAAATAAATCGACTGCTGGTCTTTACTGTATGCTGCACATTTTTACGTTGTATTCAATTTCCAGCGAGACTATTCAAGCCATCGACTCACTGATGGGTGAAGATGATGAGTGATCAGCAAAGGCAATCAACATCGCTCTAATCACAGTCAGAAGACAATTGAAGAAATGTGGGCCCATGTGCACCTTCATCAGGTGAAACGCAACATGTCGGCTAAAGCCATTTAATTCATGAATGCATTTGAAAGTTTTTAATATTGTGATAGTGAAGAGCAAAATAATCCTAACATTTACAAATGAAAATCAGATTGATTTATCAAGACCAGTCCCCATGCTATGTCATTCAGTGATCTTTATTCCCATAGTAATTCGTTATGGATCATTAATATATTTAAAGTCCCTAAACTCGGCAAGAGTCTATTGTCATGCTTATAGTTGAAATAAACATCTGCATTTTGAAAGAGTATTTGTATCATTATTTTATTAACGAAAGCATAAAGATGTTGATGAAGAAATAGTGTACAGTATACTGTATGCTTGATCCAACATTTTGCATTTGCATGAGGTTTGGAGTTAGAAATTTAAAACTTTAGAGTACTTAATACATTTCAAGAGTGGGGGGATATTTTTTCACACCTACCCGAGCTATCCTTTTGTAAAGGTTGAAGATTCTATTGTCCTGCTAATAGGCCATCATGGAAATGTTGTTTGCACCCATAGGTTTTAGGCCTGCAGTAGGTTATAATAATCCATTCCTTCTGGGAATGTTTTAGTCTTTTGACAGTTTTTACGTTATCCAAATGTTTAAAGTGCGTGTGGGCAACGGAGAGAAACAAAATGGTGCAGTTTGGGCGCTGGAGAGAAAATAATTGAGTAAAAAAATAAATAAGGAAAAATAAACTTGCAACACGCATTCAATATGAATAGGATTTATTTTGTTTACATTCTTCATTGTAACCAGGTCACAAATAATTGAACACACACAAACATGAGCAAATTAACTTTAAAATTAAAAAATTTAACAAATTAAATAATGTATTTGTTAAAGACTATCAGACTGAAAACAACTCCATTATTTACGAACAGATCGATAGATCAGTGATATTATGGAGGTGATTTTGTTTTCAAATAACCAAAAGTGAGCGGTTGTCATCTGAATAAAGGGAAAAGGACATTCTTGAACATGGGGTGAGACAATAGGTCCTTATAATTTTGTCTGGCTTGCTATTCCAAATATAATTGAATATTTTTTGCTCATATAATTGAAACAGGTTGCTGGTTGTAGGCAAAACCATAAGCAAATAGGTCAACTGTGATATGAGTAAAGAGTTAATCAGGGTGATTTTTCCAGAAATAGACAGGTTTTTCATCAAGGACATGTTGTTTGCAGAGTCCACAAACAGGATGTGGAGTTCTGGAGCTCACAGGTGTGCATGGATTGTGACTATCTCGTTCCTCGCCCATTTTCAACGCATGACTCTACGACAATGCGTTCTGACTCTCCGCCAATGACGTGACTCTCCGCCAATACCACCTGGCTCTGGACCAATGCATCAGCTGATTCATTTTACAATCACAGCTAAAGCGATTCAATTAAGGGTTTCAGTTAGGAAAATATGGCGCTGTACAACGGGACCGGTCGAGAGTACTGTAGGCCTAAACTACTAAGTGACTGCAAGTGAAGAGCAAAATAATCCTAACATTTCCAAATAAAAATCGGATTGATTTACAAAGACCAGTCCCCATGCTCTGTCATTCAGTAATAATAATGATAATTGGATAACAGATCGGCTCTCTGAACTCATTAAGAGGCGGCTTCGATCTTCAGTATAACCATTCATTCAGAAGGTTAAACCCATAGGTTTTAGGCCTGCAGTAGGTTATAATAAACAAAAAAATTGCATGTCAATTCATAAACCTTGTGCCATGGAATTGGTCAATTGAAAATCTCTTCCCAACTATTTAGCAAATTATATGGCACAGCTGTACATTTTTTGGTCCTTAAATGAAACTTGTATATATTTTTATTTCTTTAACCAATTTTGGGCTATAATGTAGGGCAGACAGACAAGTTCCTTAATTTTTTCCCCTTCCACTTGATAAATGTTCCAATGTTTTATTTATTTTATTTAACCTTTATTCAACTAGGCAAGTCAGTTAAGACCAAATTCTTATTTACAATGACGGCTTACCAAAAGGCAAAAGGCTTCCTGCGGGGACGGGGGCTGTGATTAAAAATAAATAAAATGTAAATATAAAAATAGGACAAAACACACATCATGACAAGAGAGACAACACAACACTACATAAAGAGAGACCTAAGGCAACAACATAGCAAGGCAGCAACACATGACAAGACAGCATGGTAGCAACATAACATGGTAGCAGCACAAAACATAGTACAAACATTATTGGGCACAGACAACAGCACAAATGGCAAGAAGGTAGAGACAACAATACATCACACAAAGCAGCCACAACTGTCAGAGTGTCCATGATTGAGTCTTTGAATGAAGATTGAGATACAACTGTCCAGTTTGAGTTTGTTGCAGCTCTTTCCAGTTGCTAGCTGTTGCGAACTGAAGAGACGAGTGACCCATAGATGTGTGTGCTTTGAAGACCTTTAACAGAATGTGACTGGAAGAATGGGTGTTGTATGTGGAGGATGAGGGCTGCAGTAGATACAGTGGGGCAAAAAAGTATTTAGTCAGCCACCAATTGTGCAAGTTCTCTCACTTAAAAAGATGAGAGAGGCCTGTAATTTTCATCATAGGTACACTTCAACTATGACAGACAAAATGAGGAAAAAAAATCCAGAAAATCACATTGTAGGATTTTTTATGAATTTATTTGCAAATTATGGTGGAAAATAAGTATTTGGTCACATACAAACAAGCAAGATTTCTGGCTCTCACAGACCTGTAACTTCTTCATTAAGAGGCTCCTCTGTCCTCCACTCATTACCTGTATTAATGGCACCTGTTTGAACTTGTTATCAGTATAAAAGACACCTGTCCACAACCTCAAACAGTCACACTCCAAACTCCACTATGGCTAAGACCAAAGAGCTGTCAAAGGACACCAGAAACCAAATTGTAGACCTGCACCAGGTTGGGAAGACTGAATCTGCAATAGGTAAGCAGCTTGGTTTGAAGAAATCAACTGTGGGAGCAATTATTAGGAAATGGAAGACATGCAAGACCACTGATAATCTTCCTCGATCTGGGGCTCCACGCAAGATCTCACCCGTGGGGTCAAAATGATCACAAGAACGGTGAGCAAAAATCCCAGAACCACACAGGGGACCTAGTGAATGACCTGCAGAGAGCTGGGACCAAAGTAACAAAGCCTACCATCAGTAACACACTACGCCGCCAGGGACTCAAATCCTGCAGTGCCAGACGTGTCCCCATGCTTAAGCCAGTACATGTTCAGGCCCGTCTAAAGTTTGCTAGAGAGCATTTGGATGATCCAGATGAGGATTGGGAGAATGTCAGATGAAACCAAAATAGAACTTTTTGGTAAAAACTCAACTCGTCGTGGTTTGGAGGACAAAGAATGCTGAGTTGCATCCAAAGAACACCATACCTACTGTGAAGCATGGGGGTGGAAACATCATGCTTTGGGGCTGTTTTTCTGCAAAGGGACCAGGACGACTGATCCGTGTAAAGGAAAGAATGAATGGGGCCATGTATCGTGAGATTTTGAGTGAAAACCTCCTTCCATCAGCAAGGGCATTGAAGATGAAACGTGGCTGGGTCTTTCAGCATGACAATGATCCCAAACACACCGCCCGGGCAACGAAGGAGTGGCTTCGTAAGAAGCATTTCAAGGTCCTGGAGTGGCCTAGCCAGTCTCCAGATCTCAACCCCATAGAAAATCTTTGGAGGGAGTTGAAAGTCCGTGTTGCCCAGCGACAGCCCCAAAACATCACTGCTCTAGAGGAGATCTGCATGGAGGAATGGGCCAAAATACCAGCAACAGTGTGTGAAAACCTTGTGAAGACTTACAGAAAACATTTGACCTCTGTCATTGCCAACAAAGGGTATATAACAAAGTATTGAGATAAACTTTTGTTATTGACCAAATACTTATTTTCCACCATAATTTGCTAATAAATTCATAACAAATCCTACAATGTGATTTTCTGGATTTTTGTTCCTCATTTTGTCTGTCATAGTTGAAGTGTACCTATGATGAAAATTACAGGCCTCTCTCATCTTTTTAAGTGAGAGAACTTGCACAATTGGTGGCTGACTAAATACTTTTTTCCCCCACTGTATCTCAGATAGGTGGGAGTGAGGCCTAAGAGGGTTTTATAAACAAGCATCAACCAATAGGTCTTGCAACGGGTATACATAGATGACCAGTTTAGAGGAGTATAGAGTGCAGTGATGTGTCCTTAAGGAGCATTGATAAAGTATTTTTTTATAAGTTAGTATATGTGACTCACCACCTGGATTTGGTCTTATTTAGCTAAATTTGAAATTGTGTTTTTTACATTGGATAAAAGTAGAGACTCAGAGCTAAAAAATGATACCATAGACTGCATTTGAGGAAAGTACTTCTGCTTTGAAAGTTGATCAGCTTGTAAACTCGCTTTTGATAAAATGGCCTTTAAATGTTTTGGTATCAAGTGAAGAGCTCTTATTTGTTTACCTATGGATAACATGAAAGCAGCCTAACCATCTCTGCTGGCAAAATTTCATTGCGTTTTTTTGCAGACGTCTACTGACACCGGCCAAAAACTAGAGAATATAACATTTTGTTTTAAAAAGGTGTCAAAACAATAACTATGCTCATGATTGGACATGAATTATCCTACAAAAGAAACATTTGGGCTTCACCTATTCTCTATCAAATTTGGTTCAATTACACCCATTTCAATCCAGCGAAACAATTTTCTATTACAATAGAATAACATTATTATTGGGAAGGAAAAAAAGCTACATTTCCAAATATGGTTTCAACAAGGCTACATTTTCTTGTTTTAATTCATCAACAATCGATAATTATTATATAACATAAATTGTTCAGGGAAAGGAAGATAGTGTCAAAATTGTGTCTGGGTTAGGAAATAAACTATTTACCAGGCTTATCAAAACTTGAATGACAATGATCATATCACATCGAACCTTCGATTGTAGCCATAGGCCTATCCACAGTGTAACAATGATTTTAACCTACATGAGAAATATTTATATTGGCCTATAACCTATATAATTCAGTACCTATTTTCAACATATTCACACTTACAATCCAATTATATTCAATGTCTTGTCCCCCTTTATTGCAACATTCCTAATGTTTTGAAATGATCCTCTCTTGTTTGTAAGGGAACCTCATGTTTTGAAGACAGCATTGACCAGATGCCCGTTAGGTCCAGGTCGTCGTGGTCCTGGACTCACACTAGAGAAAAGAGGACACAGAAGCATTCAGATGTTAAACAACCCTTACTTAGCCTTCGGGTCATTTTCACATTTTGAGTTTTAACAAACTCATAATGTGGGCACATGACAGGTATATTTTCATCCAAATAGCCTATAAAGAAACATTGGTTTTCCTCAAAGGACAGGAAGGCTACCTTACCATGGAAAATGAACAGTCTAATATAGGCTACTTTAGAAATAAATAAAACATAGAATCATCATAGGCTAATAATATATAACTTTATCATTGCCTAAGCATTCTGTAAGGAAACATGGAGACCTATTTATATATGCAATTATTTTCCAATAGAAAGTGGAGAACTCTCCACAGTATGACAACTAATTGTTTCAAGAAGATATCTGTTTAATTTAATTTAATTGAAAGAACGACCCTTCAAGTCATTAAATAAAATCTGTATGATGGTGTATGTGGACACCGCTTCAAATGAGTGGATTCGGCTATTTCAGTCACACCTGTTGCTAACATGGGTATAAAATCAAGCACACAGCCATGCAATCTCCATAGACAAAACATATACAATATAATGGCCTGTACTGAAGAGCTCAGTGACTTTCAACGTGGCACCATCATAGGATGACACCTTTCCAACAAGTCAGTTTGTCAAATTTCTGCCCTGCTAGAGCTGCCCTGGTCAACTGTAAGGGCTGTTATAGTGAAGTGGAAATGTCTTAGAGCAACAACGGCTCAGCCGCATAAAAATCATCTGTCCTCGGTTGCAACACTCACTACTGAGTTCCAAACTGCCTCTGGAAGCAACGCCAGCACAAGAACTGTTCATTGGGAGCTTCATTAAATGGGTTTTCATGGCAGAGCAGCCGCACACAAGCCTAAGATCACCATGCGCAATGCCAAGCGTCGGCTAGAGTGGTGTAAAGCTCAACGCCATTGGAATCTGGAGCAATGGAAACGCGTTCTACAGAGTGGCAGTCCGACAGATGAATCTGGTTTTGGCAGATGCCGGGAGAACGCTACCTGCCGAATGCATAGAGCCAATTTTAAATTTTGGTGGAGGAATAATGGTCTGGGGCTGTTTTTCATGGTTCGGACTACGCCCCTTAGTTCCGGTGAAGGGAAATCTTAACGCTACAGCATACAATGACATTCTAGTTGTGCTTACAACTTTGGTAACAGTTTGGGGAAAGCCCTTTCCTGTCATGCCCCCGTACACAAGGCGAGGTCCATAAATAAATGGTTTGTCGAGATCGGTGTGGAAGAACTTGACTGGCCTGCACAGAGCCCTGACTTCAACTCCATCGAACACTTTTGGGATAAATTGGAACGCCGACTGCAAGCCAGGCCTAATCGCCCAACATCTGTGCCGACCTCACTAATGCTCTTGTGGCTGAATGGAAGGAAGTCCCCGCAGCAATGTTCCAACATCTAGTGGAAAGCCTTCCCAGAAGAGTGGAGGCTGTTATATCAGCAAAGGGGGGACCAACTCCATATTAATGCCCATGATATTGGAATGAGATGTTCCACGAGCAGAAACCTTGGTAGCAAGCTCACTTTAAAATAGAACTTCCATTTTTTGGAAGCATAAATCAATTAGGCTATATCAGTCAGATGTAAGATATAAATCCTAATAAGATTTATAAGATTTACATGAAAACAAATTCGCATGTATATCAACTAATGACAAATGATACATTCTTGCCAACCGAAAAATACACTTCTAGGCATTCCAAATACCTTTTCTGAACATAAAATACTTTCAGGTAGAAATGTGCCATGAACGCATAAAGACTCCAATTGAAGTTTACAAGAAAGGTGCCAAAAAAGCTTGACTAATACCTCCTTCTACAGCAAGGTTTCCAAACCTTGGTGAACAGCGTCGCCCTGAGTGAGGCACAGCCTCTGATGTACAACAGCGGAGTTAACACAGCATTTAAGCGTGGAAGAATTCTAAGGGGATCGGTTCCTTCATTTCTAAACGAATAACACGTTGACCCGATAAAATTACAACAAATGATATGGATGAAAATGGGTAACCATGCCGCCAGGAAAGACACTGCTACTACTATGATTAAGTACACCGAAGAGCGCTTGTTCTCTCTCTCCCCAGAGGGCGGCTCTCTCTCCAACTGGAATTTAGCTATAAAGAACAGTCTAATATTCAGACCTATCATAATGATCACAGTGAAGATGTTCCCAACAAAGGTACCGAATCCCGTGACTTGTTTCGCAATCCCCATTGGAACTAGATTGTTCACAGCTACAATGGCAAAAGCGTAAACCCAGTAAAATAGAATGACAAGCAGGGTCCTGTTGCGGGTCATTCTCTGGGAGTATTTAAAAGGCGCTGTCACGGCGTGATACCTATCGGACTGTGCTGCCAGTATAGCCATGTACGAGAGCCCCAGGAATGTGGGAGCGATGTAAAACGTTCTTTTGGGGGAGTCATAGCTGTCCCTCACGTCTAGGACGCCCACATAGTAATAGGATACCCCAGAACAGATGTCACTGAAAGAGGTACTCAGCATGTACATAAAGCGGTTCTCGCTGCGCAGCGACTTGTTCATCACGATTGAGAGAAATACAGAGATGTTAAAGAAAATTATTGCGGCTGCCAGCGCTATGCTGAAAAGAAATATCAGCACATTCCCGAAACTATTGAGGGGCAACACGGGTGACAGGCCCACACTGTTGTTACTCATCGAGAGATAAGAGAGCGAGCAAAGAGAGAGAGAGGGTCACAGTCTTGTCACTCATGCCATAACTTGCGCTTCTAAAGAGTCAGAGAGAGGTGCGCACTGTAAGCACTTGCGGGTGAGAGGTATGCCACATCTATGACTGGACAATGGGTTTATATAAAAGATGCACGAGCGGACAAGACTTCTCTTTGGCTGGTTAACAGGGATAGGCTCAATTCCCTTGGATTCTAATTAATGCATTGTTGGTATTCAAGGGAATGGTTGTGTACCCTAACAAATTGGGTTGAGATGTCAAGGGGATTGCCTATGTTATGAATATCCGATGACAAATATCCACTTGTTATTACAAAATCTGATAAATCCTAGTCAGTGAATTTAGGGCCTAATCCAGCTAGATAATGTGCTCAGTGGTCTAATCACAGTTGGGTATTGTGCACTCTGGCCTCACAGCTTGGCAGTGTATACACTGTAAAACTTTTCTCTGTACTTTTACAGCATTATACAGGCACCACAGTTGCCAGTTTAATAATGTAATTTTTCTTTACAGCAGTGATGCTGTAATATGTTTTACTATTTTCCTTACTGTAAAGACATATTACAGCACTATTGTTGAACATTTACAGTAATGCTGGCATTTTTTACAGTAAGGAAAATAGTAATGTAAAGCAAAATGACGGTATTAAAAGTCACCATTATTAGTCAGTTGTACAACCGAATGCCTTCAAATGAAATGTGTCTTCCGCATTTAACCCAACCCCTCTGAATCAGAGAGGTGCGGGGGGCTGCCTTAATCGACATCCACGTCTTCGGCGCCCGGGGAACAGTGGGTTAACTGCCTTGTTCAGGGGCAGAACGACAGATTTTTACCTTGTCAGCTCAGGGATTTGAACTTGCAACCCTCCGGTTACAAGTCCAACGCGCTAACCACTAGGCTACCTGTAAATGTTCAACTGGCGTCTTCGGTCCCCAGGATGATGCTGTAAATTTACAGTGAAATTCTACCTGAAATATAAATGTAAGAAAAACAATACATCTGTACATAATACATTTATTAAAATTGGTAAAAACATTAAAAACGAATTAACAACATACTTGACAATAGAAGTAACAAGAAGTTAACACATGTGTAACCAAATAAGACAATAATTACAACACTAATGTAAAAACTATATTGTGTGGGCTGTGGGGGGGAGAGAGAGACATTAAAATTGGGATTTGGTACAATCGTCGATTTTTAGATTCAGAGCTCTGAGTTCCATCATGCAGGACTAGTGAAATAAAGCAATAAAAATGGTAATAACAAAAATAGAAATAGTACTATTCTATACATAATAACAACTGTAGCATTGATTAATAAATACATGTTAATTGGGGTGGACATTGAACATAGTGGGAGTAGCAGTAATGACCCCTGACGGGGTGTGGGGACCAAATGAAATAAAACAATACAAATAATAAATAACAATGTATACATACTGTATTAACAACTGCAGCAGTGATGAATGTCATTGGTGTGGGGGCAAAGTAAAAGTCATTTGAAGGGGTGGGGGCACATTCCCGAAACATAGCGGGAGCAGCAGGTAAAGTAAGTCACCGTTTGGGGGGGCAGGTTCAGCAGCCTGATGGTCTGGGGGTGGAAATTATTGGCCAGCCTTCCAGTTTTTGCCATAATGCTCCTGTGCTCCTGTGAGTAATGGAATTATCTTCTTGACCTTCCTGCGACAGCTGGTGTTGCAGGTGTCCTGGAGGGCTGGCAGTGTGCACCCAATGGTGCGTTCGGCTGCGCGTATCACCCTCTGAATCGCTTTGTGGTCTGCAGCGGTGGAGTTGCCGTACCAGGCTGGGATGCAGCCTGATCTATGATCTGTTTGGGGTAAGGGGGTCGGTGAAACACACAACAGGACAGTTTGGTCCGGAGAGCATCCGGGAGAGAGAAGTCAGCGCAGCATCAGGTGTTCCTCATTGGGCTCCGTAAAAAAACTCCTCAATTCTGATTTGTAAGCTCTTCTCACCCCTAGGACAGGAATAGAAAAATAAATAATAGAATGAGAGACAGAGAGCACTATGGTTGTTACTCTGTGGGTAAAAAGACAGGGGACAAATCAAGCTGGTGTTGTGGGTGTGTGTGTGTACTTACCTGAGCTGCTGGAAGAATGGGGCAAGGTAGGGATTGAGAACAAACATCAGGCTTCCTGTGGGCCACCCTGACATGCACAGGTTCTGACCTGTTGCACCCTCTACAACCACTGTGATTATTATTATTATTTGACCCTGCTGGTCCTCTATGAACGTTTGAACATCTTAGCCATGTACTGTTATAATCTCAACCTGGCATAGCCAGTAGAGGACTGGCCACCACATAGAGCCTGGTTCATCTCTAGGTTTCTTCCTAGGTTCCTGCCTTTCTAGGGAGTTTTTCCTAGCCACCAAGCTTCTAAATCTGCATTGCTTGTTGTTTGGGGTTTTAGGCTGGGTTTCTGTATAGTACTTTGTGACATCGGCTGATGTAAAAATGGCTTTATAAATAAATTTGATTGATTGATGCACTTTGTCCCATTTTCAGGATTCATCTTGGGTTGATTCGAACCTACAACATATATCCAATATAGTTTATGAAATCAATTGAGGCATTGAACAAATATAAATAAGACAGCTAGATACACCTACTTCAAGGAACTTGCAGTTCCTATGGCTTCCACTAGATGTCAACAGTCTTTAGAAAAAGGTTTGAAACTTCAATCATGAAAATCAAGGGAGTAAGACCACTTGTTCCTGAGTTCACGTCAAGTGTACTGTTTTGGATTTTGCGCGTAACAGGGAATGCACGGTCAGTTCTTTTTCTCTTCTATTCAGCAGGTTATATTCCGTCTGAAATATTATAGTTTATATTCATTTTAGGGTATCTGAGTATTGATTACAAATGCTGTTTGACTTTTTTCGACGAACTTTACGGATACTTTTGGGATATCATTTGTCTGCATGGATGAAAGTCTTTGGGCAGGTGGATTACTGAACAAAACGCGCCAACCAAACGGAGCTATATGGATATAAAGAACAACTGTATCGAACAAAAGGACCTTTTATTGTGTAACCTGGACACTTGGGTATGCCATCAGAGGAAGATCATCAAAGGTAAGCAATTTATTTTATGTTATTTTTGAGTTTTGTGACACCTCTGCTGGTTATGTTATTATGCTAATTTAGTTTTTGAGTGGGGCGTTGTCCTCAGACAATCAAATGTTATGCTTTCACCGTAAAGCCTTTTTGAAATCTGACAATGCTGTTAGATTAACAAGAGTCTAAGCTTTTGAAGGGTGTGCAGCATTTGTATTTTCATGAATGTTTGAAATTAGTATTTTTGTCATTTGTATTTGGCGCTCTGCATTTCACCGGATGTTGTCAAAATCGATCCCGTTCACGGGATTGTATCCGTAACAGGTTAATAGCCTACAGGAAGGCCCAGTGTAATTGTTCCCAGCTATAAGCCTGAACAAGAAAGTGTTTCATGTTGACTTTAGAATTGTAAATAATCTACCAACGAAGAACATGTTGCATTCCAGTGATTCATTCAAATACCCACACAGCATGGTATAGTGTGTAGCCTACTCTGGCCTCATAGTTGCATTGTATAGCTCTCTGGTTCTCATTCATAGCGTGTGTGTCACACCCTGATCTGTTTCACTTGTCTTTGTGATTGTCTCCACCCCCCTCCAAGTGTCGCCCATCTTCCCCATTATCCCCTGTGTATTTATATGTGTTTGTCTTGTTTCTCAAGTCAACCAGCGTTTTTGTATCAGCTCCTGCTTTTCCCCGGTCTCTCTTTTCTCGTCCTCCTGGCTTTTGACCCTTGCCTGTCCTGACCCTGTACCCGCCCGCCTGACCACTCTGCCTGCCCCTGAGCCTGCCTGCCGTCCTGTACCTTTGCCCCACCTCTGGATTACTGACCTCTGCCTGACCTGAGCCTACCTGATGTCCTGTATCGTTGCCCCTGTTGCTGTAATAAACATTGTTACTTTGACATGGCCTGCATCTGGGTCTTACCTTGATTCCTGATAATACGAACTGGCCATGACTGACCCAGCAGACCCGGGCCAGCTGCGCGACGCCATCTCATCCCAAGGAGCCACCATCGAGAGGCACAAGGAACTGCTTCGTGACCTTATGGAGGGGGTCCAAACGTTGACTGAATGCCATGACCGGCCATTGCTGGTGCAATTCCGTCGGTTGTCTGGGAGGCTGCCTACCACGGTGGTAACCCCACAGCCCCTCAGTAACCCAAATGCTAGCAACGCCGTCTCATCGGCCACTCCACATTCCCGGAGGCTAAACCAGCTTCGGCAAGGCTCCTGCAGTGTGTGTGACACTGCAGTGGATTTCCGCACGTTGGCAGCAGAGAGTGCTTGGAACCAGGAAGCACCGTTCGATATGTTCCTACATGGCATCTCGGAAGAGTTCAAGGTCGAGCTTGCTGCTCGGGAGTTACCTACGGATCTCGATTCCCTCATCGCTTTGACCATCTGAATCGATGGGCGACTACGGGAACGACGGAGGGAGAGGAAATTCGACTTGGCTCGCACATCCAGGGATTCCACCTTGCCTCCGAGTCATCCCAGAAGTCCCCGACGATCCCGTTGCCGAGAGAACCCGAGGCTTCCCGACCTTCCCTGAGAGTCGCCGAAGACGGCTGAGTCACCGCTTTCTGAGCCTATGCAACTAGGTAGAGCTGGGCTATCGCCAGCGGAACCGCAATACAGGATCTACACGAAGAGTTGTCTGTATTGCGGGACTCTTGGTCATTTTGTGTCCTCTTGTCCTTTGAAAGAGATCAGGCTCACTGGTAGGAGCGAGTACTCTAGTGGGCAATATGGAAAACTTTCCTGTTTCCCTTGCTCGCACCCCTGTTCATGCCATTCTGCTGTGGGGAGGCCAGTCTAAATCTCTCCAGGTCCTCATTGACTCTGGGGCCGATGAGAGTTTTTTTGGACGCTACCCTGGCTTCCGAGCTGAATCACTCCTATGGATGTTAGAGCGCTGGATGGGTGCTCTATAGGCCGGGTCACTCGTATTGCCACTCCCGTCAATCTACGGGTGTCAGGGAATCACAGCGAGACTATTCAATTACTGCTCATTGAGTCTCCTTAGATTCCTGTGGTATTGGGATTCTCCTGGCTCCAGCGGCGCAATCCCCTCATCAACTGGTCCACTTGTGCCATCATGGGCTGGAGCTCTGCCACGCCTAGTGTCTGAAGTCAGCGCAACCTGCCCCGGGACGTCTTCCCGGTGGCTCGGAAGGTGCCCCGGACCTCTCCGCCAATCCCACATAGTACCAGGACCTTCAGGAGGTGTTTAGCAAGGCCTGGGCCACTTCGCTTCTGCCGCACCGACCTTACGACTGTGGGATTGACCTTCTCGCTAGCACCACTCTGCCCCAGGGACCGGAGACCAAGGCTATGGACACCTACATTGGGGACTCCCTAGCTGCAGGATTTATACGTCCTTCGTCCTCTCCAGCTGGTGCAGGGTTTTTCTTTGTGGAGAAGAAGGACAAGACCTTGCGCCCGTGCATCGACTACCGGGGACTCAATGACATAACGGTGAAGAACCGCTACCTGCTACCTCTCATCTCCTCGGCCTTTGAGCCGCACCAGGGGGCCACCATGTTTTCCAAGGAAGAGGCAGAACATCCGTTCATCGTATGGACCGGCCACAAAAATCTGGAGTATCTCCACACCACCTAATGCCTCAACTCCAGGCAAGCTGGATGGGCCCTACTGTTCACACGGTTCTCCCTCTCATATTGTCCGGGATTTGGCCAACTACTCCAGACCTGCCTGCCACCCGGGTTCCCGCCGGACCCTGGTTTTGTGCAACGACGCTTTTGGTGACCCACCATGGTTCCTGACGTCTCCACATTCGTCGCCGTTTGCACAGTGTGTGCTCAGAACAAGACTCCTCGGCAAGCTCCGGGCTGGCCTTCTGCAACCTCTGCCTGTCCCTCACCGTCGCTGGTTCCACATATCCCATCTGAGGGCAACACTACCATCCTGACGGTGGTCGACCGGTTTTCCAAAGCTGGCCACTTCATTTCTCTCCACAAACTATCCTCTGCCAATGAACCATCCCAGCTCATGGTGCAGCATGTCTTCCGAATCCATGGACTGCCAGTCGACATGGTCTCTGACCGGGGCCCTCAGTTCTCATCTCGGTTCTGGAAGGCGTTCTGCACCCTCATTGGGTTGTCGGCCAGCCTGTCCTTTGTTGGTCAAATTCTTTAACAGATGATCAGGTCTATATAATTATCAAACTTATATATTGGTAGTAGAAAGGAAACACAGACTCTTTGTTTAACCACTGTATACTCCGGTCATGCTCAGCATGAAGAATATACGAGGTGCTCATTTCATAGGCTTCGCATGCCATCTGGTGGACATAGACAGGTGAACTAGATCTTGCAGGACTGTTCTGTTTAACCCTGTAGAGCCCATATTTGCCTTTTTTAAATATCATTATTTTCAGAAAATAGCATAACTAATGTATTGAATTTACACCCCGGCACATGAGCTATAGGTAGGAATCGTAAAGCACAGTAACGTCCTCAGTCCTCGGTTAGGAAATATTGAAATGGAAAAATTCTAAAACATCATAGATGACCAAAAAAGTATCACTTAAACATTGTAGTTGTTGTCAGAAGTCTCTGTGTAGCAGGTAGTCAGAGTCAGGCGCAGGACAATGGAGATGAGTAATTCACGTATCTTTACTCAAATAACAAACTACCAAAATAGGTAGTAAAATCCAAGCTCACAATAAAAAGAACATATAACATATAACAAACACACACAAAACCATGAGGGAAACAGAGGGTTTAAATAAGGAACAAATAATTCAATGATAATTAATTAATAATGAATAATGAAGACAAAAACACGAGCCGTGAGGCGGCAGAAGGCGAACGCCGACCGCCACCGCAGTGAGGCCCCAGTGTTCGCACCGGGGGACAGGGTCTGGCTCTTCACCCAAAACCTGCCCCTCCGCCTGCCCTGCCAGAAGCTGGGCCCGCGGTTTGTGGGGCCCTTTAAAGTCCTGAGGAGATTGAACGAGGTATGTTATAAGTTACAGCTCCCCCCAGATTACCGTATTAACTCCTCATGTCTCTCCTCAGGCCGGTGGTAACTGGTCCACTCCAGGAATCTGAGGTGCGGGAGGTCCCCCCCCTCTCTGGACATCGAGGGGGCCCCGGCGTATGCTGTCCGAGCCATTATGGACTCAAGGCGCCGGGTGAGGGGCCTCCAGTACCTCGTGGAGTGGGAGGGGTACGGCCCGGAGGAGAGATGTTGGGTCACGGTGGAGGACATCCAGGACCCGTCGTTGCTGCTGGAGTTTCACCGGTGTTGGCAGGTGAAGTGGAGGGCCGAATGTATCCCTGTCCCAGAGATTCAGAAACATATGTCTCCATAGCTGCCGTCTCCTCCTGTGACAGAGGATACACGTGACTCCTGGGAAGTGTTGCGTCTACCAGGAGATTTATCGCACAATCCCCCCGTCGATGGGGTGGTAATTGAGTCACCTTCTTTTTACAGAAGGCGAGAGCCAAATCAGCATATTCTGAGGGGATGTGCACGGTGAAGACCTGGTCTGGACTCTCCACCGTAGTTGTACCGATGGAAACACCTACACACCTCCCCGAGCACTTTCGTGACCATCCCTTTAGAGCCCTCTGTTGCCACGAAATTGTGGGGTCATGATAGGCCAACCAGGGTAGACCCAGGACCACGGGAAACGCAGGAGAATCAATGAGGTAGAGACTAATCTTCTCCTCATGACCCCCCTGCGTCACCATACTTAGTGGAGCGGTAACCTCCCTAATCAGCCCTGACCCTAATGGTCGACTATCTATGGCGTGCACAGGGAAGGGCACATCAACAGACACAATGGGGATTCCTAAACTACGGGCAAATGAACGGTCAATAAAGTTCTCAGCTGGGCCTGAATCGACGAGCACCTTGTGCTGGGAACGCGGGAAAACTCAGGAAATTCTATAAACAAAAACGTGAGCAACAGGGGGCTCTGGGCGAGTCTGGTGCCTACTCACCTGGGATGACACAATAGTTCCCTGCCTGCTGCCTCGACTCCCTGAGGTACCCCCCCCAGCACCGACCAGCAGTGTGCCCTCTGCGGCCACATAAGGTGCAGGGAGTGGCCCCTCCTCCGGCCCATCTAAGCGCAGTCCCTCCTAGCTCCATAGGTGTTGGATCAGAGGTGTTGGGGGGTGGAACTAACAGGCCCTGATCCGGACGTCCACGGGTGACCAGCAGGCTATCCAGCCTGATGGACATATCCACCAGCTGGTCGAAGGATAGGGTGGTGTCGCTGCAGGCCAGCTCCCGTCAGACGTCCTCGCGCAGACTGCATCTGTAATAGTCGATCAGGGCTCTGTCATTCCATCCCGCTCCGGCGGCCAGGGTGCGGAACTCCAGAGAAAAGGCCTGTGCGCTCCTCGTCCCCTGCCTGAGGTGGAACAGGCGTTCACCCGCCGCTCTACCCTCAGGTGGATGGTCGAACACTGTCCAGTGAACTCCTCGTAATGGTCCAATGCCGCTCTGTCCACCCCCCATACGGCGTTGGCCCACTCCAGGGCTTTCCCGGATAAGCAGGAGACGAGGGCGGACACGCTCTCGCGTCCCGAGGGAGCCGGGTGAACGGTCGCCAGGTAGAGCTCTAGTTGGAGTAGGAACCCCTGGCACCCGGTAGCCGTTCCATCATATTCCCTCGGGAGCGTGAGCCTAATCCCACTGGGTCCAGGTGAAGGTGGTGTGGACAGCTGTGTGGGTTGTGGAGTGGGAGGTTTAGATGCTGGTGTAGGCGCTGGAAAACCTCTCTCCCATCGCTCCAGATTATGCAGCACGCGATCCATGGTTGTGCGAGATGTTGCAACATGGTCGCGTGCTGCTGGATGCGCTCCTCAATAGGCAGAGGAAGGCTGTGTTCTCCTACTGACTCCATTATTGCTGCGTGTTTCTGTCAGAAGTCTCTGTGTAGCAGGTAGTCAGAGTCAGGCGCAGGACAACGGAGATGAGTAAATCACGTATCTTTACTCAAATAACAAACTACCAAAATAGGTCGTAATATCCAAGCTCACAATAAAAAGAACATCTAACATACACTGCTCAAAAAAATAAAGGGAACACTAAAATAACACATCCTAGATCTGAATGAATGAAATAATCTTATTCAATACTTTTTTCTTTACATAGTTGAATGTGCTGACAACAAGATTACACAAAAATTATCAATGGAAATCAAATGTATCAACCCATGGAGGTCTGGATTTGGAGTCACACTCAAAATTAAAGTGGAAAACCACACTACAGGCTGATCCAACTTTGATGTAATGTCCTTAAAACAAGTCAAAATGAGGCTCAGTAGTGTGTGTGGCCTCCACGTGCCTGAATGACCTCCCTACAACGCCTGGGCATGCTCCTGATGAGGTGGCGGATGGTCTCCTGAGGATCTCCTCCCAGACCTGGACTAAAGCATCCGCCAACTCCTGGACAGTCTGTGGTGCAACGTGGCGTTGGTGTATGGAGCGAGACATGATGTCCCAGATGTGCTCAATTGGATTCAGGTCTGGGGAACGGGCGGGCAAGTCCATAGCATCAATGCCTTCCTCTTGCAGGAACTGCTGACACACTCCAGCCACATGAGGTCTAGTATTGTCTTGCATTAGGAGGAACCCAGGGCCAACCGCACCAGCATATGGTCTCACAAGGGGTCTGAGGATCTCATCTCGGTACCTAATGGCAGTCAGGCTACCTCTGGCGAGCACATGGAGGGCTGTGCGGCCCCCCAAAGAAATGCCACCCCACACCATGACTGACCCACCGCCAAACCGGTCATGCTGGAGGATGTTGCAGGCAGCAGAACATTCTCCACGGCGTCTCCAGACTCTGTCACGTCTGTCACATGTGCTCAGTGTGAACCTGCTTTCATCTGTGAAGAGCACAGGGCGCCAATGGCGAATTTGCCAATCTTGGTGTTCTCTGGCAAATGCCAAACGTCCTGCACGGTGTTGGGCTGTAAGCACAACCCCACCTGTGGACGTCGGGCCCTCATACCACCCTCATGGAGTCTGTTTCTGACCATTTGAGCAGACACATGCACATTTGTGGCCTGCTGGAGGTCATTTTGCAGGGCTCTGGCAGTGCTCCTCCTGCTCCTCCTTGCACAAAGGCGGAGGTAGCAGTCCTGCTGCTGGGTTGTTGCCCTCCTACGGCCTCCTCCACGTCTCCTGATGTACTGGCCTGTCTCCTGGTAGCGCCTCCATGCTCTGGACACTACGCTGACAGACACAGCAAACCTTCTTGCCACAGCTCGCATTGATGTGCCATCCTGGATGAGCTGCACTACCTGAGCCACTTGTGTGGGTTGTAGACTCCGTCTCATGCTACCACTAGAGTGAAAGCACCGCCAGCATTCAAAAGTGACCAAAACATCAGCCAGGAAGCATAGGAACTGAGAAGTTGTCTGTGGTCACCACCTGCAGAACCACTCCTTTATTGGGGGTGTCTTGCTAATTGCCTATAATTTACACCTGTTGTCTATTCCATTTGCACAACAGCATGTGAAATTTATTGTCAATCAGTGTTGCTTCCTAAGTGGACAGTTTGATTTCACAGAAGTGTGATTGACTTGGAGTTACATTGTGTTGTTTAAGTGTTCCCTTTATTTTTTTGAGCAGTGTATAACAAACATGCACAAGACCATGAGGGAAACAGAGGGTTTAAATGAGGAACAAATAATTAAGTGATTGGAAACCAGGTGTGTACAATGAAGACAAAAACATAGAAAATGAAAAGTAGATCGGCGGCAGCTAGAAAACCGGTGACGTCGACCGCCGAAAGCCGCCCGAACAAGGAGAGGGACCAACTTCCAAAGGGTTCTACCTGAAACCAAAAAGGGTTATCCTATGGGGACAGCTGAAGAACCCTTTTGGAACCCTTTTTTCTAAGAGCCATATCTCTGTTAGTTGTTGTCTTGGGTCAGCTCACCCTTGCATAGAGACCTTAAATGTAGGCCTACAATCTGTCATTTCAACAGCCTGACCTTGATCTTATCTCTATGCAAAGTATAGACTTGACGTAAGTGATTATCCTGCTGGTTATGAAGGGGTCTCGTCTTCAAGGGATCTCGTCTTCCAAAAAGTTTTCTTTTCTCTTTTGGTCCATGGCTAATCCTGACTAAACCCTCCTTTGTGCTAGCATTCTATAAGCGGAAATCGCTGATTGTAAGGCACGTTCAGTTGCCGTCAATTTTAGGTTAATTTGAGATTTATAGATCACAGTTGGGTAAGTTACAAATGGGCTTCTTAGAATCTGCGTAAGCAAGGTTTTTTATGCTCAGTATCTTTTATGAATCGAACGTAAGCACACCGTCGGAAATGATCTTAAGACTAAGTTCAAGTATAAATCTAAGACATTTTTTATAAATAGTAGGCAAACAGAAGTGTCCTCCCCTCCTTGATAGCCACCTCTCATCAAGGATAGTCATGTATCCTCCCCTAGTCCTTTACGGAAAGAGTTTTGAAATCTGCTAAACCCCTTCTGAATCAGCTATTGTTTTGTTGGGGGATAAAAACATGCACATGTTCAAAAACAATATGCTGCACACCAGGGGTGCAGCTATGGTTTTACAAGTGGGGAGGACAAAATGTTTTATATACACTACCATTAAAAAGTTTGGGGTCACTTCGAAATGTCCTTGTTTTGAAAGAAAACATATATTTTTTTGTACATTAAACTTAGGGAGAAGTGGCGCTCTAGCGCCGTCAACAGTCTTTATACAGAGTTTGGAAGCTGTAGCCCTGAGCAGAACGGATAGGAACAGGAAATAGTCGAGGTAGCTCAGATGTCAACAAGATTTTACGGGCGCGAGACCGTGTGCGCGCCCCACTGTATTTTCCTTTCATAACGTTTAGGTTACCATCCGAGTGAAATATTATCACTAATATTCATAAAAGGATAGCTAAGGATGCATTATAAATGATCTATGGTTTGTTTAGGAAAAGTTGATACGTATATTTGAACACGTTCTCTTCACGGTTCAATAGGCGATTCGACGTTGGATTTTCTGATCATAACGCGCCAACCAAACGGAGATTTATGGATATAATAAATGACTTTTTCTAACAAAAGAAACATACTGTACATTACTAATTACAATGCTTTGCTTGCTTACCTCAAGTTGAAGAATCAGTTAGTGCTCGATGTCCATCTTCATCCAGGTTTGACAGACTGTCATTTGTTTTGTCTTGTAACACATGTCAGAATGTTCCATGTAATTGAAATGTTCAACATTCCAAAATTCCAAACATAAAATGTCTCGACATGGCATTGAATGTCATCCTGTGTCTCAAGACATGTCTTCAAAATGTGTCTTAAGACATCTTGAGAACAAAAGTATCTTAAGACGTTGTGAGACATCTCAAGACAAACGAGATGGCTGGGTATGTAGCAGGGGCGCAACTTTCACTGGGGACATGTTGTGTCACACACAGTTTTATCATTGTAATGTGATACAAAACAGGGCGACGGTTTCCTTTAGGACGATTTGGACGCCTTCTGAGTGGTCGGGTACGCTGTTTAAAGTTTTTATCCAACAAAAAAATATATACACTATATATTTTGCTAGCACAGACTGGAATATTTTCCGGGATTCTTCCGATGGCATTGAGGAGTACACCACATCAGTCACTGGCTTCATCAATAAGTGCATCGATGACGTCGATGTGACTGTACGTACATACCCCAACCAGAAGCCATGGATTACAGGCAACATCCGCACTGAGCTAAAGGGTAGAGCTGCTGCTTTCAAGGAGCGGGACTCAAACAAGCTTCTAAGAAATCCCGCTATGCCCTCCACGAATCATCAAACAGGCAAAGCGTCAATACAGGACTAAGATCGAATCGTACTACACTGGCTCCGACGCTAGTCTGATTTAAAAAAAAAAATAATTTTTACCTTTATTTAACCAGGTAGGCTAGTTGAGAACAAGTTCTCATTTACAACTGCGACCTGGCCAAGATAAAGCACAGCAGTTTGATACATACAACAACAAAGAGTTACACATGGAATACACAGACATACAGCCAGTAATACAGTAGAAAAATACAATAAAAGTAAGTCTATATACAGTGAGAGCAAATGAGGTAAGATAACTTCTCAGGGATCACTGGGGCGCTAGCGGGCTGCTCCCGACACTACCAGGTAAAATGTAAGGCGCCAAATTCAAAATCCAAAAGTTGAATTATTAAACATCCACCAATATACAAGTGTTCCATACTCATCAAAAGCTCTGTTTCTTGGCAATATCACAGCGTTGTCAGATTTCAAAAAGGCTTTACGGCGAAAGCAGCACATTTGATTGTTTGAGAGTAGCACCTCACATATTTTTCCCATAGCCATGTATCGATTAGCCATCATGGCACACACATAACACATTTCACAGCAAAAACAAATCAATTACCTGTTGAAGAACTTCTGCTGAGGTCATCCTAAGTGTCCAACGAAGACAATCCATGGTTCTTTTGTTAGAAAAAGTAATGTATTTTATCCATAAATCCTCCATTTGGTTTTGGCGTTATAATCAGAAACGACAGCTTCCACTACTCCATTAAAACGTGACGCGAACTCGTTCATCTTATACCTATAAACTTGTCCAAGAACAATCAAACATAGTTTTAAATGTATCCTTAGGAACACTTTTACGTATATTTACTATTATAAATCAACCGGAATATAAACTGATCGATAAAGACGGTAAAAAAGACACTGCGTGCCTTGTCGGGCGCCAAGGCTGGGTACTGTTTACATGACAGAGTGACTTCCTTGTTTGCTCTTCTTCTCTGGTCTAATTCATCCAAAATGAAAAAAATACACTGTCTCGAGACTGTTGACATCTAATGGAAGCGATGGGTACTGCATTCATATGCCCTTATATGGTCATTTTCATGAGGGAGGGTGCCCAAATGAGCAATGTGTCAAAATCACTTTTTCCAGGACAGAAATTCCTCAGGGTTTCGCCTGCTATATGCGTTCTGTTTTACTCACAGACAAATGGTTAACAGTTATGGAAAATTCAGAGTGTTTCCTATCCAATGGTACCAAATATCTGCATATCCTATTTTCTGGGCCTGAATGGGAGGCATTTTACTTTGGGCACGCCAGGCTCTCCAAAACCGACCCCTCAGCTGCCACTCCCTAACAAGATAAGGGAAGTAGGGCAGTAAATAGGCCATGGTGGCGAGGTAATTACAATATAGCAATTAAACACTGGAATGGTAGATGTGCACAAGATAAATGTGCAAGTTACTGGGGTGCAAAGGAACAAGATTAATAAATAAATACAGTATGGGGATGAGGTAGTAGGATGGGCTGTTTACAGATGGGCTATGTGCAGATATGTGAGCTGCACTGACAGCTGGTGCTTGAAGCTAGTGAGGGAGATATGAGTCTCCAGCTTCAGTGATGTTTGTAGTTCGTTCCAGTCATTGGCAGCAGAGAACTGGAAGGAAAGGCGGCCAAAGGAGGAATTGGCTTTGGGGGTGACCAGTGAGATATACCGGCTGGAGCGCGTGCTATGGGTGGGTGCTGCTAAGGTGATCAGTGAGCTAAGACAAGGCGGGGCTTTACCTAGCAAAGACTTATATATGACCTGGAGCCAGTGGGATTGGCGAAGAGTATGAAGCGAGGGCCAGCCAATGAGAGCATACAGGTCACAGTGGTGGGTGGTATATGGGGTTTTGGTGACAAAGATGGCACTGTGATAGACTGCATTCCAATTTGTTGAGTAGAGTGTTGGAGGCTATTTTATAAATGACATCGCAGAAGTCGAGGATCCGTAGGATGGTCAGTTTTACAATGGTATGTTTGGCAGCATGGGTGAAGGATGCTTTGTTGCGAAATAGGAAGCCGATTCTAGATTTAATTTTGGATTGGAGCTATTTAATGTGAGTCTGGAAAGAGAGTTTCCAGTCTAGCCAGACACCTAGGTATTTGTAGTTGTCCACATATTCTACGTCAGAACCGTCCAGAGTAGTGATGCTGGACGGGCGGGCAGGTGCGGGCAGTGATTGGTTGAAGAGCATGCATTTCGTTTTACTTGCATTTAAGAGCAGTTGGAGTCCACGGAAGGAGGGTTGTATGGCATTGAAGCTCGTCTGGAGGTTAGTTAACAAAGTGTCCAAAGAAGGGCCAGAAGTATATAGAATGGTGTCGTCTGCGTAGAGGTGGATCAGAGCAGCACCGGCACCAAGAGTGACATCATTGATGTATACAGAGAAGAGAGTCGGCCCGAGAATTGAACCCTGTGGCATCCCCATAGAGACTGCCAGAGGTCCGGACAACAGGCCCTCCGATTTGACACACTGAACTCTATCAGAGAAGTAGTTGGTGAACCATGCGACTAAATCATTTGAGAAACCAAGGCCAATGAGTCTGCCTATAAAGAGTGTGATGATTGACAGAGTCGAAAGCCTTGGCCAGGTCAATGAATACGGCTGCACAGTAATGTCTCTTATCGACAGTGGTTATGCACCCATAATGAGCTCTGAAACCACATTGCATAGCGGAGAAGGTATAGTGGGATTCTAAATGGTTGGTAATCTGTTTGTTAACTTGGCTTTCGAAGACCTTTGAAAGGCAGGGTAGGATAGATATATGTCTGTAGCAGTTTGGGTCTAGAGTGTCACCTCCTTTCCAATCTTTGGGAATCTGAGACGATACGAAAGAGAGGTTGAACAGGCTAGTAATTAGGGTTGCAACAATTTCGGCAAATCATTTTAGAAAGAGAGGATCCGGATTGTCTAGCCCGGCTGATTTGTAGGGGTCCAGATTTTGCAGCTTTTTCAGAACATAAGCTATCTGGATTTTGGTGAAGGAGAAATGGGGGAGGCTTGGGCGAGATGCTGTGGGGCGTGCATGGATGTTGAGTGGGGTAGGGGTAGCCAGATGGAAAGCATGGCCAGCGGTAGAAAAATGCTTATTGAAGTTCTCAATTATAGTGGATTTGTCGGTTGTGACAGTATTTCCTAGCCTCAGTGCAGTGGGCAGCTGGGAGGAGGTGCTCTTATTCTCCATGGACTTTACAGTGTCCCAGAACTTTTTGGAGTTTGTGCTACATGATGCAAATTTCTGCTTGAAAAAGCTAGTCTTAGCTTCCTAACTGCCTGTGTATATTTGTTCCTGACTTCCCTGAAAAGTTGCATATCGCGTGGGCTATTCGATGCTAATGCAGAATGCCACAGGATGTTTTTGTGCTGGTCAAGGGCAGTCAAGTCTGGAGTGAACCAAGGGCTATATCTGTTCCTGGTTCTACATATTTTTAAGCGGGCATGCTTATTTAAGATGGTGAGGAAGGCACTCTTAACTACTTAGGGAGAAGCGGCGCGTTAGCCGGTGAAATGAAAAGCGCCAAATGCAAAATCCAAATGTTGAATTATTAAACATTCATCAATATACAAGTGTTGCATAGTCATCAAAAGCTCGGATTCTTGGCAATATCACAGCGTTGTCAGATTTCAAAAAGGCTTCACGGTGAAAGCATAACATTTGATTGTTTGAGGATAGCACCTCTCCTATTTTCCACATTAGCATAAATTCATATCCAGCGCGGGTCACATAAAACCCATTTAAGAGCTAAAATAAATCATTTACATTTCGAAGAACTTCTGCTGAGGGCTTCCCAAGTGTCCAACGAAGACATCGAATGGTTCTTTTGTTAGAAAAAGCCATTTATTATATCCATAAATCTCAGTTTGGTTGGCGCGTTATGATCAGAAAATCCAACCTCGAGTCGCCCATTGAACCGTGTAGAGAACGCGTTCAAATATAGCTATACACTTTCTCCAAACAAATCAAACATCATTTTTAATGTATCCTTAGGTATCCTTTTATGTATATTTACTGTAATATTTCAACCGGACGATAACGTGAACGTTAGGAAAGGAAAATAAAGTGAGGCGCGCTCACAATCTCGCACCCGTGAAACGTTGTTGACAAATGTGGTCCTTTCACTACTTCCTCTTCCTATCTGTTCTGCTTAGTGCTAGAGCCTCCAGACACTGTATAAAGACTGTTGACATCTAGTGGAAGCCATAGGTACTGCGGCAACAGTGAGAGACCTGTTTCTGGAATGGTGGATTTTTAAGAGTAGAAGCTTGAATTGTTTGGGTACAGACCTGGATAGTAAGACAGAACTCTGCAAACTATCTCTGCAGTAGATTGCAACACCACCCCCTTTGGCAGTTCTATGCTGTCGGAAAATGTTATAGTTAGGGATGGAAATGTCAGGGTTTTCAGTGGTCTTCCTAAGCCAGGATTCAGACACGGCTAGGACATCCGGGTTGGCAAAGTGTGCTAGGGCAGTGAATAAAACAAACTTAGGAAGGAAGCTTCTAATGTTAACATGCATGAAACCAAGGCTTTTACGGTTACAGAAGTCAACAAATGATTGTGCCTGGGGAGTGGGAGTGGGGCTAGGCACTGCAGGGATTAACCTCCACATCACCAAAGGAAAAGAGGAGGAGTAGGATAAGGGTACGGCTAAAGGCTAAAAGGACTGGTCGTCTAGTATTTTCAGACCAGATTGTGAAAGTAGCAGATTTCTGGGTATGGTAGAATAGATTCAAAGCAAAATGTACAGACAAAGGTATGGTAGGATGTGAATACAGTGGAGGTAAACCTGTTCATAGAGTGACGATGAAAGAGATTTGTCTCTAGAAATCGTTTAAACCAGGTGATGTCTCCGCATGTGTGGGAGGTGGAACTAAAGGGTTAACTAAGGCGTATTGAGCAGGGCTCGCGGCTCTACAGTGAAATAAGGCAATAATTACTAACAAAAACAGCAATGGACAAGGCATATTGACGTTATCAAGAGGCATGCGTAGCCGAATGGTCATAAGAGTCCAGTGTGTGGATTCAGGCAGCTAGCGTACTGGGGCTAATAGCTAGCAGAAGGGCCTTGGAGGGACGTCGTGACGGGAGAACGTCTGTTGTGGCCCCCTCGTGTTGTTCCGTCGGCATACGGAGAGCAGGGCTCCGTGTGGTAAACCAGGCCAATTGGAAAAATAGGTATAGTGGCCAAAGAATTTGTCCGATGGGCCTCTTAAGCTAACAGTCCGATGTGCTCTGGACAGCTAGCAGGCCACGGCTAGCATGCTAGCAGATGGGCATATGGGGGACGTTGCGACGGCGGAGCCTAGTTGAGAAAAAACCCCTCGGACGAATCACGTCGGTGGTCCAGTCGTGATGGGTTGGCGGGGGTCCGGGCCAGTTGGCAAAATAGGTATTGAAGCCCAAGGAGTGGCTGATGGACCTCTACGGCTAGCCGGGAGATGGACCTAGCAGATGGGCCTAGCAGGCTGGCTCCAGGCTATTTGGTTCTTGCTTCAGGACAAAGACGTTAGCCAGGAGTAGCCACCCGGGTAGCAGCTACCTAGCTGTGATGACCTACTAGCTAGCTTCTGTTCCGGCTCAGAAGACGAATCAGCAGGGTTCCGTGTGGTAAACCAGGCCAATTGGCAGAATAGGTATAGTGGCCAAAGAAATTGTCCGATGGGCCTCTTAAGCTAGCACTCTGATGCGCTCTAGATAGCTATCGGGGCGCGGCTAGCTAGTAGCCAGTTAGCTGGTAGCCAGTTAGCTTTTGATGGGGTTTCAGATCTTAAACAGGTCAACATTCACATGACCACAGGGCCAGACGGATTACCAGAACGTGTAACCCCAGCATGCGCTGACCAACTAGCAAGTGTCTTCACTGAAATTTTCAACCTCTACCTGTCTGAGTCTGTAATACCAACATGTTTCAAGCAGACAACCATAGTCCCTGTGCCCAAGAACACTAAGGTAACCTGCCTAAATGACTACCGACCCGTAGCACTCACGTCTGTAGCCATGAAGTGCTTCAAAAGGCTGGTCATGGCTTACATCAACACCATTATCCCAGAAACCCTAGACCAACTCCAATTTGCAACCCACCCCAACAGATCCACAGATGATGCAATCTCTATTGCACTCCACACTGCCCTTTCCCACCTGGACAAAAGGAACACCTATGTGAAAATGCTATTCATTGACTACAGCTCAGCAATCCAAACCATAGTGCCATCAAAGCTCATCACTAAGCTAAGGACCCTGGGACTAAACACCTCCCTCTGCAACTGGATCCTGGACTTCCTGATGGGCCACCCCCCAGGTAGTAAGTGTAGGTAACAACACATCAGCCATGCTGATCCTCGACGCGGGGGTCCCTCAGTGGTGTGTGCCCAGTCCCCTCCTGTACTTCCTGTTAACTTCTTTGGGAGCAGGGCACGAGGTGACGGTTTTGGAGAGCCTGGCGTGCCCAAAGTAGAATGCCTCCCATTCAGGCCCAGAAAATAGGATATGCATATATTTAGTACCGTTGGATAGGAAACACTCTGAAGTTTCTAAAAGTGTTAACATTTTGTCTGTGGGTATAACAGAACGGATATGGCAGGCAAAAACCCGAGGAATTTCTGTCCTGGAAAAAGTGTTTTTGACACATTGCCTCATTTGGAACCCCTCCCTTATGGAAATGCCCATATAAGGGCATATGAATGCAGTACCTATTGCTTCCTTTGGATGTCAACAGTCTCAAGAAAGTGTTTTGATTCTTTTTAGCTGCTTTTAGATTGTAGAAGAAGACGAATAAGGAAGTGGCCACACAGAAGAAAATGTGTGTTCCCGGCTGGCACGCTCTGTGGTTTTTTCCTTTCTTATCGCCCAGTTTATATTCCGGTTGAAATATTATACTATATATACATAAATGTGTTCCTAAGGATACATTTACAATTATGTTTGATTGTTCTTGGACAAGTTTATAGGTATAAGTTGAACGAGTTCTCTTCACGTTTCAATGGACGAGTGGAGGCTGTATAAACTCATTATAACGCGCCAACCAAAAGGAGATTTATGGATATAATACATGACTTTTTCTAACAAAAGAACCATGGATTGTCTTCGATGGACACTTGGGAAGCCCTCAGCAGAAGTTCTTCAACAGGTAATTGATTTGTTTTCGCTGTGAAATGTGTTATGTGTGAACCGTGATGGCTTATGAATTTATGGTAATGGGAAAAATATTGAAGGTGCTACCCTGGTGCTACACACCAAGACAGTCATGAAGAGGGCACGACAAAACCTATTCCCCCTAAGGACACTGAAAATATTTGGTATGGGTCCTCAGATCCTCAAAAGGTTCTACAGCTGCACCATCGAGAGCATCCTGATGGGTTGCATCACTGCCTGGTATGGCAACTGCTCGGCCTCCAATCGCAAGGCACTAAGAAGGGTAGTACGTACGGCCCAGTACATTACCTGGGCCAAGCTTCCTGCCATCCAGGACCTCTATATCAGGCGGTGTCAGAGGAAGGCCCTAAAAATTGTCAAAGACCACAGCCACCCTAGTCATAGCCTGTTTTCTCTGCTACCGCACGGCAAGCGGTACCGGAGCGCCAAGTCGAGGTCCAAAAGGCTTCTTAACAGCTTCTACCCCCAAGCCAAAAGACTCTTGAATAGCTAATCAAAGGGCTACCCAGACCTATCTTTTACACTGCTGCTACTCTCTGTTTATAATCTATAAACAGTCACTTTAACTCTACTTACATGTACATACTACTTCAATTACCTAAACTAAACGTAATTTGCCTGATGAGGAGTCAACTTTCCGACTCTCCTCAATTATCTTTGACCTTTTTCAAAAGGAGGCGAGAGAGGACAGAGGAAAGAGGACACAGGAGTTAAACTAATCAAAATGAGAAAAGGTCCATAACAACTCATTTGATTGCTCCAGTGCACAATATACTTATATTACAAGACATTTTGCAGTGTGACATCAGTGTGACATCATTCAAGTCTATGGAGGGAGGAATCAGGTTGAGAGGTTACCATTAGGCCTACTGATTACAGGTCTAATTAACTCAATCTAATGTGTGGGTTTTTCTTTCCCTAGCAAGGCCCAGTATGTGGATTGTCAGCAATAAGAGAGGGAATTAGGCTCCTTCTACCCCTCACCTCGGATAATAAAGAGTATTAGGCTTTGTCGATGGCAAACATTAATTCCTTGACATGGCAATTAAGTCATTGTCCTTTATGCATTTTGTAATCTAAATACTATAAGGCATTGTTCTTCACCCAATACAAATCAAATAGTGGTTAAACTTTCCATGTTTCCATTTAGGCCCAATCTACCCCTGACCTTGCATAACAACGCTAATTGTGTGCCTGTAAACATATTTTACTCTGGTGACAATGTGCTGACCCTCAGGAGAGACATGCATTCATTAGACATGGTGGTTCGGCTATAAATACTGATTCATCGCTCACCATCTGACGGAACGTCACGATGCTCTCAAACGCGACCATTCCACTGTCGGTTGACTTCAACAGCCCCGAGGAAGTTCTTCTCTTTATTTTCCACATTCTGTTCGCTACAAGTGCCATTCTCCTCGCTGGCTCGGTAGTGATCGCTATCTTTAGCACGAGATCTCTGCGAATACAGAACCGGTTCATATTCATGTTGAACACCAGCATCAGTGACACACTGACTGGTTTTTCCATTTACTACCTCGGTCTCTTCGACGTTCAAGAAGGCTACCCATCCAGGAATGGAACATTTTACATTTTGCCTTCGTTCCTAGGGGTGAATGTGCTCACATTTTTGTTTGCGCAATTTGACAGGTACTTTGCAGTGTGCCACCCCTTTTTTTACAATCGCTTCATCTCACGTTCGTTTGTCATTGGAATTTGTGCGGTTTGTTGGATTTACACCTATTCAATATTAACGGTGCAAAACATGGTTCCCATCTCAAAAGCTGCGCAGATCAATGCGTTCAGCGTTATGACTTTGCAAATAATAGTTCTCACCAAGGTATTGATGACCATCAAGTTGTACATCATAGCCAGAAACCAGCTAGGGCGAGAAGCACCCAGCACTGAGAGAGATAACAAGAAAGAGTCTCTGCGCATCATAGTGTTTGTGGTCATATGCTTCTTAGCGTTATGGGCTCCCTCCTTTGTCAATATCATAGTGCGGCAGCTAACTTACCGCGGTATGAAGTTTAGGAATGAGGCAACGAATTTGTTTGCCATCTTGGCGAGGTTTAATGCATTGGTCACACCAGCGTTGTACATCTGGGGCAGCCCAGCGCTAAGCTGTGCAGTATGGAGAACGGTGTGGAGGAGAGTGTGTCCCAAGCGGAAGGGAAGGTAGGCTATTACAAAGGAGTCACCAACCCTGGTCTTATAGAGACCCCACAGGGTGCCAAGTTTCTGTTTCAGACCTATAAACCAACTGAATCAATATCTAAATGTTAGAACCAAAGTCTACAACCTGGCTCTCCAGGACCAGGGTTGGGAGTTATCACTGTGTCAACTATCAACGTAATGTGTCAAGACTGTAGGTGTTGATGTTTCTGTTTTTCTCTCTCACACAGAATCGATTTTGATCACTTAAGGATGAGCAAAGACAGAGGAAGAATTTTAAGCATATCGAGGGTCTTGGGGCAAACAGTTTGAACAATCTAAGTGCCTAATTTTGCACCCATTGTTTGCTTAATTTTCCTTTTCCACTATTTCTCCCCAAACTTTCTCTGGTAGCCTACCCACGCTTTTGTATTTCATTTTTTTTTTACTGTAAAGACTGACACATTTTAATTTCTAACCTGGTATTCATTTAATTAATTAATGCATATATTTTGGTGGCATATTTGTGAAAAATATCAACTACACCCCATTTATCTTCTGTAAAAGTAAATTAACCGGGTTCAACGTGAACACCCAAAACATATTCCTATTCCCATCATTGTCGGACCTCTATATCAGTGTCTTTGTGTTGGGACTCTTCCAAGAATGATGCATGTGAAATGTAACTTCACTTTTGTTGTGGGCAGAGGTGAAATGGGATTTGAGAGATGGAATGGACCAGACTGTAAATTTGTCTCTTTGAGAAAACCTAAAACATATAATCTCCTAACCAGCATTTATTTTTCCAGCTATCCAAAAATGTTACACTGGGAATGTCATAGTATCGAATGCTACCTCAACTTCACCTTTAAAAATGGATGATTCATTAACTTTCACGTCTCTTGTTCGACTATGTGGCCAATTCTTCCAAACCCTGCTATTTTATTACCCTGCATGTGAAATGTACGTAGTCCAAACATATGTGGTGTGTCAATCATGGCTACAGATGTTCACCTATGGACAATATTGAAAATGTTTAGCTTTAAGCCTACCTAGGCTACACGAGTTGTACAAGAGTTGTAGCCTACAAGACTACACCTGCTTATTTGTAATTTGTTGCCTATATGTCATCACTTAAATGTCAGTATTTGTTCTAAATGTGAAGATGAACATCAAAAGCCTGACTGAATGATTATGTTTAATGTATGACTTCACACTGCTTGCCATAGCAATCTTAGCATGTAATCTGTGTGGGGCAAGATATTTTTTATGCATGCCAGTAAAGCCACTACACAACACTAAACAATACATTAATTGGACGGTGCCAACCGGTGCCCACAAACTGTTAGAGCCTAAATAAAGCTGTCCAAACGGCAGAGCTTTCTTTTCAGCTCTGTGGAGTGAATCCTTACCACCACTACCCCTGGCTATCAGCGGAGCCTTATCTGGCAGCAAAACAGTTAATTCAGCCTCATTTACTGCCTTTTTAAAAAACAGAGCTGATATGGCTGACTTGCTTAAACAAATTAGGTTTCTACTGACAATTGAGATGTACAAACCATGGCATAAGGGGACAACGAATGGATAAGAGGCAAGCTAGGACGGACGTAGTCAATGTAACTATTTGTTCAGCACTTTTGAAATGTACAGTGAAAGAATTCAGAACATGGACAGTTCTTACAGTACTCTCCCTGTACAACAAGTCAGAACCGTAGGATAAATAAAAGGGGCATATAAGCAGACAATGAAAGCTCTTACAATATTTGATGATGACATTTCTCTAAAACAGGCTATAGGCTACATGTGCACCACCAAGTCAGAACAGTAGGCTAAGTTATGAGGGGGAAAGGGACCAAATGTGACTGACCAGCTCAAATCGGTCGTATGTAGCAAAATTTGAAATTAGGTTTGGGAAATTGAGACTCGGAGCTACAAAATGTTATATCATACACTGCAGTTGAAGAATTCTGCTTTGAAAGTTGATGAACTTGTAAACTCACTTTTGAGAATAGGGCCTTTGAATGTTTTGGTACCTACTGGAGAGCTCTCCTTTGTCTACACCCATTCAGCATTGTTCACACCCTCTTAAGCCAGACCACCCATCTCTTTAAGGATTCACATGTGAGGTCATGTGCTAAACAGTGAGTAGTGTAGTAAAGATTAAGACTAAAAGT
Source organism: Brachymystax lenok tsinlingensis (assembly GCA_030435695.1). Lineage (NCBI taxonomy): Eukaryota > Metazoa > Chordata > Actinopteri > Salmoniformes > Salmonidae > Brachymystax > Brachymystax lenok. The sequence continues at coordinate 46,023,031 of CM059807.1, read as the reverse complement.
GGTACAGTGGTTCCTCCTTTTAAAGTTGCGAGCTTACACCACTGGACTTAGAGGTACCCAGCGTCACGGCTTCATTGCTCCAGACCACCACAAAGGGGGAGTTAGAGCCCTCATTATGCATTTGGGTCCCAAGGTTTTTACATGACCAATCATATCGAGTGGTTCCAATGACAAATTTGACAAGGAGCCACCCCTCCCTGGTGACTTTCTTCAGCAAAGATGGCTGAAAAAACATTACGGGGAGGCAAATGTAAGTAGTTACAACGTCATAACGAGTCAAGCAAAAAATGTACAATTGAGAGGAATATATTAGTTAATGTAGAGACAAACGATTGTGCATATTTTTTGGTCATAAAGTTAATTCATGAAAATCGCTATTTTGCTAGTTTTTTTTCTGTCATATCCAATGCCAGGTGTATCAAACTACATTCTGTGGATGATGCTGTGTCTGCATTTATGTATTACAATTATACACTGTGTTATCAACAGTGTTTACCATTGATGTCCTGGGACATCAATGATCCTCAACACTGGGGCCCCACAAGGGTGCGTTCTCAGCCCTCTCCTGTACTCCCTGTTTACCCATGACTGCGTGGCCAAGCACGCATCCAACTCAATCATCAAGTTTGCTGACGACACTACAGTGGTAGGCTTGATTACCAACAACGACGAGACGGCCTACAGAGAGGAGGTGAGGGCCCTCGGAGTGTGGTGTCAGGAAAATAACCTCTCACTCAATGTCAGCAAAACAAAGGAGATGATCGTGGACTTCAGGAAACAGGAGAGGGAGCACCCCCCTATCCACATCGAGGGGACAGTAGTGGAGAAGGTGGAAAGTTCCTCGGCGTACACATCACAGACAAATTGAATTGGTCCACCCACACAGACAGCGTGGTGAAGAAGGCGCAACAGCGCCTCTTCAACCTCAGGAGGCTGAAGAAATTTGGCTTGTCACCAAAATCACTCACAAACTTTTACAGATGCACAATCGAGAGCATCCTGTCGGGCTGTATCACCGCCTGGTACGGCAACTGCTCCGCCCACAACCGTAAGGCTCTCCAGAGGGTAGTGAGGACTGCACAACGCATCACCGGGGTTAAACTACCTTCCCTCCAGGACACCTACACCACCCGATGTCACAGAAAGGCCAAAAAGATCATCAAGGACAACAACCACCCGAGCCACTGCCTGTTCACCCCGCTATCATCCAGAAGGCGAGGTCAGTACAGGTGCATCAAAGCTGGGACCGAGAGACTGAAAAACAGCTTCTACCTCAAGACCATCAGACTGTTAAACAGCCATCACTAACATTGAGTGGCTGCTGCCAACATACTGACTTAAATCTCTAGCCACTTTATACATAGGAATTGGATGTAACAAATGTATCACTAGCCACTTTAAACAATTTTGTATATAATGTTTTACGTATCCGACATACTCATATCAAATGTATACACTGTACTCTAAACCATCTACTGTATCTTGCCTATGCCGTTCGGCCATCGACCCAAATCTCTAGCCACTTTAATAATTATAATTGGATGAAATAATGTATCACTAGCTTTAAACAATGCCATTTATATAATGTTTACATATCCTACATTACTCATCTCATATATATATATATATATATATATATATATATATATATATGTGTGTATATACTCTACTCCATACCATCTACTGCATCTTGCCTATGCCGGTCAGCCATCGCTCATCCATATATTTATATGTACATACTTGTATTCATTCCTTTACTCTTGTGTGTATAAGGTAGTTGTTGTGAATTTGTTAGATTACTTGTTAGATACTACTGCATGGTCGGAACTAGAAGCACAAGCATTTCGCTACACTCGCATTAACATCTGCTAACCATGTGTATGTGACAAATAAAATTTGATTTGATTTGATTTGATTACACATTGTAACTACGCAATAGACTAGAAACATGATTTTATAATTCATATATAAGGAATAAAAAACAGTACATCCTGTCAGGACCCAGTCACGAACTCGGGTCTCTGGTGTGAGAAACAGTCACTTAGCAAACTGAGCCACTAATAATCTGCAGAACCCAGAAGATGAGGCAGACACAGCAGTAATAGAGACAGTGTTTTAATAACGACAAAAATAAAGTTCTTCAGGCAAAAAAAGGTAATCCACCAAGACAAAAAGGTAAATCCACAAGGAAAGAAGGAACAGCAGAAAATAGTCTTAAAAGATAATCCAAAAACTGAACGATACCAAAACAGAGTTCCACAAGAGAGTCCAACTGGAGCAACAAACGTTCACAGCTTCACTGAGGCTGGGTGCTAACATTCAAACACAGAGAAAAGAAATAAGGAAAACTAAGGGTTTAAATACATACAAGGGAAACGAGGCACAGGTGCAAATAATAACTGGAAACAGTTGAAAACAAAAGGATCAGACAAAAAAGACACAATGGGTGCCTCTAGTGGCCAAAAAACGGAAAAACCCGGCCGAATGTTGACACATCCTGCCAGCACTCCCACAAGCATGCTGAATGACGCGTGGAAGAAGGCGAGGAATGAGACGGGAGTAACAATCCAGGCTATTTGCTCTGAGACCTGCATAATAATGTAATGAAACAAGCAGGGAGCAGGTTTCGAACCCACAACATTCTAGCTTGAAGTCCAGCATGCTATCGACTGTGCCAAAATGTATCAATTGGGGATGGGGCCGATTGTGGCTAAAAACACTTTATCTATTGGAATCTTTAACATATGGAAAGAGGAACAAGTATTATTATTAGTTTTTCACAAGCGTAGCAGGGTGGGCTATTAGCTGAAAAATAGACTAATCAACATTTACTAAAGAATTGTCTAATATTTTTTATTTCACCTTTATTTTACCAGGTAGGCCAGTTGAGTTCTCCTTTACAACTGCGACCTGGCCAAGATAAAGCAAATCATTGCGACACAAACAACAACACAGAGTCACACATGGAATAAACAAACGTACAGTCAATAAAACAATAGAAAAAAATCTATATAAAGTGTGTGCAAATGAGGTAAGATTAGGGAGGTAAGGCAATAAATAGGCCGTAGTGGCGAAGTAATTAAAATTTTTCATGTAAACAGAATAGAAAACATTACAAAACAGTACATAATAGCTGAGCCCCCCCCTCACCCCACACCCCAACTTGCAACAAATCACTTGTATCCATCTTTCCACATCTACCTACACAGCTATCTACCTACACACGGTTAATGTTCTGAAAAAAAGAAATAATATATATACATATACAGTTGAAGTCGGAAGTTTACATACACTTAGGTTGGAGTCACTAAATCTCATTTTTCAACCACTCCACACATTTCTTGTTAACAAACTACAGTTTTGGCAAGTCGGTTAGGACATCTACTTTGTGCATGACACAAGTAATTTTTCCAACAATTGTTTACAGACAGATTATTTCACTTACAATTCACTGTATCACAATTCCAGTGGGTCCGAAGTTTACATACACTAAGTTGACTGTGACTTTAAACAGCTTGGAAAATTCCAGAAAACAATGTCATGGCTTTAGAAGCTTCTGATAGGCTAATTGACATCATTTGAGTCAATTGGAGGTGTACCTGTGGATGTATTTCAAGGCCTACCTTCAAACTCAGTGCCTCTTTGCTTGACATCATGGGAAAATCTAAAGAAATCAGCCAAGACCTCAGAAAAAAATTGTAGACCTCCACAAGTCTGGTTCATCCTTGGGAGCAATTTCCAAAGGCCTGAGGGTACCACGTTAATCTGTACAAACAATAGTACGCAAGTATTTACACCATGGGACAAAGCAGCCGTCATACCACTCAGGAAGGAGACGCGTTCTGTCTCCTAGAGATGAACGTACTTTGGTGCGAAAAGTGCAAATCAATCCCAGAACAACAGCAAAGGACCTTGTGAAGATCCCGGAGGAAACAGGTACAAAATTATCTATATCCACAGTAAAACAAGTCCTATATCGACATAACCTGAAAGGCCGCTCAGCAAGGAAGAAGCCACTGCTCCAAAACCACCATAAAAAAGCCAGACTACGGTTTGCAACTGCACATGGGGACAAAGATCGTACTTTTTGGAGAAATGTCCTCTGGTCTGATGAAACAAAAATAGAACTGTTTGGCCATAATGACCATCCTTATGTTTGGAAGAAAAGGGGGAGGCTTGCAAGCCAAAGAACACCATCTCAACCGTGAAGCACGGGGGTGGTACCATCATGTTGTGGGGGTGCTTTACTGCAGGAGGGACTGGTGCACTTCACAAATTAGATGGCATCATGAGAAGGAAAATTATGTGGATATATTGAAGCAGCATCTCAAGACATTAGTCAGGAAGTTAAAGCTTGGTCGCAAATGGGTCTTCCAAATGGACAATGACCCCAAGCATACTTCCAAAGTTGTGGCAAAATGGCTTAAGGATAACAAAGTCAAAGTATTGGAGTGGCCATCACAAAGCCCTGACCTCAATCCTATAGAAAATGTGTAGGCAGAACTGAAAAAGCATGTGCGAGCAAGGAGGCCTACAAACCGGACTCAGTTACACCAGCTCTGTCAGGAGGAATGGGCCAAAAGTTAAACAATTTAAAGGCAATGCTACCAAATACTAATTAAGTGTATGTAAACTTCTGACCCACTTGGAATGTGATGAAAGAAATATAAAAGCTGAAATAAATCATTCTCTCTACTATTATTCTGACATTTCACATTCTTTAAATAAAGTGGTATTCCTAACTGACCTAAGACAGGGAATTGTTACTAGGATTAAATGTCAAGAATTGTGAAAAGTTGAAATGTATTTGGCTAAGGTATATGTAAACTTCTGACTTCAACTGTATATCTATGGTTCGAATTCAGGCTGTATCACATCCGACCGTGATTGGGAGTGCCATAGGGCGGCGCACAATCGGCCCAGTGGGTTTGGCCGCTGCAAGCTTTTGCTAGTTTGACCACCAGAGGACATCTTTGAGAATTTAAAACCTTTTTTGTAATAACAGAGTATATGGAATTCATTTTAAGAAATTTGGCTTAATCAATTTGATTAATATTATGTTGTTATATTCAGAGAAAAACAAAAAACAAAACCCTCAGGGTTTCTATGGCGCTGTACAACATGACGTCGGGAGTAGGCTTCAGTATAGGAGGATTCTAAATTTTTTGCCTTCATTAGACAAATTGTTTAAATATTTCTGTAATCAATTATATTTATTCCCATAGTAATTTATCATGGATCCATAACTAAATCAACATCAGCATTTTGAAAGAGTTTAACATGTCACCAGCAACACACACTGTAGACAGACAGTCTGTTGTAGAGCAAAACCTGCTTAGGGACCCTAGCACTGAACAACCACTATACAACAATATCACAATGCATGCGAATGCATGTGTCTGTACCTTTGTGTGTGTCTCTTCACAGTCCCCATTGTTCCATAAGGTGTATTTTTACCAGTTTTTTTTTATCTGATTCTACTGCTTACGTCAGTTACCTGATGTGGAATAGAGTTCCATGTAGTCATGGCTCTATGTAGTACTGTGCACCTCCCATAGTCTGGAGAAGAAGGACATAGGTCGTCTGACAGAAAAGCGGGCGGGAAATGGTTTCCGGTCATGGCAGAGGGACAATCAAATATAAATGTTATTGGTCACATACACACGTTTAGCAGATGTTATTGCAAGTGTAGCGAAATGCTTGTGCTTCTAGTTCCGACTGTGCAGTATTATCTAACAAGTAATCTAACAATTCCACAACAACTATCTAATACACACAAATCTAAGTAAGCGATGAAATAAGAGTATATTTGAATATATGGATTAGTGACGACCGAGTGGCAAGCAAGATGCAATAGATGGTATAGAATACGGTCTATACATATGAGATGAGTAATGCAAGATATGTAAACATTATTACAGTGGCATTATTAAAGTGACTAGTGATCCATTTATTAAAGTGGCCAATGATTTTGAGTCTGTATGTAGACAGCAGCCTCTCTGTGTCAGTGAGGGCTGTTTAACAATCTGGAAAAACAAAATACTGCATAGTTTTCTAAGGACTAGAGGCGAGGCGACCATCTCTGTCGGCGCAATCTTGCTTCAATCAGTGACTGCTTCAATCAGCAAGCAGTCCCACCCTGAGGATGTTCATTTGTCCAAGCCAGCACAAGTGAACCGCAACTGTGCAGTGTCTTCCCACTCATCGCTTCAAGTCCCGAAAGCACCTGACAAGGTAGCAGCATTAGTTGGAATAAAATGCCTTCTCAATTGTAGCATGAATGGCTATGCTGTAAGCGTTTTGTTAGACACAGGTGCTCAAGTGAGTATTTTACATCACGCATGGAAGAAGAGTTATCTACCAAAACACGGCGTCCGACCTTTGAGTGAGCTCATGGGAACCAAGGGTTTGGATGTCTTTGCTGTAAATGGAGACACAATAACCTTCGATGCATGGATTGAGGTGACCGTGAACCTCCCAAACAATGATGATCCAAACCTGTCAATTCAAGTGCCATTCCGGGTAAGCCATATGACTTTGGAGAGACCACTTCTAGGCTTTAATGCAATCCAGGAGGTGATCAGGGGACAAGGAAGTGGAACTCAAATGTTGACTACAATTGCTAACCTGTTGAGTGGGGCTATGGAGATCGAGGAGGAACAGGCCACTGCATCCAGAACTTTGATGATGAGTATGCCAATGTGAAAGTAGGTCTACAAGATGTTGTCATTCGCCCTGGTCAAATTGCCTACATCAAGTGCAAAGTGCCAGCTAGCTTTGACACCTCCATTCCGGTGGTGTTATTCAAACCAAGTGAAGAGAACTTGCAATTGGAGCAGCTTGACATTGGCGAGGGACTAATGGAGATCTGCCAGACAGAAATATCTTATGTTGAAGTGCCAATAGGGAATCATACCAAACATGACGTGGCCCTGTGTAATAGAACAACTCTAGGCAGCATCCAGCCAATAGCAAAACTTGTGCAGACAGACCAACCGAGCTTCTACGAGCAAACTGCCATTGAAGTAAACAGCCTTAACTCTTCATCCAAACCCAAAGGTGATAGCGATGAGCCAGCGGCATTTTGGCAACCACCAGTTAATGTTAGTCATCTTGATGAAGAACAACAGAAGATTGTCAAGCAGATGCTATATGAAGAATCATGCTTTCGCCTGTGACGATACTAGTATAGGATGCATCCCCAGCATACAAATTGTGATAAACTTAAATGATGATATCCCAGTTCAAAGAAGCTGTACCTCTATCCTGAAACCTTTGAACAAGGAGGTTAAAGAATATGTACCTGCTCGCTAAAGGATGGATAGTGAAGTTGAAATTGCCCTTCTCCGCACTGGTAGTCTGTGTCTGTAAAATGGATGGAACATTCAGGTTGTGTATCGACTACAGGCTACTCAATCACAACACTGTGCAAGACAGACCACACAATCAAGATTTCACAGACACCCTTGGTGGACACAGCTGGTCTTACTTACTTAAATTGCTGGTATATTCAAATTATCGAATTGAGAAATAATAATTGGAAATTATCAAAAATGTACCTGTTCCAATTACTCATACCTCTGTCCCAAATTTTCCCACTGTGTGGGAAGCCTGTTTGAGTTTATTGAGAGCTGGCGGCCTATCTATTTGACCACAATGAAGCGTATCTCTAATCCAAACAACAGTTGGTGGCCTCTAATTTAATATCAGTCCCAATGCTCAATCAATCTGTTCGTCATGTGACCTTGTATTACTTTTTCAAATTACTAAGACATAGCGTTATTATAGTGCTATCTGAAAGCCACTAATATTACCATTCACTTTCTTACTTTCACTAGTCTCCAAATCTGTATCCCCCAACTAGGACTCCCTTCTACCCATTAGATCTTGGACTCCCTTCTACCCATTAGTGATTTAGACCTTCTAAATCACTAGTCCTAATACATATGGATCCCTCTCAAACAATGTTCTGCTTTTACCCCTATAAGGTATAAAAAATAAATAAAAAAACATGACAACTTTCTCGTTATTGGAAGGCATTGTTTTCATTTTAGTCTACCCTAACAATGTTACTCTATATATTTCTTCAACATTTCTGTTGGATATTCACTTTCTGCTTCACACATTAAATGTCAATTATTTTGAGAATCATATGGAATGCGGCAAATTTATAAAATACTTTGGCCAATTCAGAAGGGAAGAGAAACTTTGTGGAGGGAGCTTCCTAGTTTAAGGTAGCTCTCGAGACTACAGTCGTGGCCAAAAGGTTTGAGAATGACACAAATATTAATTTTCACAAAGTTTGCTGTTTCAGTGTCTTTAGATATTTTTGTCAGATGTTACTATGGAATACTGAAGTATAATTACAAGCATTTCATAAGTGTCAAAGGCTTTTATTGACAATTACATGAAGTTGATGCAAAGAGTCAATATTTTCAGTGTTGTCTCTTCTTTTTCAAGACCTCTGCAATCTGCCCTGGCATGCTGTCAATTAACTTCTGCGCCACATCCTGACTGATGGTAGCCCATTCTTGCATAATCAATGCTTGGAGTTTGTCAGAATGTGTGGGTTTTTGTTTGTCCACGCGCTTCTTGAGAATTGACCACAAGTTCTCAATGGGATTAAGGTCTGGGGAGTTTCCTGGCCATGGACCCAAAATATTGATGTTTTGTTCCCAGAGCCACTTAGTTATCACTTTTGCCTTATTGCAAGGTGCTCCATCATGCTGGAAAAGGCATTGTTCGTCACCAAACTGTTCCTGGATGGTTGGGAGAAGTTGCTCTTGGAGGATGTGTTGGTACCATTCTTTATTCATGGCTGTGTTCTTAGGCAAAATTGTGAGTGAGCTCACTCCCTTGGCTGAGAAGCAATCCCACACATGAATGGTCTCAGGATGCTTTACTGTTGGCATGGCACAGGACTGATGGTAGCGCTCACCTTGTCTTCTCCGGACAAGCTTTTTTCCGGATGCCCCAAACTATCGGAAAGGGGATTCATCAGAGAAAATGACTTTACCCCAGTCCTCAGCAGTCCAATCCCTGTACCTTTTGCATAATATCAGTCTGTCCCTGATGTTTTTCGTGGACAGAAGTGGCTTCTTTGCTGCCCTTCTTGACACCAGGGCATCCTCCAAAGGTCTTCGCCTCAATGTGCGCGCAGATGCACTCACACCTGCCTGCTGCCATTCTTGAGCAAGCTCTGTACTGGTGGTGCCCTGATCCCGCAGCTGAATCAACTTTAGGAGACGGTCCTGGCACTTGCTGGACTTTCTTGGGTGCCCTAAAGCCTTCTTCACAACAATTGAACCGCTCTCCTTGAAGTTCTTGATGATCCGATAAATGGTTGATTCAGGTGCAATCTTACTGGCAGCAATATCCTTGCCTGTGAAGCCCTTTTTGTGCAAAGCAATGATGACGGCACGTGTTTCCATGCAGGTAACCACGGTTGACAGAGGAAGAACAATGATTCCAAGCACCACCCTCCTGTTTTTGGGGGATTCAGTTCATTTGCATGGCAAAGAGGTTGAAAAAAAGCGCAAGTTTTAGTTTGTTCCGCCTGAGCGAGTCTGACCACAAGTCAGAGATCACTATGATGACACACAAAATGTGTTTGATGGATCGTGGGAAAAGAGCAGGAATAGGCTTTTGTAGGCTACAGTCCAAGCTTTGTCTTCCAATGGTGCTGCTGCTGTCGGCATCCAAAGACTATCCAACTTGAGTAAACTGCTTGGAGGTAAGGATGACAGCAGTGGTGTAGTCTACGACGATGTTCACTCATGACTGCACGGCCAGGCACGACTCCAACACCATCATTAAGTTTGCCGATAACACAATTGTGGTAGGCCAGATCACCGACAATGACTATAGGGAGGAGTGGTGTGGTGCCAGGACAACAACCTCTCCCTCAATGTGATCAAGACAAAGAGGATGATTGTGGGCTACAGGAAAAATAGAACCGAGTATGCCCCCATTCTCGTCGACGGGGCTGCAGTGGAGCAGGTTGAGAGCTTGAAGTTCCTTGGTGTCCACGTCACCAACATGGTCCAAGCACACCAAGACAGTTGTGAAGAGGGCACGGCACAATGTATTCCCCCTCAAGAGACTGAAAAGATTTGGCATGGGTCCTCTGATCCTCAAAAGGTTCTACAGCTGCACCATCGAGAGCATCCTAACTGGTTCCATCACTGCCTTGTAGGCAGCTGCTCGGCCTCTGACCGCAAGGCACTACAGAGGGTAGTGTGTATGTCCCAGTACATCACTGGGTCCAAGCTTCCTGCCATCATGGACCTCTATACCTGGTGGTGTCAGAGGAAGACCCTAACAATTGTTAAAGACTCCAGCCACCCTAGTCATAGACCGTTCTCTGCTACCGCACGGCAAGCGGTACCGGAGCGCCAAGTCCAGGTCCAAGAGGCTTCTAAACAGCTTTTTACGTTCAAACAGCTCTCCTGTGAAGTCGTGACTTAAGACATATGGCTAGTTTCCTGAATTGGATCACATATATAATACCAGTCAGAAGTTTGGACAAACCTACTCATTCAAGGGTTTTTCTTTATTTTTACTATTTTCCACATTGTAGAATAATAGTGAAGACATCAAAACTATTAAATAAAACATATGGAAATTTGATGGTAACAAAAAAAGTGTTAGATTATTCAAAGTAGCCACCCTTTTCCTTGATGACAGCTTTGCACACTCTTGGCAGTCTCTCAAATCACAGACAGTGTCACCAGCAAAGCACCCCCACACCACCACACCTCCTCCTCCATGCTTCACGGTGGGAACCACACATGCGGAGAACAAAATATGTAAACATTATTAAAGTGACTAGTGTTCCATTTTTAAAGTGGCCAGTGATTTCAAGTCTATGTGTATAGGCAGCAGCGTCTAATGTGCTAATGATGGCTATTTAACAGTCTGATGGCCTTGAGATAGAAGCTGTTTTTCAGTCTCTTGGTCCCAGCTTTGATGCATTAGTACTGACCTCGCCTTCTGGATGACAGCGGGGTGAACAGGCATTGGCTCAGGTGGTTGTTGTCCTTGATTATATTTTTGGCCTTCCTATGACATCGGGTGCTGTAGGTGTCCTGAAGGGCAGGTAGTTTGCCTCCGGTGATGCGTTCTGCAGATTGCACCACCCTCTGGAGAGCCCTGCGGTTGCTGGCGGTGCAGTTGCCGTACCAGCTGGTGATAGACCCCAACAGGATGCTCTCAATTGTGCATCTGTAGAAGTCTGTGAAGGTTTTAGGTGCCAAGACAGATTTCTTCAGCCTCGAGGTTGAAGAGGAGCTGTTGCACCTTCTTCATCACACTGTCTGTGTGGGTGGACCATTTCAATTTGTCAGTGATGTGTACGCAGAGGAACTTTCCTCCTTCTCCACTGCGGTCCCATCGATGTGGATAGGGGGGTGCTCCCCCTGCTGTTTCCTGAAGTCCACAATCATCTTTCTTTTGTTGATGTTGAGTGAGAGGTTATTTTCCCTGTAGGCTGTCTCGTCATTGTTGGTAATCAAGCCTACTACTGTTGTGCCGTCTGCAAACTTGATGATTGAGTTGGAGGCGTGCTTGGCCACACAGTCATGGGTGAACAGGGAGTACAGGAGGGGGTTGAGCACGCAAATTTGTGGGGACCCAGTGTTGAGGATCAGCGAAGTGGAGGTGTTGTTTCCTACCTTCACCACCTGGGGGTGGCCCATCAGGAAGTCCAGGACCCAGTTGCACAGGGCGGGGATCAGACCCAGGGCCTCAAGCTTAATGATGAGCTTGGAGGGTACTATGGTGTTGAATGCTGAGCTATAGTCAAACATTATTCTTACATAGGTATTCCTCTTGTCCAGATGGGATAGGGCAGTGTGCAGTGTGATGGCGATTGCATCGTCTATGGATCTATCTTGGCGGTAAGCAAATTGAAGTGGGTCTAGAGTGACAGGTAAGGTAGAGGTGATATGATCCTTGACTAGCCTCTCAAAGCACTTCATGATGACAGAAGTGAGTGCTACGGGGCGAAAGTAATTTAGTTCAGTTATCTTTGCTTTCCTGGGTACAGGAACAATGGTGGCCATATTGAAACATGTGGAGATAGCAGACTGGCATAGGGAGAGATTGAATATGTCGGTAAACACACCAGCCAACTGGTCTGCGAATGCTCTGCGAGGGTTAACACGCTTAAATGTCTTACTCACGTCAGCCACTGAGAAGGAGAGCCCACAGTCCTTGGTAGCGGGACGCGTCGGTGGCACTGTGTTAAGCGAGCGAAGGTGTTTAGCTTGTCCGGAAGAAAGACGTCGGTGTCCGGGACGTGGCTGGTTTTCCTTTTATAGTCCGGAGAATGTCTGTAGACCCTGTCTCATACGTATCATGTCTGAGCCGTTGAATTGCGACTCCACTTTGTCTCTATACTGATGTTTTGCCTGTTTGATTGCCTTGCGGAGAAAGTAACTACACTGTTTGTATTCTGCCATATTCCCAGTCACCTTGCCATGGTTAAATGCGGTGGTTTGCGCTTTCAGTTTTGCGCGAGAATGCTGCCGTCTATCCATGGTTTCTGGTTAGGGTAGGTTTTAATAGCCACAGTGGGTAGAGCATCACTTCCTGATAAACTCAGTCACCGTATCAGTATAGTCATCAATATTATTCTCGGAAGCTAACCGGAACATATCCCAGTCCACGTGCTCAAAACAATCTTGAAGCATGGATTCCAATTGGTCAGACCAGCGTTAAATAGTCTTTAGCACGGGTACTTCCTGTTTGAGTTTCTGCCTATAGGAAGGGAGCAGCAAAATGGAGTCATGGTCAGATTTGCCGAAAGGAGGGTGTGGGAGGGCCTTGTAGGCATCCCGGAAGTTGGAGTAGCAGTGGTCGGGTGTTTTAGCAGCGCGAATACTACAGTCAATGTGCTGATAAAACTTCAGCAGCCTTTTTCTCAAATTTGCTTTGTTAAAATCCCCAGCTACAATAAATGCGGCCTCAGGATATGTGGTTTATATTTGCATAAAGTCCAGTGTAGTGCTTTGAGGGCTGTTGTTGTATCGGCTTGAGGGGGATATACACGGCTGTGACTATAAACAAAGATAATTCTCTTGGGAGATAATACGGTCGGCATTTGATTGTGAGGTATTCTAGGTTGGGTGAACAAAACGACTTGAGTTACTGTATGTTATCACAATCACACCATTAGTTGTTAATCATGAAACATTCACACCAGCCCTTCTTCTTCCCAAAAATATATGTATTCCTGATGTCTTTCTGGAAAAAAAACCTCGCCCTGAGCTAGTCAACTTTATTATCCAGAGATTGAACATTAGCGAGTAAAATACTCGGAAGCGGTGGGTGGCGTGTGCGCCTCCTAAGTCAGACAACAAGACCACCCCGAGTACCTCTCCTCCGCCGGTAGTGTTTTGGATCGGCCTCAGCAATCAGTTCAATTGCCTTGGGATTGGCTTCGGGAAAGTTGTATTCCTGGTCATAATGCCGGTAGTGCTGGTGAGTATGTATTAACATGTAATAATATGTAATATTTATGCCACCCCTACCTTGTCTCAACTCAGCTGATTGTCTCAAACACATTAAGAATGAAAGAAATTCCACAAATTAACTTTTAACAAGGCACACCTGTTAATTGAAATGCATTCCAGGAGACTACCTCATGAAGCTGGATGAGAGAATGCCAAGAGTGTGCAAAGCTGTCATCAAGGCAAAGGGTGGCTACTTTAAAGAATTTCAAATAAAAAATATATTTTGATTTGTTTAACACTTTTTTGGTTACTACATGATTCCATATATGTTATTTCATAGTTTTGATGTCTTCACTATTATTCTACAATTTAGAAAATAGTAAAAATAAAGAAAAACTTGATTTCTCAAATATCCAATGGCGTAGCAGTCAGGCGTCTTTGTCTCGTCTTGTCGTGTCCCGTGTATATATCCTTTTATAATTTTTTTCTTCCCATATATTTTTTTATAATTTTCTTAACCTCAACTTCAACATACTCTCCTGCAACACTAGTAGTCAGCTCGCAACTGCTAGCGGTCAAAAGCTAACCTCTAGCCCGGACAACTCCTGCCAGTATGCACAACGCGATTCAACCCAGAGCATATCGGATTTCTTCTTCTCCTTATCTCAGGATTCCTACCGCAAGCTCTGAACCTTTTCACCTGGATCATCACAGCTAGCTAGCTGCTATCCGAGTGGCTACTCCTGGCTAACGTCTCTGTCCCGAAGCAGGCACCAATCAGTCTGGAGCTAGCCTATGCTAGGTCCATCTCCTGGCTAGCTGAAAAGGTCCATCAGCCACTCCTTGGGATACAATACCTATTTTGCCAATTGGCCTGGACCCCTTTTACTGCCAATACGGAACCCCGTCGATTCATCACGACTGGACTACCGACGTAATCTGCCCGAGGGTTTTTTTCAACATGCTCCTCTGTCGCGACGTCGCCTGAATGCCCATCTGCTAGCCTGCTAGCCCCGGTCCACTAGCTGCTTAGAGCATATCTGACTGTAAGCTGAAGAAGTCCATCAGCATATCTCTCGGGCTACTATACATATTTTATTTTTTATTTTTATTTCACCTTTATTTAACTAGGTGGGCAAGTTGAGAACAAGTTCTCATTTACAACTGCGACCTGGCCAAGATAAAGCAAAGCGACACATAAAACAACACAGAGTTACACATGGATTAAAACAAACATACAGTCAATAATACAGTAGAAAAAAACGAATCTATATACAAAGAGTGAAAATGAGGTAAGATAAGGAAAGTAAGGCAGTAAATAGGCCATGGTGGCAAAGTAATTACAATATAGCATTTAAACACTGGAATGGTAGATGTGCAGTAGATGAATGTGCAATGTAGAAAAACTGGGGTGCAAAAGAACAAGATAAATAAATAAATACAGTAGGGGATGAGGTAGTTGGTTGGGCTATTTACACATGGGCTATATACAGGTGCAGGGGTCTCTGAGCTGCTCTGACAGCTGGTGCTTAAAGCTGGTGAGGGAGATAAGTGTCTCCAGTTTCAGAGATCTTTGTAGTTCGTTCCAGTCATTGTCAGCAGAGAACTGGAATGAATGTTGGCCAGAGGAAGAATTGGCTTTAGGGGTGACCAGTGAGATATACCTGCTGGAGCGCGTGCCACGGGTTGGTGCCGCTATGGTGACCAGCGAGCTGAGATAAGGTGGGGCTTCACCTAGCAGGGACTTGTAGATGACCTGGAGCCAGTGGGATTGGCGACGAGTGTAAAGCGAGGGCCAGCCAACGAGAGAGTACAGGTCACAGTGGTGGGTGGTATATGGGGCTTTGGTGACAAAACGGATGGCACTGTGATAGACTGCATCCAATTTGTTGAGTAGAGTATTGGAGGCTATTTTGTAAATGACATCACCGAAGTCGAGGATCGGTAGGATGGTCAGTTTTACGAGGGTATGATTGGCAGCATGAGTGAAGGATGCTTTGTTGCGAAATAGGAAGCCAATTCTAGATTTAATTGTTTGATGTGAGTCTGGAAGGAGAGTTTACAGTCTAACCAGACACCTAGATATTTGTAGTTGTCCACATAATCTAAGACAGAACTGTCCAGAGTAGTGATGCTGGACGGGCGGGCAGCGATCGGTTGAAGAGCATGCATTTAGTTTTACTTGCATTTAAGAGCAGTTGGAGGCCACGGAAGGAGAGTTGTATGGCATTGAAGCTTGTCTGAAGGGTAATTAACACAGTGTCCAAAGAAGGGCCAGAAGTATACAGAATGGTGTCGTCTGCGTAGAGGTGGATCAGAGACTCACCAGCAGCAAGAGCGTCATCATTCATGTATACAGAGAAGAGAGTCGGCCCAAGAAATGAACCCTGTGGCACCCCCATAGAGACTGCCAGAGGCCCGGACAACAGGCCCTCCGATTTGACACACTGGACTCTATCGGAGAAGTAGTTGAATCACCGTGTCCCCAACCAGACTCACTACTCACTGGACACTTATGATCATTCGGATAAGCATGCCTCTCCTCAATGTCAATATGCCTTGTCCATTGCTGTTCTGCTTAGTATTTATTGTCTTATTTCACTGTAGAGCCTCTATCCCTGCTCAATATACCTTATCCAACCCTTCAGTTCCACGACCCACACATGCGATGACATCACCTGGTTAAAATGTTTCAAGAGACAATATCTCTTTTATCACCACTCAATGCCTAGGTTTATCTCCACTGTATTCATGTCTTACCATACCTTTGTCTGTACATTATACCTTTAATCTATTTTATCGCCCCCTGAAACCTGTTCTTTTTACTCTCTGTTCAGGACGTCCTAGACGACCAGTCATTATAGCCTTTAGCCGTACCCTTATCCTACTCCTCCTCTGTTCCTCTGGTGATATAAAGGTTAATCCAGGCCCTGCAGTGCCTAGCTCCACTCCTATTCCCCAGGTGCTATCATTTGTTGACTTCTGCAACCGTAAAAGCCTTGGTTTCATGCATGTTAACATTAGAAGCCTCCTCCCTAAGTCTGTTTTATTCACTGCTTTAACACACTCTGCCAACCCGGATGTCATAGCCGTGTCTGAATCCTGGCTTAGGAAGGACACCATAAATGCTGAAATCTCCATCCCTAACTACAACATTTTCAGACAAGATAGAACGGCCAAAGGGGGCGGTGTTGCATTCTACTGCGGAGATAGCCTGCAGAGTTCTGTCTTACTGTCCAGGTCTGTACCCCAACAATTTGAACTTTTACTTTTAAAAATCCACCTTTCTAGAAACAAGTCTCTCACTGTTGCCGCTTGCTATAGACAACCCTCTGCCCCCAGCTGTGCTCTGGACATCATATGTGAACTGATTGCCCCCCATCTATCTTCAGAGTTCGTGCTGCTAGGTGACCAAAACTGGGACATGCTTAACACCCCGGCCATCCTACAATCTAAGCTTGATGCCCTGAACCTCACACAAATCATCAATGAACCTACTAGGTACAACCCCAAAGCCATAAACACGGGCACCCTCATAGATGTCATCCTAACTAACTTGCCCTCCAAATACACCTCTGCTCTTTTCAACCAAGATCTCAGCAATCACTGCCTCATTGCCTGAGGCAGTGATTGCTGCGACCTTCCCTCATTACTGTCAAACGTTCCCTAAAACACTTCAGGGAGCAGGCCTTTCTAATCGACCTGGCCCGGGTATCCTGGAAGGATATTGACCTCCTCCCGTCAGTAGAGGATGCCTGGTTATTCTTTAAAAGTGCCTTCCTCACCATCTTAAATAAGCATGCCACATTCAAGAAATGTTGAACCAGGAACAGATATAGCCCTTGGTTCTCTCCAGACCTGACTGCCCTTGACCAGCACAAAAACATCCTGTGGCGTTCTGCATTTGCATCGAACAGCCCCCGTGATATGCAACTTTTCAGGGAAGTCAGGAACCAATATACACAGGCAGTTAGGAAAGCTAAGGCTAGCTTTTTCAAGCAGAAATTTGCTTCCGGTAACACAAACTCAAAAAGGTTCTGGGACACTGTAAAGTCTATGGAGAATAAGAGCACCTCCTCCCAGCTGCCCACTGCACTGAGGATAGGAAACGCTGTCACCACCGATAAACCCACAATAATTGAGAATTTCAATAAGCATTTTTCTGCGGCTGGCCATGCTTTCCACCTGGCTACCCCTACCCCGGTCAACAGCCCTGCACCCCCAGTAACTTGCCCAAGCCTCCCCCATTTCTCCTTCTCCCAAATCCAGTTAGCTGATGTTCTGACAGAGCTGCAAAATCTGGACCCCAACAAATCAGCCGGGCTAGACAATCTGGACCCTTTCTTTCTAAAGTTATCTGCCGAAATTGTTGCAACCCCTATTACTAGCCTGTTCAATCTCTCTTTCATGTCGTCTGAGATTTCCAAAGACTGGAAAGCAGCTGCGCTCATCCCCCTCTTCAAAGGGGGAGACACTCTTGACCCAAACTGCTACAGACCTATATCTATCCTACCCTGCCTTTCTAAGGTCTTTGAAAGCCAAGTTAACAAACAAATTACCAACCATTTCGAATCCCACCGTACCTTCGCTATGCAATCTGGTTTCAGAGCTGGTCATGGGTGCATCTCAGCCACGCTCAAGGTTCTAAACAACATCATAACCGCCATCGATAAGAGACATTACTGTGCAGCCGTATTCATTGATCTGGCCAAGGATTTCGACTCTGTCAATCACCACATCCTTATCGGCAGACTCGACAGCCTTGGTTTCTCAAATGATTGCCTCGCATGGTTCACCAACTACTTCTCTGATAGAGTTCAGTGTGTCAAATCTGAGGGCCTGTTGTCCGTGCGTCTGGCAGTCTCTAATGGGGGTGCCACAGGGTTCATTTCTTGGGCCGACTCTCTTCTCTGTACCGCGGAGGGGCAGGTTTCGGGTCGAGAGCCAGGCACCGGGGCCTCACTGCAGTGGCGGTCGGCGCTCACCTTCTGCCGCCTCACGGCTCGTTGTAGGTGCACATGGGCGGCCCCCCAGGTCTCCTCCGAGCGCCTAAACCATTCATCCACCGCAGGAGCCTCGATCTGGCTCTGATGCCACTGTGCCAGAACCGGCTGGTACCCTAGTACGCACTGGAAGGGGGAGAGGTTAGTGGAGGAGTGGTGGAGTGAGTTCTGGGCCATCTCTGCCCAGGGGATGAAACTCACCCACTCTCCCAGCCGGTCCTGGCAATAGGACCGCAGAATCCTACCCACATCCTGGTTGACTCTTTCCCCCTGCCGGTTACTCTCGGGGTGAAAACCTGAGGTAAGGCTGACAGAGAACCCCAGACGTTCCATAAACGCCTTCCAAACTCTGGACGTGAACTGGGGACTCCGATCAGAAACTATGTCCTCAGGCACCCCGTAGTGCCGGAAGACGTGGGTGAAAATGGCCTCCGCAGTCTGTAGGGCCGTAGGGAGACCGGGCGAAGGAAGGAGGCGGCAGGACTTAGAAAACCTATCCACAACGACCAGGATCGTGGTGTTTCTCTGTGACGGTGGAAGATCCAATAGGAAATCCACAGACAGGTGTGACCATGGCCGTTGTGGAACAGGTAGGGGTTGTAATTTCCCTCTGGGCAGGTGCCTAGGGGCCTTGCACTGGGCGCACACCGAGCAGGAGGAAACATAAACCCTCACATCCTTAGCTAAAGTGGGCCACCAGTACTTCCCACTAAGGCAGAGCACCTTCCGACCGATGCCAGGATGACCAGAGGAGGGTGAGCCCAATAGATCAGATTGTCGCGGACAGCAGACGGAACGTGCAGACATCCTGCTGGACATTGAATGGGAGTGGGCTATGTACGTAACGCCTGCTCAATGCCCGCGTCTAGCTCCCACACCACCGGTGCCACCAGGCAAGAGGCCGGAAGTATGGGAGTGGGACCTATGGCCTGCTCCTCTGTGTCATACATCCGGGACAGTGCGTCTGCCTTAGCGTTCTGGGAACCTGGTCTGTTGGAAAGGGTGAAAACAAAATGGGTGAAAAACATGGCCCACCTTGCCTGGCGAGGGTTCAGTCTCCTTGCCGCCCGGATGTACTCCAGATTATGGTGGTCAGTCCAGATGAGAAAATGGTGTTTAGCCCTCTCAAGCCAGTGTCGCCACTCCTTCAGAGTCTCAACTCCCGGTCCGCCACATCATAGTTTCGCTCCGCCGAGCTGAGCTTCTTCGAAACGAAGGCACAGGGGTGGAGTTTTGGTGGCGTAGCCGAGTGCTGAGACAGCATAGCTCCTATCCCAGCCTCGGACGCATCCACCTTAACTATGAATGCCAAAGAGGGATCCGGATGAGCCAGCACGGGAGCCGAGGTAAACAGAGCCTTTCAGATGACTAAAAGACCTGTCCGCCTCAGCTGACCACTGCAGTCGCACCGGCCCCCCCTTCAGCAGTGAAGTAATAAAAGCCGCTACCTGACCAAAGCCCCTGATAAACCTCCGGTAGTAGTTGGCAAACCCTAAGAACAGCTGCACTTCCTTTACTGTGGTTGAAGTCGGCCAATTACGCACGGCTGAAATGCGGTCATTCTCCATCTCCACCCCTGACGTGGAAATGTGGTACCCTAGGAAAGAGACGGACTGCTGGAAGTACAGACATTTCTCAGCCTTGACGTACAGGTCATTCTCCAACAGTCGACCCAGCACCTTGCGCACCAGGGACACATGCTCGGCGCGTGTTGAGTATATCAGAATGTCGTCGATATACACCACTACACCCTGCCCGTGCAGGTCCCGGAAAATCTTGTCTACAAATGCCTGGAAGACTGATGGAGCATTCATCAACCCGTACGGCATGACGAGGTACTCGTAGTGTCCTGAGGTGGTACTAAATGCTGTCATCCACTTGTCCCCCTCCCGGATATGCATCAGATTGTATGCACTCCTGAGATCCAATTTGGTGAAGAAGCGCGCCCCGCACATTCACTCGATCGCACTGGCTATGAGAGGCAGCAGGTAGCTGTACCTCACAGTGATCTGATTGATACCTCGATACTATCCTTCTTCACAAAAAATAAACTTGAGGAGGCAGGTGAAGTGGAGGGCCGAATGCATCCCTGTCCCAGAGATTCGGAAACATATGTCTCCATAGCTGCCGTCTCCTCCTGTGACAGAGAATACACGTGACTCCTGGGAAGTGCTGCGTCTACCAGGAGATTTATCGCACAATCCCCCCGTCGATGGGGTGGTAATTGAGTCGCCTTCTTTTTACAGAAGGCGAGAGCCAAATCGACATATTCTGAGGGGATGTGCACAGTGGAGACCTGGTCTGGACACTCCACCGTAATTGCACCGATGGAAACACCTACACACCTCCCCGAGCACTTTTGTGACCATCCCTTTAGAGCCCTCTGTTGCCACAAAATAGTTGGGCCAACCAGGGTAGACCCAGCACCACGGAAAATGCAGGAGAATCAATGAGGTACAGACTAATCTTCTCCTCATGACCCCCCTGCGTTACCATACTTAGTGGAGCGGTAACCTACCTAATCAGCCTTGACCCTAATGGTCGACTATCTATGGCGTGCACAGGGAAGGGCATATCAACAGACACAATGGGGATCCCTAAACTACAGGCAAATGAACGGTCAATAAAGTTCCCAGCTGCGCCTGAATCGATGAGCGCCTTATGCTGGGAACGCGGGGAAAACTCCGGAAATTCTATAAACAAAAACATGTGAGCAACAGCGGGCTCTGGGCGAGTCTGGTGCCTACTCACCTGGGATGACATGATAGTGCCCTGCCTGCTGCCTCAACTCCCTGAGGTACCCCCCCAGCACCAACCAGCAGTGTGCCCTCTGCGGCCACATAAGGTACAGGGAGTGGCCCCTCCTCTGGCCCCCCTAAGCGCAGTCCCTCCTAGCTCCATAGGTGTTGGATCAGAGGTGTTGGGGGATGGAACTAACAGGCCCTGATCCGGACGTCCTGTGCGCTCCTCGTCCCCAGCCTGAGGTGGAACAGGCGTTCACCTGCCACTCTACCCTCAGGTGGATGGTCGAACACTGTCCCAAAGCGGCAGGTGAACTCCTCGTAATGGTCCAACGCCGCTCCGTCCTCCCCCCATACGGCATTGGCCCACTCCAGGGATTTCCCGGATAAGCAGGAGACGAGGGAGGACACGCTCTCGCATCCCGAGGGAGCCGGGTGAACGGTCACCAGGTAGAGCTCTAGTTGGAGTAGGAACCCCTGGCACCCGGCAGCCGTTCCATCATATGCCCTCGGGAGCGCGAGCCGAATCCCACTGGGTCCAGGTGAAGGAGGTGCGGACAGCTGTGTGCGTGATGGAGTGGGAGGTTTAGATGCTGGTGGAGGCGCTGGAAAACCTCTCTCCCATGGCTCCAGATTATGCAGTGCTGCTGGATGCGCTCCTCAATAGGCAGAGGAAGGCTGTGTTCAACTGGATTATTTCCATGTCAATCTGATTCAAAATCTGTGTTATGGCACCTCGAATGGTACCCCGCTTTCGTCTCATTCTTTCTGCTTAATGCCGACGTTCCTCCTCAGCCGTTTCAGCCGCTTCATCCCTACGATCTTCATAGCAGCTCATACATTTCCCAGGTTTCGGCACCAAAATATAGAATAACATTCTTCAAAGTAATGACTCGGGATGTCGGATTTGAGATGAAAGCTTATTTTAGTAATACTACTTGTTCACGTTACATTTAACAACTTTAGATTCTACAAAACAATAAAAGAAAGTTGCTAGCGAAAGTCAGGATAATCACTTGTCACTTGTACATAACTTGTCACTTGTCCATCTCTCTCTACTTCCTGTCGCAAGGCATTCTGGAACTTGAAGTCAAAAGCGGAATCCAATACTAACCAATACAACAAAAATATGTATGTAGTTCTCTCAATCTCCAACACATAAATTCTAATAAAATTACATATGTAAATAACTGTAAAGAAAATATCTTTAAATACAGCTCAATGAATGAACTGTAAACATTAACTCTGTAACCCATAAAAGTTAGAACATCCTCCCCCCGATGAACAACTGTGTTCATCTAAATCTCTAATCAGAAAATCAACTGAATAGGTCTCCTCAACAAAGTCCCTGAAGCAGTACGAAGTGAACATGACCTAACTAGGCCATCTTGGCCTGGAAACAGTTCCTCAGTCTTTCCTAGTTTCCAGGTTTGTCTGGGTGTGTTATCTTCTCCGATGTGTACAACGTCACCCGCTTTCAGTGGGGTGGGCTGTGGTGTGCCACAGCGGTGTGCTGACTTTAGATCCAGCAAGTAGTCTCTTCGCCAGCTGTTCCAGAAGCAAGATCCAATATCGCTCTCTGATTTGTACTAGAGTGTCTCTTGCTCCAGAATGCATCCCCTACTCATGATGTTACTGTATCAGCATTTCTGAGTATCTGTACTTGTTGGGCAGAACCCATGGGTGCTGCTCTCTGAATGTGAAGTTGGACTGTTGCAGTCTTCCTCCTACACAGAGTAGTTTGTGATAACCAATACAACAAAAATATGTATGTAGTTCTCTCAATCTCCAACACACTAATTCTAATACAATTACATATGTAAAAAACAGTAAAGAAAATATCTTTAGATACAGCTCAATGAATTAACTGTAAACATTAACTCTGTAACCCATAAAAGTTACAACAGGCTACGGAGAGCATGGTCACACAGTCATCCGGAGCAGCCTGTTCTGTCATACATGCTTCAGTGTTGCTTGCTTCAAAGTGAGTGTAAAGGTGGTATACTCCTCAATGTCATTGGATGAATCACAGAACATATTCCAGTCTGTGCTAGCAAAACAGTCCTGTAGCGTAGCATCTGCGTCATCTGACCACTTCCATATTGAGCGAGTCACTGGTACTTCCTGCTTTAGATTTTACTTGTAAGCAGGAATCAGGAGGATAGAATTATGGTCAGATTTGCAAAATGGAGGGCGAGAGAGAGCTTTGTATGCGTCACTGTGTGTGGAGTAAAGGTGGTCTAGAGCATTTTTTCCTCTGGTTACACATTTGACATGCTGGTAGAAATTAGGTAAAACAGATTTAAGTTTGCCTGCATTAAAGTCTCTGCCAACTAGGAGCGCCGATTCTGGATGAGCATTTTCTTGTTAACTTATTGCCTTATACAGCTCTTTGAGTGCGGGCTTAGTGCCAGCATCGGTTTGTGGCGATGGTAGATAGTGTGGTCTACAGCATATCATGCGGTACCCTACCTCAGACGAGCAATACCTCAAGACTTCCTTAATATTAGACATTGCGTACCAGACTGTCCCATTTGTAGGATAGTCTCGAACGGAGCTCATCCAGTTTATTTTCCTGTGATTGCACATTAGCCAATAAAATAGGATGGTAGAGGCGGGTTACCCACTCACCGACTAATTCTCACAAGGCACCCCGATCTCCGCCCCCTGTACCTCCGTCTTTTCTTCATGCGAATAACGGGGATTTGGCCCTGGTCTCGGAGAAACAGTATATCCTTTGCTTCGGACTCATTAAACAAAAAAATCTTTGTCCAATTCGAGGTGAGTATTCACTGTTCTGATATCCAGAAACTCTTTTCGGTCACGTGGTCTATGGTTGTGAGGCCGGTTGGACGTACAGACAAATTCTCTAAAATTACATTGGAGGTGGCTTA
The DNA here is from genome assembly GCA_030435695.1 of Brachymystax lenok tsinlingensis. Lineage (NCBI taxonomy): Eukaryota > Metazoa > Chordata > Actinopteri > Salmoniformes > Salmonidae > Brachymystax > Brachymystax lenok. The sequence continues at coordinate 45,998,939 of CM059807.1, read as the reverse complement.
TGGTAGAGAAACATTCAGTTCTCTAGCAACAGCTATGGTGGACATTCCTGCACTCAGAATGCCAATTGCACGCTCCCTCAAATCTTGAGACGTCTGTGGCACTGTGTTGTGTGACAAAACTGCACATTTTAGAGTGGCCTTTTATTGTCTGCAGCACAAGGTGCACCTGTGTAATGACCATGCTGTTAATCAGCTTCTTGATATGCCACATCTGTCAGGTGGAGGGATTATCTTGGCAAAGGAGAAATGCTCAATAACAGGGATGTAAATACATTTGTTCACAAAATTGGAGCGAAATAAGATTTTTGTGTTTATGGAACATTTCTGGGATCTTTTATTTCAGCTATAAAACATGGGACCAATGCTTTACATGTTGCATTTATATTTTTGTTCAGTGTAATACACCCTAGCAGTTTATAAAGAATTTAGCTAGTCTCGTTCTTTCTACATAACAGTATTCTCTCTTCAATGGAGTTTCCCAGCCATAGCCTGCCTAGTCTATATACCTGTGCTCAAAATCAACAAAGGTAGGCATAAAGTTATTGTTTTCAAATATGTATGATAGGCACTGGCAGCTAAACATAGCAACACTAAATAGACACTTTAACTATACAATTCCAGAACTAATAATGCACAAACAGTCTTTTCTGGCAATTTATCTGGTCACTTTACGAGCATTGCTTCGTGTAGATTTGAGAAAAATAGACTTGCTTTCTAATTTGAAGCGCGTGATGCCGTTTACATAAGTGACGCTTGCGAACTGTCTGTTTTCTCTCATTCCCTACCATGCATTCTAATTCCAGCATATTCTAAACCTCTAAGGTCGATGTCTGCGCCCTCGCGGAAATTGAATTAGCATAATGAAAAAATCCCCTTAAATGTGTCAGTTTAAGCATTGGATGCGTCTCAATCTACCGCATCCGCCCATGTCGCACTTCGTTTGTCAGACGATGAGATGGTCTTCTCGCAAAATCGTAGCGTTGCAACGGTTTGGCCTACAAACTACTATGTAGAACAGGCACTAGTAGAGAACTACTAGGTGCCAATTGATAGGGTTCAGCCACCTCAAGTCTGTCCGACAGGAACAAGTCCAAGACATCTCCAGGCAGGTTTATTAAAGATTCACCACACCACACTCCTCTGCAATGATGGCTCATGATAAACGTGATAGTGTATAAAAGTTGCAAATACTCTACTGCCTTAGCAACACCCAACTAAAACCCCATTGACATGCTTTCAGTACTTACAATTAGATGAACGCACTAAACATATGTCAAACACAATAGACATGAGGAATAGTCCAGCGAGTCCATTGTCTTCAGACTGCGATCTCACTCAGGAGCGGGGTTGAGTGAGGTGCATGGGGAATTGCGAACTGTGATTGGCCAATACAAGTGGGTTGACATGCAAGTACCGCTAATAAGAAAATAAGGGGTGTTGGGCAAATACAACTAATTAATAGTTCAGGGCTGCTGAAATTGCTAACAAAGGGCTGGACTTTTTAATAATACCCCTAGTCTATGTTTTGTTTTGCATTGGATGCGTCTCAATCCACCGCATCCAGTGATGTCGCACATCTGCAGTGTAAATGTGACAGAGATAGAGCGCTGTTTGTCAGACCATGAGACATCACAAAATCCGGTCTTCTCACAAAATCCTCTGTAGCATCCGAACTATTATGACCCCTCTGTGGAAAGATGAGACTCCCATGAACACAATGGTGTTCTCCATTTTGCTCTACGGCCCACACAAGCGTCTTGGGACTAATTTTATAGTCCTTGTTGGTATTAGATAGAACGCCCACTTGTGGGAAAAACAACCTGTGGTTCCCTAAGTAACCCCATTGGCTCAGAGCAAAAACATGACCCCATTCAAACGCAGTTTTCTTGTTGTCTGCTTGTTTTAATCAATTACAAAACGACATTTAAGAAAAGCACATGTCTAAAGATTACTGCTCCAAAGCGTTCTCACTACTTAGAAAAGCGTAATATTGTAGGGCTTCCCTCATGCCCCTTTTCATGACAGTGCAAGCAGCAACTTGGGTAAGTGCTAGCTACCTAGCTACCGACAGGAACATTAAGCTAGCCAAGACCAACAACACAAACAAATAGACTACACAGATTTGTTTTATTTATTTTATTTTACCTTTATTTAACCAGGTAGGCTAGTAGAGAACAAGTTCTAATTTACAACTGCGACCTGGCCAAGATAAAGCAAAGCAGTTTGATAGATACAACAACAAAGAATTACACATGAAATACACAGACATACAGCCAAAATACAGTATAATTTTTTCATGTTTTTAAATACAGTGAGGGAAAAAAGTATTTGATCCCCTGCTGATTTTCAGCTCCCTCCACAGATTTTCTATGGGATTAAGGTCTGGAGACTGGCTAGGCCACTCCAGGACCTTAATGTGCTTCTTCTTGAGCCACTCCTTTGTTGCCTTGGCCGTGTGTTTTGGGTCATTGTCATGCTGGAATACCCATCCATGACCCATTTTCAATGCCCTGGCTGAGGGAAGGAGGTTCTCACCCAAGATTTGACGGTACATGGCCCTGTCCATCGTCCCTTTGATGCGGTGAAGTTGTCCTGTCCCCTTAGCAGAAAAACACCCCCAAAGCATAATGTTTCCACCTCCATGTTTGACGGTGGGCATGGTGTTCATAGGCAGCATTCCTCCTCCTCCAAACACGGCGAGTTGAGTTGATGCCAAAGAGCTCCATTTTGGTCTCATCTGACCACAACACTTTCACCCAGTTGTCCTCTGAATCATTCAGATGTTCATTGGCAAACTTCAGGCGGGCATGTATATGTGCTTTCTTGAGCAGGGGGACCTTGCGGGCACTGCAGGATTTCAGTCCTTCACGGCGTAGTGTGTTACCAATTGTTTTCTTGGTGACTATGGTCCCATTACTACTTCCGGCGCCGACAGAGATGGCAGCCTCGCTTCACGTTCTCAGGAAACCATGCAGTATTTTGTTTTTTTATGTTTTACTTCTTACATTGTTACCCCGGAAAATATTAAGTTTTATTACATACAACCGGGAGGAACTATTGGATATAAGAGCAACGTCAACTTACCAACATTACGACCAGGAATACGCCTTTCCCAAAGAGGATTCTCCTTTCGTTAACCCAAACACAACAATAGACTGGATAGCACGTGGCTACTCAAAACAACGGCGCGCCGGAGAAGAGGGAAGCAGCGCCGGTCTTTTGGTCAAGCTACGTCGGACGGCGCATCGTGCACCTCTCCCGAGTATTTTAATCGCCAATGTACAGTCTCTTGACAACAAAGTAGACTAAATCCGATCGAGGGTTGCCTTTCAGAGAGACATCCGAGACTGCAACGTTCTTTGCTTCACGGAAACATGGCTCACTCAGGACACGTTATCAGAGTCGGTACAGCCACCTGGTTTCTCCACGCATCGCGCCGACAGAAACAAACATCTCTCTGGTAAGAAGAAGGGTGGGGGTGTGTGTCTTATGATCAACGAGACGTGGTGTGATCATAACAACATACAGGAACTCAAGTCCTTTTGTTCACCTGACATAGAATTCCTTACAATCAAATGCAGACCGCATTATCTACCAAGAGAATTCTCCTCGATTATAATCACAGCCGTGTACATCCCCCCTCAAGCTGATACATCGACGGCACTGAAAGAAATTCATCGGACTCTATGTAAACTGGAAACCACATATCCTGAGGCTGCATTTATTGTGGCTGGGGATTTTAATAAGGCTAATTTAAGAACAAGGCTCCCGAAATTTTACCAGCATATCGAATGTGCCACCCGGGCTGGTAAAACCCTGGACCACTGTTATTCCAACTTCCGTGATGCATACAAGGCTATTCTCCGCCCTCCTTTCGGCAAGTCTGACCATGACTCCATTTTGTTGCTCCCAGCCTACAAACAGAAACTAAAACAGGAAACGCCCGTTCTCAGGTCTGTTCAACGCTGGTCCGAACAATCTGATTCCATGCTTCAAGATTGCTTGAGCACGTGGACTGGGATATGTTCCGGATAGCATCTGACAACAACATTGATGTATATGCTGATTCGGTGAGCGAGTTTATTAGCAAATGCATTGGTGATGTTGTACCCATAGCAAATATCAAAACCTTCCCCAACCAGAAACCGTGGATTGATGGCAGCATTCACAAGAAACTGAAAGCGCGAACCACTGCTTTTAACCAGGTAAAGGCCACCGGAAACATGACTGAATACAAACAGTGCAGCTACTCCTCCGCAAGGCAATCAAACAAGCTAAGCGTCAATATAGAGACAAAGTAGAGTCACAATTCAATGGCTCAGACACAAGAGGAATGTGGCAGGGTCTACAGTCAATCACGGACTACAAAAGAAAACCAGCCCGTCGCGGACCATGATGTCCTGCTCCCAGACAAACTAAACAACTTCTTTGCTCGCTTTGAGGACAATACAGTGCCACCGACACGGCCCGCTACCAAAACCTGCGGGCTCACCTTCACCGCAGCCAATGTGAGAAAAACATTTAAATGTGTTAACCCTCGCAAGGCTGCCGGCCCAGATGGCATCCCTGGCCGTGTCCTCCAGAGCATGCAGACCAGCTGGCTGGTGTGTTTACGGACATATTCAATCAGTCCCTATCCCAGTCTGCTGTTCCCACATGCTTCAAGAGGGCCACCATTGTTCCTTTTCCCAAGAAAGCTAAGGTGACTGAGCTAAATGACTATCGCCCGTAGCACTCACTTCCGTCATCATGAAGTGCTTTGAGAGATTAGTCAAGGATCATATCACCTCCATCCTGCCAGACACCCTGGACCCACTCCAATTTGCTTACCGTCCCAATAGGTCCACAGGCACGCCTTAATCGCAATCACACTGCATACTGCCCTAACCCATCTGGACAAGAGGAATACTTATGTAAGAATGCTGTTCATCGACTACAGCTCAGCATTTAACACCATAGTTCCCTCCAAGCTCGTCATTAAGCTCGAAACCCTGGGTCTCGACTCCAGCCCTGTGCAACTGGGTCCTGGACTTCCTGACGGGCCGGTCCCAGGTGGTGAGGGTAGGAAACAACATCTCCACCCCGCTGATCCTCAACACTGGGGCCCCACAAGGGTGCGTTCTCAGCCCTCTCCTGTACTCCCTGTTTACCCATGACTGCGTGGCCAAGCACGCATCCAACTCAATCATCAAGTTTGCTGACGACACTACAGTGGTAGGCTTGATTACCAACAACGACGAGACGGCCTACAGAGAGGAGGTGAGGGCCCTCGGAGTGTGGTGTCAGGAAAATAACCTCTCACTCAATGTCAACAAAACAAAGGAGATGATCGTGGACTTCAGGAAACAGGAGAGGGAGCACCCCCCTATCCATATCGAGGGGACAGTAGTGGAGAAGGTGGAAAGTTTTAAGTTCCTCGGCGTACACATCACGGACAAACTGAATTGGTCAACCCACACAGACAGCGTGGTGAAGAAGGCGCAACAGCGCCTCTTCAACCTCAGGAGGCTGAAGAAATTTGGCTTGTCACCAAAATCACTCACAAACTTTTACAGATGCACAATCAAGAGCATCCTGTCGGGCTGTATCACCGCCTGGTACGGCAACTGCTCCGCCCACAACCGTAAGGCTCTCCAGAGGGTAGTGAGGACTGCACAACGCATCACCGGGGTTAAACTACCTGCCCTCCAGGACACCTACACCACCCGATGTCACAGGAAGGCCAAAAAGATCATCAAGGACAACAACCACCCGAGCCACTGCCTGTTCACCCCGCTATCATCCAGAAGGCGAGGTCAGTACAGGTGCATCAAAGCTGGGACCGAGAGACTGAAAACAGCTTCTACCTCAAGGCCATCAGACTGTTAAACAGCCATCACTAACATTGAGTGGCTGCTGCCAACATACTGACTTAAATCTCTAGCCACTTTATACATAGGAATTGGATGTAACAATGTATCACTAGCCACTTTAAACAATTTTGTATATAATGTTTACGTATCCGACATACTCATATCAAATGTATACACTGTACTCTAAACCATCTACTGTATCTTGCCTATGCCGTTCGGTCATCGACCCAAATCTCTAGCCACTTTAATAATTATAATTGGATGAAATAATGTATCACTAGCCACTTTAAACAATGCCATTTATATACTCATCTCATATATGTGTGTGTGTGTGTGTGTATGTATGTATATATGTATATGTGTGTATATGTATATATGTATATGTATATATATGTGTGTATATACTGTACTCCATACCATCTACTGCATCTTGCCTATGCCGGTCAGCCATCGCTCATCCATATATTTATATGTACATACTCGTATTCATTCCTTTACTCTTGTGTGTATAAGGTAGTTGTTGTGAATTTGTTAGATTACTTGTTAGATACTACTGCATGGTCGGAACTAGAAGCACAAGCATTTCGCTACACTCGCATTAACATCTGCTAACCATGTGTATGTGACAAATAAAATTTGATTTGATTTGAGCTGCCTTGAGATCATTGACAAGATCCTCCCGTGTAGTTCTGGGCTGATTCCTCACCGTTCTCATAATCATTGCAACTCCACGAGGTGAGATCTGGCATGGAGCCCCAGGCCGAGGGAGATTGACAGTTCTTTTGTGTTTCTTCCATTTGCGAATAATCGCACCAACTGTTGTCACCTTCTCACCAAGCTGCTTGGCGATGGTCTTGTAGCCCATTCCAGCCTTGTGTAGGTCTACAATCTTGTCCCTGACATCCTTGGAGAGCTCTTTGGTCTTGGCCATGGTGGAGAGTTTGGAATCTGATTGATTGATTGCTTCTGTGGACAGGTGTCTTTTATACAGGTAACAAGCTGAGATTAGGAGCACTCCCTTTAAGAGTGTGCTCCTAATCTCAGCTTGTTACCTGTATAAAAGACACCTGGGAGCCAGAAATCTTTCTAATTGAGAGGGGGTCAAATACTTATTTCCCTCATAAAAATGCTAATAGTTTTATTACATTTTTCACATGCGTTTTCTGGATTTTTGTTGTTGTTATTCTGTCTCTCACTGTTCAAATAAACCTACCATTAAAATTACAGACTGATCATTTCTTTGTCAGTGGGCAAACGTACAAAATCAGCAGGGGATCAAATACTTTTTTCCCTCACTGTAAGTCTACATGCAGTGAGTGCAAATGAGGTAAGATAAGAGAGGTAGGGCAATAAATAGGCCATGGTGGCGAGGTAATTGCAATATAGCAGTTAAACACTGGGATGGTAGATGTGCAGAAGATAAATGTGCAAGTTACTGGGGTGCAAAGGAGCAAGATAAATAAATAAATACAGTATGGGATTGAGGTAGTAGGATGGGATGTTTACAGATGGGCTATATGCAGGTGCAGAGATCTGTGAGCTGCACTGACAGCTGGTGCTTAAAGCTAGTGAGGGAGAAATTAGTCACCCGCTTCAGTGATTTTTGTAATTCGTTCCAGTCATTCCAGAGAACTGGAAGGAAAGGCGGCCAAAGAAGGAATTGGCTTTGGGGGTGACCAGTGAGATATACCGGCTGGAGCGCGTGCTACGGGTGGGTGCTGCTATGACAAAACGGATGGCACTGTGATAGACTGCATCCAAATTGTTGAGTAGAGTGTTAGAGGCTATTTTATAAATGACATCGCAGAAGTCGAGGATCGGTAGGATGGTCAGTTTTACGAGGGTATGTTTAGAAGCATGAGTGAAGGATGCTTTGTTGCGAAATAGGAAGCCAATTCTAGATTTAATTTTGGATTGGAGATATTTAATGTGAGTCTGGAAGGAGAGTTTACAGTCTAGCCAGACACCTAGGTATTTGCAGTTGTCCACATATTCTAAGTCAGAACCGTCCAGAGTAGTGTTGCTGGACAGGCGGGCAGGTGCCGGCAGTGATCGGTTGAAAAGCATGCATTTAGATTTACTTGCATTTAAGAGCAGTTGGAGGCCACGGAAGGAGAGTTGTATGGCACTGAAGCTCGTCTGGAGGTTCGTTAACACAGTGTCCAAAGAAGGGCCAGAATGGTGTTGTCTGCGTAGAGATGGATCAGAGAATCACCAGCAGCAAGAGCAACATCATTGATGTATACAGAGAAGACTGCCAGAGGTCCGGACAACAGGCCCTCCGATTTGACACACTGAACTTTATCAGAGAAGTAGTTGGTGAACCAGGCGAGACAATCATTTGAGAAACCAAGGCCGTTGAGTCTGCCAATAAGAATGTGGTGATTGACAGAGTCGAAAGCCTTGGCCAGGTCAATGAATACGGCTGCACAGTAATGTCTCTTATCGATAGCGTTTAGGACCTTGAGCGTGGCTGAGGTGCACCCATGACCAGCTCTGAAACCAGATTGCGTAGCGGAGAAGGTATGGTGGGATTTGAAATGGTCGGTAATCTGTTTGTTAACTTGGCTTTCAAAGACCTTTGAAAGGCAGGGTAGGATAGATATAGGTCTGTAGCAGTTTGGGTCTAGAGTGTCACCCCCTTTGAAGAGGGGGATGACCGCGGCAGCTTTCCAATCTTTGGGAATCTCAGACGATACGAAAGAGAGGTTGAACAGACTAGTAATAGGAGTTGCAACAATTTCGGCAGATAATTTTAGAAAGAGAGGGTCCAGATTGTCTAGCCCGGCTGATTTGAAGGGGTCCAGATTTTGCAGCTCTTTCAGAACATCAGCTATCTGGATTAGGATGAATGAGAAATGGGGGAGGCTTGGGCGAGATGCTGTGGGGAGTGCAGGGCTGTTGACCAGGTTTGGGGTAGCCAGGTGGAAAGCATGGCCAGCCGTAGAAAAATGCTTATTGAAGTTCTCAATTATAGTGGATTTATCGGCGGTGACAGTATTTCCTATCCTCAGTGCAGAGGGCAGCTGGGAGGAGGTGCTCTTATTCTCCATGGACTTTACAGTGTCCCAGAACTTTTTGGAGTTTGTGCTACATGATGCAAATTTCTGCTTGAAAAAGCTAGCCTTAGCTTTCCTAACTGCCTGTGTATATTGGTTCCTGACTTCCCTGAAATGTTGCATATCGTGTGGGCTATTCACGATGCCACAGGATGTTTTTGTGCTGGTCAAGGGCAGTCAAGTCTGGAGTGAACCATGGGCTATATCTGTTCCTGGTCCTACATTTTTAAAGGGGCATGCTTATTTAAGATGGTGAGGAAGGCAGGCTTAAAGAATGACCAGGCATCCTCTACTGACGGGATGAGGTCAATATCCTTCCAGGATACCCGGGCCAGGTCAGTTAGAAAGGCCTGCTCGCTGAAGTGTTTTAGGGAGCGTTTGACAGTGATGAAGAGTGGCCGTTTGACCGCACACCCATTACGGATGCAGGCAATGAGGCAATGATCGCTGAGATCTTGGTTAAAAACATCAGAGGTGTATTTAGAGGGCAAGTTGGTTAGGATGATATTTATGAGGGTGCTTGTGTTTACTGATTTGGGGTTGTACCTGGTGGGTTCATTGATAATTTGTGTGAGATTGAGGACATCAATCTTAGATTGTAGGATGGCCGGGGGTGTTAAGCATGTCCCAGTTTGGGTCACCTAGCAGCACGAGCTCTGAAGATAGATGGGGGGGCGATCAGTTCACATATGGTGTCAAGGGCACAGCTGGGGGCAGAGGGTGGTCTATAGCAAGCGGCAACGATGAGAGACTTGTTTCTGGAAAGGTGGATTTTTAAGAGTAGAAGCTCGAATTGTTTGGGTACAGACCTGAATAGTAAGACAGAACTTTGCAGGCTATCTCTGCAGTATATTGCAACACCGGCCCCTTTGGCAGTTCTATCTTGTCGGAAAATGTTATAGTTAGGGATTGAAATTTCAGTGTTTTTGGTGGTCTTCCTAAGCCAAGATTTAGACACAGCTAGGACATCCAGGTTGGCAGAGTGTGCTAGGGCAGTGAATAAAACAAACTTAGGGAGGAGGCTTCTAATGTTAACATGCATTGAACCAAGGCTTTTATGGTTCCAGAAGTCAACAAATGATAGCGCCTGGGGAGTGGTAGTGGGGCTAGGCACTGCAGGGCCTGGATAAACCTTCACATCACCGGAGGAACGGAGGACGAGTAGGATAAGGGTACGGCTAAAGGCTAAAAGGACTGGTCGTCTAGTATTATCGGACTAGATAGTGAAAGGAGGAGATTTCTGTGTACGGTAGAATAGATTCAAAGCGAAATGTACAGACAAAAGTATGGTAGGACGTGAATACAGTGGGGGTAAACCTGTGCATAGAGTGACGATGAAAGAGATATTGTCTCTAGAAATATCATTTAAACCAGGTGATGTCTCCGCATGTGTGGGAGGTGGGACTAAATTGTTAACTAAGGCGTATTGAGCAGGGCTAGAGGCTCTACAGGGAAATAAGGCAATAATTCCTAACAAAAACAGCAATGGACAAGGCATATTGACGTTATCGAGAGGCATGCTACAAAGTAGTGAGTGGAGTATACTAACAAGTTAAATGGATTATTTGTGATAAAATGTTTTCCACACAAATAGCTACTTGTAGCCTACTTGGCCACCGTGTCCCCACATTTCTCACTCCCATGCTAAATAGCCTGCAGATTTTTGACCTGGTTACACAGCAGCTTTGGCATGTTTTGTTATTCTGTATAACAAAATAGACTTTTACAATGGTGGTCCTTTGGAAATAATGTTTTGCGTGGTCGAGGGAATTATTTATTATTACGTGATTATCGACTCGGAATAGCCTAAATACAAAAATACAAATACAGACTCGGAGTGTTGCGTGACGATTAGCTTAACAACCGCGTGACGCAACATGACAACCTAAACGCGATTGGTCGACAGTCTTTTGGTCAATGCCCAATGGGATTTCTATCTCCTCTTTTCTGTGATATCTCTGGCCTTCACCCCTCAAACGCTCCCTGTGCCAAAACATGGCTTGTGCTTAAGGAGATGCATCCCGGGATATGTAGTCAGTCATTTAGCGACATACCTCCAATTCCAAATGCTTTACCCATCAAAACACAACAAGGACCATGATGCTGCTCGAAATTGCGCATGGGATATCAGACAGCCGATAACTCGTCTATTATGCTACTTCGCTGAAATAAAAAGGTACCAGAAAACTGCGAGCGAACAACCATTGGAGCCACTTGAGAAAGTAATAAAGTAAAATATGTACTTTTTCCTGATTTGTGTAATTTAAAGGATGGGATGCATATCGAAGTGTTTCTCAAATACACTCAAACCATTAGGTTGCTTTCTGAGTCAGCCTGCCCGCTCGGCGCCTTGGTTGAAACAATGCATACAAAGCTTAGTTAGCGAGGATTTGTTAGGCTAGTAGTTAACCTAAGCTAACGCTACATTTTGTCGTATGCAAAGTTGAAATGGTAACCTAGTTATCGTTTCATATTATTTTCAGCGCTTCTACAACGCACTGGTCAGCATTTTAGTTGTACTTCACATGAACGAGTGTGTAAGTTAGCTATTTGCATTGCTTGCCCATTTAGCATTTAGCCGATTGAGAGGCTAGTTACTGTAGCAAACAGCTATAGCACCCCCCCCGCCCGCCATCTTTTTAAAGGAATAGATGTGCTGCACAATCATCATATGCACCCGGTCGCTAAATTGGAAATGGCTACTATTTGGTGAAATAAAGGGTGTACGCCCAGTCGAGTAACCAGCTAGTATGTCTACTTGTAGCCATATGGATTTGTAATTGCTAAACGTGCCAGATTTTATCGTAGTTGTTTTCTCACAATGTGTACTTTTGTGAATGTTGATCTCTGCATCATTGCTGATGCCCAGCGAAATGCTCACTTCTTTGCCCATGTTCCCAATTCTAAGTGGTCTGTGTAGGCTATATTACTTTGGCTACATGTATGTGTACTCACATTTCAGATTCATTTGACTTTTAGGTTATTATATTTTAGCCACCACTCTATAGATCAGTCATTCTCATAAAATATTAGCCCAATTGACTCGAGATTTGACTACTGTCTGTGAGGATGGAAACTCCATCTGAAGGTCTCATATTTTCTGAACAGCACTTCTTTAATTTTCTAATTCCAATATTTTACTATTTTGTTTGGCAGGGCACATACACTCAGGTGGTGATGGGATGTGTGTACTACTGGAGGAATAATGAGCTGAAAGAGGAGCAAGGTATCAATTGAAAACTCTAGACTCAGACGTTTTGTAGAACAGGGAAGAAGTGCTCTCCTGTTGCCAGTATGTCGGCTGTTCCTGCGTCCGCCCCGGCACTTGTCAATCCCTCGCCACCAGAGTTCACCAACCCCAACAAGCCTGGCCGGAAAACAAACCAACTACAGTACATGCAGAACGTTGTGGTGAAGACTCTATGGAAGCATCAGTTTGCATGGCCCTTTTACACACCTGTGGATGCCATCAAATTATGTCTTGCCGTAAGTCCATTCCACACTCAGTAGTTTTCTCTCTGTTATTGGTAGTCTGTAAGGGGTACTAAAAGCAGAGCCTTAATACTAGAATCCTTGAAACAATAACGAATTCTACTTCCCTCTTGATGCTGTCATACAGGACTATCATAAAGTTATCAAGAGCCCAATGGACATGGGAACAATAAAGAAGAGGCTAGAGAATAACTACTACTGGAGTGCCAGCGAGTGCATGCAGGACTTCAATACAATGTTTACCAACTGTTATATCTACAACAAGGTAAATTCTACGTTGCCATTCATAAATATAGATGCGAAAAAGAAGGTCCGCACTCAACAAATAGTTCAAAGAGCTTACTTCCTTTAGCAGTTTTTTCACGGGATCACATCCAGATGTTTACACACACAGATGTTTTTTCAGTGACATTGATGAAGACTTTTGAACTGTATTTTGACTCATTACGAGGAGGATGTATTTACACTTCCTCTACTCAGTCTAGAGGTGCCCCATAGGCTTTGTTGATAGCTGTGATGATTTTTATCAAGCGACCATCTGACCTTGTTCACCTTAATCTTGACCCATAACTCATCCTTTCTTGTGTTCCCACAGCCTACAGATGACATTGTGCTGATGGCCCAAGCTCTAGAGAAGATATTCTTACAGAAAGTGGCCCAAATGCCTCAGGAGGAGGTGGAGCTGCTACCACCGGCGCCCAAAGTCAAAGCAGCCCGCAAACCAGGAGGGCCCGTTAGTGCAGGCAAGTCCAGCCTTTCACAGTTGATTAGGGACTCATGCGCTGAGGTGGTCTGTCAAATGTCTGTCATTTACACATTTTTGCTTCCCTCATCTTTCTTGCAGAGAGCCAAGCACAGAGTGAGTCGACGGATTCACCCCCATCTTCTTACCCCAGCTCCCCTCCACTTCCGTCTCAGACTCCTGTCATAGCAGCCACGCCAGTGCCAACCATTACATCTGTTACCCCTGTCAGAGCTGTGCCTACCGCTGCCTCCATGATGGCTGTGGTTCCAACGGCACAGCCAGTCATCAAAGTAAGTCCCAGAGAGACAGGCCGCTCTAGGGGGTCTTTTCATTTAGTTCTACAGTCTAACGGAGGATTCTTGTGGGGAGCGTAATTTACTGTTTTACTCCTCAAAATGTTGTCTTAGGATATATTAGAAATCTGAGAGAAATTCTAATATGCCATATCTTGATAAAGAGAAGCAGGCTACTGATATATTTGCGTTTGGCCATTGTCATTTCCACAGAAAAAGGGGGTCAAGCGGAAAGCAGACACAACAACTCCCACCACTTCAGCAATCTCGGCCAGTAGAAGCGACTCCCCTACCCAGCTCCTGGAATCCAAACAGGAGAATGTCTTGTCCAGGCGGGAGAGCACAGTGCGGCCCGTCAAGCCCCCCAAGAAGGACACAGAGGATGGAGAGGCGCCCCTGCTCGGTGGCAAGAAAGGCAAGCTCGGCGAGCAGCTGAAGCACTGCGAAGTCATCCTGAAGGAGATGCTGTCCAAGAAGTACACGGCCCACGCTTGGCCTTTCTACAAGCCTGTAGACGCAGAAGCACTAGAACTGCATGACTACCATGAGATCATCAAACACCCCATGGACCTGAGCACTGTCAAAGTAGGTTCCCTGTTCACTCACTCGACTCACTCCTAACTCTTCTAAATTACCCTCCAAAGCCCGGCTGTTTACTTGGTGGAGGAAAATAATTTGACCAATGTTTTTATTTGGTGGTTAGAATAGTTCAAATGGAACTATCCCTCAACAACAGTCACTGCTAAAATGGAGGACAATCACATCTGTTTTGTTAATATATTTGTTTTGAGTTTTATAGAGATCACTATCTCAGTAATAAGGCTCTGACTGTTTTCTCTGTATCCACAGAAAAAAATGGACAGTCGAGATTACCAAGATGCCCAAAGCTTTGCGACAGACGTCCGGTTAATGTTTTCAAATTGCTACAAGTACAACCCCCCCGACCACGAGGTTGTTGCGATGGCCAGGAAGCTCCAGGTAGGATAAGGTTAATCAGATATCCACATCACCTCTTTGGAGGGCTGTCGGTTGAACTGCCCCTTGTCTTGTGTTTCTCAGGATGTGTTTGAGATGCGATTTGCCAAGATGCCGGACGAGCCCATCGAAGCCACCCAGCTCTCCACCATGCCGGTGGTAAGCAAGAGTACAGAGAGCAGTGAGAGCAGCGGCAACACCTCCAGTTCGGAGAGCTCCGACTCAGAGGAGGAGCGGGCCACGCGGCTTGCCGAACTGCAGGAACAGGTGGGTTCGGAACAGGTGGGTTCTCACAACCAAGGACCAAGATCCAAAACCCATGGATGGATGAACAGGGAGATGCCCCCCTCATGCCCCACTTCAGATTTAGACCGCTACCCCTTAAAAATCAAAGCCACACCATGATGTTCAGAGATGATTTTCAGCCAGCCATCCAGAGTAAAAGTGACATAGTTAACCCTCTACCGCCGGAAATGCTGCAATAAACTGTTAGAATAACTTGGTATTATGGCTTGCATGCTGAAACTGTAGAGCTCACATTTTTAGAGCAATGTTTTACATTTCATTCATACCAATGGTGACAGTATTTAGCTCTAATGAAATAGTTTGTTGTGCTACTAGAATGTTAACATGATATTTGGAGTTTTCTATCTTTGTCCCCTGATTTCCCCTTTGGCTTTCTTACCAGCAAATCACTGTGGAGCACCCCAATGGTAACAGGGCGGGGGGAAAAAACGGGTGTGCCAAACGTTTTCAGGTGATTTATCTCTTACTTCCCCGTCCCCACAAAACTCTTTATTTTTGTATTGCAACTTGTTGAAAGAGCGGTAGAGGGTTACAGGTGGGGATCAGAACTATTAAACAGGTTGTAAGTGTGCTAAAGGTCTTTCCCTCTGTAGTCAGCTTGCTCTTTGACATGTAGACCTAGATAGTCCTTTTTAAGGCTTTTTGTAAGATGCAGGTAGTTACTTTTTCTCCCATTGTCACATTCTTTTAGTGGTTTAAAAATGGGAAATGTTAGTTTTCATGGTGGTGACAGTGTTTGCTGGTGACGGTAGTGTTAGTGTTTTTTTGATGATTCTGGCAATGATTCCAAATGCTTTTGTTGCATTGTAGGTTCAGTATTTCTTCCTTTTTTCAAGTTGAGTAACTCCTACTAAAGACCAATGTTTTTGTGCTGAAGACAAGGAAGTGTCACTGAGAGCGTTCACAATTCTAAGTTATCGTTTTCTTTAAAAAAATCAATCAGTCAATGCGTCACTTTGGGAGTCAGCATTTGCTTATTGTTTTAAAGTTTTCGGTAGACAGCAACAGTACAGGCTGGTGGCCCGGTGTGCTTCTCTGACAGCTTTTTTACAGAGGCCAATGGGAAATTATTTAACGAGACTCCTCATTTCCATGCCAGTATAGTACTGTTTTTCTGAGATCAATTACATTATTTACACACACAGTCTTGATTGTTTCCTCTATGAATATTCTGAGCTTTCATTTGAGTATATATGTAGCACTATGAGTAGTGTATAGTTAATTAATGCACATACAATACATGAATAAGGTAACTTGAGGATGATTTAAGATGCAGCAACCCTTAAAAGCGAAGTCAATCAAGCAAACGCATGAATTGGATAGAAAATTAGACCCCTTTAAAGTCAATGGAAAATAAAACGTTCCTCCTAGGGCTAATATATAACTAATATAACTGTCATGATTGTGACATAATGGTCCAAGACATTTTCTGCAACAGGTTACACATACCTATATCCCACAATAGCTAACCCTTGATGCCTGTATTTTTCCATCACTTCCAGTATCTTGTCCCAGTCTCTGCATCCGCTTCACCCTATATAAACCAACATCTGGGCTCATAGGTGACTCTTTATTCTGCTTCTTTCCTCAGCTGAAGGCCGTTCACGAACAGCTGGCTGTTCTGTCGCAGGCCCCAGTAAGTAAACCAAAGAAAATGGAGAAAAAACAAAAAGATAAGAAGAAGAAAGACAAAGACAAAGCCAGCAAGGGGAAGGCCGATGACGAGAAGAAGCCCAAGTCGACACAGCAAACCAAGCCAGCTAATCAGAAGAAGGCTCCAGCCCGGAAACCAAACCGCACGGGGGCGGCTACCAGGTACTACTGCCCAGTCTTATCATACAGTGCCTTGAGAAAGTATTCACACCCCTTGACTTTTTCCAAATGTTGTTGTGTTACAGCCTGAATTTAAACTTTTGTGTCACTGGCCTTATACCCCATAATGTCAAAGTGGAATTTTGTTTTTAGAAGCTGAAAAGCGGAAATGTCAATAATTATTTAACCCCTTTGTTATGGCAAGCCTAAATAAGTTCAGGAGTAAAAATTCACTCTGTGTGCAATAGTGTTTAACATGATTTTTGAATGACTACCTCATCTCTGTACCCCACACATACAATTATCTGTAAGGTTCCTCAGTCGAGGAGTGAATTTCATACACAGATTTAACCACAAAGTCCAATGCCTCGCAAAGGGCACCTATTGGTAGATATGTAAAAAGCAGAAATTGAATATCCCTTTGAGCATGGTGAGGTTAATTACACTTTTTATGGTGTATCTATTCACCCAGTCACTACAAAGATACAGGCGTCCTTTCTAACTCAGTTACCGGAGAGGAAGGAAGCCGCTCAGGGATTTCACCATGTGACTGTGATAGGAGAAAACTGAGGATGGATCAACAGCATTGTAGTTAATCCACAAAAATAACCTAAAATGACAAAGTGAAAAGAAGGAAGCCTGTACAGACTAAAAAAGATACAAAACATGCATCCTATTTGCAAAAAGGCACTAAAGTAAAACTGCAAAAAAGAAATGGCAAAGAAATGTACTTTATGTCCTTAATACAAAGTGTTATGTTGGGGGCCAATCCAACACAACACATCACTGAGTACCACTCTTCATATTTTGAAGCATGTGGCTGCATCATGTTATGGGTATGATTGTCATCAGCAAGGACTAGGGAGTTTTTTGTGGGGATAAAAAGAAACGGAATAGAGCTAAGCACAGGCAAAATCCTAGAGGAAAACCTGGTTCAGTCTGCTTTCCAACAGACACTGGGAGACATTCACCTTTCAGCTAGACAATAACCTAAAACACAAGGCCAAATACTCTGGAGTTGCTTACCAAGACGACATTGAATGTTCCTGAGTGGCCTAGTTAGTTTTGACTTAAATTATTCTAACATGTATCGACTCGGGTGTGAATACTTATGTAAATTAGACTTTTGTATTTTTTAATACATTTGCTACAAATTCTAAAAACATGGTTTCACGTCTTCTCTTATACATTTTGAATTCAGGCTGTAACACAACGAAATGTGGAATAAGTCAGGGGGCATGAATACTATCTGAAGGCACTATCTGTTTTGTAGTTCGTCACAATTAATTTGCTCAATCCTGCAGGGAACTTAAACCTTTGGATAAATCATCGTTACCCATGCCACTTGTAACAGTGTTACGCTCTGCTGTGTTACACTTTTCCCTTATAGCCTGATCCAGACTTGTCTGTCTGTCACAAATCATCTGTACTTTAAACTTCTCTCAGTGCTAATTTGAGCATCCTGAGAGAAGCAAAACATGTAGGCCTAACAAAGATATGACCAAAACGTTTTCAGGCAACCGAAGAAAGGGACCAAGGTGGCGGCGGCGAACAACGAGTCTGAAGAGGAGCCGTCCCTTCCCATGTCATATGATGAGAAGCGCCAGCTCAGCCTGGACATCAATCGTCTTCCGGGTGAGAAGTTGGGCAGGGTGGTCCACATCATCCAGTCCCGGGAGCCTTCGCTGCGTGACTCCAATCCGGATGAGATAGAGATAGACTTTGAGACACTCAAGCCCTCTACCCTTCGTGAGCTCGAACGATACGTCAAGTCCTGTTTGCAAAAAAAGCAGCGGAAACTTTTACGTAAGTTGTGAGCTATTACTCTTGTTGTTTTTACAGATGCCCTTCTCCAGTTGCTAATGGTTACCTGGTTCTTCAGGGGTAAACCTCTCTTTTCTCTGCCTATTTACTAAATGCTCTCAAGCTCCCTTGCGTTTGTCCCTCCCCCCTTTTAACACTGAGGTTACTCACCCTCCCACCCTTTGCGCATTTGCTTTTTGGTATTTTATTAGGATGCCCATTAGCTGTTGCGAAAGCATCAGCTATTCTTCCTGGGGTCCACATGAAACATGACATATTACAGAACATAAATAGACAAGTAAAGCACGAGGACAGAACTACATGCATTTAGAAATGTCACACACAGCCTACATTTCAATACATACACACAACATATCTAGGTGAAATAGGGGAGAGGCGTTGTGCCGTGAGGTAGTGGTGAACGGGTCAACTGTTTGTTCACCCGCCCGCAATTGCAAATAACCCATCCGCAACCGCCCGACTATATGTGATGAAGTGAAAATCTGAGGCCTGCACCCAACCCTAACCCGCAAATATAGAAAATGAGCTGTAGGCTACAGTCAGACTGCAGAACGATTTTCTGACAGCGTGTGCAGGATTTTGTTTTGCCTGATTTAGATATGTTTCTGCTTATAATATCCAACATTATGGTATGCTATTTGTTAGTCAACTTGTCTGTAATTAATAATAATACATTTTATTTAAGGCTTCTTTCTTGACACTCAAGGACACCGTACAGGGAAACATAAGACATTTAAAAGCATAGAACAGCATTAAAAACAACAAAAGAAGCAGAGCAATTGACGTCAAGTGAGATAGGCAGTTTTAAACAGGTGTGTTTTGAGTTGTGATTTGAAATGGGAAAATGAATCGATGTTTCTGAGTTGGGATGGTAATGAGTTCCAGAGACGGGGAGCAGAGCGGATGAATGCTCTGCTCCCCATAGTGGTGAGACGGGCGGGGGGGACAGACAGGTGTATGGAGGAAGAGGATCTAAGGGAGCGGGTGGAAGTTGGACCCTGGAGGAGATCAGACAAATATGGGGGGGCGAGTTTATGGATGGACTTGAATGTTAACAGAAGGACTTTGAATTGGATACGATTATCCAATTAGAAGACATCCAATGGTTAATTAGATATATGTAGCTTCTCTTTTGTCATTATGTGTTGCCCTGAAAGACTAAATATACCCTTGCTCAACAGAATAATGTAATAGCTTGATAGAATGAATGCTTCAATCTAGTTGACATCGGTAAAGTTCTCTCTGTCGTCTTTCGCAGACATTTGGGGACTGTGGAGAAAAATTGCCTTCCACTCAGGCCCAGAAAATAGGATATGCACATAATTAGTACTATTGGATAGGAAACACTCTGAAGTTTCTAAAAGTGTTAACATAATGTCTGTGAGTGTAACAGAACAGAAATAGCAGGCGAAAACCTGAGAAAAATCTATCCAATTTGAACCACTCCCTATTGAAAGCAGCCATTTCTGGGAGTAAGATTGCAGTACCTATTGCTTCCACTGGATGTCAACAGTCTCTAGACAGTGTTTGGTGGTGATATTTTGCTCTGGATGGTAATAGAAGAATTTCGAACTAGTCATCGGATGTAAACAGAAGAGGAAGCGCGTTCACGGCTCGCGCGCGTTGTGGTTTTTTCCTTTCCTATCGTCCAGTTTATAATCTGGTTGAAATATTATAGTAAATATACATAAAAGTGTTCCTAAGGATACATTATCAATGATGTTTGATTGTTCTTATACAAGTGTATAGGTATAGGTTGAACGCGTTCTCTTCACGGTTCAATGGGCGAGTGGACGCTGTATTTTATGAACATAACGCGCCAACCAAACTGAGATTTATGGATATAATAAATGAACCATTGGATGTCTTTGTTGGACACTTGGGAAGCCCTCAGCAGAAGTTCTTCCAAAGGTAAGGGATTTGTTTTCGCTGTGAAATGTGTTTTGTGTGAACCGCGATGGTTTATGAATTTATGCTAATGGAAAAATATTAGCGGTGCTACCCTCAAACTATCAGATGTTGTGCTTTCGCCTTAAAGCCTTTTTGAAATCTGACAATGCTGTGATATTGCCAAGAAGCAGAGCTTTTGATGACTATGCAACACTTGTATATTGAATGTTTAATAATTCAACATTTGGATTTTGAATTTGGCGCCTTGCATTTCACCGGGTAGTGTCGGGAGTGGGGCGCTAGGTAGTTAAACGCTAGGTAGTTAAAGGGCTTTGTGATGGCCACTCCACTACCTTGACTCTGTTGTCCTTAAGCCATTTTGCCACAACTTTGGAAGTATGCTTGGGGTCATTGTCCATTTGGAAGACCCATTTGCGACCAAGCTTTAACTTTGACTGATGTCTTGAGATGTTGCTTCAATAGATCTACATAATTTTCCTTCCTCATGAAGCCATCTATTTTGTGAAGAGCACCAGTCCCTCCTGCAGCAAAGCACCCCCACAACATGATGCAGACACCCCCAGAATTCACGGTTGGGATGGTGTTCTTCGGTTTGCAAGCCTCCCACTTTTCCCTCCAAACATAACGATGGTGATTATGGCCAAACAGTTCTATTTTTGTTTCATCAGACCAGAGGACATTTCTCCAAAAAGTACGATCTTTGTCCCCATGTGCAGTTGCAATCCATAGTCAGGCTTTTTTATGGCGATTTTGGAGCAGTGGCTTCTTCCTTGCTGAGCATCCTTTCAGGTTGTCGATATAGGATTCGTTTTACTGTGGATATAGATACTTTTGTACCTGTTTCCTCCAGCATCTTCACAGGGTCCTTTGCTGTTGTTCTGGGACTGATTTGAACTTTTCGCACCAAAGTACGCTCATCTCTAGGGGACAGAATGCGTCTCCTTCCTGAGCGGTATGACGGCTGCGTGGTCCCATGGTGTTTATACTTGTGTACTATTGTTTGTACAGATGAATGCGGTACCTTCAGGCGTTTGGAAATTGCTCCCAAGGATGAACCAGACTTGTGGAGGTCCACAATTGTTTTTCTGCGGTCTTGGCTGATATCTTTTGATTTTCCCATGATGTCAAGCAAAGAGGCACTGAGTTTGAAGGTAGGCCTTGAAATACATCCACAGGTCTACCTCCAATTGACTCAAATTATGTCAGTTAGCCTATCAGAAGCTTCTAAAGCCATGACATCATTTTCTGGAATTTTCCAAGCTGTTTAACTTGTTAGGGAGTGGTGGGGCGCTACCAGGTGAAATGCAAGGCAAAATCCAAAAGTTGAATTATTAAACATGCACCAATATACAACTCTTTCATACTCATCAAAAGCTCTGCTTCTTGGCAATATCACAGCGTTGTCGGATTTCAAAAAGGCTTTACGGCGAAAGCACTACATTTGATTGTTTGAGGGTAGCACCTTCAATATTTTCCATAACCATGAAATCTTTAGCCAGCGTGTCGATAGAAAATGCATTTCACAGGGAAAACCTGTGCCTTACCTTTTGTAGAACTTCTGCAGAGGGCTTCCTAAGTGTCCAACGAAGACAATCCATGGGTATTTGGTTAGAAAATGTAATTTATTATATCCATAAATCTCTGTTTGGTTGGTGCCTTGTGTTCAGAAAATCCAGCGTGAAGAGAACGCGTTCAACTAAACCTATAAACTTTTCCTCAACAAAACAAAAACCAATTAAAATGCATCCTTAGCTATCCTTTTATGAATAAAAGTGATTATATTTCATTTGGATGGTCACCTAAATGTTATATAAGTCAAATAATGTGGACCGCTCAGCCAAACGTGCGCCCAAAAACGTGCAACTGAAAAAGAGCTCCTCTCACCAAAACCCCTACCTATTGAACACATTGGTTCCGATTGCCATGAAACTTTACTTATACACTGCCGACATCCAGTGGAAGCAATAGGTACTACATTCAGTGTCCTGGTATAAAGACTTTTCAATAGGCAGTCTCTCTAAGTGAGCCATAAGCCACCAGAATGACATTTCCGGATTGAATTTTCTCTGGTTTTTGCCTGCCAAATGAGTTCTGTTACACTCACAGACAAAATGTTAACACTTTTGGAAACCTCAGTGTTTCCTATCCAATAGTACTAATTATGTGCATATCCTATTTTCTGAGCCTGAGTGGCAAGCATTTTACATTGGGCACGCACAACTCTCCAAAACCGACCCCTTAGCTGCCGCTCCCTAACAAGTTAAAGGCACAGTCAACTTAGTGTATGTAAACTTTTGTGATACAGTGATTTATAAGTGAAATAAACCGCCTGTAAACAATTTTGGGAAAAATTACTTGTGTCATAGACAAAGTAGATGTCCTAACCAACTTGCCAAAACTATAGTTTGTTAACAAGAAATTTGTGGTGGTTGAAAAACTAGTTTTAATGACTCCAACCTAAGTGTATGTAAACTTCCTACTTCAACTGTATATATGTGTGTGTGTGTGTGTGTGTGTGTGTGTGTGTGTGTGTGTGTGTGTGGATATGTGTGTGGATATGTGTGTGTGTGTGTGTATGTATGTATGTATACACTACCGTTCAAAGGTTTAGGGTCACTTAGATTTTTGAAAGAAAAGCACATTTCTTGTCCATTTAAAATAACATCAAATTGATCAGAAATACATTGTAGACATTGTTAATGTTGTAAAATAACGGCTGTTTTTATTTTATTTCTACGTAGGCATACAGAGGCCCATTATCAGCAACAATCACTCCTGTGTTCCAATGGCACGTTGTGTTAGCTAATCTAAGTTTATCATTTTAAAAAGGCTAATTGATCATCAGAAAACCCTTTTACAATTATGTTAGCACAGCTGAAAACTGTTGTTCTAATTAAAGAAGCAATAAAACTAGCTTTCTTTAGACTTGTTGAGAATCTGGAGTATCAGCATTTGTGGTTTTGATTACAGGCTCAAAATGGCCAGAAACAAAGACCTTTCTTCTGAATCTTGTCAGTCTATTCTTGTTCTAAGAAATGAAGGCTATTCCATGTGAGAAATTGGCAAGAAGCTGAATATCTTGTACACTGCTGTGTACTACTCCCTTCACAGAACAGCGCAAACTGGCTATAACCAGAATAGAAAGAGGAGTGGGAGGCCCCGGTGCATAATTGAGCAAGAGGACAAGTACATTAGAGTGTCTAGTTTGAGAAACAGACGCCTCACAAGTCCTTAACTGGCAGCTTCATTAAATAGTACTGTCAAAACACCAATCTCAATGTCTACAGTGAAGATGCGACTTCGGGATGCTAAATCTAGAGAGCAAAACTGACTTGAGCTGGAATTATTGTTGTGGTCCAATTGAATTTCAAGTTGACCCGTTAACACCAGAAAAACGACATGTTAGAAGGGACAAAGAGATGTAGCTTGTTGCCACATCTGCATGGTAAACATGTGGAACTTATTCAATGGCGTTGTCTGCCGGATTGGGAAAAATAGTTCCAAGTCTAAGGAAGAACTGGTTCAGGAAAACAAAAAAAGAGTTAGAAAAGAGCCTACAGGACGTGAGCAGACAACTGAACCACAAGAAGAAACTGCCAGCTTTGGGATGTGTATAATATATTGTGGGTTGATGCTCTCTGTGAAAAGGATGTTTGTCTGTTTTCTGTAGTTGATATGTCTGGATTTGACTGTATGCCTCAGTATTAACTTTCTCCTTCCTTCTCCTATGCAGAGAAGGCAGGCTCGGCGCCAGCAGGGGGCGCATCTCGAATGAGCGGCAGCAGCAGCTCCTCTGACTCTGGCAGCAGCAGCTCCAGTGGCTCCAGCTCAGAAAGCAGTGACTCCGATTGATCAGAGAAAGACCCACATTCAGTCCCTCTCACCGTAGTTAATTTACCCCCCTTTTTAGCTAGAATACTCTTTTTTCTTCCCCTGGATGACTTTTATAAGATAATGAAAAGACTTTCGATGACGAGGATATTGATAATGTTTTGTATTTAGAAATGCCTTTAAAGAAAGAACGTAGGAAACGTGTAAGAAGATATAGTTGACTGAACATAGTCAGGATTTGTTTTTGCTGGCCCTTAAAGGGAAATGCCTGGTATCACCAGAAACACAAGCGTTTAGTTAATATGATTTTTTAAAGACTATGTTACATAAGTAGTAAACCGTTAAGAAACACTGAGTTTGATTTCGGTTTGGACAAAATTGTCTCAAGGAACAAATATGGTCTTTCTCTTCCTGGGATGGCTGTTGCCTCTAGTTTGACCTTTGCCACCACACATTATTCCATTTTCTTTTCTCAGTTTTATGGATACAGCTATATTTAAGAAATTAAGATAATTGTTATTTTTTTGGTCATACATATAATTTCTGTTGACAATGTAAAACAAATGGTTTTAACGATCATCTATAGAAGATAATTGATAACTGTTTATTTTTGTTCTCAATCTTCCATTCTCCATTCAGTGTTTGTAAATCTGTTGTCTCAAGGGTCTGTTCATTGTAGTTGACGGTTAACACTAGACTGCGGTTGAGTGATACATTGACTTAATCATGGCCCTACTTGTATTTACTGAGTGTTTTATCTACACATTTGTGGCAAAGTAAAGTTGGTATTTGATAAATTTTCTGATTGTCTTAAAGATTATTTTTGAGTCTCATGCTTTGATATTCTGTCACCAGTATGTGGTGGCATATACAAATTCACTTTTTGCAGCCAGTGTTAATGTTAAATGCTCCCCTACTAAGATGTAACACACATCACACACTCTTGTGGTTTGTTTCCCAGCCTGTTTGTATATTTGGCATGTGCCATATCTGACAACTTTCATTATTGAATGTTATAACTTTTTCCTTTGTCTGTGTATGGGTTAGTCTTTCATTTGAACATTATGGTTATATTCCATATGTAGGTGAATTAACACTTACAGTATAGCCTGTTTCTTTAAAGAGTGGAGAGCAATGGGCTCTCTGCCTCCTCTGTGTAAACGACTAATCGCCACGTGTACAAAAACTTACTCAAGACAGAAAATTAGAATCTAAAAGTAAATAATCTTATTGTTATTTTGTTAATATTTGAGCATTACAAAGACCTCTGTAAACAAAACTAGGTAGATGTGTCATAATACACAATCTAGTCTTCCTTTCAAATTCAGAATCATGAATTCAAACTGCTTGTTTACCTTTTACAATACACCTCTTGTGACTGGATTTTTACAATTATGTATCTGTAATTTCTGAGGTGGTAAGTGTATTTTCTATAAATTTTAGATAATTTACAACTGCAGTTCACGAAGCTGAGATCATTTGGTTAGTTGTTAGTAGTGGTGATGTTTTAAACTTGATCTGCTAAATCCCCATTAACCTCATTATACAGATTCATAAAAAAAGCTGGTTTTGCCTGAGGGATGTCATATGCATTTTTTTCACCATATTCACTTATGTGTTCATTTTAGTTCTTGGTCAACATAATAGATAATTTTTATATTTTAATAAAATAATTATGTTTTTGCATGCACTCCTGCTGTAACTTTCTGAAATATTTTTTAGCACTGTATAGTAACTTCTGTAGACATCAATCTTTGAGAACTGAAGATTCATGTTGTAGTTTTAGGGTTGTTTAAGGGTGAAATTACATAGGGATGCTGGGCAAACAAAAAGTTAATATTTGATGTAATTATTTACATGGGATATCTTATTTTCTGAGTTCCTTTGTTTTCATAAATAAACCACATAAACATACAAGATTGTGAGCTCCTTTGTATTCCATCCACATCACAGCTGTTTAGGACATTAACTGGCAGGGGCATAGCTATGTCAAAGGTTTGTGGTAAGTCAGAACTGATAGTAGTAGACAGACATTTAATTGAAAGAGCACAATTGTTGCATTTTGTCAGTTTACTTATGATAATACTGCATTGAAATGCCAAAAAAAAATGAAATTATACATAGGCCTGAGCTTATACTGCCATGCCCCAATACATACACAGGTAGCCTCTTAGAATCAGAGATTGAAATACTTACACATTCATCTCTAACATAACATAGGCTCAGCATTCCCGAACAGTCTCATTACAAGTCAGAATGTTGAACAAACTTAATTTCAACTTACTTCACCTGTTGTCCGCTGATTTTTGTCCCTATGTGGGTTGGGCCTCTCTATCTGTGAGGCGAGAGCAAAATTATCTTTTGTTTATTTATAAAGCACTTCTTTTAAAACTACCTCCATATATATCATCATTAATTTCCACTAGATATACTAATTTTAAAACCGGATCACAGATATGGATTACATTAGAGACTCCTGCAGTCTCCACAGAGTTGGGAAGGACTGCTTTCAGTTACTTTGCACCTTATTTATGGAAAGAACTGCAGATCCAACTTAAGTTAGACACTGGTGTCCCTTGCCCATTTCAAAAATGTTATGGAGGATCAATATGATGTCTGTGATTGTTTCTGTTGAATTGTGTCTGTTTTGTATGTTTTTAAATATTCTTGTCTGTATGCCTAAAACTGTGCATGTCGACATGTTGACACAGAGCACAGCCGTAAAAGAGATCCAGGTCTCAGTCTGTTTTCCCTGTTAAAATAAAGATTAAACATTTTTTTTTTTTAATGTCGGTGGTAATCCAATACAAAATATCCACAGGGAAGTGTTATCAACCCAGTCTTCAGTTCGCTGGTCTGTATATCAGTTTGTATTTCCTGTTTTTATTTTCAATACAGATGCAATTCGCACATGACGAACACTTGCACAACATGGCCGAGCCTAACCAAACCACGGACCAAAGTGCGTCGCTTGACTACCTTCGGTGTTCGGTTACAATCAGCTATTGGTGACATATCGTGCATCACGTGCAATGCGCCAAGAGACTGAAAATGCAAGCTGCAAGGCAAAAAGTCGGGTAAACAACACTTTCCTGTAGATAACCAACTACCGCCAAAAGGACCAACTACATGTACAACCGGTAAAGTAAGTATAAATATAGTTTTAATCAATTTTCTGGCTGAGATTGACACATTAATTCATCGACATCTTTCAGGACACTAGCCTTATCAGCACCATATAGTTTTAGCATAGCTAAGCTGTTTACAAATATGGAAGTGTAGGGTGAATACATTTTAGGTTAGTGCTACCCGGGATCCTTGGGATGTGACTACCCTTGCCGTTTAACATTTAAACTTCAACGGGGTGATTTCAGAGTGGGGACGTCCCAAGGAATCCTGTAGACTTTTCCATAAATGTCACGATAACTGTCACATAATCAAACATATTAAGGAACGTCCAGTGTCAGCAGGTGGATCCACTGTAACTGTTTGTCCAGTACCACGACTTCCTGTACTCGGTGGTCCCTGTTTCTGGGCTCAAAATTCTTCTAGGGGGTTCCGTGGCATGCAGTAGCTGTGAAATGGTTGTTTCTTGTGCATTTTGAAGGGAAAATACATCCTAAACTTTCCTGATAATTTGGTAAAAAATATCCCAACTACAACTGAAATACCAATAATTTCTGTATTACTTTAAACTGTTGGTCTACCTGTAACATTTCAGAAAGTAACCAGACTTGGCAATTATTTTGTAAAGTGACTGAGAAAGTCAGTTCTGGGGTGTGTTCAGTTCGATTGAACATTTCCTACGTTGCGTAACGGCTTGTACTGAACCACACATTTACCCAAAACGTTCTTGAACAGACTTTGAGATATCCTATGTTTGGTGGGTGTGGAGGGGTGTGGCTTGAAGCAATGAGTGACTTATTTGCATTTTGAACCCACAACCCAAACCCTTCCCGTTTTTCAACTGTTCATTCAGAACAGCAACATTTCCGTTTAATCGAACGTTACGTTATGTTTTTCCGGGTGACTTTTCTACTCCAAAATAAATGAAAAATAAAATGGTGACACCATTAAAATATAATTTTCCCCTCCAATAATGAGCCTAACAAAATATTGGTCCATATTATCAGGCTGGTGTGTTATTTAGCAAAAATCATTACCGGTCACACTTTATTTGGATACTACAGAAAGTGTCATACTATCTGTTGATAAGCAACTACTTGCTAATGTTACAGTTAGGGTTATGTTTAGAATAAGGGAAGGGTTAAGGTTAGCGTAAGTGATGAGCGATTAACCAAAATTCCTGTTATTTTTCAGATTTAAAGCAACTAAATGTTTTGTTTTATTTTTTTCTCTCTGTGCTCTATGTGCACATTGCACAGCTTCTCTAGAGATAAATCAGATCCAGCCTGAACTGTGCAATGGTAGTAGGGAGTTGTAGTGCAGAAAACATGGTAATTACCTACAATGACCATAATCCATTCCACTTACTTGTCCGGTCTGTATTTTTCTTTTATGCCTGCTATGACAGAGAGAAGAATGCGCACCTAAACTCAGCAAAAAAAGAAATGTCCTCTCACTGTCAACTGCGTTTATTTTCAGCAAACTTAACATAACAAGATTCAACAACTGAGACATAAACTGAACAAACAGAAATGGAATAATGTGTCCCTGAACAAAGGGGGGGTCAAAATCAAAAGTAACAGTCAGTATCTGGTGTGGCCACCAGCTGCATTAAGTACTGCAGTGCATCTCCTCTTCATGGACTGCACCAGATTTGCCAGTTCTTGCTGTGAGATGTTACCCCACTCTTCCACCAAGGCACCTGCAAGTTCCCGGACATTTCTGGGGGGAACGGCCCTAGCCCTCACCCTCCGATCCAACAGGTCCCAGACGTGCTCAATGGGATTGAGATCCGGGCTCTTCGCTAGCCATGGCAGAACACTGACATTGCTGTCTTGCAAGAAATCATGCACTGAACGAGCAGTATGGCTTGTGGCATTGTCATGCTGGAGGGTCATGTCAGGATGAGCCTGCAGGAAGGGTACCACATGAGGGTGGAGGATGTCTTCCCTGTAACGCACACAGTTGAGATTGCCTGCAATGACAACAAGCTCAGTCCGATGATGCTGTGACACACCGCCCGAGACCACGACGGACCCTCCACCTCCAAATCGATCCCACTCCAGAGTACAGGCCTCGGTGTAACGCTCATTCCTTCGACGATAAACGTGAATCCGACCATCACCCCTGCTGAGACAAAACCGCGACTCGTCAGTGAAGAGCACAGGGATTGTGCGTTCCTGGTGTAACTCGGGCAACTGTTGTTGCCATCCTGTACCTGTCCCGCAGGTGTGATGTTCGGATGTACCAATCCTGTGCAGGTGTTGTTACACGTGGTCTGCCACTGCGAGGACGATCAGCTGTCCATCCTGTCTCCCTGTAGCGCTGTCTTAGGCTTCTCACAGTAATGACATTGCAATTTAATGCCCTGGCCACATTTGCAGTCCTCATGCCTCTTTGCAGCATGCCTAAGACACGTTCACGCAGATGAGCAGGGACCCTGGTCATCTTTCTTTTGGTGTTTTTCAGAGTCAGTAGAAAGGCCTCTTTGTCCTAAGTTTTCATAACTGTGACCTTAATTGCCTACCGTCTGTAAGCTGTTAGTGTCTTAACGTCTGTTCCACAGGTGCATGTTCATTAATTGTTTATGGTTCATTGAAAAAGCATGGGACACAGTGTTTAAACCCTTTACAATGAAGATCTGTGAAGTTATTTGCATTTTTACGAATTATCTTTGAAAGACAGGATCCTGAAAAAGAGACGTTTCTCTTTTTCCTGAGTTTACTTGTCAGGTCTGTGTGTTTATTTTATGCCTGCTATGGAAGAGACAGAATAATGCGCAATCGTGAGGGGATGTAGAGAGCAGCTGTTGTTTCGCAAGGTATCTCTACCTGAAACTTCAAGATCTAAGTGATTTATAGTTGGTATTCCGCAGTCATAAAAGTATGCCTTATTTACTTTGATTTTGTCAGATGGCATAGGCAGCAGCTCTATAGAGATGAGATGACTTGAATGATGACTTGAAATGAAATAATAAAGTTATCAAATAAAACAAATGTAATGTACACAACAACTGAAATATTTTATTAAAGTAAGGTTGTGAACAAATTATGGTTAATAAGTGATAACCAGTAATGGTCCGTCACTACCATCATGGGACTTTTATTAATTGTTTTATTCTGTGTTGTTACAGCCTTCAACCCACATAATGCATAGTGCATTTAACGTTCTTTTTTAATTATAGAAATGGAAAACCATGATTATTCTTTAATAATCTAACCGAAACTGAACAGACCTCAAAAAGCACTAATTGCTCAGAACTAGTGTTAGGATTAGGGTTAGGATAAGGGTTAAGATGTAAACAGAATGTGTAATTTAACATATTAAACACAAAACTATGTTTCAAGTGAGAATTAGAAAGGGGTGATGCTGAAAAATAAAATTCATTATTGCCTACTTCACCCATATTTTATTTTCTGTTAGCAAAAATAAATGTGTAGTTCCAGTAGTTAGCTACACCGCTACATGGCAAAACTACTGAAAACACTACCTGGATTTTTATTTAGTTCAACTACCACCAAGCTACTGCAAAATGTAGTTAAATTACTAGTTGAACTGCATGTAGTTCACTACTCCCCAGTGGTGTAGGGCAATTTTCTTAGGTGAGGGAGCGCACATTTTTTTTTTAATAACGCCATCAGTTCTTCAATCAAAGTTTGTACTGACAGATATAGACTATTGAATAGCCTATCATTATAGAATATTCATAAAATGCATCCTCCAATTGCAACATCTGCCTATGCCCACAATTAGGCATACCTCATTTCAAAACAGGCCATCATTACTGTCAATCGTGAATTATAATTATTAATGTTTTACCGGTTCAAAGTCCAAACTGCATCTGCATGCTAATCCTTTGATTGACCTCAATCAGTTGGGAAAATGCATTTAGTTCATAACTTCTCAAGTACCAGTGGGTTGCTAGCGGGATCATCCCGACACTACCAGCGGAAATCTAAAGCGCCAAATTCAAAATCCGATAGTTTAATTATTAAACATCCAGCAATATACAAATGTTCCATACTCATCAAAAGCTCTGTTTCTTGGCAATATCACAGCGTTGTCAGATTTCAAAAAGGCTTTACGGCGAAAGCAGCACATTCATTTGTTTGAGGCTAGCACCTCACATATTTTCCAATAGCCATGAATCGATTAGCCATCATGGCACACACAACACATTTCACAGCGAAAACAAATCAATTACCTGTTGAAGAACTTCTGCTGAGGTCATCCTAAGTGTCCAACGAAGACAATCCATGGTTCTTTTGTTAGAAAAAGTAACGTCTTTTATCCATAAATCCTCCATTTGGTTCGCACGTTATAATCAGAAACGACAGCCTCCACTCCTCTATTGAAACGCGGCGCCAACTCGTTCAAATTATACCTATAAACTTGTCCAAAAACAATCAAACATAGTTTTAAATGTATCCCTAGGAACACTTTTACGTATATTTACTATTATAAATCAGCCGGAATATAAACTTATCAATAACGACGATAAAACAGACGCCTCCGTGACTTCTCGTAGCCAAGAATGTGACCAGTTTTCATAAAGAGTGGACCTCATGGTTTCCTCGTTTTCTCTGGGATTACTCACCCAAAATGGAGGAAAACACCATCCAGAGGCTGGTGACATCATAAGGAAGTGACCTGCACAGCATTCATATGCCTATATATGGTCATTTTCAATAGGGAGGGGTTCCAAAATGAGCAATGTGTCAAAATGACTTTTTCCAGGACAGAGATTCCTCAGGGTTTTGCCTGCTATATGCGTTCTGATTGACCCACAGACAAATGGTTAACAGTTTTGGAAAATTCAGAGTGTTTCCTATCCAATGGTACTAAATATATGCATATCCCACTGGGCCTAAATGGGAGGCATTTTACTTTGGGCACGCCAGGCTCTCCAAAACAGTCACCTCTGCTGCTGGAGCTTGTGAAGATAACTTAGGGCTAGGCGTCCTGCTAGAGGGACAACTTCCAGTGAAACTGGAGGGTGCTCAATTCAAATAAATAATCATACAAATTATGGATATTAAACATTTAGGTACATACTAGTGTCTTATATCGGTTGAAAGCTTACATTTTTGTTAATCTAACTGCACTGTCCGATTTACAGTTGTGTTTACTGACAAGCCCAGACAGGTCCTGAAACAGATGCACCCGGCCAGATAGAATCAGACAAGACAATCCCCACTCAGACAGGACACCCATGCGGGTCCGTTGGACAGTCCAACCAGAGCAAGTGAATGGCCCCACCACCTGACACCAATGAGGCACACAACTCCCAATTCACAAAGTCGACACAAATGCTTACTTTTAACTATTGTAACCCCCCAAAACGTTTACTTAGCATGCATGTGTGCGGTTATTGAATTCAAAAGCTCTCAGTATCATTTGGTTCGTTTAGAATTTGGAGAGACCTACTTGGTGCTTCTACTGCTGAGACAGGACTCCCGGAAGCAAATCACACAAACATTCAACTATATGTAAGAACAAAGCTTACCTGAAATAGTTGGGTGGCGTTGTCAGCTACAAAAGTGTCACCGTCCACTGGTCCCTTGTAGCCACTCCTGGCAAGCTCGCCATTTATGTTGTGAAAAATATTCAGTCCAATATTTCACAGATACTGGAACTTGTAAATTAAATTATACTTTATTACAAAAGTAACAAAGCTGAGCAATTCCATGGAAGAACTAAATTCTCTTGCCACAGACCTCAGGCTTTATAGGTTTCCACTTTCAGATAACATACATGGTCACTCTATGTAGATGATTAACACCCCTTTGCCTATTGCCACCATTATCTTTCTGTCTCAATTCCTGCTTGTTTACTGATTCTGTTGGCGGCGTTTCCATACACAAATGCAGGTGTCTGTCCCATGATACTCATAGGACTACACAATGGCTCTCCCCAAGCCTGTAATGGCATACATATACAATACAATCACATGCCTTAAAGCTAGTCACAGGGTCAGGCAATGACTTCCCTCAGGCCTACGACAGCACAGGCATACCTTTTCTGCTTACGTTCTGTTTTTTCATGTCTAGTGATTAACTCCATGTTGACCCAGTCTGTACATTCACCTGAGCTCAGCCTTTATTCTGCTTACACATGTATATTCTGGGAGAACAGTCTAGATACTGGAAAATCAACCATGGTCATGAATTTTCACCCACACCCCATCTATCAACCTTATGAACAATTCCATGTAGCCTAGCTTCCCTGTCTATATTGTGGTATGGGTGGAGAGTTATGTCTATGTTTTTGATCTTCTGTTTTCTTGTGTATATGTAAGCTTACCTGGTGTGGTCATTGTATCCCGAGCAGAGGATGTGCCCAAGTGGGTGCCACGCCAGGCTCCAGATCATGCCCTTATGGGCCATCTCCATACCACCCACCTCCTTCTCCACCCTGACAGAAAGCACAGTAGGAATAGAAGATAAGAGCATGACGTGACATGAAACGGTCATATATGGTAATGACCCCAGTCGTTTGTAACATGCATAATGTCAGTAATATAGGCTTTGTGGAGGAATGATTAATGTTCAGAGGTATTCAGATTATATTTATGAGCATTGCCCCCTTCCACATAATTAATTCTTACTATCATACATTTGAACTATGTTAATTGAAATTACTGTGAGGCAAATGAATCAAGTCTTTGGCCAATGATTGGTAGAGGAAATTAGATCCTGTGTGTCAATTGGAGGGTTGAGCTGTCACTCTTATTCTATGTTCCAGAAGAAGAGGGATCCGTCCGAGCCACCACTGGCAAACAGGCCCTCGTGGACAGGGTGCCATGCTACAGCTGCAGACAAGAGGCAGAGGGTTAACACATATATTTCACAAACATACACATTCAGGGTTGGGTAGGTTACTTTCTAAATGTAATCTATTACAGTTACAAGTTAACTGTCCAAAATTGCCATCAGTAACGTAACTTTGATTACCCAAACTCAGTAACGTAATCTGATTACATTCCGTTACTTTTAGATTACTTTCCCCTTAAGATGCATTAGAAGAAGACAAAAATGTATGTTACCAATTGAAATATATCTATTGCATTATCAATCAATGTTAAAGTGTACATAGCTGTCACAACTTCCACCGAAGTTGGTCCCTCTTCTTGTTCGGGTGGTGTTCGGCGGTCGACGTCACCGACCTTCTAGCCATCGCCAATCCTTTTTTATGTTATCCATTGGTTTTGTCTTGTCTTCCATCACACCTGGTTCCAATTCCCTCAATTACATGTTGTGTATTTAACTCTCTGGTTTCCCCATGGCCTTGTCCGTAATTGTTTATTGTTCAGGCATGTTACTGACGGCTGGTTATTTTGTTGCCGGGTTTTGTATTATTCCCGTTTATTCGTGTGACCCGTATTTTCCCGCACCTTTGTTTATTTATTTTGTACTGGTGCTTCGCTATTAAAATGACCTCGTCCACGCATCTCTGCTCTCCTGCGCCTGACTCGTTTTCACCAGTTACCCACAGCCTGACAATAGCTGGCTATATATGGATGTTACATTTTACTTTATGGGTTGGTTATATAGGCTTCTTTTACTACATATAATAATAAGATTAAATTATATATTTACATTAAAAACCAAAGTCTATCAGAATTCCAGTCATTCCAATAAATGTTATACCCCTTGATCTTCAAGCATAGGATTTGGAAATATGAAAGTATAGATTAATGGGTGAAGAACACCATTCCAACCGTGAAGCACGTGGGTGTCAGCATCTCAAGACATCCGTCAGGAAGTTAAAGCTTGTTCGCAAATGGGTCTTCCAAATGGACAATGACCCCATGCATACTAGGCTTAAGGACAACAAAGTCAAGGTATTGGAGTGGCAATCACAAAGCCCTGACCTCAATCCTATAGAAAATGTGTTGGCAGAATTGAAAAAGCATGTGCGAGCAAGGAGGCCTACAAACCTGACTCAGTTACATCAGCTCTGTCAGGAGGAATGGGCCAAAATTCACCCAAATTATTGTGGGAAGCTTGTGGAAGGCTACCTGAAACATTTGACCCAAGTTAAAGGCAATTATTTTGCCAGGTAAGTTGACTGAGAACACATTCTCATTTACAGCAATGACCTGGGGAATAGTTACAGGGATGAATGAGCCAATTGTAAGCTGGGGATGATTAGGTGACTGTGATGGTATGAAGGACAGCTTGGGAATTTAGCCAGGACACCAGGGTTAACTTCTTAGGGAGCGGCTGCATAGGTGATGGTTTTGGAGAGTCTGGCGTGCCCAAAGTAAAATGCCTGCCACTCAGGCCCAGAACATAGGATATGCACATAATTAGTAGTATTGGATAGGAAACACTCTGAAGTTTCTAAGAGTGTTAAAATAATGTATGTGAGTATAACAGAACTGATATAGCAGGCGAAAACCCAAGGAAAATCCATCCGGATTTGCAGTTTTCTTTGTAAATGACCATCTTCTCCATTTTGCCTATTGCATACAACGTTATGTAGGACTGAGACTGCAGTACCTATGGCTTCCACTAGATGTCAACAGTCTTTAGACAAAGACTGGGAATTCTAGGAGTGACCAGAATGGATAGGAACAGGAAGAAGTCAGGGAACCACTTTTGTAAACAAGGTTTGACGGGCGCGAGATTGTGAAAGCGCACCACTTTATTTTTCTTTCCTATCGTTCACGTTATCGTCCGGTTGAAATATTACACCAAATATACACAAAAGGATACATTAAAAATGATGTTTGATTTGTTTGTAGAAAGTGTATAGGTATAATTTGAACGTGTTCTCTTCACGGTTCAATGGGCGACTCAACGGTGGATTTTATGATCATAACCCGCCAACCAAACTGAGATTTATGGATATAATAAATGACTTTTTCTAACAAAAGAACCATTGGATGTCTTTGTTGGACACTTGGGAAGCCCTCAGCAGATGTTCTTCGAAAGGTAAGGGATTTTATATTAGTGATTTTATGCGTTTTTTGAGACCCGCGTTGGTTATGGATTTATGCTAATGCATAAAATATGAGAGGAGCTATCATCAAACAATCAAATATTGTGCTTTCGCCGTAAAGCCTTTTTGAAATCTGACAACGCTGTGATATTGCCAAGAATCAGAGCTTTTGATGACTATGCAACACTTGTATATTGATGAATGTTTAATAATTCAACTTTTGGATTTTGAATTTGGCGCCTCACATTTCACCGGGTAGTGTCGGGAGCGCAAGCGCCCCACTGCTCCCTAAGTAATTAAACATATTCTACAGAACCGCTCGACCGATCGGCACCAAATCTGGTACATATCATGTATAAATGCACATCTTCAAACTGACTATTTTCCAAGACTCTAACTGAAACAATATGGCCGCTATAGGCCAATAAGCTTGCATGAATGTGGTTTCCTGTCCAACAGCGCCACAATGTGGCCAAACTCAACCATACTTTACAGGTTAGCTAGAATCATATGCTTGAGCATGTGTGCCAAATTTCATCACTGAGTCAAACAAATCAAGATATTTGAAAATGTGTCCGTTATAGCGCCATCCTGTGTTCAATATGAATGTGCTTGCATATGTTGAGTCTTCACAGTGTTTGGAGAATGTGTACCAAGTTTTGTTATAATACGAACTGACATTTATATGCATTTATGTGACAGACCACGCCCACATTCATGTTTATTGGTCAGTTTCGGCCATATTGTTTGACATACTTGCCTGGATTTTAGTGAGTTTACGGACCTTGGTCCATAGATGCAATATACCATGTTTCGTGAAAATCAGTCACGGACCTTGGTCCATAGATGCAATATACCAAGTTTCGTGAAAATCAGTCATTCGGTGCCAGAGTGTTCCATCATTCCATCAAAATCAGTCATTCAGTGCCAGAGTGTTCCATCCATCAAAATCCATTATAGCGGACCTCGTTGTTCTTGAGGCAAATTTGTTCCTTGAGAGGAGAGGGACCTAGGTACCATATTTATTGACTCTAGGTCACACAGGGTGAGGGGTTAGCATTAGCAAGTTAGCATGTTCAATCGCTTGTTATAGCGCCACCATGTGGCCAATTGGCATGGCATTGCATGGGAGGGTGTGGTCTTTGGCACTTTACTATCATGCCAAGTTGCGCTGTCCTAGGCCTCACCATCTCAAAGGAATTTTCATGTTATCTTACATGGTAGAAGAATCCGGTAAAATAATAATAATAATAATTAACGCCAACGAATACAATAGGGTTTCACCAGTACGCTGATGAACCCATAATTATTAAAAGTAGCGTGTGAGTGAGAGTGTGTGAGAATAACAAAAAGATGTGAAGACAAGGTGACCAAAAAG
The DNA here is from genome assembly GCA_030435695.1 of Brachymystax lenok tsinlingensis. Classification (NCBI taxonomy): domain Eukaryota; kingdom Metazoa; phylum Chordata; class Actinopteri; order Salmoniformes; family Salmonidae; genus Brachymystax; species Brachymystax lenok. The sequence goes on along the minus strand of CM059807.1, from coordinate 45,961,389 downwards.
AGACACCAACAAGATTTAACAGTGTGTAAATGTGTGTGATGAGATAAATTACTGTATGAACCATTGGTGATAACATGACTGACCTGAGTGACATTTCTACACTAAGCATCTACCTAATTCATTATGTGATGGTATCTGAAAATTTTATCTACCGTTGTCACGATAGAAACATTTTACTAACGATGCGATACCAGGCCAAGTATCGTGATACCACGTGGGAAAAATTCAGTATCCTGTTCACCCCGGACACTTGTTCCCTTTTTCTAAATGTTATCTGCATGTGCTACACAAAAAACTTGTCACTGATATTTACACTTCTACTCAATACACACGTATTGCATTTAACTTCACAGTGTTCTCTGTATAATATAATACTGCATACAATGGATAATATGATCATATTTGCAAAGGCCTACCTGTGATTTGGCTGGAGGAATGGGAAGAAGGAATATACATGCATAATGATCTGCATGTCATTGTGGCAGTAAGGGGAAAATCACTGCATTAAACCTACTCTTCAGTTAACACAGACACACAGACTCTCTCTCTCTCTCCCTCTCTCTCATAAACACACACCACTCTCTCTACCACAAACATACACACACTGCTCCCAACTTTAAAAACAGAATGCACCAGAAAGAGAAAGATTGTTGATACAGTTAGGCTAATATGAATCCTACCTTTGAAGGACATCTCATGTGTAGCAGACCCCTTTTCCTTCTCCCTGTGCCAATCAAATGTGCCTAGACCTATTGTCAAGTTACAAGGTTGTTAGCTAGCTGACATGACTGAACAACGTTTGTTATCAAACCAATAAATCGCACAGGAAGAAAAAAAGGTATTTAACTGTTTGAGCTAGACAAGCTGTTTTCTTTGCTGTAAAGCTGCAAGCATGCCTGCCGCGAAGCCTCTCTGGCACTGCTGCATGATTGCGAACTTGCAAAGCTTATACTCAGACTTGGCTGTGCTCTTGGTTATATCAGGATGACATTATATACCATGTATTGAAGGGTTCTGACTTCTAAACTTGAAATATGAAATATCCTTGTTCATGGTACTGCGGGAGAGATGGCAATGCAGAATGTTTACATTCTGTCAGAACATGTTGTTAGACATCAAGTATCCTATGAAAAGGAGAAGGGCCACAGTCTGGTACAAGTCAACAGGACAGCCGTGAGTCTGTCAGGCAACAGAGATGTATTGGCTGGAGACTCAGCATAGGAGGAAGGTTTAAATACTAGTGCTTGTGTGAATATTTCTTTATCTGTTTAGCGTTCTGACCCATTGGGTAAATAAACTTGGTTTGAGCTTTTCCTTGTTGTCCAGTCTAAATAAACAGAGTGAAAGCTAAACAGTTGGCGTTGTCGGCAGGATTCACCACAATTTATAGTTGAACCGGAGAGTCCAAATCAGTAGAGCAGGAGCCGGCAAAACAAACAAGGTAGGCACAGTTCCTTACACCTGTTACCATTCATTTTGACATCTTGGGGAGATGAGAATTGTAGGCTGAATGCGTACCTAGAAAGCCTGCGCTTATTCAGAAGTCCCATTGTGTTACGGCTGGTCATAGATAAAGGGTAGTCCCGGTGGAGGGTAAGTCCTGAACAGGGTGGTCTTGTGGAGGGTAAATCCCTAGTGTAGTGGTTTATCGGCCAGACCCGTAAGGAGGGACAACAGTCCCAGCCGCAGGCAGAGACAGCAAGGGTGGTTCGTTGCTCCAGTGCCTTTCCGTTCACCTTCACACTCCTGGGCCAGACTACACTCAATCATAGGACCTACTGAAGAGATGAGTCTTCAATAAAGACTTAAAGGTTGAGACCGAGTCTGCGTCTCTCACATGGATAGGCAGACCATTCCATAAAAATGTAGCTTTATAAGAGAAAGCCCTGCCTTCAGCTGTTTGCTTAGAAATTCTAAGGACGGTAAGGAGGCCTGCGTCTTGTGAACCTAGCGTATGTGTAGGTATGTACGGCAGGACCAAATCGGAAAGATAGGTAGGAGCAAGCCCATGTAATGCTGTAGGTTAGCAGTAAAACCTTGAAATCAGCCCTTGCCTTAACAGGAAGCCAGTGTAGAGAGGCTAGCACTGGAGTAATATGAACATTTTTTGGGGTTCTATTCAAGATTCTAGCAGCCGTGTTTAGCACTAACTGAAGTTTATTTAGTGCTTTATCCGGGTAGCCGGAAAGTAAAGCATTGCAGTAGTGCTTTTACACCTGCATTGCTTGCTGTTTGGGGTTTTAGGCTGGGTTTCTGTACAGCACTCTGTGACATCAGCTGATGTAAGAAGGGTTTTATAAATACATTTTATTTGATTTCATGGGGTCTAAAACCAGATTGAAGCGTTTCGTATACATTGTTTGTCTTCAGGAAGGCAGTGAGTTGCTACGTAACAGATTTTTCATTTTTTTTTGAGAGGAATGGAAGATTCGATATAGGCTGATAGTTTTATATATTTTCTGGGTCAAGGTTTGGACCCAAGGTCAGAACAGTTGATTGTCTGAGGACCGCGCCCCATGTACTTCCCCCATTAGCATAATAATAAAACCAGTGCGGGTGTCATAAAACACATAAAAAGAGCTAAAATAAATCACTTACCTTTGAAGATCTTCTGCTGAGGGCAATCCAAAGTGTCCAAGCAAGACATCCAATGTTCCTTTTGTTAGAAAAAGTCTCTCTTTATATCCATAAAGCTCAGTTTGGTTGGCGCGTTCTGTTCAGAAAATTTACCGTCCACCCGTCCCATTATACAAGACATATAGAGCGTTCAAAATATACCTATAAACTTTGTCCAAACAAATCAAACCACATTTCTAATCGATCCTTATGTACACTATTATGTATATTAAGTATTATATTTCACACAGATAATACCCTGGGCGATAGAAAAAAATGAAACCGAGGTGCGCGCTCCCGGGTCTCGTTCGCCACAGACAGAAATTACTTCATCACTCGACTTGCAAAAACGTCCTGTATTCCTCTAGTTTTCAAGGTAAACACTTCAAGCCTTTTTCTAAAGACGGTTGGCATCTAGTGGAAGCCATAGGTACTGCAACCTGGGTTCTGGACTAAAGCATGTCCTATAGCAACCCATTGGAAAAGTAGGCATGTCACAAAATCAGATTTTCTTTGATGGATTTTGCTTGGGTTTTTGCCTGCCATTTCAGTTCTGTTATACTCACAGACATTATCTTAACAGTTTTAGAAACTTCAGAGTGTTTCCTATCCAATACTACTAATTATGTGCATATCCTAGTTTCTGGGCCTAAGTACCAGGCATTTTACTTTGGGCATGCCAGAATCTCCAAAACTCCGTACACTGCCCACTAGCCCGTAGAGGTTAGTGAAAGTAAAGTCACGACACTAGCATCCCATTGGCATAGAACAGTACGGATGGACGGGTCTTTCCCCAGATTTATTCACATTAAGGGTGGTGTGAAATTATTAAACATGTATTTTCTCTCTTCCCTGTTCAAGTCAATATGTTTCTAAGGGTTGTGGAACATGAGAGTGATCATTGTTCCAGAGGAGGGAATGTTGGAAATTGACTAATTGACTTGAGCATGTTTTAGTAGTGACTAATGTGTTATGGGTTAGATGGAATAATTTATGTGCGAATCTATTTGTGGCCAGAGGCAAGGTACATATCTATGTTTGAGACAGAATGTTTGCATAAGGGTGTTAATTGCAGAGTCTGGCAGGACCGACATCAGTGTATTATGTGGAGTCGCAAAAAACCAAGGCATTAACATTATTAGGGAATTGGGAGAGCGGAACGGAATGTGACTGGGACGGAGATCTGTGTGACTCAGAAATTAAGGAAGGGAAGTTCGCTGTAATAATAGCATCACATCTCCTGCAGTGTGTGATTAAGAAACATGTGACTCAGAGTTTTGTTAGGTTGGATACTCTTCCAACGCCACTAATCTCTCCCCCCATGTCTAACAGCCAGCAAACACTTGACATATATATCTTCCAGAAGATTGGGACCGAGTGACGGTAAACGGAAAGTGTCAGAAGGTGGCTGCTTATCAACCGTTGGAACCCAAAGTTTACACTGTAATGAGGGTGTTCACAAAGGGGTGGGGTGTAGATCGGCCTTGGGATGAGCAATGTTTACCTAACCTGAGCACAGGAAAGTATTATCCACAGGTACCGACTGTAGCGGAAGACAGGTTATTGGAAATGTTGGTGGCTACGAAGTCAGGTATGAGTTGGTTGACAGGTTAGGGAGGATCTGAAAGGGTCAGTCCTAGATCTATCAGTGAACCACGATGACAATAGGAGAGCAAGAGACAGATTCCATGCAATAGCTATTCTCATGGCAGTCGCTGTAGGGACAGTAACTGAAGGAGCAGTAGTAGTAGCAAAGGATGCTATAGTAACAGCATGGAACTGGACTACGGCACAAATGAGGGGTATTGTGATGTATGCGTCATGGGCAGTGTTAGTAGTAGGAGGGGTTACTTTGGTAGCATTGTTGAATCATATAGTTGAAGTCGGAAGTTTACATACACCTTAGCCAAATACATTTAAACTCAGTTTTCACAATTCCTGACATTTAATCCTAGTAAAAATTCCCTGTTTTACATCAGTTAGGATCACCACTTTATTTTAAGAATGTGAAATGTCAGAATAATAGTAGAGAGAATGATTTATTTCAGCTTTTATTTCTTTCATCACATTCCCAGTGGGTCAGAAGTTTACATACACTCTATTAGTATTTGGTAGCATTTCCATTAACCGACTCAAGCTCACCCTCTTCCTACCGCCCTCTCTCTCTAAGACCTCCTCTGCCTCTCTTTTCCCCTCCATTCCTCCTCCGTATTCCAAGTACACGTCTCCTTATGATAATACTGCACTTCTCCTGACATAAATCTTGTTCTTGCCTTTAAAAAGGGACGCCATTTAACCGGCTGTTACAATCTCCGTACAATCAGCCCTGTCCCCTGTTTCTGCTAGCTAGCTTGCCAACTAGGTCCACGTCCAAAAAGTATGACGTAGCCTCTTCCTCCTCATTTGTTCTTCTTCTTTAGGATTTAGTTGGCGGATCGCATCCAACTTTTAGCTGCATACACCGTCAGCTACTGTACTGTTGTGTGAGGCCATTCACGGCCTACCAACATTTAATTCTTGATACGGTAATTCCAAATTACCGTATTAGCCCTCTCTAAAAAAAACACCACCCCATTCCACTATCTAATCCTAATCTGGACCAACGGTCTCAGAGGACAGAACACTACCACTCGACACCGTCCTGCAAATCTTCTGCAGTAAAACCTCGCAATCCCAAGTACTTCTCTGTAGCTGCCACCACAACCTCTATTTTCTGTGACTTATGTTCCATTTCTGCAGTACAGTTGACAACCATGGCTATGAATGCTAAGAAACCCACCTTACTGAAGCAGAGGCCGGTCACGACCTGTCTATACCACTATATTGTCTTAACTAACCCTGAATTTCTAACAAAATAAAAATTCCCTACAAACATCACTATTCCCATCACCCCCACCCCAAAAACTATCCAATCCCCATTCCCGTCCAACCTCTCTGACCTTGTCAAACAACCTCTCCCTTGCTGTCATACATTTCACAAAATAATAATACATGTTCAACCATTTCCACCAGAGAAGGAAGGGGAAGACCAAAAAGGAAAATAGTGAAACATTTAAGATAAAACTATACTAAATATATTCACGTCACCAAATAATTTATTAAAACATTGTTTTGCAATGAAGGTCCACAGTAGTCTCAACAGAACTATGTAGGGTAGCACAATGGTGTAGCCGGAGGACAGCTAGCTTCCACCCTCCTCTGGGTACATTGACTTCAATACAAAACCTAGGAGTCTCATGGTTCTCACCCCCTTCCATAGACTTACACAGTAATTATGACAACTTCTGGACGTCCTTCAACCAATCAGAGCTCTTACAGCATGAACTGACATGTTGTCCACCCAATCAAAGAATCAGAGAATTAATCTAGTACTGAAGGCATAAGCTACAACTAGCTAGCACTGCAGTGCATAAAACGGGGTGAGTAGTTGACTCAAAGAGTGAAAAAAATAATTGTTGAACAGTTTGAACAAATGTCGCCGCCCGGACCAACCCGCACCGCGTCCCTGTGGTCGTCCTCGAGGCCGGTGTCATCCCGCTGCTGGTGCAGCGCGTCAGGGGGGGTACTTTATAGGATCCCCCCAGTAATGCTGCTTATTCTGTTCACCAGTTCCGGAGGTCGACGTCACCGGCCTTCTAGGCTGCACTGAACTTTGTCATTACGCACACCTGGTTACAATTCCTCACTGATTGTATTTGTATAAATGTGCCCTTTGTTTCCCCATTGGGCTGTTGATTATTGTTCCCATGTCCGTTAGTTGTGTGAGTACCTATGCGTTGTCTCAGCCTGTGCTGTGTGTTTTGTGCATTGTGTATTACGGGTCTCTTCCCGTGTCGTTCTTTGAGGTTTACCCTCGCTCTTTTGTTTGGGTACATCCCAGTGTTTTGTGTACGTGTTTGTTTTGAGTGTATTAAAAACCCTGATGATGTATACCTGCGCCTGTCTCCAAATCCTTTACACCAGCGTGACACATAGTCATCTTCGTATGCACCTGCGCAAGGCAGTACCAAAAAAGTTGGAAGAGGCAATTAGCATTGCTACAGAGCTTGATCAGACAAGGCAGCTAGAATTGCTGGAAAGCAAAGATACTGCACAATACAAAGGGAACATGTGTGGGACAAGTTGGAGACAATGTCAGAGTTCCAAAAGAGATGTTTGAGTCATTGTGTGAGAGCGTTGCACAGTTGCGGACCAAGGTGCAGTATCTGGCCGCGAGGCAGCCACATCAGAAGACATACCAAAGCAGCAGAGCGTTTCCAGGGTCTTCTACAGTAGCAACGACGGACACGGCGGGAGGATACAGACCGGACCAGGGGAGAGGGAGAGCTAGGTTCCACGGGAGCGACAGAGAACGACCTACGTCGACCAATAGCAGGGCCTGCTGGCACTGTGGTTGCAATGGTCCTTACATAGAAAAGGACAGCGCAGCATCGGTTTAAACTACATGCACATCTGACCAGTCCACAGCGAGGATTACTTCAAGTGTTGTGGGGACTGGAGTGCAAACTTGCTCACTTCGAGTGCGAGGTCATGGTGGACTCGGGGGCCCAGGTTTCCATGGTACACGAACAGGTATGGATAAATGCTACTGGAGGTAAGAGTGGTACACTGCAACCATACCACAGCACAGTTAAAGTAGCAAATGAACAGTTTCTCGTAGTCCTATGGAGCTGATCCATAGTCATGAACATTGACGGTTTGAATCTGACCTGCGATTTTGTAGTCGTAGCGACGCAGACCAGTGTGCACTGATAGGGACAGACTTTCTGGTAAAATACGGGGCTGTACTTTATTTAAGAAAGAAAACGTGTTTTGGGGAATCAGATTCCGTTGATTTTCAGGGGAGGGTCAGGGGGAGTGTGAAAAGTGGTGGTGATGAATGACAGGATTATCCCCTTCAGAAGTGAAATGTTTATAACTGGTAAAGTTGAGGGGACAGTAAACAATGACAAAAAAATGGGCACCCCCACAGCTTACACACACAACTTTCCCCAACGATACTACACATTCCTTAGTCACATGTCCTCCTGCACACTTCTCACATCTGGGAATCTCCCTCCTTCACACTGCTGCAACATGGCCATAAGCTTGGCACCTGAAACACCATAGTCTTTTTGGAACAAAAGCTCTCATGGGATAACTAACACATCCTAACTTGACTTGTCTTCTTCTTCTTCTTTGAGTTTTTATTGGCGGATCGTAACCAACCTACTGTACTGGAGTGTGACAGCTTACAAAAAAAAACAATGAGGTTCTTCTTGAGCCCTGTGTTAAAGTCACTGATACAAGTAACCTGTTTGGTAGCATGTAGTGTTGCAGCTCAGTGAAGGGGAAACAGCCAGTGCGTGTGATGAACAGAACTCCGGAATCACAGTTACTGAGGGCGGACACTGAACCGGGGGGTTTCTCTATCTGGGAGAAGGGTAGTGAAGACACTACCGTTGCTAGCCTACAGAATTCTAACCAGCCACCATACTCTCCCACCACAGCAAAGTGGGATGTAGAACTGTGCAATAACTGGACACAGATTGCAGCCAGCTAACTGAGGTGCAGCTGAGAGGTGTAAAGGAAATGGTGGGAGGGTATGTGGGAGTGTTTAGCACTGGTGATTTTGACTTGGTTTGCACAAAACTAGTCCAGCATAGGACTGACACATGCTGGGACACCAGGCCTATCAAACAAGCATTGAGGAGGGTGCCTGTTCATCTGCAAGCAGAGTTTGACAAGCATTTGCAGGACATGTTAGAAAGGGGAATAGTTAACCCATCCAGCAGTCCATGGGCAGCACCAGTGGTGTTAATAAGAAAGCAGGACGGCTCAATCAGGTTCTCTGGGGATTACAGAAGGTTAAAAGAGAACACTGTTAAAGATGCTTATCCACTTCCTAGGATTGGTGAGACCTTGGACTCACTTGCCGGTGCTCAGTGGTTTTCCACGATAGACTTAACCAGTGGGTACTGGCAAGTCGGGATGCACCCAGTGGATCGTTGCAAAACGACAAAGAGAGGGTTTTTTTTTTGAATTCCAGGTCACGGGGTTTGGGTTGAGAAATGCTCCAAGCAGCTTCCAGCGTCTCATGGACCTGGCTTTGGCTGATTTACAGTGGACAACATGTTTGGTGTACTCAGACAACATCATAGTGTTTGGTCGTACATTCCAAGAGCATATGAAGCGTTTAGACAACATTTTCAGCATATTGGAGCAGGCAGGACTTAAGGTGGAGCCATCAAGTGCCATTGGTTCAAGTCGCAGGTGAGCTACCTGGGACACATCATCTCGGCTGAGGGAGTGTTCACTGACTCCATTAAAACAGAAACAGTCAGGTCATGGCTTAGCCCCAAGTCACTGACAGAGGCAAAAAAGCTTTTTAGGCCTGTCGTCAACCTACAGGAGGATCATACCAGATTTGCAGCTATGGCGGAGACTTTGTACAGATTGACAGATAAGGGGAAAATGTTGGGAAAATGAGTGGAATGCAGCAGGTGAACTGGTCTTTAATTAAATAAAGTCCAAGCTTACCACATCGACCATACTGGCTTTCCCGGACCCAAATCTAGATTTCATGATGGATACCGACGCATGTGACACAGGCATAGGGGCAGTCCTCTCCCAGACACACAAGGGTAGAGAGAGAGAGTAGTGGCATATGGCATTCGGGTACTGTCAAAACAGGAGAGGAAGTATTCAACTACCAAGAAGGAGCTTCTTGCTGTGGTAGTGTTTCTTAAACATTTCAGACACTTTTTGCTGGAGAGGAAATTTCTACTGAGAACTGATCACAGCTCACTGCGGTGGCTAAGTAACTTCAAACAACCTGAGGGACAGTTGGCTAGATGGTTAGATAAACTGGATCCGTTTGACTATGATATTGCACAGTAATGCAGATGGTGTGTCACGCAGACACACACAGACAGAGCGTGTGGACACAGCCGTCTCACAGGAGGTCACTGTCAATCTGAGAGCCAATGTAAACAAGCCTCAGGATGTCACTATTGAGCCTGTAGTTGGAGCTCAAACAAGCCAGGCAGTACCTAAAAATGCAGCTTTCCTTTTGGAAGCACAGGATAGAGACCCATTGATCTCCCATTTAAAGCAGAGCAGAGCTCCCTGTGGAGTTGCAATTGGAGCCAAAGTTCAGACCTTTCAAGCAAGTGTGGAGTGCATTACATGTGAAGAATGGGGTGTTATGACTTGAGAGTCAAAACTATGAGACAGATGACACCATCTGGAGAGGGGTTGTACCAGATGAGTTCGTACATGAGAGACTTACCTTTATCCACATTGATAGAACAGGAGGCCATTTAGGAGTTGAAAACTCTCAGGTAAAATTAGAGCAAGGTTTTATTGGCCAGGCTGGCAGAGAGCCATAAAGCAGTGGTGTAAGGACTGCGTGGCATGCAAGTTACAGGGTCAAGCCCCCCAGAGCACCAATGACAAAATCTACTCTTTTTAGAGAGATGTGCAATTTTTTACAAATGAACAAAACACAAACCACTCCGTACAACCCACAATCAGATGGTTTAGTGGAAAGAATGAACAGAACTCTGATCAATATGCTGTCACTTTTTTGTTGATGACAATCAAAGAAATTGGGATGAGATACTCCCATGTGTGATGATGGCATACAGAAGTAGTGTTCAATCTTCCATGGGGTTCACACCATACAGGGCGTTGTTTGGTACTGTGGTTGATGTGGTTATGGGAACACAACAAAATGAAGGGAAACATTATGTTGCTCAGTGTGTGCATAAGGTGCAAGGGTATTTAAGTACTGTAAGGATAGAAATCACCTAAAAGCCACAGGTAAACAAAAGCAATACTGTGATGTAAAGGTGACACCCCAGAGGTATGAGGAAAATGAACATGTGTGGCTTAGAGACTACCACAGGAAAAAGGGGTTGTCACCCAAACTGAGAAAGAAATTCAAGGGTCCTTTCAAAATTGCAAAGAAACTGTCAGAGGTGCTGTATGTAGTACAGTGTAATGGACTTTACCATGCCGTGGTACACTACAACAGGCTCAAACCTTACTTTGGGGTTGTTTCAGAGCATGAGGTCACTGGCATGGAACAAAAGACTGAGTTGAGCACTGACTCATTTGTGCCTGGTCAGACATACTATCCCTCAAGGAAACAGGGTGCTCTGAGGAAAAAGCAACCAACTAGGTTACCCTTCAGGAGAAGGGTGGGGGGACATTGTGAGACTAGGGGCTCCCGAGTGGGGCAGCGGTCTAAGTGCTAGAGGTGTCACTACAGAGACCCTGGTTTGATTCCAGGTTGCATCACAACTGGCTGTGATTGGGAGTCCCAAAGGGCAGCACACGATTTTCCCATCGTCGTCTGGGTCTGGCCGTCCTTGTAAATAAGTTTTTTTTTTTTTTACTGACTTGCCTAGGTAAATAAAGCTTAAATAAAAAAATATAAAAAAATTAAATTATTGTGGGCTCCAAGGGATATTAATGCCTCAGTGGAACGGGAACTGGACACTGTCAGGACTGAAAGACTCATACGACGCAAACTGACGTGAACACTGAGTTGCCGTGTGCACCTCCAAGAGAAAGTGTCTTCTTTGAGATGGGTCAAGCACCTGAGTCAAATGCAGCAGAAGATCACATGGGTCAGGGGGGTAGACCCCAAAGAACTATTAGGAGGCCTGTTTGGCAAGAAGGTTTTGTGTTGAACACGGTCAATGCATTCTGAATGTGTTTAGTTACTGTACACTTCTCATAGGGTATTTTGTGTGTGTTTATCCAGGTTATTAAACACAGGGTGTGTTCAGTTTAAGAAGGGGGTCATGTAATGTTTTACACATTCAAAAGTATCTCAGCCTATCACACAATGTTATGCAAATGATTTGCTGTATGTGAGGATGCGGGAGGCATGCTGAGGGAGAATTTTTGGGAAGGCTTTTTGTGCGGCTGGTCAGTGCTGGGGTGCATTGTCTGTTCATCCAAATAAACTATCAACTTGATTATTCCAGTGTCCTAGACTGTTTACGCTAGTCAACAAACAACGTACGAGTTTCAGTGGCCTTACAGGTTCGTTACACTAGTTTAGCATACTCAAACACCCGACTCAAACAGAGGGATGCTACAGTGAGGGAAAAAAGTATTTGATCCCCTGCTGATTTTGTATGTTTGCCCACTGACAAAGAAATGATCAGTCTATAATTTTAATCTTAGGTTTATTTGAACAATGAGAGACAGAATAACAACAAAAAAATCCAGAAAAACATGTGAAAAATGTTATAAATGGAATTGCATTTTAATGAGGGAAATAAGTATTTGACCCCCTCTCAATCAGAAAGATTTCTGGCTCCCAGGTGTCTTTTATACAGGTAACGAGCTGAGATTAGGAGCACACTCTTAAAGGGAGTGCTCCTAATCTCAGTTTGTTACCTGTATAAAAGACACCTGTCCACAGAAGCAATCAATCAATCAGATTCCAAACTCTCCACCATGGCCAAGACCAAAGAGCTCTCCAAGGATGTCAGGGACAAGATTGTAGACCTACACAAGGCTGGAATGGGCTACAAGACCATCGCTAAGCAGCTTGGTGAGAAGGTGACAACAGTTGGTGCGATTATTCGCAAATGGAAGAAACACAAAAGAACTGTCAATCTCCCTTGGCCTGGGGCTCCATGCCAGATCTCTCCTCGTGGAGTTGCAATGATCATGAGAACGGTGAGGAATCAGCCCAGAACTACACGGGAGGATCTTGTCAATGATCTCAAGGCAGCTGGGACCATAGTCACCAAGAAAACAATTGGTAACACACTACGCCGTGAAGGACTGAAATCTTGTAGCACCCGCAAGGTCCCCCTGCTCAAGAAAGCACATTTACATGCCCGTCTGAAGTTTGCCAATGAACATCTGAATGATTCAGAGGACATCTGGTTGAAAGCGTTGTGGTCAGATGAGACCAAAATGGAGCTCTTTGGCATCAACTCAACTCACCGTGTTTGGAGGAGGAGGAATGCTGCCTGTGACCCCAAGAACACCATGCCCACCGTCAAACATGGAGGTGGAAACATTATGCTTTGGGGGTGTTTTTCTGCTAAGGGGACAGGACAACTTCACCGCATCAAAGGGACGATGGACGGGGCCATGTACCGTCAAATCTTGGGTGAGAACCTCCTTCCCTCAGCCAGGGCATTGAAAATGGGTCGTGGATGGGTATTCCAGCATGACAATGATCCAAAACACATGGCCAAGGCAACAAAGGAGTGGCTCAAGAAGAAGCACATTAAGGTCCTGGAGTGGCCTAGCCAGTCTCCAGACCTTAATCCCATAGAAAATCTGTGGAGGGAGCTGAATGTTAGAGTTGCCAAACGTCAGCCTCGAAACCTTAATGACTTGGAGAAGATCTGCAAAGAGGAGTGGGACAAAATCCCTCCTGAGATGTGTGCTAACCTGGTGGCCAACTGCAAGAAATGTCTGACCTCTGTGATTGCCAACAAGGGTTTTGCCACCAAGTACTAAGTCATGTTTTGCAGAGGGGTCAAATACTTATTTCCCTCATTAAAATGCAATTCTATTTCTAACATTTTTCCATTTGATTAGATGTTCAGGAGTCTCAAGGCTTTGGGGTAGAAGCTGTTTAGAAGCCTCTTGGACCTAGACTTGGTGCTCCGGTACCGCTTGCCGTGCGGTAGCAGAGAGAACAGTATATGACTAGGGTGGCTGGAGTCTTTGACAATTTTTAGGGCCTTCCTCTGACATTGCCTGGTATAGAGGTCCTGGATGGCAGGAAGCTTGGCCCTGGTGATGTACTGGGCCGTACACACTACCCTCTTTAGTGCCTTGCGGTCAGAGGCTGAGCAGTTGTCATACCAGGCAGTGATGCAACTCATCAGGATGCTCTCGATGGTGCAGATGTAAAACCTTTTGAGGATCTGAGGACCCATGTCAAATCTTTTCAGTCTCCTGAGGGGGAATAGATTTTGTCACGACTGTCTTGGTGTGTTTGGACCATGGTAGTTTGTTGGTGATGTGGATACCAAGGCTCTCAACCAGCTCCACTACAGCCCCGTCGATGAGAATGGGGGCGTGCTTGGTCCTCTTCTTCTTGTAGTCCACAATCATCTCCTTTGTCTTGATCACGCTGAGGGAGAGGTTGTTGCCATTGCACCACACGGTCAGGTCTCTGATCTCCTCTCTATAGGCTGTCTCGTCATTGTTGGTGATCAGGCCTACCACTGTTGTGTCATCGGAAAACTTAATGATGGTGGTGGAGTCATGCCTGGCCGAGTCACGTGGAATTTTATTGCGGTCATGACTCATGACTGCCAGTGTGGTGATTATATGGTCACGGTAATATGGTCACCGCAACAGCACTAGTCTCTACTCCTTTCACCATTATTTCTTCAACTTCACTCCTTTCTTCCCCTCTTCTCACCGCCTCCGCATAGAAGACATGCTGGACAGCCCATATTCTTACCACCTCCGTCTCCTTCACCCAAACAGGACACTTCAGGTGAATGTTCACCACCACAATTGCAGCATTTAGGCTCAGCTGGCAAACGATACCCCTCCCGTCTACATACACTTGACACATTACCAAATATTTTGCATTCATTACACTGTATCAGTTTGGGCATGAAGGCTTTCACAGGGTATCTTATAAAACCTAAATACAGGTGAGAAGGGAGAGACTCTTCATGAAAAACAATAGAATGGATGGAGTAGGCTTCCTCACTCCATCCACCATGCAGGTCAGTTGTTGTGCACCAACCTCTTGACCCAATTCTTCACGTAAACTCAGCAAAAAAAAAAGAAGCAGATCTTCATTGTAAAGGGTTTAAACACTGTTTCCCATGCTTGTTCAATGAACTATAAACAATTAATGAACATGCACCTGTGGAACAGTCGTTAACAGCTAACAGCTTACAGACGGTATGCAATTAAGATCACAGTTATGAAAACCTATTACACTAAAGAGGCCTTTCTACTGACTCTGAAAAACACCAAAAGAAAGATGACCAGGTCCCTGCGTGAACGTGCCTTAGGCATGCTGCAAGGAGGCATGAGGACTGCAGATGTGGCCAGGGCAATAAATTGCAATGTCCGCACTGTGAGACGCCTAAGACAGCGCTACAGTGAGACAGGACGGACAGCTGATCATCCTCGCAGTGGCAGACCACGTGTAACAACACCTGCACAGGATTGGTACATCCGAACATTACACCTGCGGGACAGGTACAGAATGGCAACAACAACTGCCCAGGTTACACCAGGAAGGCACAATCCCTCCATCAGTGCTCAGACAACATCGATCCAAAACTCATACTCCAACCAAGAACTAATCAGAATTAGGCTTGGATTTACTACATTCTATTGATGTTATGTTTGATACCTGACCTCCGAGGCATGCGTCGAAATCCCTAATCTTTGAAGCAGTGTGCCCATGTGTGTTTCTACTTTATCAGAAGTACGTCATCAATGAAGTCTGAAACTTCATTTGATCATGTGCTTTTCAAACCGTGTGTTGCAAAATGTGAGATCCCACAGATTTCACCGTTGTTCCGGTGCTTTTCTCGATTCCAAGCTGCTTTCAAACACCGACCTCTACTGGACACCATACTTGCAAATATAGTTAGGATTTCGTACATACATTTTTAATTAACGGGTAAAGGAGGGAACTATGGAACATTCAGGGATGTGAGGGTATTGGCTATCTGCGCTGTTGTTCAAATATTTTTATTTCTTTAGTTTAGTATAAACTTCTGTCTTAAGAATCCAAAATAATGCAATAGATTCAGTTTTTGAAAAATTGACAACTTACAAACAAGTGAAGCATGATGGAAAATGTTTACCTTGCATTCCAACTGATTATAGGCTACTAAAGCCAACAATTTACCGCTGCACCACGTTGTTATAATGAAAACAATGTAGAAAAAATACATCCATCTGATAACCACATGATGCAGATGTCACTAATGTGAATTTTGAACAGATAAGGAAGCTCTGAGTAATTAACTGTTTTTCGGCACAATTTGGTGAAAGGGCGGAAGCCTTCAAAAAGCCTCGGTTTCCCATCACTACTAGATTCCACTACCACTTTACTTCTCTTATTTCCTTTTGCATTCACCACTGAAGTCCAATTGTTCTCACTCTCATCTCCACTCGACACGTCATCTGATTCAAACATAACATGCGTTTCCCCCATTTTCTCCATCACGCATAGCAGTTCCCACAACCCGTTTCTTGTCTTCTTCGTCTTTAGGATTAATGGCGAACTACATGCAAAAAGGTGTATTGTTGCCACCAACTTGCCGGGTGTGAAAGAAAATTAACAATCCACATAAACTACTAAATCATTTTCACAAAATGTATATTATATATTCCTGCTCCTTCACTCATTCGAAACCTCAAATCCCCTGCTCAGACTCTGGGGCCTGAGAGGGTGGGACCACACGAGTCAGTAGTCAAAGGTGTGTTCACACTGCACAGAGGCCCAGCCCTACTTCCCACGGCTATGGTTGCATGTCCTGTAAAAACTATAACACAGCTCAAAACCATACAGAATCTGGGAATAATGTGTACATTACTGTTTAGACAATTTGTAGAAGACCGGTAGCTACATTTTGAAGTGTGGCATTTTGATTCAAGTGGGAAGCCAATGCGGTAAGTGTAACACAACACTTTTTTTGTTTATCATGCTGAAATCAGTAGAACAGGGGGCAAATGTTTTGTGTGTAGCCCTCTTTAAACTAACACTATTCAAAGGCCAGATGGAATTAGTGTATATATGGTTGGTTAGATGAGAATTTGTAGAAGGCTTCTATCTAGGCCATATTTTGGAATGGCGGATGTTGATTTCGGGAGGCTGCCATCACGGGAAAAGGGAACTAACAACTTTTTCTGTTAGCTAACATCAATGAATCACAACCCACCATATGATATCAACAGTGACAACGGTTGGCTGCTATTTAAGAGGTAGTTTAACTTTCAAATCTGTGTATTGGTGTGTGGCCAGCGACTTCTATAAAGACTGTCCGGAATTATCAGTTCCATTTCAGAAAGAAAATGATAGCTGCTTCTACAGTGCATTCGGAAAGTATTCAGACCCCTTTTTCCACATTGTGCTACGTTACAGCCTTATTCTAAAATGTATTAAATAAAAAATGTCTCTCATCAATCCACACACAAGCCCATAACAACAAAGTGAAAACAGGTTTTTTGAAATGTATTAAAAATAAAAACAGAAATACCTTATTTACATACTGTAAGTATTCAGGCCTGTCACAGGCTGGGCTCGAACTCGGGTCTCAGATGTGGAGAGTTGGGTGTTCTACCCCCTTAGCCAGAGAGGAGGTATAGTTGGACCCAAACGAAACACTCAAGGCAATACTCCAGGCAAAGTAGATTTAATTTAAAGAAGGGTTCTTTGCAAGTCAAAAATAATCCAACAAAAGTTCTTCTCAGAAAGAGGTAGACTAACGGAGATAAAGTAAACAAAACAGGAGGAAAAATAAAATAACTCCACCAGGGGAGAAAAACAAAATAAAATTAACTTAGAAAAGCTTACTTGGGATAGCTTAGATTACTTGGAAAGACTCTGTGGGACACAGCAGGAGACACATAGCCAAGACTCAAAAACCAAGTGAGGAACAAGGGGAAAAAAACACAGCTAAAATACTCTAGGGGGAAACAAGACACAGGTGACCTGGATAACGCTAATAAGGACACACGAGGAAGAGCTAAGGCGGTGACCTCTAGAGGCCCGGAGACAAACAGGAGGCAGGAAGCTGACAGGACCCCCTCCTCTAGGAACGACTCCTGACGTTCCTTCCAGAACACCCTGGCCTCAGGGTGCGAAACTCTCGGATCAATCCTGGGTCCAGGATGTCCTTGGCTGGAACCCAGGAGCGCTCCTCTGGCCCGTACACCTCCCAGTCCACCAGATACTACAGAGAGTTCTGGACCCTCTGGGAGTCCAGTATCCGGCGCACTGTTTAGGCTGGCTGGCCGTCAATGATCCTGGGAGGTGGAGGGGGTCTGCGTGGGGGGGCAAAGGGAGAAGACAAGACAGGTTTTAGTAATGAAACATGGAAAGTGGGGTTAATTCTAAGGGAGCGAGGGAGAACCAAACGATAAGAAACAGGGTTAACTTTCCTTGCTATGCAAAAAGGGCCGATGTATTTCTGGGAAAGCTTCTTGGATTCGACCCGGAGGGGCAGGTTCTTAGTGGCCAACCAAACTCTCTGACCAGCTCGGAAACTAGGGGCCGTCCGGCGGCGGCGATTAGCCTGACTTTGGTATCTCTGGGAGGTCCGAAGGAGGGTACGCCTGGCCTTCTTCCAGGTCCGCCTACAGCGTTGGACAAAGCGCTGGGCCGAGGGAACCCCAACTTGCGCCTCTTCCTCTGGAAATAATGGAGGGGTGTATCCGAACTGGCATTCGAAAGGGGACAATCCGGTGGCTGAGGACTGGAGGGTGTTGTGGGCATATTCAGCCCAAATGATATAGGTGGCCCAAGACGTGGGGTTACTGGCCGCCATACACCGCAAGGTGGTCTCCAGATCCTGATTAATCCGTTCCGTTTGGCCATTAGACTCTGGATGGAACCCAGACGATAGGCTGGCTGTGGCCCCAATAAGCCTGCAGAAGGCCCCCCAAAACCGGGACGAGAATTGGGGACCTCGGTCGGAGACAACGTCCAGGGGAATACCAAATATCCGGAAGACATGGTTCATGAGGAGCTCGGCAGTCTCCTTGGCCGAAGGCAGCTTGGGCAGGGGAATAAACCGGGCAGCCTTAGAGAACCGGTCTACAACCACTAGGATGACTGTGTTGCCCTGGGATGGAGGAAGTCCCGTAAAACAAAATCCAGAGAAAGGTGTGACCATGGCCTGCGAGGAACAGGTAAGGGATGGAGAAGTCCCTGGGGTCGCTGACATGTAGACTTTCCCTGGTTGCACACAGGGCAGGCCTCAACATAGACCTGCACGTCCTTCTTGATGGACGGCCACCAAAACCGCCGCTGGAGGAATTCCAGTGTGCGAGCACTACCTGAATGGCATGTCAAGGGCGACTCATGACCCCACTGCAAGACGCGGGCCCGAACAGAGAGAGGAACGTACAGGCGTCCGGCGGGACCACCGCCTGGATCGGGCTCATGGACAAGGGCCTCGTACTCTCTTTCTAGTTCCCACTGAAGGGGTGCGACGATCCTAGACCTCGGAATAATCGATGCCAAGGGCTTCTCTTGTATTTCGGGAGAATAGGCTCGAGACAGGGCATCCGGCTTGACATTCTTGGTGCCAGGTCTGTAAGACAGGAGAAACTGGAATCGATAAAAAAAAAGTGACCATCGTGCTTGCCGAGGGTTCATCCGCTTTGCCTGTTGGAGATATTCCAGGTTCTTGTGGTCTGTGAGAACCTGGAAAGGATGCTGAGCCCCCTCAAGCCAATGGCGCCACTCTTCCAAGGCCAGTTTTACATAAGCAACTCTCGATCCCCACGTGGTAGTTAGCGCTCCTCGGACAGGCGGCGAGACATGAAGGCACAAGGGTGTAATCTTCCATCCTCACCCCTCTGTGACAGGACGGCTCCTACCCCCACCTCTGAGGCGTCCACCTCCACCACGAAAGGTCTTTCTGGGTCAGGGATCACCAGAATCGGAGCAGAAGTGAAGCGGCGCTTGAGATCCTCGAAGGCCCCTGCTGCTTGGACCCCAGTGAATCTTGGTCCCTCCTCCCTTGGTAAGCGTCGTCAAGGGGGCTACCACAGAGCTGAAATTCTTAATGAACTTCCGATAGAAGTTAGAAAAGCCAATGAACCGTTGAACCTCCTTGACCGTGGCAGGTGTGGGACAGTTGTGGACCGCTTTGACCTTCTTGGGATCCATCTCTAGGTGGCCGGGAGTGACAATAAACCTGAGAAACTGAGTCTGGGAAACATGAAATTCACACTTCTCAGGTTTAACATAGAGGTGATTGTCAAGGAGCCTCTGGAGAACCCTGCTAACATGCCCCTCATGCTCCTTCAGTGACCTCGAGAAGATGAGGATATCGTCCAGGTACACGAAGACGAACAGATTAAGCATATCCCGGAGAACATCATTAATCAGGGCTTGGAATACTGCGGGAGCATTGGTGAGCCCGAACGGCATCACCCGATATTCATAGTGCCCCGTGGGCGTGTTGAAGGCCGTCTTCCATTCGTCTCCTTGCCGGATCCGCACGAGATGGTAAGCATTGCGGAGATCCAGTTTAGTAAAAATGGAAGCCCCTTGAAGCAGCTCAAAAGCGGTGGCCATGAGAGGAAGGGGGTATCGATTCCAAACCGTGATCTTGTTGAGTCCCCGGTAATCAATACAAGGCCTAAGACCCCCGTCTTTCTTTTCAACAAAAAAGAAGCCCGCCCCAGCCGGGAAGTAGAGGCACAGATGATGCCGGCTGCCAAGGACTCCTTAATGTAGGTGTCCATAGCTGAGTGCTCGGGGGAGGATAAGGAAAAGATCCAACCTCTAGGAGGGTAGGAACCAGGGAGTAGATCAATGGCACAATCATACGTGCGGTGAGGCGGTAAGGAAGTAGCCCGGGACTTGCTGAACACTGCCTTGAACCGATGGTAAACACTGGGGACTCGGGAGACGTCAACAGACTCTTGAAACTGGGTACTAGGGGCTGAGGGACTCTGAAGCATGCAGGTGAGTTGGCAAGTGGGACCCCAGCTTAGAATGGTGCCAGTAGGCCAGTCGATCTGGGGATTATGTCTGCACAGCCAAGGGTGACCCAGGATAATAGGATACTGGGAGTCAATGAGATAGAAGGTCTCCTCCTGCTGGTGTTGAAAGATGGTAAGTCGCAGGGACTGGAGTTGCCTCTGTAACTTTTCCTGGTTCCAGAGGTCTGCCATCTAAGGCTGTAACTGCCTGGGGTTGAGGAAGTAGTTGGGTAGGGATCTTAAGTTCCTTAGCCAAGGTTAAATCCAGGAAATCACCTGCGGCGCCGGAATCGATCATAGCCTGGACCCGATGCTGGTGGCCCTTCCCAGGACAGAGTGGCTGGAATAGCTAGGACAGCGTTAGTAGGAGGAGCTCTAATTTTCCCCATCACAGCCCTCCTGTAGCTAGGCGGGGACAGGCGTTTCCCGAAAGCTCGGGGCAAGTGGAGCGGAAGTGGCCGGCAACCCCGCAGTAGAGGCACCGACGCTCCCTCATGCGACGTTCCCTTTCGTTGGGAGAAAGCCTGGAACGGCCTAACTGCATGTCCTCCGGGGAATCCTGGAGCTGTTCAGGAGCCGGAGAAGCTCTGAATGACGGAGCCCAAACTGGAGAAACAGAGCTGCTCAGAGGAACTTGGGACTGAGACACCTGGCGGCGTGCCGTTCTCCGCTCTCTCAGACGATTGTCCAGGCGGATGGCCAATGCTATGAGGGACTCGAGATCCCCAGCTGGTTCTCGGGTGGCTAACTCATCTTGAAGGGCTCAGACAACCCTCCTGAAAACAGACCCTCAGCGCTTCATCATTCCATCCGCTCCTTGCTGCTATGGTCCGAAATTCAATGGCAAAATCTGCCGTGCTTTGGGAACCCTGACGGAGAGACAGTAGGCGCTTGGAAGCTTCCCGACCACTGACAGGATGATCGAACACCCGCTTGAACTCTTCTACAAATGCCGCGTAGGAGTCACAACAGGACTCCTGGGATTGCCACACCGCAGAGGCCCAGGAGAGCGCCTTGTCTGAAAGAAGGGTAATGATGTAAGCAATCTTGGAACGGTCTGTGGGAAAACTTGAGGGTTGGAGCTCGAAGGTGAGGGAGCATTGGGTGAGGAAACCCTGGCAAGAACTTGGATCTCCAGAAAAGGGCTTGGGAGGTGGTAGTCGGGGCTCCGCTACTGGGGAAGGTCTGTCGCCACTGGGGGGTGACCCGGAGGAAGGGGAAGGACCAGGGAGGCGTTCAAAGAGCTGGCGGATGGAACTCATCATATCAGCCAGGAGTTGAGAATGACTGGCCATCAGCTCTTCTTGTCGGCTGAGAACGGCTTCATGGCGCTGGAAAGATGCCTCATGTTGAGCAATCACCGCCAACAGGTCCTTGGAACTGAGTGTTTCTGAGTCCATGATTGACTTGGTTTTTCTGTCACAGGCTGGGCTCGAACGCAGGTCTCAGATGTGGAGAGTTGGGTGTTCTACCCCTTAGCCACAGAGGAGGTATAGTTGGACCCAAACGAAACACTCAAGGCAATACTCCAGGCAAAGTAGATTTAATTTAAAGAAGGGTTCTTTGCAAGTCAAAAATAATCCAACAAAAGTTATTCTCAGAAAGAGGTAGACTAACGGAGATAAAGTAAACAAAACAGGAGGAAAAATAAAATAACTCCACGAGGGGAGAAAAACAAAATAAAAGTAACTTAGAAAAGCTTACTTGGGATAGCTTAGATTACTTGGAAAGACACATAGCCAAGACTCAAAAACTAAGTGAGGAACAAGGGGAAAAAAACACAGCTAAAATACTCTAGGGGAAACAAGACACAGGTGACCTGGATAACGCTAATAAGGACACACGAGGAAGAGCTAAGGCAGAGGGGAACACAGGTGACCTCTAGAGGCCCGGAGACAAACAGGAGGCAGGAAGCTGACAAGGCCCTATGCTATGAGACTCAAAATTTAGCTCAGGTGCATCCTGTTTCCATTGATCATCCTTGAGTTGTTTCTACAACTTGATTGGAGTCCACCTGTGGTAAATTAAATTGATTGGACATGATTTGAAAAGGCACACAGCTGTCTATATTTGTATTTATTATGGATCCCCATTAGCTGCTGCCAAAGTAACAGCTACTTTTCCTGGGGTTCAGCAAAGTTAAGGCAGTTTATACAATTTTAAAAACATTACAACACATTCACAGATTTCACAACACACTGTGTGTGTGTGTGTGTGTGTGTGTGTGTTTGTGTATGCATGTGTCTGTGCCAATGTTTGTGTTGCTTCACAGTCCCCGCTGTTCCATAAGGTGTTTTTTTCATCTAATTTTACTGCTTGCGTCAGTTACTTGATGTGGAATAGAGTTCCATGTAGTCATGGCTCTATGTAGGAAGCGGAAGAAATTTGGCTCGAGAGCATCCTGTCGGGCTGTATCACCGCCTGGTACGGCAACTGCTCCGCCCACAACCGTTAGACTCTCCAGAGGGTAGTGCGGTCTGCATCATCGGGGGCAAACTACCTGCCCTCCAGGACACCTACATCACCCGATGTCACAGGAAGGCCAAAAAGATCACCAAGGACAACAACCACCCGAGCCACTGCCTGTTCACCCCGCTATCATCCAGAAGGCGAGGTCAGTACAGGTGTATCAAAGTTGGGACCGAGAGACTGAAAAACAGCTTCAATCTCAAGGCCATCAGACTGTTAAACAGCCATCACTAACATTGGCTGCTGCCAACATACAGACTCAAATCTCTTGCTACTTTAATAATTAATAATTGGATGTAATATATGTATCACTAGTCACTTTAAACAATGCCACTTTATATAATCTCATATGTATATACTGTACTCTATACCATCTACTGCATTTTCGTTTTTCAACCACACCACAAATTTCTTGTTAACAAACTATAGTTTTGGCAAGTCGGTTAGGACATCTCTTTGCTTGACATCATGGGAAAATCAAAAAGAAATCAGCCAAGACCTCAGAAAAACAATTGTAGACCTCCACAAGTCTGGCTCTTTCTTGAGAGCAATTTCCAAACGCCTGAAGGTACCACGTTCATCTGTACAAACGATAGTATGCAAGTATAAACACCATGGGACCACGCAGCCAGACTACAGTTTGCAACTGCACATGGGGACAAAGATCATACTTTTTGGAGAAATGTCCTCTGGTCTGATGAAACAAAAATTTAACTGTTCAGACATAATGACCATCGCTATGTTTGGAGGAAAAAGGGGGAGGCTTGCAAGCTGACGAACACCATCCCAACCGTGAAGCACGGGGGTGACAGCATCATGTTGTGGGAGTGTTTGCTGCAGGAGGGACTGGCGCACTTCACAAAATAGATGGCATCATGAGGATGGAAAATGATGTCGATATATTGAAGCAGCATCTCAAGACATCAGTCAGGAAGTTAATGCTTGGTCACAAATTGGTCTTCCAAATGGACAATGACCCCAAGCATACTTCCAAAGTTGTGGCAAAATGGCTTAAGGATAACATATCAAGGTATTGGAATGGCCATCACAAAGCCTTGACCTCAATCCTATAGAAAATTTGTGGCAGAACTGAAAAAGCGTGTGCAAGCAAGGAGGCCTACGAACCAGACTCTGTTACACCAGCTCTGTCAGGAGGAATGGGCCAAAATTCACCCAACTTATTGTGGTAAGCTTGTGGAAGGCTACCTGAAACATTTGTCCGAAGTTAAACAATTTAAAGGCAATGCTACCAAATGCTAATTGAGTGTATGTAAACTTCTGACCCACTGGGAATGTGATGAAAGAAATAAAAGTTGAAATAAATAATTCTCTGTACTATTATTCTGACATTTCACATTCTTAAAATGAAGTGGTGATCCTAACTGACCTAAGACAGGGAATATTTACTAGGACTAAATAGTTAAATAGTTAAAACTGAGTTGAATATGTTATCTTCCGACTTCAACTGTAAATGTACATATTCTTATTCATCCATTTACACTTGTGTGTGTATATGGTAGTTGTTGTGAAATTGTTAGATTACTTGTTAGATATTACTGCACTATCGGAACTAGAAGCACAAGCATTTCGCTACACTCACATTAACATCTGCTAACCATGTGTATGTAACCAATAAAATTTGATTTGATTTTAGATAGGTGTTCCTTTTTGTCCAGGTGGTAAAGGGCAGTGTGGAGTGCGATTGAGATTGCGTCATCTGTGGATCTGTTGGGGCGGTATGTGAATTGGAGTGGGTCTAGGGTAACAGGGAGGTTGCTGTAGATGTGAGCCATGACCAGCCTTTCAAAGCACTTAATGGTTACCGACATGAGTGCTACGGGGCGGTAATCATTTAGGCAGGTTACCTTTGCTTCCTTGGGCACAGGGACTATGGTGGTCTGCTTGAAACATGGTTCTGGTTGGGATATGTATGTACTGTCACTGAGGGGACGACATCGTCGATGCACTTATAGATGAAGCCGATGACTGAGGTGGTATACTCCTCAATGCCATTGGATGAATCCCGGAACATATTCCAGTCTGTGCTAGCAAATAGTTGTGTAGCGTAGCATCCGCGTCATCTAACTGTATTGAGTGAGTCACTGGTACTTCCTGCTTTAGTTTTTGCGTGTAAACAGGAATTAGGAGGATAGAATTATGGTCAGATTTGCCAAATGGAGGGCGGGGGAGAGCTTGGTATGTGTCTCTTTTGACTGTGGTCAAATATGTTTGCCTGGGGCCCCTGGACACTATATGGTACAAATAAAGCACTGTGCAGGAAAACAATGGTCCAGTCTGCACTTTTGTACACTCGCTTTAAGGGCTGCAGAAGGTGCAGCGACGCTCTTCTGGGTGTAAACTCTGTGGATTTGGAAACTAGAAGTGCTCCTGAGTAGAATGGGCCCCACTTTTACAGCGACACAACGTACAACAAATTGTGCACTGTGCAATAAATTATAGTACACACACAAAAAACATTGTTGACCAAAAATAATGTTAATTATTCCATGTATAATAACTAGTATGAAATATAAAGATAGTTGTGCATATTTTCCACAATTGTCACCCTAATTATTAATTTACTAAGTATACAGGACGGGACTCTTATTCTGAAGGATTCCAAAAATCCATGACCCGGAACTACTTAATTATTCTTGACTGCTTCACAGCGGTGGATTCGGTCATAGCTTTAGGGTTACATGCAAACGGAGCTGGAGGAAAAGCGAGAGGGGACCAATTAATTAGATTTTCAATTCATCGGGTAAGCAACCCTCAAACGAATCACTCGATTGATATTGAAATGCATGGACTCAGACGACCACTAGTTTCCATGGGAGGTATGAGGGTGCATGGGACATTTGTGTATAAAACTGGTCTGTTGTTTGCATTTCGAATGCATGTCAGACAGACCATATACCTTCCCTTCCTTTGTTCGCTTGCGCCGTTTTTACACACTGATGCGGGGTTTGTATATACTGCTGGTTCAACATGGCTGACATTGTTAGAATCCAGTCAATCCACCTATTTGGCAATCAAGCGAATCAGTGCTTCAGGATGCACGTGTTTACATACGCAACTGTATACGTTCCTCCTTTTGACTTTATTTATTGTATACATGGCAATCCTATACATTCTTGGGTCACTCCAGAGAATACTGAGTAGATTTACTTAGCTATAACTGCTTTCCATGTCTGTTAAATAAAAGTATAGTTTGGTCGAGGCAGTGAGACAGATACACATTGTTTCAATGTTACCTGTAGGTAAATACTCTTTGAAAAACCATGCCTGAAGTGGGTGGGGCTAATTCTAATCCCAATTGTGTATACATTTTCAGGGATGACAGCCTATTAGGCTAGTGGCAAGGCTCCCACATTTTCTTGATACCCCTACCTGAGGTAAAATAAACCATGTTTTCCATATCTCTTAGGTCTCATGTATGAAGTGGATGGTTGTGTGAAAATATTTTACTGCAAAAGTGGTTAAATTGATAGATATTGTGACACACCCCCTTAACTCAAACAGTGCTAAATGATCCTGCCTGATTAAAAATACATACAGTATACACCTTTTATTTATTTTATGTTGTGGCTATTGTAATTTGGTCTAAAGAAAACACCCCCCTAAACTAAAAAAAGTGCAGAATTATGCCTGACTGAAGGGAGTGGGCCACAATCTCATGTAACCCAATATTGCAAGCTCTGATATTGCTCTAATTTGGATTAAAAGTAGTCACCTGTCTCCCCTACAGACATAAACAAACAGCATTAGGCTGTCTTGATGCATCTTGGAAATATAGACCTGTAAACACAGATACAATAGGGGGAAATATCAACTGTGAATATTTATGATGAATGTAAACTTCACTTTTTGGTAGCTGTTTTTTGCTCTCATTCAGTGCTGTATGGTCATTCAGTGCTGTATGGTCATTCAGTGCTGTATGGTCCTGCCTGACAAAAAATGCAAACAGTAAGGCTACACGTTTTTTCATGTTGTGGCTATTGTAATTGGCTCTAAGGAAAAAAAAGTGGGCTCAGACATCAAAATAAAAAACAATTGGGGTCTAGTGTTCCTTAAAGGATTTTGTATCTGTTAGCCCCTAGTATTTCAATTAAGTCATGGGGCCATCACATATTATCTTTATATTTTGCCTAATTCAATATGCCATCCAAAACTCACTTGTTGTGTAGTTTACAACACTTATGACTATAAAGGCTGGTGTGAATAAATTTGATTCTGAATCTAAAATGGCCAACATGATTACACTCAAACACCTTCACCTGCAGTAGCCCTTGTTAATTTTGTATTGTATTATTCTGTCTTTTAAAAATGGTTTCATAAGGCTCTTGGTATATCTAACTATGAGTGGCACTGCCATGCTTCTGTGTTTGAATAGCCGAAGCCATCTTCAATGTGTTTGTTTTAATCTCATTCACACACTTACAGCATATCAACAATGGGCAATTCTACAAAATATAATAACAAGCCTTTCACAACAAACACAGTAGCGTAACCAAGTTACAGGAAAGCAACCATAATACCACACTCAGCTACTCTAGTACTGTATATGTACAGCCCTCTTTTACCCACTAAAATTAAGTGTGCAAGGTTGATCCAAGGTCTTTGAGGTCTCCAGGAAATGAGTGTGTTTTTAGTAAAGGGAGAGGAGACACAGTAGCCAGTGGTGGTTGTAGTTCTGGGGCCTGACCAGCTTGCACAGCTAACTGGTCCTTCTGGGCAAGCTGCAGCGACAAGGGTAGTATCCTTCCTGTATGACTGGCAGGGTATTGGGGCTGTTGGGTGATCAGTTTCCATTTATACGGTTTGCTATAGGCAGTCAGCAGATGCAGCTTGCACACCAAAGAGACCCATTGACTAACTGGAATGTTATCCTAGCCTGAATGACACGGGATACTCCAGTAGTGGAATGGTTGGTTGTCTGGTTGTGAGGGAAAGTCTGTGAAAGGGCTGTCACAAACAGACTTGCCTTTTAGATCTTTCCAATGCCTAATTGGCCTGTGGGTGGAGTCTTTTATGTTGAATGTGGCAAAAAGTCCTGCAGGTCACATTCCACATATTTCTTTATATTCCTTTGGAAGTCAGGTAGGATGATAATTTGGTCGATATTAACTGTGGGTGGTTGGCTATAGATTACGGACTGGGGCACCCCCAGCAGGAGAAGTGGAGAGTGACAGAACCTGTGAGGGTGACCTCAGGTAACTTAGATTAGTTAGTATAGCTAGGTATTTGTATTTATTAGGGATCCCCATTGGCTGCTACTCTTCCGGGGGTCTAAACATATTAAAGCACTTTCATTATACATATAAAACAAAAGATAAAACAGTACATAAAATAACATTATTACTCCACTACATATCTACAATAAATGTTTAATACCACCATACAACAATATGACAATGTGTGCGTATGCATGTGTGTGTCTCTTCACAGTCCCCATTGTTCTTTAAAGTGTATTACCTGTTTTTTTTTATCTGATTCTATTGCTTTCATCAGTTACAGTGGGGCAAAAAAGTATTTAGTCAGCCACCAATTGTGCAAGTTCTCTCACTTAAAAAGATGAGAGGCCTGTAATTTTCATCATAGGTACACTTCAACTATGACAGACAAAATGAGGAAAAAAAATCCAGAAAATCACATTGTAGGATTTTTAATTTATTTATTTGCAAATTATGGTGGAAAATAAGTATTTGGTCACATACAAACAAGCAAGATTTCTGGCTCTCACAGACCTGTAACTTCTTCTTTAAGAGGCTCCTCTGTCCTCCACTCATTACCTGTATTAATGGCACCTGTTTGAACTTGTTATCAGTATAAAAGACACCTGTCGACAACCTCAAACAGTCACACTCCAAACTCCACTATGGCCAAGACCAAAGAGCTGTCAAAGGACACCAGAAACAAAATTGTAGACCTGCACCAGGTTGGGAAGACTGAATCTGCAAAAGGTAAGCAGCTTGGTTTGAAGAAATCAACTGTGGGAGCAATTATTAGGAAATGGAAGACATACAAGACCACTGATAATCTTCCTCGATCTGGGGCTCCACGCAAGATCTCACCCGTGGGGTCAAAATGATCACAAGAACGGTGCGCAAAAATCACAGAACCACACGGGGACCTAGTGAATGACCTGCAGAGAGCTGGGACCAAAGTAACAAAGCCTACCATCAGTAACACACTATGCCGCCAGGACTCAAATCCTGCACTGCCAGGACGTGTCCCCCTGCTTAAGCCAGTACATGTTCAGGCCCGTCTGAAGTTTGCTAGAGAGCATTTGGATGATCCAGATGAGGATTGGGAGAATGTCATATGGTCAGATGAAACCAAAATAGAACTTTTTGCTAAAAACTCAACTCGTCGTGTTTGGAGGACAAAGAATGCTGAGTTGCATCCAAAGAACACCATACCTACTGTGAAGCATGGGGGTGGAAACATCATGCTTTGGGGCTGTTTTTCTGCAAAGGGACCAGGACGACTGATCCGTGTAAAGGAAAGAATGAATGGGGCCATGTATCGTGAGATTTTGAGTGAAAACCTCCTTCCATCAGCAAGGGCATTGAAGATGAAACGTGGCTGGGTCTTTCAGCATGACAATGATCCCAAACACACCGCCCGGGCAATGAAGGAGTGGCTTCGTAAGAAGCATTTCAAGGTCCTGGAGTGGCCTAGCCAGTCTCCAGATCTCAACCCCATAGAAAATCTTTGGAGGGAGTTGAAAGTCCGTGTTGCCCAGCGACAGCCCCAAAACATCACTGCTCTAGAGGAGATCTGCATGGAGGAATGGGCCAAAATACCAGCAACAGTGTGTGAAAACCTTGTGAAGACTTACAGAAAACATTTGACCTCTGTCATTGCCAACAAAGGGTATATAACAAAGTATTGAGAAACTTTTGTTATTGACCAAATACTTATTTTCCACCATAATTTGCAAATAAATTCATAAAAAATCCTACAATGTGATTTTCTGGATTTCTTTTTCTCATTTCGTCTGTCATAGTTGAAGTGTACCTATGATGAAAATTACAGGCCTCTCATCTTTTTAAGTTGGAGAACTTGCACAAATGGTGGCTGACTAAATACTTTTTTGCCCCACTGTACCTGATGTGGAATATTGTTCCTTGTAGTCATGGCTTTATGTAGTACTATGTGCCTCCCATAGTCTGTTCTGGACTTGGGGACTGTGAAGAGACCTTTGGCATGTCTTGTGGTGTGTGCATGGGTGTCAGCCTTTCAACACCTCTTACAAAAGCAAGTAGTGATGAAGTCAATCTCTCTTCCACTTTGAGCCATGAGAGATTGACATGCATGTCATTAATGTTAGCTCTCTGTGTACTTTTAAGGGCCAGCCGTGCTGCCCTGTTCTGAGCCAACTGCAATTTTCCCAAGTCCCTCTTTGTGGCACCTGACCACACTACTGAACAGTAGTCTAGGTGCAACAAAACTAGGGCCGTATACATAGACACACTGGCTTTACGCAAATGGCATGTCCTTAGTAAAGATTAAAATAAGGGGCCTAAACAGCTACCCTGGAGAATTCCTTATTCTACCTGGATTATGTTTGAGAGGCTTCCATTAAAGAACACCCTCTGTGTTCTGTTAGACAAGTAACTCTTTATCCACATTATAGCAGGGGGTGTAAAGCCATAACACATACGTTTTTTCCAACAGCAGACTATAATCGATAATGTCAAAAGATGCACTGAAGTCTAACAAGACAGCCCCCTCAATAATTTTATCATCAATTTCTCATAGCTATTTATCAGTCATTTGTGTTGTGCTTGTTGAGTGTCCTTCCCTATAAGCGTGCTGAAATTCTGTTGTCAATTTGTTTACTTTTAAATAGCATTGTATCTGGTCCCACATTTTTTTTTTTTCAGAAGTTTACTAAGGGTTGGTAACAGGCTGATTGGTCGGCTATTTGAGCCAGCCTGAGGGCACACACTTTCTAGTAGGCTTAATTTGAAGATGTGGCAAATAGGAGTGGCAATATCGTCCGCTATTATCCTCAGTCATTTTCCATCCAGATTGTCAGACCCCGGTGGCTTGTCATTGTTGATAGACAACAAATAAATGTTCGCCTATTCCACACTGATATTACGGAATTCCAAAGTACATTTCTTGTCTTTCATAATTTGGTCAGATATACTTGGATGTGTGGGTAATTCTCACGAAATATTGATTTCAAACATGAAATCTTTAAAAAGACACGCATCAGCAAATGTCGTTTTTAGGCATTAATAACAAGGTCTGAAGTGTTTGTGTGCATTAATATATTTTCCAAAACAAGTCCTTAACAATTACCGCAACGGTCTGAAAACATCAAGACCATTAGGAAAGCTAATACATTTTCACATTTTTGAAAAATTGATTATTAACAGTATTTTTATTAACATTTTTATTTGATTTTGACTGATTTCTCTCGTTACCGCAACACCTTCCGCAATCTACAACCTAATATTTTTTATGTCAGGTTTCAATGAAATATTTTCAAAATGGTGTGGCAAGCCTGAAAGAACGTAACATATAGATTCTGCACATGCATTTAAAAGCAAACAATTATTTTCCCTTCATTAAATTAGCATTAAATGAACACCTGTTGAGGTAATGATACATAGGTTCGGAAATGAGGTTGATTTCGGTAATGATAATAAGTATACTAAGACTGAGGTATGGTTAACATGACATTTTAATGTAGAAAATAAGAGATAATATTGGCACAATCATGGATTCAATTTCAATCAATTTCATTTTGCAGTGCTTCAAAAGTACATAACAAACAGGCTAAAAACAGAGAACACATAAAAACGACACATATAAAAACATTAGAACAGCACATGTCATCGTCACTACACACACTGGCCTGTACAGTGTCCCTTGGGGGTGATGTTTCTATGACCCCAAGCTGGTGCAGCTTCTTTATCTTCAAGCCAAGGTTTTCATGTGTTTTGCAAGCACAAGTTTTTCTGTCTGTGACTCCTCGCAGGCCAATCCAAAATGGCTTAAGTGGCTTCTGTTCTCTTGAGTGTGTGCATCCTATAGAAGGGACTGAATGGCTTACTGACTGTGTGGACATCCTATAGTATAAACTAAATGGCTTACTGATTCTGTGTGTGTGACCGTGCACGTGCGTGTGTGGTGGATGTGTGTACGCGCATGTGTACACTTCTAAACACTGTAGGGTATTGACTTCCTATAGACACTGTATGAGGACATAGGCTTCCTATAGACTATATATATATGCTAATTACTCTTGCTGTAACCTCTCCAACACCCTAACCTATTCTCTCGCCTTCCTTCTGTACTCTTCCAGCAGTTCTGGGTTGGTGTAAACTTTCTCTGAATTGTCAGTCTAGCCCTCGCTAAAGCTTTCTTTTTGTCACTTGCTGACTGTCTGCAATTAAACAGGACATAAAGCAAAATATCAACAGTTAGTCAATAATATTACAATTAATAGTTCATTTATATATATTTAAAAATATAGTCTGTATGATACAATTCTCAGAATGGTGTTGCGGAGGATGAGGAACCTTAGCATGTTTTGCTAACAATAGAGAAGACATGATGACTAAGCAAATTCTTACTCCATGTACATAATTAGACATTAATGAAGTGATTTTAATAGAACATTTTAAATCTAACATTTTTCTAAATGTGGAAAACTACCTGTATCGGTAATGATAATCAGTACTGTTGTTTACGCAGTCTGACAAGAGAATGTTTAACTTTTAACTGGAGAAATATAAAGATCTGCTTAACTGGTAGTCATCTTGAAGGTACTGACAGATGTGTTGCTTCATTCAAAATCCAACTTTATTTAAAATTCTCAGTTGCGGAGGATGACAACATCAGTCATGGACACTTAATTTTTCCACTTTTTTCATTATTATTATACATGAATATTCAGTTAATAATTTTTGTGTCATTTGAAAACATCTATTAGAACATCCATTTATTTTACAACATAACATATTACAACATAACATATATTACAACATAACATGTATGTTTAAATTACAACATAACATATATTCAGACAGAGCTGGACACGTTGAGGTAATGAGAATTTCAGCAGAAAATGCAATAAAATACAAAATAATTAAATTATTTTTTGTTTCATAGTATAAAAAAAACAGTTTTTCAAATCTTCATCAATCCAAGGGGATTTAAGTTGTTAGGTCCTAAATAAACAGAGTAAAAACTACCGGACAACTAGGACAAGCTCAAACCAAGTTTATTCACCCAATGGGTCAGACAGTTGAACAGGCAAAAGACATCTTCCCACCATGTATTCCCCACTTTAGGTGATGTCTCCTCCTTTTCTCTAAACATGACATCTTTATTGCTAGGCAAGAAGTTAAGTGATGTGGGTAATAAACTGTTTCTTCTCCCTTAATGTAATCTGACCTCGGCCCCCATTCCTCACTAATCCACAGCTCTCCACCCTTATCAGTGACCGCAACCATGTGATTGCCTTTCCCTTACTCAGTAACATTCCAAGCCCCTGGCCCATATCCAACCTTAATTGATCCCCACCATATACATTCCCCCTACAGATAACTATTAACTTCTGGTGTAGCAAGTATTTCAAATTGCCACCCTAAAACTGAAACCAGACTGTGGCACTTCTCCTTTCCATAAGATACCTGATGTCTAACAATAACATGTTCTGACAGGATTTAAACGTTCTCGATTCCCCTTTCTCCCTTAGTGACTTGATTAAGGATATTTCAAGTTTATAGTCAGAACCCATCCGGTTTTACAGTCATTTTCTTAATGGGTGCATGCTTATTAGTAGCTGGAATAAGCAATTTCATAAATGTGTCAAGTGCAGCGTCTGGTTGCTCCTCATTACACACCACAGACCAGCAAATATTCTTTACATCATCAACATATGAATCACTACAAAACTTACTGTATGACCTCTTATACACTATATTAGGCCCAGCCTTTGGAACTTTGGTTTTCCTAGATATGCCTACTATATTGTGATCACTACATCCGATGGCTTTGGATACTGCTTTAACTTCTTTGGGAGCAGCGCACAAGGTGACCGTTTTGGAGCCTGGCGTGCCCAAAGTAAAATGCCTCCCATTCAGGCCCAGAAAATAGGATATGCACATATTTAGGACCATTGGATAGGAAACACTCTGAATTTTCTAAAAGTGTTAACATTTTGTCTGTGAGTAAAACAGACCGGATATGGCAGGCGAAAACCCGAGGAATTTCTGTCCTGGAAAAAGTGGTTTTGACACATTGCCTCATTTGGAACCCCTCCCTTATGAAAATGCCCATATAAGGGCATATGAATGCAGTACCTATCGCTTCCTCTGGATGTCAACAGTCTCGAGAAAGTGTTCTGATTCATTTTAGATGCTTTTAGAGCAAAGAAGAAGAGGAATAAGGAAGTGCCCCCAGAGATGTCCTTACAAGAAAATGCGCGCTCCCGGCAGGCGCGTCCTTTGTTTTTTTCCCTTTCTTATTGCCCAGTTTATATTCCGGTTGAAATATTATGCTATTTATACATAAGTGTTCCTAAGGATACATTTACAATGATGTTTGATTGTTCTTGGACAAGTTTTTAGGTATAAGTTGAACGAGTTCTCTTCACGTTTCAATGGAGGAGAAAACGCAGTTTTTTCTGATTATAACGCGCCAACCAAACTGAGATTTATGTATATAATACATGACTTTTTCTAACAAAAGAACCATGGATTGTATTCATTGGACACTTTGGAAGCCCTCAGCAGAAGTTCTTCAAAA
Source organism: Brachymystax lenok tsinlingensis (assembly GCA_030435695.1). Classification (NCBI taxonomy): domain Eukaryota; kingdom Metazoa; phylum Chordata; class Actinopteri; order Salmoniformes; family Salmonidae; genus Brachymystax; species Brachymystax lenok. The sequence goes on along the minus strand of CM059807.1, from coordinate 45,926,859 downwards.
GGTAATTGATTTGTTTTCGCTGTGAAATGTGTTTTCTGTGAACCGTGGAGGCTTATGAAATTATGGTAATGGGAAAAATATGTTAGGTGCTACCCTCAAACAATCAAATGTGGTGCTTTCGCCGTAAAGCCTTGTTGAAATCTGACAACGCTATGATATTGCCAAGAAGCAGAGCTTTTGATAACTATGAAACACTTGTATATTGATGCATGTTTAATAATTCAACTTTTGGATTTTGAATTTGGCGCCTTGCATTTCACCTGGTAGTGTCGGGAGTGGGGCGCTAGCGCCCCAGCGCACCTTGCTGCTCCTTAAGAAGTTAAGCACACAGCCAAGACAACACAGGAGTGGCTACGGGACAAGTCTCTGAATGTCCGGACTTTCCATTTGCTCTGGAAAGCCGTTCTTCCCTCAGCAGCCCTCTGGTTTCCATCCAACTCTTTTTATGCTCGTAAAATACATTTAGGATAAAAATGTCATGACAAGCCTGATGGAAACAGAACATTTGTCGGTAAACTTTCAAACGTCGACAAAACAAAATACTCTAGGGTGTGATAATTTTACTGACACAAAAATAATTATGCAAGAATGTCGGTGGAAACGCTTTTGAGCGCAAATTGATATAACGACCATCATATCGAAGTAAACTTGGAGTCACGCAATGACATGTTGGGTGTTCCTCCCATTACCATGCAGGAAACCATGCAGTTTATTAGACTACAGATGAAATGCGTTATGATGAACTTCACAGGGTGGTGAAAGTGCAAGGTGATGAGCTTGATGCTCCTTTCCAATAAATATCGAGGGTCTTATTCTGGTGACATGATCATTAATGCTTGGCTGCCGTTTGTTCAAAATAATCTCATCATGTAGGCCAGGGGTGTCAATCGAATTCCACGGAGGGCCTAGTGTCAGCAATTAATATCTTTATTTTTTCCTTTCAATTAAGATCTAGACAACCAGGTGAGGAGTTCCATACTAGTCAGTGACCTTAATTCATCAATCAAGTACAAGGGGGGAGTGAAAACCCACAGACAACTCGGCCCTCTGTGGAATGAGTTTAACACCTGTGATATAGGCTATACCCGCATTGTATCTGCGAGCTGTTGTCTAGAGCGCAGGTGCTAATACCAGAGTGGGCACACTCTATGTAACGCAATATTTTTTTGTGAGAAAACTGTCAGAGTTGAAAATGCGGTGCAAACCCATTTAACTTGTATTCTTTTCGATACGTGGGAATTTAACCGCAAAAGGTATTTGTATGTGCACTACGTCATCATGCAAGGCTATTTTATGTAAACAATGTTTATATGCAAATCTTTACGTCTTCGCATGAAAATCTGTCGCCAATTCGATGGAAACCTAGCTAATGAGTTGATATGAGGAATCCAAAGAAATTGTCAAAAGCCTGCCACGGATCCAACACATCCCACCCCACAACTAATATACAGTGAGGGGAAAAAAGTATTTGATCCCCTGCTGATTTTGTACGTTTGCCCAATGACAAAGAAGTGATCAGTCTATAATTTTAATGGTAGGTTTATTTGAACAGTGAGAGACAAACTAACAACAAAAAAATCCAGAAAAACGCATGTGAAAAATGTTATAAATTGATTTGCATTTTAATGAGGGAAATAAGTATTTGACCCCCTCTCAATCAAAAAGATTTCTGGCTCCCAGGTGTCTTTTATACAGCTAACGAGCTGAGATTAGGAGCACACTCTTAAAGGGAGTGCTCCTAATCTCAGTTTGTTACCTGTATAAAAGACACCTGTCCACAGAAGCAATCAATCAGATTCCAAACTCTCCACCATGGCCATGACCAAAGAGCTCTCCAAGGATGTCAGGGACTAGATTGTAGACCTACACAAGGCTGGAATGGGCTACAAGACCATCACCAAGCAGCTTGGTAAGAAGGTGACAACAGTTGGTGCGATTATTCGCAAATGGAAGAAACACAAAAGAACTGTCAATCTCCCTCAGCCTGGGGCTCCATGCCAGATCTTACCTCGTGGAGTTGCAATGATCATGAGAACGGTGAGGAATCAGCCCAGAACTATACGGGAGGATCTTGTCAATGATCTCAAGGCAGCTGGGACCATAGTCACCAAGAAAACAATTGGTAACACACCACGCCGTGAAGGACTGAAATCCTGCAGCGCCCGCAAGGTCCCCCTACTCAAGAAAGCACATATTACATGCCAGTCTGAAGTTTTCCAATGAACATCTGAATGATTCAGGGGACAACTGGGTGAAAGTGTTGTGGTCAGATGAGACCAAAATGGAGCTCTTTGGCATCAACTCAACTCGCCGTGTTCGGAGGAGGAGGAATGCTGCCTGTGACCCCAAGAACACCATCCCCACCGTCAAACATGGAGGTGGAAACATTATGCTTTGGGGGTGTTTGTCTGCTAAGGGGACAGGACAACTTCACCGCATCAAAGGGATGATGGACAGGGCCATGTACCAACAAATCTTGGGTGAGAATCTCTTTCCCTCAGCCAGGGCATTGAAAATGGTCGTGGATGGGTATTCCAGCATGACAATGACCAAAACACACGGCCAAGGCAACAAAGGAAGGGCTCAAGAAGAAGCACATTAAGGTCCTAGAGTGGCCTAGCCAGTCTCCAGACCTTAATCCCATAGAAAATCTGTGGAAGGAGCTGAAGGTTCGAGTTGCCAAACGTCAGCCTCGAAACCTTAATGACTTGGAGAAGATCTGCAAAGAGGAGTGGGACAAAATCCCTCCTGAGATGTGTGCAAACCTGGTGGCCAACTACAAGAAATGTCTGACCTCTGTGATTGCCAACAAGGGTTTTGCCACCAAGTACTAAGTCATGTTTTGCAGAGGGGTCAAATACTTATTTCCCTCATTAAAATGCAAATCAATTCATAAAATGTTTCACGTGTTTTTCTGGATTTTTTTGTTGTTATTCTGTCTCTCACTGTTCAAATAAACCTACCATTAAAATTATAGACTGATCATTTCTTTGTCAGTGGGCAAACGTACAAAATCAGCAGGGGATCAAATACTTTTTTCCCTCACTGTATAGTATCAGTTCTCTATGTCTGACAAGTCGTATGTAGCTGCGGCTCGGAGTATTGTTTATTCATCCTATGTATTGTATTCCCAGTGAATTTGGTTGTTTTTTTCCCCCCATGTTCAGAGAAATTAGTAATTGAAGTGGTTACATTTGTCCAATTCTACATCCTGATATTACCAAGTTCTGAGCACTACACAGTGCTGTTCCAGTTGATTTTTTTTTTAAAGACTTACTTTGGATTCCTCATGTCTTACGCATAGTAAAAAATATAAAAAAGTTGGATGTTAGGTACTGTATGTGTTGAATATTATATGAATCCTATAAATTAAAATGGTATATTTCGGTGCAATCAATTAGCTTAATTTCTCTAAGCTCAAATTAGATTTCAACCCAAAAATGTTGCAGGAATGCTTATCAAACTACAGCAATTACTTCAGAACAATCTGAGATGGTGGGTGTCATGGCTTGCTGAAATGACATGGAACGATCAGGATGTTGGGTTTATTGCAGTGTAACTAACATTTTTGTCAGGCAGGACCATACAGCACTGAATGAGCAAAGTTTACTTTGAAAGTATATTTAACCGATACCAAAAAGTAAAGTTTACGTTCATCATAAATATTCATAGTTAATATTTCCGACTGTTGTATCTGTGTGTTTACAGGTCTATTTCCAAGATGCAAATAAAATGTTATTCGTCACGTGCTTCATAAACAACAGGTGTAGTGAAATGCTAAATTAAGGGCCCTTCCAACAATGTAGTGAAATAATAAACTAATAACGCTTAATGAAAAATACACAGTGAGTAACGACAACTTGGCTATATACACGGGGTAGCAGTACCGAGTCGGTGGAGAGATTTGAGGTAGATATGTACTGTTGAAGTTGTAAGTTTACATACACTTCGGTTGGAGTCATTACCTCATTACCACTCCACAAATTTCTTGTTAACAAACTATAGTTTTGGCAAGTCGGTTAGGACATCTACTTTGACCCTTTTTGCACAAACCTTTTTGACTCATCACATACGCTGCTGCCCGTCGCTTAGTCACTTTATTCCTAGTTATATGTACAAATCTACCTCAATTACCTCGTACCACTCCACATCGACTCAGGACTGGTACCCGGTGTATATATCCAAGTTATAATTTCTTATTGTCTATGTATTATTACTTTTATTACATGTTATTACTTTTCTATTATTTCTCTATTTTCTCTCTGCATTGTTGAGAAAGGCCAGTGAAAATGTTACTGTTAGTCTACACCTGTTGTTTACGACACATTTGACAAAACAATTTGATTTGAAAGTAACCCTGCAACAAAAATGATTTACTCTTCTGCCATTTTTTTTTCTGGCAGCAAAACTATATGATTGTGTAATTGCTGAAGGATATGTCTATAGCACACATGAGTCAGCATGACTGACTGTGTTCATATCAGTTAAATTTGGAGATGAGATACTTGCTTATTAAGGCATTTTCTACCCCAAAGTCATTCATCATAATGTTGCCAAGTTTCTCTTCTGTGCCCCATGTTTAACACATGTTCATTTTTCAACAGTCTGTTTTCCTGCACTGGATGGGAGTGATCCTCCCACCTAGTGCCACCACCTGCATTCTGTCCCCCTCTCTCCTGATTCCCTAGTAGAGACATTGTCATCTTATAGTCTGGCAGCCTGGCTGCTCACCTACATGTATATCAATGAAGACCCCATTTGGAAAGACGCCAGGCCAGCGCCCCAGAGCTGATGGGGGTGAGAAACTCACGGCTTGTGTACATGAATTTAGCCGGAACGTTACACATGACATATAGCCTACTAAACCATATGTTTTTTTTAAGAATAAGTATGATACAGTAATATATGCACTGTTTTCAGAAAGTATTCACACCCCTTAACTTTTTCAACATTTTGTTGTGTTACAGCCTGAATTTAAAATTGATTACATTTAGATTTTTTGTCAATGGTCTACAAACAATACCCTATAATGTCAAATGGAATGGGAATTATGTTTTTAGAAATGTTTACAAATGAATAAAAAAATGTAAGCTGAAATGCCTTGATTGATTTAAGTATTCAACCCCATGTTCACAAAAATGTCACCAAATAAGTTGCATTGACTCACTCTGTGTGCAATAATAATGTTAAACGTGATCTTTGAATGACCTAATCTCTGTACCCAACACATACAATTATCTATAAGGTCCCTTAGCGTTGAATTTCAAAAAGATTCAACCACAGAAACCAGGGAGGTTTTCCAATGCCTTGCATATAAGGGCACCTATTGGTAGGTAAAAAAATCAACATTTAATATCCCTTTGAGCATGGTGAAGTTATTAATTACACTAATTAACTCAATTGCCAGATAGGAAGGGAACAGCTCAGGGATTTCACCATGAGGCCAATGGTGACTTTAAAACAGAGTGTGATAGGCGAGAACTGAGGATGGTTCAACAACATTGTATTTACTCCACAATACTAACCTAATTGACAGAGTGAAAAGATGGAAGCCTGTACAGAATAAAAATATTCCAAAACATGCATCCTGTTTGCAACAAGGCACTAAAGTGGCAAAGCAATATACTTTTTGTCTGGAATACGAAGCGTAATGTTTGGGGTAAATACAACACATTACTGAGTACCACTCTTCATATTTTGCTGGCTGGTATGCTTGTAATCGTTCAGGACTGGAGAGTTTGTATGGCCCAGTTACAATTTTGACTTAAATCTGCTTGAATAGCTATAGCAAGACAAGGGCTGTGAATACTTATGCAAATTAGATTTACAGTTGAAGTCAGAAGTTTACATACACTTAGGTTGGAGTCATTAAAACTCGTTGTTTCAACCACTCCACACATTTTTTGTTAACAAACTATAGTTTTGGCAAGTCGGTTAGGACATCTACTTTGTGCATGACACAAGTAATTTTCCAACAATTGTTTACAGACAGATTATTTCACTTATAATTCACGGTATCACAATTCCAGTGGGTCAGACGTTTACATACACTGTGCCTACACTGTTGACTGTGCCTTTTAAACAGCTTGTAAAATTCCAGAAAATGATGTCATGGCTTTAGAAGCTTCTGATAGGCTAATTGACATAATTTGAGTCAATTGGAGGTGTACCTGTGGATGTATTTCAAGGCCTACCTTCAAACTCAGTGCCTCTTTGCGTGACATCATCAAATCTAAAGAAATCAGCCAAGACCTCAGGAAGAAAATGTTGTAGACCTCCACAAGTCTGGTTCATCCTTGGGAGCAATTTCCAAATGCCTGAAGGTACCACATTCATCTGTACAAACAACAGTACGCAAGTATAAACACCATGGGACCACGCAGCCGTCATACCGCTCAGGAAGGAGACACGTTCTGTCTCCTAGAGATGAACGTACTTTGGTGCGAAAAGTGCAAATCAATCCCAGAACAACAGCAAAGGATCTTGTGACGATGCTGGAGGAAACCGGTTCAAAAGTAAAACGAGTCCTATATCGACATAACCTGAAAGGCCGCTCAGCAAGGAAGAAGCCACTGCTCCAAAACTGCCATAAAAAGCCAGACTACGGTTTGCAACTGCACATAGGGACATGTACTTTTTGGAGAAATGTCCTCTGGTCTGATGAAACAAAAATATAACTGTTTGGACATAATGACCATCGTTATGTTTGGAGGAAAAAGGGGGAGGCTTGTAAGCCGAAGAACACCATCCCAACCGTGAAGCACGGGGTGGCAGCATTATGTTGTGGGGGTGCTTTGCTGCAGGAGGGACTGGTGCACTTCAGAAAATAGATGGCATCATGGGGAAAGAAAATTATGGATATATTGAAGCAACATCTCAACATCAGTCAGGAAGTTAAACCTTGTTCGCAAATGGGTCTAGCATTATTATGACCCCATGCATACTTCCAAAGTTGTGGCAAAATGGCTTAAGGACAACAAAGTCAAGGTATTGGAGTGGCCATCACATAGCCCTGACCTCAATCCTACTGAAAATGCATGTGAGAGCAAGGAGGCCTACAAACCTGACTCAGTTACACCAGCTATGTCAGGAGGAATGGGCCAAAATTCACCCAACTTATTGTGGAAGGCTACCTGAAACGTTTGACCCAAGTTAAACATGTTAAAGGCAACACTACCAAATACTAATAAATGTATGTAATCTTCTGATGAAAGAAATAAAAGCTGAAATAAATAATTATCTCAACTATTATTCTGACATTTCACATTCTTAAAATAAAGTGGTGATCCTAACTGACCTAAGACAGGGAATTTTTACTAGGATTAAATGTCAGGAATTGTGAGAAACTGAGTTTTTAATTGTATTTGGCTAAGGTGTATGTAATCTTCCGACTTCAACTGTATATGTTTAATTTTCAATCCATTTCTCAATTTCAAAAAACGTTTCACTTTGTCATTAAGGGGTATTTAGGAAAAAATATGTTTAATACATTTTGAATTCAGGCTGTAACAACAAGATGTGAAATAAGTCAAGAGATATGAATTCTTTCTGTAGGCTGATTATTATTGTAATTTTGGGGAGATATTTCATGCACACGTTTGTTTGTCATTTTAGGGAATACTGGGGCATCTGCAAATCTTATCAAGAAGAAAAATTCCCATAAGTAAGTTCTCATTATGTAAACACAGCATAAGACCAAAAGCAGGTTGTCTTACAGACAGATGTGTGGATATATTAATTTGACATTACATACTGCCTTTCAAATTGGGATCTCTATAGGAAGCAGAAGAATGTTGGTCCCAGCAAGCCTATTGCCCAACCCAGACGAAACATAGTGGGTTGCAGGATAACACACCAGTGGAAGGAAGACACCAAGGTTTCCCAGTGGAAAGGAACAGTTCTCGACCAAGTCCCTGTCAACCCCTCTCTCTACCTGATCAAGTATGATGGATTTGACTGCATCTATGGACTTGAGCTTCACAAAGATGAGAGGGTGCAAGGCCTGGAGGTTTTACCAGACCGAGTTGGTAGGTATTGTGAAGACATGACAAAAGTCAGCCTTGCTCTGCCATAAGCATATTACATTTGTCTGTTCAGTATGAGTATGTTAGAACCAATGCACTCGTGCTAGATGTGTATTTGATCATGCATACCTTTATAAACTCTGCAAAAAAAGAAACGTCCTCTCACTGTCAACTGCGTTTATTTTCAGCAAACTTAACGTGTAAATATTTGTAAGAACATAAGATTCAACAAGTGAGACACAAACTGAAAAGGTTCCACAGACATCTGACTAACAGAAATTTAATAATGGGTCCCTGAACAAATTGGGGGTCAAAATCAAAAGTCAGTATCTGGTGTGGCCACCAGCAGCATTAAGTACTGCAGTGCATCTCCTCCTCATGGACTGCCACAGATTTGCCAGTTCTTGCTGTGAGATGTTACCCCACTCTTCCACCAAGGCACCTGCGAGTTCCCGGACATTTCTGGGGGAATGGCCCTAACCCTCACCTTCCGATCCAACAGGTCCCAGACGTGCTCAATGGGATTGAGATCCGGGCTCTTCGCTGGCCATGGCAGAACACTGACATGGTTGTCTTGCAGGAAATCGCGCACAGAACGAGCAGTATGGCTGGTGGCATTGTCATGCTGGAGGGTCATGTCAGGATGAGCCTGCCGGAAGGGTACCACATGAGGGAGGAGGTGTTGTTATACGTGGTCTGCCACTGCGAGGACAATCAGCTGTCTGCCCTGTCTCCCTGTAGCACTGTCTTAGAGTACAGTACGGACATTGGAATTTGTTGCCTTGGCCACATCTACAGTCCTCATGCCTTTTTGCAGCATGCCTAAGGCACATTCACGCAGATGAGCAGGGACCCTCTTTTGGTGTTTTTCAGAGTCCGTAGAAAGGCCTCTTTAGTGTCCTACGTTTTCATAACTGTGACCTTAATTGCCTACTGTCTGTAAGCTGTTAGTGTCTTAACGTCTGTTCCACAGGTGCATGTTCATTAATTGTTTATGGTTCATTGAACAAGCATGGGTGGTTAAACCCTTTACAATGAAGATTTGTGAAGTTATTTGGATTTTTACCAATTATCTTTGCAAGACAGGGTCCTGAAAAAGGGACATTTCTTTTTTGCTGAGTTTGTTACAAATTAGTTTACTTGTCTTTTCATAGCCATATTTGCTATTAATTTGAAACTGCTCTCTGTAATGCAGCTCCAGCTCGCGTCAGTGATGCCCAGCTAGCAGAAACCATGATAGGCAAAGCAGTGGAACACATGTTTGAGCAAGATGAAGGACCAAAGGAGGAGTGGAGGGGCATGGTGCTAGCACGGGCTCCCATTATGAACACATGGTTCTACATCACTTACGAAAAGGACCCTGTTTTGTACATGTACCAGCTCTTGGATGATTACAAAGAGGGGGATCTCCGGATAATGCCTGATTCAAGTGAGTCCATCAGAAATTATATTTTGTGTTAACACTGTAGGCATTGTTTGTCTCTCCATCTCACTCTTTCTTTAAAAACATGTAATTCTAAGTTGTATTACGGTACAATCATACTACATAAATGTAATCAACAAATTATCTCACTAAAGCTGGTAATATTCTATGCTTTTGCAGATGATTCGACCCCAACAGAGAGAGAGCCTGGAGAAGTGGTGGATAGCCTTGTTGGCAAACAAGTGGAATATGCCAAAGAGGATGGTGGCAAAAGGACAGGCATGGTTATCCATCAGGTTGATGCCAAACCCTCTGTGTATTTCATCAAGTTTGATGATGACTTTCACATCTACGTCTACGATTTAGTAAAAACGTCTTAGGGCATTGAGAACATCATTGATTCACAGACCGTGGCAAATGTTTTCAGGATTTCTTTGAGACAACATCAATTTCCAGTTCAATGGACAACTCCTTCACAGGCTACGAATGTGAAACTTGTCGTTTCCTGTGTCACTGCTTCCAATGTGAAAGCTTTTAGTGTACTTTGTTTGAAGTCCACTTTGGTTCTAGAAGAAGAGACCTCTGCAGAAATCACCATGTCTGAACATTTACTCTGTTCAATTGGGCCAGACACCAGGAGCCTAATAAGTTTTTCTTAACGAGAATTGTGTATTTTTTCTTGTCTATGATGCTGTTAATGAATTCTTGTGATGTTCTCGTAACATGTTTCCACCACTTTTGTTAACTTGTGGGTTTAACATCCTCAGAATTTAGCATGCATCAGTCCAACAGCTGTGGTCCTTTGTAGCTCAGTTGGTAGAGCATGGCTCTTGTAACGCCCGGGTAGTGGATTCGATTCCCCCATCCATACGTAAAATGTATGCACGCATGACTGTAAGTCGCTTTGAATTAAAGTGTCTGCTAAATAGCATATTACTATATCAGTCTAACACCCTAGTAATCAGTTTAAGAAGAAGGGTATTACATGAAATTCTGTGATTTCATTTTATTCCTTACTTCTGTACTTGTATGATCTGCCATTGTGAAATTGCCCTTCACATAAAGGCTAGTTTCTGAGACCAAGAAAATCCAAGCGCTTCTTCTTTTGGTTTATTTTATGTTGGCCACACTTGCATTCTCCCGAAATGGCCGTCTAGACCTCTACTACTCTGTCAAATCGAAATTGTATTCGAGTAATTTCCCTTAGCAATTTGGCTGATTGGTTGTGCTAAGTTCATCAATTATTTAATTGTAATATTTTTTGTTTACTGTGGCTTTTATACTATAATTTCCTTCAACCTGAAATTATTTGTTTTATGTAATACTCTATCATCCAAATCTGATTTAAAATGTGTATTAACACATTTCACTCTTAGCCCTTTGCTAGAGCTACTGTATTGCAACTTCGTTGTCAAAAACACTAAAAGGATAATGATTGATACACATAACGAACACTACACTGAGTGTACAAAACATTAAGAACCCCTTCCTAATATTGAGTTCCACCTACTACCATACCCCGCCCTGGCACCTACTACCCCGTCCAAAGGCACTTAAATAGGCCACTGCCTATTCATCCTTTGAATGGCATGCATACACAAGCCGTCTCAATTTTCTCAAGGCTTAAAAATCATTTTAACCTGTCTTCTCCTCTTCATCTACACTTGTAGTGTATTTAACAGGTGACATCAATAAGGGATCATAGCTTTCACCTGGTCAGTTTGTCATTAAAAGAGCAGGTGTTCTTAATGTTTTGTACACTCGATGTATATGAAAGACGTTTATAAATGAGTCTTTCAATAAATATACTGTATCAATTATCTTCTTGTTAGCGTTGTGATACATACAGCTTGACAAATTTAATTTGCTTTGGAAGTATTTTTACGACTTACCTTCAATTCTACATGCCCATTTTGCCTGTTTGATGTCTATGTGCCATATGTTTTCGGAGTGATAGATCTCAAACGTTTCTATCAAAGAATATGTGGTCTAAATTGAATAAGCAAAGGGTCTGTTAATGTTCTAATGGAGTTTGGGTCATATGCCACTGAGCCACCTACCATCAATGAGGTTAATTTTGAAAATGTCATTGTGTAATTGAATTCAGCATCAATCCAATTCATACATTTATTTCTCATTTAAGCAAATATGAATTTCTTGCTGTTGTCTGACCTGAGCCTAGGTTGATTTCATGACTTGATACTGTATAATAGTATTATACATCACTTACAACATGTTTGAATTTCAAACAAGGATTGAGAGATATTTAAATGGTCAAAATGTCATGGTTCTTTTAGATGAGAATTGTATTGTATTGTTAGCATGTTCAAATTGTGTTACTAAAGCCTACAGTGCATTCGGAAAGTATTCAGGCCCCTTGACTTTTTCCCCATTTTGTTACGTTACAGCCTTATTCTAAAATTTATTAAATATTTGTTTTGCCCTATTCAATCTACACACAATACGCCTTTAATAACAAAACCAAAAACAGTTTTTTTTTTTTAAATGTATTAAAAACGGAAATAAGTATTCAGACCCTTTACTTTTGTTGAAGCACCTTTGGCAGTGATTACAGCCTCGAGTCTTCTTGGGTATGACGCTAAAAGCTCGGCACACCTGTATTTGGGGAGTTTCTCCCCTTCTCTGCAGATCCTCTCAAGCTCTGCAGATCCAGGTTGGATGGGGAGCGTCGTAGCACAGCTATTTTCAGGTCTCTCCAGAGATGTTCGATCGGGTTCAAGTCCGGGCTCTTGCTGGGCCACTCAAAGACCCGAAGCCACTGCTACGTTCTCTTGGCTATGTGCTTAGGGTTGTTGTTCTGTTTGAAGGTGAATCCACCTTAGTCTGAGGTCCTGAGCGCTCTGGAGCAGGTTTTCATCAAGGATATCTCTGTACTTTGCTCCTTTCATCTTTCCCTCGATCCTGACTAGTTTCCCAGTCCCTGCTGCTGAAAAACATCTGCACAGCATGATGCTGCCACCACCATGCTTCACCGTAGGGATGGTGCCAGGTTTCCTCCAGATGTGACGCTTGGCATTCAGGCCAAAGAGTTCAATCTTGGTTTTGTCTTGTTTCTCATGGTCTTTGAGTCTTTAGGTGCCTTTTGGCAAACTCCAAGCGGGCTGTCGTGCCTTTTTACTGAGGAGTGGCTTCCCGTCTGGTCGCTCTACCATAAAGGCCTGATTGATGGAGTGCTGCAGAGATGGTTGTCCTTCTGGAAAGTTATCCCATTTCCACAGAGGAACTCTGCAGCTCTGTCAGTGACCATTGGGTTCTTGGTCACATCCCTGACCAAGGCCCTTCTCCCCCGATTGCTCTGTTTGGCCGGCCAGCCAGCTCTAGGAACTCTTGGCGGTTCCAAACTTCTTCCATTTAAGAATGATGGAAGCCACTGTGTTCTTGGGGACCTTCAATGCTGCAGACCATTTTTGGTACCCTTCCCCAGATCTGTGACTCGACAGAATCCTGCCTCGGATCTCTACGAACAATTCCTTCAACCTCATGGCTTGGTTTTTGCTCTGACATGCACTGTTAACTGTGGGCCCTTTTTTATATAGACAGGTGTGGGCATTTCCAAATCATGTCCAATCAATTGAATTTACCACAGGTGGACTCCAATCATGTTCTAGAAACATCTCAAGGATGGTCAATGGAAACAGAATGCACCTGAGGTCAATTTTAAGTCTCATAGCAAAAGGTCTGACTTTTTTTTTAACCTGTTTTTGCTTTTGTCATGGGGTATTGTGAATAGATTGATGATTAATTTAATCAATTTTAGAATAAGGCTGTAACCTAACAAAATGTGGAAGAAGAAGGAATACTGAATACTTTCTGAATGCACTGTATGTCTTGAGCTTCTGCAGGTTTGCTTGCCGCCACTACAGTCACTCTTCCGCACAAAGATGAGCTCCTGCTAACCTCTGTAGTATTATTAAGACATCTTGAAAGCGGGCAACAGGTCTATTTAAAATCCTTGATTACCCCTCTGTGATTTCCAAAGTGTGGAAATCATCATATACTGCCAATGGCTGTTGGAGTCCAGGCATTTAACATGTTACATTACAGTAATGTACTGTCAGTTCCACTTCTGAAAAGCAGACTTATGTCGCATGCATATAGCCAAATGTGAGTTGCATGTCAGTTGTTTCTTTTCAAAGTTATTAGCATATGTCAATTGTGTAATTTTGTTGTTTTTGTACTGTGCATTACAGGAACCAATGCACTGATAATGCTAAATGAGTGCCAACTAAAGGTGCCAGTCTTGTACAGCATTTAAGTGGTAACATTTCTAAATAAATCATTTGTCAGTTATATATATTTTTTTTACTGGCTTATTTATATGTATCCACAAAGAGCTTTCCTTATTTGATTGGGAGAAATGTGTGTGTGTGTGTGTGTGTAAGGATGGACTTTGCTTACATATTCAGTCAGTCGTTAAATGTTAAAATAGGATTAACACATTTTGAGTTGAAATGGAAGAGATTTAAATAAGGGACAGTAGTAAAGTACTTTTCTGTAATTTGTATATGTTTATACAACAAAATAGAGGTAAAATGCTGTCTTAATGGCCTTGTGTTCTACATTGTTATTTTAATGAAAATGGTTACAGTTTATAGTCATCTGGCACAAACACTTTAATGTTACAGAATTCTGTAAGAAAATTTCATAATGAAGGACTATCCTGAATATTAAAATAAATAAGTAGGCCTATGTAATGTTTATTTTTTTTATGTTCTGTTTCCTTTTAACAACACTGGAAGGTTGTCCATTATTTGTGTAGGGGGTGTAGTAGTCCAAATTGGGTCAATGGAAAAGCTTTCATAATATTGAGTGTTGCAGAACACACATACTAGCCATTCCCTTTGTCATGCCAACTCTGAGAAATATAAATTGTAGGATCTTTGTATTTAGTGTCAGAATATTGTAGAAGCTTGTATAATTTATTAGCTGATTACTTTATCAATACTCAAGCAAATTGTGAGCAGAAACAATAGTCTAGGAGCTAGGCCTTAAGTACTGTTAAGTTGTTTTATGGGCTACATTATTTTACTATTTATATTGTGGACAACTTTTACTCCACTACATTCCTAAAGAAAATACGTACTTTTTACTCACATTTTCCCTGACACCCAAACGTTAAATTTGTAATGCTCAGGCAGGACAGCAATATGGTCCAATTCGCACACCTATCCATATAACGCGTTGTCATCCCTACTGCCTCTAATTTGGCGGACTCACTAAACACAAATACTGCGTTTGTGATGTCTGACGCTTGGACTGTGGCCCTGGCTGTCCATAAATAAAAATATAAAAACAAGATAATTGTGCCGTCTGGTTTGCTTAATATTAGGAATTGGATGTATAATATTTGTACTTTTTCCACCACTGTACTTACAGTTGAAGTCGGAAGTTTGCATACACCTTATGGAGGTCTACAACTTTTTTCTTGGCTGATTTTATTTTGATTTTCCCATGATGTCAAGCAAAGAGGCACTGAGTTTGAAGGTAGGCCTTGAAATACGTCCACAGGTACACCTCCAATTGACTCAAATTATGTAAATTTGCCTATCAGAAGCTTCTAAAGCCATGACATTTTCTGGAATTTTCCAAGCTGTTTAAAAGGCACAGTCAACTTAGTGTATGTAAACTTCGGACCCACTGGAATTGTGATACAGTGAAATAATCTGTCTGTAAACAATTGTTGGAAAAATTACTTGTGTCATGTACGAAGTAGATGTCCTAACCAACTTGCCAAAACTATAGTTTAACTAGAAATTTGGTGGAATGGTTGAAAAACGAGTTTTAATGACTCCAACCTAAGTGTATGTAAACGTCTGACTTCAACTGTATATTTAAAACCAGATACTTTTACTCAAGTAGTATTTTACTGGTGGACTTTTACTTGAGTCATTTTAGGTACAAGGTACATTACATGGCTAAAAGTATGTTAACACCTACTTGTCGGATATCTCATTACAAAATCATGGGTATTAATATGGAGTTGGTCCCCCACTTTGCTGCTATAAAAGCCTCAACTCTTCTGGGAAGGCTTTCAACTTTGCTGCAGGGATTTGCTTCCATTCAGCCACAAGGATTTGTGAGGTCGGGCACTGATATTGGGAGTCGGCTTGCTGTCGGTGTTCCAATTCATCCCAAAGGCGTTCGATGGGGTTGAGGGTCTTTGTTCTTTGTTCATTTCAGCAGCATATTTCTCTTTGGCTTTTGCCTTTCCCCAGGTGGCATTCATGTCTTTGTGCCCACAACTTGAAACGGAACAGCATTGAATGGGAGACTTCTACTCTCCGAACTTTGTTTTTTTCCTGCCAAAGGCTGTGCATGTGTTGAAGGTCAAGAATATGATATATTACTATTAGAATGAAAGGCTTGTATGGAACCTAATAATGTTGCTCTATCAAATAGAATAACTCCTCTGTGCTTGGAATGGAATCCCTTATGTCAAGCTAGCTAGCTAGCTCACACATTTTAGATGAGTAGCAAAAGCTAGCTTCTAGTTATCTAAAAAAGAAAAGACAACTAAATGTGAGAAATGGCGGTGGAAACCGGCTTGCGTGTGTAGATTGATGAGGGGAAAAAACTATAATCCATTTTAGAATAAGGCTAATCCAGAGATTCTTACCTTTTCCTCGATTCAGCAGTCTCATCCAGATAATCATGGCATTTGTAGGTCTTTATGATCAATCAAATTTTATTTATGAAGTCCTTCTTACATCAGCTGATGTCACAAAGTTCCGCACAGAAACCCAGCCTAAAACCCAAGCAGCAAGCAATGCAGGTGTAGAAGCACGGTGCCTAGAAAAAACTCCCTAGAAAGGCCAGAACCTAGGAAGAAACTTAGAGAGGAACCAGGCTATGAGGGGTGGCCAGTTCTCTTCTGGCTGTGCCGGATGGAGATTTTAACAGAACATGGCTAAGATGTTCAAATGTTCATAGATGACCAGCAGGGTCAAATAATAATAATCACAGTGGTTGTAGAGGGTGCAACAGGTCAGCACCTCAGGAGTAAATGTCAGTTGGCTTTTCATAGTCGATCATTCAGAGTATCTCAACCGCTCCTGCTGTCTCTAGAGAGTTGAAAACATCAGGTCTGGGACAGGTAGCGCGTCCGGTGAACAGGTCAGGGTTCCATAGCCGCAGGCAGAACAGTTGAAACTGGAGTAGCAGCACGACCAGGTGGACTGCGGACAGCAAGGAGTCATTAGGCCAGGTAGTCCTGAGGCATGGTCCTAGGGCTCAGGTCCTCCGAAAGAGAGAAAGGAAGAAAGAAGGAGAGAAAGAGAGAGAGAATTAGAGAGAGCATACTTAAATTCACACAGGACACCGGATAAGACAAGATAAATACTCCAGAGCCCCGACACAAATTATTGCAGCATAAATAACCATATTAGCAGCTAATTAGTATTTCATTTTTGGGGGTAAATACAGGTGAATATACTGATAAAAGAGATTTACACAATTCTCAAAATGTCCGGCCAGGTTAAGTCTACATGAAACACATCCCTTATTTTAAGTGCTTCTAAAATCCCCTATGGGAAAAATTAATGGTGTAAAAAACGACTGGAACCATTTCCCTGTTTGATCTCTATGTTTTATGTTTTTTTTTAACATATACTGTGGTACTCTAGTCCGTTCAACCTCTCTTTCGTATTGTCAGAGATTCCTAAAGGGGTGACACTCTAGACCCAAACTGTTACAGACTTACTGTATATCCATCCTGCCCTGCCTTCTCAAAGTCTTTGAAAGCCAAGTTAACAAACAGATCACAGACCATTTCGAATCCCACCGTGCCTTCTCCGCTGTGTAATCCTGTTTCTGAGCTGGTCACGGGTGCACATCAACCACGCTTAAGGTACTAAACAATATCATAATAACCTCCATCGATAAAAAACAGTACTGTGCAGCCGTCTTCATTGACCTGGCCAAGGCTTTAGTCTTGGTTACATTGAGGGATAGGTTGTTATTCTGGCACCACCCGGCCAGTTCTCTGACCTCCTCCCTATAGGTTGTCTCGTCATTATCGGTGATCAGGCCTACCACTGTTGTGTCGTCTGCAAACTTAATGATGGTGTTGGAGCCGAGCCTGGCCATGCAGTCATGGGTGAACAGGGAGTACAGGAAGGGACTGACCATGAAAAAAGTCTGCCATCTCTCCCTCAGTTGCCTATGCACATTAACAAAAACAAGATCAACAACTAATGTTAGCCAGAGCGAGATGAGCTCAAATCTAACGAAGGAATAGTAGATAAAGCCTCTCAAACTTTTAAGCTTGTAGTTGGCTGTCAAAATTGCACTGGTAAACGATGGGCAATACTAGCCTGCCTGCCCTTCTACAAATTGCCTGCCAATGCATGCTTATCCAAGCATAAAAAGCTATCTAGCAAAGTGATTTACATGTCTTGCTAGCTAACCAAATAACACCTGCATCTCTAGCTGTAGTCACAGAAAAACGATATATGGGGGGGAAAGTGAGCATATCTATTTAGGTAGACACTGACAACATTGTCCCAGCAGCTAGCTAGCTAACGTTAGGCTCCATGTTTTTAGCTTGCTAAATAAAAATCTACCTAAATAGATATGCTAGCCTATTAGCCACATTATGACTGACTGGTGATCATTACCATTGCTAGTTTGATTGTGTTGGCATACCCAGCATTACACTCTTAAAAAAAAAGGTGTTATCTAGAACCAAAAATTGCTTTTTGTCTGTCCCCATGAGAATCCATTTTAGTTCCAGGTAGAACCCATTTAGTTCCATGTAAAACCTAAAAGGGTTCTACCTGGAACCAAAAAGTGTTCTACCTGCACCAAAAGGTGTCCTCCAATTGGGACAGCCGCAGAACCCTTTTGGAACCCTTTTTTCTAACATGCTGACCAGACCAGACGCGTCAGCGAGCATCTGCGTGGCCTGGCGCTAAAATAGAACTTGGTTCTATTTGTGATGCTCGACGCACTGCAAGTCCTGCCTCTCCCATCTCCTGATTGGTTTTTAGGAGCATATTACCCAAGTGCCATCTCCTCATTGGTTTTTAGGAGCATATACCAACGTGGGGGATTGAAAGATGAACTGAGGTCCACACTCCAGTCGGTTGTGGCATTTCAGGTAAAATAACGACCCAATGTTTATATCCCAGGACAAATTAGCTAGCAACAGAAAGCTAGCTAGCTAAATTGCCATAAATGTTTAATGTTTTTTTACCTGTCCGAAAATTAATATAGTTGGTAGGGAGTTTGTTTTGATATTTCAATCTCCGTGTCCTGATTGCGTCTGGTGTAGAGGGACAAAATCAACATGCGCGTGGTCTGGTCAGCATGTAAGAGTGTAGTTACATTCATCCGTTTTTGTCCAAAATATTGAGTCATTGAAACTGAAACAGTGCATCCCGAATGGCAGGAGGAAGCAAAAAATGCACCAGGCCAACTGATTAACAACCTGATAGCAATATTTGTTGGACCAAGAAATGTATTGCTGAATTATTATTAATCATGCATTGAACGGCATCCATCTGTCAAATATAACCTATTTTTAAAACCTCTTTTAAAGTTGTTTTTGTAGCATAAAGTGGCAACATTTTCTTTTTGACTGATTTTAATGATTGTGTGTTTGTGTGTTTGTTTCATAGTAGTTCAAATGCTGTCAGTTCCACTTTAATCTAAAATATGTCATTTCTAGGTTATCTAGGACGTCATAGGAAAGGCAAATAAGTTACCCACTGTTTTCCCATTCAGAAAACTTTTAAATATACAGTATTTAACTTCACTTAAAATGTATTTCAAATACATGTAGATACATTTGCATCTTTGCTCAAATGCATGTAATGCTTTAAAATGTATTCCAGAGATGCATGTAAATACATGGCTATGACATACAGTAACGTCTACAAGGTGGCCAGATGGTTAATATTATAACACAACAATGTAATACACAAAAAGGGAAAAACAAGAATACATTTCAAATTTCAAGCAATTTCACACAGCAATGTCAATATTTTTTAAGTTCAAAGTTCTAAATAATTCATATTCCATACATTTATGTTCTCAACTCATGACATATTCTATCTACATATTCCATATTCTTCCATAGAAATATTCAATATTCCATGGTAGATACAGTGGCTTCTTTAGCCTACTTTTTTTCAAGTATCACTGGATCATCTCTCACAAAAAAACATTTCAAATGTATTTATACTTGTCCCTTCACATGACATAATATTATTCCATGTTCATGTTCCATGCTAGATACAGTGGCTTCTTTTTGACTTCAATGTAGATAAAAACAATTCCATAGCTGGCTGTCCTACCTGTCGTCGTCGTGGGACAGACTCATTGTTATCTTTTTGTAAAACAACTGATTGCAGTAAAGAGCCAACCTAGATATTAACCTGTTTGAGCTAAGGGGCAGTATTTTGAAGTTCGGATGAAAAACGTGCCCAAAGTAAACTGCCTGTTACTCAGGCCCAGGATATGCACATAATTAGTAGTATTGGATAGAAAAGACTCTGAAGTTTCTAAAACTGTTAAAATAATGTATGTGGGTATAACAGAATTGATATGGCAGGCAAAAACCCGAGGGAAATCCATTCGAGAAAATGTGATTCTGTGAGCTGGCTCATTTTCCATTGAGTTGCTATTGGAAATGCTTAAATGATATTGTACACTGGAATGGTAGAGTTATGTCCTTCATGGAGTTATCAGAATTGTATGGGAAGGTCTGCTCAATCCAAGAGTACAACCAATTGATTACAGCATTACCCCAAAATTGTAGGAGGCAGGTAGCAGCGGGATGAGGTAGGGAACTGATCTGTCTGCCCAATATAAAGGATCAAAACTGGCGGAGGAATAAAAACATCATAAATAGGAAAGTAAACCAGTTTCATTTGAGGACCAGGATGTTGACAACTGTGCCATACAGATTGCAAAATCGATTTTTGATGTACCGATTCCATGGTACAGGGTGTATGAGTTGATATATAAAACAACGCAAGATTTTCAACCCGCAATCTGTGGATTCTATTCGATTAGATAGATTGAAATTGTACGTTAAACATCACAGCATAGTTGAAAGATATGTGTTGCGTAGAAACCCGAAGTGGGTGGGCAGCAGAGATAGATGGGATGGGCTGAGGGAAGCTGAGGGTTGGGATGTGGAATTGGAGACAATTGGGAGTGGAGTTGCTGTGTGGGAGATGGTCTGATGGTCAAAGATAAAAGTTATTGGGGGTGGGGAATGGAATTAATTTTTTATTTTTTTTCTTCTTGTGCGGGGAGGGGTCTCGAATGGTTGAGGGACAGCTATTGGGGAACTGTAGGGTTTGGGTTTTACGTTTTTCAGCCTGGTGGTAGATTTGTCAACGTGCTCTTGAGCAGGGCATTGACTCTGGATGCTTCTGTGTGTCGCTCTGAATGGGAATCTGTTGGATGACTGGTATGATGTAGTTGTTGAGCGGCTTCGGATATTCAATAAATAAAATAAATACAAAAATAAAAAACAATTCCATACATTCATGTTCTCATCTGTTAAGTTCTAAATAAACAGTAAAAACTCAAACGGACGACTAAGAATAAGTTCAAACCAAGTTTATTCCCCAACTGGGTCAAACAGCTGCAAAAACAACGACATGTTTACACAAGCACATATATTTATACCCTCCAAATACGCGGAATCAACTCCTTGCATATCTAGACAGCCAATAAATCTCTGTTGCTAGCAGTGGCGGATTTAGGCATAGGCGACATGGGCAGTCACCCAGGGCGGCATCTTGCACTGGGCGCCCACACACAAGAAATATAATAATAATAATAATAATAATATTCCGAATGGTGACATTTGCGCGATCGGTTTTCTATCACTCATTTGCAAGACACGCCAATGATATCATGTCACCATGTGGGACTGTGTGTCAATTAACCTTGTCGGAGTGGGTGCCCTGATTATAGTTTGTGAGCTAGGCAGGCTACTGCCTGGGAAGGTCTCCCACTAAGAAGTTCAAGATGGGGAGGGGATAGGGTCAACTTGGTTGACCTCAGGTCTCCCCACTGAAATCCCAAGGTAGGAGGAATCTTTCAAATATCGCACCTCTAACTTTGTACAGTACTAATGCAATTAGTTGTGCAATTTAGTTTGTGTGTTTCTTGTTTGAAGTGCAATAGTGTAATAATCAGGTTATCTTCTTTATAAGTGTGTTATTCTATTTGTGTATTTGTGTGATTCGGGCAATTTAGTTTTATTTGTGTTTTTTGTTAGCAATAGGGTAATAGTGTAATAATTCAATTATCTTTTATATTTGTATTTATATACTGCAATTTGTTTCTATTTGTCTTTGTTACTTCTTTTTGATATTTATGAGTCTTATTATTTTATATATATTTATATAGTTTTAAATGTTATGATTATTTATTTGTGTTGTTCCAAATGTCTGAATAAAAATTACAGTTAGTGCAGAATGGTTCTTTTTTGGGGGTTAGGGTTAGGGACTCCCAATAACGGTCGTATGTGATACAACCTGGATTTGAACCAGGGACTGTAGTGATTCCTCTTGCACTAAAATGCATGACCAATATATACCATGACCAATATATACAGTTGAAGTCGGAAGTTTACATACACCTTAGCAACATAAATTTAAACTCAGTTTTTCACAATTCCTGACATTTAGTCCTATTAAAAATTCCCTGTCTTATTTCAGTTACAATCACCACTTTATTTTAAGAATGTGAAATGTCAGAATAATAGTAGAGAATGATTTATTTCAGCTTTTATTTATTTTATCACATTCCCAGTGGGTCAGAAGTTTACATACACTCAATTAGTAATTGGTAGCATTGCCTTTAAATTGTTGAACTTAGTGTCAAACGTTTTGGATAGCCTTCCACAAGCTTCCCACAATAAGTTGGGTGAATTTTGGCCCATTCCTCCTGACAGAGCTGGTGTAACTGAGTCAGGTTTGTAGGCCTTCTTGTTCGCACACGCTTTTTCAGTTCTGCCCACAAATTTTCTATAGGCTTGAGGTCAGGGCTTTGTGATGGACATCTGCGTGAACGTGCCTTAGGCATGCTGCAAGGAGGCATGAGGACTGTAGATGTGGCCAGGGCAATAAATTGCCAACACCTGCAGGGTCGGTACATCCCAACATCACACCTGCGGGACAGGTACAGGATGGCAACAACTACTGCCCAAGTTACACCAGGAACGCACATTCCCTCCATCAGTGCTCAGACTGTCCGCAATAGGCTGAGAGAGGCTGGACTGAGGGCTTGTAGGCCTGTTGTAAATGCAGGTCCTCACCAGACATCACCGGCAACAACGACTATGGGCACGAACCCACCGTCGCTGGACCAGACAAGATTGGCAAAAAGTGCTCTTCACTTACAAGTAACAGTTTTGTCTCACCAGGGGTGATGGTCGGATTCGCGTTTATCGTCGAAGGAATGAGCGTTACACCGAGGCCTGTACTCTGGAGCGGGATTGATTTGGAGGTGGAGGGTCTGTCATGGTCTGGTGTGTCACAGGATCATCGGACTGAGCTTGTTGTCATTGCAGGCAATCTCAACGCTGTGCATTACAGGGAAGACATCCTCCCTCTCATGTGGTACCTTTCCTGCAGGCTCATCCTAACATGACCCTCCAGCATGACAATGCCACCAGCCATACTGCTCGTTCTGTGTGTGATTTCCTGCAAGACAGGAATGTCAGTGTTCTGCCATGGCCAGCGAAGAGCCCGGATCTCAATCCCAGAAGTGAATGTATTAGTTTTGGAACCGGGCTGCCTCCCGGGGGTGAGCCAGGTGCCCCCGCACTGGCCGACAGCGAAGTTGTCTCAAAACAAAAGTGACTTAGGTTAAGTATGTAGAGTAATGAGTAAGATTCTGTGTTTTCCCATTTCCCAAAAGTGGTTGCTTTTGACAAAAACACTATCTGCCTTCCCAGCGAAAACTAGTTTTTAAAATTCAAACATATATTTTATGGAAAAGAGATGTCGTATGATTCTGAAGGATGCATCGTGCTGCCCTGTGACAACATGACCAAGTGGCGCAGATTACTGTTCGATTTGAGAAGGGCGCTCCTACCTCGCAGTTTTTACCCATTCACATCATAGGCCATAGATCGGTACACTGCTGTCCAGCTTAATCGAATCCACCCAGTTCTAGCTTGAGTCAGTTAACCCACTAACCCACTGTTCCTAGGCCGTCATTGAAAATAATACTTTGTTCTTAACTGACTTGGCTTGTTTAAATAAAGGTAAAAAATTATAATAAATTGGATCACAGGAGTGATAAGGTTGCTGATAATGGGCCTATGTAGATATTCTATAAAAAAAAAAAAAAAATAAAGATTTCTGCCGTTTCGAACTACAATAGTCATTTACAAAATTAACAATGTCTACACTGTATTTCTGATCAATTTGATGTTATTTTAATGGACATTTTTTTTTAATTCTCTTTCAAAAACAAGGACATTTCTAAGTGACCCCAACCTTTTGAACGGTAGTGTATGTTACACACATACACTCACCAGACAGTTTTAGGTACACCACCCCATTCACGAAAATTGATCGCTCCTACAGACAGTAAAGTCACTTGGCCGTGGCTTGTTATGTAAAACTGGAATTAAGGCATTCGTTTGCTGTTTGATTGAATGGGCAAAGCGAGTGACCAGCAACTTTGAGCGTGGTATGATCATCTCGGTGTTAAATAGAATCAATTCGATTTTTGGACCGTTCCTTTTTTTAAGGCTAGCTCAGAATATGATCTGGCCAAAAGTTGTTCATATATTATAGAGATTAGCCCTTTCAGGAGCCCATTTAATGTATTTATAAATCCCATAATTGGATGGTTCGGTAGTTGGGTTTACCAAGGGATCCAAGTTGTAAATAAAGGAAAAAAGATTTGCCTATTAATGTGTATGTGTCTTGTGTCTCAGATCTTGGAATGTTCTCAAACCATTACTGTCCATGATATTGGCAAGGGTACAGATTCCACATTTGGACCATTGGGGCGGAAGCAAAAGGCCACCTACCAGATCGCAAGGCGTTATTGTGAAATATTGGTGTATGGGCATGCCATTTAGATTCCCAGTTATATTGTTTTAAAATGTTGTGGCAAATTGAAATTGTGTGCACAATAATAGAACCAAAGTGTAGTTTACATTGTTTAAGCACTACATCAGTGAAGAACACCTCTTCCAGGGAAATAGGAGACACCATATTTCTCTCTATACTCAGCCAGGGGGCTGAATCATCATTTTTATTTTCTAGGATCTAGGATTTTCTAGGATAAATGATAGTGCCTGGAAATACAATTTAAAGTGTTGTACAGTACAGGGGACCTCCTACCCTCTTTCTAAGATTGGTAATTTTATTCAGGCTCCCTGACCTTGCCATTTAAATTTTGAAACCACACTATGGATTTCATCACATTAGCCAGAAGGGGGAGACAAGGGAAGCATTGAACTACAGAAATTCAGCCATAGCTATATATTCATTTTGACAATGTTATTTGGCCGGTTAAAGCAACTGGGATATTAGTCAATCTACCGAGGTCGACTTGAATTGATTGGAACGTTCTGTTAAAGTTTCTGGCAATGGTTTTATCTAAGGAAGGAAATATATCTATTCCCAAATATTTCAATAGGAAACAATTGGGATTCCATAAGTAGAGATGGAGTCCTCCATCGGGGTCTTGAGGCAGTAGGGCAGATTTGGTTAGATTTATTTAATAATTTGAGATAGAGCTGAACTTTTGGGAAGGATTGAGATACTTTACCTAGACAATGTAAGATATTGTCGGCGTATAATGAGATGATGTGATTTTTGTGAAATTTCTTTCGATTGTTGAATTGTCATGGCCAGGGGCTCTATAGACAATAAAAATAGCATAAGTGTGGTGGTCATGACATTTTGTCAGCCGGTGATTGTCAAGCAAATCACCAAATAACTGCCGGTCTCACAGTAATTGACCGTTAATTAACATAAAACGTCTAGCATCTCCACGCATAGCATCTCGGCATATGTCGCAAGTCACGATTTCACAGGTGAACTGTTTGAAAGTTTTTTGGGCAAAAATGCCTTCTCGAAAGTGTGAACTTTCATGTGCCTTAATGTCAAATTTGTATGCCATCTGTAAATACAAATACAATTGTTAAATTACGAGACTAGTTGGTTTGGCCACAGAAAAAAAAAAAAGTGAACAACCTTCGTGGTAGCCATGATTGGCTGAGATAATGAGTGGGCTGGACATGCTGAGAGATGAGTTTGGATTGGTCTGCCATATAGCACACGCCTGTCTATTTGAGCTGGTCAGTTTGTCTTGGTAATCATGTCAAACGTGGCTTTTCATTTTTTTTATTGTGTAGTAAAACTGCATAAACCTAATGTCAAGTTAAAGTGTACTGTTAGCTAGCTAACGTTATGCTCTCCACTTTCTGGAGGACCTAGATTTGAAATCAGTGAAATTCGAGTATAATAGCTAAGGAGATGGAGAAAACACCAGTCTGGATTACATCATTAAACTAAGGGCAACCATGCATGGCATCAGATAGGAGACGTGTCCAACCATGATGTATACTGGTAAAATAGTCAAGCTAGCTACATTTTCAGATATTACATATTTTTAATTTTGACAGAAAGTGGTTTCATTTCAAGTGTACTGTTAGCTAGCTAACGTTAGCTGGCTGGGTCGCTAGCTAACATTGTGTATAATCTTATTCTTCGTATTTCAGACACATTTGCTTGACTAGTTATAGCCATAGAACCTGGTTGGTTAGCTACCTGCAGATTCATGCAGGGTAGTAATGTCATGAGTTGTGATTATGGTCCATCTACATGTATTAACAAAAGACTCCACTCTAATTTTGACAAACTATTTTCATTTCAAGTTAGTGTACTGTTAGCTAGCTAGCTAATGTTAGCTGGGTGGCTCGCTAACTAACGTTACTTCATGCGTTGGGATTCATTGTTTACCTAGCAGTTACCTACAGTTGAAGTCAGAAGTTTACATAAACTTAGGTTTTCAACCACTCCACAAATTTCTTGTTAAAAAACGATAGTTTTGGCAAGTCTACTTTGTGCATGACACAAGTCATTTTTCCAACAATTGTCCACAGACAGATTATTTCACTTATAATTCACTGTATCACAATTCCAGTGGGTCAGAAGTTTATGTACACTAACTTGACTGTGCCTTTAAACAGCTTGGAAAATTCCAGAAAATTATGTCATGGCTTTCATGGATGTATTTCAAGGCCTACCTTCAAACTCAGTGCCTCTTTGCTTGACATTATGGGAAAATCAAAAGAAATCAGCCAAGACCTCAGGAAAAACGCAAGTATAAACACCATGGGATCACGCAGCCGTCATACCGCTCAGGAAGGAGACGCATTCTGTCTCCTAGAGATGAACGTACTTTGGTGTGAAAAGTGCAAATCAATCTCAGAACAACAGCAAAGGACCTTGTGGAGATGCTGGAGGAAACAGGTACAAAACGATCTATATCCACAGTAAAACGAGTCTTATATCGACATAACCTGAAAGGCCGCTCAGCAAGGAAGAAGCCACTGCTCCAAAACCTCCATAAAAAGCCAGACTACGGTTTGCAACTGCACATGGGGACAAAGATCGTACTTTCTGGAGAAATGTCCTCTGGTCTAATGAAACAAAATAGAACTGTTTGGCCATAATGACCATCGTTCTGTTTGGAGGAAAAAGGGGGAGGCTTGCAAGCCGAAGAACACCATCCCAACCGTGAAGCATGGGGGTGGCAGCATCATGTTGTAGGGGTGCTTTGTTGCAGGAGGGACTGGTGCACTTCACAAAATAGATGGCATCATGAGGAGGAAAATTATGTGGATAGATTGAAGCAATATCTCAAGACATCAGTCAGGAAGTTCAAACTTGGTCGCAAATGGGTCTTCCAAATGGACAATGACCCCAAGCATACTTCCAAAGTTGTGGCAAAATGGCTTAAGGACAACAAAGTCAAGGTATTGGTGTGGCCATCACAAAGCCCTGACCTCAATCCCATAGAAAATTTGTGGGCAGAACTGAAAAAGCGTGTGAGAGCAAGGAGGCCTACAAACTCGACTCAGTTACACCAGCTCTGTCAGGAGGAAAGGGCCAAAATTCACACAACATATTGTGGGAAGCTTGTGGAAGGCTACCTGAAACGTTTGACCCAAGTTAAACAATTTAAAGGCAATGCTACCAAATACTAATTCAGTGTATGTAAACTTCTGACCCCCTGGGAATGTGATGAAGGAAATAAAACACTGATCCCGTAGAGGTTAATTCCATTATTTTATTTTTAGATGTGTGTATTGTTGTGAATTGTTAGATACTACTGCACTGTTGGAGCTAGGAACACAAGCATTTCGCTACACCTGCAATACCATCTGCAAAATATGTGTATGTGACCAATAAAATGTGATTTGATTTGTGAGTCTCTATGCATCTCAGCACAGAAGTGCAAGAGCAGCTGCTGTCAACATCCTTTAGAAGCGTCTGAAGTTGCCCTTGCCCTTATATAGAAATCGTCATCATAGGAAAGATCTCTTAGAAGTAAATTCTGTGTTCTGTCTTACAAGTTCTGTGCTCAGATTTCTATCATGTGTGAATTCTCTGAATTCATACACGTCGGGCAGGATTCAAATCTGTATCGCCTAAGTATCGTGGAAGATCCTGTCACAGATTCCCCCCCCCGGTACTGCTGCTCATTCCGTGTACCAGTTCCCGGAGTTCTACGCCACCAGCCCCTAGGCGTCACTGAACTGTCTCATTACGCACACCTGGTTCCCATTCCCCCCTGATTAGTAATTTTATATATGTGCCCTCTGTTCACCATTGTCTTTGTCGGTTATTGTTCCCATGTCCGTTGGTCTTGTGAGTACCTGTGCATTGTTGTTGCGGGTTTCGTTTGCGTGTATTGTGCATTTGTTTACGGGTCTCATCCCGTGTATTGTTATTGCTGGTCTCGGCCCATGTATTTATTAGAGGTTTAATCTCGCTCTTTTGTTTTGGTTACATCCCTGTGTTTTTGTTTGAGTTTGTTTTGGGCTTCGTCCCCGTGCCATTTCATGGCATGTTGTATTAAACCCCCCTATTACGTGTTCCTACGCCGGTCTGCAATCATTTATACAACGTGACAGCTCCACATAAAAATGTTAAGGTAATTTTCGATTGAGCCGACATATGCACCGTTTACCATGAATGCACTCTCCGCAACCTCGGAAACATTGCCTTTAATTGTCAATTGCACCATAAAGAGGATCTTCAACGCTATGGATTGAATAGAGCCCTTAGTTTTAGTCATTAATACACAACTTTAAATATGTAAATGTATTACTAGTTACTTAAGATAATTTTCTGATTATTGCTAAGTTGTAATCAATAGGAAATATACTGGGAGAATACTAGCTGACCCAAGACCATGAGTGGTACTTTATGCCTACCTTGAGCTTTCCCTGGGTGCAGTGGTCAAGCAGCAGCAGACAGTGAGTGGCCTTGGCCACAAGCTCCTCTCTCATGACTGGGGGTATGGGCTCTGTGGCTGGTCACACAGTAGCCTCAGCAGACTGCACCAAGGGCGGAAAGACGGCACTCCATTCTGCAGAGGACAGAATGGAGTGCCAGAGGACACGAACACTCAGTATGACCAGCAGTGACAACACAAACGGAGATGGCATTTCTATTAGTCTGGTTGATTTTCTGGGAGTAATGATAACCATGGCCAGGTGATGAGCAGTGTATTTTCTAAATCCAGGATAACCAGTCTTGTCTGTTCTTTAGGACTGTCTGAGATCTCCAGGTACCCGGTGATTACTCTTTGCAAACGTTTGAGATGCCGAACAACGGCAATACCCATCCTAACAGAAGAAAACCACAATCTGAAAAGTATTTTATTTGCTGAGTATGTATTCAATTTGAAATTACATTTACCAGATAACAAGGAGATCACAACAAACGTAAGTCCTAACAACTGCCAGAGCTATTTGAATGATTCAGATACATGCAGCATAATAAGTGTAAAATCAATTAAATTGTTAGCAAGAGGAGATAAACATCACTTCTCAATTAATTGTACCAGACACTTAGCATAGACTCTTCCGAATTACAAGTTTATGTTCCATCTCCATATGGGTGAGGGTCAGTTGCAGGACCTCGTCATAACGGTTAGGCTTCCTGGGGAGCCCAGTACAGGCAGGGGCTTTCTCCAACACAGGCAAGTCTATCAGGCATGGGAGGACCACTTGAGACATAGAGGGGGAGATAAACGGAGCAATACAATTAAATGAGGCTATGTGGTCACCAGTTCCTTTTAATGAGATGTCTGCATTGTATATACAAAATATATTAATGCCATTGAAAGCCACAGCTGAGGCTCAGACGTGTAGATGTGGTTGAAGATGATATCATAGCTCACCTGGGCTCTATTGTACTGATGGAGATCAACAGATTAGCAAATTTAGGCATAATATGCCAGCAACAAATGCTGACACTACACATCCAAGTATATCTGACCAAACTATGAAAGACAAGCACTGTGAGAACATTATCGATGTCTATCAACAATGACAAGCCACCGGGGTCTGACAACTTGGATGGAGAATTACTGAGGATAATGGCGGGCGACTCCTATTTGCCACATCTTCAACTTAAGGCTACTAGAACGTGTGTGCCCTCAGGCTTGGAGGGAAGCAAAAGTAATTCCACTACCTAAGAACAGTAAAGCCCCCTTTACTGGCTCAAATAGCCAACCAATCTGCCTGTTACCAACCATAAGTAAACTTTTGGAAAAAATGGTGTTTGACCAGATACAATGCTATTTCACAGAAAACAAATTGGCAACAAACTTTTAGCACGCTTATAGAGAAGAACATTCAACAAGCACAGCACTTGCACAAATGACTGATGATTGGCTGAGAGAAATTGAAGATAAAAAGATTGTGGGAGCTATCTTGTTAGACTTCAGTGCAGCTTTTGACATTATTGATTATAGTCTGCTGCTGGCAAAACTTATGTGTTATGGCTTTTCACTCCCTGCTATATTGTGTATAAAGAGTTACCTGTCTAACAGAACACAGAGGGTGTTCTTTTTAATAGAAGCCTCTCCAACATAATCCAGGTAGAATCATACATTCCCAAAGGCAGCTGTCAAGGCCCATGACTTTTTTCAATCTTTACTAATGAATTGTCACTGGCTTTGAGGAAGGCCAAATGTCAAATTTATTTTATTTATAAAGCCCGTCTTACATCACCTGATGTCACAGAGACCCAGCCTAAAACCCCAAACAGCAAGCAATGCAGGTGTAGAAGCACGGTGGCTAGGGAAAACTCCCTAGAAAGGCCAGAATCTAGGAAGAAACCTAGAGTGGCGCCAGGCTATAGGGGTGGCCAGTCCTCTTCTGGCTGTGCCGGGTGGAGATTATAACAGAACATGGCCAAGATGTTCAAATGTTCATAGACGACCAGCAGGGTCTAATAATAATAATCACAGTGGTTGTCGATTGTGCAACAGGTCAGCACCTCAGGAGTAAATGTCAGTTGGCTTTTTATAGCCGATCATTCAGAGTATCTCAACCACTCCTGAGAGTTGAAAACAGCAGGTCTGGGACAGGTAGCACGTCAGGTGAACAGGTCAGGGTTCCATAGCCGCAGGCAGAACAGTTGAATCTGGAGCAGCAGCACGGCCAGGTGGACTGGGGACAGGAAGGAGTCATCAGGCCAGGTAGTCCTGAGGAATGGTCCTAGGGCTCAGGTCCTCCGAGAGAGAGAAAAAAAAAAAGAAAGAAAGAGAGAAAGAAAGAGAGAAAAAGAAAGAGAATTAGAGAGAGCATACTTAAATTCACACAGGACACCAGATAAGAGAGGAGGAATGCTCCAGACATAACAGACTGACCCTAGCCCCCCGTGCTCCAGACATAACAGACTGACCCTAGCCCCCCGACACATAAACTACTGCAGCATAAATACTGGAGGCTGAGACAGGAGGGGTCGGGAGACACTGTGGCCTCGTCCGATGATACCCCCCGGACAGGGCCGAACAGGCAGGATATAACCCCACCCACTCTGCCGAAGCACAGCCTCCACACCACTAGAGGGATATCTTCAACCACCAACTTACCATCCTGAGACAAGGCAGAGTATAGCCCACAAGATCTACACCACGGCACAACCCAAGGGGGCAACCCGGACAGGAAGATCATGTCAGTGACTCAACCCACTCAAGCGACGCAACCCCCAGGGACGGCATGGAAGAGCACCAGTAAGCCAGTGACTCAGCCACTGTAATAGTCTTTGAAAGTCTGTGTTGCCCAGCGACAGCCCCAAAACATCACTGCTCTAGAGGAGATCTGCATGGAGGAATGGGCCAAAATACCAGCAACAGTGTGTGAAAACCTTGTGAAGACTTACAGAAAACGTTTGACCTCTGTCATTGCCAACAAAGGGTATATAACAAAGTATAGAGATAAACTTTTGTTATTGACCAAATACTTATTTTCCACCATAATTTGCAAATAAATTCATTAAAAATCCTACAATGTGATTTTCTGGATTTTTTTTCCTCATTTTGTCTGTCATAGTTGAAGTGTACCTATGATGAAAATTACAGGCCTCTCTCATCTTTTTAAGTGAGAGAACTTGCATGTACGGCAGGACCAAATCGGAAAGATAGGTAGGAGCAAGCCCATGTAATGCTTTGTAGGTTAGCAGTAAAACCTTGAAATCAGCCCTTGCCTTAGCGCCCCACTCCCGACACTACCACTCCCGACACTACCCAAATTCAAAATCTAAAAGTTGAATTATTAAACATTCATCAATATACAAGTGTTGCATAGTCATCAAAAGCTCTGCTTCTTGGCAATATCACAGCATTGTCAGATTTCAAAAAGGCTTTACGGCGAAAGCACAACATTTGATTGTTTGAGGATAGCACCTCCAATATTTATGCATTAGCATAAATTCATATCCAGCGTGGGTCACACAAAACCCATATAAGAGCTAAAAAATATCCCTTACCTTTCGAAGAACTTCTGCTGAGGGCTTCCCAAGTGTCCAACGAAGACATCCAATGGTTCTTTTGTTAGAAAAAGTCATTTATTTTATCCATAAATCTGTTTGGTTGCCGCGTTATGATCATAAAATCCACCGTTGAGTCACCCATTGAACCGTGAAGAGAACACGTTCAAATTATACCTATAAACCTTCTACAAACAAATCATTTTTTTAAAAATGTATCCTTAGGTATCCTTTTATGTAGATTTACTGTAATATTTCAACCGGACGATAACGTGAACAATAGGAAAGGAAAATAAACTGGGGCGCTCTCACAATCTCGCACCCGACAAACGTTGTTGACAAAAGTGGTCCCCTGACTACTTCCTCTTCCTATCCGTTCTGCTTACTGCTAGAACTTCCAGGCTTTGTATAAAGATTGTTGACATCTAGTGGAAGCCATAGGTACTGCAGTCTCAGTCCTAGGTAAAATACAAATGAATAGGCACAATGGAGAACAAGGTCATTTACAAAAAAAACGGCAAATCCGGATGGATTTTCCTCGGGTTTTCGCCTGCTATATCAGTTCTGTTATACTCACATACATCATTTTAACACTCTTAGAAACGTCAGAGTGTTTCCTATCCAATAGTACTAATTATGTGCATATCCTAGCAGCCGTGTTTAGCACTAACTGAAGTTTATTTAGTGCTTTATCCGGGTAGCCGGAAAGTAGAGCATTACAGTAGTTTAACCTAGAAGTGACAAAAGCATGGATACATTTTTCTGCGTCATTTTTGGACATAAAGTTTCTGATTTTTGCAATGTTACATAGAAGGAAAAAATCTGTCCTTGAAACAGTCTTTATATGTTCGTCAAAAGAGAGATCAGGGTCCAGAGTAACGCAAAGGTCCTTCACAGTTTTATTTGAGACAACTGTACAACCATCAAGATTAATTGTCAGATTCAACAGAAGATCTATTTGTTTCTTGGGACCTAGAACAAGCATCTCTGTTTTGTCCGAGTTTAAAAGTAGAAGATTTGCTGCCATCCACTTCCTTATGTCTGAAACACAGGCTTCCAGGGAGGGCAATTTTGGGGCTTCACCATGTTTCATTGAAATGTACAGCTGTGTGTCATCTGTGTGTCCCAGCAGTGAAAGTTAACATTATGTTTCCGAAAGACATCACCAAGAGGTAAAATATATAGTGAAAACAATAGTGTTCCTAAAACGGAGCCTTGAGGAACACCGACATTTACAGTTAATTTGTCAGAGGACAAACAATCCAGAGACAAACTGATATCTTTCCGACAGATAAGATCTAAACCAGGCCAGAACTTGTCCGTGTAGACCAATTTCTCCAAAATAATCTGGTGATCGATGGTATAAAAAGCAGCACTAAGGTCTAGGAGCAAGAGGACAGATGCAGAGCCTCGGTCTGACGCCATTAAAAGGTCATATACCACCTTCACAAGTGCTGTCTCAGTGCTATGACTGGGTCTAAAACCAGACTGAAGCTTTTCGTATACATTGTTTGTCTTCAGGAAGGCATTGAGTTTCTGTGCAACAGCTTTTTAAATGTTTTTGAGAGGAATGAGAGATTCGATATAGGCCGATAGTTTTTCATATTTTCTGGGTCAAGATTTGGCTTTTTCAAGAGAGGCTTTATTACTGCCACTTTTAGTGAGTTTGGTACACATCCGGTGGATAGAGAGCCGTTTATTATGTTCAACATAGGAGGGCCAAGCACAGGAAGCAGCTCTTTCAGTAGTTTAGTTGGAATAGGGTCCAGTATGCAGTTTGAAGGTTTAGAGGCCATGATTATTTTCATCAATGTATCAAGAGATATAGTACTAAAAAACTTGAGTGTCTCCCTTGATCCTAGGTCCTGGCAGAGTTGTGCAGACTCAGGACAACTGAGCTTTGGAGGAATACGCAGATTTAAAGAGGAGTCCGTAATTTGCTTTCTAATGATCATGATCTTATCCTCAAAGAAGTTCATGAATTTATCACTGCTGAAGTGAAAGCCATCCTCTCTTGGGGTATGCTGCTTTTTAGTTAGCTTTGCGACAGTATCAAAAATACATTTTGGATTGTTCTTATTTTCCTCAATTAAGTTGGAAAAATAGGATGATTGAACAGCAGTGAGGGCTCTTCGATACTGCACGGTACTGTCTTTCCAAGCTAGTCGGAAGACTTCCAGTTTGGTGTAGCACCATTTCCGTATTCGGGTATTTTCTGTATACCAGGGAGCTAGTTTCTTATGGCAATTTTTTCTTTTCTTTTTAGGGGTGCAACTGCATCTAGGGTATTGCGCAAGGTTAAATTGAGTCCCTCAGTTAGGGTAGGCGGAGGGAGTCTGGAAGGGCATCTAGGAATCTTTGAGTTGTCCGAGAATTTATAGCACAACTTTTTATGATCCTTGGTTGGGGTCTGAGCAGATTATTTGTTGCGATTGCAAACGTAATAAAATGGTGGTCCGATAGTCCAGGATTATGAGGAAAAACATTAAGATCCACAACATTTATTCCACGGGACAAAACTAGGTCCAGAGTATGACTGTGGCAGTGAGTAGGTCCGGAGACATGTTGGACAAAACCCACTGAGTCGATGATGGCTCCGAAAGCCTTTTGGAGTGGGTCTGTGGACTTTTCCATGTGAATATTCAAGTCACCAAAAATTGGAATATTATCTGCCATGACTACAATGTCCGATAGGAATTCAGGAAACACAGTGAGGAACGCTGTGTATGGCCCAGGAGGCCTGTAAACAGTAGCTATAAAAAGTGATTGAGTAGGCTGCATACATTTCATGACTAGAAGCTCAAAAGACAAAAACTTTTTTTTTTTTTTGTAAATTGAAATTTGCTATCGTAAATGTTAGCAACACCTCCGACTTTGCGGGATGTGTGGAGGATATGGTCACTAGTGTAACCAGGAGGTGAGGCCTAATTTAACACAGTAAATTCATCAGGCTTAAGCCATGTTTCAGTCAGGCCAATCAAATCAAGATTATGATCAGTGATTAGTTCATTGACTATAACTACCTTGGAAGTGTGGGATCTAACATTAAGTAGCCCTATTTTGAGATGTGAGGTATCGCAATCTCTTTCAATAATGGCAGGAATGGAGGAGGTCTTTATTCCAGTGAGATTGCTAAGGCGAACACCGCCATGCTTAGTTTTGCCCAACCTAGGTCGAGGCACAGACACGGTCCCAATGGGGATAGCTGAGCTGACTACACTGACTGTGCTAGTGGCAGACTTCACTAAGCTGGCAGGCTGGCTAACA
This sequence comes from Brachymystax lenok tsinlingensis, assembly GCA_030435695.1. NCBI lineage: Eukaryota > Metazoa > Chordata > Actinopteri > Salmoniformes > Salmonidae > Brachymystax > Brachymystax lenok. The sequence continues at coordinate 45,891,121 of CM059807.1, read as the reverse complement.
GCCTGCTGCCTGGCCTGCACCCTATCTCATTGTGGAGCTAGGGCAGTCTTTGTTCGTAGATAAGATGAGAGCACCCCTCCAGCTAGGATGGAGTCCGTCACTTCTCAACAGGCCAGGCTTGGTCCTGTTTGTGGGTGAGTCCCAGAAAGAGGGCCAATTATCTACAAATTCTATATTTTGGGAGGGGCAGAAAACAGTTTTCAACCAGCGATTGAGTTGTGAGACTCTGCTGTAGAGCTCATCACTCCCCCTAACTGGGAGGAGGCCAGAGACAATTACTCGATGCCGACACATATTTCTAGCTGATCTACACGCTTGGTGACCTCTCATCCTAACATCGTTGGTGCCGACGTGGATAACAATATCTCTATACTTTCTACACTCGCCAGTTTTAGCTTTAGCCAGCACCATCTTCAGACTAGCCTTAACGTCGGTAGCCCTGCCTCCTGGTAAACATGGTATGATCGCTGGATGATTCATTTTAAATCTAATACTGCGGGTAATGGAGTCGCCAATGACTCGAGTTTTCAATTTGTCAGAGCTAATGGTGGGAGGCTTCGGCGTCTCATACCCCGTAACGGGAAGAGTAGAGACCAGAGAAGGCTCGGCCTCTGACTCCGACTCTCTGCTTAATGGGGATTACCGGTTGAAAGTTTCTGTCGGCTGAATGAGCGACACCGTTTGAGCATTCCTACAGCATTTCCCTCCAGAAGCAATGAGAAAATTGTCCGGCTGTGGGGGACTGTGCGAGAGGATTTATACTACTGTCTGTACTTACTGGTGACACAGACGCTGTTCTATCCTTTCTTTCACTTAAATTTCCCTTGCCTAACGTCTGAAGCTGGGCTTGCAGCACAGTGGAGTGAAAAAGTTGAATGAAAAAAAGTTTGCGATGAAAAACAAAAAATATAAACAGTAATTAAAAAGTAAAAACTGTAAAGTTGCCAGGTAGCACGTAAACAAGTCTACAGAGTGTCTATGTATGCGGATGACAAGCCAGAGTGTCTATGTATGCGGATGACAAGCCAGAGTGTCTATGTATGCGGATGACTCAACACTATCAGCTATTACATCGACTGAAATGACTTAAACACTTAAAGAGTTGCAGTCAGTTTCAGAGTGGGTGGCAAGGAATAAGTTAGTCTTAAAATATTCTAAAACTAAAAGCATTGTATTTAGGACAAATCCTTCACTAAACCCTAAACCACAACTAAATAATGTTGAAATTGAGCAAGTTGAGGTGACTAAACTGCTTGGAGTAACCTTGGATTGTAAACTGTCATGGTCAAAACATATTGATACAACAGTAGATAAGATGGGGAGAAGTCTGTCCATAATAAAGCACTGCTCTGCCTTCTTAACAACACTATCAACAAGGCAGGTCCTACGGGCCCTAGTTTTGTTGCACCTGGACTACTGTTCAGTGGTGTGGTCAGGTGCCACAAAAAAGGACTTAAGAAAATGTCAATTGGCTCAGAACAGGGCAGCATGGCTGGCCCTTGTATGTACACAGAGAGTTAATATTAATAATATGCATGTCAATCTCTCCTGGCTCAAAGTGGAGGAGAGATTGACTTTATCACTGCTTGCATTTATGAGAGGTATTGACACCCATGCATACCCCACAAGACATGCCACAAGAGGTCTCTTAATAACAGTCCAGAACAGACTATGGAAGGTGCACAGTACTAAATAGAGCCATGACTACATGGAACTCTATTCCACATCAATTAACTCATGCAAGAAGTAAAATTTGATTTAAAAAACACCTTATGGAACAGCTGGGACTGTGAAGCAACACAAACATAGGCACAGACACATGCACTCACACACACGTACACATGGAATTTGTACTGTAGATATGTGGCAGTGGTGGAGTAGGGGCCTGAGGGCACACAGTCTGTGAATGTATTCTAATGTTTTTAAAATGGTATAAACTGCCTTCATTTTGCTGGACCCCAGGAAGAGTAGCTGTCTTGGCAGAAGCTAATGGGGATCCATAATAAATACAAATACAAAAACAGCAGGCTGAAACAACTGAATTAATAGATATACAGAACATCACACATACGTTTACAACCCAAAATACTTCTACTGTGGAAAAGGGAATTCTCTGGGAATTCAGAGAGATAAAGTACATCACCACATTAAGGACAAGGCGATTCAGGCAGCACACTCCAAGGAATTGGTTCTCAGTGCAGTAATCATCTCACATCCGCAGTGAAGGGGGGGAAAACTTATCCAGATAGTTCGTCAGCCACGGCCGGCCCACCTGCAAAAGGATCCAGGCAAATACCTGCTTAATTGTCTGGTTTCGCTTCCAGGTGTCATCATAAACAACACATTTATAATATTCACAGCCTAGGTGCACTGAATGAAAAAGGAATGCAAAGGATGTTCTATTTTAATGTTGGGAATGTTAATTAAATTTGGTCAACAAATTAGGACCTCGCTGGGAGTGCACCACTGTCATTCTCACATACTGGCAAAGCAGCGTAGAGTTTCAGGGAGCTCACAAAGTCTACATACTCCTTCCTTACATCTGTGCGGTGATTGCTGCATCATTCAGAGAAGAGCCAGCGGCTGTTCCCTTAGTCTGAACAGTTGCTCCACGCTGTGAAGGATTGCTCCACTCTGTTCTGTGGTGAGCCCTGGAGCCTTGAGTTGCTCCTGGACATGAAGGAGGACCTCAGCCACTGGACGGAAGAGCACGCCTGGGGAATGTCCCTCTTCAGCAGCCTTACCTAGTTGTAGGTCTTGCAGCATATGAGGCAAGTCCATCTTTCGACTTATCGGTCAATATCGGTTTGGTGATGGTTTTTGTGGCAACAAAATATCAAATTGAAGAAGACATTATTTTTTTATCTAAAAATATCTACAAAATAGCACGTTTAACTGTAAACGTAATGGTTGAACCTGTCAACTAGCTAACTAGCGAACGTTAGCTGTTTACGATTGGACCACATCTAGCCAGCATGCACTTGGCTGGATTTTCCCTAATGGGGCACATGTTGGATTGTACAGAAGTTCCAAAGGTGTTTCCACCCCAATTCCAAATACAATCTTAGGTCTGGCTTTCTCTCCATCACTGAGCTGAGGAGCTGATCGAGGCTGTCAAACTGTAGACCAGGGGAAGTTTTAGTACATGGTGTGAGTTAACAGTCGTGTTAAACAGGTTGGGTGATCACTAGACAAATAAAACTAGTGCTGGTTACTGAGGTCATTAACAACTCACTCTTGATCACACACTTTCTTTTAAATGTATGCAGGGGTGAAAGTAGATTTACTTTCTTTCTGGTATGGGACATCCTGTGTGTGCACAAGCTTTTTTTTATAGGCCTTATTATATTCCATCCTTGATTTAAAACGATCTGTATGAGCCTAATAGTAAATAATTGTTATTTAGCTTTTTAAATGTATTAGCCTACTTTAATGTGTCATAAACACAACCACTCATGATGTTTTCATCTGATTATCAAACAATACATTCAAAAGGCTTACTCTGGGACGGCGGAAACACAGGCGATGCAGGAAACAAATGCATGTTAAGCCTCATTTAGATATTTTTCTGCTTATAATTTACGACATTTGGTAGGCTTCTTTGTTAGTCAACGTGTCCATAATTAGAGACATGCAGCTTCTCTTCTGTCATTACCTGATGCTCGTCTATGTCACGTATCCCCCAGTACTGCTGCTCATTCCGTGCACCAGTTCCGGAATTCTACATCACCGGCCTCTAGGCGTCCCTGAACTGTCTCATTACGCACACCTGGTTCTCATTCCCCTCTGAATACTAAATGTATATACAGTTGAAGTCAGAAGTTTACATACACCTTAGCCAAATACATTTAAACTCTGTTTTTCACAATTCCTGACATCTAATCGTATTAAAAAGTCCATGTCTTAGGTCAGTTAGGATCACCACTTTATTTTAAGAATGTGAAATGTCAGAATAATAGTTGAGCGAATGATTTATTTCAGCTTTTATTTCTTTCATCGCATTCCCAGTGGGTCAGAAGTTTACATACACTCAATTTGGTAGCATTGCCTTTAAATTGTTTAACTTTGGTCAAACGTTTTGGGTAGCCTTCCACCCTGGCCCATTCCTCCTGACAGAGCTGGTGTAACTAAGTCAGGTTTGTAGGCTTCCTTGCTCGCTCACGCTTTTTCAGTTCTGCCCACACATTTTCTATAGAAATGAGGTCAGGGCTTTGTGATGGCCACTCCAATACCTTGACTTTGTTTGTCCTTAAGCCATTTTTCCACAACTTTGGAAGTATGCTTGGGGTCATTGTCCATTTGGAAGACCCATTTGTGACCAAGCTTTAACTTTCTGACTGATGACTTATATCCACAAAATTTTCCTCCTCATGATGCCATCTATTTTGTGAAGTGCACCAGTCCCTCCTGCAGCAAAGCACCCCCACAACATTATGCTGCCACCCCCATGCGTCACGGTTGGCATGGTGTTCTTCGGCTTGCAAGCCTCCCCCTTTTTTCTCCAAACATAACGATGGTCATCATGGCCAAACAGTCTAATTTTGTTTCATCAGACCAGAGGACATTTCTCCAAAAAGTACGATCTTTGTCCCCATGTGCAGTTGCAAACCGTAGTCTGGCTTTTTTTATGGCGGTTTTGGAGCAGTGGCTTCTTCCTTGCTGAGTGGCCTTTCAGGTTATGTCGACATAGGACTTGTTGTACTGTGGATATAGATACTTTTGTACCTGTTTTCACCAGCATCGTCACAAGGTCCTTTTCCTGTTCTGGGATTGATTTGCACTTTTCGCACCAAAGTACGCTCATCTCTAGGAGCCAGAACGCGTCTCCTTCCTGAGTGGTATGACGGCTGCGTGGTTCCATGGTGTTTATACTTGTATACTATTGTTTGTACAGATGAACATGGTACCTTCAGGCGTTTGGAAATTGCTCCCAAGGATGAACGAGACTTATGGAGGTCTACCGTTTTTTTCTGAGGTCTTGGCTGATTTCTTTTGATTTTCCCAAGATGTCAAGCAAAGGTAGGCCTTGAAATACATCCACAGGTACACCTCCAATTGACTCAAATTATGTCAATTAGCCTATCAGAAGCTTCTAAAGCCATAACATAATTTTCTGGAATTTTCCAAGCTGCTTAAAGGCACAGTCAACTTAGTGTATGTACACTTCTGAGCCACTGGAACTGTGATACAGTGAATTATAAGTGAAATAATCTGTCTGTAAACAATTGTTGGAAAAATTACTTGTAGATGTCCTAACTGACTTGCCAAAACTATAGTTTGTTAACAAAAAATGTGTGGAGTAGTTGAAAAACGAGTTTTAATGACTGTATGTGTATGTAATACATAAGTGTATGTAAACTTCCGACTTCAACTGTATGTGCCCTCAGTTCACCATTGTCTTTGACGGTTATTGTTACCATGTCAGTTGGTCCAGTGAGTACCTGTGCTGTTGTTGTTGTTTCGGCTTTCACACTGCATGTATTGTGCACTTGTTAATACAGGTCTCGTCCCGTGTTTTGCATTGCGGGTTTTGTCCCATGTATTCTAGGTTTAACCTCGCTCTTTTCGTCCCCGTGCCTTTTCATGGCATGTTATATTTTTGGGTGGAGTATTAAAACCCCTATTATGTATTCCTGCGCCTGTCTCCAATCATTTATACAATGTGAGTCTAGAACACTAAGTAAAGCCTTGCTCCCCGGAATAATGTTATAAATCGATAAAATAATCAATGCATCATCAACAATCTAATTGACATTGGTAAAGTTCTCTTTCATTTCTATTTCTCTCACGGAGCGAGGATGTTTAGGGACAAGGTAGATTTCCAAATAACATCACTTTTACCGGTTTTAAGAATCCCTGTGATTTGCCCAGAACCCCTGTGATTTGCGTGAAGAGGAGGCAGAGAAAGGGGGGCCGGAGGGCAGGCTGCCTTCTGAGAATTCATAGGCGATCGAATAAACCCCCACTTCCTTCCATTCTGCTAGCAAACGTGCAATATTTGGACAATAAAATAGATGACCTACACGGAAGATTAAACTACCAACGGGAACTTCAAAACTGTAATATCTTACGCTTCACAGCGACATTGACTACAGCTCAGCGTTCAACACCATAGTGCCCTCAAAGCTCATCAATAAGCTAAGGACCCTAGGACTAAACACCTGACACAACAGTGGTAGGCCTGATCACAGACAACGAGACAGCCTATAGGGAGGAGGTCAGAGACATGGCCATATGGTGCCAGGACAACAACCTCTCCCTCAACGTGATCAAGACAAAGGAGATGATTGTGGACTACAGGAAGAAGAGGACCGAGCACACCCCCATTCTCATCGACGAGGCTGCAGTGGAGCTGGTTGAGAGCATCGAGGTTCCTTGGTATCCACATCACCAACAAACTAACATGGTCCAAGCACACCAAGACAGTTGTGAAGAGGGCACGACAAAACCTATTCCCCCTCAGGAGACTGAAAATATTTGGCATGGGTCCTCAGATCCTCAAAAGGTTCTACAGATGCACCATCGAGAGCATCCTGACTGGTTGCATCACTGCCTGGTATGGCAACTGCTCAGCCTCCGACCGCAAGGCACTACAGAGGGTAGTACATCACTGGGGCAAAGCTTCCTGCCATCCAGGACCTCTATACCAGGCGGTGTCAGAGGAAGGCCCTAAAAATGGTCAAAGACTCCAGCCACCCTAGTCATGGACTGTTCTCTCTGCGACCGCATGGCAAGCGGTACCGGAGCGCCAAGTCTAGGTCCAAAAGGCTTCTTAACAGCTTCTACCCCCAAGCCATAAGACTCCTGAACAGCTAATCAAATGGCTACCCAGGCATTGTCCCCCTTCTTTTACGCTGCTGCTACTCTGTTTATTATCTATGCATAGTCCCGTTAACTCTACCTACATGTACATATTACCTCAATTACCTCGACTAACCGGTGCCCCCGCACATTGACTCTGTACCGGTACCCCATGTATATAGCCTCGCTATTGTTATTTTACTTCTTTTTAAATGTGTTCCTTTTTTTTACATTTCACTGTAAGGTCTACACCTGTTGTATTTGGCACGTGACAATTACAATTTGATTTGAATCAAAGAGGGACCCAGAGATCAATATATAGCCTAACCAAAAAGAAGGGAATGACATGACTCATGAAAGCCAAGTTACCTAGCACACATAAGGGTGGCAATATGGCTCTTCAATACGTCATAACATAAAGCTTTGATTTTGAGATGTTATTCTTATATCTCATAAAGAGAGACTGGAAATATGGTGTAGGTGCCGAAATAACAAAGGATTAACTTGACCTGAATTCAACGGTCGAAATGGAATGACTCAGACAGATAAAGGACATTCAGAGGTCACTGACATATTCACCCACATTTAGTAACGGACTCACTGTAATAAAGTATTGGATGAGCTTGTTGCAAAACATGCCAATTCCCTTGGTTGTGTACAGTATGTAGTGGCATCCCACAACCCATTGTCCTCTCTGATTGCATTTGCTCCTGGGAACATTGGCACGAGAGATCGGCTCTTATTTGAACGAGGTGGTGAGATTTGCATTTGTATTTATTGGGGATCCCCTTTAGCAGTTACTCTTCCTGGAGTTAATTAAGGCAGTAATGCCAGAGATGGCATCTGATGAGCATTATTCTAAAAAGATAGGCACAATAAGTCAACGCCTGATTTGGGAAGTCTTTATTGAATGAAGCAAAATAATAAAATGGAAAGAATCTCAATCTCAATAATTTGCTTTCCCTCCAAACAAAATGTGATTGTATAAATGTATTTGTATTAGGTATGCAGCTAGCTAAAAATAATCCTCTGGTAATTAATTCATACACACCCTCAAAAAAATTATAAATGCTTGGAAAAATGTTTTGCACCGGGGGGGGGGTGATGTCTCATCACCAGCTCCAACCGGCTTGTCCTGCACTGCAGAAGGACAACAGAGCTAGGGGATTCGTGTCTAAAGACTTAAGTTGCCCTGACATTGCTGTGTGAACAATAATTTACAAACTTCTCCTATTTTGTGAATTTATATATAAATACAAACATGGTACTAAGTCATCTCACCGGTTCAAAATTACAATTTCCCCTCATACAACTCTCAGCCCATTTCACAAGAAACTGTGCAAGAAGAAAAATAGGAGCATTCATCTTGTTAAATGGACTAGTATTTCACTGAACACAACTGTGAGTGAATCCAAAGATATCTCCCATTCCCCTTATTCAATATCTCTTTTTATAACAGCCATTACGAGAATGTTGATTTGAAAAGGAAAAAAAAAACAATAAACAAACTAAAAGGTAAATCTGTTGCAGATAGTGACATCAGCAGCACTCACAAAGGGGATAACCCTGGAGCTCAGAGAGGAAAGGGAAGGGGTTTCATCACTGCAGTGCACTCAGAGCAGAGAACAGAGGTGGAAACACCTGATTCCTATCGAAATTGAACTAACCGTTGTGTGTTTGCCAAATACTAGCTGTAGCCATCTCAAACTGGTTGCAACAGTTGCCCCATCCTTTGGCTATGTAAGGAGCCAAAGGATGAATGTGCTTTTCGAAAGGGATGACAATTGTGACAGCAACAAAACAAAATACAATCACCAGTCCAGCTCTTGGAAAAATATAATGCTATAGTATCTCACTCTCACACACGAAGGTTATATTGTTGGTGAGTGGAGTGTTAACCAGAGAAATACAGGTAGAGAATGCCAGAAGAAGAATGATCATTTAATGACCATAGTGAATTATTGTAATGTTTGTTTATGTGTCAATTAATCCCATAAAGGATGGGTTTCCAATTGGCGATTTGACATGAAAATAAAATTTCATGAAATGAAGCTAAGGATCACTTATCACCGACTGTACAAAGGTTCTCTTTCCTGACCACTGACTGGCTGGCTGTCTACTGCTGAGTGTGTGGTCTCGGGGCATGTGTCTGACGAAGGTGGGAGAGGGCAAGCTCAAACAGAACCAAGAGGAGTGGATGAGGGAGGGTGTGGGTAGGGGAAAGATAGCAGTGGTTTAAAATGAACAGGACTGGTGCCTTTGTGGACTAGGCAGAGAGACCCCGGCCAGGAGAGTAGGCTTGCTCTAAGCGACAAGTCCAGGTGGTATGTGGGCGTATGTGTGTGCGCGTATGGGACGGAGGAGGGGCTTCTGGGTTGCAGTGGAGGGTGAAGGCTACCCCTTATCCTGGGACCGAGGTGGTGGGGAGAGTTACATCTGGTCCTTGAAGGCGTCCAGATCAAAGGCAGTGTCCAGGAAATTCTTCAGCTCCACCAGGTGGGCCTTCTTGTTTCCTGTGGCTGGGGCCGCAGCAGGTGGGCGACCAGCATACCTGAACACACACGTGACGGAAGAGATTAATAAATAGTTTAAACACAGAGAGAAGACAAGAGCAGATGAAGGGTTTGTTTACCAGACTGGCTTTGCGCGTTCGATGGTGGTGCGCATGCGGGGCTTGACATAGTCATAGTAGCCCTGGTTCTTGTGCTCCTCCTGGCACCACACCAGGTCGGCATTGGGGTACATCTTGGACTCAGCCTTCACTAGGTCGAAGGGGAAGGGAGACAGCTGCATACAGAGAGACAAGGACCACGTCATTTCATGAGTAAGGGGAAGGTAGCTCAGATAACCATATACACAGAGAACAAGTCAAACACTTTAGGTCAAGCAAAAGTTCAATTATTTTCACCTTTCAACTGAGCATTTTTATAGCACATACCTTAATGTATGTAGGAGCCCTGAGATGTATGCCTGTATACATGTGTTGAGTGTGTGTGTAGCTACCTGCTCGATGCGAGCAATGGCGACCATGTCTTCCATGCCGTGGGCCTTGCGTTCCTTGGTTAGCTCGTAGTACACCTTTCCTGTGCAGAAGACTATGCGTTTCACCCCAGCTGGGTTCTGGGTCACAGGGCCACTGTCTGGGATCAGGCGCTGGAATTCTGTTCCTGGAGCACAGCGTCGGGACACGGCAACACTCACTGACTGCCAGACATACAAATGGCATATACACCAGCACTGTTCTTCACACACGCCAACACTAACACACCCACACACCAACAAACACACACACGCAAACACACAAGCATGCTTACCTGGCAACATCTCGTCAAAGTTGGACCTTGCCTCGGGGTGGCGCAGCAGGGATTTGGGGGTGAAAACGATGAGCTAGAAAAGAGGACAGATCAGAGGTCAATGAGCTTAAATAAGCAGCTTTAGGGTAAACCTGTTGTTGTTGATGGGGACTCACAGGCTTCCTGAAGGGTGCCAAAATCTGCCGCCTCAGCACGTGGAAGAAGTTGCCAGGGTTGGAGCAGTTGACGACAATCCAGTTGCAGTCATGGAGCTGGCGAATGGCAAAGTCGTCTGTGATGCTCTGGTGGGGAGGAGGGCGAGAGGAAAGGGTAAGGACCAGTCACTTATTCATCCACATACAGTCTACACTTCCACTGATACTTTGTGTTCTCACATTATGTACCATGCCACTGAAGCTTTGGGTGTGTTTAAACTAGAATTTTAATTCTGTTTATGGGACTTTTAAATTCTACCCCCTCAGTCTTTGTCTTCATGTCTGACGAAGGTCTATGTGACTAATGTATACATTTGCGAGTTCACACAGTGTGCGGGAGACACTTCGACCACCTGTTTCAGTTGCAAAATTGCATTAAGGGGATACTGTAAGATTCTGATTTACCCAGTCAGAGTAACTTGTGGATACCACTTTTATATCTCTGCGTGCAGTATGAAGGAAGTTTTGCGAGCCAATGGTAAGTAGCGTTAACGCAATGACTGGAAGTCTACAGGTACGGTAGCACATTGCCAGAATCTTGCAGTATTCTTTTAATAACATGACCCTAGAGAATGCATAGAATCTGCTTGGAAAAAAATGTCTAGCTATGTCAAGCATGAACGAGTAAATTAAAGTGAGTGGTATTTTGGATACAAGAGGCAGTGCAGAATGATTAGGAGACAGGGGTCGACCCACCGGGAGCACGTCAGGATCATCGTTGCACATCTGGAGGAACCTCTCTGGACGAGCAGAGGAGTGTTCTGGGCCCTGTGGAGAGAAGAGAAAGGAGGTCAGAAGGGCTGGCACAGTCATTGTATAATCGTGTAACAAACTTTATTGTCAAGTAGATATACTTTACCCAAAAGCATGTAGTGTATTTGTATTTAAGTTCCTTTATGTTCCTTAAGGTGTATTTTTGCATGCTTTTTAAATCTGATTCTACTGCTTGCATCAGTTACATGTGGAATAGAGTTCCATGTAGTCATGGCTCTGTGTAGTACTGTGTGCCTCCTATAGTCTGTTCTGGACTTGGGGACTGTGAAGAGACCTCTGGTGGCATGTCTTGTGGGGTATGCATGGGCGTCCGAGCTGTGTGCTAGTGTTTTAAACAGACAGCTCAGTACCTTCAGCTTGTCAACACCTTTTACAAAAACAAGTAATCTCTTACAGAAACAAGTCAATCTCGCTTCCACTTTGATCCATGAGCGATTGACATGCATGTCATTAGCTCTCCGTGTAATTTTAAGGGCCAGCCGTGCTGCCCTGTTTTGAGCCAACTGCAATTTTCCCAAGTGCCTCTTTGTGGCACCTGACCACGCTACTGAACAGTAGTCTAGGTGCGACAAAACTAGGGCCAGTAGGACCTGCCTTATTGATAGTGTTGTTAACCTGTTTGGGCTAGTGGGCAGTATTTTGAAGTTCGGATGAAAAACGTGCCCAAAGTAAACTAGGATATGCATATAATTAGCAGCTTTGGATAGAAAACACTCTGAAGTTTCTAAAACTGTTCAAATAATGTCTGTGAGTATAACAGAACTGATATGGCAGGCAAAAACCCAAGCAAAATCCATCCGGGATGTCTGAATCAGTCACGTCACACTTGTTTTCAATAGGCCAGCTACTCAAAGCCTCATAGTTTAACCCCTAGATTGCAGTTCCTATGGCTTCCACTAGATGTCAACAGTCTTTAGAAAAAGGTTTGAAGCTTTTATCTTGAAAATCAAGGGAGTAAGACAAGTTCTTCCTGAGTTCACGTCAAGTGTACTGTTTTGGATTTTGCGCGTAACGGAGTACGCGCTTAGCTCTTTTTCTCTTCTATTCAGCAGGTTATATTCCGTCTGAAATATTATAGTTTATGTTCATTTTAGGGTATCTGAGTATTGATTACAAATGATGTTTGACTTTTTTCGACAAACTTTACCGGTACTTCTGGGATATCGTTTGTCTGCATGGATGAACGCCTTTGTGCAGGTGGATTACTGAACAAAACGCGCCAACCAAACGGAGCTATATGGATATAAAGAGGGTCTTTATCGAACAAAAGGACCTTTTATTGTGTAAACGGACGCTTGGGTATGCCATCAGATGAAGCTCTTCAAAGGTAAGCGATTTATTTTATGCTATTTTTGAGTTGTGACATCTCTGCTGGTTATGTTATTATGCTAATTGAATATTTGAGCGGGGCACTGTCCTCAGACAATCAAATGTTCATCTTTTGCCGTGAAGCCTTTTTGAAATCTGACAACGCTGTTAGATTAACAAGAGTCTAAGCTTTTGAATGGTGTGCAACACTTGTATTTTCATGAATGTTTGAAATGAGTATTTCTGTAATTTGAATTTGGCGCTCTGCATTTCACCGGATATTGGCAAAATCGAACCCGTTCACGGGATTGGATCCCTAAGAGGTTAAGAAGGCAGAGCAGCGCTTTATTTTGGACAGACTTCTCCCCATCTTAGCTACTGATGGTTTGACCATGACCGTTTTAAAATCCAGAGTAACTCCAAGCAGTTTAGTCAACTTGCTCCACATTTCCACATTATTTCCACATTATTCAATATGAGACGTAGTTTAGGTTTAGGGTTTAGTGAATGATTTGTCACAAATACAATGCTTTAAGTTTTTGAAATATTTAGGACTAACTTATTCCTTGCTCCCCACTCCGAAACTGCAGCTCTTAAGTAAAGGGGCCTTAACAGCTACCCTGGGGAATTCCTGATTCTACCTGGATTATGTTTGAGACTTCCATTAAAGAAGACTATGAACAGCTGCACTGAAGTCTAACAAGACAGCCCCCCCAATCATTTTATCATCAATTTCTCTCAGCCAATCATCAGTCAATTGTGTAAGTGCTGTGCTTGTTGAGTGTCCTTCTCTATATGTGTGCTGAAAGTCTGTTGTCAATTTGTTTACTGTGAAATAGCATTGTCTGGTCAAACACAATTTTTTCCAGAAGTTTACTAAGGGTTGGTAACAGGCTGATTGGTCGGATATTTGAGCCAGTATAGGGGGTTTTACTATTCTTGGGTAGCGGAATGACTTTAGCTTCCCTCCAGGCCTGAGGGCACACACTTTCTAGTATGCTTAAATTAAAGATGTGGCAAATAGGAGTGGCAATATCGTCTGCTATTACCCTCAGTAATTTTCCATCCAGATTGTCAGACCCCGGTGGCTTGTCATTGTTGATAGACAACAATAATCTTTTCACCTTTTCCACACTGACTTTACGGAATTCCAAAGTACAATTCTTGTCTTTCATAATTTGGTCAGATATACTTGGATGTGGAATGTCAGCGTTTGTTGCTGGAATTTTTATCTTGCCAATGAAAATATGCCAATATCCTCATCAATCCAAGGGGATTTAACAGATTTAACAGTTTTTACAGTCATTTTCTTAATGGGTGCGTGATTATTAGTAACTGGACAAAGCAATTTCAAATGTGTCAAGTGCAGCGTCTGGTCGCTCCTCATTACACACCACAGACCAGCAAATAGTCTTTACATCAACATATGAATCACTACGAAACTTCTTGTATGACCTCTTATACACTATATTAGGCCCAGCCTTTGGAACTTTGGTTTTCCTAGATATGCCTACTATATTGTGATCACTACATCCTATGGATTTGGATACTGCTTTAAAGCAAATTTCTGCGGCATTAGTAAAAACGTGATCAATACATGTTGATTTAATTCCTGTGCTGTTTGTAACTACCCTGGTAGGTTGACTGACAACCTGAACCAGGTTGCAGGCACTGGTTACAGTTTGAAGTTTTGTTTTTGACGAGAGCCAGTCAATATTTAAATCACCCAGAAAATATACTTCTCTGGTGATATCACATACATTATCAAGCATTTCACACATTTTATCCAGATACTGACTGTTAGCACTTGGTGGTCTATAGCAGCTTCCCACCAGAATGGACTTTAGGTGAGGCAGATGAACCTGTAGCCATATTACTTCAACAGTATTTAACATTAGATCGTCTCTAAGCTTTACAGGACTGTGGTTCTGAATATAGACCGCAACACCGCCTCCGTTGGCATTTGTCTTTTTGGTAGATGTTATAACCATGTATTGCTACCACTGTATCATCAAAGGTATTATCTAAGTGAGTTTCAGAGATAGTCAGTATATGAATGTCATCTGTTACAAGCAAGTTATTGACTTCATGGACCTTGTTTCTCAGGCTGCATATGTTAATATGGGCTATTTCTTGAACTTTTCTGGGTTGCTTGATTGTTTTTAATGCTTTACTGGGAAGCTTATCAGAGGTAGACTTGACAGTGCAGGGTGAGCTGCACAAAGGGGTCTTCCTTCTAGGCCACACCGCCTCAGTGCTAACGGTAACTCTGGTTCATAGTCTCATGATTACTGCATACAATAGCTGTAGGATAAACAAAGGTTTTTAGGGCAATTGGGGGTCCATAAATTAAGTTACTTACATTGTGTTTGCCAACGCCCTAGGATAATGTACATTTGATGCAGCATTATGACGACTAATTTTCACAATGGTAGGGATTAACTGAGCTGGTTTTGGGTAATTGATGAGTCATTGTAAATGAATGATTGTGTAAATGTGTAAAAGTGTAAATTAATGATTATGAACAATTGACACTCCGTCTCCTCCCTCCAATTGGCGCTCTGGAGGACTCACCATGCCCTCCATGCCGTGGGGCAGCAGCAGGACGATGCCGTTCTGGCGGACCCACTTGGCCTGGCCGGGGCAGATGAACTGGTCGATGATGCACTGGGCTGTGTTGTGGAAGTCTCCGAACTGAGCCTCCCACAGCACCAGGGCATTGGGACTGGCCATGGCAAAGCCCAGCTCAAAACCTGACAACACACACAGACAGAAAGGGAAAGAGACTGCAACTGAGAGAGAGTAAGAGAGGTTCATAAATCTGGACAATGCACACTTGCCGAGATAATCAACGAGCAAGTCGTTGAGATCTCTCCTGGTGGGTGTATCATTCAAACAGCATGCATGACGGCAGTTGTTATAGCCAATGGCAAGAGCTGCCCTTTTCCAATTGGCTGAAATTTGAATTGTTAAATGTTGGCTGCTGCTGTGCATCTACGTTCATTGAAAATGACTGGTCGCTGATTATCTCACGAAGAACGAGTCCCCAGTTAGTAGCGGTGGAGATAGTAGTAGGAGGTTATTTGAATGAGCATTGCTGTGTATTCCAGTTTCTCCAATTGTAGTTTCACAGTAAATGGAGAAATGCGAGTGAGTGAATGAGGGAGGATACTGTGTGTGTCTGTGTGTTGCCATGACTGTCCTGTGAGGATTCAAATAGGTCAGATCAGGTTTGCAATGAATGACTTTAACCAGACCCCCTCTTACCCACAGAGGGTGGGGAGGAGGGAACTGGTGGGGGTTAAAAACTCACGCCCTGTTGTAAATCAAGGACCGCACATTCATCTCTCCCTCTCCAAATTCACCAAAGAATGTGCCTTTTTTCCCAGGAGTTTTTTCCCAGCAAAACTAACACTTTCAAGGGCAACTACTGGAACAATGTTTCTAACATAGAACGTGGGGAATGGTCAGAGGCGATCTAAAGATGTTTATTTATTTATTTAATTAACCTTTATTTAACTAGGCAAGTCAGTTAAGAACAGTGGGTTAACTGCCTTGTTCAGGGGCAGAACGACAGATTTTTACCTCGTCAGCTAGTACGAAGTACAAAGTTTCCATCTTATGCGTTGTGCATGAAATATGAAACAAAAGTGTGTTTTTGTTAAGCGAGGGATGTGATTTGAGAAACTATAAGACAAAAGTGTTTCTATAACTGTGCACAGTAAGTAGTCACCGCCCCCTTGAGTGAGGTCAGAGTGGGTCAGCCTGACGGAACCGCCCCTTTCTAACAAACTGTATAAAAGGATGTGTTAAGAGTTAACATATCAGACCAGAGAGACGTAGAGCTGCAGGTCTGTGGTCTGAACTCTTCCATAACGAATGGAAGGAGAATCAACTCTGTAGTTCTGTTCAGGACTACACGACAAGTCACTGGATACTGGACAACTGCAGAGGAGAACAACAGTAGAAGACTTGTGGAACCATTTTGGGATAATCAGAGCCTTACAAGCGTGCTGCGAAAAGGCCCAATCCCCTTTCCAAGTCGGCCCGGTTCCGAGAGATACATGGCGAACCAAGGAATTACACTTAAATACATTCACGTGCAAGCGGCCAGCGGTTCGTGTGCAAAGTATAAGAGTACTATAACAGAGTAGTTTCTAAATGTACCAGCATTAAGTTTCTCTGTCCCGCTCTCTCTCACGCCATCTCCATGTCTTTTTTAACGAGAGACCATATTGTTATCAGTCTACTAGGGACCTGTTATTAACGTATTAAGTGTGTATGTTTATCCTGTGTTATCATTTACTATCTAGTAAATAAATAATTAAACCAACTTGTGTAGTACTGAATCAAAAGGCTCAGGTTTTTGCAGATGCAAGGTTACGACCTTGATACAAGGTTATGATTAATAAGTTGACTGTCTATAAACATTTAGAGTTTAATTAGGGAGATGGTAACTCTAAAGAACCGCTCTCGTGGTGCCCCAAATCCATCATGATTAATGTAAAATCGGGTAACAATTAAACATTGTTATTTTTCTAATCAACTAACTGTCTTCAGATTACAGAGACCGAGCGAGAGAGACCGAGCGAGAGACAGACAGAGCGAGAGACAGACAGACAGGCAGAGCGAGAGACAGACAGACAGGCAAAGCGAGAGAGAGACAGACAGAGCAAGAGGCAGAGAGAGCGAGAGACAGGCAGAGAGAGCGAGAGACAGACAGACAGACAGAGCGGGAGAGACAGAGCGGGAGAGACAGAGCGAGCGAGCGAGAGAGACAGAGAGAGCGAGAGAGACAGAGAGAGACAGAGAGAGCGAGCGAGAGAGACAGAGAGAGCGAGAGAGACAGAGAGAGACAGACAGAGCGAGAGAGAGAGAGAGAGACAGAGCGAGAGAGAGAGACAGAGCGAGAGAGAGAGAGACAGACAGAGCAAGAGAGAGACAGACAGACAGAGCGAGAGAGATAGAGAGACAGACAGAGCGAGAGAGATAGAGAGACAGAGAGCGAGAGAGATAGAGAGACAGAGAGCGAGAGAGATAGAGAGACAGAGAGCGAGAGACAGACAGAGCGAGAAAGAGAGAGACAGAGCGAGAAAGATAGAGACAGAGCGAGAAAGAGAGAGACAAAGGGCCAGATAGAGAGACAGAGAGCGAGACAGACAGAGCGAGAGAGTGAGACCGAGGGAGAGAGCGAGACAGAGCGAGAGAGAGAGCCAGACAGAGCGAGAGTGAGACAGAGCGAGAGAGCGAGACAGAGAGAGAGAGAGACAGACAGAGCGAGAGAGAGCGAGACAGACAGAGAGAGCGAGACAGACAGAGAGAGCGAGACAGACAGAGCGAGAGAGACACAGACAGACAGAGCGAGAATGAGCGAGAGAGACACAGACAGACAGAGCGAGAGAGACACAGACAGACAGAGCGAGAGAGACACAGACAGACAGAGCGAGAGAGACACAGACAGACAGAGTGAGACACAGACAGACAGAGCGAGAGAGACAGACAGACAGAGCGAGAGAGAGACAGACAGACAGAGCGAGAGAGACACAGACAGACAGAGCGAGCGAGACACAGACAGACAGAGCGAGCGAGACACAGACAGACAGACAGACAAAGCGAGAGAGAGACAGACAGACAGAGCGAGAGAGAGACAGACAGAGCGAGAGACAGACAGACAGAGCGAGAGAGAGACAGACAGACAGAGCGAGAGAGAGACAGACAGACAGAGCGAGAGAGAGACAGACAGACAGAGCGAGAGAGCGAGACAGAGAGAGAGAGCGAGACAGAGAGAGAGAGAGACAGACAGAGCGAGAGAGAGCGAGACAGACAGAGAGAGCGAGAGCGAGACAGACAGAGCGAGAGAGACACAGACAGACAGAGCGAGAGAGCGAGACAGAGCGAGAGAGACACAGACAGACAGAAGCGAGAGAGACACAGACAGACAGAGAGAGACACAGACAGACAGAAGCGAGAGAGACACAGACAGACAGAGCGAGAGAGACAGACAGACAGAGCGAGAGAGACACAGACAGACAGAGCGAGCGAGCGAGACACAGACAGACAGACAGAGCGAGAGAGAGAGACAGACAGACAGAGCGAGAGAGAGACAGACAGACAGAGCGAGAGAGAGACAGACAGACAGAGCGAGAGAGAGACAGACAGACAGAGCGAGAGAGAGACAGACAGACAGACAGAGCGAGAGAGAGACAGACAGACAAAGCGAGAGAGAGAGAGACAGACAGACAGAGCGAGAGAGAGACAGACAGACAGAGCGAGAGAGAGACAGACAGACAGAAGCGAGAGAAGCGAGACAGAGAGAGAGCGAGACAGAGAGAGAGAGACAGACAGAGCGAGAGAGAGCGAGACAGACAGAGAGAGCGAGAGCGAGACAGACAGAGCGAGAGAGACACAGACAGACAGAGCGAGAGAGCGAGACAGAGCGAGAGAGACACAGACAGACAGAGCGAGAGAGACACAGACAGACAGAGCGAGAGAGACACAGACAGACAGAGCGAGAGAGACACAGACAGACAGAGCGAGAGAGACAGACAGACAGAGCGAGAGAGACACAGACAGACAGAAGCGGCGGCGAGACACAGACAGACAGACAGAAGCGAGAGAGAGACAGACAGACAGAAGCGAGAGAGACAGACAGACAGAAGCGAGAGAGACAGACAGACAGAAGCGAGAGAGAGAGACAGACAGACAGAAGCGAGAGACAGACAGAGAGACAGACAGACAGACAAAGCGAGAGAGAGAGAGACAGACAGACAGAGCGAGAGAGAGACAGACAGACAGAGCGAGAGAGAGACAAAGAGACAGAGCGAGACAGACAGAGAGCGAGACAGACAGAGAGCGAGACAGACAGAGCGAGAGAGAGAGCGAGAGAAACACAGACAGAGCGAGAGAAACACAGACAGAGCGAGAGTGAGAGAGACAGACAGAGCGAGAGAGAGACAGACAGAAAGAGCGAGAGAGAGACAGAAAGACAGAGCGAGAGAGAGAGACAGACAGACAGAGCGAGAGAGAGACAGACAGACAGACAGACAGAGCGAGAGAGACAGACAGACAGAGCGAGAGACAGACAGAGCGAGAGACAGACAGAGCGAGAGAGAGACAGACAGACAGAGCGAGAGAGAGACAGACAGAGCGAGAGAGAGACAGACAGACAGAGCGAGAGAGACAGACAGACAGAGCGAGAGAGACAGACAGACAGGAGAGCGAGAGAGAGAGACAGACGGAAGCGAAGAGACAGACAGAGCGAAGAAGACAGACAAGCGAGAAGAAGCGAGAGAGGCGGAAGCGAGAGAAGCGAGAGAGACGGAAGCGAGAAGCGAGAGAGCGGAAGCGAGAAGCGAGAGAGACAGAAGCGAAGACAGACAGACAAGCGAAAGACAGACAGAAAAAGCGAGAGAGAGACAGACAGAAGCGAGAGAAACAAGCGAGAGAGACGAACATACAAGCGAAGAGAGACAGACAAGCGAGAGAGACAGACAGACAAGCGAAGACAGACAGAAGCGAGAGAGACAGACGAAGCGGGCGAAGAAGCGAGAAGCGGAAGCGAGAGACAGACAAACAGACGGGCGAGAAGCGAGAGAGAGCGGGCGAGAAGCGAAGACAGAGGTGAAGAGACAGACAGAGCGAGAGAGACAGACAGACAGAAGCGAGAGAGACAGACAGACAAGCGAAGAGAGACAGACAGAAGCGAAAGAGAGCCAGACAGAGCGAGAGAGCCAGACAGAGCGAGAGAAAGCCAGACAGACGGGCGAAGAGCCAGACAGGACGGAGCGAAGCGAGAGAGAAGAAGCGAAGAAGCGAGAGACAGACGGGCGAAGAGAGAGAGACAGGACGGAAGCGAGAGAGAGAGACAAACGGAGCGAGAGAGAGACAGAGCGGAAGCGAGAGAGAGAGACAGACAGGCGAGAAGAGAGACAGACAGACAAGCGAGAGAGAGACAGACGGAGCGAGAGAGAGACACAGACAGGCGAAGAGACACAGACAGGCGAGAGAGACACAGGCAGGCGAAGAGACACAGGCAGGCGAGAGAGAGACAGACAGACAGAGCGAGAGAGAGAGACAGACAGAGCGAGAGAGAGACAGACAGAGCGAGAGAGAGACAGACAGACAGAGCGAGAGAGAGACAGACAGACAGACAGAGCGAGAGAGACAGACAGACAGAGCGAGAGAGAGACAGAGAGACAGGAGACAGAAAGAGCGTGACAGACAGAGCGAGAGAGAGAGCGAGAGAAACACAGACAGAGCGAGAGAAACACAGACAGAGCGACAGAGACAGAGAAACACAGACAGAGCGAGAGTGAGAGAGACAGACAGAGCGAGAGAGAGACAGACAGAAAGAGCGAGAGACAGACAGACAGAGCGAGAGACAGACAGACAGAGCGAGAGACAGACAGACAGAGCGAGAGAGACAGACAGACAGAGCGAGAGAGACAGACAGACAGAGCGAGAGAGAGACAGACAGACAGACAGAGTGAGAGAGAGACAGACAGACAGAGTGAGAGAGAGACAGACAGACAGAGCGAGAGAGAGACAGACAGAGCGAGAGAGACAGACAGACAGAGCGAGAGACAGACAGACAGAGCGAGAGACAGAGCGAGAGAGAGACAGAGCAAGAGAGAGACAGAGCGAGAGAGAGACAGACAGACAGAGCGAGAGAGAGACAGACAGACAGAGCAAGAGAGAGACAGACAGAGCGAGAGAGACAGACAGAGCGAGAGAGACAGACAGACGGAGCGAGAGAGAGACAGACGGAGCGAGAGAGAGACAGACGGAGCGAGAAGAGACAGACAGAACGAAGAGACAGACAGACAAGCGAGAGAAGCGGAAGCGAAGCGAGAGAAGAAGCGAAGAAAGCGAGAAAGAGACAGAAGCGAGAGAGAGAGAAGCGAGAGACAGACAGGCGAAGAGAACAGAGACAAGCGAAGACAGAGAGACAGACAAGCGAGAGACAGACAGACAGACAGAAGCGAGAAGAGACAGACAGACAAGCGAAGAGACAGAGCGAGAGAAGACAGACAGACAGAAGCGAAGAGACAGACAAGAGACAGACAGAAGCGAGAAGAGACAGACAGACAGACAGACGAAGCGAGAGCGAGAAGAGAGAAGCGAAGAGAAGCGAAGACAGAGCGAAGAGACAGACAGACAGAGAGACAGACAGACAGAGCGAGAGACAGACAGACAGAGCGAGAGACAGACAGACAAGCGAGAGAGACAGACAGACAGAGCGAAGAGACAGACAGACAAGCGAGAGAGAGACAGACAGACAGAGCGAAGAGAGACAGAGACAGACAGAGCGAGAGCGAGACAGACAGACAAGCGAGAGCGAGAGAAGACAGACAGAAGCGAGAGAGACAGACAGACAGAAGCGAAGAGAGACAGACAGACAGAGCGAAGAGAGAGACAGACAGGCGAGAGAAGACAGACAGAGCGAGACAGACAGACGAGAAGAGACAGAGAGAGACAGACGAAGACAGAAGACAGAGCGAAGAGACAGACAGCGAGCGAGAGACAGACAGACAGAGAGCGAGAGAGACAGACACAGACAGGCGAGAGACAGACAGAGCAGACACAGAAGAGAGAGAGACAGACAGACAGAGCGAGAGAGACAGACAGACAGAAGCGAGAGAGACAGACAGACAGAGCGAGAGCGAGAGAGAGACAGACAGACAGACAAGCGAAGAGAGACAGACAGACAGAGCGAAGAGACAGACAGACAGAAGCGAGAGAGAGAAAGCCAGACAGAGCGAGAGAGAGAGAGAGAGACAGACAGAGCGAGAGAGAGAGAGACAGACAGACAGAGCGAGAGAGAGAGACAGACAGAGCGAGAGAGAGACAGACAGAGCGAGAGAGACAGACAGACAGAGCGAGAGAGAGAGACAGACAGAGCGAGAGAGACAGACAGACAGAAGCGAGAGAGACACAGACAGAGCGAGAGAGACAGACAGACAGAGCGAGAGAGAGACAGACAGACAGAGCGAGAGAGAGACAGACAGACAGAGCGAGAGAGAGACAGACAGACAGAGCGAGAGAGAGACAGACAGACAGAGCGAGAGAGACAGACAGACAGAGCGAGAGAGACAGACAGACAGAAGCGAGAGAGAGACAGACAGACAGACAGACAGAGCGAGAGAGAGACAGACAGACAGAGCGAGAGAGACAGACAGACAGAGCGAGAGAGACAGACAGACAGAGAGAGAGACAGACAGACAGAGCGAGAGACAGACAGACAGACAGAAGCGAGAGACAGACAGACAGAAGCGAGAGAGCAGAGACAGACAGACAGAGAGAGAGAGACAGACAGACAGAGCGAGAGTGAGAGACAGACAGACAGAGCGAGAGAGAGACAGAAAGACAGAGCGAGAGAGAGAGACAGACAGCGCGAGAGAGAGACAGACAGACAGAGCGAGAGAGAGACAGACAGACAGACAGACAGAGCGAGAGAGAGACAGACAGACAGACAGCGCGAGAGAGACAGACAGACAGAGCGAGAGAGACAGACAGACAGAGAGAGAGACAGACAGACAGAAGCGAGAGAGAGAGACAGACAGACGAGAGACAGACAGACAGAGCGAGAGACAGACAGACAGAGCGAGAGAGACAGACAGACAGAGCGAGAGAGACAGACAGACAGAGCGAGAGAGAGAGACAGACAGACAGAAGCGAGAGACAGACAGACAGAGCGAGAGACAGACAGACAGAGCGAGAGACAGACAGACAGAGCGAGAGAGACAGACAGACAGAGCGAGAGAGAGACAGACAGAGCGAGAGAGAGACAGACAGAGCGAGAGAGACAGACAGACGGAGCGAGAGAGAGACAGACAGAGCGAGAGAGACAGACAGACAGAGCGAGAGAGACAGACAGACAGAGCGAGAGAGACAGACAGACAGAGACAGAGCGAGAGAGACAGACAGACAGAGCGAGAGAGACAGACAGACAGAGCGAGAGAGAGACAGACAGACAGAGCGAGAGAGAGAGACAGACAGACAGACAGAGCGAGAGAGACAGACAGACAGAAGCGAGAGAGAGACAGACAGACAGAGCGAGAGAGAGAGACAGACAGACAGAGCGAGAGAGACAGACAGACAGAGCGAGAGAGAGACAGACAGAGCGAGAGAGAGACAGACAGAGCGAGAGAGAGACAGACAGAGCGAGAGACAGACAGACAGACAGAGCGAGAGAGACACAAACAGAGCGAGAGAGACAGAGAGACAGAGCGAGAGAGACAGAGAGACAGAGCGAGAGAGAGACAGACAGAGCGAGAGAGAGACAGACAGAGCGAGAGAGACAGACAGAGAGCGAGAGAGACCGACAGAGAGCGAGAGAGACCGACAGAGAGCGAGAGAGACCGACAGAGCGAGAGAGACAGACAGAGCGAGAGAGACAGACAGAGCGAGAGAGACACAAACAGAGCGAGAGAGACAGAGCGAGAGAAACACAGACAGAGCGAGAGAGACAGAGAGACAGAGCGAGAGAGACAGAGAGACAGAGCGAGAGAGACAGAGAGACAGAGCGAGAGAGACAGAGAGACAGAGCGAGAGAGACAGAGAGTGTTCCGGAGTTCCAAATTGAGCAGCAGCAACTGAAATAATGAGCTCCTACAAATATTGAAATTTACATGGTTTTAGAGTGAAATACATTGGAAAAAAGCAAAAGAAAAATGCAAGACTGAATAGGAGACAAAACAAGCAACAATTGAAGAAGATAGGCTTTGGGAAAAGTACTTTTTCATAAAATTGTTCAATTATCTTAGCTAGAGGAATTGTTTACCAGTTGCTAAGCAGTTGCTAGGGACTCTCTTAAAAGAAGCTAGCTAGCTAACAAAAAATAGCTAGTTAACAGAAGAATAGAAAGACAAAATAAAGACAGAAGATAAAGAACATCAAAGTAAAACAGTCCTCTAAAGACACAAGAGATAAGAATACAAGAAACAACGCTGTTTTGGAAAAGGTAGGCTTCTATTGCAACATTGTAGCCAACATCACCAGCGTTGCTATGGAAATTGTTTACCCACCAGACATCCAGACAGAGAAACCTAAGAAAAGTTTCAAAGGTTTGATGATGGGACAGAACCATGAATGCCTGTTTGCAGATCTTACCAGTTGCAAAACACGAGCAAATTTAATATTTAATACCAAACGCGGGCACATATGGAAAAGGGTTATTTGCAACAATTTGCTTTCTCAAAAAAGAGAGGCATCAGCCAAGGATGTCAGATCAGCATTTTTGAAGAAGCTGACCAGAGCAACACGTATCAAACAGTAAACCTATATAATAATGGAACTGTATTGATACAAGGCAATTATTCAAGCCTCCAGGCTTTTGAGAATAGGTTTGCTACCCTAGAAGCAGAAGCTGAACTCATCTCAGAAACTGATGAAAAAGTCAAGGAGGGAGATGGAGAAGAGCAGGCCCCAGCGGTCTCTGTGACCCAGCAAGAAGCCCTCAGTGTCCCTCTACCTACCTCACCTGCAGCAGACGGAGCCAAGGACATACCTACAACACCAAGAACACTTGCTATGCAACGTCTCCACAACACCCTCTCTCTCGTGGAAGCAGAGGTCATAGAACTCAGAGAGAACAAGCTTCAAGAGGAGGACACTGTCCAGAAACTAAAAGGAGAGATGAAACAGTTCAGGGAGGAGAGCAGAGCATCTATTGCTAAATTAGAAAGCAGAATGGACAAACTGAGTCAGACAAATGATGACCTCAGAGACCATCTGAGCACAACAAGAAAGGAGCTAGAACAAAGAGAGAGGTACATTGATACCCTCAACCAGCAGCTAGTCATTATGTCCTCTGCATCTAGAGAACATGTCCACCAGCTTGGTACAACACAAGCAGAACCTGAGACCAGCATGGCCTCCACCACACAGCCTGATGACACTGCACCAGCCTACCAGTCTGCTCCAGCCCAGGTCAGCCAACCAGCCTCTCAGTCTGCTCCAGGCCAGGTCAGCCAACCAGCCTCCCAGTCTGCTCCAGCCCAGGTCCGAATACCAGCCTCCCTGTCTGTTCCACCCAGACAGTCACCCACAACAGCAATCCTTATTGATTCAAATGGGAAGTTCTTAGTGCAGGAAAGATGATTCCTTAGACACCAGGCGTATAAGTTCTGGTGTCCTACAACTGACAGTGCAATGCAGCTACTCAGTCAGACCAGGATTGACAAGCCCGGACTACATCATCATCCACACTGGCACAAACCACCTTCATGCCAAAGGTGAACATGTATCTGGGGCAGTGAGAAGAGTGGCAGAACGGGCAAAGGCTATGTTCCCAACAACCAATATAGTTGTGTCTACCCTCCTACCAAGAAAAGACTTCCCAGGAAAGTTGATTGAAAAGATAAATCAACAGATCACTGTGGACTGTGCCTCACTGCTCAACGTCAGAACGGCTCACCATCCCACTCTGACATGTCAACATTTATACTATAATGTACATCTTGATCAGGACAGTATCAGAACCTTTGCCAAGGACCTAAAGGATGCAACACTTGGCAGGGACCCACACACCCATCAGCCCAGCAGCAGAGGCCCCCCGGCCCGCCTTCTGAAACAACAGTACCCCCACCATCCCCAGGAGAGAAGAGCCAGACACAGCTTATTACAGCACAGCTCTACTAGACCAGGCCCGCCTCAGGACAGCTCTACTAGACCAGGCCCATCACAACACAGCTCTACTAGACCAGGCCCATCACAACACACTAGTCCAGGCCCATCACAACACAGCTCTACTAGACCAGGCCCATCACAACACAGTAGTCCAGGCCCATCACAACACAGTAGTCCAGGCCCATCACAACACAGCTCTACTAGACCAGGCCCATCACAACACAGCACTGACCACTACTCTAGGGTCGGGCAGAACACTGTCCTTCAGAGAAGTACACCACATGATGCAGTCCACACCATGTATCATTCAGATCACCAGCCTACATATGCTGAGGTAATCTCTGGCAAAAGACACCTAGAACAATCAGAGATAGGAGAGGTGCGCCAACTACTGCATCTAATATGCAGACTACTGGGCTAGACAGACCCTTTAATTCTCACACACACACACACACACACACACACACACACACACACACACACACACACGGTTGCAGATTGCATTGCACTGTACTTATTTTTTGGGCAATCTTATTCCATTCTTATTAATTTGTTTACAACTAACCTTTATTTTATTGGCACTGGTATTATAATAATAATTATATGTAATGGTGTGTGTGTGTGTGTGTGTGTTTTTTCAATGTACTTTACTCAAACCAGTGAATATCACTTATTATAAATGAGATCATTAACTATCAGTTCTTGGAATATCCAGGGCCTATACTCTTCACATTTTGGATATAAAACAACAAATCCAGAATGTTTTAAAAACATCAAGGGACAGGACATCATAATCCTACTGGAAACATGGTGTCGTGGAGACATAGATACTCAGTGTCCCTCAGTGTTATAGATTTTATGTTTAATGACTAAATGTTTGTACTTAATACTAAGAACATTCCATTCTGAAAATGTATGCAATAGAGATAGGGTTACAAGACAAATAGTAGTCCAATTAATGTGTGTGTGCCTAGATATTAACTTGGTGTGCAGAAGTATGACTTCATTTAGGGGGTGTCTGGGAGAACAAAGAATTATTTGATTCTACCAGACACATGCGAGAGGCCCGTCCTTGAGAAGAACCTCCCAACACCTCCCAAGTTTGACTTATTTGCAAAGATTGTGATAAGGAATGAATGGGTACTGTGGGAAGACACTATGTTCTTGGAGAGGGTGGGGGAAGAGGTGGGAATTTTGTATCTTTGTATTTCAACATTGTACCATATAAAAGACTGTGTACACCTTTTAGAGCTCAGAGCTCTCCCATGAATAAATAATCCACATTTGATCATTATAGATTGGGCCTCTGTTTGTCTCATTTCAACCAGTATCTCACAAATACTGGGTAACAGACAGAAATGTTTAATTGAAGTTCAGTTTATGAACATTGAGAACGAAATTTCTATAACACTCAGGCTATAGAGAAAGTTTACTACCATCAATCAAACAGAAACATTTTCAACGGGGCCGAGACTCAGGTGGAATCATCATTTGGCATAAGCAGGACTTAGCACTGAATGAAATGAAAAAAGGTACTAATCACATTTGGTTAAAACTTAACAAAAAGGTCCAATCTATTGTGACAATGATGTATACATATGTGCAACTTACGCTCCTCCTTCAGATTCATCATATTATGATGATCAGTTTTTTGACAATCTCCATACAGAAATCATTACATTTCAGGCAGAGGGTAAAGTGCTTCTTTGTGGAGATTTCAATGCAATAACAGGTTCTGAGCCTGACTACACTGATGCGGGAGGTAACCACCACATATTTGGACACCCCTCCTTGTACAGCAGCCCTATTATAAATAATAGAAACAGTCCTGACCAAATACTGAACAAAAATGGGAAGGAGTTAGTGCATCTCTGTCGAGCCTTAGGCCTGTACATGCTGAATGGTAGAATTAGAGGGGACTCTTTAGGTCGGTTTACTTACTGCTCAGCTCTTGGGACAAGTGTAGTCAATTATGCCATCACTGACATTGACCCCAAAAAACAGCCCAATAAACTCTACAACATAAACCAATCGTACAGATGGGCTCCAAACAGTGCAGAGAGATTCATTGAAACATTGAACTCAAAAGGAAATAATGAACTCTAAACAGTTCTTCAATAACGCACAATCCCAAAACAATAAAGAAGGTGTCAATTCGGCTACTCAAAACATCAATTGCATATTTCAAAAAGCAGCATCGAAAGCAAATTTGAGAAAACCAAAGAAATGCAACATCAGAAACAAAAAACAAAATGTTTCTGAAAAATGGTTTGATAGCGAATGTAAAACAATTAGAAAACACCTGAGACAAATGTCAAATGAAAAACATAAGCAGCAAAACAACCCAGAGCTACGCTGTGAATACTTTGAAACTCTGAAACAGTAGAAACATCCACTGAAACGCAAGAAATTAAATTATACCAACAAGACACTTGACGAAATTGAAAACGCAATTGACCAGAATCAGTTCTGGGACATGTGGAATAATTTAAGCACGACAAAGCCACAAGAATTAGCAGACAGAGCGAGAGACAGGGAGAAAGCCAATTTGACATTTACTAACTGTCGCACTACTGACCATATATACACCTGACACACACTAATTAAAAAAACACGTTCACAAAAAAAAAAAGAGGGCAAAATCTTTGCTTGCTTTATTGACTTTAAAAAAGCATTTGATTCTATTTGGCACGAAGGGCTATTCTACAGAATTCTCCAAAGTGGGCTTCGTGGTAAGGTGTATGACTTAATAAAATGTATGTACACAGAAAACAAGTGTGCAATAAAAATCAAAAACCAAAGAACAGAATTCTTTTCACAACGTCGAGGTGTGAGACAAGGCTACAGTTTGAGTCCAAACCTTTTCAACATTTATATCAATGAATTAGCAAACATGTTGGACCATTCTCCAGCCACAGGACTCACACTATTTGACACAGAGGTAAAATACCTGCTATATGCTGATGACTTGGTACTTCTATCACCAACCAAAGAAGGTCTTCAACAGAACCTTAACATTCTAGAGCAATAGTCATAATTGGGCCCTTGCAGTAAAAAAACAAAAACAGATGTCAGAAACACAAATATAAATTCATCCTGAACAACACTATAATTGAACACACTAAAAATTACACATACCTTGGTCTGACCATATCTGCATCAGGAAACTTTAATATGGCAGAGAATGCACTTAAAGAAAAAGCCCGCAGAGCATTGTATGCAATAAAAATGAAATTATTCAAAATCAACATCCCAATTAGAATTGAAAGAATTTGGACCAAAATATTTGACAGTGTAATCTTACCAATAGCTCTTTACGGAAGTGAGGTTTGGGGGCCACTCAATAAACTGGACTTTAAAATGTGGGACAAACATCCAATTGAAGCCCTACATTTATTTATTTTTTATCTTTATTTTAACAGGGAAAACAGACTGAGACCTGGATCTCTTTTACGGCTGTGTCCTGTGTCAAGATGTTGACATGTACAGTTCTAGGCATACAGACAAGAACATTTCAAAACATACAAAACAAAGACACAATTCAACAGAAACAATCACAGACAACATCATATTGATCCTCCATAATATTTTTGAAATGGGCAAGGGACACCAGAGTGTCTAACTTAAGTTGGATCTGCAGTTTGTTCCATAAATAAGGTGCAAAGGAACTGAAAGCAGTCCTTCCCAACTCTGTGGAGACCGCAGGAGTCTCTAATGTAATCCACATCTGTGATCTGGTCATAAAATTAGTATATCTAGTTGAAATTAATGATGATATATATGGAAGTAGTTTTAAAAGAAGTGCTTTATAAATAAACAAAAGAGCATGTTGCTCTCGCCTCACAGATAGAGAGGCCCAACCCACATGTTGATATAGGATACAGTGATGAGTTTTGTAACTATCACTTGTGATAAACCTGAGTGCACAATGGTAAATAGAATCCAGTGTTTGCCGATGCATGCATATAAATAATATCACCATAATCCAAAACGGACATAAAAGTAGCCTGCACAATTTGTTTTCTATTTACGGAGGTCAGACAAGTCCTGTTTCTGTAAAGGAACCCTATCTTGAATTTGAGCTTTTTTCCCAATTCAGTAACATGTTTTTACATGCAGAATTCTGTCGGAAAATCCAGAGTCCAGAGAAATACACCAACTAATGCATGTAGGGCAGAATTGGGTCGCTTTCCAGTAGTAAGGAAAATACAGAAAAGATCATAAAAATGTTGGCGACATCTGAATTCAAGTCTAAATTCAAGTCTGCAATTTAAAGCCCTTCAAACCCAAGAGCTGAGCCCAGAAACGAGCCCTCTCAGTCAGCTGGTGTTGGACCTAACCAACCAAGCTGACACCAGCACTGCTTCAAAAGAAAGAATTCCAATAAACAAAATCATGAACCAATCAAAGGACTCATATTTACAACATTGGAAAAACGAAACAAAATCCCAAAGCCGACTAAATTGCTATCTGACCCTAAACAGAGAATATGAATTGGCTGATTATCGCTGATCCGTCAGAGATACAAAACAGAGACAGATCCTTACCAAGTACAGGCTGAGTGACCACCAATTGGCAAAAGAAACCGGCAGACATAAAAAGACATGACTACCCAAAGAGGAGCGTATGTGGTCACTGCACGACAGGGGAGGTAGAAACAGAGATGCACTTTCTCCTTTACTGTGATAAATATTCCTCACCAAGAGAGTCATTATTCACAGAAATGACTACATTTATTCCAAATGTTAGCTTATTAAACACAGAGGAAAAACTAAAAATACTCATGTGCGAAGGAACAATGGCTCCTCTTGCAGCCAAATATGTACTTGACTGCCATAGCCTGAGGGACACTGAATAATAACATCTGCATAGTAAGCAGTAAGCATTATTAGTATTATTGTTATTACTATTAGTGTTTATCATTCTAAATTTGTTATTATTTACTAGCATTTTATATTATTATTTGTTATTGTTTATAATTGTATTACAATGTATACTGTATACATTGTTGCTTTGGCAATATTGACACAATGTTTTTCATGCCAATAAAGCAGCATGAATTTGAGAAACAGACACAGAGTGAGAGAGACACAGAGAGACAGCGAGAGACAGACACAGAGAAAGAGACTTACCCAGCACACCGTACTCCGACAGGGAGCTGTTGCAGACAGTGTAGGGGGCCTGGTTGGGGGCCACGTGGTTCATGGGGATGCAGACCCTCTTGTCCACGTTCTGATCATGCAGCACATGGTGACGATGACTGGTAAGGAGGGAAACACACCAACAAGGACAATGAGGGACAAGATCTGCATCCCAAACGGCACCCTATTCCACTTTTCTCTATCATGCCTGACTCTGAACTGCCTCTAGAAATTCTCTATACATTTTTTTTTTTTAATCTCTGGCAGACAAATACTGCCCCTTTAAACGAAGAATGCCCCTTTAAAAAGAAGAAGAAAAGATCGATCCTTGGTTCTCTATGGGACTTTCAGATCTCATTATGATGAGAAATCAGGTCTGGCCCAAGGCTAGAAAAACTGACTTGGTAGCTGATTGGCAGCGCTTCAGGCAATTGAGAAATAGATGTACATCCTCAATTAAGAACACTAAATCAAGCCACTTTCTAAGTTCTCTCTCAGACTGCTGGTGATCAGCCTACATTTTGAACAGTTCATGCACTGAAGCATGGAAATTACTCTCCTTCCCTGCCTAAGCAAGTTGTCAGACTCTGGCATCATTACTGAGAAAATGTTGA
Source organism: Brachymystax lenok tsinlingensis (assembly GCA_030435695.1). Taxonomy (NCBI): domain Eukaryota; kingdom Metazoa; phylum Chordata; class Actinopteri; order Salmoniformes; family Salmonidae; genus Brachymystax; species Brachymystax lenok. The sequence goes on along the minus strand of CM059807.1, from coordinate 45,859,346 downwards.
CAAAATGTTGATTTGAAATCACTTATCGCTGTACGCTTTTTATTTGAAACAATGGTGGATTAATCGACCCTGGTCAGTCAGTCGATTGCTCTTCCCTCAGACTCTAGTTGGCTCAATGGAAGATCAGTCAACTTCAAGTTAATATAAATTTTCATTTCAACAACCTTTTGCTTGTGATGTGCTACATGCCTTGCTTAAGATTGATGTAAAAAAAAAAAAATTATACACTCGGGCTGATTTGCTTCAGTCACTAACCCTGTTTCCTTTCTCAGTTTTAATGTGAGTAGTCATAAAAAAATCACGACAGCTGTGATGGAAACAGGACCTTTCGGTACAATTTTATAAACAGCAACAGATAATTTGTTTGTTCAACATCGTGGAATCTTTTTGTGTCTGTAAAATTAATTATGCGGAAAAAATGGTGGTGGAAATGCCTTTATGCGCAAATACTGATATAATAACCATCATACCAAAGTAAACTTGGGAGTCATGCGATAATATGGGGTGTGGTCCTCCCACTGCGACTCAGGAACATGCAGCTTTATCAGGCTACAGATAAAGAATACCAATTTCATAGGGTGGTGAAGGTGCAGTGATCTTGATACTCTTCTCCAATGAATATTGAAGGCCTTATTCTGGTGACATGATGATCGATGCTTGACTGCCGTTTGACAAATTCATAATCATATCATGTAGACTAGCCTACCCGCAATGTATCTGCAAGCTATTGGCTAGAGCGCACATGCCAGAGGCCAGAGTAGGTACATTTGCTATTTAACACACACTCGATGGACCACCCCCTTCAAGCTAACGAGCAGTCAAAATGACTGCAACATTCTAACACTGTAATAAATACATTGAATATATGCTATTGCAAAAATAATGATGTGGTTGTGTTTATGAAGGCCTTGCGTAACAGAATACTATGTTTAATTTCAAATAAAACAACATTTTAATTTGTATGTTACTGTAAAAACAAAAAAACACAAATTCACAAGTGTTCAATACAATTTTTTGGTGGAGTGACTTTGTTGCAACTATGAAACAGGAAGCGTATGTTGGAACATGGTAACAACTTTTTATTATGACAAAATAACATAAAAATACCCCAACCAAGACGCGCGATCAAATGATTAAAACATCAGTAGCCTAAACCTCATTAGAAGCTCCAAGTGGCCTTGATAGTGAAACTCAGCACAAAAGCAATAATGGCATTATAATGATATGACAGCAGTCAAAAAAAAATTCAATTATTGTCTAAACGCAATGGTTATTTTTCTTAACTTTTGCTTGCTTGCCACACTGATGTACCTGTGTTTGGTTGTAGTGCATAATAGACTCCGGTTCTCTACGGTGTCCTGTGATCTTGTCATTCTTCAGCACTGTTGCGGAGACAACGACTGTGCAGGTGTCTTCTTTTGTGCAGAGGAGGGAGCTCCCCGTCTCACTTTGTTCATGGTGTCACCCGGAATCGCTTTCTTTGCATGCAACTTGATCGCCAATGATAGTGAAGTTAAGAAATTGCCCATGGTGGCATTTCTCCACTTACCAACATAGGGTTCCATAAGCCGCCTCATCACATTCTGACACTCGCTCACCTGCTGCCCGATGTGGATATTTTGGAAAGAAGTGGAAGGTGCTCAACCAACATGAGTCGAGGTGCAACTTAAAAATGTATTGGCATCATTGGAAAGAAAAAAAGTGCAACGCTTGCACACCATATATTTTTGTTTTGTTTTATTAAGCAAGATTAAAAGAACAATGTTTCTGCTGTCCATTTCCTAATAATTGCTCCCACAGTTGATTTCTTCAAACCAAGCTGCTTACCTATTGCAGATTCAGTCTTCCCAACCTGGTGCAGGTCTACAATTTTGTTTCTGGTGTCCTTTGACAGCTCTTTGGTCTTGGCCATAGTGGAGTTTGGAGTGTGACTGTTTGAGGTTGTGGACAGGTGTCTTTTATACTGATAACAAGTTCAAACAGGTGCCATTAATACAGGTAACGAGTGGAGGACAGAGGAGCCTCTTAAAGAAGAAGTTACAGGTCTGTGAGAGCCAGAAATCTTGCTTGTTTGTATGTGACCAAATACTTATTTTCCACCATAATTTGCAAATAAATTCATAAAAAATCCTACAATGTGATTTTCTGGATTTTTTTCCCTCATTTTGTCTGTCATAGTTGAAGTGTACCTATGATGAAAATTACAGGCCTCTCATCTTTTTAAGTGAGAGAACTTGCACAATTGGTGGCTGACTAAATACTTTTTTGCCCCACTGTATTTATGTTTAGTATTTTTACATTTCTAAAAACCTGTTTTCACTTTGTCATTACGGGGTATGGTGTGTAGATTGATACGGGGGGGGATTAATTCATTTTAGAATAAGGCAGCAATGTAACAAAATGTGGAGAAAGACAAGGGGTGTTAATATTTATGTAAATACGTTTTATTTTGTTATTTTTAATAAATTTGCTAAAATGTCTAAAAAGCTGTTTTTTCACTTTGTCATTATGGGCTATTGTGTGTAGATTGCTAAGGATTAGATTTTTTTTCAAATCCATTTTAGAATAAGGCTGTAATGTAACAAAAAGTGTAAAAAGCCAAGGGGTCTGAATACTTTAAGGCACTATGTTTTCAATTTGTTTTTATGTTTAGCTCACATACTAACTTAAAAGTATGCAGTAAAGTGTTGCGCTTAGTGGGACTATCCTTTGTTTTTCAACAGGACAATGACCCAACACACCTCCAGGCTGTGTAAGGGATATTTGACCAAGAAGGAGAGTGAAGGAGTGCTGCATCAGATGACCTGGTCTCCACAATCACCTGACCTCAACCCATTTGACATGGTTTGAGATGAGTGAAGGAGAAGCAGCCAACAAGTGGTCAGCATATGTGGGAACTCCTTCAAGACTGTTGGAAAAGCATTCCAGGTGATGCTGTTTGAGAGAATGCCTAGAGTGTGCAAAGCTTTCTTCAAGGCAAAGGGTGGCTACTTTGAAGAATCTCAAATATAAAATACATATTTGTTGTATGTGTTATTTCATAGTTTTTAGGTCTTCACTATTATTCTACAATGTAGAAAATAGTAAAAATAAAGAAAAACCCTTGAATGAGTAGGTGTGTCCAAACTTTTGACTGGTACTGTATATAAATCATTGGTTGTACCATTGGATTGGTCTTTCGTCTGCATCCTAAGATACCAACCATTAGTCAGTGTGATTAATGGGAGCTGAGCTAGAGCGGTGTTTGTGAGACAAGGGTGGATCCCGAAGGGGCCGGGTCTTTTTTACCAAAACGTATTTAGAGTTCGAATGGTTTGAGCAACAAACTATTAAAAGCTATCAATGAAAAGCTGAAACTCTCACAAGCAACACAAGAGTCATTAGAAGTTAAGGGGTTCTTCTACATAGAAGGTCAAAGGACAAAGTGTAATAAGCCCCGTCTCTGCTGCAACCTTGGTGTGGTAAAGGGCATGGATAGGAGGAAGCACTGTGCTTGCCCTCATTGACTTATCGAAGGATTTCGATACTGTTGACCACTTTTTATTGATTCAAAGATTGTCTGCAATCGGTCTGGATCAGGCGTCATATGTAATTGATTCGAAGATTACTTGACAGGACGCAATGTGTTTTTTATGATGGTGTTAAGTCAGGTTTCCTTGATATTATGAAAGGTGTCCCACAGGGATCAATTTTAAGTCCTGTAATTGTACTGTCTATATAAACAATGTTGGTCTATCTGCAATTATTATTATTATTTATTTTACATACACCTGATTGCAGATGACACTTGCGTATGCTATTGCCCCCACAGTTGACCACGCTTTTTCGGAGCTTCAATTTGCCTTCATTGCTTTGCAGAAAGCCTTTGATGAAATGAAATAGGTACTTAATGCAGGTAAAACCAAGTATACTGAACAAAAATATAAAAACGCAACATGGAACAATTCCAACATTTTTACTGAGTTACAGTTCATAAGAAAATCTGTCTATTGCAATAAATAAATTAGGCCCTAATCTATGGATTTCACTGGGATTACAGATATGTACCTTAAAAAATAAATAAACGATTTGCCTCATGCAGCACGACACATCTCCTTTGCATAGAGTTGATCAGGCAGTTGATTGTGGCCTGTGGAATGTTGCCCCACTCTTCAATGACTGTGCGAAGTTGCTGGAAATTGGAGGGAACTGGAACACGCTGTCGTACACGTCAATCCATGATCATGCCTATTAATCAGCTTCTTGATTGCCACGCTTGTCAGAAGAATGAATTATCTTGACAAAAGGAGAAATGCTACAAATAACAAAAATGTATCTGATGATTTATGCATATGTTATTTGGATGGTGCCCTCATTGATCTGAGTCCTGCCTTACAAATATCTGGGTATCTGGATTGACGAAAAGCCATCTTTCAAAAAGCATCTTGACGAGTTCAATAATAGGAATAGGTCATGCCTTTCATTAATCCCTATGATGTCCAGAGCCTGCTGGTTTTCTGTTCTACTTGATAACTAATTGCACCCACCTGGTGTCCCATGTCTAAATCAGTCCCTGAATAGAGTGGAACAATGTATTAAAGCAATTGGACGCAGTTTGTCACAGCGCAGTAGGCTTTATTACATGCGATGGGGTCAGTACACATCACTGCATTCTGTATCAGAAAGCAGGCTGGCCGTCTTTCAAGTCTCATAGGTCAATGCATTGTACTATTTTTGTTTATAAAGCCCTCCTGCATAAACCTCCGCCATACCTTACTTCATAGCTAACTTAAAATGTACGATACCAGATCCGGTCTCAGGGATGGCTAACTCTGTAGATCCCTTCGATCTCCATGGAGTTAGGTAACTCTGCTTTCAGGTTTTCTGCACCTTACTTGTGGAATAATGAATTGGTGCCTCTTGGGCAGTTCAAAGAGCTGATTGGGGACATTTTTACTGAAGAGTGTGTTTTCTATGATTGTGTTTTGCTTATCATGTATGGGATGTCAATATTTATGTGTACATTGATGTGTATATAGGGCTCATCTGTGAAAGAGACCTTGGTCTCAGCACGAAGTAGTGCACTATAAAAAGGCCCGTTTGACACAAGCCAAGATTGCACACTCAAAAAATGGAAAACTATTGTTTTGTCTGAGATCGAGACTCTTTTCCCCCTTTCTCTCCATCTCCTCACCTGAAGGTGCCTCTCTCCACATCCTGGCCGCTGAGGCGAACATGGATGCCCTCTTTGAGCAGTGAGCCAAAGGCCATATACTCCCCCAGGGCCCAGTCCACTGTGCGGTTTTTGATCATCTCCCCTCGGGCCTTCAGGATACGGCTCAGACCTGCGGAGTAGCAGCAAAGCAGATGTTCGTCACCAGGTAACGAGGCAGTGTTTCAGTAATCTGTTCTCACCTAATACTGCTCTAATCTTATGGTGTGTACATTCTACTGTATGCGCAGAAAACAAAGGTGCCATCAAATGTGTGTTTAAAGCCAGTCATTGAAAAGCCATGTGTTCACTCTTTTGGCCCTCCCTACCTCAAGAAATACATGATATCATATTATTATGTAATATTTATGCTACGGTCAAGAGGGTTTCTGTCATGGAAATTTTGTTCTCAATGTTCTAAAATGAACTTCTATTAACCTACTCTGTCTGTAACCCAAAGGTCGTAAAGCTTTGGTTAAGATGAAACAGACAGGGACCCAGCTGCAAAGATCATATGTCAAAGGTTGATTCACGCGAAAGCTCTGCTGAGATACAATGCACATTCGTTTATATAGTCACACATAGAGTCATAAATGTCCATACAAATAGCGTCGCATATGTCCCTCCTTGTCCACTTCAAAACATACATTTACTATCTTGTCCGGCAACATGTTACACAATCTTATTACAAGCCCAACGGTATCCCCTCCCTGGCTGGAGAGGCCTTCTTCCTCTTATCAGTTCCACAGTGATCACATGCTGTCTGTCACTGGTTCCTACTTTTCTATGCACACACATTCAAGCCATTTATAAAAATACTGTACTGGTTATTGGTTCATTATTTTAGGAGTATAATTCATTTAGTCATCATTAAACATTTAAACCATATAAAATCTTTTATAACAGTTTCCTACCACCATGGATGGTGAAGTCTTCGACTGGCACTGAAGAGGCCACCTGTCCGATGTGGATCAGCTCCTCCTCAGCCAGGCCGGTTGTCGGGCAGGTCAAGCTCTTGGGCTGGCCATCGAGGTTGAAAAAACCTGCACACAAACAGGCCCATTATTCACAACCTACAACACACACACACACTGCAGGGTCCGACATTAATGTGTGCTATTAGTTTAAGCAGACTGTGTTTGTCTGTTGTTGTGACTTAGATGAAGATCAGATCTCATTTTATGACCAATTTATGCAGAAATCCAGATAATTCCAAAAGGTTCACATACTTTTTCTTGCCACTGTACCTGCTCTGTCACAGTATACCATTGAAGACTACACACAGAAAGGTTGTGCCATTTGTACATTTGGCATTATGTTTTAACTTACAGTTCTTATAAGGAAATATGAACAGATATGCATCTGTTGGTCACAGATACTTTAAAAAAATAAAAGTAGGGGTGTGGATCAGAAAAGCAGTCAGTGTCTGGTGTGACCAACATTTGCCTCATGCAGCACGACACATCTTCTTCGCATGGAGTTGATCAGGCTGTTGATTGTGGCCTGTGGAATGTTGTCCCACTCCTCTTCAATGGCTGTGCGAAGTTACTGGAATATTGGAGGGAACTGGAACACGCTGTCGTACACGTCGATCCATGAACATGCTGTTTATTCAGCTTCTTGATACGCCACGCTGTTGTGCGCATCGATCTAGAGTATCCCAAACATGCTCAATGGGTGACATGTCTGAGTATGCAGGCCATGGAAGAACTGGGACATTTTCAGCTTCCAGGAACTGTGTACAGATCCTTGTGACATGGGGCTGTGCATTATCATGCTAAAACATGAGGTGATGGCAACGGATTAACGACACGACAACGGCCCTCAGGCCCTTGTCACGGTATCACAACGGCCCTTGTCACAGTATCTCTGTGCACTCATATTGCAGCCCATAAAATGCAATTGTGTTCATTGTCGGTAGTTTATGCCTGCCCCATACCATGACACGCTGTATTTTTATTTATTATGGATCCCCATTAGCTGCTGCCAAAGCAGAAACGACTCTTCCTTGGGTCCAGCAAAATGAAGGCAGTTCATACAATTTGTAAACATTACAATACATTCACAACACACGGTGTGCCCTCAGGCCTCTACTCCACCACTACCACATGTCTACAGTACTAAATCCATGTATGTATAGTGCGTATGTTATGTGTGTTTGTCATGTGTGTATGTATGCATGTGTCTGTGCAAATGTTTGTGTTGCTTCACAAAAAAACATGTTCCATAAGATGTTTTTATGTTTATTTTATCTAATTTTACTGCTTGCGTCAGTTACTTGATGTGGAATAGAGTTCCATGTAGTCATGGCTCTATGTAGTACTGTGTGCCTCCCATAGTCTGTTCTGGACTTGGGGACTGTGAAGAGACCATTGTGGCATCTTTTGTTGGGTATGCATGGGTGTCCGAGCTGTGTGCTAGGATCTGTTGTGCACAAACTAACATTCTGCTTTTTGTTAGGTTTAGGCGGACATATGGTTAAGGGGTGTAGTTCTCTTTGATGAGAGTATGTTCTAAATGTAGGTTTAAACCAAGTATCAGCTGCCCATTTTTCATTGTGGATCAGAAAAAGCTTGTTCTTTGATTAACACCACTTGGTAATTTGCTGAATATATCCTGCAAATCAGTTTCACAAAAAATTGATAATTCTCTAGCCCACAGATAGTTATGAGTAAGGTCCCAGTCGAACACTTGTTTTGTGATTTTGTTTTCTGGCATATTTAACAGTCTGTTCCATAGACATACCATGTAATCTTTTGCCTAACCACACATGGTTCCCAACCCATATCTCCACAGATGGGCTTTGTGCACACCAAGAAAGCAGCGGTTTACTCTGTTTAACAATTAGTACGCACTTTGGATCCCCATAACCCAGCAGCATAGTCCATCACTAGACACACACAGGATGTATAGAGCTGAGAATGAGCACAGTAACAAAGATCCTTACATATTTTCATTTTGTTTAACAATGACCCAAGGCTCAACTTGCAGAATCTGCTAGTGATCTAATGCCATCTTCAAAGGTCATGTCTTCATCCAGAGTGAAACCAAGGTACTTATAGAGCCTAGTGTAGAATAATGGGGTTGTACCAAAACAAAATCTGTATGCCCTTCTTTCTGAAATGAACATTATTGGTCTTCTCTTAATTTATCTCTTAATAAGTCTCCATCAACTACACCATAAATTAACCATATTCAAAATATTCTGGAGGTGATCTTCGGTCTTGGCAAGGATAACTATGTCATCAACATACAACAAGATGGCCAGGAATATATGCACAACTTTAACTCCAAGTTTAGCATGTTTGATTTGTAGGGCTAAATCAATAACACCTTACAGTCGATTGACGCACCAGCACGTCAATGTAAGTAACATAGAAAAATCCCCATCAAAATCCGTTGTTTTTTTGTATTGGATGAGTCTCAATCCACCACATTCTCTGATATCGCACTTCCACATCTGCTGTGAAAGGTGGCAGAACTAGAGTGGTGTTTGTCAGACCATGAGACATCCCAGAAATTGGTCTTCTCACGAAAACATCTGTACCGTCCGGTTTGACCTACAAACTATTGTGACCAGTCTATGGAAAAGGGAGACTGCTCTACGACCCCCATAAGTGCCAGGGGACTCGTCTGAAGTTGGTACAGTCGATATGCCAACTTCTGTTTGTAGTGTTCAAACGGTTTGGGCTATACACTTGTGGAAAAGGGAGATTATCACGAATGTGGTGGCTTTCTCCGTTTTGCTCTACGACCCCCACAAGTGTCACAGAACGTGTCTGAAAGTAACCGGTACCATTTTTATAAAAACAAAATTATGTTCGAAGGTAGTTTTATGCCAAAAAAGGGGTTTAATGTGTAAAAAAGAGCTCTCATATTTCCTAGATATATTCCAAACACATCAAAACCTTGTTCTTATGATACATTTTTGTGACTGTCTTTTTTGCAATTTATGAATGTGTTATTCAATGCATTTCTCTGGGCTACAGTAGTAAAGGCCAGATATACTTATATAAAAAAATATATATAAAGGGGTCCTAAAATTAAAAATCAAATAGCTAAATAATCCACAATTCCATGTCAGCTTAGACCCCCCCAACAGCAAAGAGAACTAAGAATGAACAACGCCTTAGACTTAAGAATTAACATGTAGTACAAATAAAGTGGGCGAGAGTATGTCTCCCTACTTTACACCGTAAGGGGTTGGAAACGAGCCCGATAAAGAGCTTTGATGGCGTCACAGAATCTTCCATCATATACCATTTTAATTAAGGGCTATTCACCCAATTGAAAGCCTTTTGAAAATCAATAAAAACAGGCTAACGTTGCAGGCCGAACCGCTGTGGAGACCGTAATGTGGTTTATACACACTGGTTTTCTAAAGCCATTCGGTTCACTATAGAGAGCCTATTTAGAATGTAGGAATACAATTTACATTCAGTGCTAATTATCCCTCTATAGTTCAATGGGATTTTAGGGTCATTTGGGGACAGGCTTGATTATGTACCATACAGCTGGAATAATGCCATTCTCAAAAGAAGCCTGGAAGAGTTCAAATAATATTTGGAACAATTTCGATTACTTGGCTTAGCACGCAAAACCACCTTTCTGACCTTCTCTAGGGTAAGACTGGCATTCAGATACTGGTTAGGGGAGTATGACTCCCTATGAATTTACTCCTCCAACTCATCTCTACAAGAACATGTTTCTTAAAAAAAAGCAAAACATTTTAGGGCTATTAACAACTGAAAATAAAAGTGCTAAATCTATTTTCAAATGTTCTCAATTTTACAATGCAATTTCCATGTTAATTTGATTAACCTTTTTGGGGCCCAACTTGTGAGTTGTTGGTCTGTTGCTGCTTCAGTTGTAATGCCTGGTAAGTAGCCTTGTACGAGCCTGGGCTTGTGTGAGCCAGAACGGCTCACAGGTTCTCCTGTTTCTGTAGCGTGTTGCAGCTTGACGTACAAGTACACCCCCTGGTCTATCGCAGGGCCTTAACTCTAATCTATCTCCTTAATGCTGAGTTCCAAGCGGAGATGCATCAAGACCCATTTTTACAGTCTTTGGAATGACTCGGCCAGGGATTGAACTCACAACCTTCCAATTGTAATGCCTACCCACAAATCTACACATTATAGACCGTAATCTTTTATAAAATATATTTTGACACTTTAAATACATTTCTTAGCTCTTCCTACAGCTTTTTATTTCCTTTAAATTGTAGAATAATAGTGAAGATATCAAAACAATGAAATAACACATATGGAATCATGTAACCAAAAGTGTTAAACATATATTGGATTTTAGAGTCTTCAAAGTAGCTACCCTTTGCCTTGATGACAGTTTTGCACACTTGGCATTCTCTCAACCAGCTTCACCTGGAATGCTTTCCCAACAGTCTTGAAGGAGTTCCCACATATGCTGAGCACTTGTTGGCTGCTTTTCCTTCACTCTGCGGTCCGAGTCATTCCAAACCATCTTAATTGGGTGATTGTGGAGGCCAGGTCATCTGACGCAGCACTCCATCCCTCTCCTTCTTGGTCAAATAGCCCTTACACAGCCTGGAGGTGTGTTGGGTCATTGTCGTGAAAAACAAATTATAGTCCCACTACGCGCAAACAAGATGGGATGGTGTATCGCTGCACAATGTGCTGTAGTAGCCATGCTGATTAAGTGTGCCTTTAATTCTAAATAAATCACAGACAGTGTCACCAGGAAAGCACCATCACACCTCCTCCTCCATGCTTCACAGTGGGAACCACGCATGCGGAGATCATCCATTCATCTCCTGTCTCACACGGTTGGAACCAAAAATCGCAAATTTGGACTCAGACCAAAGGACAGATGTCACCAGTCTAATGTCCATTGCTTGTGTTTCTTGGCCCAAGCAAGTCTCTTCTTATTGGTGTCCATTAGTAGTAATACACGCAGTCTCCTCTGAACAGTTGATGCTGAGATGTCTATTACTTTACTCTGAAGCATTTATTTTGGCTGCAATTTTTGAGGCTGGTCATTCTAATGAACATCCTCTGCAGCAGAGTAATCTCTGGGTCTTCCTTTCCTGTGGCGGTCCTCACAATGTAGAAAATAGAACAAAATCACAAAAAAAAAATTGAATGAGTAGGTGTGTCCAAACTTTTGACTGGTACTGTATTGAAACGCAACAAGTTAACTGTTGGTCTCATGTTTCATGAGCTGGAATGAAATTTCACACACACAAAAAGCTTACTTTTCTTAAATTTTGTGCACAGATTTGTTTACATGCCTTTTAGTGAGCATTTCAACTTTGCCAAGATAATCCATCCACAAGACACGTGTGGCATATCAAGAAGCTAAATGTTAACGCCTCTACCATAAGCCGCCTCCAACGTTGTTTTAGAGAATTTGGCAGTACGTCAAACCGGCCTCAACCTCAGACCCTGTGTAACCACACCAGCCCAGGACCTCCACATCCAGATTCTTCACCTGCGGCATTGTCTGAGACCAGCCACCTGGACAGCTGATGAAACTGTGGGTTTGCACAACTGAAGAATTTCTGCAAAAACTATCAGAAATCGTCTCAGGGAAGCTCATCTGCGTGCTCAGTGTCCTCACCAGGGTCTGGACCTGACTGCAGTTTGACGTTGTAACAGACTTCAGTGGGCACATGCTCAACTTCGATGGCAACTGGAGAAGTGTGCTCTTCCCGGATGAATCCCGGTTTCAACTGTACCGGGCAGATAGCATACGGCGAGCAGATTGCTGAAGTCAACGTTGTGAACAGAGTGCCCCTTGGTAGCGGTGGGGTTACGTAAGCTACGGGAAAGAAAACACATTGGCATTTTATCAATGGCAATTTGAATGCAGAGATACCATGACAAGATCCTGAGGCCCATTGTCGTGCCATTCCTCCGCCGCCATCACCTCATGTTTCAGAATGATAATGCATGACTCCATGTCGCAAGGATCTATACATAATTGCTGGAAGCTGATGCCAGAGCGCCAAATTCAAATTACAAAAATAGTAATATTAAACATTCTTGAAAATACAAGTGTTGTACACCATTCAAAAGCTTAAAATCTTGGTAATCGAACTGCGTTGTCGGATTTACAATAGGCTTTACGGCGAAAGCAGAACATTCAATTATCTGAGGACAGCGCCCCAAAACCCCCACAACAACATATTATTCAAACCAGCACAATGTTTACAAAATCAAATATAGCGATAAAATAAATCACTTACCTTTGAAGATCTTCCTCTGTTTGCAATAACAAGGATCCCAGGAACACAAAGAATGGTCGTTCTGTTCGATAAAGTCCTTTATATCCCAAAAAGTAAGTTTAGTTGGCGCCATGGAGTTCTGTAATCCAGTCGTTCAATATGCAGACAAAGACATCCCAAAAGTACCGGTAAAGTTTGTCCAAACAAGTCAAACTGTTTCTAATTAATCCTCAGGTTGTCAAATATCTAAATAAACAATATTTCAGACAGAGAATAGTCTGTTCAAAAGGGAAGAAAAATAACGAAGAGCGTGCACCATCACGCGTGAAAAACAGTAATGTCCGTTTCAACAGCCACTTAAAATAACTTATATTTCTTGTTCGTTTTTCAAAGAACAAGCCTGAAACCATGTCTAAAGACTGTTGACATCCAGTGGAAGCCATAGGTACTGCAATCTGGGAGCTATTCTTTTCATTGTGCAATAGGACACCATACCAATTGCATGGGAGCCCAAAAAAGCAATTTTTCCGGATGGATTTTCCTTCGGTTTTCCCCTGCCATATCAGTTCTGTTATACTCACAGACATTATTTGAACAGTTTTAGAAACTTCAAAGTGTTTTCTATAAAATACAACAAATTATATGCATATCCTAGCTTCTGGGCCTGAGTAACAGGCATTTTACTTTGGGCACCCCAGACTCTCCGAACTTCCGAACACTGCCCCCTAGCCCGGGGAGGTTAAGCACACGTTTTGGTTAAATAATTAAGACATACAAATGACAAGAGGGAGTCCGACCAGCAATTGATTCGATTGTGCCAACCTGGGCTCAGACTTGCTGCGCTGTGGAAAAAATTAAATGGTGAAAATATTTTCGGATGTTGAAATCAGGCTAATTTTTGGTTCTGAATAAAAGTTTAAAATAATTAATTTATAGATGTCTATGTTTGAACCAAATTTGGTCAGTACCAATGTCAGTGGATGTGGAAATCAAGGCCGGTCCAGAACAGCACGAAAAAAAGACGGTGTCGACGTCAGTCCGTGCTTACTGAGGTGTAGCCTACAGTGCTGCCTGAAATATAATTTTATGAATGCCCATCAATTTGGTAAGCCTACCGTTTGTAAAACAGGCCATTGCATTGGCTTAATTAGTCCTGATTCCTGTGACTAATCAATTTGGCTATATAATCTCTGAATGTCAGCTACCCAACTTCATCAGGAGTTATCGCGAGCCTATTTGCAAAGTGTTTACACAGCGGGAAATGCAGAAGCATTTTCTTTTTCACTATGATCAGTTTGTCAAAAAAATTATGGAAACAAGCTTGAAACCAGTGATCATGACAATGGGGTGAAACTCCTGGACAACAGTTGCGATTATCATATTGTCCATTTTAATTTGTCCTGACCTGTTTTTCTGATATTTTGCGTTGTTAGGCTATTTGATCAGAGAAACCTGAACCTGCATACATTTGATCTCCAGCCTGTAGGCTACAGAAAAGCCCACATACCCCTCCTAACATATACTATATCTGCTATGTAAAAGAAAATTACTGAACGTTGGTGGAGCACTGCAGTCTCTCCAACAGCACCCTAGAGAGGCATGCTGGGAATTAACAAAAAAATATTATTTTGCTGCCTTTTACAAAGTGGGCAGCATCAGCGTGCACCTAAAAAGACCATATGCCACTGGTTGAGAGAATTCTTTTAGCTAAGATTGCAGCACCTATTGCCTCCACTGGATGTCAACAGTCTCTAGACAGTGTTTGGTGATGTTAGGTTGCTCTGGATGGTAATAGAAGAAGAATTTCGAACTAGTCACCAGATGTAAACAGAAGAGGATTCGCGTTCACGGGCTCGCGCGCGCTGTGGTTTTTTCCTTTCCTATCGTCCAGTTTATAATCAGGTTGAAATATTATAGTAAATATACATAAAAGTGTTCCTAAGGATACATTATCAATGATGTTTGATTGTTCTTGGACAAGTGTATAGGTATAGTTTGAACGTGTATTTTATGAACGCTGTATTTTATGAACATAACGCGCCAACCAAACGAAGATTTATGGATATAATAAATGACTTTTTCTAACAAAAGAACAATTGGATGTCTTCGTTAGACACTTGGGAAGCCCTCAGCAGAAGTTCTTCAAAAGGTAAGGGATTTGTTTTCGCTGTGAAATGGGTTTTGTGTGAACCGCGATGGTTTATCAATTTATGCTTAATGGATAAATATTGTAGGTGCTATCCTCAAACAATCAAATGTTGTGCTTTCGCCGTAAAGCCTTTTTGAAATCTGACAACGCTGTGATATTGCCAAGAATCAGAGCTTTTGATGACTATGCAACACTTGTATATTGATGAATATTTAATAATTCAACTTTTGGATTTTGAATTTGGCGCCTCACATTTCACCGGGTAGTGTCGGGAGTGCCCTACCACTCTGTAAGTAGTTAAGACACTGATGCCCTTTGCAACCACGTACCTATGTGAGAGTGGATTCTCGGCCCTCACTAGCATGAAAACTAAATACAGGCACAGACTGTGTGTGGAAAAGGGTAGTGAGGGTAGTGCGTACGGCCTAGTACATCACCGGGGTTAAGCTTCCTGCCATCCAGGACCACTATACAAGGCGGTGTCAGAGGAAGGCCCTAAAAATTGTCAAAGAATCCAGCCACCCTAGTCATACTGTTCTCTCTGCTACCGCACAGCAAGCGGTACCAGAGCGCCAAGTCTAGGTCAAAGAGGCTTCTAAACAGCTTCTACCCCCAAGCCATAAGACTCCTGAACAGCTAATCAAATGGCTACCCAGACTATTTTTCCGACAATTTGGAACAGTGCAAACACAAAATAAATTATAAAAAGTGTAAAGCCTTTATTACAGCAAAGCAAAGTTTAAAACAGCCAAATTTGTGAAATTGTTTACTTGACATGTCGTTGCGTTGAAGCTTGGTGCACACTGAATCAGTAGGCTATGAAACAAACACCCAAAACAGGTTACAGAAGCAAGACCGGTCTTATTTCTGTAGATAAATGGACTTATAAAGCGAGGCACGTTTAACAGTTAGGCTGTTGATCCATAGACCTAATTAAACTTGGGTTTCCTTTCTCCTCACTTTTCTTAGACAATAAGGCAAGGGCTGTTTTCTCATCTCTTCATTCTGTTGCTGCCTCCACGGCATTGTTCTCAACACCAATATGCTGGTTAACTTTGCTATTATGCACATAGCAACATGGTAAAGGCACCAATTCAACAGCGCACTGATGTGTTTCAGATCCGTGGACAGCGACCGCTGTCCAACGAGGGAGAAAGCGCATTTTATTAGTGTTGCACCATTGTTCTTATGAAACATAACCATATACAATTTCAGTAGCACATCTTAAAATGATGGGCTCTGCCATCCCAACGGCCTCCACAATGGAGCAGTCCACTCACAAGCGTGAATCAGACAGGTGTCTTTTTTTTTGCTACTACTCGACTAAAGAAATCGTAGTCGACCAAAAGCCTACCGACCAAACAATCGACCAGTTGACTAAAAGGCGGTCAGCCCTACACTCTACACACTAAGGCAAATCTTGAGGACACATTATGCAGAGAAGGATGCCACTGAACTGTATTACAAATTGCCTAAGGCAACACAAGAGCCGGGAGAGTACGCCTTGGACTTCCTAGTCAGACTCTTCGGCCTGAGACAGAAAGTGTTAGCCTCAGCTCGTGCCCATTACCTCAGCTAAGTTAGCCTAAATGGCATGATGGAGCTGGAATGATACGTTGGGAAGGTTGCCAGGCTACTGTTGGCTAGTTAACTTTCCCACTCCTATCTAGATACAGACAAAAGTGTTATTATCAAGAACAGATATTAGCTAGCTTGAGCAAACCTACTAGTTTGTTTATATATCTGTAGCTAGCTAGCTAAAGCATTAGAATGCTAACCTGGTCCACTAGCCCTCCTATTTTTGTGTTGGTGTGAAGTCAGGTGCGCCACTGCAGTTTGATGCTGTTATGTAGTACTCTTCCATCCTTGTACAGTTTAGCTAGAATCTCCCTGGCCTTGTGCCTGGCTGTTATTCTGATCGCCGAGTGTTTACTCGTCAGCTCCTCTGATGTAAATCTGGACATTTTTAGCTCGATAACGTTACTTCGCTCCTAAGATAGCTGCTATTCACTCACTGAGCTGTCTGCACCACTCACACAAGAGAGGGGCTACAGTTGGGAGAGTGGGACACCTCTGGCAACACTTTGGGGTGATTTAAATAAATTCAACAAGTCAATTTTAGTGAACTTATCCATCAGCTGGCAGTGTATTTTTCGCTTTAGAATCCTACACGTTCTATTTGAAATTCTGAGGATTTTCTACAGAATTCTGCGTGCGCGGTTTCCGTGTGGGCTTGCCCATGACCTTGCCCCACAGTTCAGACCTGCAGAGGCCTAGCCACATTCTAACCTACAGATGCTCAGATATTAAAGATTGAACTCTTTCGCCTGAATTTTAAGCATCACGTCTGGAGGAAGCATGGCATTCAGAAAGTATTCAGACCCCTTGTCTTTTTCCACAATATGATACAGCCTTATTCTAAAATGGAATACATCGTTTTTTTCCCTCATCAATCTACACACAATACAACAAAAAACTGAAATATCACATTTACATGAGTATTCAGACCCTTCACTCAGTAATTTCTTGAAGCACCATTGTCAGCGATTACATCCTTGTCAGCGATTACATCAGCGATTACATCCTATAACTTGGCACACCTGAGTTTCTCCCATTCTTCTCTGCAGATACTCTCAGGCTCTGTCAGGTTGAATGGGGAGCGTTGCTGCACATCTATTTCCAGGTCTCTCCATAGATGTCCGATCGGGTTCAAGTCCGGGCCACTCAAGGACATTGAGACTCGTCCCGAAGCCACTCCTGCGTTACCTTGGCTGTGTGCTTAGGGACGTTGGAAGGTGAACCATCGCCCCAGTCGGAGGTCCTGAGCGCTCTGGAGCAGGTTTTCATCAAGGATCTCTCTGTATTTTGCTCCGTTCCTGACTAGTCTCCCAGTCCTTGCCTCTGAAAAACATCCCCACAGCATGATGCTGCCACCATGCTTCACCGTAGGGACGGTACCAGGTTTCCTCCAGACGTGACGCATTGCATTCAGGCCAAAGAGTTCAATCTTAGTTTAATCAGACCAGAGAATCTTGTTTCTCATGGCCCGAGAGTCCTTTGGCAAACTTCAAGGGGGGGGGGTCGTGCATTTTACTGAAGAGTGTCTTATGTCTGGACATTCTACCATAAAGGCCTGATTGGTGGAGTGCTGTAGAGATGGTTGTCCTTCTGGAAGGATCTCCCATCTCTACAGAGGAACTCTCGAGCTCTGTCAAAGTGACCATTGGGTTCTTAGTCACCTCCCTGACCAAGGCCTTCTCTCCCGATTGCTCAACTTGGCCAGGCGGCCAGCTCCAGCATGATTCTTGGTGGTTCCAAACTTCTTCCATTTAAGAATGATGGAGGCCACTGTGTTCTTGGGGACCTTCAATGCTGCAGAAACCGACGCGGCCCGCTACCAAAGACTGTGGGCTCTCCTCCATGGGTGATGTAAGACATTTAAGCGTGTTAACCCTCGCAGGGCTGCCGACCCAGACGGCATCCCTAGCCGCTACCTCAGAGCATGCGCAGACCAGCTGGCATGTATACGGACATATTCAATCTCTCCATATCCCAGTCTGCTGTCCCCACATGCTGCAAGATGTCCATTGTTGCTGTACCCAAGAAGGCAAAGGTACCTGAACTAAATGACTATCGCCCCGTAGCACTTCTGTCATCATGAAGTGCTTTGAGAGACTAGTCAAGGATCATAGGCCAGTGTGTCTATGTATGCAGATGACTCAACACTATACACGTCAGTTACTAGAGTGACTGAAATGACTGCAACACTCAACAAAGAGCTGCAGTTAGTTTCGGAATGGGTATCAAGGAATAAGTTAGTCCTAAATATTTCCAAAACGAATTCACTAAACCCTAAACCTCAACTAATCTCGTAATGAATAATGTGGAAATTGAGAAAGTTGAGGTGACTAAACTGCTTGGAGTAACCCTGGATTGTAAACTGTCATGGTCAAAAACATACTGATGCAACAGTAGCTAAGATGGGGAAAAGACTGTCCATAACAAAGCACTGCTCTGCCTTCTTAAAAACACTATCAACAAGGCGGGTCCTACAGGCTCTGGTTTTGTCACAGCTGGACTACTGTTCAGTCGTGTGGTGAGGTGCCACAAAGAGGGACCATGGATTGTCTTCGTTGGACACTTAGGATGACCTCAGCAGAAGTTCTTCAACAGGTAATTGATTTGTTTTCGCTGTGAAATGTGTTGTGTGTGCCGTGATGGATTATGAAATTATGGTAATGGGAAAAATATGTGAGGTGCTACCTTCAAACAATCAAATGTGCTGCTTTCGCCGTAAAGCCTTTTTGAAATCTGACAACGCTGTGATATTGCCAAGAAACAGAGCTTTTGATGAGTATGGAACACTTGTATATTGGTGGATGTTTAATAATTCAATTTGGGGATTTTGAATTTGGCGTCTTGCATTTCACCTGGTAGTGTCGGGATTGGGGCGCTAGTGCCCCAGCAATCCCCAAGAAGTTAAATAATGGTGTTTATGTGAGCCATTACCAACCTTTCAAAGCTCTTCAGTGCTACGGGTCTGTAGTCATTTAGGCAGGTTGCCTTTGTGTTCTTGGGCACAGGGACTATGGTGGTCTGCTTGAAACATGTTGGTATTACAGACTCAATCGGGGACATGTTGAAAATGTCAGTGAAGACACCTGCCAGTTGGTCAGCACATGCCCGGAGCACACGTCCTGGTAATCAGTCTGGCCCCGCAGCCTTGTGTAGGTTGACCTGTTTAAAGGTCTTAGTCACTTTGGCTACAAAGAGCGTGATCACACAGTCGTCTGGAACAGCTGATGCTCTCATGCATGCCTCAGTGTTGCTTGCCTCGAAGCGAGCATAGAAGTGATTTAGCTCGTCTGGTAGGCTTGTGTCACTGGGCAGCTCGCGGCTGTGCTTCCCTTTGTAGTCTGTAATAGTTTGCAAGCCCTGCCACATAAGACGAGCATCAGAGCCGGTGTCGCATGCACTATACACACACATACACATGGATTTTGAGTTGTAGATATGTGGCAGTGGAGTATGGACCTGAGGGCACACACTTAATGTTGTGAATTCTATAATGAATGTATTGTAATATTTAAAACATTTAATAACTGCCTTCATTTTGCAGGACCCCAGGAAGAGTAGCTGCTGCCTTGGCAGCAGCTAATGGGGATCCATAATAAATACAAATATCACCAATACCTTACCTGACACCTTAGACCCACTTCAATTTGCTTACCGCCCCAATAGATCCACAGATGGTGCAATCGCTAATGCACTGCCCTATCGCATCTGGACAAGAGGAAGACCTATGTAAGAATGCTGTTCATTGACTATAGCTCAGCATTCAACACCATAGTACACTGCAAGCTCATGATTAAGCTCGAGGCCCTGGGTCTGAACCCCGCCCTGTGCAACTGGGTCCTGGACTTCCTGACGGGCCACCTCCAGGTGGTGAAGGTAGGAAACAACACCTCCACTTCACTGATCCTCAACACTGGGGCCCCACAAGGGTGCGTGCACAGCCCCCTCCTGAACTCCCTGTTCACCCATGACCGCGTGGCCACGTACGCCTCCAACTCAATCATCAAGTTTGCAGATGACAACAGTAGTACGCCTGATTATCAACAATGACGAGACAGCCTACAGGGAGGTGAGGGCACTCTGAGTGTGATGCCAGGAAACCCTCTCACCCAATGTCAACAAAACAAAAGGAGCTGATCGTGGACTTCAGGAAACAGCAGAAAGAACACCCCCCTATCCACATCGACTGGACCGCAGTGGAGATTGTGGAAATCTTCAAGTTCCTCGACGTACTCATCACGGACAAACTGAAATGGTCCACCCACACAGACAGGAGGCTGAAGAAATTTGTCTTGGCACCTAAAACCCTCACACACTTTTACAGATGCATAACTGAGAGCATCCTGTCGGGCTGTATCACCACCTGGTATAGCAACTGCACCGCCCACAACCGCAGGGCTCTCCAGAGGGTGGTGCGGTCTGCTCAACGCATCACCGGGGGACAAACTACCTGCCCTCCAATACACCTACAACACCCAATGTCACAGGAAGGCCAAAAAGATCATCAAGGACAACAACCACCCGAGGCACTGCCTGTTCACCCCGCTACCATCCAGAAGGCGAGGTCAGTACAGGTGCATCAAAGCTGGGACCGAGAGAGTGAAAAACAGCTATCTCAAGGTCATCAGACTGTTAAATAGCCATCACTAGCACAGAGGCTGCTGCCTACAATTTTATTTAGATTTGAAGTAGATGTCCTATATCTGAGAGATAAGAAAGATCAGGCAACATAATTTTTTTACATGTATTTAACCACTTATTTTTGGGCACTAAACAGTCCCCATATATACTTCCATTTATTTTTGCAACTGGTACAGGGGGACCTCGAGTCTTGTGAGGCCTGTGGGCATCCTAGAGCAAACTACAGACAGAAGATGTCAGATCGACTGTGTCGACTTCAGACGAGTCCCAATACGCTTTTGGGAGTCGTAGAGCAAAACGGTGAACACCATCGTGTTACTGAGAGTCCAAGTCTCATCTTTCCATAGAAGGGTCATAATAGTTTGTAGGCCAAAACGTTCAAAAGCTACAGACGATTTTGTGAGAAGACCAATTTTCGGGATGTCTCATGGTCTGACAAACACCGCTCTAGCTCTGTCACCTTTCACCGCAGATGTGGAAGTGTTACATAGGCCAATGCGGTGGATTGAGATGCATAATCCAAAAACAGATATCTCTTTCTTAAACTGATAGATTTTTAAGGGGATATTTTTATTAGGATAATTATATTTCTGCATGGAAGTGGACATCGACTCTAGGAGGTTAACCTCAGACCTTATTTTCTGAGTTTATCTAAAAACCCTACAAAAGTCCCATTCATTTCGCCAAAGGCTTTGACCAACGAGCAGTGGCTAACTCATTTCCGTTTTTTAGGACTATAAGCTGGCAAGATTTATTTTGTAATTGTAGAGTAATCATTGTAAAAAATGTCCTCCCGGGGCATTCGTTCTTTTGACATGGCATATTGTAGTCTGCTTCTAGATATACCATCAAGGCATTGAAGCAGACATTCTCAACCATTGACAGGGGCTGCATATCAACTATAATCACTTCTGTAAACAGCGCAGTGATTTCCTAACTGTCCCTTATCGCACTTTTGTGTGAAGCCGTCTAATGTCTGTTGTTGTGGGGTCTGCGCTGCTGCCAGCAACGGTTTGGGTCTCATTGTGCGTCCCATTCAGATAGTTAAGCATTGCACCTGTACTACCATTTACAAAGTTTGCATTTCACAATTGTCTCATTTAACTTTCAAAGTATTGCCATACAGGACTTTGCTGCTCTTTCTTGCTTTTCTCTGTCATTTTTTCAACTGTTAATAACAATGACGTGCGGAGTGCTTTATATCAGTTAAGGATTTTTTCTTTAACGATCTCAATTTAGTTTAAACGTTCACACCCCTAGTATTTGTCTGAGCAGTTAGCACACTCACCAGGCCAGGGAGAGTCCAGCCAGTGCTTGATGTGGAGGATCTTCTCATCCTTGGAGCGAACATGTGCCTCCTCACAGATCTTATCATACTTGGCTATCTCCTCCTGTAGAGAGGGAGATGAGGGTGGGGGCAGACATGGAGATTGAATAGAGTCTTGTGGTGACCATCTATGTAGTTGTGTGTGTGTGTGTTGTGAGTGATCGGGCCAGAGCGGTCAAGCCCTGACCTCGTACTCCTGTCTCGAGACGGCGCCCTCGGCGATTAGCTTCTCGCCATACTTCTGCATCACTCCCTTCTGCTTCTTGATCTGCTTGTACATCAGGGGCTGGGTAAACATGGGTTCATCCATCTCATTGTGGCCCAATCGCCGGTAGCACACCTGCCGACACACAAACATTATTGCTGCTGCTTGATAAACACAAAACCACACACACACTGATAATGTGACTGCTGTGGACATGGGTCATAAGGCGGGGGTTACACTGGTACTCCTGCATACGTGAGTAAGAAGACAGATTTTTATTTCCCCTAACCTCTATAACTTTGGGCCACGACTGTACTATGTGTATGACATGAGTAACGTGCAATGTATGTAATTATGTTTAGTGTACAGTCGTGGCCCAAAGTTTTGAGAATGACACAAATATACATTTTCACAAAGTCTGCTGCCTCAGTTTGTATGATGGCAATTTGCATATACTCCAGAATGTCATGACGAGTGGTCAGATTAATTGCAATTAATTGCAAAGTCCCTATTTGCCATGAAAATGAACTGAATCCACAAAAAAACATTTCCACTGCATTTCAGCCCTGCCAAAAAAGGACCAGCTGACATCATGTCAGTGATTCTCTCGTTAACATAGGTGGGAGTGTTGACGAGGACAAGGCTGGAGATCACAAAAAATAAGGTAATTCATATTTGTGTCATTCTTAAAACTTTTGCCCACGACTGTATTATGTTTAATTTGTATATTGTAGTACTGTGTGTCAAAGACAAATTTTCCCCTTGGGGACATTAAAGTTCATCTTATCCTATAACCAGAGTGAGTTGAACTGAACCATCTTTTCCAGGGAGTGGGGAACTCTTACTCACCAGGTCCACCACCACGTCCTTGTGGAAGGTGGCTCTCCACTCAGCCGCCACGTTGCACACGTACACCACGGCCTCAGGGTCGTCAGCGTTGACATGGAAGATGGGTGCATTGACCACCCTGGCCACGTCAGTGGGGTACGGAGAGGAGCGCGCCATACGGGGGTCAGTGGTGAAGCCAATCTAGGGGTAGACAGGGTGATAGGGTTAGCTTGCCATCCACACCACTAATGGTTTCCTTGCATGGCTGTAACCCACGTGGAACAAAGTCTATTTCTATCTTCTCCATACCAGGTGTGGTCTGTGGTTAGCTTGGTGTGAGTGTGTGTCCGCACCTGGTTGTTGACAACCACGTGCACCGTGCCATGAGTGGAATAGGAGGGCAGGTCGCTGAGATGGAAGGTCTCGTACACGACGCCCTGGCCGGCTAAGGCAGCATCACCATGCATCAGGATAGACATCACCTGGAACACAAACAATCCAACTTCAAAAGCCACTTACATCCCATTCTTTAAGGTAATAACGCATCAGATAAAGTCGGATTGGTAAAACCGAAATAGCAAAAAACTCTGTTACATATCAGTGTGTATGTGAAGGGCAGAAAAATATGCATTTCTTTTTGTTGATACTGAAACCCTGGATCGAACCTTAAGGGTGCATTTTTTACAGGGCAAAAAAGGACAATGATCTTTACAAGGACTTCTCCAACACTTTGAGAAAATGCATATATCGCTATTGAAATTGCGTTTAAATCCAACTGTGTCAGTCAGTGGGTTGGTACCTTGTGTCCCTCTGTGTCACCACAGTAGAACTGCTCGGCCTTGGTCTTGCCCTGCACCACAGGGTCCACGGCCTCTAGGTGGGAGGGGTTAGCCATGAGGGACAGGGTGATGTTGCGGTCCGTCACACGGTTGATCCTCCTGTGGTACATTCCCAGGTGGTACTTCACATCTCCAGAGCCCTGAAAGAACAACACAGCCATATCCCACTGAAAGCAGTTGTATTGGATTGATTACAGAATCGAGAATTTCTGTGCAGTGGGTGGGCTAGATGGGACTCGCCTCATCAGCAGCCTCCAGCTTGGAGTCAAACTGGCAGAAGATTTGCTCCAGCTCCTTGCGGATGACATTGGCCAGCACGTTCAGACGACCCCTAAAAACGAGGAGCACTTGTCAGATAAGGCAGACAGTGAAACCACTTAGCAGAAACTCAAGCATTCCCTCCCGTGTTCCTGTTGTTACCTACCTGTGTGGCATGCCCATGACAATGTTCTCCACACCCTTCTCGCTGGACTTGTCGATGATGGTCTTGAGGGCGGGGATCAGAGACTCGCAGCCCTCCAGGCCGAAGCGCTTCTCTGATGACCACTTCCTCTGGAGAAACTCCTCGAACCTGCGGTACACAGCGTACAACGTCAGCACACAGCATTATCCCTTTGGAGAGAACTGCAGCTCTAACTGCAGCTCTTTGTTGAGTGTTGCAGTCATTTCTGTCGCTGTAGTAGCTGACGTGTATAGTGTTGAGTCATCTGCATACATAGACACTCTGGCTTTACTCAAAGTCAGTGGCATGTCGTGAGTAATAATTTTAAAAAGCAAAGGGCCTAAACAGCTATATTTGAGGATTATATTTGAGAGGCTTCCATTAAAGAACACCCTCTGTGTTCTGTTAGACAAGTAACTCTTTATCCACATTATAGCAGGGGGTGTAAAGCCATAACACATACGTTTTTCCAGCAGCAGACTATGATCAATTATGGCAAAAGCTGCACTGAAGTCTAACAAGACAACCCCCGCAATCATTTTATCATCAATTTCTCTCAGACAATTCTCAGTCATTTGTGTAAGTGCTGTGCTTGTTGAGTGTCCTTCTCTATCAGCATGCTGAACTTCTGTTGTCAATTTGTTTACTGTGAAATAGCATTGTATCTGGTCGGAAAGATTTTCTTCCAGAAGTTTACTAAGGGTTGGTAACAGGCTGATTGGTCGGCTATTTGAGCCAGTATAGGGGGCTTTACTATTCTTAGGTAGCGGAATGACTTTAGCTCCTTTCCAGGCCTGAGGGCACACGCTCTCTAGTATGCTTAAATTGAAGTTGTGGCAAATAGGAGTGGCAATATCGTCCGCTATTACCCTCAGTAATTTTCCATCCAGATTGTCAGACCCTGGTGGCTTGTCATTGTTGATAGACAATTATTTTTTTCACCTCTTCCACACTGACTTTACAGAACTCAAAAGTACAATTCTTGTCTTTCATAATTTGGTCTGATATACTTGGATGTGTAGTGTCAGCATTGCTGGAATGTCATCCCTTAAGTTTGCTTATCTTGCCAATGAAAAAGTAATTAAAGTAGTTTGCAAAAGCAGTGGGCTTTGTTATGAATGAGCCATCTGAATCAATGTTGGGCTGCTAGACTTAATTGCCATACATTTTGCCTCATCCCTCTCAACCATACTATTTTTTAACCATTCCATTCAATCCAAGGGGATTTAACAGTTTTTACAGTCATTTTCTTAATGGGTGCGTGCTTATTAGGAACTGGAATAAGTCATTTCATAAATGTGGCAAGTTCTGGTCATTACACACTACAGACCAGCAAATATTCTTTACATCAACATATGAATCACTATACAACTTATTGTATGAACTCTTATACACAATATTAGGCCCAGCCTTTGGAACTTTGGTTTTTCTAGAGATGGCTATTACATTGTGATCACTACATCCTATGGATTTGGATACTGCTTTAAAGCACATATCTGCAGCATTAGCACAGATGTGATCAATACATGTTGATGATTTAATTCCTGTGCTGTTTGTAACTACCCTGGTAGGTTGACTGACAACCTGATTCGGGTTGCAGGCACTGGTTACAGTTTTTTCCTGAGTGGGCAGTTTGATGATAGCCAGTCAATATTTAAAATCCCCCAGAAAATATACTTCTCTGTTGATATCACATACATTATGAAGAATTTCACACATATTATCCAGATACTGACTGTTAGCACTTGGTGGTCTATAGCAGCTTCCCACCAGAATGGGCTTTAGGTGAGGCAGATAGCCATATTACTTCAACAGTATTTAACATTAGATCGTCTCTAAGCTTTACAGGAATGTGGTTCTGAATATAGACCGCTGGCATTTCTGTCTTTTCGGTAAATGTTATAACCATGTATTGCTACCACTGTATCATCAAAGGTATTATCTAAGTGAGTTTCAGAGATAGTCAGTATATGAATGTCATCTGTTACAAGCAAGTTATTGACTTCATGGACCTTGTTTCTTAGGCTACATATGTTAATATGGGCTATTTTCTGGGTTGCTTAATTGTTTTTAATGCTTTACTGGGAAGCTTATCAGAGGTAGACTTACTCATGTTATTTACATTGTAGCTGATAGTGCAGGGAGAGCTGTATTAAGTGGTCTTCCTACTATTGCACACCGCCTCAGTGCTAACAGTGTAACTCTGGTTTATAGGCTCATGATTACTGC
Organism: Brachymystax lenok tsinlingensis; assembly: GCA_030435695.1. Classification (NCBI taxonomy): domain Eukaryota; kingdom Metazoa; phylum Chordata; class Actinopteri; order Salmoniformes; family Salmonidae; genus Brachymystax; species Brachymystax lenok. The sequence goes on along the minus strand of CM059807.1, from coordinate 45,832,716 downwards.
TTACAATAGCTGTAGGATAAACAGATGTATTCGGTGCAATTAGGGGTACATAAATTAAATTACTTATATTGTGTTTGCCAATGCCCCTAAGATCATGTACATTTGATGCAGCATTATGACGACTCATTGTCACAATGGTAGGGATTAACTGAGCTGGTCTTGGATGATTTACCAGTCATTGTTTCTATGCAGCCTTGAAATGCGTGGACAGAGTCCAATAGCCAAGATGATTTGGATGGAGTCCGTCATTCCTGTAGAGTATCTTCCAGAAGGTGTCAAAGTTACCAATAAAAGTGACTCCAGCAGAGCTATAGTAGTCTTTTAGCCAGATGTGTAATGCCAGCAGTCTGTAGAATCGTTCAGACCCACAGCCCAACGATAGTACTGGACCTGAAGTTATTGGCAGTTTTTTTTTGTCTTTTAATGCTAAAATCAATTATTTTAAATCTATTTTCAAATGTTCTGAGCTAGCCCTCCTGATGTCGTTTGACCCCACATGGACTACGACAGTGTCAGCTCCCGGGATCTGTTGTAGAACAGTCGGAAGCAGCCTTGTTATGTCCTGTACTCGTGCTCCTGGGTAGGACAGTGTTTTTACCTTGGGAAGCGAGATGTTTCTCACCATAGAGCTGCCTATGATGACAGCTGGGGATGTTGAATGGGCCGGTCTCTAAGTATGCTCTTGTACATACTGTATATTATTTTGACACTATTTCTGATATTGCTACTATGCAAGTAACCATTTGGCTGTACCGTTTACACCTTCTGTGGAGACCCATCCAGTTTGCAAAATATTGATACATAAAATGAATATTGATATATGTGGTCTTAACATAATTTTGTGACATACCACAACAATATCTTGTGACCGTATCAAGTGTCCACCACATAAATATATGGCGCATGCATCTGTTTATGTACTGAACATGTGCACCTCACTCAGGTTTCATGGCCTTAACTTATGTGTGGAATACTATGTGATAAGTGTGTGTGTAACAGTATATAAAGTATGCTTATGTACTGGTGTGAAGGCATTTGGGCAGAGGTCATATAAAGTATGCTTATGTACTGGTGTGAAGGCATTTGGGCAGTGGTAAAAAATATTTAAGTAAAAATACTTTAAAGTACTAAAGTATTTTTGGGGGTATCTGTACATTACTATTCATATTTTTGGCAACTTTTACTTTTACTTCACTACATTCCGAAATAAAATAATGTACTTTTCACTCCACACATTTTCTCTGACACCCAAAAGTACTCATTACATTTTGACAGAAAATGTGTCAAATTCCCACTTATCAAGAGAACATCCCTAATGCATCTGATCTGGCAGACTCACTAAACACAAATGCTTTGTTTGTAAATTGTCTGAGTGTTGGAGTGTGCCCCTGGCTTTCAGTCAAAAAAACATATATGTGCCATCTAAGGAACTTGAAATTATTTATACTTTTACTCAAGCATGACAATTTAGTACTTTTTCCACCACTAGATGCGGCTGGTGGTTATAGCATTTCTTTCACATGACCCATCAATTTAGACAAGTGTGTCTGGGTAAACGTCATCTAATATTTGTATCTGGACACTTTGTTACCTGGAAATTTTCCTTATTGTAGACTACTACCACTTTTAGTCTTAAACTTTTTATAAAAAACTATCATCTTCACATAACCACTAGTTAACTACACATGGTTGATATTACTAGTTTATCTAGCTTGTCCTGCGTTGCATATAATGAATGTGGTGCCTGTTAATTTATCATCGAATCCCAGCCTACTTCAACAAACGGGTGATGATTTAACAAGCGCATTCGCGAAAAAAGCACTGTCGTTGCACCAATGTGTACCTAACCATAAACATCAATGCCTTTCTTAAATTCAACACACAAGTATATTTTTTTAAACCTGCATATTTAGTTAATATTGCCTGCTAACATGAATTTATTTTAACTAGGGAAATTGTGTCACTTCTCTTGCGTTCTGTGCAAGCAGATTCAGGGTATATGCAGCAGTTTGGGCCGCCTGGCTCGTTGCGAACTGTGTGAAGACCATTTCTTCCTAACAATGACCGGAAAAATCATAATCGGTCGACCTCTAGTGTGAACAATGGTGAACGGGTGTAGACAAAGGAGAGCTCTCCAGTAGGTACCAAAACATTCAAAGGCCCTTTTTTTACAAGTGTATCAACTTTAAAATCAGAATTACCATTTTGTAGTCTCTACTTTTAGCCAAGGTAAAAAAAACTATTTCAAATTTTGCTACATAAGACCGAATTCAGGTTTGTGAGTCACAAATCACTTAAGGACAACTGCTGATGTGAAAAGGGTTTTATAAATATATCTGATTGATTGATTGGCTGACTATGATGTTTGCGTCGGTGGGGGTGAGTGAAGTGTTGTAGAGCGTCGCTCTGACCTGGTGGAGCGAACCATGCGGGCCAACAGGGTCCTCTTCTCCTCCAGGGTGAACTGCATGACGCCGGGCTTCTCAAACTTCTCCCTGATCCACTGGCACTGGTCCAGGTCATTGATGAACATGAACTCCACCCCAATGTGTTGGCAGTAGGCCATCTGAAACATGGGACAATGTGTCTTGTCACTTCACACGGCTAATTAGCCTGTATTGTACACCATTCGCCCGTTCAAGACAAAACGGTTGGCAGGAACCCAACTTCTTTGACAGACGTGTGTGGTTTAGTTTGAATACCTCCAGGCGGCGGATGATCTCCCTTAGGGGCAAGTCTGACTCAGTGCCCCCGATGAAGGTGGTAGTAGGCAGGCGGAACACTTTGTCCAAGTCCGACTCATCCAGTCCATAGAAGCCTGTCCAGCATCCAGGGGCAGCAGACCGTCCAAAAGGGAGGAGGGGCAGGAGGAAGGGGGTTGAGGAGGGCATATGTGGAGACAGTCAGGCCAGAGGAGAAAACACCCAGAGACAAGAAACACAGGGGGAAAGAATGTAGGCCACAAAGACATCCACCATGGAAAAACAAAACAGAAAAACAACCAGAGATTAGTTATTAGGATTTAGTCCGAAAAAAAGAGGGATATGAGGGATCAAAACACAGGAATATGCCATATGGTTGATGGCACCATAATGACAACATTGAGTTAATGCAGCAAAATCAAAAGGTTGTGCAGCATCACAGGAAAACAAATAGGACAGAGGTGGAGGCATGCAACATGAATTAATGGAAAGTGAACGAAGGGGTGAGACAAAGCATGGTTGAGTGGTTACAAAACAAGCACAAGACATTGAATGAGCTATATTTGTGGGACAACTGTTTTTTTTAATAACAGGCCTAAACAGTCCCTATACTGGTTTTACAGGGTCTAGCAGAACGCTTATGACCTGAGCTGCACCCAAAATTAATTTTTTTCCTATGTTCTTATACACCTTAAGATCCAGTCAATCAAGTAGGACTATATCTACTTTGAAAATATTGGTAACTGTGATGCGAATATGAGCCCATGTCTCTACGGTTTCAGTGCTTCTCTATTAGAGAGGGTATGGAGAAGGTATAGCATCTAGAATACCCAGATTGATGGATCATGTCTATGAATTAAGGGAAGGCTACCCTAAATGTGCTCAACAGATACAGCAGTGTTTCCTCTGCATTCATTTAAGTGTGGCGCTGCGCAACGGCATAATCATTTCCGCCACACCAAAAGAAACATCCATTTCTACCAAACATAGTTTCAATAAAGTTCTGTAAAGCACATTTGCTTTTCTTGATAAATAGATGATCTGTCTGGGTTCAACACAGTTCTGAAGGTTATTTAGCACTGTGTGCTGTGGCAGGCAGACTGCAACTCAAGAAACACAGTGCGCCAGTGACCAGTGCTCAATACAGACTCTCTGCGGCACAAAACACAATTCACTTTTATCACTTTAGAATGCACCTGTGAGAAACGGCATGCCAGGGACCAGTGCGTGAGTGACCAGTGCGCAATACAGAAACTCTGCGGCGGCGTGAAACACAATGCACTTGAATCGCAGAGTGCTCCTGCGTGAGAAACTGCAAGGTACGTTAGCTTGCTTGACTAACATTAGCTAGCCTACTAGTTAACTACATAAGCTAGGTATAACCTAAAAACATAATTTAGATCTATAATATTGCTGCCGCAATTGTAACGGCAATTAGCTATCCAAATTCCACAAGTATGTTGATAATAGAAACATGGTTAACTAGCGTTACTAGTTTAGCAAGTTACCTAGCTAGTTTGGAACTGTATCAAGTGCAAGCAAGATAGCTATATTTATCTGTCTTCTATTAGATCATTTTTTTTCTCAGATGAGTTAATTGAAATATTTCCAGCCACAGCAGCAAAAGAGAAAGGGTGAGCAGGGGACAAGACTGTCAGGTAAAGTTAAATTAGCTAGCTAATGTCAAATCAGCCTGAATGAAATGAAACTTTATTTAGTTAGCTAACTCTTTTAAAGCTTAAGCTACTATTTTCATAATAAGTGTATGGCTTACTTTACTAGAGAGAGAAGAGGCAGAATCCCGGGAGTGAGGTAGGGATGCATGAGGGACAGAATGGAGCAGAAAAGAGGAGAAGGAAGAGGAAAAGGAGAGAGGAGAGCAGAGTGGAACAGAGGAAATGAGAGAGCCAGGAAGGGAGATGGAAGGAGGAGAGGAGAGCAGAGGAGTAAGGCCATGTGCGCACCACCGGCAATCCGGATGAGACCCAAAGTGGCGTAAAATTGACAGACTGAAGCCATGGCTATATACTACACCATATGGTTAGTCAAATTTCAGGCTGCGTTCTCGACCTTTAACCTGACCCTCCTCTCCAAGCAGTTATTGCAAGCACCAGAGGCTGCTGTGCTGCAAGAGTGGCCCTCTTGCAAGCAACATGTGCTTGTTGGAGCACTCGAGGTATGGCATGAGTGTGACAATCTTTTGAAGATAACATTTTAGGCCTGTTTTGCCCAACCCTTTTTCCTGCTGGCTCTTCTTTAATGTTGTATATTTCTTTGTTTTTCATGTTTTTCAGGGCTTGGACCAGCTGACGGCAATGACAAAGCTGGCCTCACAGTTTGATGAGTGGGGGCAGTCTACCCCTGCCTTAGTCAGCTGGCAGCAATCACACTGACTATACCAGTGTCTTCCGTTAATTGTGAGAGGGACTTCTCTGCAATGAAACAAGTAATAACATTTGAATGTGAAAGTAGATCCTCTTTGTCCCTCTTCCTTCTCTTATTATTCTTTCTGTTATTTCAGGTCAAAACAGACTTGGGGAACAGACTGCAGGGAGAGCATCTAGCCAACTGCATGCGGATATCCATCAACCGCTCCCCCATCAAGGAGCTCAATTACAGGAGGGCGTTGGAAATCTTTTTCCAAAAGCCCAGAAGAATAAAAGTGGTCTGACAAAGGCTGTAAATTAGGACAGAACTAGGTTTTTGGCAGAATCTGGTAAGAGATTTCCAACACCCTCCTTTTGTGATGAACATGAATTAGTGGGCTCTAATTCATGTTCAGTCAAATTTTGTAAAGATAAACTTTTACATTTGAGAAAGGTCTCATGTTTTAGATAGCTGCAGCACTCAACCTTAAATTGCATCCCATATACTATAATAATTTCACCAATTTGTTATGAGCTCATTTCTGGGGCTGGAAATTATATTTAGTTTTTTTACTTTTAAAAAGTCACCAGAACCAAGCTTTTCAGTACTTATATATATTTTAAACCCCCCCAACCCCGCTAACTTTTCCCCCACAACTAACACTTTTTTCCAGAGGAAACACTGAGATACATTCGATTTTGTTTTTCAAAGACGGCCTTCTCCGGATAAGCATCTTTCCTACAAAACGTACAGACACATCGAAAATCTGTTGTTAGAAAAACATTCAGACAAAACAACAGCTGGTAGGGGAAAAATGAACGTGTTAAAGCTCTACCCAACAGAGCAAGTGTGGGGGAAAAACACACCTAACGAGCAACACAGATCAATGTGTGCTTAAAGTTACATTCGGAAGATTACATAGACTTAGGTTGGAGTCATTAAACATTGTTTTTCAACCACTCCAAAAATGTCTTGTTAACAAACTCGTTTTGGCAAGTCGGTTAGGACATATTTTTCCAACAATTGTTTAGAGACAGATTATTTAACTTATAATTCACTGTATCACAATTCCAGTGGGTCAGAAGTGTACATACAGTAAGTTGACTGTGCCTTTAAAGAGCTTGGAAAACTATAGAAAATTATGTCATGCCTTCAGAAGCTTCTGATTGAATCAAATGATGTCAATTAGCCTATCAGAGGCTGTACTTCAAGTCCTACCTTCAAACTCAATGCCTCTTCGCTTGACATCATGGGAAAATCAAAAGAAATCAGGCAAGACCTCAGAAAAAAAATTGTAGACCTCGACAAGTCTGGTTCATCCTTGGGAGCAGTTTCCAAACGGCTGAAGGTACCACGTTCATCTGTACAAACAATAGTAAGTAAGTATAAACACCACGTCGTACCATTCAGGAAGGAGACGCATTCTGGCTCCTAGAGATGAAAGTACTTTGGTGCGAAAAGTGCAAATCAATCCCAGAACAACAGCAAAGGACCTTGTGAAGTTGCTGGAGGAAACAAGTACATAAGTATCTATATCCACAGTAAAACAAGTCCTATATCGACATAACATGAAAGGCCAAAGCATCATGTTGTGGGGGTGCTTTGCTGCAGGAGGGACTGGTGCACTTCACAAAATAGATGGCTTCATGAGGAAGAAAAATTAAGTGGATATATTGAAGGAACATCTCAAAACATCAGTCAGGAAGTTAAAGCTTGGTTGCAAATGAGTCTTCCAAATGGACAATGATCCAAAGCATACTTCCAAAGTTGTGGCAAAATAGCATAAGGACAACAAAGTCAAGGTATTGGAGTGGCCATCACAAAGCCCTGACCTCAGTCCTATAGAACATTTGTGGGCAGAACTGAAAAAGTGTGTGCGAGCAAGGAGGCCTACAAACCTGACTCAGTTACACCAGCTCTGTCAGGAGGAATGGGCCAAAATTCACCCAACTTATTGTGGGAAGCTTGTGGAAGGCTACCCAAAACATTTGACCCAAGTTAAACAATTTAAAGGCAATGCTACCAAATACTAATTGAGTGTATGTAAACTTCTGACACACTGGGAATGTGACGAAAAAAATAAAAGCTGAAATAAATCACTCTACAATTATTCTAATATTTCACAATTCAAATTCAACATAATTTTCTTTCCTCATGATGCCATCTATTTTGTGAAGTGCACCAGTCCCTCCTGCAGCAAAGCACCCACACTACATGATCCTGCCAACCCCGTGCTTCACGGTTGGGATGGTGTCTTTGGCTTGCAAGCCTCCCCCTTTTTCCTCCAAACATAACGATGGTCATTATGGCCAAACAGTTTCATTTTAGTTTCAACAGACCAGAGGACATTTCTACAAAAAGTACGATCTTTGTCCCCATGTGCAGTTGCAAACCGTAGTCTGGCTTTTTTATGGCGGTTTTGGAGCAGTGGCTTCTTCCTTGCTGAGCGGCCTTTCAGGTTAGGTTGATATAAGACTAATTTTACTGGGGATATAGATACTTTTGTACCTGTTTCCTGCAGCATCTTCACAAGGTCCTTTGCTGTTTTTCTGGGATTGATTTGCACTTTTTGCAACAAAGTACGTTCATCTCTAGGAGACAGAACACGTCTCCTTCCTGAGTGGTATGACGGCTGCGTGGTCCCATGGTGTTTATACTTGTGTACTATTGTTTGTACAGATGAACGTGGTACCTTCAGGCGTTTGGAAACGACTCCCAAGGATGAACCAGACTTGTGGAGGTCTACAATATTTTTTCTGAGGTCTTGGCTGATTTCTTTAGATTTTTCCCATGATGTCAAGCAAAGAGGTTGAAGGTAGGCCTTGAAATACATCCACAGGTACACCTCCAACTGACTCAAATTATGTCAATTAGCCTATCAGAAGCTTCTAAAGCCAGGACATACTTTTCTGGAATTTTACAAGCTGTTTAAAAGGCACAGTCAACTTAGTGTATATAAACGTATGACCCACTGGAATTGTGATACTGTGAATTATAAATGAAATAATCTGTCTAAACAATTGTTGGAAAAATTACTTGTGTCATGCACAAAGTAGATGTCCTAACCGACTTGCCAAAACTATAGTTTGTTAAGAAAACATTTGTGGAGTGGTTGAAAAACGAGTTTTAATGACTCCAACCTAAGTGTATGTAAACTTCCGACTTCGACTAAGTGTAGATTTCCACCATGTCTTTATGGGGACTAGATTTTCCAGGAAATGAAAGTTAATTAAAAGAGATATTTTGAGGCAATTAACCTATTAGGGAGCGGCAGCAGAGGTGACGGTTTTGCAGAGTCCGGCGTGCCCAAAGTAAAATGCCTGCCACTCAGACCCAGAAACTAGGATATGCACATAATTAGTACTATTGGATAGAAAACACCCTGAAGTTTCTAAAACTGTTAAAATAATGTATGTGAGTATAACAGAACTGATATAAGCAGGCGAAAACCCGAGGAATTTCTGTCCAGATTTTTTTTGTTGTTGTGACATTTCCTCTGTTTGATAGACTTCCTATTAAAATCCAAGTATAATAGCTTCCAGATTGCAGTACTAGATGTCTAGATGTCAACAGTCTTTAGACAGTGTTTGGAGGCTTTATCACTGAACAGAACCATAAGAATAAATACTGAAGGGACCATGGATGTCAATAACGTTTCCCGGGCACGAGACCGTGAGCGCGTTCCACTTTATTTTCCTTTCATATTGTTTAGGATATCATCCGTGTAAAATATTATCGTTAATATTCATAAAAGGATACCTAAGGATGCATTAGAAATTATATTTGATTTGTTTGAGCAAAGTTGATAGGTATAATTTCAACGCTTTCTCTTCACTGTACAATGGGTGACTCGACGGTGGATTTTCTGAACATAACGCGCCAACCAAATGGAAATTTATGGATATAATAAATGACTTTTTCTAACAAAAGAACCATTGGATGTCTTCCTTGGACACTTGGGATGCCCTCAGCAGAAGTTCTTCGAAAGGTAAGTGATTTATTTTAGCTCTTATATGGGTTTTGTGAGACCCGCGCTGGTTATGAATTTATGCTAATGCATAAATATGTGAGGTGCTATCCTCAAACAATCAAATGTTGTGCTTTCGCCGTAAAGCCTTTTTGAAATCTGACAACGCTGTGATATTTCCAAGAATCAGAGTTTTTGATGACTATGCAACACTTGTATATTGATGAATGTTTAATAATTCAACTTTTGGATTTTGAATTTGGCGCCTTACATTTCACCGGGTAGTGTCGGGGAAGTGTCCAGCGCTAGCACCCCGGTTAACCCTAAGAGGTTTTAGGAAATAATCAGATTTCATTACCTGAATTTGTAGTGTGGCATCTATGGGCCAGGAGAATAACTAATTAAATTGCTTGTTGTTTTATGGTAGAGATAACTCTTAAAATGCAAGTGCCAAAAAAAGGTAAGTCAGGGCACTCTAAGATAAGATACGATTAATTGTGTCTGTTTCTTTGATTGCCTCAGGAAAAGAAGAGTAAGTTAACAGCGTCGTAATTGCAAAAATAACAACTATGACCTTGGTTAGTCAATGCATAAACCGAAAACAAAATGAATGTGAGTATTGGTGATATAGGAGACAAGTTTAATAATTGTAATAGTTCTAGCTACAACGAATTGGCAGTTATAGAGATTATATTACATAAAATAGATCAAAGAAAAACAGATCAAAATGTTTAATAATGTGTGCGCGTGGGTTTGTGCACGAGTGTGACTGAAAGTGTGTGTCAAGGACAAGGACTTACAATACTGAAGAGTATCCAAGCAAAGAAGAATAAGCTCAGAGACAGAAAAAAAACAAAAAGCTTCAAACGACTGGACAGGAAGCAGGACAAACTATGGGTATCCTATAACACTGTGGCATCAGAAACAAACAGCATTTAGCTGACCTGACCGAAGAGCTGACCTGCAGTAGTGGAGCTTCTCCAAGGACAGGGAGAGCACCTTCTTGCAGACTCTGCACACTGACTGCAAATTCACTTCCAGCAACAAAACTGCCAGCCCACAAGGCAGCAACAACATGACTGCTCCTTAACGCCAGACAGACAGCAGCAGCACAGCAAGAAATACACATTCTCCACTGCAAAGTGGAGACAAGACGTGGCTCACCAATGACCAGGTCATTACCATCGGGAGCGAGACAGCACACGTTATCTTAATATTGTGTGAGAGACAGTGACCTATGGCAGTTCCATGGCAGCAGTCTTCTCGCATTACACTGGGCCAAAGCTGTGCAAAAGAAGCTGTGCAAAAGCATCATCAGGGTACAACGAGGGTTTGGTGATGATTTATTAAATCGCAGTTATCTAAAGGCAGAATCCTGCTATTCTACAGTATGTCGTAGTACAAGCAGTGAAGTGCAAAAATGTGTGTCCATTTTCAAAAACATAGCGTAAGGCAACTACGAGAGCATTTGGGTGCGTGGTATGACGAATGAGTTGATTATTACCACTCTCCCAATGTTTGTCAGCTCTAAAATGTGATACGCAGTCGGATTCTGAAACAGAGTGGAAGCAGATAAACACACTTTTAAGAAAGTTGGTTTTACAAGAGATCCAACTGGGACTTTAAGAGAAATATTCCTACCGACAATAAAAAAATATTTGCCACAGTTTGAGAGGAATATTACAAGGTATCAAACAGGCGTTTTTCCATCCACCAGTAAGCAAACAACAACTACAACATTAACACTTGTGTACAGTGCCTTCAGAAAGTATTTACAACCCTTTACTTTTTCCACATTTTGTTGTGTTACAGCTTGAATTTAAAATGGATTACATGTATATTTTGTGTCACTGGCCTACACACAATGCCCCATAATGTCGAAGTAGAATTTTGTTTGTAGAGGTTTTCACAAATTAATTAAAAATGAAAAGCTGAAATGTCATCTTCAGTCAATAAGTATTCAACCCCTTTGATATGGCAAGCCTAAAGTCACATTAGTTAGATCAAAACAAAATCAAATCACATGTTATTTGTCACATTCGCCAAATACAACAGGTGTAGACCTACAGTGAAATGCTTCTTACAAGCCCTAAACCAACAATGCAGTAGTAAAAAATACATTAAAAAAGCAATAGATAAGAAAAACAAATAATTCAAGAGCAGCGGTAAAATAACAATAGCAAGACTATATACAGGGGGTACCAGTACAGAGTCAAAGAGCGGGGGAACAGGTTAGTCGAGGTAATATGTACATGTAGTTAGAGTTATTAAAAAGTGACAATACATAGATAATAACAGAGTAGCAGCAGAGTAAAGGGGTAATCTGGGTAGCCATTTGATTAGATGTTCAGGAGTCTTATGGCTTGGGGGTAGAAGCTGTTAAAAGCCTCTTGGACCTAGACTTGGTACTCTGGTGCCACTTGCCGTGCGGTAGCAGAGAAAACAGTCTATGACTAGGGTGGCTGGAGTCTTTTACAATTTTTAGGGCCTTCCACTTACACCGCCTGGTATACAGGTCCTGGATGGCAGGAAGCTTGGCCCCGGTGATGTACTGGGCCGTACGCACCACCCTCTGTAGTGCCATGCGGTCAGAGGCCAAGCAGTTGTCATACCAGGCAGTGATGCAAACCGTCAGGATTCTCTGTTGGTGATGTGGACGCCAAGGAACTTGAAGTTCTCAACCTGCTTCACTACTGTCGATGAGAATGGGGGCATGCTCGGTCATCCTTTTCCTGTAGTCCACAATCATCCCCTTTGTCTTGATCACTTTGAGGGAGAGGTTGTTGTCCTTGCACCACGCGGTCAGGTCTCTGACCTCCTCCCTATAGGCGGTCTCGTCGTTGTAGGTGATCAGGCATAACACTGTTGTGTCATCGGCAAACTTGATGGTGTTGGAGTTGTGCCTGGCCGTGCAGTCATGAGTGAACAGGGAGTACAGGAAGGGACTGAGCACGCACCCGAGGGGCCCCCGTGTTGAGGATCGGCGTGGTGTATGTGTTGTTACCTACCCTTACCACCTGGCTGCGGGCCATCAAGAAGTCCAGGATCCAGTTGCAGAAGGAGGTGTTTAGTCCCAGGGTCCTTAGCTCCGTGATGAACTTTGAGGGCATTATGGTGTTGAACGCAGAGCTGTAGTCAATGAATACCATTCTCACATAGGTGTTCCTTTTTTCCAGGTGTGAAAGGGCAGTGTGGAGTGCAATAGAGATTCCATCATTTGCGGATCTGTTGGGTCGCTATGCAAATTGAAATGGGTCTAGGGTTTCTGGGATAATAGTGTTGATGTGAGCCATGACGAGCCTTTCAAAGCATTTCATGTGGTGGTATGTAGACAGCTACGAAAAATACAGATGAAAACTCTCTAGGTACTATCTGTAATTATCTGTAAGGTCTCTCAGTCAGGCACTGAATTTGAAAAGCAGATTCAACCAAAGACCAAGGTTTTCCAATGCCTTGCAAAGAAGGGCACCTATTGGTATTTCCATAAAAAAAATAAAATAAAAAAAAGCATACATTGAATATCCTTTTGAGCATGGTGAAGTTAATTACATTTTGGATGGTGTGTCAATACATCCAGCCAACACAAAACATACAGGTGTCTTTCCTACGTCAGTTGCCAGAGAGAAAGAAACCTACTCAGGGGATTTCACCACAAGGCCAATGGTGACTTTAAAACAGTTACAAAAGTTTAATTGCTGTGACAGGAGAAAACTGAGGATGGATCAACAACATCGTAATTACTCCACAATACTAACCTAAATGACAGAGTGAAAAGAAGGAAGCCTGTACAGAATAAAAATATTCCAAAACATGCATCCTGTTTGCAATAAGGCACTATTTGAAGCAAGTCCAACAACACATCACGGAGTACCACATCATATTTACAAGCATGGTGGTGGCTGAACCATGCATCATCATTTAAAAAAGATATATATACATTTACAGACACTGGGAGACAAATTCACCTTTCAGCAGGACAATGACCTAAAACACAAGACCAAATATACACTGGAGTTGCTTACCAAGACGAAATTGAATGTTCCCGAGTGACCTAGTTACAGAGGCCTAGTTAGTTTTCACTTAAATTGGCTTGAAAGAATAAAAAAATGTATAATGTGGACATATTGTACAAAGCTCTTAGACTTACCCAGAAAGACTCACAGCTGTAATCGCTGCCAGGTGATTCTAACACGTATTGACTCAGAGGTGTGAATAGTTATGTATAATTTTTTTATTTTTTATTATCGGTCATGGAAATAAGTGCTGAAAAACAGAGAACAAGATGGAGAACAAGCTATGAAAGAAAAATACTGGAGTTTGGGTGCAGGTACTGCCAACTAGTGCACAAATATTGTGATATTATTATATTATAAATTATATATTTTTGCATTTCATTTTCAATGTTTTCACTTTGTCATTATTGGGTATCGTGTGTAGATGGGTAAAAAATATATATTTAATCCATTTTGAATTCAGGCTATAACAACAAAATGTGGAATAAGTCAAGGGGTATGAATACTTTCTGAAGGCACTGTAGATTGATTTAAATATGTCTATTGACTACTCCACACCCAGTGTTTACTCAGCTGGAGCAACGACAGGAAAGCACTATAGGAGGAGGAGCAGGACTGAGAAACACACTGCACTAAAATGTGAAAAGTACACTGACATATAGAGTAGCGTATTGTCTTAAAGGGGAATGGAAACACCTTAGCAAGTAAATCTAAGCAAAGATGTATTCAATCCACTATTACTAAACATGAAGATGTGCATTTAACATAAAAACAAGGTTTATTTGTGCTATGGTCAGCGCCATTTTAAATTGCCATAGTAACGACTGACGCCAGTGTGTCACTGGCAGGAATCAAATTATCTGTGGTATTGAGTTTTTGTGCAGATAGTGAATCAAAGAGAGTGAGATTAGGGGCGGACAACAAAGATGGCAACAAGTAGTAATTCAAACATGAACTGTATAGCGCCAGGCTGTATCCTTCGGTAAGCTACGATCGACTGCCCAAGGACCCATAACTTTCGAAGAAGTGGCTCCATGTCCTGAGAGGTAGGACGTGTCAGCACGAGCTAGCAGGATCTGTAGACAGCCCTTTGCGGGAGCAGACTTCGCGATGAAGGGCACTTTCAATGTGGCAACTGGGAGTTTCCGAATGGAAAGGAGTCATAGGCCTACGTTGAAGCCCTATGCGTGCACCTCCATTTTACATTGAGGGTTATGGAGTAGGGGTTACCGACCGACCATCATCGCTGACTAAGGAGTCAAGCAAATAAGACTGAACGGAGGAGGTGACGCGAGTCAATGCAATGAAGCCTGAGGTGAAGTTAACCGGTCATTAGAAACTGGACAACTTTGTTGCAACTCTAGTTGAAGGTAACCAGCTAACTGCATCTGAAGTGTTTTGTGTAACACCCCCCAGCAAATAACTTTAGCAAGAAACTCAACAAACTAAAACAGCAACAGTTTCTCCGTGTACCCGTTATTAGGTAGTTACTGTAGCCAGCTTCCACCTCAGATTGTCAAGTAACGTTACTGGAATACATTTTGTTGACAGTTGTTTTTGTAATGTTTTGTTAGCTCAACCTCATTTAGCTAGGACTGAAGATGACAAAGCTATTGTTTGCTAAAAAATAAATGTCCCTGTATTTGTTGTGTGTGTGTGTTGACAAATCATAGAATACAGGTAGCTTGTTAATGCCAACTGATATGTTGGTGTTCAGTTGTCTTAACAAAAGGTTTGTTTCTTTTCAGGATGACATCTTCATACACACACACACACACATACACATATATATATATATATATATGTGTGTGTGTGTATACACACACACACACACACACACACACACACACACATATATATACATATATATATATGTGTGTGTGTGTATACACACACACACACACACACACTGTAACGCCCAGGCCCGAGATGACAGGCTGGAGCGTTTTGGTTTCGTTTTGGTGTAGGGTTTGTGTGTTCTAGGGTGTCTATTTCTATGTTGGGATAATGGTTCCCAATTAGAGGCAGCTGAGTCTCGTTGTCTCTAATTGGGAACCATTTATATGTTTGGGAGTTGCACCTTCGTTTCGTGGGTTATTGTTTATGTTACGATTATCATGTTCAGTCGGGTTCTTGTCTAGTTAGGTTTCTCCAGTCATGTCCAATTAGGTTTCTCCGTTCGTGTTTAATTAGGTTTCGCCATTCGTGTTTAGGTTTAGAGTTCTGTGTTCTGTTTAGGATTTAGTGTTAGGGTTCACGTCTCGTTCTTCGTTTATTGTTTTGTTCCGTCTCGTCCCGTTTTGTCAATAAATCATGTATTCTGGCTACATCGCTGCATCTTGGTCTGTCCCGAAGGAAGAGAATCGTGACACACACACACACACACACACAGTCGAGGCCAAAACTTTTGAGAAATAAATATTAATTTTCAAAAGTTTGCTGCTTCAGTGTCTTTAGATATTTTTGTCAGATGTTACTATGGAATAAGTATAATTACAAGCATTTCATAAGTGTCAGGCTTTTATTGACAATTACATGAAGTTGATGCAAAGAGTCAATATTTGCAGTGTTGACCCTTCTTTTTCAAGACCTCTGCAATCCACCCTGGCATGCTGTCAATTAACTTCTGGGCCACATCCTGACTGATGGCAGCCCATTCTTGCATAATCAATCCTTGGAGTTTGTCAGAATGTGTGGGTTTTTGTTTGTCCACCCGCCTCTTGAGGATTGACCACAAGTTCTCAATGGGATTAAGGTCTGGGGAGTTTCCTGGCCATGGACCCAAAATATTGATGTTTTGTTCCCAGAGCTACTTAGTTATCACTTTTGCATTATGGCAAGGAGCTCCATCATGCTGGAAAATGCATTTCTTTGTCACCAAATTGTTCCTGGATGGTTGGGAAAAGTTGCTCTTGGAGGATGTGTTGGTACCATTCTTTATTCGTGGCTGTTTTCTTAGGCAAAATTGTCAGTGAGCCCACTCCCTTGGCTGAAAAGCAACCCCACACATGAATGGTCTCAGGATGCTTTACTGTTGGCATGACACAGGACTGATGGTGCCGCTCACCTTGTCTTCTCCGGACAAGCTTTTTTCCGGATGCCCCAAACAAATCGGAAAGGGGATTCATCAGAGGAAATGACTTTAGCCCAGTCCTCAGCAGTCCAATCCCTGTACCTTTTGCAGAATATCAGTCTGTCCCTGATGTTTTTCCTGGAGAGAGGTGGCTTCTTTGCTGCTCTTCTTGACACCAGGCCATCCTCCAAAAGTCTTCTCACTGTGCGTGAAAATGACTACCAAGATCTGTACTGGTGGTGCCCCGATCCAGCAGCTGAATCAACTTTAGGAGATGGTCCTGGCGCTTGCTGCTTTCTTGGGCGCCCTGAAGCCTTCTTCACAACAATTGAACCACTCCTTGAAGTTCTTCATGATCCAATAAATGGTTGATTTAGGTGCAATCTTATTGGCAGCAATATCCTTGCCTTTGAAGCCCTTTTTGTGCAAAGCAATGATGACGGCACGTGTTTCCTTAAAGGCAACCATGGTTGACAGAGGAAGAACAATGATTCCAAGCACCACCCTCCTTTTGAAGCTTCCAGTCTGTTATTCGAACTCAATCAGCATGACAGAGATCTCCAGCCTTGTCAACACTCACACCTGTGTTAACAAGAGAATCACTGACATGTCAGCTGGTCCTTTTGTGTCAGGGCTGAAATGCAGTGGAAATGTTTTTTGGGGATTCAGTTATTTTGCATGGCAAAGAGGGACTTTGCAATTCATCTGATCACTCTTCATGACATTCTGGAGTATATGAAAATCGCCATCATACAAACTGAGGCAGCAGACTGAAAATTAATGTGTGTCAACTTTTGGCCAGGACTGTACACTATATACATATGTGTGTGTGTGTGTCTGTGTGTGTGTGTATATATATGTACGTATGTATATGCACATACACTGCTCAAAAAAATAAAGGGAACACTAAAATAACACATCCTAGATCTGAATGAATGAAATAATCTTATTGAATACTTTTTTCTTTACATAGTTGAATGTGCTGACAACAAAATTACACAAAAATGATCAATGGAAATCAAATGTATCAACCCATGGAGGTCTGGATTTGGAGTCACACTCAAAATTAAAGTGGAAAACCACACTACAGGCTGATCCAACTTTGATGTAATGTCCTTAAAACAAGTCAAAATGAGGCTCAGTAGTGTGTGTGGCCTCCACGTGCCTGTATGACCTCCCTACAACGCCTGGGCATGCTCCTGATGAGGTGGCGGATTTTCTCCCGAGGGATCTCCTCCCAGACCTGGACTAAAGCATCCGCCAACTCCTGGACAGTCTGTGGTGCAACGTGGCGTTGGTGGATGGAGCGAGACATGATGTCCCAGATGTGCTCAATTGGATTCAGGTCTGGGGAACGGGCGCGGCCAGTCCTTAGCATCAATGCCTTCCTCTTGCAGGAACTGCTGACACACTCCAGCCACATGAGGTCTAGCATTGTCTTGCATTAGGAGGAACCCAGGGCCAACCGCACCAGCATATGGTCTCACAAGGGGTCTGAGGATCTCATCTCGGTACCTAATGGCAGTCAGGCTACCTCTGGCAAGCACATGGAGGGCTGTGCGGCCCCCAAAGAAATGCCACCCCACACCATGACTGACCCACCGCCAAACCGGTCATGCTGGAGGATGTTGCAGGCAGCAGAACGTTCTCCACGGCGTCTCCAGACTCTGTCACGCCTGTCACATGTGCTCAGTGTGAACCTGCTTTCATCTGTGAAGAGCACAGGGCACCAATGGCGAATTTGCCAATCTTGGTGTTCTCTGGCAAATGCCAAACGCCCTGCACGGTGTTGGGCTGTAAGCACAACCCCCACCTGTGGACGCCGGGCCCTCATACCACCCTCATGGAGACTGTTTCTGACCGCTTGAGCAGACACATGCACATTTGTGGCCTGCTGGAGGTCATTTTGCAGGGCTCTGGCAGTGCTCCTCCTTGCACAAAGGCGGAGGTAGTGGTCCTGCTGCTGGGTTGTTGCCCTCCCACGGCCTCCTCCACGCCTCCTGATGTACTGGCCTGTCTCCTGGTAGCGCCTCCATGCTCTGGACACTACGCTGACAGACACAGCAAACCTTCTTGCCACAGCTCGCATTGATGTGCCATCCTGGATAAGCTGCACTACCTGAGCCACTTGTGTGGGTTGTAGACTCCGTCTCATGCTACCACTAGAGTGAAAGCACCGCCAGCATTCAAAAGTGACCAAAACATCAGCCAGGAAGCATAGGAACTGAGAAGTGGTCTGTGGTCACCACCTTCAGAACCACTCCTTTATTGGGGTTGTGTCTTGCTAATTGCCTATAATTTCCACCTGTTGTCTATTCCATTTGCACAACAGCATGTGAAATGTATTGTCAATCAGTGTTGCTTCCTAAGTGGACAGTTTGATTTCACAGAAGTGTAATTGACTTGGAGTTACATTGTGTTGTTTAAGTGTTCCCTTTATTTTTTTGAGCAGTGTATACACACACACACACACACACACACACACACACACATATATATATATATATATATATATATATATATATATATATATATACAGTTGAAGTCTGAAGTTTACATACACCTTAGCCAAATACATTTAAACTCAGATTTTCACAATTCCTGACATTTAATCCTAGTAAAAATTCCCTGTTTTAGGTAAGTTAGGATCACCCCTTTATTTTCAGAATGTGAAATGCCAGAATAATAGTAGAGAGAATGATTTATTTCAGCTTTTATTTATTTCATCACATTCCCAGTGGGTCAGAAGTTTACATACACTCAATTAGATTTTGGTAGCATTGCCTTAAAATTGTTTAACTTGGGTCAAATGTTTTGGGTAGCCTTTAACAAGCTTCCCACAATACTTTGGGTGAATTTTGGCCCATTCCTCCTGACAGAGCTGGTGTAACTGAATCAGGAGGTTTGTAGGCCTCCTTGCTCGCACACGCTTTTTCAGTTCTGCCCACATATTGTCTATGGGATTGAGGTCAGGGCTTTGTGATGGCCACTCCAATACCTTGACTTTGTTGTCCTTAAGCCATTTTGCCACAACTTTGGAAGTATGCTTGGGGTCATTGTCCATTTGGAAGACCCATTTGCGACCAAGTTTGAACTTCCTGACTGATGTCTTGAGATGTTGCTTCAATATATCCACATAATTTTCCTTCCTCATGATGCCATCTATTTTGTGAAGTGCACCAGTCCCTCCTGCAACAAAGCCAACCCCCCACAACATGATGCTGCCACCCCCGTGCTTCACGGTTGGGATGGTGTTCTTCGGCTTGCAAGCCTCCCCCTTTTTCCTCCAAACATAACGATGGTCATTATGTCCAAACAGTTCTATTTTTGTTTCATCAGACCAGAGGACTTTCAGGTTATGCCGATATAGGAATCATTTTACCGTGGATATAGATAATTTTGTACTTGTTCCTCCAGCATCTTCACAAGGTCCTTTGCTGTTGTTCTGGGAATGATTTGCACTTTTCGCTAAGCGGTATGACGGCTGCGTGGTCCCATGGTGTTTATACTTGCGTACTATTGTTTGTAAAGATGAACGTGGTACCTTCAGGCATTTGGAAATTGCTCTCAAGGATGAACCAGACTTGTGGAGGTCTACATTTTTTTATCAGAGGTCTTGCCTGATTTCTTTTGATTTTACCATGATGTCAAGCAAAGAGGCACTGAGCTTGAAGGTAGGCCTTGAAATACATCCACAGGTACACCTCCAATTAACTCAAATGATGTCAATTAGCCTATCAGAAGCTTCTAAAGCCATGACATAATCTTCTGGAATTTTCCAAGCTGTTTAAAGGCACAGTCAACTTAGTGTATGTAAACTTCTGAACCACTGGAATTGTGATACAGTGAATTATAAGTGAAATAATCTGTCTGTAAACAATTGTTGGAAAAACTATTTAGGACATCTACTTTGTGCATGGCACAACAGACTTTCCAAAACTATAGTTTGTTAACAAGAAATGTGTGGAGTGGTTGAAAAACTAGTTTTAATGACTCCAACCTAAGTGTATGTAAACTTCAGACTAGATATATATATAAAATCAGTATCCTATAACGATGTTTATCACCAGCGCTGTTTGGCAAAATTTCACCAATTATTTAACTGGCATATTGGCTGCTGACCTTCATAAGGATTAGTGACATGTTCAGAAAATATATCGCCATCCAGACAGACTGACAGGAACCTCTTACTGGATGTAATTTAGCCACAATCGACTGGGATTTTGTGCTGTATCGCCTCCATCTCTCTACAACACACACAAGCCATTATCTGGCAGCATCCGCACTCACACCAGATTGTGTCACCGCTACGCTGAGAAGTTTCAGGCGGCATATCTGTGTTACGCTACGAGTACTAACTCTGATCTGGGGCAACGATCGGCTCAAACATGAACGGCTTCTGTAGGTTTATCGGCTCCCTAACTAACGTTATTTCATCCTCTGTTATAAACAAATTCTCAGACTCGGAGCTACAAAATTCTCTCCTGCCAGTGACGCAACAATGCCAACATGGCGATTTAAAGTTAGTTAGCTGGCGTTCTAAATCCTAGTGTTTCCATTCCCCTTTAAGACGTCCGTGTTCTCCAACACCCAAACACTAGGGCTGCTACAGAGAGGCTCTTTATCTTTCTCAGTCTTTGTTTCAGGGCGGCTGTCTGAATGGCTTCGCATCCAATCACCTGATAAATAACCAAACTTCCAACGAGAATACTAGCAGTTGTTTATAGGGCTGGGAATTGCCAGGGGCCTCACGATACGATATAATATCATGATACTTATGTGCCGATACGATATGTACAGCGATTTGCACGATTCTATATGTATCTGGATTTGATGTTCCTAACATATTGCTCACCATATGTCTGCTGCAGAGAGACAAGAGAGAGCCATGAGAAAATGAATTTTGATCAGTCATGGAAATAAGTGTTGAAAACAATTGGTTCCCTACTTTTTTTTTAAGACCGAGAACAAGCTATGAAGGAAAAATACTGGAGTTTGGATGCAGGTACTGCCAACTAGCGCAAAAAGAATATTGCGATATTCTCAAAACTATACATCAAAAATAATATCACGATATGTAAACTGCATCGATATCTTTCCCCATCACTAGTTGTTTATCAAGTACATTCTACTCTGAAAAGAGGAAAAAGACATGAGAAAGATAAAGCAGAAGTTCCTGCGTGAACAATACAAAAACAAATATTCAAGCACAAAGAGGGACAGAACTACAGGGAGACATATGTTTCCATACCTCCAACAGTTAGAATACTGAGACGGTCCTTGAACATTGCCAGGTCTGAAGGAGGCATCAGGGGGCGAGAGACCCGGAAAAGGTTAGTTACTCATGCCCCCATCATGGACATGGGGGCCATCTCTACCACTACTCACTCAAACACATCGAAGGGGTTGGCAAACTAGACTCGAAGTGGAACTGTGGGTGGTTCTCGAAGACAATAAGATGTCCTTTCCTCAAATTATACTCTGTGAAGCCAAGTTCTCACCTATAATACTCAGCTACAGTAAATGGCGCTACTAGTGCCACTAGTATCTTTTGTTGGCGATGGGTGGCAGCACGTAGCTAACTTTGCTATGACTTGATACTATTTAATACATTTATTTCCATAAACAGACTATGGGATGTAGACAACACCAAGCTATGTAGCTAGCTAGCTAGCTTTCTAATAGCACGTTTATGTCCAATCTGAGTTTTCCGAAATACAACTTCTAAACTCGGAGCAACGAGTTGTGTCCATTCATGTGTTTCGAACTTGTTGAGAACGCTAAGGTACAGCTAGCATGCTCGCCAAATAGTAGTGTTCAAAGAGCATTGTTTTTGATAAATAGCATTTGTTTTAAATGTAATTTCCTTAGTAGGTAAAGTCAGAGTTTAGCATGTTGAAGAACTCAGGGTACAGAGATGATTCCAACTTGTATTTACGACTTGGAAGCTCATGTGAACAAACGGTTTTCCAAGCGGCCATAATAAGATGATTTTGGCATTTTCCAACTAACTACAGTTCGCAAACTTTGACGGGTGTGGCAACCACAGCCAAGTTCGCTTGAAACACAATAGCTAGCTACCTAGTCATGGAAAAGTGCTTGTGTGAATGTAACACCAAACTAGTTTGGTAATGTTTCCACCATCTCTGCATACCAGAGGCCACCATCATGATGGTCTGCAGCCAGGGCGGGCATCAACGACCGGAACCCTCCCACCACTTCATTCAATTGATCAGACAGTGGCGGGTTCGTGTTTGCTAAGTTACAAACATTTCAGTTGCAAACACCTGGAACACCTCTGATGAACAACAGGTTTTGTCGTTTTACATTTTTTTATATATCTATTTTTGGACATTATAGAGAGAGGATGACAGTGGGGAAAGATAGGGGATGTTGTGTCTAAGGACAGTAGGCTGGATTGGAACATATGCAGACACTAGACATGTGCCGGATTTTGTTTGCGAGAAGCACCCAAACTTCGACTTCACCACACAATGTCAATCACTACAGCAACACATCGACTGATTGACCCCCTCCGAACTCTAGCGACAGCGTCGACCACGACATGGGTGGCAAGCTTTAGGTGCCAATCACGTCTAGAAAATGCAATACCTGCCTGGCTGCACAAATACAAACATCACACCTGGATCAAAGCCTCACTGAAAAACGTTCCATGCAGACCGAGACATGCTGTACTGGAACGGACAACCATACGACACGCATAAGGTATACAGACCTTGAGAGTACTACTAATTAGGATATTCAGTCGTCGTCAACAAGAAGCGAGGTCCAAGGTTTAGGGGCATGCTGGTGCGTAAAAACTGTTGTTTGGGGATGTCCCTTCACTACCCTTTTTTCCTTATAATATAAGTTGAAGGCGATTTACCTTTCCAAACAGTTAACCTTTTACTGCTGGGAATCATACTGTAGCTGTTGTTGTGAGCAGTGAGTGACAACTAAGGCCTAAAGGTTATAGTTAGCAGTAGAGCAAAAACTCATCTGTGTCCCCATCATTCAGCAGGAAACTATCAATGCGTTGAATTGCTGGTAGTTGTCACCGTATCACGCTTAGAAGTAGATTAATAGTCAGAGGGGCTTTCTCGGCCATACTCAAGAAAGGGTGTGAGTAATGTGAGGGAAAATGCAGTCCAGTCCAGAAAGGTTTTAAGGCATGCAAAAAGGTTAGTAGAGCTAGAAGCTAAGCCAAGAAATCTGGAGCCGTCTAGAAATGTCCCTCCACAGATGAGTGTAATGGGACACTTAAATCATATCATAAAAACCAACTGGCTTCAAATTGGGAATCTACCTGTGTATCCCTCAACAAGGCTACTGTAAGTGAACTTAACACTGGCTGCCTGCAGACAGAGAAGTCAGACAGAGCTGTCCTAGAAAGAAGTGCTAACCAAGAAGCTGCCTATTTGTACTGATGATTTTTGGACTGTCACCTTGTCGTGGTGACGGGGCTTGTGTACCTCAATGACCCCTCAGAGCTATGCCCATTGGAGGTAACTCCCGGCAGGTCTATACAAAACAGACAGGTCTAGGGCCAGCAGTCAGATGAAGCCAGTCCACCTCTTAATCATGAAGCCTTGTAGGAAAATGATCTACAACCACTGCGGATAACAGTGAACACAGCTGGCTGGGCTAATCAACCATCCAGCTGTTCAAAAAAAGTATTACAGAAAACGAAACCATTGATACTCCAACTGTGGACGGTTGAAGTTAAGTCAAAAAGCATAAATATATTTGGCATTTCAGAAAAACAGGGTGCTAGGAGCCCTTTCATGACAATGGGCAGACTGAAAACAGAGACAAACGGGCACGTTTACAGAGAAGGCCGGCGTAGGTGATACATAGACCAGCATTTCAAGCCAAACAGAGCTTGCTCAGCTTCCCAGCCGCCCGGAGGCTCTGTAGTGAGTGGCTCACTCTTCTCACCGAGTTTATCCGAGGACGTTATAATGTCATTGGGGATATGACAGTCCAGATCGGCATCCATAATCCCTAGAGGGTCCAGCTGAGCAACATGGTGCCCACGGATCTACAAAAACAGGTTTGAGTGGAAATGGAACAAAATATCCGACAGGTGGTGGTGGTGGGGGGGTGGGGCACGAGTGTAGAGACATAAGTGTTGAAAGGGATTTGAAAGGAAATAGAGAGAAGAGAAAAAAAAGGAGGGAGGAAATGGGAAAAGCAACATTAATACAAACAAGCTCATTGTTGTCTCGCACAGCTGTGAGGGAACATTTCTCACCGACATTTTGAACCCCAGTAGCTACTGGGGCATCATCAAAATTTATACAACTGATGCCAAGAGGATCGAGTTCTGCGTTGTGATGGCCATTCAACTGGAAATAAGGTAACATTAGTCACATGGTAAAACAAGGTATTCAATTAAAACAACACAACATAAAAATATGAAACATTCAAGAGTACATCATAAAAGGCATTTCTGTTATGAAGTAACAAGTTCTTTATGGGATAAAAACAGACATCTCACCTTTTTCCCAGCTTTCTAATGTTCAGCACAGGACAAGTGCCTTCAGAAAATATTCATACCCCTTGACTTATTCCACATTTTGTTGTGTTACAGCCTGAATTCAAAAAATGGATTAGCTAGTTGTTTTTTCACCCATCTACACACACACACACAATAATGACAAACTGAAAACATGTTTTTTGAAATATTAGAAATGTATTGAAAATGAAATGCATAACTCTCATTTACATACGTTTTCACACCCAGTTAATATTTTGTAGAAGCACCTTGGGCAGCAATTACAGCTGTGTCTTTCTGGGTAGTCTCTAAGAGCTCTAAACACCTGGATTATGCAACATTTGCCCATTATTATTTTCTAAATTCTTCAAGATCTGTCAAATTGGTTGTGGATCATTGCTAGACAACCGTTTGCAGGTCTCGTCATAGATTTTCAAGTAGATTTTTTTCAAAACTAACTCGGCCACTCAGGAACATTCACGGTCTTCTTGGTAAGCAACTTCAGTGTAGATTTCGCCTTGTGTTTTAGGTTATTGTCCTGCTGAAAGGTGAATTCATATCCCAGTGTTTGGTGGAAAGCAGACAACCAGGTTTTTCTCTAGAATTTTGCCTATGCTTAGCTCCATTCCATTTACTTTTATCCTGAAAATCTCCCGTCCTTAAAGGGGAATTTCACCATGGCTCTGCCAGGGCATATAGTCATTATTATATTAAAAACATTACGTTTTTATCATAAACTTCACAATTATCCAAACCACAAGCTAGAACAAGCACAAAGTCGAGCACGAAGTCGAGCATTCATAGCAAATCCTGATACCGCCCACTAGGTAGAGGGGGCATGCCCACAAACGAATAATGGCGTTGTTTGCGTCGAACCATCAACACAGTAATCTCAGAATTTATCTAGGCAAGATCTTTTTATTAACCTTTGTTTTTCACTAACGTTATGGTCCTGAACGCTGAAAGCCATCAGCTAAATCTGTTATCTTTTGGTATGCACACTGTCAATCCATTTCACCTATGCCATGGTAGTCACTGCTAGACTGGTAGCTACCTTCAGCATAGTAAACATGTTTGTTCTATCTTTGACTGACATTCTGGAAAACACTCCGTTACTGTCGATATACAGTTTCTAGCTCACTCTGTGTTGGTAGAAATGATGAATGTGTATAAATTGGCTATGGTTGCTTCTCAGAGAGTCTCAGCTGGCAAGCTAGCAATCTTGCTGCCAATTTAGTGGGGTGGTTAAATTGAGTATTGTGTATTTTGTTGTAGTTCGTACAGAATCGGAGTCCACCAACATGCACTTCCAACCCCAAGCTCTGCACAAGGTGAAAGGTAAGTTAGACAAAATATTTACAAGCTGACAGCTAAGATTTACAAATTACAGTAAGCATAGTATAAACATGAATTGGGTAGTGTTTGTGTTATGGGGTTACAGGTAGCCTGATGACCACAGAGTACCTTCCAGATCATGTAGTCTACCCCTCTTCTCTTTATGTAAAACTCAGGTTATCTGGAGTCATTCCAGTGCCCTGCTGAAAAATACCCCAACACATGGGTATTTTGGGTACACAAGCATGAAGGAGCAGACATCTATAGAGCACAAGTCAATGGGCTAGGGGAGGTTTAGACAGTACTTTGAGATGAAGGGGGTTTTGGTTGTGCTTTGACAGTAAATTAATTGTTGCCATTTCTCCTAAATCTCACATACACAACAATTCATACTGTGTAAGAACTGCCTTCTGAAGACTTTTCATACCTTTATCCCCTCAGCCCATTCACTCCCATTATCCCCTCATTGTCCCTAAACAATACTCTAGCCGGTCCAATTCAGTTGATACTGTTTCCCTACGTCCCTTCCACAAAAATAATAATAAAAAGACCACAACTGTCTTTCCAGTAGACGTACAGTACCATAAAATATTCTGCAAGAGAAACAAACAGTCGGTGTTTAAAGAAGCTCTACATCACTCTTTCGGCAGAGTCTTATTCAGCTGGCCGTTTACCGCAAACCATCGCCATAAGCACATCTTCCTCAGCCCACCTTTGCCAGTGTACCGAACCCGGATAAAGGACTATGGCTGCGTTTACACAGGCAGCCCAATACTGATATATTTTTTCACTAAACTGGTCTTTTAACCAATCAGATCATTTCGGAAAAAGATCTGATATGATTAAGACCAATTAATGGAAAATACTATCTGAATTGGCCTGGCTGTGTAAACGCAGCCAGTGTGGTTAGCTCTCCAGGAACAGGTTTGGAGACACCTTTTCTACATGGTCTTATGCCAGGGTTCCAGGTTAGTTACAACTGGGGTTGGAGCAAAATCCTACATGAGGTTAGCTCTCCAGGAACAGGTTTGGAGACACCTTTTCTACATGGTCTTATGCCAGGGTTCCCAGACTTGGTCCTGGGGACCCCAAGGGGTGCACGTTTTGGTTTTTGTCCTAGCACTACACGGCTGATTCAAATAATCAAAGCTTGATGATTAGTTGATCATTTGAATCCGCTGTGTAGTGCTAGGGCAAAAAAACGAAACGTGCACCCCTTGGAGTCCCCAGGACCAAGTCTGGGAACCCTGGCATAAGACCATGTAAAAAAGGTGTCTCCAAACATGTTCCTGGAGAGCTAACCTCATGTAGGATTTTGCTCCAACCCCAGTTGTAACTAACCTGGTTCAGTTTATCAACCAGCTAATTATTAGAATCAGGTGTGCTAGATTAGGGTTGGAGTGAAAACCCACAGGACAGTAGATCTCCAGGAAAGAAGGTTGGAACCACCATAACATTGGAAATGTATCAGCCCTTATGGATTCACAGAAGATATTTATATAAGCTATACAGGGCTCTGTAGCATCAAACAGATGCAAGACATTCAGATTGACAAATAAACAAACATTCTTTGGATATCTAAAATACAAGAAAGTGTACACTAATGCTGACTGCAAGAGAAGTGGGTATTCAACAACGTTATATGGTAAAAGTAAAAAATGTAACTATTAACAGTGTAGTACATGTCAGTGTGTCTCAGGTATAAAGACACAAGTTCAGAGAACTGTAGCTACAGATTGTTACACCAGATAATGTGATTTAACCAAAGATTTTTGCCGACATCTTGTCTATTTCAAGTTTTCGCTCATTGATTGAGACCTGTGGGTGTCCACCCCAAAGTGCTGCAAGTCATAATGACAGAGACCGGTCTCAATCAATGAGTGAGAAGAGTTGAAAGACAATGGCAGTGCACATATTGTTGGATTACATTACAGCGCAAACATTTTTATTTTAATAAGGAGCATTTTCTAAATTCAAAATTGACCCCCTGCAACTGGACACAGACATTTTTATGAGACACCCGTTTCCCTGAATCGAGGACGGTCTCTCTAAGGTTGGTTTAAAATTCTCTGTGCTACAACAAACAGTAACTTATCTACGAACATAGACAGGGCTCTAACTCCCCTAGCTCCACAATGAGATAGGGTGCAGGCCAGGCAGCAGGCTGTTAGCCAGCCTGCCAGCTTAGTGGAGTCTGCCACTAGCACAGTCAGTGTAGTCAGCTCAGCTATCCCCATTGAGACCGTGTCTGTGCCTCGACCTAGGTTGGGCAAAACTAAACATGGCGGTGTTCGCCTTAGCAATCTCACTGGAATAAAGACCTCCTCCATTCCTGCCATTATCGAAAGAGATTGTGATATCTCACATCTCAAAATAGGGCTACTTAATGTTAGGTCCCTCACTTCTAAGGCAGTTACAGTCAATGAACAAATCACTGATCATAGTCTTGATGTGATTGCCCTGACTGAAACATGGCATAAGCCTGATGAATTTACTGTGTTAAATGAGGTCTCACCTCCTGGTTACACTAGTGACCATATCCCTTGCGCATTCAGCTAAGTCAGAGGTGTTGCTAACATTTACGATAGAAAATTTCAATAACCTGGGCCATATACAGAGTTCCTCACTGAGTTCCCTATCGGACCTTGTAGTCATGGCAAATAATATTCACATTTTTGGAAAAGTCCATACCCACTCCAACATGTCTCCGGACCTACTCACTGCCACAGTCATACTCTGGACCTAGTTTTGTCCCGTGGAATAAATGTTGTGGATCTTAATGTTTTTCCTCATAATCCTGGACTATCGGACCACCATTTTATTACGTTTGCAATCGCAACAAATAATCTGCTCAGACCCCAACCAAGGATCATCAAAAGCTGCGCTATAATTTCTCTGACAACTCAAAGATTCCTAGATGCCCTTCCAGACTCCCTCCACCTACCCAAGGACGTCAGAGTACAAAAATCAGTTAACCACCTAACTGAGGAACTCACTAGCTTGGAAAGACAGTACCGTGCAGTATCGAAGAGCCCTCACTGCTGCTCGATCATCTTATTTTTACAACTTAATTGAGGACAATGAGAACAATCCTACATTTAATTTTGATACTGTCGCGAAGCTGACTAAAAAGCAGCATACCCCAAGAGAGGATGGCTTTCACTTCAGCAGTGATAAATTCATGATCATTAGAAAGCAAATTACGGACTCCTCTTTAAATCTGCGTATTCCTCCAAAGCTCAGTTGTCCTGAGTCTGCACAACTCTGCCAGGACCTAGGATCAAGGGAGACACTCAAGTTTTTTAGTACTATATCTCTTGATACATTGATGAAAATAATCATGGCCTCTAAACCTTCAAACTGCATACTGGACCCTATTCCAACTAAACTACTGAAAGAGCTGCTTCCTGTGCTTGGCCCTCCTATGTTGAACATAATAAACGGCTCTCTATCCACCGGATGTGTACCAAACTCACTAAAAGTGGCAGTAATAAAGCCTCTCTTGAAAAAGCCAAACCTTGACCCCAAAAATTATATATTGAATCTTCCATTCCTCTCAATGTTAGAAAAAGCTGTTGCACAGCAACTCACTGCCTTCCTGAAGGGAAACAATGTATACGAAACGCTTTAGTCTGGTTTTAGACCCAATCATAGCACTGAGACTGCATTTGTGAAGGTGGTAAATTACCTTTAATTGGCGTCAGACCGAGGCTGTGCATCTGTCCTCGTGCTCCTAGACCTTAGTGCTACTTGGGGATGGACGGGGGCCAGAGCACGAAGCACCTCCCAACACAAGTTGTAGTCTTTCAGACTATATTTAGCAATGAATCCACCGTTTGGACAACTTTCAGCTATGTTTCTATGGCTCTATCGAAAAAGGACAACCATATCTACACCCACAAAAACATAGTGCGATCAATATAACATAGACCCTTCGCGAAATGCCACAAAGAAGGACCACATGTATTTTTAGATTCCCCCTCCCCTCCAATCAATACACCGGAAGACGTCATAGGGTGTATCATTTAGCACGCGAAGCCCTGACCTGCCATCCTCCAAGGCAATTATGTGTGAAACATCTCACTGTCCTAGAAAACAAGCCCAGATTCCCCTAGGGTGAAATTCCCCTTTAATGATTACAAGCATACCCATAACATTATGCAGCCACCACTATGCTTGAAAATGTGTGTGGTACTCGGTAATGTGATGTAACGGAACTGCCACAAACATAACACTTTGTATTAAGGACAAAATGTTATTGGCTTTACCACAGTTGCAGTATTACTTTAGTGCCTTGTTGCAAACAGTATGCATGTTTTGGAATATTTTTATTCTGTATAGGTTACTTCTTTTCACTGTCAATTAGGTTAGTATTGTGGAATAATTCATGTTGATCAGTTCTCATATCACAGCCATTAAACTCTAACTGTTTTAAAATCACCATTGGTCTCATGGTGAAACCATGAGTAGTTTCCTTCCTCTCTGGCAACTGAGTTAGAAGGATGCCTGTATCTATGTAGTGACTGTGTGTATTGATGCACCATCCAAAGTGTAATTAATAACTTCACCATGCTCAACGAGATATTTAATGTCAGATTTTTTTTTTTTTTACCCATCTACCAATAGGTGCCCTTTTTTGCGAGGCATTGGAAAACCTCCCTCGTCTTTTAAATCTGTGTTTGAAATTCACTGCTCGACTGAGGGACCTTACAGATAATTGTATGTGTAGCTTACAGAGATGAGGTAGTCATTCCAAAATCATGTTAAACACTATTGTTGCACACAGAGTGAGTCCATGCAACAATGTGACTTAAGTAACTTTTTATTCCTGAACTTATTTAGGTTTGCCATTAAATTTGTAAACATTTTGGAAAACATGATTCCACTTTGACATTATGGGGTACTGTGTGTGTGTGTGTAGAACAGTGACAGAAAATCTAAACTGAATCAATTTAAATTGGGTCTGTAACAACAAAAAGTGGAAAAAGTCTTGTGAATACTTTCTGAAGGAACTATTTCACTAGAATGTTAGTCCATTAACAGCGTAGTTGTTATCATTAAGTCGGTCGGTCAACTTTGTGGAAATAATTAGCTATGCTTACAGAAAACACAGATTATACATCTTAAACCTTATAACACAGGTAGAGATTCCTCAAATAGTGAGGACAGGCGATACTGGTTCAAAATCGTTTTCCGACCTTACGAAAGCCACAGCTCTAGACACATTATACAAAATATTGTTGTTAAACAGTTACAGCTTCTGGCTGCTGAATGTGTTGTAATGGTTAGACTACTTGGCATCCTTACGAAGACATTATAGACATGGTCGTTCTTGTTTTCTCAATTGGCAGCTCTGTGAGACCCTGTGGTGACTGACTAGACTGACCTGGTAGGCACGGATGAGGGATTGGACAGCCAGGTGATCTTCCACCAGCTTCTCGACATTGATCTGAGCCCCCACCAGGGATTGGGCTTGGGGCAGCACGGCCAGGCTCAGAGGGCTCTGGTGTGCCTTGCCTGGGGGAGCACCTGCATTGGCATTGCGGAAGAAAATGTCCCAAGACTGAAGGAAAAGAGAAAAGAAATAAGAATTGGCATTAATGAACAGTGGTATGAAAGGAGATGGCCAACAAATCCATCTATGACAAATGTACATTTTTTAAGATTACAGCTTTATGACCTTTAGTAATGCTAGAAATATTATATAAAAGTAACCCAAATGTTACTGTTTCCATTTTCTCTTTTTGATGAAAATAACCGGTGTGATTAATTTTGTTGTTCAAAACAACAAGAGGGCAAATTCCACACATTCCTGTCAGAGCTACAACTGATTTGGTAATTATAACATTGTCTTCTCTAGTCTCATAATAAGCAGTAGGCTAACTGAAATCTTCAATGTTCCATGGTAAATCCCTGACATTCCTACAAATGAAACAATCCCCGAAACAATGCAGTTCTCTGGGATTAGGTTCTTTTGAAGTTATTGACTTCATACCAAACGGATACTTGAAACTAACACTAGTCACAAGATCCTTCATAGAAAGCTTGATCTACATTGCGGAGATGCGGGAACGGCAGACCCAGCACCTCAGTTTTTCCCCACACGGCCGAAACACAATTTACACCGGTGCAATTAATGGTCAGTTCTGGCAAGACATGAGAAGTGCGGTCAGACTTCTCCAAACTCCAATTCACATATACAGTGGGGCAAAAAAGTATTTAGTCAGCCACCAATTGTGCAAGTTCTGTCACTTAAAAAGATGAGAGAGGCCTGTAATTTTCATCATAGGTACACTTCAACTATGACAGACAAAATGAGGGAAAAAAATCCAGAAAATCACATTGTAGGATTTTTATGAATTTATTTGCAAATTATGGTGGAAAATAAGTATTTGGTCAATAACAAAGTTTATCTCAATACTTTGTTATATACCCTTTGTTGGCAATGACAGAGGTCAAACGTTTTCTGTAAGTCTTCACAAGGTTTTCACACACTGTTGCTGGTATTTTGGCCCATTCCTCCATGCAGATCTCCTCTAGAGCAGTGATGTTTTGGGGCTGTCGCTGGGCAACACGGACTTTCAACTCCCTCCAAAGATGTTCTATGGGGTTGAGATCTGGAGACTGGCTAGGCCACTCCAGGACCTTGAAATGCTTCTTCTGAAGCCACTCCTTCGTTGCCAGGCGGTGTGTTTGGGATCATTGTCATGCTGAATGACCCAGCCACATTTCATCTTCAATGCCCTTGCTGATGGAAGGAGGTTTTCACTCAAAATCTCACAATACATGGCCCCATTCATTCTTTCCTTTACACGGATCAGTCGTCCTGGTCCCTTTGCAGAAAAACAGCCCCAAAGCATGATGTTTCCACCCCCATGCTTCACAGTAGGTATGGTGTTCTTTGGATGCAACTCAGCATTCTTTGTCCTCCAAACACGACGAGTTGAGTTTTTACCAAAAAGTTCTATTTTGGTTTCATCTGACCATATGACATTCTCCCAATCCTCATCTGGATCATCCAAATGCTCTCTAGCAAACTTCAGACGGGCCTGAACATGTACTGGCTTAAGCAGGGGGACACGTCTGGCACTGCAGGATTTGAGTCCCTGGTGGCGTAGTGTGTTACTGATGGTAGGCTTTGTTACTTTGGTCCCAGCTCTCTGCAGGTCATTCACTAGGTCCCCGTGTGGTTCTGGGATTTTTGCTCACCGTTCTTGTGATCATTTTGACCCCACGGGTGAGATTTTGCGTGGAGCCCCAGATCGAGGAAGATTATCAGTGGTCTTGTATGTCTTCCATTTCCTAATAATTGCTCCCACAGTTGATTTCTTCAAACCAAGCTGCTTACCTATTGCAGATTCAGTCTTCCCAACCTGGTGCAGGTCTACAATTTTGTTTCTGGTGTCCTTTGACAGCTCTTTGGTCTTGGCCATAGTGGAGTTTGGAGTGTGACTGTTTGAGGTTGTGGACAGGTGTGTTTTATACTGATAACAAGTTCAAACAGGTGCCATTAATACAGGTAACGAGTGGAGGACAGAGGAGCCTCTTAAAGAAGAAGTTACAGGTCTGTGAGAGCCAGAAATCTTGCTTGTTTGTATGTGACCAAATACTTATTTTCCACCATAATTTGCAAATAAATTCATTAAAAATCCTACAATGTGATTGTCTGGATTTTCTTCCCTCATTTTGTCTGTCATAGTTGAAGTGTACCTATGATGAAAATTACAGGCCTCTCTCATCTTTTTAAGTGAGAGAACTTGCACAATTGGTGGCTGACTAAATACTTTTTTGCCCCACTGTAAATGATGGTCCTTAATCTTCAGATATACCGCTGAAAAACAGAATTTTGTTTGTAGAAATTTTCACCAATAATTTTCCCTTTCAACAACTGTAAATTATATTTCCTTACATGTTAAGTACTGTATAACTGTTATAGATTTTATGTTTTGATGACTACATGTTTGTACTTAATACTAAGAACATTCTATTCTGAAAGTGTATGCAATGGAGATGGGGTTGCAAGACAAATGGCAGTCCAATTAATA
The DNA here is from genome assembly GCA_030435695.1 of Brachymystax lenok tsinlingensis. Taxonomy (NCBI): domain Eukaryota; kingdom Metazoa; phylum Chordata; class Actinopteri; order Salmoniformes; family Salmonidae; genus Brachymystax; species Brachymystax lenok. The sequence goes on along the minus strand of CM059807.1, from coordinate 45,798,717 downwards.
TGTGTGTGTGTGTGTGTGTCTAGATATTAACTTGGTGTGCAGAAGTATGACTTCATTTGTGTGAACAAAGAATCTTTTGATTCTACCAGACACATGCGAGAGGCCCGTCCTTGAGAAGAACCTCCCAACACCTCCCAAGTTTGACTTATTTGCAAAGATTGTGATAAGGCTGTGGGAAGAGACTATGTTCTTGGAGAGGGTGGGGGGAGAGGTGGGAATTTTGCATCTTTGTGTTTCAACATTGTACCATATAAAAGACTATGTACACCTTTTAGAGCTCAGAGCTCTCCCGTGAATAAATAATCTACATTTGACCATTATAGATTGGGCCTCTGTTTGTCTCATTTCAACCAGTATCTTACAAATACTGGGTAACAGACAGAGTTTGTTTAATTGGAGTTCAGTTTATAAACATTGAGAACGAAATTTCTATAACAGTTTGGTCCTTCGAGCCGGATCACAATACCTGTTTCTGTCTAGTTCCAGTGGACACCGAAAACCGTGCACGGGCGGATCAGAGATCCGTGAGATAAAGACCTGACCTCTGAATTGAGGTTTTATTCAGGCCGGTGGGAGACTGGAACACGACAGAGACAGTGACGAGATCCAACCTACATTGCTTTTCCCAGTCTGCAAGACAGGTCAGTGGAGTTTTTATTCACGGATTTTGAAGGGAATGGTTTGTGATATTTTGGTTCTAAAATGTTTAGAATTTTTGCAAAAATAGGAGCTTAATCATTCTTAACAAATGTACTAGTCCTGCGACAGTTAACTATAAACGAGCGATGCGCAGGTCCGAAACGACCTGAGGTAAGGCGCTGCCATAAATAAATCTAGTTTAATAGATCCGGACTTTGCACACACGGATTATTAAAACCCGGGATATTAAATAGGTGCTCTGGGCAAAGATGGGGGTTTTGTGAATAGGATCCTCGGTCGATAATTCAATAAACATACCTAAATAAAGTCCTTATGTGAGGATATAAACTAGGTTTGGTGAGATAGACGGTAATTCTATGAACGATAACCCCATCAACCACTGAAATAATATCCAAAACAGGAGGAGAGGGAAACCTAATATAGCGGAGTGAGATATGAGATATTAACTTCAACAGTCCCAAAAAACACAACAAAAAAATAAGCGATTAACTAGGGCTTTACGACCCCTGGAAAATAGTTTATAGTTGTATACGGGTGAGATCTAATGTCCAATCGACAGTCACCTCTATAGATAAAGTTTCCAGACCGGAGAATCCCACAAAGTAGATTACATATCACATAGGCTGTGGGAATATTACATAGAACCATAATTAGAGTAATTTGATAACGTTAGGAACCACACACATACAGTGGGGCAAAAAAGTATTTAGTCAGCCACCAATTGTGCAAGTTCTCTCACTTAAAAAGATGAGAGAGGCCTGTAATTTTCATCATAGGTACACTTCAACTATGACAGACAAAATGAGGAAAAGAAATCCAGAAAATCACATTGTAGGATTTTTTATGAATTTATTTCCAAATTATGGTGGAAAATATGTATTTGGTCACATACAAACAAGCAAGATTTCTGGCTCTCACAGACCTGTAACTTCTTCTTTAAGAGGCTCCTCTGTCCTCCACTCATTACCTGTATTAATGGCACTTGTTTGAACTTGTTATCAGTATAAAACACACCTGTCCACAACCTCAAACAGTCACACTCCAAACTCCACTATGGCCAAGACCAAAGAGCTGTCAAAGGACACCAGAAACAAAATTGTAGACCTGCACCAGGTTGGGAAGACTGAATCTGCAATAGGTAAGCAGCTTGGTTTGAAGAAATCAACTGTGGGAGCAATTATTAGGAAATGGAAGACATACAAGACCACTGATAATCTTCCTCGATCTGGGGCTCCACGCAAGATCTCACTCCGTGGGGTCAAAATGATCACAAGAACAGTGAGCAAAAATCCCAGAACCACACGGGGGGACCTAGTGAATGACCTGCAGAGAGCTGGGACCAAAGTAACAAAACCTACCATCGGTAACACACTACGCCGCCAGGGACTCAAATCCTGCAGTGCCAGACGTGTCCCCCTGCTTAAGCCAGTACATGTTCAGGCAAATCTAAAGTTTGCTAGAGAGCATTTGGATGATCCAGATGAGGATTGGGAGAATGTCAGATGAAACCAAAATAGAACATTTTGGTAAAAACTCAACTCGTCGTGTTTGGAGGACAAAGAATGCTGAGTTGCATCCAAAGAACACCATACCTACTGTGAAGCATGGGGGTGGAAACATCATGCTTTGGGGCTGTTTTTCTGCAAAGGGACCAGGGCGACTGATCCGTGTAAAGGAAAGAATGAATGGGGCCATGTATCGTGAGATTTTGAGTGAAAACCTCCTTCCATCAGCAAGGGCATTGAAGATGAAACGTGGCTGGGTCTTTCAGCATGACAATGATCCCAAACACACCGCCGGGCAATGAAGGAGTGGCTTCGTAGAAGCATTTCAAGGTCCTGGAGTGGCCTAGCCAGTCTCCAGATCTCAACCCCATAGAAAATCTTTGGAGGGAGTTGAAAGTCCGTGTTGCCCAGCGACAGCCCCAAAACATCACTGCTCTAGAGGAGATCTGCATGGAGGAATGGGCCAAAATACCAGCAACAGTGTGTGAAAACCTTGTGAAGACTTACAGAAAATGTTTGACCTCTGTCATTGCCAACAAAGGGTATATAACAAAGTATTGAGATAAACCTTTGTTATTGACCAAATACTTATTTTCCACCATCATTTGCAAATAAATAAATAAAAAATCCTACAATGTGATTTTCTGGATTTCTTTTTCTCATTTCGTCTGTCATAGTTGATGTGTACCTATGATGAAAATTACAGGCCTCTCTCATCTTTTTAAGTTGGAGAACTTGAACAATTGGTGGCTGACTAAATACTTTTTTGCCCCACTGTAGATCATGGAGACCTAATATAGATACACATATTGGGAACATAGAGGGTCAGCCTAGCACACACACATAGGGGGTAGTGACATACACATTACGCGTGAAACACATAGGGATAAGGTTGACCATTAAGAGGGGAGATAAAATAAGTAGATGGGGAAACAATATGAAGCTCAAGAAGCACATCTAACAATATCCACATAGGATGGGGGTTATAGAATAATCAAGCGAGTATTTAAAAGTGTATAAACCCAACCTAGGCGTCTGTAAGGAGACTATCAAAATATATTTGTAATATCAACAATAGGCAGTAAATCCTCAAAAGAGGTTCCCGAATTTACGGGAGATTAGCGCTATATGGAGTTAAAAGATAAAAGAAACATTTATTTTGGTCCAAAATGGAGAAAGAAATATGGATTTGATAGACATCTAGATGTAGGAAAGATGCTAGAATTAAGTTTAAAAGAAAAGGTAGAACCAAGTCAGATATGGATAGTACAAATCAGATTGCCAGTTCTCTCGTCGCTCCGGAGGCAGGCAAGAAAGGGAGAGAATTCCGGGAACAAAGGTTCCACCGGTGTAGGTGAGAAAGGAAGAAATGGAGAATTTAAATGTCACAATTGCAAAAAGAAAGAATACAGGAAAGATGAATTTCTAATGGCAGTCCTAGAAGACAGAGCCGAGGGAGGAAAATACAGAGGACAGGACTAGGTCAGTAAGAAAGGTGACGTCAGAGGAAGAGAGGAAAAATAACATAACATTTTATAATTGTCAGAAAAGTGGACATTTCGCTAGGGAGTGCGCGGCCCCATGTAATCATTGTGGTATAAAGGGACAATCACCGCGATTGCAAGAACAAACCAAAGGAGAGGGGGAATATTGTTGTGGAAAGTAAATGGATAGTGTAAAACGGGAAGGCTATTTAAGCACTAGATTGGATACACCAGAGTGCAGAATAATTGTAGAGTTCGAATGCTATTTGGTTTGGATATTGTTGGGGTAAGTAAATTCATGGGAAATAACATAATTTGATGTGTTTAAATGATAAGTTAGGAACTTAACTAGCCTTGTGAGGTGAGTAAATTGAAGAAGTATTTTCTTGTATCTAGAAATAACGTTAGCTACATGAGTTAGCCACGATTAGCTTAGGCGTTTAACCGCCGTGTGGGAAAAATAGTAGGAATTATGATTTAGAAAGTTTGAATCAACTAGTTCATTAGTGGATATTAAGTTTAAAATGGATATTGACGTTGTATTTCGTCACATTCGAACCATCGCTAAAAGTTTAGATTTGACGTTCAATGTTGATAAAATATTATGCTATGTGGTAAAGCAGAAAAACGAGGAGTTATGGCTTTGGTAAAGCACTAAGAACCATGCGACTTTTCTAATTCGAAAAAAAAAATGCATAAGTATTGAGACATGGGGAGCAGGATATAACTAATTAAAGTGCCTCCCTGTAAAAAGCAGGAATAGCTTTGTTTTAACTATATTTAACAAATTAAAAGAATTAAACTGGTAACAAACGTTAGCAAACATATAAGTGGTTGGAAGCAAGTTATTAGTGGGATGTTTAAAAGTAAAAGTATGAATAAAACATTACTATTGTTAGACAATCAAGCTGATAAGGCAGCACCAACTTTTTGAAGGTCCAACATATGTTAACTAATAGTTTTGCATTTGACTAAACTAATGCAAAGGTTAAACTGCTAGGATTACTGGAAAGGACCTCTGGGATTGGTTAGTTTACAGTAAGGTAAATTCCACTTAATGGAAAACTATTATATGAGGTTTGAATATAGTGCTTGCTTTTAGGAAAAATGGAAGTCAAATACGTGTGTATGTGTGTTAATTAAGGGAGACAATAGATAATGGTTAACAGAAATAATCTACTGTATAATAGCTATCAAATTGATCTATTGGAAATTGGGATAACAGTGTTTGTACATGATTATGGCAGTGAGAGACCAACCATATAATATTGTGTGTGTGTGTGTGTGTGTGTGTGTGTGTGTGTGTGTGTGTGTGTGTGTGTGAGGTGAATGAGTAGGAACGTCTAAGTGGAGCATGGAAGTGTTTGGACATTTCTGTTTGATTTCAACATATGGGTTAAGACGCGCCCCCAGGTACACACAGACAGTCAATTTGGTTGTGGAGGTCTCACGGAAGTGGGGTTTAATTTGTACAGAACTGTTTTGGAAATCCCTGAATAGTAACGATTCCTGGTGAAAACTGATCACTTTCACTAGAAATTGGGGGAAAAACAAAACCCAGGAGAATTTCATGTAGAGTTTTTTTTTAAACTTTTTTGTGAGAAACACTATTTTCTATCGAAATTGTACTAATACTTTGGGAGATTATTATTATCTCATTGGGAAATTATATGGATATTGTTTGGGAAATATAGAGAGAGTTTTGGGACAGAGACAGGCTCCCCCGCCTTATGAGTAGAAAGAGGAGGGGGGAGGCCATGAGGAGTATATGGGGAGTTTTGGGCTGAACACACGGGTAGGCGCCCATCACCGGACAGTGCAGATGAGGAGGATAAGATAGATACTGAATTACTAGGTATTTGAGTTAGCTACAGTAGATTTGGCTCTAGCATGGGAACAGAAACCCATTTTTAACATTGTTCTGACTCATGAGGCTACAGGGGGGGGAAGCAATGGTACTGGTGCTAATTTCTAAGTTGTGTCCCGTTAACCTATTGGGAAGGGATGTGATGTCACTTTTGAATATTGCTGTACCACCCACTGAAAGGGGCATGAAGGCCCACATAGTTAAGAACAACATGGTCAACAGCGAACCTTGTTGCTAGTATAGTCAGGACTTAGTTAGAACGGTGGGAGAGTATGAGTTATTGGGTATCAAAGGGAAAAAAGATTAATGACTGGGTATCCGTGGAGGGAGGGGTTGCGCACAGCCCATCCGCAGAAAGAAGATTAGGAAGTTTTGTTTGGCATTTTCTAGATATGACTGTTCGTTTACTCAGACTGTGGACTGTAGGGAGGGGGTCATGACGTCAGCTTTGACCTAGAAGAAGGATAAGACAGTGGCCTGTTGCTCCTCTCTTTGAATACAGTGGAGTCTTTTGTGTCTTAAATGACTAATTACTACTGATGGGAGCCCACGTTTATTGTAGTTTGATTTGACCGATTTGCCATTAACAGATGGAGAAATTACTATGTTTATAGATGAGTCTTTAAGGTAGAACTTGGATGTTTCAAATACAACTGGGTATGATGTTGTTACTCTTACTAAAACTTAGAGGCTGAATCACAACCTAGTCACTATTCTGTGCAGCAGGCAGAAATTGATTGTTAGATATTTGTTATGATAGAGCCATTTTTAGATATGGTAGTGTTTTGATACAGGGACAGAGCCCTGTATCAACAGGAGGGATATGGTAGAGATGATTGTTAGATATGGTAGAGATTGTTGGACAACACAAATTACTTAATACATTTTTTTTGTTAATACAATATTATAGAATGCATGAATTCTATGATTAAAAGTAGGTTAAGATAGACACACCTGAGTACAGAATGAAATTGGGTAAAATGTCTGCTAATAGTATTAATGAGATATTAGGATAACCCCAGAAGAGGAATTATCTCCATTTGAGAAAGTATTTGGTAGACCTTTTAGAATGAGAGTTAGGAAGATAGTAGCAGATCACATGAGAAGTTGTTTGCTAACCACATCTGTATGTCAGAGATTTTATGCCCAACAGGAGAACTATAGAAGGAGGTGATGATCCAGCCTGGTGACTGGGTGTGGGTCCAGTCTCTGGAGGAAAAGGACTGGAAGCAGCCCCGTTGGGAAGGTCCCTACCAGGTTATGTTGGTCACAGCCTTTGCCATTAGAATATCAGAAAGAGCAACCTGGGTCAACGTTACCCACTGCAGAAAGGTAGGAACACATACCAACACCGTGGAGCACACAGAGTTAAAGAGCAGAACTGGACCAATAGGGTCTGGGGGTCACCTCTGTTAACGAAGATTTCCTATCCCGACCTATCATCACTGTAGTGTGTTCACTAGAGGTGTAAGTATGGGGTGGTACCTAGCAGACTGGCTAAGGGCAGGAGAGGGTTGGCGGTTTTTGGGATATGGGGTACCTTGAGCTGCATCATAGTTTTGAGGATCTTTTTTATAAATCCTGATTCAACACCTCTAGTATAAATTATATGTTGCTGACAAGTTTAAGAAGTAAAAGACAAGTTATATAATACCCGACCCCTCATGAATAGGAAGGATATAAAGAAGGAGTCCAAATAGGTGATGTCAGATTTAAGGTTAATATTAAACATTTCCCTAATAGAGTAGGGATATAGGTGCATAATAAATTGTATAAGATAATTCAGGACTTTATATTTCTGTTTGGGACCCACTTCATCTTATTCCTGGCCTAGGTAATGAAACATACTTGGGGACCGGGGTATGTGGATGGAAAATGATCTCGATGGAGTTTTAAACAAAGTTTGGATATTAATGACTATAGAGTAGATGTAGCAGTAACCCTCTGAGGACTCACAGGAACAGACACGGAATTAAGGTATTGGGCTTATACTGATGATTGTGGACTCGATTTTTCCTGTTCATTAATCCAGTCGGTAGAGACCAACTTCACGAAAGACCCAGGTCCTGTAGTGGATCTCAATGGATGTCTGTCAATGTGACTGATTTGGGTTCAGGAGTATAGGAGAAGATTTTTAACCTTACAGATTCTATAACTGATGTGTGGTGGGCTTGTACCAATACAGGAGGCCTGACAGACATTACCTAAAGGGTGGAGGGGCATTTGTGTTTTGGTATTATTGGTCCAACCAGTTAGGATTAGACATCAGAGACCAGTTCTGGACGGGATAACTAGAAATAGGAGAAATATAGGTTCTAATGTAGGCAGTTCTATTTGGATGGATGTCATAGGTATCGCCAGAGAAGTTCCAGACGAGTATAAAGCTATGACTCAGATTGGGGAGGGTTTTATCACTACGCTCTTCTGGTGGGTAATGATAACTAAAAATGTTGATTGGATCAATTATATGTATTATAATCAACAGGGATTTGTGAATAAGACTAGAGATGCAGTTATGGGAATCTCTGAACAATTATCCGCCACCTCCCTCATGACCTGGCAAAATAGGTTGGCTCTAGATGTGTTATTGGCTGAAAGGGTGGCGTCTGCAGAAGGGTGGGGGAATAATGTGCTGTACCTTCTTCCCCAATAACATAGCTCCAGCTCTGATGAGTTGGTTTGACAATATGTTTGGGCAATGGGAAAATGTAATGATTACTGTGTTTCACCTGTATGACTGTGTGTGGTGTGGTTTGATTCCATGTGTGTGAGATTTTGTGTCTAGGTCTCTGGAAAAGGCGGTGATGATTCTCCAGGGCCCTGCCAGACTCAGACCATGTGATGACAGATACATGCCTTCTAGATGGACAGAGAATGCTGTTGGTTTTAATCCAGAGAAACCTGAATCAGATTAAACCATTTTTTCTGTTTAGTAATGTTGTCTATTTGATCAAGTTTATACTGAAAATCCTAACTTGAAATGTTATGATTCGATATAGGCCTAGAACAGTAATTGTTGTGGTTCAGATGTAAATACATGTATTGGTTTTGTATAATCCTTTTATGTGGTAATGATAATTCTAATCAAAATAGATGTGGTGTTATTTCTTTCTAGTTTGTTTCTATTTGGTGTGGTGTAATTGTTAATTCTAATCAATATAGATGGGTGATTGTGTGTAAAAATTTAGTCAATAGGGTGGATTGTTATAGATTTTATGTTTTGATGACTAAATGTTTGTACTTAATACTAAGAACATTCTATTCTGAAAGTGTATGCAATGGAGATGGGGTTGCAAGACAAATGGCAGTCCAATTAATGTGTGTGTGTGTGTGTGTGTGTGTGTGTCTAGATATTAACTTGGTGTGCAGAAGTATGACTTCATTTGTGTGAACAAAGAATCTTTTGATTCTACCAGACACATGCGAGAGGCCCGTCCTTGAGAAGAACCTCCCAACACCTCCCAAGTTTGACTTATTTGCAAAGATTGTGATAAGGCTGTGGGAAGAGACTATGTTCTTGGAGAGGGTGGGGGGGGAGAGGTGGGAATTTTGCATCTTTGTGTTTCAACATTGTACCATATAAAAGACTATGTACACCTTTTAGAGCTCAGAGCTCTCCCGTGAATAAATAATCTACATTTGACCATTATAGATTGGGCCTCCGTTTGTCTCATTTCAACCAGTATCTTACAAATACTGGGTAACAGACAGAGTTTGTTTAATTGGAGTTCAGTTTATGAACATTGAGAACGAAATTTCTATAACAATAACTGTAACCATGTTTCGGGGGGGACTAGCATGCCTGAAGCAGTGACTGAAATGCAACACCCTGTTGACCTGGAACACTCAAACCTGGCTGCACAACAGGGTCACAGCCTCGGTTTCATTCAGAATTCTACAGAAATATCCACTAAAGTGGCTTGAGCTTAAGAACACATGAGCTGGAATCATGTAAGGGCTATAGAAGCTGTGCATGAATCAAACTGAATTTGAGGAGTTTTGAAGTCTGAGTCAAGAAACAGTGGGTGTTGGTGACATCACACACAGCCTTTGTGTTGCTACATTTAGGTTACCTAAAGGCCGCTACAAGCTCCAATCCATTTATCTACTTTCGTGCACATGGGAGGAGTTGTTTTTTAAGGGGCAGTGGACTATGCGTTCCACCCAGAGAGGAGGTCCGCCTTGTGTAGTGTATATCCACTAGGACACTTCTGGAGCCGCAGTAGCTTACCAAGCAACAGGGGCCGAGGCACTCTTTGGCTCTAGCTCGTGACTATATTTGAATTTCCGATTCGGTGTTATGCTTGTTTACAAATACTAACTAGCTATCTAGCTAGATGTCAGTCTGGTGTTATATGCTTTACAACAACTTTTTAGCCAAAGAAACAGAAACAAACCGGTCTCTTTTGGAATTGCAATTGGTGAAAAACGAGCTGTCAATGGAAAACATTTGAATACGAGCTCCAGCAAACTTGGGCAGCGAGTACTACAACTACAATGGCTTTTCACAATGGTCCTGATGACAGGCTGTGATGCAAGGTACAGTTTCACCTTGATCGACGTGGGCGCATATGGGCCGGGAGGGTGATGCAGGAATCTTCTCACAAAGCAAGTTAAGCTCCCCACTCATTGCAGGCTGGCTGCCCTACAAAAGGCCAAAGTGCTTGCTGGGGACAAACAATGAGCCAATAGGTCTTTGTGGGATACAAGGCATTCCTTCTGAGGGTAAACCTGATGCAACCATATACAGGTAAGATACGTATGTGTGACTCGTTTCAGGAAATTAGGCGTATGTTGCACTTCACTACTTAACAGGAGCGGGATTTGAACATAAACAAATGTTTTATCTAAATTAGTTTTTGGGTAGGAATGCCTTCTGGAACATGTGAACCTTCATGTGCATTAATAACAAACTTGTTTCCATCCATAAATAATAATACAATTGTTAAATTACGGGCTTGGTTGGTTTAGCCATGGAAAAAGTCAGGAACCTTTCCAGTAACCATGAGATAGACGGGCTGGACAATGCCCGGGAAATGAGTTTGGATTGGTCTGCCATGTAGCATGCTTGTTTTTATAACGTGAGCTGCTCAGAATGTGTTGACAGTCCTTTCTACCCCTACTTTTCTCAACATTGATGCCCTGAATTTAGCAGGCGCTATCGACAGATCAGTTGGACAAAGTGATGAGCTACTTTCTGCCCTTGTTATTTTCTGCACAGTGTGAACCAGAATGACTTGACAACGCTGGCCAAACAAGATGGAACTACAAACAAAACGGAGTTAAATGGTTTGTCTGCCGTGACGCATTCATCCATGTTTTTCATGTAAGAGTCTAGCTACATTTTCAGATAAAAGGTTCTAATTTAGTCAGAAAGTCATTTTTATTGCAGGTTAAAGCGTACTGTTAGTTAGCTAGCAAACATTAGCATGCTGGCTAGCTAGCGTTACGTGTATGATCTGTAGTAATATTATTTTAATCATAAATCCATTTGCATTGCTAGTTATAGCCTAAATGTTAGCTAGCTAACACTGAACCTAGTTTCTTAGCTTTAGCTACCTGCAGAGTCATACTACAGCTATGACAATGTTTGTATTGGTAGTAGTATGAATTGTGATTATGCCGGTTCATTGTTTAGCTAGCTACATATCTAAACAAAATATTACACTGTGGGTGGACCATTTCAGTTTGTCCGTGATGTGTACACTGAGGAACTTAAAACGTTCCACTTTCTCCACTGCTGCCCCGTCGATGTAGATAGGGGAGTGCGTCCTCTGCTGTTTCCTGAAGTCACATGATCATCTCCTTTGTTTTGTTGAGTGAGAGGTTGTTTTCCTAACACCACACTCCGAGTGCCCTCACCTCCTCCCTATAGGCTGTCTCGTCGTTGTTGGTAATCAAGCCCACTACTGTTGTGTCGTCTGCAAACTTGATGATTGAGTTGGAGGCGTGCATGGCCACGCAGTCGTGGGTGAACAGGGAGTACAGGAGGGGGCTGAGCACGCACCCTGATCGCTTCTTCTGGTTGATGTCTGTTTATGTCATGTAGTGAGCTACACACTTGGTTTTGCTGTTTCTCTTATTCACAATAAAGACTACCATAATCACTTCATTGTTTTAGTTTTTCATCTTTTTTTGGAGGATAGACCTTCAAGACATTTACCTAACCTTGTTGTGTAGAGGACTTCCCTGCTGTCCAGCTGTACACAAGGCTATACCCTCAAGACATTAACCTCATCTACATAACACAAGGTTGTACATGGTCATGTGTAGTGGCCTTTCAATGGATACCTTCCTGCTATGGTACATGGCTGACAATAAGTGTCCATCTGTAGACAATAAAGACAGACCCAAGACATTAACTTTATCAACATAACTAATGTAAAAAGCAATACCACTAGAGACTAAATCAAAACACTAATACACTGCATTCGTAAAGTATTCAGACCCCTTGAATATTTCCACATTGTTACTTTACAGCTGTATTCTAAAATGGATTACATTGTAGATTGAGGGGGAAATAAACACACAATACCCCTTAATGACAAAGCAAAAACAGGTTGAGACATTTTTGCAAATGTATTAAATAAACTGAAATATGACATTTACATAAGTATTCAGGCCCTTTACTCAGTACTTTTTTCAAGCACCTTTAGCAGCCATTACAGCCTTGAGTCTTCTTGGGTCAACACTACAAGCTTGGCACACCTGTATTTCTCCCATTTTTCTCTGCAGATCCTCTCAAGCTCGGTCAGTTTCTGGGGAGCATCGCTGCACAACTATTTTCTGGTCTCTCCAGAGATGTTAGATCGGGTTCAAGTCCGGGCTCAGTTTGGCTGGGCGGCCAGCTCAAGGATGAGACCTAATAAATTTGCAAAAATGTCGAAAAAACGGTTTTCGCTTTTCTTTGTCATTGAGGTATTGTGTGTACAGTCGTGGCCAAAAGTTGAGAATGACACAAATATTAATTTCCACAGTCTTTAGATATTTTTGTCAGATGTTACTATGGAATACTGAAGTATAATTACAAGCATTTCATAAGTGTCAGGCTTTTATTGACAATTACATGAAGTTGATGCAAAGAGTCAATATTTGCAGTGTTGACCCTTCTTTTTCAAGACCTCTGCAATTCACCCTGGCATGCTGTCAATTAACTTCTGGGCCACATCCTGACTGATGGCAGCCCATTCTTGCATAATGTCCACCCACCTCTTGAGGATTGACCACAAGTTCTCAATGGGATTAAGGTCTGGGGAGTATCCTGGCCATGGACCCAACATATCGATGTTTTGTTCCCAGAGCCACTTAGTTATCACTTTTGCCTTATGGCAAAGTGCTCCACCATGCTGGAAAAGGCATTGTTCATCACCAAACTGTTCCTGGAAGGTTGGGAAAAGTTGCTCTCTGAGGATGTGTTGGTACCATTCTTTATTCATTGCTGTGTTCTTAGGCAAAATTGTCAGTGAGCCCACTCCCTTGGCTGAGAAGCAATCCCACACATGAACGGTCTCAGGATGCTTTACTGTTGGCATGACACAGGACTGATGGTGCCGCTCACCTTGTCTTCTCCGGACAAGCTTTTTTCCGGATGCCCCAAACAAATCGGAAAGGGGATTCATCAGAGAAAATGTCTTTACCCCAGTCCTCAGCAGTCCAATCCCTGTACCTTTTGCAGAATATCAGTCTGCCCCTTTTGTTTTATCTGCTGCCCTTCTTGACACCAGGCCATCCTCCAAAAAGTCTTCACCTCACTGTGCGTGCAGATGCACTCACACCTGCTTTGCACTCACACCTGCTTGCTGCCATTCCTGAGCAAGCTCTGTACTGGTGGTGCCCCGATCCCGCAGCTGAATCAAGTTTAGGAGACAGTCCTGGCGTTTGCTGGACTTTCTTGGGCGCCCTGAAGCCTTCTTCACAACCAATCAATCTGGTTTTAGATCTAAACACAGTACCACATCGGCCACTATGCTTGTTGTAAATGATATTGCAAATGCCTTAGATGATAGAAAGCATTGTGCTGCGTTGTTTATAGATTTGTCTAAAGCTTTCGACACTGTAGACCATGCCATCCTTTTGAGTAAGCTGTCATCTATAGGACTGGGCACTGATGCCTGCCGATGGTTTTATGACTATCTTAAAGATAGAACTCAGGCCGTCATGGTCGACGGGGTCAAGTCTGACCCCTTACAGTTACTTAAAGGGGTCCCTCAGGGTTCAATAATTGGCCCACTATTGTTCTCAATATATATAAACAACATTGGTGATGATGTCAGATATTGTAATTTCCATTTATATGCAGATGACACAGTGATGTACTCTATTGCTCCAACAGCGGACCAAGCTTTAATGCAGTTGGAGTCTGATTTTAGGATATTACAGGAGTCTCTTTTACAGCTTAAACTTGTTTTAAACGCTAAGAAAACAAATGTCATTTTTTCTAGGTCTAACCTCTCAGTTAGAAACACTTTTGTAATCACTAGCTTGGATGGTACTCAAATCAAACAGGTCTCTGCATATAAATATTTAGGGGTATGGTTAGATGATAGGCTCTCTTTTAAAAACATGTTACTGAATTGGGAAAAAGCTCAAATTCAAGATAGGGTTCCTTTACAGAAACAGGGCTTGTCTGTCCTCCGTAAATAGGAAACAAATTGTGCAGGCTACTTTTATGTCCGTTTTAGATTATGGTGATATTATTTATATGCATGCATCGGCAAATATATTAAAACCACTGGATGCTATTTACCATTGTGCACTCAGGTTTATCGCCGGTGATAGTTACAAAACTCATCACTGTATCCTATATCAACATGTGGGTTGGGCCTCTCTATCTGTGAGGCGAGAGCAACATGCTCTTTTGTTTATTTATTCACTCCATATATATCATCATTAATTTTAATTAGATATACAAATTTTATGACCAGATCACAGATGTGGATTACATTACAAACTCCTGCGGTCTCCACAGAGTTGGGAAGGACTGCCTTCAGTTCCTTTGCACCTTATTTATGGAACAAACTGCAGATCAAACTTAAGCTAGCCACTCTGGTGTCCCTTGCCCAATTTAAAAATGTGATGGAGGATCAATATGATGTTGTCTGTGATTGTTTCTGATGAATGTGTCTTTGTTTTGTATGTTTTGAAATGTTCTTGTCTGTATGCCTAGAACTGTACATGTCAACATGTTTACACAGGGCACAGCCATAAAAGAGATCCAGGTCTCAGTCTGTTTTCCCTGTTAAAATAAAGATTTTAAAAAAATTGAACCGCTCTCCTTGAAGTTCTTGATGATCAGATAAATGGTTGATTTAGTTGCAATCTTACTGGCAGCAATATCCTTGCCTGTGAAGCACTTTTTGTGCAGAGCAATGATGACGGCACGTGTTTCCTTGCAGATAACCATGATTGACAGAGGAAGAACAATGATTCCAAGCACCACCCTCCTTTCGAAGCTTCCAGTCTGTTATTCAAATTCAATCAGCATGACAGAGTGATCTCCAGCTTTGTCCTCGTCAACACTCACACCTGTGTTAACGAGAGAATCACTGACATGATGTCAGCTGGTCCTTTTGTGGCAGGGCTGAAATGCAGTGGAAATGTTTTTGGGGATTCAGTTCATTTGCATGGCAAAGAGGGACTTTGCAATTAATTGCAATTCATCTGATCACTTTTCATGACATTCTGGAGTATGTGCAAATTGCCATTATACAAACTGAGGCAGCAGACTTTGTGAAAATTAATATTTGTGTCACTCAAAACTTTTGGCCACGACTGTAGATTAATTTAATCAATGTTTAACCGCATCAATTTTAGAATAAGGCCGTACTTAACAAAATGTGGGAAAAGGGGTCTGAATACTTTACAAATGCACACAAATAATGGACACCGCTTCAAAATGAGTGGATTCGGCTAGTTCAGCCACACCCGTTGCTGACAGGTGTATACAATCGAGCACACGGCCATGTAATCTCCATAGACAAACATTGGCAGGAGAATGGCCTTGCTGAAGAGCTCAGTGATCTTCAACGTGGCACCGTCATAGGATGCCACTTTTCCAACAAGTCAGTTGGTAAAATTTCTGCCGTGCTAGAGCTGCCTTGGTCAACTGTAAGTGCTGTTATTGTGAATTATACAACGGGTGGGTCTAATCCTGATGGGTTGGTATGCTTTTTTCTTTTAAACCAGTGTATTCTACACATTAAAACCGGCTAAATCTATGACGTTAAAATGCCTATTTAGTCTGTTCCATCTGACAGCGCAATCCACTGTCTCATCAGCCCAGCCAGGCAATTTATAAAACTATAAAAAGCATCTAGACATTCTCACATTTCTTTTAGACTAACATGTAGTTCTCAACAGCGGAGATTTGTATAAACCTTGCCGTCGGCCTCTCCGACATTTGCAAAATTGTTTCAATATTAAAAATTAGCTCTCCAGCTGTCCCATAGTAATGACCGTGTCGGGACAAGGCAGACAGCGTTTCTCCTCCAGCCGAAATCATGAATCAGTGGTCATAATTTTTACACGTAAATTGAAAAACTAAGGTCAAACGTAACAAAGGGCAGCTAGTTTGCAGTCTTTCCAGCTTCAGTTTGAAGTGATTGTGTTAGCTTGTGTTGTTGACAAGTTTCCTGACAAGAGAGCCATTTTCTATGCCAGGTGAAATCGCACATCAATGTTATGAATGTATGCAAATAAAATGTCACTAGAAAACAGCTTAAACAAATGCAAATTATGCTACTGTGTTTATTCTGGCTGTACTGTTTGACGTGACTGACTAAGTTAGCAGTAGTTGGCTAGCTACAAAGCAAGGTATAAGAACCTTGCCAGCCAATATGGCAATGGAACTTTTAGAGAAGAACGACTGGGTTGCATCCATAGATACAGAACAAAAAGACTGAAAGACTGGCTCGCGTCTCTGGTCTGGCAACCGAACCGATAGAATGAACTACCAGCCGGCTTGGGTAGCAACCCTATATTTGCCGGGACTATATCTTGTGGAAGGATGAAATAGTATGAATAAATAAATCAATATAACGTTAATGAAAATATGTCCATCATTATTTGAATATGTTGGTAAAGCTTTGTATAAAAGTGACAATGCCCTAAAAGTCGGTGTTTGGAGGATATGAGACTCACCACCTGGATTCGGTCTAACGTAGCAAAATTTGAAATTGTGTTTTTTACATTGGATAAAAGTAGAGACTAGGAACTACAAAATGGTATAATCACACACTGCATTTGAGGAGCAATGGGAAAGTAATTCTGCTTTGAAAGTTGATAAACATGTAAACTCACTTTTGAGAAAATGGCCTTTGAATGTTTTGGTATCTCGTGAAGCGCTTTTCTTTCTCGTCAACACCCATTCAGAATCGTTCACACCCCCTTAAGCCCCACCCATCTCGACATGTAGCTAGCTAGCTAACAACGTGTAAAATCACCCACGTCACATTAGCTAACGGGCCAGCCAGCTAACGTTTGCTAGTAAAACAACAATGAACAGTGCCAAATCATGTTGTTTACAACCCTACATGAATATGCTGGGAGCATATAGAAAAGCAAACAGCCCTGGGATACGAATAATAACGTCAGCTAGGGAGCCAGCCAGCTAACGTTAGCTAGCTAACAGTATAGTTTAGCTTGAAATGAAGCCCCTTTGTCAAAATTATAAACGTGCAAAATCTGAAAACGTAGCGGGCTAACACTAGACTATCTTACCTGAAAACAACATCATGAATGATGGACGCGTCTCCCTGTCACGAATGCCATGCCACGGTTGTCCTTAGTTTGAAGATGTAATCCGGAGACAGGTGTTTTCTCCATCTCTTTAGCTATCATACTCTAGTTCCACTGATATCAAAACTTGATCCTCCAGAAAGTGGAGCGCAACACTTGTGCAGCTCCACCACACAATACAAGCCGCGTTTGACAGGATTACCAACACAGACTGACCAGCTCAAATAGAAGCCTTCTATATGGCAGACCAATACGAACTTCTCTCTTGGCATGTCCAGCCCACACCTTATCACAGCCAATCATGGCTAGTGGGAAGGTTTCTAGCTTTGTGGCTTAACCAACAAGTCACGTAATTTAACAATTTGATTCGTATTAACAGATGGAATACAAGTTGAAAATGAAAATCATCTGTCCTCTGGAAGCAAAGTCAGCACAATAACTGTTCGTCAGGAGCTTCATGAAATGGGATTCCATGGCCGATCAGCCACAAGTTTAAAATCACTATGCGCAATGCCAAGCGTCGGCTGGAATGGTGTAAAGCTTGCCGCCATTGGCCTCTGGAGCAGTGGAAACGCATTCTCTGGAGTGATGAATCCGACGGACGAATCTGGTTTGGCAGATGCCAGGCGAATGCTACCTGTCCCAATGCATAGTGCCAACTGTAATGTTAGGTGAAGGAATAATGGTCTGGGGCTGTTATTCCATGGTTTGGTCTAGGCCAGTGAAGGGAAACCTTAACGCTACAGCATACAATGACATTCTAGATGATTCAGTGCTTCCAACTTTGTGGCAATAGTTTGGGGAAAGCCCTTTCCTGTTTCAGCATGCCAATGCCCTCATGCACAAAGCGAGGTCCATTAAGAAATGGGTTGTCGAGATCGGCGTGGAAGAACTTGACTGGCCTGCACAGAGCTCTGATCAACCCCATCAAACACCTTTGAGATTAATTCTTATGGAGACTGATTTCCCGCCCTCACTAATGTTTGTGGCTGAATGTAATCAAGTCCCAGCAGCAAATGTTCCAACATCTAGTTTGAAAGACTTCCCAGAAGTGTGGAGGCTGTTATAGCAGCAAAAATGAGATTTTCGACAAGCAGGTATCCACATTCTTTTGGTCATGTGTATTTTCTGCCACAAATACAAATAACCAGACAAATACACTTGCAGACCTTTTAGATGTTTATTTACTATCAAAAGAGAAACATTTTGATATGTAAAACAGGTGAAGTGTGATGAAAGGGGAAATAAGAGAAAAAAATAGGTAAAAACCTAAACGTGTTAATAAGAAAAAAAGCACAAAACCAGTTTTTGGGGTGAGGAGGAGGGCTCTATCTCAAGAGCGGACGGAGCGGACACAGTACTGATCGATGGTCCTGTGAAAGTACATCGTCATGTCCATGACAAACAGGAGACACTGATCAGCAAGAATAGACACCATCCATTACGTTGTAGACGGGCCATTGCTGGACACTGCTGCCGTTTCTTTGAGTCATCCATCTGCTGCAAAATGTCAGTTTCCAAAGGATCCTAGGCTGTCTTCCTCTTCCGGCATATTGGAGCTGGGTCAGGGAGATGGGGCAGAGGTTGATGGAGTTGCAGGGCAGAGCGCTCCTGGACAGTACGTTGGGTGTTGGTGAGAAGGGCCTGGGGGATTGGGAAAAGAGTCCAGAGAGGTCATGAACCACCTGTAGATGGGCCCTCAAGCTCTGCTCAAAACACCACGCCCCTCCAAAACCTACAAGCAGATGGCAAATACAGTGAAAGTCATCTTAAAACATCTCCATTGGCTCCTTTGAGTTAAAATGTACAGTTGAAGTCGGAAGTTTACATACACTTAGGTTGGAGTCATTAAAACTCATTTTCAACCACTCCACAAATTTCTTGTTAACTTCTTAACTTGTTAGGGAGCGGCAGCTGAGGGGGTCGGTTTTGGAGAGTTGTGCGTGACCAAAGTAAAATGCTTGCCACTCAGGCTCAGAAAACAGGATATGCACATAATTAGTACTATTGGATAGGAAACACTGAGGTTTCCAAAAGTGTTAACATTTTGTCTGTGAGTGTAACAGAACTCATTTGGCAGGCAAAAAACAGAGAAGCTTCCATCCGGAAATCTCATTCTGGTGGCTTATGGCTCACTTTGAGACAGTGCCTTTAGAAAAGTCTTTATACCAGGACACTGAATGTAGTACCTATTGCTTCCACTGGATGTCAGCAGTGTATAGGTAAAGTTTAATGGAAATCGGAACCATTGTGTTCAATCGGAAGAGGTTTTAGTCAGGGGAGCTATTTTTCAGTTGCACGTTTTTGGGCGCACGTTTGGCTGAGCGTTTGGCTAATTGGTTTTTGTTTTGTTGAGGGAAAGTTTATAGGTATAGTCGAACGCGTTCTCGTCACGTTGGATTTTCTGAACACAAGGTGCCAACCCAACGGAGATTTAAGGATATAATAAATTACTTTTTCTAACCAAATAACCATGGATTGTCTTCGTTGGACACTTAGGAAGCCCTCTGCAGAAGTTCTACAAAAAGGTAAGGCACGGGTGTTCCCTGTTCTATCGACCGCGCTGGCTAAAGATTTCAATATTGAAGGTGCTACCCTCAAACAATCAAATGTAGTGCTTTCGCCGTAAAGCCTTTTTGAAATCCGACAACGCTGTGATATTGCCAAGAAGCAGAGCTTTTGATCAGTATGAAACACTTGTATATTGGTGCATGTTGAGTAATTCAACTTTTGGATTTTGCCTTGCATTTCACCTGGTAGTGTCAAGTGGGGCGCTAGCGCTTAAATCACCTTGCTGCTCCCTAAGAAGTTAAGGAGCAGCAGGTGCGCTAGGCGCTAGCGCCCCACTCCCGACACTACTAGGTGAAATGCAAGGCGCCAAATTCAAAATCCAAAAGTTAAATTATTAAACATGCATCAATATACAAGTGTTTCATAGTCATCAAAAGCTCTGTTTCTTGGCAATATCACAGCGGTCAGATTTCAAAAAGGCTTTACGGCGAAAGCACCACATTTGATTGTTTGAGGGTAGCACCTTCAATATTTTTCCATTACCATGAATTCATAAGCCTCACGGTTCACACAACACATTTCACAGCGAAAACAAATCAATTAGCTGTTGAAGAACTTCTGCTGAGGGCTTCCCAAGTGTCCAACGAAGACAATCCATGGTTCTTTTGTTAGAAAAAGTAATGTATTATATCCATAAATCGCCGTTTGGTTGGCGCGTTAGAATGAGAAAATAGAGTCCATTGAAACGTGAAGAGAACTCATTCAACTTATACCTATAAACTTGTCCAAGAACAATCAAACAATTGCTAATGTATCCTTAGGAACACTTTAATGTATATGTTGTATAATATTTCAACCGGAATATAAACATTTTCATAAGGGAGGGGTTCCAAATGAGCAATGTGTCAAACCACTTTTTCCAGGACAGAAATTCCTCGGGTTTGCGCCTGCCATATCCATTCTGTTATACTCACAGACAAAATGTTAACACTTTTATCCAATGGTACTAAATATGTGCATATCTTATTTTCTGGGCCTGAATTGGAGGCATTTTACTTTGGGCACGCCAGGCTCTCCAAAACGGTCACCTCGTGCGCTGCTCCCTAAGAAGTTAACAAACTATAGGTTGACAAGTCGGTTAGGACATCTACGTTGTGCATGACACAAGTCATTTTTCCAACAATTGTTTACAGACAGATTATTTCACTTATTATTCAATGTATCACAATTCCAGTGGGTCAGAAGTGTACATCCACTAAGTTGACTGTGCCTTTAAACAGCTTGGAAAATTACAGAAAATGATGTCATGGCTTTAGAAGCTTTTGATAGGCTAATTGACATCATTTGAGTCAGTTGGAGGTATACCTGTGGATGTATTTCAAGGCCTACCTTCAAGCTCAGTGCCTCTGCTTGACATCAGGGGATAAATCAAAAGAAATCAGCCAAAACCTCAGAAAAAAAATTGTAGACCTCCATAAGTATGGTTCATCCTTAGGAGCAATTTCCAAACGCCTCAAGGTACCACGTTCATCTGTACAAACAATAGTATGCAAGTATAAACACCATTTGGACCACGCAGCCATCATAACGCTGAGGAAGGAGACGTGTTCTGTCTGCTAGAGATGAACGTACTTGTGCAAATCAAATCAATCCCAGAACAACAGCAAAGGACCTTGTGACGATGCTGGAGAAAACGGGTACAAAAGTATCTATATAAAACGAGTCCTATGTCGACATAACCTGAAAGGCCGCTCGGCAAGGAAGAAGCCACTGCTCCAAAACCGCAATAAAAAAAGCTTTTTTGGAGAAATGTCCTCTGGTCTGATGAAATAAAAATAGAACTGTATGGCCATAATAACCATCGTTATGTTTGGAGAAAAAAGGGGGAGGCTTGCAACCCGAAGAACACCATCCCAACCGTGAAGCACGGGGGTGGCAGCATCATGTTGAGGGGGTGCTTTGCTGGTGCACTACACAAAATAGATGGCATCATGAGGTAGGAAATATTGAAGATATATTGAAGCAACATCAAGACATCAGTCAGGAAGTTAAAGCTTGGTCGCAAATGGGTCTTCCAAATAGACAACGACCCCAAGCATACTTCCAAAGTTGTGGCAAAATGGCTTAAGGATAAGGTATTGGACTGGCCATCACAAAGCCCTGACCTCAATCCTATAGAAAATGTGTGGGCAGAACTGAAAAAGCATGTGCGAGCAAGGAGGCCTACAAACCTGACTCAGTTACACCAGCTCTGTCAGGAGGAATGGGCCAAAATTCAACCAACTTATTGTGGGAAGCTTGTGGAAGGCTACCCGAAACGTTTGACCCAAGTTCAACAATTTAAAGGCAATGCTGCCAAATACTAATTAAGTGTATATAAACTTCTGACCCACTGGGAATGTGATGAAATAAATAAAAGCTGAAATAAATCACTCTCTCAACTATTATTCTGACATTTCACATTCTTAAAATAAAAGTGGTGATCCTAACTGACCTAAAACTGAATTTTTACCAGGATTAAATGTCAGGAATTGTGAAGATGAGTCTAAATGTATTTGGCTAAGGTGTATGTAAACTTCCGACTTCAACTGTATACCCAAAATAACTGATTTCATAAATGTCTCAATCTATTGCACACACACAGTCAGTTTTCAGATGTTTGAACTAGCCCTGCTAATCATTATGATTTGACAACACAGGCACTGAATATTTCCCACTCACAATTTCTCCAATACAGAAAAGAGCCAATTTCACATGTTCTAACTAGGTCTGCTAAACATAAGATCACAAACACAGTACAAAAGGACTCAGCTATATGAATAGTATACCGTATCTGGCAAATTGGTGTCTGACAATGTTTCACATGAACACGAAGCCAATCCAGTTGTCAGACAATCGGTGGAACACGCATACGAGCAGCATCCTCACTCCTTATCTCTTTCACCCTTTTCAGATTGCGAACATACCGGTCCCTATTCTTTCTCCATGTTTCTTTGATATCAGCATCAGTGATCAAATTTCGTGATCTCTCCCCAGCGGTTGTCGTTTGCATGCTTGTCCGAATACAACCATATCGAAGGGTTGTAAAGGTTCTCGTATTCTCACCAGCTCGCACAGACACTCTTCAAACCTGGACATGCAGCAAATCGAGAACAAAACAAGATTGCTAGTAGAAGGTCCATCTCTTCCATATTTAAACCATAAGGGATACCAGGAAAGATGTGATGTAAACACAGGGGGACTTCTGTTGGAAAAACTCACTCAATACTGCCCCCCGGAGAGTATTACACGGAGACCCTCCTTTGTGAAGAAAAACAACATTGCAGCACTGCGCTATTCTCCGTCTCCCCTGTTTGTGTATTGTTTGTAGACCCCTTGAGTGAAGAGAGCCAAGAATGACGTCCCAAATGGCACCCTGTTCCCTTATAGTGCAATACTTAGATCAAGGCCCATATGGCGCTGGTCAATAGTGCACCATGTAAGGAATAGGGTGCCATTACGGACAGAACCATGACATTAATCGTCCTCTTTCAGATAATAGGCTAACTTGCTATCCGCTAAGCCCGATTCTAGTATATCGTTAATACAATTGTGCATTAAGATAGCCATTATAAGCCAAAACTCACTTCTAATGCAGATAACCATCTAATGAGGTGATATGAAAGAGCTATTTGACATTGTACAGTATATGGACTACCCAGAGCAATGACGTTATGCAAGAAGACAAAGGATATTGGATAAAGTTCAAAATGTTCCAAAACACCAGACAAATCCACAATAGTTTGTGCCAAGTAGTCTGTTGCAGACTAGTGGTAAAGTGGAGGCACCAACTTCACTGCAAATGACTGAGTTTGCAGGGATGTTTTGGCCCTCCAGCTCCCTACTGACGGGCCAGCTGTCTGACAAAGCTGTTAACCGAAATTATTAAAGCACTGTTTGTGAATGATCACCTTGATCTTGCCCTGGACCAGGGGTTCCTAAATGTTTTCGCTCAGGCCCCCTTTCCAGCATTGGGAAACATCGCATGCGCCACATCTATTTTTCTATTGGCACAAGCACTGTTAACACGCATCTTGTTGGTGGGGAGAATGTGCAGTTTAAAGCAAAACTTCTTCCAATTATATACATTTTGCCATGTCTAAAGTGTACTAATGTGATATTTGAGTGACTCAAACATTACTATAAAATATATGGGATAAGAAACCTAGCATGGTTTAGTTGATCTAGACATTTTTGAGAAGTTATAAATGTCTCTCCAAGGTATGACAAGACGAAAACTGATGATGCACTACCAATTTTGAAATTACATTGTACTATTACAAAGCCAGAAGTTGAAAAGCTGGGACGTAGGGGGGGCCCAAAGTTTGGGAACCACTGCCCTAGACCTAATACAATTTGCATACCGCCCAACAGATCCACGGATGACACAATTGCCATCGCACTGCACACTTCCCTATCCCATCTGGACAAGAGGAATACTGTTCAACTACAACTCAGCCTTCAACAACGAAGTGCCCTCCAAGCTCATCACTAAGCTTGGGTCCCTGGTTCTGGACCCCACAAGCGTGCGTGCTCAGCCCCCTCGGTTCACCCATGACTGCATGGCCACACACACCTCAAATGCAATCATAAAGTTTGCAGACGACAACAGTGGTAGGCCTGACTACCAACAATGACGAGACAGCCTACAGGGAGAAGGTGAGGGCCCCGGCGGAGTGGTGCCAGGAAGAAAACTGCATAAAACCTACTCTTCAACACACACACGTCTCCGTCTCTCTCATTAACAGACACACCATTCTCAATCCCACAAATACACACACTGCTTCCAACTTTAAAAATGTTAGGCACCAAACAGGACTGTGTTGTTCCATGTAGTGAATCCATTATTCAATCCGTTTGTAAGGCCATTTTTTATACTTCAAGGGGTCTTAATATTCTAAATCAAAGAAAAAATGTTCCTTGGGCTGACCTTAAAAAAAATCCATATAATTACTGACCATTGCCACACAACTGACAACCACTAAAAACTGACCACAACTCCTACTAAACACCACAAAAAAAAAAAACTACTGACCACACAGCTCCTGAACCACACTACACGACTACTGAATCACACAACTAATGACCAACTGTAGTTTGACCAATTATTTTCCAAATTCACCTTTGACTATATGTAACTGCTTTGCTTTAAATAGTAATACTTTAGGTGCTTTAGCAAGCCCCACAACTTTCCTTGTAAAGTTACCATCTAGATATTATGAATCCTGCTGTCAGTCCCTTTCTCCTAATCCCCCATCTACATATCTACCTCAAATTACTCCAGTATCCCTGCACATTGTATATTTGGTATTGGCACCGACCCTGTACATAGCTCCCTTTTTTTTCTTATCGTGTTTTCTCTGTGTGTGTGCGCGATATACTTATTTTTTATTAGTTATACTATTTTGACATTGATTACTGCACTGTTGGGTAGAGCTTGAACTTAATGACTTTAAGGAATGAAAAATAAAGTCTAATAAAAACATCGTAATATACACAAATGGAGATATTTCATTATTTCATAGTAATTTCCTATTGATGTCTACCCAATGTGGACCTGACCGAGACAATGGGATGTTTTGGCAATTGAATGTTCCCTATTTTTGGCTTTGGAAAAAATGTATCGAAACCCAAAACGGTTATTATTTTAATAACCAAACCAGACCTCAAAAAGCACTAATCGAAATTCCCCAGAGGGCCTTGTGCCATAGGACTGGCTCTGGTCTATACTGCTGACCTGCATTCAGCCTAAAGGCAAGCCTAATAATAGCAGGATAGGCAGACTGTGGTCAGAGATCACAGCAAACCTGTGACAACGCTCCGGTAGCTAGCTATAAATACACAAACAGGGATTCCTGCAATGTGACCTTGCTGTCAAACAGGTGCCTATGCTGCTGTACATAATTAACCTGGCCTGGCTTTCCTAAATTCATTGTATTATGTAAACTGGTAGTGGTTAAAACCATCAAACAATTACTCAAAGCTACAATTGGTGTGTGCGCGGAAGAGAAAGTTACATGGCAGCAGAACTCATTCTGGAGCAATTGCTTTTGCCACAGGACTGTAATGTTCGAGAACTGAGATTGGTTATTGGTTAATAACTGTTTTTTTGGGGGCATTAACAAAACCTTAAAAACCCTTGTAACGCATGGGCACATTCGGGGATGCAGTCTACAAATATTTTGCCATTTGGTATTGCAAGCCGTTTTTAAAATAACCAAAGAAAAATGCCTCAATCATGTATGATGGGCTAATTATCATTAGACGTGTTAACAATGCTGCGTTCTCTGCACTGTAACCGCCCATGAATTTCACACCACAAAAAAAAGAGAACCCCCAGAGAAAGAGAGAGAAGGAACATCTCCCTCTATAGGAGCTGGATGTCCCTCCAGCATCCCAATATTCTGGTAGGGCCTTACCTTATGCACACTCTTGGGGTCCTCTAGCCATGAATAGTACATCTCCTCCACGTAATTGGAGCTCGTTCCATTGAGAAAAGGCTCTGCAGCCACAGGTGAAGTGTAGCACCTGACTGGATGAAACGTATTTGGTACGGACGCAGGCCTCTGCTGTGAAAAGTTCTGAGACGTCTGAGAGACCGTCAGTGGCCGCAGCCGGGCAGCACAAGTCCTTAAGCGGTGCATCGCAGTCCTTTAGCACACACAACTCGCCTGTCTCTCCAAAACAACCACAGAGCAGGTTGGAGACTCCTTTCACTTCAACCAAACTGCAGTCAAATGATCCACTGGAAACCTATTTCTCCTGAGGGCCTTTGATTTCCACTTGTCAGCGGTCTTTCTTTCCTGACCTGCAAAAGATTGAGAGGTTGTGTGAATATACAGGCAATGTTAACAGAGATGAAAAGGAACAGACCAATGCATAAAATAAATCAAACAGGGCAAAGCCAACTTTGATTGATGTCACTGCCAGTACTATTCTATACACAAAGGGTCTCCTACCTTTTCTAGCACGAGAGCTACTTTTAAAAAATTAAACGTCACGAGCTAGTGTTTTTTTTTTTATAGCTTTCAAATAGGCCCATTCTGCTTTATCCTGCAACTCTTCCCCGGGTCCTTGGTGTACAAGAGTGTGTTGTGTCAATATTCACCTGGTAAAATTATGGATAATACGTTTTTTTCTCTCAATATTAAAATTATTCAGAGAAACAATGAAGTTGTTGAAAATAATAAAACAATGCATGTAGCCTCCTTTCAGAATTGCATGGCAAGCTACTCATAGGTGGGCTGCGAGCTACTGGAAGCTCACGATCTACCTGTTGGAGACGCCTGCTATATACACAGAGTAACGAAAACCGTCAAAATTAAAAATCGCATAATTTGTTTTAAGGGCACGAGAGTACAGTTTAATGAGTGCTGGGTTAAAGCCCAAAAACATATCATGACTGAAACTTAAGTCAATCTCAGATGGGCAAAAAAATATATAATTTAATGTGGCCTTGAGCCACACCGGAATTTCAAAATTCAAACGGAGGGCCGCACAGCTTTTTTTATGACCAATTTGTTTGTCAAAATTGATTTGCGGGACAGAAAAAGGCTAGTTGTTTGAAAATATATAGGTCCATTATACACAGTGTACAAAACCTTTAAAAAAAACGGATCTTCCCATGACAGACTGACCAGGTGAATCCAGGTGAAAGATATGATCCGCTTCAAATCAGTGTAGATGAAAGGCTTGAGACATTTGAGACATGGATTGTGTATATGTGCCATTCAGAGGGTGAATAGGCAAGACAATATTTAAGTGCCTTTGAAAGGGGAATGGTAAGTAAGTGCCAGGCGCACCGGTAAGTGTCAAGATCTGCAACGCTGCTGAGTTTTACACAAACAGTTTCTTGTGTGTATCAAGAATGGTCCACCCCACCAAAGGACATCCAGCCAACTTGAAAATTGTGTGACAAAGTCACTGTGGAATGCCCCAAGAAATTGAGACTGTTCTGAGACAAAAAGGGAGATGCAACTCAATATTAGGAAGGTGTTCAGTATAATTTCTACTTACTTTTTTTTATCTAGTTTCAGACATTCAAGTGTGGCCTGGAGTTCAACAGCCTTCCCCCATCAATTAAAATGCAGTCTCAAATAGCCACCTGTCCCTTTTAATAGCAAGGACAATGGCACAAATTTCAGCAAATAAACGCTGGCTTTAAATGAATTGTTTGGAAGGTTACCATGACTTGTTCAATGTTCGATTTGTTACATTAAATAATTCAGTAATGACTCAGAAAAATGGCAATCATCAGCAAGCATCTCTCATGTTAGTCGCAGAGTTTCTAAACCAAACTTTAAGTCAGTCATGTGTGTGGTCTAAATAATTTTGCACCTGGAACTTGAATGTTCCAAAAGTAGCAGTATTATTGGATGTTGAAAAAGTGTCCGATGGGTGGAATGGGCATATTTGGTGGCGGACTTTAAAAAAAGTTTGATTTTGGTCTTGTATTTATTTCCTGGATTGAGCTATTGTATAAATCCCCCCAATGCAGCTATAATAACAAAATGGACAAATCTCTGATCCACTTAAATTATCAAGAGGGACAAGACAGGATTCACAACAAGCAACCTTTGACAAAAGTCCCTCTACTTCTATTCGAGGTGAAAATGATTAATCAGACACCTTATCGATAGCAACAGCTCATGGTCCTCCTGGAATCAGAATTTTTTTTGACTCAATGGAGGAACTTAGTCAGAGAAATGCAGTTGAATGTCTTGCTCGAGCTGTGTATGCAACTGGTTCACCTCTGATGCTCACAGGCAATGTGCATTGGAATAGATTTCTGAATGTTCTTTGCCCAGCATACACCCCTCTAAACAGACATGCTTTATCTACTAATTTTCTGGATGCAGAGTTCAAGTGAAGGTCAAGCAAATCATATAGAAAGCAGACTGTATTGCAATCATCTCTGATGGGTGGTAGAATGTTGGTGGGCAAGGAAAAATTAACTAAATCATCTCCACCCCTCAACCAGTATTCTACAAGAGCACTGACACAAGGGACAGACAGACACAACGGTCTCTACATTGCAGATGAGCTGAAGGCAGTCCTTGGACCACAAAAGGTACTTGCACTGGTGACAGACAATGCTGCAAACATGAAGGCTGCTTGGTCTAAAGTGGAGGAGTCAATCTCCCTCACCAAGCAAAGTGAGAAGAATAAGAGCACCACATTGAAGCTGCCCAGCAACACCCGCTGGGGTGGTGTTGTCATCATGTTTGACAGTTTCCTGGAGGGGAAGGAGTCTTTCCAAGAAATGACCATATCACAGTCCGCCGATATGGACAGCTCCATCAAGAAGATCCTCCTGGATTATGTATATTGGGAGAGAGTGGTAAGCAGCCTGAAACCTATAGCAGTAGCCATTGCATGGATTGAGGGAGACAATGCCATCCTGTCTGATGTTCAGACTCTGCTTGCAGATGTAAGAGAAGAAATCCATACTGACCTGCCCACTTCACTGTTGCTCCAAGCAGAGGAAACTGCAGTTCTGAAAAACATGAAGAATTCTGCCTGAAGACTCAACACTATACACGTCAGCTACTACAGCGACTGAAAAACTGCAGCACTTTGTTGAGTGGGTGGCAAGGAATAAGTTAGCCCTAAATATGTCTAAAACTAAAAGCATTGTATTTGGAACAAAACACTCACTAAACCCTAAACCTCAACTAAATCTTGTAATAAATAATGTGGAAATTTAGCAAGTTGAGATGACTAAACTGCTTGGAGTAACCCTAGATTGTAAATTGCCATGGTCAAAACATATTGATGCAGTAGTAGCTAAGATGGGGAGAAGTATGCCCATAATAAAGCGATGCTCTGCCTTAACAACACTATCAACAAGACAGGTCCTACAGGCAATAGTTTTGTCACAGCTGGACTACTGTTCTGTCGTGTGGTCAGGTTCCTCGAAAAAAAGGACTTAGGAAAATTGCAATGGTCTCAGAACAGGGCAGCACAGCTGGCCCTTGGATGTACAGAGAGCTAATATTAATAATATGCATGTCAATCACTCCTGGCTGAAAGTGGAGGAGAGATTGACTTTATCACTACTTTTATTTATGAGAGGTATTGACATGTTGAATGCACCGAGCTGTCCGTCTAAACTACTGGCACACAGCTCAGACACCCATGCATATACCCCACAAGACATGCCACCAGAGGTCTCTCCACAGTCCCCAAGTCCAGAACAGACTATGGGATCCACACAGTACTACATAGAGCCATGACTACATGGAACTCTATTCCACATCAAGTAACTCATGCCAGCAGTTTTTTTTATTTTTTAATAATATGGAACAGCGGGGACTGTGAAGCAACAAACACTGGCACAGACACATGCACACACACAACATACGCACTATACATACATATGGATTTAGTACTGTAGATATGTGGTAGTAGTGGAGTAGGGGTCTGAGGGCACACAGTGTGTTGTGAAATCTGTGAATGTATTGTAATGTTTTTAAACTGTATAAACTGCCTTAATTTTGCTGAACACGGGGAAAGAGTAGCTGCTGCTGCTGCTTTGGCAGCAGCTAATGGGGATCCATAATAAATACAAAAATAGACGCAGCAGCGTACATGTTGGACCTCAGGTATGTTGGCAAGAGCATCCTGTCTGGTGCAGAGATCAACAAGGCCTATGGTGTCATCACTACCGTGACTCGCCACCTTGGCCTGGATGAGGGCAAGGTTCTTAGCAGTCTGACGAAGTACTCTTCCAAGCAAGGGCTTTGGGATGGAGATGCAATATGGCAGTCGTGCCAACATATCTCATCAGCCACCTGGTGGAAGGGACTGAATCTGAGGCTCTTTCCACTGTTGCCTCCAAATCCCACCAACATCAGCCGCCTCAGAGCGCAACTGGGCCTTGTTTGGGAACACACACACACACCAAAGCACGCAACAGGCTGACCAATACAAGGGTTGAAAAATTGGTGGCCTCAGGGCAAATGTGAGGCTTTTTGAGCCTGACAACGAGTCATCCTCAACCAGGTTGGAAGGTGACAGTGAAGATGAGGCCTCAGTCTGATGTTCAAGAGGTGAACATTGAGGAGGCCTGAGAGGATGACAACCAAAGCTTTAGTTTCTAGACTATCATTTTACAGATGTATGTTGAAATAGTTTTGGGGAGATGCGATGGATCATTGGGGATCATTCATTATTTCCTTCCTTTTGTTGTTCAGTGAAATCATCCCATATGAAGAGTCAACTCATTTAATTAAAGTTCAATTCGTAACTAAATCGTTTTTATTTCTATTGGAAGGATTTAATAATTTGCAATTATGTCTAGGTAAAAGGTTTAAGTTAGTCTCCATATAATATGGTAAATATCCAATGCAAAAAATATCTACATATAAATTAATTGCCATATATTCCCGTTAATTCCCACGTAAGGTTTCCACCTCTGAATATTCCCCAAAATGCACAACCCTACTGAGAACACGTTCTCATTTACAGCAACCACCTGGGGAAGTTACAGGGGAGATGAATGAGCCAATTGTAAGCTGGGGATGATTAGGTGTCATGAAGGCCAGATTGGGAATTTAGCAAGGACATCAGGGTTAACACCAAGGGATCTTTAGTGACCATAGAGTCAGGACACCCGTTTTTATGTCCCATCCAAAAGACAGCACCCTACACAGGGCAATGTCCCCAATCACTGCCCTGGGGCATTGGGATATTTTTTTTAAAGACCAGAGGAAAGGGTGCCTCCTACTGGCCATCCAACACCACTTCCAGCAGCATCTGGTCTCCCATCCAGGGACTGGCCAACTGAAACAACACCCATTTCTAGTTGAATTTTAAAGCTTAGAAAGTAGATTTTGGTGGAAATGGTCAACCTGGGTGTGACATACATGGGTGTATTGATACCATGCAATTTGTGACCTATTTCAGGAAGCTAGGTCATGATAGGCTGAGAATTAATGGGCTGGACATGAGAGATGAGTTCGGCCACGTAGCTCGCTTCTGTCTATAACATGAGCTGCTCAGTTTGTGTCGATAATCCGCGGCTTTGAAAGATATAACATTAGCCATGGAAAACTGAAAAATGTTGCTACTGCTCTCAACATCACTGCCCTGCAGGCGCTATCAACAAAGGTCAGTGGGTAAAAGTTGTGATGGACTACTTTCTGCACCTGGTCAGTGTGAACCTGAGTGGCTTGACACAACGGTAAAAAAAAAAGCATTCATCCATGTATTCGGGTAAGAGTCTAGCTACATTTTTCAGATATTATGTTTCT
The DNA here is from genome assembly GCA_030435695.1 of Brachymystax lenok tsinlingensis. Lineage (NCBI taxonomy): Eukaryota > Metazoa > Chordata > Actinopteri > Salmoniformes > Salmonidae > Brachymystax > Brachymystax lenok. The sequence continues at coordinate 45,766,661 of CM059807.1, read as the reverse complement.
AATTTGGTCAGAAAGTCATTTTCATTGCAGATTAAAGCGTAATGTTAGCTAGTTGGCTCTCTAGATAACGCTACGTGTATGATCTGTGTCTTATTATTTGTATCTCAGAAAACCCATTTGCATTGATAGTTATAGCGTAATGTTAGCTAGCTAATATTGAACCTAGTTGGTTAGCTTTAGCTACCTGCAGATTCATATTACAGCATTTCATGCATGGTGACTAGCTATGATAAACCATTTGTACTGTATCTATGGGTTGGGATTTTGGTTCATTGTTCATCTCGCTAGACATTTTTTTGGGGTGAAATACTCTGAATTAACACGACCCCCTAAATTTAACATGTTAGTTATTCCAAGACAGTGGCTGAATGAATAAGGTGACAGGGCATCATATTGTGTTAGCTTTCTGCCGTGTTTGACAAGTCTTCTCCTCTCCCCTGTTCTCTGAGCAGAGCAGGCAGGCCTGTTGCCCTAGGGCAGGGCTGTCCAACCCTGTTCCTGGAGAGCTATCCTACTGCAGGTTTTCAATCAAACCCCAGTTGTAACCAACCAGATTCAGCTTTTCAAGCAGCTAATTATTAGAATCAGGTGCGCTAGATGAGGGTTGGAGTGAAAACCTACAGGATGGTAGCTCTCCAGGAACAGGGCTGGACAGCCCTAGGGTGTAGCCAACACATGCTGCTCCAGAGCCAGTACTGTTCATTTGCACAATGTCTCTTGTTCACATTCACTTGTAAATGTTCAAACTCACCAAAAATGACATTTGGTAGCTCCCAAACACACACATCTATAAACTTTGAGCTGGATTGCCTATCTCTGCATCACATCCGGCTGTGGGAGTCCCATTAGGCGGCGCACAATTAGCCCAGCGTCATCCGGGTTTGGCCTGAGTAGGCTGTCATTGTAAATAAGAACTTATTCTTAACTGACTTGCTAGTTAAATAATGATTAAATAAATAAACACTAATAAAAATAACACGGTATGAAAATCTGAATACCGTCCAACTCTAGAAGCTATGTTTTTGTGCATGCATGGACAAGTGTGGGCATGTTGTGGTGTGTATTGTGCATAGTACGGGGTATATATATTTTTTAATCACAAAAGTAGTGCACTGGGCCTTTACTACTACTGTATCCGCAGGGATATAGCAGTCTGAAGCGCGGGCAACAACACGATCAGCATGACATTTGTCGCTAGCCTCTTACCAATAAAAGTCGCTGGAGGAGTCTGAAAAAGTCGCTAAATATAGCGACAACGTCGCTAAATTAGCAGCAATGGCCGCCACGCCTGTTTTGACCTTGCATTCATTCTTTAAAACATTCTCCGTTCTCCACCACCTAAGATTGCTTTTCTAAATGAAATCCTGCATGAAAACAGGACCAAATGTCAATCACTTTGTTCATACAAGACATGGGTTTCCAAAAACATTCTCTGTCTGGCTTGTTCTAGCGTCAGTTAACAAACAAGCATATGTTGAATTCTAACAACAGTTGGTTTGTAGTTTCTTGAGTTAACTTGGTACATCATTTGACTAAAGTTATATAAATAATCCGGGAGAGGGGCCTGCTTCAACGACATGATTCTCTCGCTCACACAAGACAGCTAGCTAGTAGCTAAGGTAGCGAATTAACGTTGCGTTAGCTATCTTTTTAGCCGCTAACTATCAGCTAGATAACATAGATATCGACAATTACCGACCACAAACCATTGAAACGTGTCAATGTTCCTAATTAATAGTAAAAAAAAAAAAAGTTCCCAAGAATTGCTGGCTAGCCAACTCTTGAGAAACCAGAACTAGCTAACGTTACTTCGTCGCAGCGACTACTGGACTGACAGTGCTCCTCGTTGAAGCAAAAAATAAGTGTTGTATAAACTTCACAAAATCACGTACTTTCAATATCAAGTCGATTGCATATGAAGCTAATCAAGCGGCTCCTAAATTACCTCTTCCTCGATGCCCTCTGTGTCCTGAATGAAAATGACAGCTAAGCACACCAAAAGCAACAGCGGGGTGTGTGTGTAGGAGCCTGCTTCTTCCTCCATGGGGTTTAATGGTGCATTACCGCCACCAGCTGGACGGGGTATTGAAGAAGAAACAAAAACTGCGAGAAAGGGGAAAAACGGCATCAAACTAAATTAAACACTTCAACTAACAAAACCCATACCACTTATTCAATCACAGTCCACTCCAAAATACATCCATACACACGCTCAGGGGCCTGTGATGGCAGAGCATTCACCAACAGGATTTCTTGTACGGCCTCGGCTGTTAAATCACGAAGACCCAAAAAACTGCATTCACAATGATTCCAATTTTCTTAGACTCCTCCTCCGCTTGTGCTGTACAGTTTATGACCATGTATCATTGTATCATTTGTATCATTTCACTATCCCTCGGTCAATGAGAAACCTTCAAATTAAATTATATTTTATTTGTCACATACAAGTGGTTAGCAGATGATTTTGCGGGTGTAGCGAAATGCTTGTGCTTCTAGCTCCAACAGTGCAGTAATATCTAACAAATTATACAATATATACCCAATACACACAAATTTAGGTAGGAATGAATTAAGACTATATACATATGGCTGAGCAATGTCGGAGCGGAACGGACTAAGATACAGTAAAATAGCATAGAAAAACATTATATACAGTTGAAGTCGGAAGTTTACATACATTTAGGTTGGAGTCATTAAAACTCGTTTTAAAAGGGGGAGGCTTGCAAGCCGAAGAACACCATCCCAACCGTGAAGCATGGGAGTGGCAGCATTATGTTGAGGGGGTGCTTTGCTGCAGGAGGGACTGGTGCACTTCACAAAAAAGATAGCATCATGAGGAGGAAAATTATATGGATATATTGAAGCAACATCTCAAGACATCAGTCAGGAAGTTAAAGCTTGGTCGCAAATGGGTCTTCTAAATGGACAATGACTCCAAGTATACTTCCAAAGTTGTGGCAAAATGCCTTAAGGACAACAAAGTCAAGGTATTGGAATGGCCATCACAAAGCCCTGACCTCAATCCTATAGAAAGTTTGTGGGCAGCACTGAAAAAGCATGTGCGAGCAAGGAAGCCTACAAACCTGATTCAGTTACACAAGCTCTGTTAGGAGGAATGGGCCAACATTCATCCAACTTATTGTGGGAAGCTTGTGGAAGGCTACCCAAAACGTTTGGCCCACGTTAAACAATTTAAAGGCAATGCTACCAAATACTAATTGAGTTTATGTAAACTTCTGACCCACTGGAATGTGTTGAAAGAAATAAAAGCTGTAATAAATCATTCTCTCTACTATTATTCTGACATTTCACATTCTTAAAATAAAGTGGTGATCCTAACTGACCTAAGACCTAATTTTTACTAGGATTAAATGTCAGGAATTGTGAAAAACTGAGTTTAAATGTTTTTGGCTAAGGTGTATGTAAACTTCCGACTTCAACTGTACATATGAGATGAGTAATGCAAGATATGTAAGTATTATTAAGTGAACGAGATACGTAGAATAGTATAGAAAACAGTATATACACATGAGATGAGTAATGCCAGATATGTAAACATTAAGTGACTAAGATACCGTAGAATAGCATAGAATACAGTATAAACATATGAACTGAGTAATGCAAGATATGTAAATACTATTAAGTGACTAAGAAACCATAGAATAGTATAGAATACAGTATATACATATGAGATGAGTAATGCCAGATATGTGACTAGTGTTCCATTCCTTAAAGTGGCCAGTGATTCCTAGTCTATGCCTATAGGCTGCAGCCTCTGTGCTAGTGATGGCTGTTTAACAGTCTGATAGCCTTGAGAGAGAAGCTGCTTTTCAGTCTCTAAATAATTGCAATTTTTTCCTTAACCAGAGACTTAAGAAGAAAGTTAAGCAAAGCTGCTATTCATCAAGTTATTGGAAATGTTCTTAATTTTTTTTCCTGGGTTTCTTCCTAAGAAGACATTTTACAAGAAATGGGATTCTTGAAAATAATGCTTTAGGATTTCTTCTTGGAAATGTACTTACCGTTAGTACAGCTAAACCCTTCTCTTGTGCAGACTGAGCCCAGGAGGTGAGCGTTTTAAAAATACATTAGAACTAAAAACATCAATATAAACCTTAATTTGGAAAGCTTTTAATGACATATGACAATAATGAATATTATTGTCAAAGCTTACTATGATACTGTACATTAAAGGATGGAAGTTCTTTGGGTAGGTGCTAGAGAGAGAGGGAGAACCCACAGAGGCATCTCAGAGATCGGATGAATCCTTTACATGTCCCTGACCATGTTCTACTGAGGCAATATCGACTACAACGAGACTCTATCATGTACTTGGCTGACCTACTAAATGAAAAATTAAAAAGAAAGACCATGAAAGCCCTGAGATTCCTAGCATCGGGATCCTTTCAAGCCTTGCTTGCAGGGACAGTGGGAGTTAGTCAGTCCTCTGTGAGTCGGGTGGTTAGTGCAGTGTGTGATGCACTTTGTCGTCATGTGCAAAGATTCATCAAGTTCCCATCAACTGCAGCCGAACAAATAAGCACCAAACAAAAGTTTGAGGTGGCTAACTTCCCCAATGTCCTTGGTGTTGTGGATGGGACCCATGTGGCAGTAAAGGTCAGTGACGATAACCAGCTTCTGTCAAAACATGTCTACATAAGTAGTTTGTACCACACAAAAATGTATTATTTCAGTAGTATCGTGTCTTTGGCATCATTAAAGAGAAGACTTATTTTATCAAATCAATTCTCTGTAGTTATTATTACGTGATTAAACTAATCATGTAAATGTAATTAATGAGGAAGTCGGCACCAAGGAAAATCTTCAGATTACAGTTATAATCTTCCTAATATAACTCTTCAGATATTTTAATATCTGATCAATTAGTCTTCTAATTAATGAATTATTCTTTACCTCACATTAGTCTCATTCCAAACGTCGTAAATTGTTGGTTATCTGCACGAACCCAGCCTTTACTATGAATCATCCATACACTTGTCTTAATCATTTATTTACTAACTAACTAAATAATCACAGAAATGAGTCACTACACAGTTGATAATTATAATAATTGAAATGCTAATCCTTTGCACATGAATGCTTACTCATTCGGGAATAACTGAAATCAATATATATTTACGCTCAGTGTGTCGTCGTGATCTCTGTTGGAATTGTCAGTCTGTTTGTTGGAGAGTTCATCCGAGTGTCTCTCTCTGCTTCCCTGAAGATCAGTCTTTTGTGGTTAGAATGGATACTTCAGAGTACCATTCAGAAATGTAGAATAGATGTTTCGGTGGTTGTCGGTCTTCGCATCCCAGGTTGACATAATTTCTAGCTGTAGACTAGTAATTAGTATCTAAGATTTGCTCTTATTCTGTCGGGATCGATAGTCTCAGAGTTTAACCATTTCCCGCCGTGTAGCCAATGCTCCACGTGGTATGGTTAGGAATTCAACAACCATTACAACCTTACCTTATACTGAGGTTTTTGTGGTCTAAACTCAACCTGTGCCCCCTTGGTGTCCATCGAGGTACGCGTGGTCTGAAGAGGATTTCCTCAGGAGGGTATTTTATTCATAACAGTAGAAAAGGGCTGTTCCATGACCCCAGATCATGTCTGTGCTCACAGGGGCGGGCCAATGACTTGGTTAAACTAACTTTAAAGGGAATACAATTCTCTTTCATTAACTTCTTTGGGAGCGCACGAGGTGACCGTTTTGGAGAGCATGGCGTGCCCAAAGTAAAATGCCTCCCATTCAGGCCCAGAAAATAGGATATGCACATATTTAGTACCATTGGATAGGAAACACTCTGAATTTCCGACAAGTGTTAACATTTTGTCTGTGAGTAAAACAGAACGGATATGGCAGGCGAAACCCCAAGGAATTTCTGTCCTGGAAAAAGTGGTTTTGACACATTGCCTCATTTAGAGCCCCTCGCTTCTGCTGGATGTCAACAGTCTCGAGAAAGTGTTCTGATTCTTTTTAGATGCTTTTAGAGCAGAGAAGAAGAGGAATAAGGAAGTGTCCACGTAGATGTCCTTACAAGAAAATGCCCGCTCCCGGCTGGCGCGCTCTGTGTTTTTTTCCTTTCTTATCGCCCAGTTTATATTCCGTTTGAAATATTATACAACATATACATTAAAGTGTTCCTAAGGATACATTATCAATTATGTTTGATTGTTCTTGGACAAGTTGAACGAGTTCTCGTCACGTTTCAATGGAGGAGTCGACGCTGTTTTTTCTGATTATAACGCGCCAACCAAACGGAGATTTATGGATATAATACATTACTTTTTCTAACATGGATTGTCTTCGTTGGACACTTGGGAAGCCCTCAGCAGAAGTTCTTCAAAAGGTAATTGATTTGTTTTCGCTGTGAAATGAGTTTTCTGTGAACCATGGAGGCTTATGAAATTATGGTAATGGAAAAAATATGTTAGGTGCTACCCTCAAACAATCAAATGTGGTGCTTTCGCCATAAAGCCTTTTTGAAATCTGACAACGCTGTGATATTGCCAAGAAGCAGAGCTTTTGATGACTATGAAGCACTTGTATATTGATGCATGTTTAATAATTCAACTTTTGGATTTTGAATTTGGCGCCTTGCCAAATATTCTTAAGAATATCATGGAATATTTGAACAAGTCATTTGTTATGGATCCATAACTAAATAAACATCAGTATTTTGAAAGAGTATATTTATCATTCTTTTATCAGCGAAAGCATAAAGATGCTGATGAAGAAATACAGTACTGTACAGTATACGCTTTTACATTTGGATAATAAAGCATTTTGAAGATATAAGCCACCTGCATTTGTTTATTAAACATGGGAAAGTGCCTAATTCCTTACATAAGGGAGAGCAGGCCATGACCAGACTTTCTCGGTGACCTCAAGCCTTTTTGAAATATGACAACGCTGTGATATTGCTAAGAATCAGAGCTTTTGATGGCTATGCAACACTTGTATATTGATGAATGTTTAATAATTCAACTTTTGGACTTTGGCGCCTTACATTTTACCCGGGGAGTGTCGGGAGTGGCCCGCTAGCGCGCCGGTGCTCCCTAAGTAGTTTAACAGGTACAGTAGGCGACAATACTGTAATGTAGGTCTAATAATGTAAAAAATAATGCTTAAATAAATCGACTCCTGGTCTTTACTGTATGCTGCACATTTTTACATTGTATTTCATTTCCAGTGAGACTATTCAAGCCATCGACTCACTGATGAATGAAGATGATGAGCGATCAGCAAAGGCGATGTCATCTTCACAGACAAATAAACCGTGGCCCTTGAGCAATTTGCTCAAAATTTCTACAGGAAAAAAAGGAAGAAGATCAAGCAAGCCGAGTCCCAAGCATCCATGTGTGGGGGAAATGTCTTGCCAGGGACCAGGTCTATATTTGATTTTTGATGGTAAGTTTGGCTATTTACAAAGCAAAAGGTACATCAAATATTGTAGCCTACACCTCACGGACTGCTATGTGTTCTACAATAATTCACTCTTGCCTCCTTTTTCAGGTATCATGGCTCGAGATTTCTTTGAGGAAGAACTCATCAAGAGATATGCTGGAACATTTGTCAGAGAGGTGTTTCTGGGTACAAATCGTTTCTTTCAAGGTAGGATTATAGCAATATTTTGTTACGTTTAGGCCTATTTATATGTATATTTATGTTATTGTACCTAATGTTGGCTGTTAGGCTAAATGTATTTTTTCTTCTCCAATTGCAGACAATGACCCAAAACACACTGCCGCCCAGGTTTGCATTGCAAATGAGGGCATAAACTGGGTCAAGACGCCAGCAGAGTAAGTAGACCTTTATGTAGTAAAATAAAGGTAAAATAAAAATCTATGAATAAATAAAAGACCTACAACACCTTCATCACCAAACATTTTTTTTTCATCTCTACATGTAGGTCTCCTGATTTAAACCCGATTAAACTTGTTTGGCATCAACTGAAAACATTAATCCGTAACTCTGCCAAGCTGACAAGCAAAGATGAACTGGTCAAGGCCATCAAGATGTTTTGGCTAGAGAAATAGATGATACAACAATGTAACAAATACATTGATCATCTCAGCAAGGTTTTAGCTGTGGTCATGGAGCTAGCTCGGCCTTTCTACATGTTAAAGATTCCAATTGATAAAGTGTTTTTAGCCACAATCGGCCCCAACCCCAATTAACACATTTGGGCACAGTCGATAGCGTGCTGGACTTCGGGCTAGAATGTTGAGGGTTCGAAACCTCCTCCCTGCTTGTTTCATTACATTATTATGCCGGTGTTAGAGCAAATAGCCTGGCTTGTTACTCCCATCTCGTTCCTCGCTCTCTTACACGCGTCATTCTCCGCCTGAGAGGCTCGCTTGTGGGCATGCTGGCATGATGTACTATTTCTTATTCTGTATATATGAATTACAAATACATCATGTTTCTAGTCTATTGCATTGTTGCAATGTGTAATCATTGAGCAGAAGTGGTAAACACTGTTGAAGTGTATAATTGTAATACATACATGCAGACACAGCATCATTCAAATAATGGAGTTTGATACACTTGGTATTGGATATTGCTAAATAGCAATTTCTGTAACTTAACTTTATGACAAAATCTGTACAATCGTTTGTCTCTACGTTAACTAACATATTCCTCTCAATTGTACATTTTTTGCTTGACTCGTTATGACATTATAATTACTTACAGTTGCTTCCACTGTAATGTTTTGTCAGCCATCTTTGCTGAAGAAAGTTACCAGGGACGGGTGCCCCGTGTCAAATTCGTAATTGGAACCATTCAATATGATTGGTCATATAAAAACCTTGGGATCCAAATGCATAATGAGTGCTCTAACTCCCCTTTGCGGTAGTCTGGAGCAATGAAGCCGCGACGCTGGGTACCTCTAAGTCCCGTGGTGTAAGCTCTGAACTTTTAATGGAGGAACCACCGTATAGTTGATTTTATTCAAATATAGTGTGTGTATGGAAAAATACACTTTTTATTTTGACCAATCCATTGGTCGAAAGAACAGAATACTCTCGGTCGACAAAAATAGCTTTTGGGGGGATAGCCTGAATTAATTTACCCTACAAAGTGAGGTAAGGGTCATGCAGCCACAAAATGACTACACTAAAAAATTTTTTTAACGTTTCCGACCCTGCACGCTGCTGCTGGTCTTCGCAGATTCTGACATTAAGCTCCTGAAGTTGCCAGTAATAGACTACACCAGCGGTCGGCAACCATTTCTATTTGGAGTGCCAAGTTATCATACCATTTTTACTGATCTGCGTGCCAGTTGTCATTTTCATATGCAGATTTTTGTTTTACAGTTTCATTTATAATAATCTCAAATATCTCAAAATCAATGTCATGTGGTTAATCAAAATTCGATCTAAATGAAAATGAGATAAATCTAAAAGTAACTTCTATTGCCATTGCCAGTATGGAAAAAATAGCCTACATAAAGCCAACAAATAAAAACACTGCATCCCACAGGTAGAAAATGTCACCGACTGGTTCCAAGCAGTCTTATGTAGCAAAATTAGAAATTGTGTTTTTTTACATTGGATAAAAGTAGACTCAGAGCTACAAAATTATATATAATACACTACAGTTGAGGAACAAGGGGAAAGTAATTTTGCTTTGAAAGTTGTAAACTCACTTTTGATAAAATTACCTTTGAATGTTTTGCTACTACTACTATTGGAGATCCCTTCTTTGTCTACACCCATTCAGCATCGTTCACACCCTCTTAAGCTTTAGCCCCACCCATCTCTTTAAGGGTTGATCTGAATGTACTAACAGCAGTCAAGCACCCAAGTTAACTTCCTAGCTACTTCCAGACATCTAAGAGAGAGAGAACAGCTCACTGAACATTACTCACCCTAGCAGAGCTGATTAAGCTGTTATGTTATCCAGAGCATTGGTGACTGCAACTGTGCTGTCAGATTGTCTGTCCGTAATTCAGAGCGTTTCGCGTTCAGAGCACACACACCGGACGCTCTGGCCAATGAGTAGGACTGATCCGAACAATCTGACCTCACAAAGGCAGTCAACCAGTCAGCTTGGTTACTTAACATTGGCTAGCTTGCTAGCTACTTCCAGACACATAATGAGAGAACACCCCACTCTGACTATTTTACTTGCTCTAGCAGAGCTGGTTAGGCTGTTTTCATGTTATCCAAAGCGTTGGTGACTGTAACTGTGCTCCTGGCAACAATTTAATTATGCTTTTTTTGCCAATGACGTTTACTGACATCGGCCATATTCAATGGGTGTTGAGCGTTTGCAAATTCATCTGTTATTCTGTGCTCTCTGGCACACTCAGTGATCTGAAATTGGAGTAGATGGCCAGACTGAATTTACGAACGCACCCGAAATGGTTACTTGCATAGTGGAGTCTTTCTGTCAAAATTAGATACCTGTAATATCTGAAAATGTAGCTAGCTAGACTATCTTACCCGTATACATCATTCATGGTTTGACGTGTCTCTTGTCGGATACCATGGTTGCCCTTATTTTGAAGATGTAATCCGGAGACAGGGGTTTTCCTCCATCTCCTTAGCAAACAGACTGATTTCAAAACTCAGTCCTCCAGAAAGTGGAGAGCAACACTTATGCAGTTTTAATACACAATACATTTTTTTTTTAAAGCCGCGTTAGACAGGATTATCTAGACATACTGACCAGCTAAAATAGACAGAAGTGTGCTATATGGCAGACCAATCCAAACTCATCTCTCGGCATGTCCAGCCCACTCATTACCTCAGCCAATCATGGCTAGTGAGAAGGTTGCTGACCTTTTCTTTGGCTAAACCAACTAGGCTCATCATTTAACAATTGTATTCGTATTTACAGATGGCATACACGTTTTTTTTTGTTCAAGAATGCATTTCTGATGAAAAAAAGAAAGTTTACGTTCAAACGGCTCTCCTGTGAAGTAGTGACCCTGACATACGCCTAGTTTCCTGAAACGGTCACAAATATCCTATCAATCACATTGGCTATGCATGGCCTGTCTGCAAGGAACTTGAAACATTGTATCAACTTTTAACATGCGTCAGGCCTGAAGCTCGCAACATTGTTTAAAATATTCTGGGCCCTCAGCTTCCTGCGCCAGGGAGCTCCGGACAGACAGAGCTGTAGGCTATTTGCGCAAGGGATAAGAAGTAATCAGGTAGGCCTTTTTTATGACATTTCCACCGGATGAGAGCATGACATTTTCCCCCCTTTCATGCCAAGTGGTAATCGAAAGCAAAAGAGCTGGAAAGATTTGTCAAATAGGCTACGTTGAGGAACTATTCTCAATGGATGTAAAAACAAGCTTAGTTGACTTGCTTTTTGTGGCGAAGAAAAGATTACTTTGAGAAGCTCCACAGTGATGGTAAGTTAAGACAATCAGAAATAGTATCAGATCCCCAAATGGATCATTTATAAGCCTACATTTGTGCGCAGGACAGATAGCCTAGGCCTAGTTCTATGTGTGTCCTTACTCAAGATTGATAGGAGAGCTCCAAACAAATGACAATGAATAAATTGGCAACTCATAAATGGAACAAAATAAATCAAACATTTTTAGCCACAAGTGTAGCCTAGGTTGTGAGCTCTGCAAACAAAGTGTCCACTCCTACAATGACAACGGTAAGACTATAATAATAATATATTGAATGCATTAACAGAAGTTACAGTAACCAAACAAACATTGTATTTAGAAATGGTAATTAACGATAGAAGTACTACTGGTGATACTGGTGTGCCATCCCCGCGGCCTCTGAAATGGATAAGTCCACTCAGACCAGCGTGAATCAGGCAGGTGTCTCGTGTGCCATACAATTTTTTGAATATATATTTGCCACTGCTCAACTAAAAAACTCTTGGTTGACCAACAGCCATCTACTAAATGGGGTCAGCCCTAAAATGAATTGTGGGCAATTCTAAGTGAACTTGTCAGCCATTTGGCGGGAGGATGTGGGATGGGAGCAGAGTAAGGAATGAAGAGGGATTTCTTGAGCCAAATGTGTCAAGCAATACATCACTGTCACATATGATATTGCGACACATATGGCTTAGTTATTCACATATTTGCAGAGTAAAGGTAGAGTAATAATGATTCCCTGTTAAATTTTAATAATTACATATGTCCTATCAAGTTGATTTAAGAGTTAGCGGAGAGGATGTTTTCCATTATTATAAGATAGCCCCTACAATAGTACAGTATATGCATTGGTTGAAGCTCAACGTTAAATTCAAATTTCCCTGCCATCATATCTAAGCCAATATGACACCAATGTCGATTGAAAATTCGCAAATCAATTTGGAGGTACACAACAAACTCCACGCCTCCCATCATGACCTGTCCAGGGGTTATTGAGAACCACTATACCAGATTTGACAGGGTCTTTAGCATTACATGCTGACCACACCGCTCGCGTTACAAATTACATTTACACGTTATTCAATCATTTAATCCAGATGACAGAAGTGGACGATGAAGTGGATTCTGAATCTAATGGTGGTAGAATCAAGGAGAATTTGAATATTGTCAGAAAGAATGGAAAACGGAGCAAAGTAGTGCACAGTGATGAGAATGTCCCTTCATATCTTGTAGGAGTACGGTTTGTTAATGAGGGAGCAGCTGATCGGATTACCAATCTTTAATAATCCATTTGAGATATCCAAACTGGTGGAAAGAGTGCTGGGTAAAGTGATGGCTGTGAGGATCACGAGAGGCTGGCTTTTTTTTTTTTGTGCTTCTGCGGATCAGAAGGAACGTGTGTTGTCTCACCCGATTTGATAACTTTGAAGTTTGTGTCTTTTTCGAACAGGGCACCCCTCAAGGGGGTTATATCTGGCGTCTCGTGGGAAGTCGATGTTGAAGAGATGAAAAATATTCCTGGAGTGATTGATGCACGTCGGATGAATCGTGGTGAATGAAAAAAAGTGAAGAGTCTACCTGTTCTTTTGTTTTTTGATGTGGAATCTCTCCCTACTCAAGTGCAGTTTGGGTATATCAACTACAGAGTCACAGCATTTATCCCAAGACCAATGCAATGTGATCATTGTAAAGCTTTTGGTCATGTTTCAAGTGTTTGCAGAAGGGAGAAGCCGAGATGTCGAGGTTGTGGAAAAGATCATGTCATGTGACATGTTGCAGTTGTGGTGGAAACCATGAAGCCACGTCTTTCGATTGCCTGACAAGGGTGTAAGAGAATGAGGTGGCCAAAGTCAGGGCTGTCCAGAGCATTTCATATGCAGCAGCTGTTAAAAGGGTTGAGACTTTGAATGGTGCACCTGAAGAGTCCATGGTGGTGGATAGGCCTTCGCTGCAGGGGGTGCCTTTCACCAGAAGGATCCTGACATTTTAAAGGTTGAGAAGGTGGACTTTGTGGCCTTTATAGCTATAGTAATTAACTTATTGGGGATCGGCGCACGAGGTGACCGTTTTGGAGAGCCTGGCGTGCCCAAAGTAAAATGCCTCCCATTCAGGGCCAGAAAATAGGATATGCACATATTTAGTACCATTGGATAGGAAACACTCTGAATCTTCCAAAAGTGTTAACCATTTGTCTGTGAGTAAAACGCATATGGCAGGCGAAACCCCGAGGAATTTCTGTCCTGGAAAAAGTGATTTTGACACATTGCTCATTTGGAACCTCTCCCTTATGAAAATGCCCTTATAAGGGCATATGAATGCAGTACCTATCGCTTCCTTTAGATGTCAACAGTCTCGAGACAGTGTACATTTTCATTTTGGATGCTTTAGACCAGAGAATAAGAGGAAACCAGGAAGTGTCCCAATTATGTCAACAATAGCCAGCGCGCGCTCCCGACAAGGCGCGCTGTGTGTTTTTTACCGTCTTTATCGATCAGTTTATATTCCGGTTGATTTATAATAGTAAATATACGTAAAAGTGTTCCTAAGGATACATTTAAAACTATGTTTGATTGTTCTTGGACAAGTTTATAGGTATAAGATGAACGAGTTCTCGTCACGTTTCAATGGAGGAGTGGAAGCTGTCGTTTCTGATTATAACGCGCGAACCAAATGGAGATTTATGGATAAAATACATTACTTTTTCTAACAAAAGAACCATGGATTGTCTTCGTTGGACCTCAGCAGAAGTTCTTCAACAGGTAATTGATTTGTTTTCGCTGTGAAATGTGTTATGTGTGTGCCATGATGGCTAATGGATTCATGGCTATGGGAAAAATATGTGAGGTGCTACCCTCAAACAATCAAATGTGCTGCTTTCGCCGTAAAGCCTTTTTGAAATCTGACAACGCTGTGATATTGCCAAGAAACAGAGCTTTTGATGAGTATGGAACACTTGTATATTGGTGGATGTTTAATAATTCAACTTTGGGATTTTGAATTTGGAGCCTTGCATTTCACCTGGTAGTGTCGGGATTGGGGCGCTAGCGCCCCAGCAATCCCCAAGCAGCCAAGGTGGAGAGAAGGTCCAGGAAGATAGGTATCATTGTGGATGCGGCGGAGCAGTTCCTGGAACTGAAAGATTTCTCAGCGGAGGAGTTACATGGAATATTGTCACAAGCCGTACCACCCTCTCAGGCCCTACAGCCTGAGAAGGGAGATATGGAGATTTGAAAGAAGGAAGAAGTGGGAGTTTTGTTTTGTCAATGTACTATTTTTAATTTAAATGATTAAGTTAGGTATGGATTTTCTTTTAACCTTGTTTTAGTTTTTCAACCCATCCAGTTGGTGGCAGCAATAGCTTTTTGGGTTGTAAGTCCACTATAAAACCCACAAAAGGAGGAGAGATGACCAGAAACTAACTAGGTTTACCCTTATATTTGTAGATTAATTGTCGGAGTGCATTTGTGCATTTCAGGTAAAATAACAACCCAATGTTTAAATCCATGGACAAATTAGCAACAGCAAGCTAGCTAGCTAAATGGCCATGAATGTTTCATACGTTTCGACCTGTCCCCAAATTAATATAGGTGGTTCAGAGTTCATTTCGATATTTCCATTTGAGCATTCTGATTGCGTCTGATGTGGATGGACAAAATCAACATGCGCGTGCCCGGTCTAGTCAACATATTAAGGTTGACAGATATTTTTTTTTATCCAAACCTAGCTCAAATTCTAGATTTCTGATTAAAACGAGGCTATAGCGTCCATAAAGTGACCATTAGACTTGTATCCAGTTAGACTGAATACGTTTGTACAGTAGGTGCAACAGTATCATTTATCATTCTCAAATGCACAATTCCGTTCATTAAGTACCCAACACTGGTGGAAAATTACCGACCTATAAGCATTCTTCCAGTGCTATCAAAAGTAGCTGAAAGATGGGTGGCTGATCATCTGACTGATCACCTCATTCAGGGAAACCCTATACATCAAATGCAATTTGGATTCAGAACTAACCATTCTACCAAAACAGCCAATTGCTATTTTCTGGAGTGCATTAAATCTAAACTGGACATAGGTTGTGAAGTTGGCACAGTCTTTTTGGATCTTAAATAGGCCTTTGATACTGTGAACCATGAGGTCCTCCTATCCAAACTATCCTCCCTTAATGTGTCCACCTGAAGTCATTAGTTGGATGTATTCCTCTCTGACAAACAGAAGTCAAAGGGTTCGTTTGGGGGACACTCAGTCGGACTCTCTTTACTATAACATTGGGGTCCCACAGGGGTCAATATTAGGCCCCTTCTGTTTACCATCTATATAAATTATCTCCCACTTGCTTTCCCTCAAGTTAACATGCAGATGTATGCAGACGATACAGATCTGTATGTACACTAAACAAATAGACAATTGGTTGTTAACTTCTTAGGGAGCGGTGGGGCGCCAAATTCAAAATCCAAAAGTTGAATTATTAAACATGCATCAATATACAAGTGTTTCATAGTCATCAAAAGCTCTGCTTCTTGGCAATATCACAGCGTTGTCAGATTTCAAAAAGGCTTTACGGCGAAAGCACAACATTTGATTGTTTGAGGATAGCACCCCACATATTTTTCTATTACCATAAATTCATAAACCATGCGGTTCACACAAAACACATTTCACAGCAAAAACAAATCAATTACCTTTTGAAGAACTTCTGCTGAGGGCTTCCCAAGTGTCCAACGAAGACAATCCATGGTTCTTTTGTTAGAAAAAGTAATGTATTATATCCATAAATCTCCGTTTGGTTGGCACGTTTATAATGAGAAAATAGAGCCTCTCTTTCGTCCATTGAAACGTGAAGAGAACTTGTTCAACTTATACCTATAAACTTGTCCAAGAAAAATCAAACATAATTGTAAATGTATCCTTAGGAACACTTTTATGTATAAATACTATAATATTTCAACCGGAATATAAACTGGGCTATAAGAAAGAAAAAAAACCACAGAGCGTGCCAGCCGTGAACTCGCATTTTCTTGTATTGACATCTGTGTGGACACTTCCTTATTCGTCTTCTTCTCTGCTCTAAAAGCATCTAAAAAGAATCAGAACAATTTCTCGAGACTGTTGACATCCAGAGGAAGCAATAGGTACTGCATTCATATGCCCTTATATGGGCATTTTCATAAGAGAGGGGTTCTAAATGAGGCAATCTGTCAAAACCTATCCAATGGTACTAAATATGTGCATATCCTATTTTCTGGGCCTGAATGGGAGGCATTTTACTTTGGGCACGCCAGGCTCTCCAAAACGGTCACCTCGTGCGCTGCTGCCAAAAAAGTTAACAAGTTAACTGAAGCTATAGTACATGTTTCTAAATGGATGACTAATTCTTGCCTGTATTTAAATATCGACAAGACTGTTTGTATGTACTTCTCTAAGAAATCCATTGATTCTTCCCAATGAGCTGTTCTTGTTAATGGGGAGAATCTGAAAGTTGTGTCTAACTTCAGGTATCTTGGGTGTCATTTTGGACACGAACTTGACATTTAAGAAACATGTGAAGAAGGTTAAGTTTGGATTATCCAACTTCAGGTTTATAAGACCTTTCCTTCCTCTGGAGGCCGCTATATGTGCATGCTATGATCTTCTCACATTTGAGATATTGCCTCACATGCTGGTCACAAGCAGGAGCTACTATTCTGAAACCAATTGAATCACTCTACAAACAAACACTTAAGATTTTTGATAACAAACCAAACAGTTACCACCATTGTCATATCATTTACAAACATAATTGATTTAGTCTGGATAGATTTAAGCAGTATGTGGATACAAGCCTTGTCTTTAATTGTGTTGTCTTAAGGGTAAAAGGGTAAAAAATGACCCACCACTATGTTTAACAGCCGAGAAAACACCCCAAATGATGTTTTTTTTTACTTGAAATTTGATGACTTTTCCTAGAGTGACCCCAAAATTAGAAAAAGTGAAACATCGCCTTTGTTCTAATTTCCATGAAAGCTGTACACCACCAGGGTACAAAGATTGTCTTAGGGTCATTATTGACCCGGCACTTAAAATCATTTACACACCACAAAAACCACACACACACACACACACACACGAGTGCTACTCACTGAACTCAGGACAAAACTAAAACTTTCTTGTGCATGTGCAGCATCTCCTCTCCATGACCCCACCCATGACTCAAGTTCACAGACAAAATAAAAACAATTTCAGACAAAACAAACAATTTCAGACAAAATAATAATTTCTTGAAAGCATTGTTTACTAATGGGGAATGCAGTCAGAGGCTATAAAGGTGCTGCAGATGGCAGTCCCACCAGTTCTCTCTTTGCTGAAGCCATGAGTGCACGTTTCAGTGCCCAACAGGTCATAGATCTGATTTTTTCAGATGTCCAGGAGGAACAAGTGAACAATGATTTAGAAGAGGAGGAGGTATCTGAAGAAGAAGAATACAACCCAGAGCACGATGCATAATCTTCAGATAAAGAAGAAATCCCCCAAGCTGGAAAATACATTTTTGTCAAAAACAGCAAAATAACATGGTCCTTGTCACCATATGACAACCAGGGCAGGAAGGCAGCACAAAATGTCATACGGATGACCCCATGGCCCACAAGATATGCAGTTGCCCATGTCCAGGACATCGCCTCAATATTCTACATGTTCATCACACCAGCCATTGAAAAAATGATCTTGTAGATGGCAAATTTGGAGGGTTTCCGTAAATATGGAGACAACTGGAAAAGGATAGATAAGATTGACCTGCGTGCCTACATAGGGCTGCTAATCTTAGCGGTGTGTATAGGTCCCGAGGTGAGGCTGCATGTCTCTGGGATGCAGAGAGTGGAAGGGCGATTTTCTTTCACACTTTCTCAAGAATGGTACGATTTTATAACCGTGAGTCAAGACCTGCAAGACTTGTGAGAGAAACTGGCGGCCATAAGAGAGGTCTGGGGGAAGTGGGTGGAGCGTCTGCCATACCTCTACAACCCTGGGCCTGAAGTAACAGTGGATGAGCAACTGGTTCCAATCAGATGTACATTTTTATTTTCATATCCGTAATGTAAGTGATTTTCACTGTTAATTTTATTATGTATTGCTGTAATAACATTGATTTATGTGATTGTTTTCTGTGACACTGATACTAATTATTGCTAGTAATCTTTTTTGTCGAAAGGTTGCTGTCCTTTCTGACAGTATATGGGGCGGCAGGTAGGCTAGTGGTTAGAGCGTTGGACTAGTAACAATAAAGGTTGCAAGATCGAATCCCCGAGCTGACAAGGTTAAAACTCTGTCGTTCTGCCCCTGAACAAGGCAGTTAACCTAGGCTGTCATTGAAGATAAAAATGTGTTCTTAACTGACTTGCCTAGTTAAATAAAGGTAAAATTGTAAATAAGAATTTGTTCTTTACTGACTTGCCTAGTTAAATAAAGGTTAAATAAAAGTATATGCCTAGGAAAGTATGGCATCAAGAACTGGGTGGCCTATGATGCACAATCCAGCTACGCTTGGAAGATGCAAGTAAACACAGGGAAGCCGACCAGTGGAGGCCCGGAGAAGAACCAGGGGATGCGGGTTGTGCTTGATGTGACAGATGGACTGAGGGGGCACAATGTCACAAGTGACAATTTCTTCACCTCTTATGAACTCAGCCAGAAGCTCCTGAAGAGGTAGATCACCTTGGTTGGCACAGTTAGAAAGAACAAGCCTGAACCCCGCTGCACTTCTCGCAACAAGGGGGAGAGAGGCCTTCTCATCATAGTTTGCCTTCACCCCCACCACCACTCTAGTTTCTTACCTCCCAAAGAGGAACAAGAATGTGGTCCTCCTGAGCACACTGCACAAAACGGCTGAGATCAGTAATCGTGAGGACACGATGCCAGCCATCATCCTGGACTACAACCTCAATAAAGGAGGTGTGAACAACCTCGGACAAGGTGATTGGAACTTACATCTGCAGGAGGATGACTGCCCGCCCCTGGTCATCTTCCATAACATCATTGATGTGTCCTCATACAATGCCTACGTGATATGGAACAAGATCAACCCTACCTGGATGCCTGATAGGCGGAACAAGAGGAGGGTGTTCCTGGATCAGCTGGGAAAGGCACTTGCAAAGACACACATTCAAAGAAGGGAGCGCCTCCCCCGCACAGCAGCCTCTGCAGTGATTGTGAAAGCTGTTCAGGGGGCTGAATCTTGTCCTGATCCACCTGAGGCTGCAGCTGGGGCAGGCAAGAGGAGGAGATGCCAATTCTGCCCCCCAAAGAGGGACTGTAAAACAAATACTATGTGCTGCACATGTGAGAAATACATCTGCAAAGTCCATGCACACACACTTGCATACTGTCCTACATGTTCTAATTAGAGTTGATTGATTTATGTTCTTCACGTATTTGTATCTATCTTATTTTATTCTTATTGTCTATACACCTTGTCGGTGGTGGCAATGGTTAAGAAATGGGAGACGACTAGTATTTTGTAGTTGAATTCCTCATTGTACAGTGTATAATAATATATCACTATGTTGCCAAAACAGTTCAAGACTGTTATTGTTTCCCTACAATAAAATGCATTCAAAACTACTTTCTGCACATTTCTGCTACTTTCTTATGCTCTACAAGTGCTATCTCTTGCTAAAAATGTATGTTTACACCTATGCAGTACCTTTAGCAATAACAATAATAATAAACCTCTACTTTAGTAAAGAAAACAATTGACAGGTGTGTTGTAGTAACAACGAGTGGTGTCCACTGATTAAATGCACTCTTCCTGTATTGTGAAGAGGGAAAACCCAGATATTCACAAAGTTTGTGATGAATGACAGGTTGTTTCTTCATGCAAAATATATTTGGGGTTTAAAAATCAATTAAGCTGCTTTATTTTAGGGGTTTAGTGAAGGCAGGACATTTTTGACCCTTAGGACAAGGGGAGTATACAGAATGTTAAGACTATACAAGGGTTTACATCCGGCATGGTGTTGCCCCTCCACCCCTATGCTGGCATATCATGCTCAAGGAAAGCACCTCCAGGATAACAAGGGCAGTAACTAGAGGGGATTGCGTTGTCCCTTTTTGACACAGTAAAATCAGCCAATCGGCCTTCTCTGTTAGAGCTGCAATATACTGGAACACAATGCCCATGGACTTGCATTGATTATTGTACTTTAAGATTTTCATTGAAAACATGGCTAACATCTATCCAAACCTGTACACATTAGTTACCTGTGGTTCTTTACATGTAAGACGACAGTTGATGAAAATGTTGTGGTTGTCACTAGAATGGTATGTTATTAGATGTAATGTATTTGTATTTTGTATTGTTTTAGTGAGTATATTGTTTTGTTTTATATATATTGTATTGTTTTAGTGAGGACAACGGATGCAAATTAGTTTTTGGCTAACCCGAGCACATTTACATGGATGTTGAATTATTTTAATATTGATGTTGACTAATGTGCATTGTCCACTATAAATAAATAAAACAAACAATAATGTGCTACCGTTTTGTAGCATTTCTGACAATACTAAACATCTTTTTAGCCGAATCTAAGAGTTCTAAAACTGGACCAAAGCACTTGGCAACAGTTGCGCAGCAACAGTGTGTCACGTCTGCTCCCGCTCTTCCCTTCCCCCCTGGCGCTTGAGGGCGCCAGATTACCCTGCATCACACGCTCCTGCCATCATCGCTCACACCTGCCCTCCCTCGTCACTCGCATCAGCGTTATTGGACTCACCTGGACTCACTTATCACCTGTTAATTTCCTCCCCTATATTTGTCTGTTCCCCAGCTCTGTTCCCCGCTGCTGCATTATTAGTTTTTGTCCGTATTCTTTTGCTGACGCTGTTTCTGTCTTGTCGGTTATGTATTAAATGTTTACTCCCCGTACCTGCTTCGTCTCTCCAGCGTCATGTTCCATGACACAGTGCTAGTAGCTAGCTAACACCAGTCGGATGAGAGGCAAGCAACAAGCAAAGGAAGCCAGCTATATTTAGCTATTAAAAGGTTTTTCCACATGGCTGAAGTCATCTGTGCAAGCTGTTGGCCTTGACACTGCCGTTTTAATAAGCACAAATAAGATAGCGAACATCCTTGGTTGCTATTGCCAGTAAGCTAGCCAACTAACATTAGCCAGTAACATTAGCAAGCTACAAGCCAACAAGGCTGTAACATTAACGTTACGTTAGCTGTATGGACGGATTATGAACCGGCACAACTCAATGTTGCCATAGCTATCCCACATTCTTCTACAAACAGCTAGCTAATTTTCGCCCAACATCAGATGTACTGTTATTTTCCAGTCCATTTAAATGTTGAACTCGTGGTGATTTTGTCCTCCAACCGCTCGCTAGAAGGTTCGGACACTCTAGCGAGCGGTTGGAAGACTAAATCACCTTGAGTTCAACATTTAAATAGACTGGAAAAAAGCTAAAGACACCCTTCTAGCTAGCTGACCACTGATTTTTATTGCAATTTATGTAAGTTAGGTTTTGAGTTTTCAATAAAGTAATATAGATATAGAGATGAAGTTTGAAGTTTCCATACACCTTAGCCAAATACATTTAAACTCAGTTTTTCCCAATTCCTAACATTCAATCCTAGTAAAAATTCCCTGTCTTAGATCAGTTAGGATCACCACTTTATTTTAAGAATGTGAAATGTCAGAATAATAGTAGAGAGAATGATTTATTTCAGCTTTTATTTCTTTAAGCACATTCCCAGTGGATCAGAAGTTTACATACACTCAATTAGTATTTGGTAGCATTGACTTTAAATTGTTTAACTTGGGTCAAACGTTTTGGGTAGCCTTCCACAAGCTTCCCACAATTTGTCGGGTGAATTTTGGCCCATTCCTCCTGACAGAGCTGGTGTAACTAAGTCGGGTTTGTAGGCCTCCTTGCTCACACACACTTTTTCAGTTCTGCCCACAAATTTCTATAGGATTGAGGTCAGGGCTTTGTGATGGCTACTCCAATACCTGACTTTGTTGTCCTTAAGCCATTTTGCCACAACTTTGGAAGTATGCTTGGGGTCATTGTCCATTTGGAAGACGCAGTTGCGACCAAGTATTAACTTCCTGACTGATGCCTTGAGATGTTGCTTCAATATATCCACAACTTTTCTTCCTTATGATGCCATCTATTTTGTGAAGTGCACCAGTCCCTCCTGCAGCAAAGAACCCCCACAACATGATGCTGCCACCCCCGTGCTTCACGGTTGGGATGGTGTTCTTCGGCTTGGAAGCCTCCCCCTTTTTCCTCCAAACATAATGATGGTCATTATGGCCAAACAGTTATATTTTTGTTTCATCAGCCCAGAGTGTATGTTAACTTCCGACTTCAACTGTATGTACAGTGGGGGGGAAAAGTATTTGATCCCCTGCTGATTTTGTACGTTTGCCCACTAACAAAGAAATTATCAGTCTGTAATTTTAATGGTAGGTTTATTTGAACAGTGAGAGACAGAATAACAACAACACAAATCCAGAAAAACACATGTGAAAATTTTTTATAAATGGATTTGCATTTTAATGAGGGAAATAAGTATTTGACCCCCTCTCAATCAGAAAGATTTCTGGCTCCCAGGTGTCTTTTATACAGGGAACGAGCTGAGATTAGGAGCACACTCTTAAAGGGAGTGCTCCTAATCTCAGTTTGTTACCTGTATAAAAGACACCTGTCCACAGAAGCAATCAATCAATCAGATTCCAAACTCTCCACCATGGCCAAGACCAAAGAGCTCTCCAAGGATGTCAGGGACAAGATTGTAGACCTACACAAGGCTGGAATGGGCTACAAGACCATCGCCAAGCAGCTTGGTGAGAAGGTGACAACAGTTGGTGCGATTATTCGCAAATGGAAGAAACACAAAAGAACTGTCAGTCTCCCTCGGCCTGGGGCTCCATGCAAGATCTCACCTCATGGAGTTGCAATGATCATGAGAACGGTGAGGAATCAGCCCAGAACTACACGGGAGGATCTTGTCAATGATCTCAAGGCAGCTGGGACCATAGTCACCAAGAAAACAATTGGTAACACTACGCCGTGAAGGACTGAAATCCTGCAGCACCCGCAAGGTCCCCCTGCTCAAGAAAGCACATATACATGCCCGTCTGAAGTTTGCCAATGAACATCTGAATGATTCAGGGGACAACTGGGTGAAAGTGTTGTGGTCAGATGAGACCAAAATGGAGCTCTTTGGCATCAACTCAACTCACCGTGTTTGGAGGAGGAGGAATGCTGCCTATGACCCCAAGAACACCATGCCCACCGTCAAACATGGAGGTGGAAACATTATGCTTTCCGGGTGTTTTTCTGCTAAGGGGACAGGACAACTTCACCGCATCAAAGGGACGATGAACGGGGCCATGTACCGTCAAATCTTGGGTGAGAACCTCCTTCCCTCAGCCAGGGCATTGAAAATGTGTCGTGGATGGGTATTCCAGCATGACAATGACCGAAAACACACAGCCAAGGCAACAAAAGAGTGGCTAAAGAATAAGCATATTAAGGTCCTGGAGTGGCCTAGCCAGTCTCCAGACCTTAATGCCATAGAAAATCTGTGGAGGGAGCTGAAGGTTCGAGTTGCCAAACGTCAGCCTCGAAACCTTAATGACTTGGAGAAGATCTGCAAAGAGGAGGGGAACAAAATACCTCCTGAGATGGTGGCCAACTGCAAGAAACGTCTGATCTCTGTGATTGCCAACAAGGGTTTTGCCACCAAGTACTAAGTCATGTTTTGCAGAGGGGTCAAATACTTATTTCCCTCATTAAAATGCAATTCCATTTATAACATTTTTCACATGCGTTTTTCTGGATTTTTTTGTTGTTATTCTGTCTCTCACTGTTCAAATAAACCTACCATTAAAATTATAGACTGACCATTTCTTTGTCAGTGGGCAAACGTACAAAATCAGCAGGGGATCAAATACTTTTTTCCCTCACTGTATGTATGTATGTATGTATGTGTATATATACATATTTTGTGGGACACGCTGTATATTGTAAAATTTGCCTGAGCGACAGACACACATCATTTAATAACATCTTTTACCACTGAAATATAGCTAACGGATTTGCTAATGTTGCTAGCTTATTTTCTAAATGTTGATAGAAATGCTTAAAAAGAAAAGAAATTGTAAGTGTTAGATAATACATATATCACGAAAACAATGTAGATGTGTATCCTGGATGCACAATTTTATATTCTATTATATTGTAGGTTTCAGCGCCCAGGGGAAACAATCCCACCACTAAGGACGTGGTGGGAAATGTTCAGGAGGAGGCACAAGAATCTGAGCATGAGGAGGCCGGACACCCAGGACAGGGGGAGAGCTGAGTGCGCCACATGTCCGACAATGGACACCTTCACTTCTTATGTGAAGCAAATGGAGGCGAGTGGGTTGAGGGAGAAACCCAGACAAATCTATAACTGCGACAAGTCTGGGTTTCATAGCGACCAGAGCAGGCACAAAGTGCTGGCTCCCCGGGGCGCAAAACACATGTACCAGCAGGCTCCAGGGACCAAGTAGCACATCACAGTGCTGGCCTGCTTCAACGGAGCTGGAAAGGACGTTCCCCCGTTAATCATCTACTCCGGTGGCCACTACACACTGGGAGGCCCCCTCCCAAGCCTTGTATGGACGGTCAAACATTGAAGGGGACCTGTTCAGGAAGTGGTTTCAGCGCTCTCCTTCTCTTTGATGGGCACGAGCCACATAGACTTGGAGGTGCTCGCGGCGGCACTAAGGGAAGGGGTTATACTTCTTTGTCTTCCACCACACTGCAGCCGCTGGACGTGGCATACTTTGGTCCTTTAAAGGCTGGGTTCTCCAAGGTAGCTGGAGATCTTAGCCATTTTGACCACTCCTACATGGTAAACAAATCAGAATTTGCCAGAGTATTCCGCTCAGCACTGCAAGGACATGAGCTATGTGGTGGAAGGGTTTAAGAAGTGTGGCCTCTTCCCTTTTGACCCTTCAGCCATTGAAGGGTCCGTTTAATGCTGTCTCGGTCCCTACCAGGTCCCAGCATGCCTCTCCTGGAACCGGCAGCACCTCCCCAGTGACCACAGGAGGACCCTCTGTCCCTGCTCCAGTCCTAGCCCTAGAAGAGAACCCCCTAATAGAGGGGGGGGCTGATAGTCAAGGACCTGGGGCACATCCTTACTGTCCTGAAGTATCAGCTAGACCGATACAGAAGACTCCCTGTGGTCGCCACATGCCTCACCGGGGAGGAATACACACGCCAGTGGCAGTAGAGGGGTGAGAAGGAGAGGGCCGAGGCAGAGGAGAAAGAGCGTCAGGCAGCCCTCAGAACACAGAGGGCACAGGAGAGGGCTGCCATAGATGAGACCATTGACGCCATCGCTGGAACCACTCCTGACAGCTGCATCACCACTGCCAGTGCCTCCCAGTGTGCAAAACCTGTAAGAACCGCCGTGCCTGCTCTCCTGGCTATACCATCGTTGGCCCCTCAACCCCACCATTACAAACACCAGCTCCTCCAAGTCATCGTCGGCCGGCTTTGTCCACCCCCCCCCGTCTGTCACCACCAACGCGGCCTCCTCTGGACCAACCTCCTCCTCCGTCTCCGCTGGTCACACCACTACAATCTCTCTTTACATATTTACAGTTCATAGCACCAGCCCTCAAGGCATGTCCACCTCATCCAATACTTCTGCAGCTTCCTCCAGAGGTATTGATGTAAAAAGTTGAAAATGTTTTGCAAGAAACATGCTCTGTCTAACACTACTTTTTCTCTCAAATGTAACACAGAAAAGGAAGAGAAAAGCTCCACTTGGCCACCTCTGTCACAATACCCATTGCACCACTCTTAGGTACTTCATAATCTGTTTGTATTTCTCTCTCTGTTGTATCAATTACTATTATTGCTGTAGTACTTCTACATTATTGAATTGAATAACATGGATTGCAGTTATTTGATTATATATTTTTTTTATATAAAAGATACCACCTGCTGTGCTCGCTGCACTGGTTCCACTGCAGGTATTTGCAGTGGGATCGAGAGGTGGTGTTGTAGCTGGATTTTTATGACAATATAGGGATGGAGGTCGAGATTTAATTGTTTGTTTTTGTTTTCATATTAAATTATTTATTTGTAAAAATATAATATCTATATTTATACTTTCCAAGTGCATCTCTGCAATACAAACTCCAACCATGTGTCAATGCACAATTTTTTTTTATTTATATATTTGATGTAAATTATTCATACTTCTTTATATGTTAGTATTAAACTGTTATCTACTTCCTAAAAACATAAGATTAATCTGTAAAACAAATAATGAGACATTATTTGGTTTACAACACTGAAGATGTTGGTGAAGAACCCTTTTTAAGAGTCCACAGGACTACCCAATCAAAAGTTGACAGGTAAGGAATTTATTATTTATTTTTTGTTCACTGTTTGTTTATTTTTAAAAACGTTTTATTCTATATTTTTTTATTAAATGTTTTATTATTCACAATACAAAAATCAACAACTTACATTGCTACATCAAACATGTAAAACAAAACAAAAGACAGGTATTAATAATAAAACAATAAAATAAAGAATAACATTCAAGTGCAATTCTATTCACTCTGAAAAAATCTCAATGATTCAGGAAGATGTTTTTCTTGTTGTTGTTCACTAGGGATAATTCAATCAAAAATGTATAATTTTGGTGTAGTATTCTGGAATTTTGGCAACAAGAAACAAAAATCACAATAATTTCAATGGTCTTGTTATCATTGCAATAGTAACATATATTCTTCATGTCAAAAACATGGGTAGTGTTCATAATAGTAAATAGGTATTCTGCAAGGTTTTCCCAAAATTTGGACAAATTTACATTCATAGAATGAGTCAGATTCTCACAGAAAATGCAGATATCATCAATAGCCACAAATTTGGACAACATAGAATTACATTTTATTTTTTTAACTAGGCAAGTCAGTTAAGAACAAATTCTTATTTTCAATGACAGCCTAGGAACAGTGTGTTAACTGCCTGTTCAGGGGCAGAATGACAGATTTGTACCTTGTCAGCTTGGGGATTTGAACTTGCAACCGTTACTAGTCCAACGCTCTAACGACTAGGCTACCCTGCCATGGATATATCTTATGTAGAATTTTAAAGTGCACTTTTCTTACATTTGTTTGGTATACAATACTTGTAAGGCCTTAACCAAGCCTTCCAAACTGAGTTCTGGATAAGCTTTGTGATCATCACCAAAGCTAAGATGAGTTTTCATTACTGTAGTTAGACCACTGGGAATGGCTTTGGTCACAGAAATAAACTCTCTGAAAAGGTATTGGAAACTCATTCAATGTTATAAATTGTTCATATGTAAGAATATTCCCCATGTTGTCAAAAACAAAGAATCAAGTCAATATTCCTCTCATGCCAGCTGGGGTAGAACAATGACTTTTTCCTTACAGTTATGTCTGAATTATTCCACAAAATAGCTTTATGTGGGGGGAAATTGTGCAGGAAACATACAGTATATCACAAAAGTGAGTACACTCCTCACATTTTTGTAAATATTTGAGTATATCTTTTCATGTGACAACACTGAAGAAATGCAGTGCACTCATGCAGCCCCAGACCATGACACTCCCACCACCATGCTTGACTGTAGGCAAGACACACTTGTCTTTGTACTCCTCACCTGGTTGCCGCCACACACGCTTGACACCATCTGAACCAAATAAGTTTATCTTGGTCTCATCAGACCACAGGACATGGTTCCAGTAATCCATGTCCTTAGTCTGCTTGTCTTCAGCAAACTGTTTGCGGGCTTTCTTGTGCATCATCTTTAGAAGAGGCTTCCTTCTGGGACGACAGCCATGCAGACCAATTTGATGCAGTGTACGGCGTATGGTCTGAGCACTGACAGGCTGACCCCCCACCCCTTCAACCTCTGCAGCAATGCTGGCAGCACTCATATGTCTATTTCCCAAAGACAACCTCTGGATATGACGCTGAGCACGTGCACTCAACTTCTTTGGTCGACCATGGCGAGGCCTGTTCTGAGTGGAACCTGTCCAGTTAAACCGCTGTATGGTCTTGGCCACCATGCTGCAGCTCAGTTTCAGGGTCTTGGCAATCTTCTTATAGCCCAGGCCATCTTTATGTAGAGCAACAATTCTTTTTTTCAGATCCTCAGAGAGTTCTTTGCCATGAGGTGCCAGGTTAGGGGCGGCAGGTAGCCTAGTGGTTAGAGTGTCGGACTTGTAACCGGAGGGTGACAAGGAAAAAATCTGTCATTCTGCCCCTGAACAAGGCAGTTAACCCACTGTTCCCCAGGTGCTGTGGATGTCGATTAAGGCAGCCCCCCGCACCTCTGATTCAGAGGGGTTGGGTTAAATGCAGAAGACACATTTCGGTTGAAGGCATTTGGTTGTACAACTGACTAATAATGGTGACTTTATGTTGAACTTCCAGTGACCAGTCAGTATGAGAAAGTGTGAGAGCGATGACACCAAATTTAACACACCTGCTCCCATTCACACCTGAGACCTTGTAACACTAACGAGTCACATGACACCGGGAAGGGAAAATGGCTAATTGGGCCCAATTTGGACATTTTCACTTAGGGGTGTACTCACTTTTGTTGCCAGCGGTTTAGACATGGCTGTGTGTTGATTTATTTTGAGGGGACAGCAAATTTACACTGTTATACAAGCTGTACACTCACTACTATACATTGTAGCAAAGTGTCATTTCTTCAGTGTTGTCACATGAAAAGATATACTCAAATATTTACAAAAATGTGAGGGGTGTACTCACTTTTGTGATATACTGTATTTTCCAGGCCATTAAAGCTTGTTGGTGAAACCTAGCCAATTTAGCAGATAATCTTTCAGGAATATAATTACATTTCAGTAAAAATTGATGACCTCCCAACTTATTAAACACATTATTTGGAATGAAATACCATATTGATTCAGTATTGATCAAACATCTTTTCAACTAGTTGATCTTGAAAGTTTTACATTATGTCAACAAAATCCAACACTTCCAAACCTCCTCTTTTATTAGAGAGGACTGACTTTTTTAGTTTGAGACTTATTTTTCCAGATGAAGTCAAGAAAGGTCTTGTTGATCTCTTCACAGATAGAGAGATTTACAAATAAAGATAATGAGGCGTACACAAAGCGAGACAATTTTTTATGCAATCTTGAAACATTAAATATAGGGTCTTCTAGTAACTCCCAAAACTGTCTATAGAATTCAACTGAAAGGCCATCAGGGCCAGGAGATTTCCCATTCTTCATTGAATTCAGAGCCTCTCTAATTTCTTCAATTGACACAGGTGGAAGTCATTCTCAATTACAGGGACATAATTCTGAATGTGGCAAATATAGATTTCACCACCATCTTCGTGAAATTGTGAGTCGTAAAGGTGAGTTCATAAAAGGAATTGACAAATGTTGATATTGTAATGGGATCTTTGCATAACACATCATTAATTTTGAGTGCAGTTATAGATTTTCTTTTGTAGTTTCTCTTTTCAAGTGCAAAAAAAAAACTAGTGTTTCTTTCCCCCTCTAAAATCCATTTTGCTCTTGATCTGACAAAGGCACACTTTGCCAAATCTGTGTAAAGCTGTTCTAATTCTAGTTGTAAAGATTTAAATACAGACTTTTCTTGAGATAGATTATCTTTCTTTAGAAAACTGTCAAGCTTGCTCATCAACTCTTTTTCTCTAAGGTTCTTTAAGTGCATTAGCTCTTTGGCACGTTTAATGGCTACAACTCTGACTTTATATTTGAGAAATTCCCATCTACAGTGAGGAAAAAAAGTATTTGATCTCCTGCTGATTTTGTACGTTTGCCCACTGACAAAGAAATGGTCAGTCTATAATTTTAATGGTAGGTTTATTTGAACACAGAGACAGAATAACAACAAAAAAATCCAGAAAAACACGTGAAAAATGTTATAAATGGAATTGCATTTTAATGAAGGAAATAAGTATTTGACCCCTCTGCAAAACATGACTTAGTACTTTGTGATTGCCAACAAGGGTTTTGCCACCGAGGTCAGATGTTTCTTGTAGTTGGCCACCAGGTTTGCACACATCTCAGGAGGGGTTTTGTCCCCCTCCTCTTTGCAGATCTTCTCCAAGTCATTAAGGTTTCGAGGCTGACGTTTGGCAACTCGAACCTTCAGCTCCATCCACAGATTGTCTATGGCATTAAGGTCTGGAGACTGGCTAGGCCACTCCAGGACCTTAATGTGCTTTTTCTTGAGCCACTCCTTTGTTGCTTTGCCCGTATGTTTTGGGTCATTGTCATGCTGGAATACCCATCCACGACACATTTTCAATGCCCTGGCTGAGGGAAGGAGGTTCTCACCCAAGATTTGATGGTACATGGCCCCATCCATCATCCCTTTGATGCGGTGCAGTTGTCCTGTCCCCTTAGCAGAAAAACACCCGGAAAGCATAATGTTTCCACCTCCATGTTTGACGGTGGGGATGGTGTTCTTGGGGTCATAGGCAGCATACCTCCTCCTCCAAACACGGCGAGTTGAGTTGATGCCAAAGAGCTCAATTTTGGTCTCATCTGACCACAACACTTTCACCCAGTTGTCCTCTGAATCATTCAGATGTTCACTGGCAAACTTCAGATGGGCATGTATATGTGCTTTCTTGAGCAGGGGGACCTTGCGGGCGCTGCAGGATTTCAGTCCTTCACGGCGTAGTGTGTTACCAATTGTTTTCTTGGTGACTATGGTCCCAGCTGCCTTGAGATTATTGACAAGATCCTCCCGTGTAGTTCTGGGCTGATTCCTCACCGTTCTCATGATCATTGCAACTCCACGAGGTGAGATCTTGCATGGAGCCCCAGGCAGAGGGAGATTGACAGTTCTTTTGTGTTTCTTCCATTTGCAAATAATCGCACCAACTGTTGTCACCTTCTCACCAAGCTGCTTGGCGATGGTCTTGTAGCCCATTTCCAGGCTTGTGTAGGTCTACAATCTTGTCCCTGACATCCTTGGAGAGCTCTTTGGTCTTGGCCATGGTGGAGAGTTTGGAATCTGATTGATTGATTGCTTCTGTGGACAGGTGTCTTTTATACAGGTAACAAACTGAGATTAGGAGCACTCCCTTTAAGAGTGTGCTCCTAATCCCAGCTCGTTACCTGTATAAAAGACACCTGGGAGCAGAAATCTTTCCGATTGAGAGGGGTTCAAATACTTATTTTCTTCATTAAAATGCAAATCAATTTATAACATTTTTCACATGTGTTTTTCTGGATTTGTGTTGTTGTTATTCTGTCTCTCACTGTTCAAATACACCTACCATTAAAATTATAGACTGATCATTTCTTTGTCAGTGGGCAAACGTACAAAATCAGCAGGGAATCAAATACTTTTTTCCCTCACTGTACTTCCAAGTCCTTTCTTGCAACAATATCTTTGGCTAATGATTTGATGTTTTCAATGTGAATAGGATCTTTAAGAAGTGTTTAATTTCCAATATCCTCGAGTATCTTTCGATTTTTTTAGTAGCTTGTAAATTCAGGGAAATCAAGTCATGATCAGAAAAGGGAGCCAACTGATAATCTACATCTGTAACAAATTGTAACAAAATGGGGTAAATTAGGAGATAGATTCTAGATTTACATGACAGTTTTGTTGGTCCAAGTATAACCCTTTGTATCAAGATTGAAATAATGCCAGGCATCATCAACAGAGAGATCCTTGCATAATGTAGTGATGATATTGATATTTTGAAGGCTTTGACTCGTTCTAGGAGGAAAACGATCAACAGATGCATCAGGTGGTTCATTAAAATCCCCTGAAATAATTAGAAAAGCCTCTGAGTATTTGTTGCGTAAATCCTGTAATTTTCAGGTAAATTCGGTAAAAAGGGTCTTTCTTATTTGGAGCATGTGAGTTATGTCCATGTACATTACAAATGATGAAAATAGCATTGTCAAGTTTAACAGTTACTAAGATGTGGATTCTAGAATGTCGCCTTTAAACTTGTGAATAAGTGTCAAATCTCCAGCAGAATGGTTTGATCCATGACTGAAATAGGCCATGTCTCTCCATTGTGATTAACAACATTTAAAATCACTTTCACACGAATTAGTTTCACGATGAAGGACAAAATCTGAGTTACGGCGTTTCCAATATAAAAACAAGGCTTTCCTTTTTGTAAGATCTCTCAAACCCCTAGCATTCACGGAAGGCTAGTCAACTATCTAGTAAAAACTTTGCATACAAGGTTGGTGTCTCTTTAACAAAATTAAACGGATATATCTTGCAATTTAACAAAATAGCAAGGTGGCCAATAACTGGGGACCGTATGCCGATAATACGGGACGTATTCTTTTGATAAACCACTTATCAAAAAGCTGATAGTAGTAGTATTTCCAGTGAAACGTCAAACATAACATTTTTACAACACCAATAATCACAAAACTTTGATGGCTTGATCAGAAGATAACACTGTTAACACAAGGTAATACATTTCTTAAACGCTGTTGATTATGCCGATAATACGGGGTTCTATGCTAGCGCCGTACACTAGTCAATCTGGCTTGTTTAGCAATGTAGCTAGTTAAGGTTAAAGCCCTTACCTTATGCATTGATTCAGTAGGCTCCCTCCTCTGACAATGCAATGTTCTTCTTGTCATAATAATCCACATTTGCGCTGATTTATTAACACAGTGTCAAGTTACTTTTCAATCCCAAAGTTGGCATCCAAGTAAAAGAAGTATCCAGTGGGTGCGAGTGCACCAGGTTTAACAACAACACCAACATCATTGCTTGCTTGTGCGACTTTTGCTTAGTCAAAATAAAAAATGGCATGCTTGCTAACTTGGTTAGCTATATAGTTGAAGTCAGAAGTTAACATACACTTAGGTTGGAGTCATTAAAACTCGTTTTTCAACCACTCCACACATTTCTTGTTAACCAACTATAGTTTTGGAAAGTCGGTTAGGGAATCTACTTTGTGCATGACACAAGTAATTTTCCCAACAATTGTTTACAGATTAAGACAGATTATTTCACTTAATCACAATTCCAGTGGGTCAGAAATGTACATAACTAAGTTGACTGTGCCTTTAAACAGCTTGGAAAATTCCAGAAAATTATGTCATGGCTTTAGAAGCTTCTGATAGGCAAATTGACATAATTTGAGTCAATTGGAGGTGTACCTGTGGATGTATTTCAAGGCCTACCTTCAAACTCAGTGCCTCTTTGCTTGACATAAGGGGAAAATCAAAAGAAATCCGCCAAGACCTCCACAAGTCTGGTACATCATTGGGAGCAATTTCCAATTGCCTGAAGGTACCACGTTCATCTGTACAAACAATAGTACACAAGTATGAACACCATGGGACCACGCAGCCGTCATACCGCTCAGGAAGGAGACACGTTCTGTCTCCTAGAGATGAAAGTACTTTGGTGCGAAAAGTGCAAATCAATCCCAGAAAAACCTTGACCTTGTGAAGATTCTGGAGGAAACCAGTACAAAATTATCTACATCCACAGTAAAATGTGTCCTATATCGACATAACCTGAAATGCCACTCAGCAAGGAAGAAGCCACTACTCCAAAACCGGCAATAAAAAACCCAGACTACGGTTTGCAACTGCAAATGGGGACAAGATCGTACTTTTTGGAGAAATGTCCTCTGGTCTGACAAAACTATTATTCTGACATTTCACATTATTCAAATAAAGTGGTGATCCTAACTGACCTAAGACAGGGAATGTTTACTAGGATTAAATGTCAGGAATTGTGAAAAACTGAGTTTAAATGTATTTGGCTAAGGTGTATGGAAACTTCAAACTTCAACTGTATGTTACTGCTTTCAACACAGCTGTTTTAGATTATTTATGTTTTTACCAAGCAAGAGAAATAAACATTCAATCAGTACTGAGTAAGTGAACAATAACAAAAGCTTCCTTTCATCACCCGACGATCAATTTAAATAGACTGCCAAGATAACGTTCATGACCGGGTTTGTACAGTAGTATGAGCAATAACTTCACCGCCATATGAAGGGTTTCACTAGTTACCACAGACACAAAGTGGCTATATCGTAAAAATGTATGTAGACAAAAATGTACTTTCTAGTCTTAAATTAAGGTTAGGGGTAGGCATAAGGTTAACAATGTGGTTCAATTTAGGGTTGATGTTAGGTTTAAAATAAGATTTTATGAACAGAAATTGAATAGCCAGGGTTTATGACTTTATGGCTGTGGTAACTAGTGACAACTAGGTCCTAGGCTCGCCTCTCAGAGGATACATTTTGAACATTCTCTTTCATGTATAGTTTTGACACCCCCTCCCAGTCCCGACACACACACAGTGGTGTACTTAAGCAGTACTTTAAAGTATTTTACTTAAGTCGTTTTTTTTGGTATCTGTACTTTACTTTACTATATATATATTTCTGCCAACTTTTACTTTTATTTAAAATAATGTACTTTTTTATACATTTTCCCTGACACCCAAAAGATCATTTTGACAGGAAAATGGTCCAATTCGCACATTTATCAAGGGAAGATCCCCGGTCATCCCTACTGCCTCTGATCTGGCGGACTCAAACACAAATGCTTCATTTGTAAATTATGTCTGAGCGTTGGAGTGTGCCCCTGATTATACGTCAATAAAAAAAATACAAGAAAATGGTGCTTTCTGGTTTGCTTAATATAAGGAATTTGATACTTAAGTATATGCTTATTTTCAATTACTAGGAGGCTCTTTATAGAGCATAATTGAGTGGCAATGTTCAGGGACAGTGGTGTGTACTACTGCGTGCATCTTGCCAATAGTGTTTGATCGTGGTCCGCAATTCAGGCTTTTAAGTTCCTCGGTATACACATCACTGACAATCTAAACTAGTCCACCCACACAGACAATGTGGTGAAGAAGGCGCAACAGCGCCTCTTCAACCACAAGAGGCTGAAGAAATTGAGGCTTGG
Source organism: Brachymystax lenok tsinlingensis (assembly GCA_030435695.1). Classification (NCBI taxonomy): domain Eukaryota; kingdom Metazoa; phylum Chordata; class Actinopteri; order Salmoniformes; family Salmonidae; genus Brachymystax; species Brachymystax lenok. The sequence continues at coordinate 45,731,320 of CM059807.1, read as the reverse complement.
CCCCTAAGACCCTAAAACTTTTACAGATGCTCCATTGAGAGCATCCTGTCAGGCTGTATCACCGCCTGGTACCGCAACTGCTCTGCCCGCAACCGCAGGGCTCTCCAGAGGGTAGTGCAGTCTGTCCAACGCATCACCGAGGGCACACTGCCTGCCCTTCAGGACACCTACAGCACCCGAAGTCACAGGAAGGGCAAAAAGATCATCAAGGACATCAACCACCTGAGCCACTGCCTGTTCACCCCACTATCATCCAGAAAGCGAGAGCAGTACAGGTGCATCAAAGCTGGGACAGAGAGACAGAAAAACAGCTTCTATCTCAAGGCCATCCGACTGCTAAAAAGCCATCACTAGCCAGCCTCCATCTGGTACCCTTCACTGAACTTAGTCACTGTCACTAACTGGCTAGCACCCGGTTACTCAACCCTCCACCTTCGAGGCTGCTGCCCTATGTACATAGACATGGAATCACTGGTCACTTTAATAATGGAACACTGGTCAGTTTAATAATGTTAACTGTTTTACTGGGCCTCCAGAGTGGCGCAAAGGTAGCGAGTACTTTTGCAGCTCGTTCCAGTCCAAGCTGCAGCAAACTGAAACGAGGAGCGACCCAGGGATGTGTGTGCTTTGGGACCTTTAACAGAATGGGACTGGCAGAACGGTTAGTGTATGTGAAGGATGAGGGCTGCAGTAGGTATCTCAGATAGGGGGGAGTGAGGCCTAAGAGGGTTTTATAAATAAGCATCAACCAGTGGGTCTTGTGACGGGTATACAGAGATGACCAGTTTACAGAGTATAGAGTGCAGTGATGTGTCCTATAAGGAGTATTGGTGGCAAAATCTGATGGCCGAATGGTAAAGAACATCTAGCCATTCGAGAGCACCCTTACCTGCTGATCTATAAATTATGTCTGTAATCTAGCATGGGTAGAATGGTCATCTGAATCAGGGTTAGTTTGTTATCTATATTTAACTTTAGCCTGCAGCTTTGATATGTGCTGAGATTGACAGTGTACCGTCTAGCCATACTCCCAAGTACATGTCTGAGGTGACCACCTCAAGCTCTAAACCCTCAGCGGTAGTAATCCCACCAGTGGGGAGAGGACCATTCTTCTTACCACATTTGGAGATGTTCAGAACAAGGTTAAGGGCAGAGAAATGTTGTTGGACACTAAGAAAGCTTTGTTGTATACACTGCACTCTTTGAGCGAGGTAGTTAGCAAACCAGGCCAAAGCCTCCTCAGAGACACCAATACTCCTTAGCCGGCCCACAAGAATGGAATGGTCTACCGTATCAAAAGCTTTGGCCAAGTCAATAAAAATAACAGCAAAACATTTCTTAGAATCAAGGGGAATGGTGACAATTGGGGGCTCATCCGTAAGTTAAAGTTAATTGTACTTTAGTCTTACTTTAGTATTTTAGTTTACTTTAACATTTTGTCATAGTTGGTTAAGGTTTTGTCTAGATTGTCTTTGCCTTATTATTGATATGTTTGTTTATTTGTAATTTGGTTTATTTGACTATTGTTTTGTAGTTAACTTTGGTTAGTTTAGTTCAGATGGCCAAATGTTTTGTTTGAGGGGATGTTTTGGTTGGGCCAATATTGTTGAAGAGAGCGTTGAGAGCTATGTGTTCTTTTGGTTCAGTTAGCTTGGTAGCTAAATTTGGTTAGCAATTCACTCGGTTTTTGTTTAGGTGGGAGTCCTCTCGTGTTCAGGCTTATCAGCGAGTGTCAATAGGAAGCTCGTGGTGTTTTTGTTTTAGGTGGCAGTGAACGTGGGTAGAGCTTCCCTTTCCCCCTACATCGGCTCGGGAGCACCACCGTGGATATGGGGGGGCCACCAGTTTCTGGTTGTCTTTTCCACTCCACTGGTTTTGTGTGCATAAAACCCCACCACGTGACTGCACAAAGACCAGGGCCAGTTAGTTGTTTTTGGAGGATAGTGGGGTGTGGCTCCTGTCCTTTAACCCAGACTGACAGCAGGTGAGTGTTTTTTTTTTTTTTAGTATTTGTAATAGTTGTATTGGTTGAGGAAAATGTCTTCCATTCTGAGTAGTTTTGTTCAAGCTCCTTCAGAGGTAGCCTTAGAGTTGTGTACTAAGGAGCAGTTAATTAAAATTGTTGAACATTATCAGATTGAGATTGTTGATAAAGAAATTAGACTATTAAAGCAGGGTCTTACGGAAGTAGATGTTTTTTCTGGTCAGTCTGCTAGTAGTGAGGGTGCAAGTTTTCAGTCTAGCCCTTTAACTTTTGAGCAGCAGAGGGAGCTGTTGATAATGCAGTTAGAGAACGCGATTGAGAAATATAAAAGCCATTTTGAGTCAAACAGTGACATGTACCATAAACATAACTTTACTCCTAGGAATAGTAGGTCACTTTTGGAGCTTCTTTCCAAAGGCCTCAGCAGAAGTTTGGGTCTGGAGGACTTAAAGCACCGGTTAATGCTAATACCTGTCGCTACTGTTTAGTTGAAGGACATTGGAAGAAAGATTGTCCTCTACTTAAATAAAAAAAAGTCAGGTCAAGTTAAACCTACTGTGATGGTAGCTCCTGTTACAGCCTCTGACCACCAGAGTGAGCTTTTTCAGGCACTAGTTGAGTTTGATTCTCAGTCTTCCCACTGATTTTTTTGGCCTTTATTTCAGATGGTGTAGTGTCCTTGGTAGATGGCAACCAAAATGTTTCAATTAAGATCTTAAGAGACACTGGAGCTTTAGATTATTTTATTCTTGAATCTGTTTTGCCGTTCTCTAAGGAGTCTGATACTGGCAGTTGTGTAATGGTACGTGGTATGGGTTTAGTTCCATTCTCTTCTCCTTTACATGAAGTTACCCTAAAATGTGGTCTGGTAGAGGGTGATGTAGATGTTGGGGTTAGACCCCAGTTGCCAGTAGAGGGAGTCCACATGATTTTGGGGAATGACTTGGCAGGTAGTATGGTGTGGGCAGATGGTAAACTAAACATCTTTAAGAAGCAACCTTCAGTGTCCCCTGCAAGGGTATCTCCAGATCGCAGCTGTGTGTCTCCTGAGGTATTTCCAGTTTGTGCTTTTACCTGCGCTGCCTCTCGTAAAAAGGTTGAGTAAGCCAGAAAGTCTTGAGTTGCCAGTCAAACTCCAGACAGAACAGTTGACTAGTTCTAGAGATTCATTGATGGCTGAGCAAAAGGCCGATACTACCTTGGCTGATCTGTTTGATAAAGTTGTTCCTGATTCAGTGGTGAGGAACAGTGCTCAGTGTTATTTTCTTCTTGATGGGCTGTTGGTCAGGAAATGGGTTCCACACTATGATCAGGGTCTAGGAGAACCAGTCTTTCAAATAGTTTTACCTACTACTTTGCAAAAAAGTGTTGCAAACTTCACATGGTGATGTGGCAGGTCATATGGGTGTTCGTAAAACCTATGATCGCATACTCCGTTATTTTTTCTGGCCACGTTTAAAGCGGGATGTAGCTCAGTTTATTAACTTGTCATGCGTGTCAGCGCACAAGCAAGCCAAACTAGGTTGTAAAGCCAGCACCTTTGTATCCAATACCAGCCATAGGGCAACCTTTTGAGCATCTTATCAATTGTGTTGGGCCTTTACCACGGTCCAAGTCAGGTCATAGCTACTTATTAACTGTTATGTGTCAAGCAACTAGATATCCGGCAGCTTTTTCCTTGCGTACCATAACTTCAAAATCAGTAGTTAAAGTGTTAACTCAATTTATTTCAACATTTGGGATTCCACAAATCATCCAGTCAGATCAGGGGTCTAACTTTACCTCCCATTTATTTGCTCAGGTTCTCAAATAGCTTAAAGTTAAACACAACAAGTCTACTGCGTTCCATGCCCAGAGCCAGGGAGCTTTGGAATGTTTTCATCAAACTTTAAAATCCTTGCTTCGTGCATACTGTACAGAACTGTCTGCAGATTGGGAGGAGGGGTTACCTTGGCTGTTACTAGCTGCTTGTGAAGTAGTGCAGGAAAGCACAGGGTTTAGCCCAAATGACTTAGTGTTTGGTCATAAGGTGCGTGGGCCTTTAGCAGTGCTGCAGGATGGTTGTTTGCCTGAGGAACCACCTCGGAACCTTATTGACTATGTAAATGGTTTTAGGCTGAAGTTGTATAGGGCTGGTGAACTGGTGAAGGAAAAACTAAAATGTTCAACAGAAAATGAAACTGAAATATGACGGACAAGCTGAGCTGCGTGAGTTTAGTCCTGGTGATCGTGTACTTGCTCTTCTGCCTCTAGTAAGTTCACCTTTTCAAGAAAAATATTGTGGTCCTTTCACTGTGTTGCGTAAAGTGTCAGATTTATTGAAACCCCTGGTCATTGGAAGTCCTCTAAATTATGCCATGAATTTATGCTAATGGTAAATATTGGAGGTGCATCTGACTAATGATTATTTGGCCGGGGTTCAATACCTGCTATAGTTATTCTTTTTTTGCTCTCCCAAAAGCAACACAGGCCAGCCAACTGTAAAGTAATGAGTGACCATTTTAGAAAATCTGGGGACATTCTTTGGTTGCATGCTATCATATTGCTGCTTGTAGCCTAAAACTGATGCTTCGTGGTCTTATGCCGCCATCTATTGGAAATATTTTGTAATTTAAAGTTCAAATAAAAACATTGAGGCAGCTGAGAAAAAAGTGTATTTGGTTGAAAATGTCAGTGAAGACGCATGCCACTTGGTTAGCTCATGCTTTGAGTACACGTGCGGCCTTGTGAACCTTGACCTGTTTAAAGGTCTTACTCGCATCATCACAAGATCAAATTCACACCACACTAAGTGTGTGCCCTCAGGCCCATACTCCACTACCACATATCTACAACACAAAATCCATGTGTGTATAGTGCATGTGTCACATGCACCTGTAGAACGGTCATTAAGACACTAACCGCTTACAGACGGTAGGCAATACAGGTCACAGGTATAAAAAAAAACTTAGGACACTAAAGAGGCCTTTCTACTGACTGGAAAACACAAAGAAAGATGCCCAGGGTCCCTGCTCATCTGCGTAAACAACTTAGGCATGCTGCAAGGAGGCATGAGGACTGCAGATGTGGCCATTGGCAAAAAATTGCAATGTCCGTACTAAGACAGGGAGACAGGACGGACAGCTGATAGTCCTTGCAGTGGCAGACCATGTGTAACACCTGCACAGGATCGGTACATCTGAACATCACACCTGCGGGACAGGTACACCAGGAACGCACATTCCCTCCATCAGTGCTCAGACTGTCTGCAATAGGCTGAGAGAGGCTGGACTGAGGGCTTGTAGGCCTGTTGTAAGGCAGGTCCTCACCAGACATCACCGGCAACAACGTCGCTTATGGACACAAACCCACCATCTGTGGACCAGACAGGACTGGCAAAAAGTGCCCTCCTGACATGACCCTCCAGCATGACAATGCCACCAGCCATACTGCTCATTATGTGCGTGATTTCCTGCAAGACAGGAATGTCAGTGTTCTGCCATGGCCAGCAAAGAGCCCGGATCTCAATCCCATTGAGCGCATCTGGGACCTGTTGGATTGGAGGGTGAAGGCTAGGGGGCCATTCCCCCCAGAAATGGTCCCGGACATTTCTGGGGGGGGAATGGCCCTAGGATGTGTCCCCTTTGTTCAGGGACACATTATTCCATTTCTGTTAGTCACATGTCTGTGGAACTTGTTCAGTTTATGTCTCAGTTGAATCTTGTTATGTTCATACATATATTTACACATGTTAAGTTTGCTGAAAGTAAACGCAGTTGACAGTGAGAGGACATTTCTTTTTGTGGCTGAATTTACCTCTGCATTTAGCCGTTTTTTCCTGTTGTCCCTTGTTTTACTTTTTCTGCTTCTATTTTTCATTCTCACTGTCAGTGGATGACGAGCTGTGTGAGCTTAAACTCTGAGCTGTTGTCCGACTGACATCTTGTCAACGTTGTCCCCTGAAACAAAGTTAGAGTTAGTCACTAATTTCAGAACAAACCTTTTCCAGTTACACATGAAGATAATGATTGCTGAACCTGACTGTGTGGTGCATGCAGCCTGCCAACGACCCACCACAACCTATTAAACAAGTCATTTTGTCCCCACATGATTTGTGTTCAGGTAATTTAACAATAGGGCTATTAAAGCATTTAATTAAATCCTTCCATTTCCTACTTACTGGCAATCACACACACACGCCATGGTTTGGTATTGATAAGATTTAATAGATTCCTATACTTTACAGAATCGTTCAGGAATCAGATCGTTAATGGTTGCAAATTAGATTGTCTTTAAAATATATATATTTTTAAAGGCTCTGCAAAGATAAATGGAGTCTCTAGCTTAAACAATGAGCATGTGCCCATTTAAAAGCATATATTCCATTAATTAGTAGTAGCAAACAAATGGTATCAAAGTGGGAGTTAAGCAGCCCTTAAAATCCTCAGGAGCTGTTTTAATTTGAAATGATGAGACTTAACAATGGCCAGTTTGGAATGTTGAGGACATTGAATAGGAGTCTGAGAACTTTGTAACATAAAAAGTAAAAGTAGTATCAAGAAGAAAAAACATTGCTTGAAATAACATGTAACTCTGGACTAAATACAGTTTAAGTGGTGATAATAGTTTAAACAGTTTTTTTAAGTAGGGTAGGGAGCACAGAAAGTGGGTGGAAGAGGAATAATAATATTAAGTATGCAGAATAACGAGTGTTCTTGCTTTCAGCATATTACCTAATGTCCTTTCTGCATGAATGCAGCCAAGCCAATCAGGCAGTAGTCCACAAAAGCAGCACATTTCTGCCAAAATTGGATCATGAATGAATGAGTTTGCGTACCTGAGGGCATACTCGAACTCGAGGGCATACTCGGCAGCTGAATTGCGTCCTTGTTGAAGTTCGATGAGGAGGTCTCCTATAGGACGACCAGAGGGAGAGGGATCAAATACCTCTTTGAAGAGGGTGTGGAAATGGGTCTCGGATCCGAGCCCTGCTGTTGGCAGTCCATATAGCGGTGGCCCAATCCAGGGCTTTGCTTGTAAGTAGAGAGACAACAAAATCCACCCTGCTCTTGTCGGTGGCGTTAGTGAGGTTGTGCTCAATGTATTTGCTGCATTGCATCAGAAATTCCTGACATTTCCCAGGCGAACCGTCAAATTTTCCAAGCAGGGGTATGAACGAAGGAGGGCTATGGGTTACGATACCTGGCATCGGAAAAGTAGGGATAGGCTGACGGCGAAGATGGCAAATTTCCTCAATGAGCTCCTCTTGCTGGGTTAGGTGCCGCTGTAGCTCCACTGAATCCATTCCGTTTTTGGACGAGATATTCTGTAATGAATACGCAGAGCGCGGCAGGTGTTTATTAAGCCTTCGCAGAAGGCAGGAATCGTGGTCGCAGGCAATGGTCAAACACAGGTGGGCAGTCAAAAACAAACAATACCTCACAACCATACAAAAATAAAGAACTGAACTGAACAGGGAGCTGATGAGACCAGGTGAGAAACGAACACAGGTAAAATCAATGAACAAAAATGAAAGACAGGGCTACGTTCCAGAACACAAAGAAACAGGGCTACGTTCAAGAACACAAAGAACAAGAGCACAAGGTTGACTAAGAAAAGAAAAACAGAACCTTACACGGTGGATGTGACAAATTACATTTCATATGAATAGATTTTAATGTCAGCAAACAGATGATTGGTTACAGTCATTATAAGTGATTGTCCGCTTTATGAGCCACCTTCTCTTCTTTAATGACGAATTGGGTTGGCTTGACAGCAATATGTTGGCAAAAACCCAGACAGATATGGAAACAGACTACTGACATTATCTTACCATACAACTGGTTTTGTGGAGGAAGTCCCGCTCTTCTTCCAAAGCCTCCATCTTGATCTTCAGCATCTCAATTTTCATATTTTCAGTTGTATGGTCAGAGGGTCTTGATACAGACACTAAAATTCAAACAAAAGGGATTCGTCACAAATGTATAAGATATTCCACAGATCAAGTGTTTAAAGATGTCATTAAACAATGCAAATACACTGACCAACAGATGAGGCAGGACTTGGTTGTACTAGGGAGGGAGTCTGACCCCTTGTCCTAAAGGGAGAAACAAAGAGAACATTCAGGGTGATGTCAGCCAACAGATGATTGGTTACAGCACGGTTTCCCAACCACTAAGCCGTGGACCGGCCTGCCCTTTTCATAGTTTATAGCCCGGCTAATGCACAGATCTGTGATACACACAAACAGGTCAGATAACCATTCTTTCCTCCGCAATATTCAAATAACAAACAAGATGGATTTAGGGTCTACCTAATAACATGTGTAAAACATGGGTCAGCCGTCGGTCTGTATGGGTCGAACTGTGTTCATTGACCTCTAGTCAGTAATGTCCACAACACCACTTGTGTGCTGAACAGGTCTTTTCCATGAATGGCCCTGCATGCTTATTACCCGTGTCATAGGTTTAGTATGAATGAGTCTGACATGGGTTAAACCCACTTCAAATATACAGGGTAAACCTTGGTTTTTGGTGTGAAAGGGGTATAGGCATTTGCATGGGGCGAGGCTCCCACCACCCTCTCTGATCAATTCATTGTTACCGCACTTCTGAACTGAAGCTTATTTATAAAAGTTCAACCTACTAGTTAGCCCTGTAAGGGGGTAAATATTACAGACTCGTCACATAAAAAATATCAAAGAGCCAACAGAGTCTGGTGCTTTGGTCGGGTCAGATATTTAACTTTCTCCCCAAATTAATTGTATTGTTGTTTCTACTGGAACAAAAAAATTATGATGAATCAAGCAATACTTACCATCTATGGGAGGTATATCATCATCTACAGCAGCCACAGTTGGTTCCTGTACCTCTTGCTTAGGGATCTCGACATCTACCACTTTGGTTGTGGCATCATCCTCTGCTGATGAGTCCATCTTCTTGCATTGTTTGTAAATCCTTTTCCGTGACATTCTATGGATGAACAAAGAACACATTTTCAGTGTAAACTAAAGTACTGTTGAAAAATGTGTCATGCACTCCAAAAGGAAACTATTACAAACATGTGGGACATAGCTCTAGCGAGCTCTCATCTAAAAAGGTACTAAAATGTACTTTTATGTAATTGCAGGTATTCATTCTAGCTATGGTTATTACAAGTGCAACACTACATAATACTTCTAAGGCCAATTATATTAATACATCAGGTATTACTGTAGGAAGGTTCGAGTTGCCAAACGTCAGCCTCGAAACCTTAATGACTTGGAGAATATCTGCAAAGAGGAGTGAGACAAAATTCCTCCTGAGATGTGTGCAAACCTGGTGGCTAACTACAAGACATGTCTGACCTCTGTGATTGCCAACAAGGGTTGTGATGTTTTGCAGAGGGGTCAAATACCTATTTCCCTCATTAAAATGCAAATCAATTCATAACATTTTTCACGTGCGTTTTTCTGGATTTTTTTTGTTGTTATTCTGTCTCTCACTGTTCAAATAAGCCTACCATTAAAATTATAGACTGATCATTTCTTTGTCAGTGGGCAAACTAACAAAATCAGCAGGGGATCAAATACTTTTTTCCCTCACTGTAGCCAAGCTATAGCCATGCCAAACATGGCAAATGGCTACACATGGCCAAGCTATAGCCAGGCTCCTAGCTAATGTTATTATACTGTAAGTAGCTAGCTTCCTACTGTAGTTAGCCAGTCATCAAAAAGTTAGTTGACAGTTAGATAACAAACGTAAGCTGGTGCCTAACAACCACTGCCAGCAAATTGGCTTACCCTGCTATGGCAATGATTAAAATATGAATAATCTAAGCTTTCCAGTTGCCAGTGTCCTTCATAATTATGTTCATAATTGGGCCTATCGTGGGTTTCATTTATGAAAAACAGATTTGGGCTTCTATTGTCATATGCTATTGATCTGATTTGTTTATTTCTTTGTTGCAATATTGCAGATTTGCACAGGGGATACACTTGAGGCAAGTTTATATTATAGAGGATTTTATTGCACAGAGCTCAAGGACCCTGACAAGAATGACGAAAAGTCTGAGAAAGGTGAGAGGTGCATTGTGATTGTTAAAGTTGTCGATGAACACAGAATTATGAGAAATTTTGATAATATATCTGTCAGTTACTACTTTGAACACTCAATTTGTTGGAATTTTAAAAAGCCTGTTTTGCTGAATGAATATAGGCTGAATGTTTTATCATCTCGAGTGGCGCAGCGGTCTGAGGCACTGCATCTCAGTGCTAGAGGCATCACTACAGACCCTGGCTCGATTCCAGGCTATATCACAACCGGCCGTGATTGGGAGTGCCAAAGGGTGGCGCAGAATTGTTCCAGCGTCGTCCAGATTAGGGTTTGGCCGGGGTAGGCTGTCATTGTAAATAAGAATTTGTTCTTAACTGACTTGCCTAGTTAAATAAAGGTTAAATCATTTTTTAAATAAAAAACGATATGGGAGCCTAAGTGAGATTTTATTTCGGTTCCCCTCCTATAGATTATTATTATTTAAATAAAAAATGTTTTTACCACTTTTTATTCCCAATTTCATGATATCCAATTGGTGGTTACAGTCTTGTCCCATCACTGCAACTCTCGTACGGACTCAGGAGAGGCGAAGGTCGAGAGCCGTGCGTCCTCTGAAACATGACCCTGCCTAGCCGCACCACTTCTTGACACAATGCTCACTTAACCCAGAAGCCAGCCGCACCAATGTGTCGGAGGAAACACCATACACCTAGCGACCGTGTCAGCGTGCATTGCGCCCGGCCCGCCACAGAAGTCGCTAGAGCGTGGTGGGACAAGGACAACCCGGCAGGCTAAACCCTCCCCTAACTCGGACGACGCTGAGCCAATTGTGCGTCGCCACATGGGTCTCCCGGTTCGCGGCTGGCTGTGACACAGCCTGGGATCAAACCAGGATCTGTAGTGACGCAGCTAGCACTAGTGCCTTAGACCACTGCGCCACTCGGTGTAAGGCCAAACCAGCAGAGGGAGCCATCACCTGAGTACTGACGGTGCTCCACTCCCTTTGGCTTCCTCTGCATTCATTTCCTGTTTGGTTGCTATTTAACCTGTAACCATGCCTGTACTCATTGCGAAGTATTGCCAGTTACCCTGCCTTACCGAGCGTTTTGGATGACCTATTGGACTGATGTTTCTGTTAAGATCTCTTGCCTGCCTACTGACCTCTGCCTTTTGGATTATCCCTTTGTATGACGACAGATCTGACTGCTTCTCTGGTTTTGACCCTCTGCCTGCCTTATCGTAATTGGGTCAAGTTTTCTACGGTGGTGATAGTTTAATCAAAATTCTCGCACAAGAGAAAGGTATAGCATTATCCATTTTGATGTAGTAACATTCATTATCTGGGCTTGGGAACTGAGAGATAATTTGTTGATATAATTAATTTATGGTAATCAGTTACCTTTTTAAAGTAATTCTCAGTAGATATACTGATATGGATAAAAAATAGAGGGCACGCCCATTTCATATACTGAATTATTTTATAAATACATCTCTGTGCTCTTGGACACATAATCAGTGATGTTTCCTAGGATAACGTTTTGTGTCTTTCAACATTATACAACTTCACCCATCAGACCTTAGCTTGTGTCATGAGTGACATTAGGCTAGTTCCCATGGATTTACTGATCCCCGCCATATCAAGGCATGACTAACCACTGGCCAACTCCCTGTCAGAAAATAACGATATGCACCTGTTCCCATCTTGCAGTGCAATCGTGGAAGGATGGGGCTGATGGGTTCTGACTTCTAAATTTGAAAATATGAAATCCTTTTTCATGTCGCTGAGGGAGAGAGGGGAATGTAGAACGTTTACATTCTGTCAGAATATGTTATTGTTAGACATAAGGTATCCTATGGGAAGGAGAAGGGCCACAGTCTGGTACAAGTCAACAGGACAGTCGTGAGTTGGGGAGGAGTGAGGAATTTGGGCCGAGGTCAGGTTAGATGAAGTGAGGGAGAACAGATATCACTAAAGTTCTGTATAGCAACAGAGGTGTATTGGCTGTTCAGACGTGTAAGGAGGAGACTCAGAGTAGGAGGAAGGGTTAAATACCAGCGCTTGTGTGAATGTCTTTGTCTGTTCACCTGTCTGACCCATTGAGTGAATAAAATTGGTTTGAGCTTTTGATAGTTGTTCGTCAGTTTGTACATTGTTAGTTAGAACTTAACAGGGCCAACGTGGAGAAGACAGGGTTGGGTGTTTTTTTTGATGATGGAGGTCAAACACAACAGACGGCGCCCAGTTCTTAAAATGGTGGAAAAAGGTTCCTAGGAAATCTTAATCCCTATCATCAGACGATATTTGCAAAGAGATTCCACCTTTCTGAGTGACTGCTGGTGAGCGTATGTCAGGTCTTTGAATAGGCTGGGTCACAATCACAAGACAGTCAACCACACAAACAACTTTGTGGATCTTCACACAGTATGTCACACACAACACATTGAAAGAGCGTGGCAGACGACAAAGGGGCAGGTCTGGAGGCTATGGGGCAATCGGACCAAAAAGTACATAGTAATTACACTCAAAGGTGCTGTAACAAAAATTTTCCTAGATTTAGATGTATTCCCATTGATCACAACTATAAGTACTGTATTGGGTGTCCGTGTCTGCCATCGTTGTAACATAGTACCTACATAGTATTTACATGAGTAATTCATTATGTGTTTCACTTTACATTAAGTAGCTTTTTCATGTATAGAAACGTTGTAAATACAACACGTTCCTTTATAACGACATTGTAATTACGGAAATGTTTATATACCCTGCAAAATGTTTCATAATATTGAAAGTACACAGTAATTACACTTAAATGTGCTGTAACAATATTTTTCCTAGATTGAGATTTCCATTGATCACAACTACAAGTACTGTATTGGGTGTCTGCCTAAATGGTAACATAGTAACTAAATAGTAATTACATGAGTAGTTCATTATGTTTTTCACTTCACATTTAAGTTGCTTGTTCCTGGGTAGAAACATTGTGGTCACAATACTTTTCTTTAAAACAACGTAACTGACATTTTGATATATCCTGTGAAATAATTCATTACATTGGTGGGTGCTGTAACAACAGTTATTCTACATTGAAGTGTATTATTTTGAACACCATTTCTCTCATGGCAGGTACATAGTATTTACAAAGGCTATGCCATTATGTGTTTCACTTTACATTAAGTTGCTTGCTCCTAGGTAGTTACATTCATATCCATTGTAAATACGTTGCTCTTACATTTCATTCAGTACATCCTTTAAGCCAAATAATATAGAAATAAGATAACTGAAGCCTGTAGTTAATGATAGGGTGTGCATTGTTACAACACTTGACAACGTCCTAGCCTAGCTTATTTTGGTGGTAGTGACTTCTGTAGTTACATGTAACAAGGTTACATATTAGGACACATTGTTACACAGGAGACTGCAAAAGTGTAATTACAGCCAACTAACAACGAGACATGATGACCGATTGATTGCGCCTGGCACTCCACAGGTAAACCCAGCAATGACCTGTGGCTGACCTTCCTTGTACGAGATGGCTTGGTGCCTTTCCGCCTGGAGCACAACCTGGCCATCAGCAACCACGTCTTCCAGCTGCTTGACTCTGTTTACAAGACCCTCATGATGAGGTCCGAGCTCCTCTGCCCTGCATTTAATATACTGTACTGTATCTTATTTATCACACGCATACAGATAGAGCTGCTGCTTCAGCATCTCAAACAGCAAATTCATAGGCAACGGAAGGCAGGCTTCTTCAGCGCGTCACACACCACTTTGCAATGAGCTAGAGGCAGTATGCATTTTGAAAACATATACTTAATAGTTTGAAACCTAACTGTTTTACTACATATTATGAGGCATGTCTTACCTTGCTTCAAAGTAGCCTAGCCAAAATCAGACCATATCCGTGGAGGCAATTACACTACATGGCCAAAAGGACGTGGACACCCTTTCTAATTAGTGGATTCAGATATTTCAGCCACACCTATTTGCTGACGGGTATAAAATCAAGCGCACAGCCATGCAATCTCCATAGACAAACATTTGCAGTAGAATGGCCTGTACTGAAGAGCTCAGTGACCTTTAACGTGTCACCGTCATAGAATGCCACCTTTCCAACTAGTCAGTTCGTCAAATTTCTGCCATGCTACAGCTGCCCGGGTCAACTGTAAGTGCTGTGAAGTGGAAACGTCTAGGAGCAACAACGGCTCAGCCGCGAAGTGGTAGGCTACACAAGCTCACAGAACAGGACTGTCAAGTGCTGAAGCACGTGGCAAGTAAAAATAGCCTGTCCTCGGTTGCAACACTCACTATCGAGTTCCAAACTGCCTCTGGAAGCAACGTCAGCACAATAACTGTACGTCGGAAGTTTCATGAAAAGGATTTCCATGGCCGAGCAGCCGCGCTCAAGCCTAAGATCACTATGGGCAATGCCAAACATTGGCTGGAGTGGTGTAAAGCTTGCCACCATTGGACTCTGGAGCAGTAGAAACACGTTCTCTGGAGTGATGAATCACACTTCACCATCTGGTAGTCCGACGGATGAATATGGGTTTTGGCAGATGCCAGGAGAACGCTACCTGCCCAAATGCATAGTGCCAACTGTAAAGTTAGGTGGAGGAGGAATAATGGTCTGGGGCTGTTTTTCATGGTTCGTACTAGGCCCCTTAGTTCCAGTGAAGGTAAATCTTAACTTTACAACATACAATACCATTCTAGACTCTCAGCTTCCAACTTTGTGCCAACAGTTTGGGGAAAGCCCTTTCCTGTTTCAGCATGACAATGCCCCCATGCACAAAGCGAGGTTCATACAGAAATGGTTTGTCGAAATCGGTGTGGAAGAACTTGACTGGCCTGCACAGAGCCCTGACCTCAACCCCATCGAACACCTTTGGGATGAATTGGAACACCGACTGCAAGCCACGCCTAATTGCCCAACATCAGTACCCGACCTCACTAATGCTCTTGTGGCTGAATGGTAGCGAGTCCCCGCAGCAATGTTCCAACATCTAATGGAAAGCATTCCCAGAAGAGTGGAGGCTGTTCTAGCAGCAAAGAAGAGACCAACTCCATATTATTGCCCATTATTTTGGAATTTTACCTTTATTTTACTAGGCAAGTCAGTTAAGAACAAATTCTTATTTTCAATGATGGCCTTGTTCAGGGGGCAGAACGACAGATTTATATCTTGTCAGATCGAGGATTCAACCTTGCAACCTTTCGGTTACTAGTCCAACACTCTAACCACTAGGCTACCCTGCCGCCCCAATGTTTCTCTGAAAAGTACAATCTTTGTCCCCATGTGCAGTTGCAAACCGTAGTCTGGCTTTCTTACGGCGGTTTTGGAGCAGTGGCTTCTTCCTTGCTTAGTGGCCTTTCAGGTTATGTCGATATAGGACTCGTTTTACTTTGGTTTCCTCCAGCATCTTCACAAGGTCCTTTGCTGTTGTTCTGGGATTGATTTGCACTTTTTGCACTAAAGTATGTTCATCTCTAGAAGACAGAACGCGTCTCCTTCCTGAGCGGTATGACGGCTGTGTGGTCCCATGGTGTTTACACTTGCGTACTATTGTTTGTACAGATGAACGTGGTACCTTCAGGCATTTGGAAATTGCTTCCAAGGATGAACCAGACTTGTGGAGGTCTACAATTTTTTTTCTGAGGGCTTGGCTGATTTCTTTTGGTTTTCCAATGCTGTCAAACAGAAAGGCACTGAGTTTGAAGGTAGGCCTTGAAATACATCCACAGGTACACCTCCAATTGACTCAAATAATGTCAATTAGCCTATTAGAAGCTTCTAAAGCCATGACATTATTTCTGGAATTTTCCAAGCTGTTGAAAGGCACAGTCAACTTAGTGTATGTAAACTTCTGACCCTGTTCACCCATGACTGCGTGGCCAAGCACCCCCTCCAACTCAATCATAAAGTTGGCAGACGACACTACAGTGGTAGGCTTGATTACCAACAACGACGAGACGGCCTACAGGGAGGAGGTGAGGGCCCTTGGAGTGTGGGGTCAGGAAAATAACCTCCCACTCAACATCAACAAAACAAAGGAGATGATCGTGGACTTCAGGAAACAGCAGAGGGAGCTCCCCCCTATCCACATCGATGGGACAGTAGTGGAGAAGGTGGAAAGTTTTAAGTCCCTCTGCGTACACATCACGGACAAACTGAAATGGTCCACCCACACAGACAGCGTGGTGAAGAAGGCGCAACAGCGCCTCTTCAACCTCAGGAGGCTGAAGAAATTCGGCTTGTCACCAAAAACACTCACAAACCTTTACAGATGCACAATCGAGAGCATCCTGTCGGGCTGTATCACCGCCTGGTACGGCAACTGCTCCGCCCACAACCTAAAGGCTCTCCAGAGGGTAGTGAGGTCCGCACAACGCATCACCGGGGATAAACTACCTGCCCTCCAGGACACCTACACCACCCGATGTCACAGGAAGGCCAAAAAGATAATCAAGGACAACAACCACCCGTGCCACTGCCTGTTCACCCCGCTATCATGCAGAAGGTGAGGTCAGTACAGGTGCATCAAAGCTGGGACCGAGAGACTGAAAAACAGCTTCTATCTCAAGGCCATCAGACTGTTAAACAACCAACACTGAGTGGCTGCTGCCAACATACTGACTCAAATCTCTAGCCACTTTAATATTTAAAAATTGGATGTAATAAATGTATCACTAGCCACTTTAAACAATGCCACTTTATATAATGTTTACGTATCCTACATTACTCATCGCATATGTATATACTGTACTCTATACCATCTACTGCAACTTGCCTATGCCGTTCGGCCAACAACTCAAATCTCTAGCCACTTTAATAATAAAAAATTGGAAGTAAGAAATATATCACTAGCCACTTTAAGCGATGTCACTTTATATAATGTTTACATATCCTACATTACTCATCTCATATGTATAACTTCCGGCGCCGACAGAGATGGCAGCCTCGCTTCACATTCTCAGGAAACTATGCAGTATTTTGTTTGTATCACTAGCCACTTTAAACAATGCCATTTATATAATGTTTACATATCCTACATTACTCATCTCATATGTATATACTGTACTATATACCATCTACTGCATCTTGCCTACGCCCGGTCAGCCATCGCTCATCCATATATTTATATGTACATACTCGTATTCATTCCTTTACTCTTGTGTGTATAAGGTAGTTGTTGTGAATTTGTTAGATTACTTGTTAGATATTACTGCATGGTCGGAACTAGAAGCACAAGCATTTCGTTACACTCGCATTAACATCTGCTAATCATGTGTATGTGACAAATACAATTTTATTTTATTTGACCCACTGGAATTGTGTATTTTTTTTTTTTTATAGGAATAGCCAAGGGCACACTCCAACACTCAGACACAATTTCAGATCAGATGCAATAGGAATGACCAGGGATGTTCTCTTGATAAGTGTGTGAATTAGACAATTTTCCTTTCAAAATGTAACGAGTACTTTTTGGTGTCACGGAAAATGTATAGAGTAAAAAGTACATTATTTTATTCCGGAAAGTAGTGAAGTCAAAGTTGCCACTTTTTTTTTTTACTACTTTTTCTTAGGTACACCGCTGCAGACCACAACTACTGAACCAAACAACTATATAACAAAACTACTGACCACAACTACTGACCGCAACCACACAACTACTGACCACAGCTACTGACCACAACTACTGCTCTGTTCTGGCCTGCACTAGCTCTGGTCCAGCTCTGGTCCTGGGCATAGCTAGCTAGCTCTGTCTCAAACTAGCTCTGGTCTAGCTCTGGTCTGTGCTATAATTTATAACTACTTAAATATGCATACATTAGCATAATTCCTACCAACAATAATTGTAACTCTTGAACCGTTAGAGCTAGATACACCAAACCAACTTTCACATGTTCAGGCTATTCTAAGTTTTATGAACTAATAACCATGTGAATTAGCATAACATATCCCACCAACTCCAAATTGAGCTCAGGTGCATCCAATTTCCTTTGATCATCCTTGAGATGTCCTCAGAGTGCGCAACTGAACATTGTATGCTGGAAAACACATATTTTTTATTAAAACAAAACCGTTCTTCATTACATACGAATACCAAACTTGTTTTTGCGTGGATTCCGGGACGCGGTTAGCTTTCAACAGCTATTTCTTGTCCTGGAATCCCACTTAACAGACAGGTTGAACCTGCTTGACAGAGTTTTGCAATGGAGCCCTCTTTGTCTGGAGAAATAAGTGAACGGTACCAGCGCTGTAGGAGCTGTTTCTACTACGCTTTATTTCAGGACAAACCGGATCACTCGGAGTTCCAATGTGGCAATAGTTTACTTGCCGAGGATTATAGGCTTAAGGTGGCGTCCTTGATCAAGCAGGTCGCCAGCCTACGTAAGAAACTGGGAAAAACGCAGAGTGGAATGCATACATTTTCTACGCTGGTGGCTGGACTGCTTTCACGCTTTTTGCATGCATCTCCACCTTGCCGTTTATCCGACTGGCCGGTGTTGCCCGGAGCTCCCCAATCTGATAGCGGAGTTGAAGGAGAACAGCAAGAGGAGCAAGGCCATCAACGATGGTCGCATGTCACGAGCCGTGGAAGCCGAAGGCAGTGGCCTCCAGCAAAGCAGTCTACACTCCCAACGAAAGGCCCAGAGCGGATACAAACAACCATTTTGAATTAAGGCTGTAACACAGAATAATGTGGAATAAGTCAAGGGGTATGAATACTAGAGGTGTGCCGGGTAGTCAGACCAAACGAGAATCATAACGGAATGGGCAATATTCTGGATACGGTTATGATCCGAGTATTATTTATAATTTTCCGTGATCTGAAAAAAGTCATGTCAGTCAGTCAAGTGAGGTGCTACGTGCTAGTTTGCTTGTCTGTAAAGACAAGGGCGGGCTGTACGTTGATCCTGCTGCTCTGAGCAGCCTTCTAGAGCAGCCTTTCCCAAAGTGGGTCGTGACATGTCAGAGTAAATGTATAATTATTTAATTAATTACTAGAATTGATTTGGCCAAGTGCAAGTTCAGTGCGCTCTCTGCTTAGCAGTGGTGTCTCTGCTCAGTTTGGCAGCTATGCAAGTGGGAGGGAGATGCCTATGTACTTCGCCATTTACCGGGTCACTCAGCGACCCACACGCTGCAGCTCTGTCGTTCAGCAGCAGATGATGCGCTGTCAGCCACTGACTTGTCATTCCCACTCACCATCATTCCCCGCTGTCATCGAATGGACTTAAACTAGCCACAAGTTCTGACTGAGTGGCGTGTAAAGGCACGGGGACGAAAATGAAACAAACACATATACAAAAAACAGGGTTGAAACCCAAAACAAAATAGCAAGGAGTACCTGGAATAAATAAAGACGCGACAGTGATCAAATACACAGGACGAGGCCCGGAATCATCTGCGCAATCCAACATTGCACGAAAGCCAAAACACACAGCACTGGTACTCACATGCACCAACGGACATATTACAACAATTGACAGCCCAATGGAGAACCAAAGGGCACGTATATACAAACACTACTAATTGCTAATTGGGGCCAGGTGTGCGCAATGACAGTTCCGGGGGGATCCGTGACAACTATATACATTATTGTTAAAAAAAAAGTCTAGGTTGGAACAGTTGCTGTTAAAATAGAAGTAATCATTTTTATTTTGAACTGGAATCAAATTATTTAACACATCACACAGATGTAGACCAGAACACATCCACACACACACACACACACACACACACACACACACACACACAGTGGGCAAAATAATAAGATATGTCAGTTGACATACAAGCATCTGTGATAGCGCAATAAATTATCTCTTCAGTAGATGTGGCTGGAATTCCACAGTTCATGGTATATGCAAGATACGTATTTGATGATGATATTTACATTTATTAAATGTAACCTTTATTTAACTAGGCAAGACAGTTAAGAACAAATTCTTATTTACAATTGACGTCCTACCAAACCCGGACGACGCTGGGCCAATTGTGGGCTGCCCTGTGGGACTCCCAATCACGGCCAGTTGTGATAGACCACTGCGCCACATGGGAGCCCTATACCAACAAGGAATGTATTTTCTGTGACCATTTACAAACAACAACAAGGGGAAATTACATTTTCAGAGTGGTAGACACTAATTTGAAAGACTTACAAATTGACTGGGCAAATTGTGTTGGGATTTGCACTGATGGTGCAAGATGCATGACTGGGTGCACCTCTGAATTCATAGCTCATGTCCGCAGAGTGGTGCCCAAAGTGAAGCTGACACATTGTATTCTGCACAGGGAGTCTTTGGCCAGCAAAGAATTACAACCTAACCTAGGGGCTGTTTTCGACTCAGTCGTAAAGGTGGTGAATCTGATCAAGAAGAGACCTCTTCAAACAACGCTGTTCAGAGAGCTTTGCAAGGAGATGGTAGCAGACCATGAGCACCTGCTCTTTCATTGTGAGGTTAGGTGGCTGTCCAGGGTAAGGGTCTTGGAGAGTCTGTGGGAACTGAGTGAGGAGGTTCTGGCCTATCTGGAGAAAGAGGACAGTGACCTTGTAGACCTCTTCCATGACAAACTGTGGATGACTAGGCTTGCTTACCTGGTTGACATTTTCAGAAAGCTCAATGAGCTGAACACAAGCCTCCAGGGCAAGGAATCAACCATATTGGAGCTTGAAGATGGCATCAGAGGATCCACTGCATGCCTGGGATTGTGGCAGTCACAGCTGAATGCTCGAGCATAAGGCATGTTCCTTGTTGTGTCAGCTCACCTGCAGCAGATAAATTCACCCATGTGAAGCTGCAAAGAAGAGGGCTGAGCACATGGTCAGCCTGCAGCAGAACTTCGACTGGTACTTTCAAAAACTTCAATGGGTGAGGTATCCCTTTCAAGCAGTGTCCTCATGGACCTAGGACTAAGTCTGCCAGAGATGAGGCCTTAGTGACACTGCAAGCAAGCAATGATCACGTGATGCTTTTTTAGGCAAACACACTTACACAGTTCTGGGTTGCTCATCTACAGCAGGAAGCGATCTGCTGCCTGGCTGAGAAAGCAGTAGATGTTCTGATCCAGTTTGGCACCACATACCAATGTGAGTCAGGGTTCTCAACTCAGGCGTACTTAAAAAACAAGTACAGAAACAGACTCAAGACTGAGCATGACCTCAGAGTTGCACTGTCAAAAAGAATAGACCTGCTTGTTCAAACACCCACACACCTCTCATTAGGACTATGTGTGTCTCAAATTAAATCAAATAATATTTTAAATGGTCGCATACCCATATTTAGCGGGTGTAGCAAAATGTGTGTGTTCCTAGCTCAGTGCAGTAATATCTAACAATACACAACAATGCACACAAATCTAAAAGTCAAATAATGGAATTAGGAAATATATAAATATTAGGACAAGCAATGTCGGAGTTCAGAGTATACAGTATATTTATAAACTGGGTGGTTCGAGTCCTGAATTCTGATTGGCTGACAGCCGTGGTATATCAGACACAGGTATGACAAAACACTTATTTTTACTGCTCTAATTACATTGGTAAACAGTTTATAATAGCAATAAGGCATTTCGGGGGTTTGTGATATTTGGCCAATATACCACGGCTAAGGGCTAATGCATCGTGCCTAAGAATAGCCCTTAGCCGTGGTATAATGCCCATATACCACACCCCCTCTGACCTCATTGCTTAAATATATATAGAGGGCCTTTGGAAAGTATTCAGGCCCCATGACTTTTTCCGCATTTTGTTACGTTACAGCCTTATTCTAAAATTGATTAAATTAATAAAAATCCTTAGCAATCAACACAATACTCATAATGACAAAGTGAAATGTTAGCAAAATCATTAACAATAAAAAACATAAATACCTTATTTACATAAGTACTCAGACACTTTGCTATGAGACTCAAAATTGAGCTCAGGTGCATCCTGTTTCCATTTATCATCCATGAGATGTTCCTACTTGATTGGAGTCCACCTGTGGTAAATTCAATTGATCGGAAATGATTTGGAAAGGCACACAACTGTCGATATAATGTCCCACAGTTGACAGGGCACGTCAGAGCAAAAACCAAGCAATGAGGTGGAAGGAATTGTCTGTAGACCTCCGAGACAGGATTGTGTTGAGGCACACATCTTTGGAAGGTTAAAAAACAAATTCGCTCAGGACCTCAGACTGGGGCGATAGTTCACTTTCCAACAGGACAACGACCCTAAGCACACAGCAAAGACAATGCAGGAGTGGCTTCGGGACAAGTGTCGGAATGTCCTTGAGTGGCCCAGCCAGAGCCCGGACTTGAACCCGATCGACCATCTCTGGAGAGACCTAAAAAATAGCTGTGCAGCAACACTCCCCATCCAACCTGACAGATCTTGAGAGGATCTGCAGAGAAGAATGGGAGGAACTCAGAGGTGTGCCAAGTTTGTAGCGTCATACCCAAGAAGACTCAAAGCTGTAATCGCTGCGAAAGGTGCTTCAACAAAGTACTGAGTAAAGGGTCTGAATACTTCGTAAATGTGATATTTCTGTTTTTGCAACAACAAATTCTAAAAACCTGTTTTTTCTATGTCGTTATGAGGTATTGTGTGTAGATTGATAATAATAACAAAAAACTATTGAATCAATTTTAGAATAAGGCTGTAACTTAACAAAATGTGGAAAAAGTCAAGGGCTCTGAATGCTTTCCGAAGGCACACATTGTGATGAAAGAATGTGATGCTACTTTTGACCACACCACTCGTGTTTACCAAAGCAGCACAAACATGCACAACTGTATCGATCATTGCCTCTTGCTTCTCAATTTCCTCTTTCACAGTCTTTACCAGACGGATGGCAAGAGGCCCACAGATGAAATATATCAATCGTTTATTATTTTCTAACACTTGGACGTGTCAAGAGTCATGTCGAGAGTGGAGACATGAAAATGCTTAAACCTGGGCTAGAGATGGCAGTCTACTAGCCCCAACAAGCTACCAAAAATAATATTCTAAACTGCTTGAAGATGTTAAATAAAACACTATTACCATCAACCCTCTGTTATAGACATGTTGAATTAGCCCATTAGTAACAGCCTACATGATAAAAATGCATAAAACTCAAAACCTTCCGATGAAATGAAATGTAACAATATTTCTTCCAAAACTACATGACCAAAAGTATGTGGACACCTGCTCGTCAAAAGTCATGGGTATTAATTTGGAGTTGGTCTCCTTTTTGCTGCTATGACAGCCTCCACTCTTCTATGAAGGCTTTCGACTAGAGGTTGGAACATTGCTGCGGGGACTTCCATTCAGCTACAAGAGCATTAGTGAGGTCAGGCACCGATGTTGGGCGATTAGGCCTGGCTTGCAGTCGGCGTTCCAATTCATCCCAAAGGTGTCCGGTGGGGTTGAGGTCAGGGCTCTGTGCAGGCCAGTCAAGTTCTTCCACACCGATCTCGACAAACCTTTTCTGTATGGATCTCACTTTGTGCACGGCACAGGAGGCACCTTAATTGGGTAGAACGGGCTCGTGGTAATGACTGGAGCGGAATCAATGGAATGCTATCATGATTTGCAGGTGTTTGATGCCATTCCATTTGCTCTGTTCCAGCCATTATTATCAGCAGCCTCCTGTGGTGCATGGGGGCATGTTTCCATGCTGAAACAGGAAAAGGCCTCCCCCAAACTGTTACCACAAAGTTGAAGGCACAGAATCGTCTACAATGTCATTGTATAGTGTAGCATTAAGGTTTCCCTTCACTGGAACTAAGGGGCCTAGTCCGAACCATGAAAAATAGCCCCAGACCATTATTCCTCCTCCACCAAAACTTTACAGTTGGCACTATGTATTGGGGCAGGTAGCGTTATCCTGGCATCCGCCAAACCCAGATTAATCTGTCGGACTGCCAGATGGTGAAGCGTGATTCACCACTCCAGGGAATGCGTTTCCACTGCTCCAGAGTCCAATGGCTGCAAGCTTTACACCACTCCAGCCAATGTTTGGCATTGCGGATGGTGATCTTAGGCTTGTGTGAAGCTGCTCGGCCATGGAACCCATTTCATGATGCTCCCGACTAACAGTTTTTGTGCTGACGTTGCTTCTAGAAAAAATGTGGAACTCGATAGTGAGTGTTGCAGCACTAGGCGGTCCCGTTCTGTGAGCTTGTGTTGCTTACCACTTCGCTGCTGGGCCATTGTAGTTCCTAGACGTTTCCACTTCACAATAACAGCACTTACAGTTGACCAGGGCAGCTCTAGCAGGGCTAAAATTTGACAAACTGACTTGATGGAAAGGTGGCATCCTATGACGGTGCCATGTTGTAAGTCACTTGAGTAAGGCCATTCTATTGTCAATGTTTGTCTATGGAGATTGCATGGCGGTGTGCTAAATTTTATACGGCTGAAATAGACGAATACACTAATTTAAAGGGGTGTCCACATACTTTTGTATATTTTGTGTATCTTCATTCAAATTAAACCACTGTAATAAACCTAGTCCATGAGGCTAGAGTGGTTACTGGACTGAGCAGAGTAGCATTGTGCTGTCACCACTTTTAAGTAGACACATCAGATGTAATCAGGTAAGTATTTCCAAGGATGGATGTAATCATTTCAAGGCCACCCCAACCTAAGGCTAAAACACAATTACACCAATGTGGATTCGGATGTTTGATGTCACCCTGGATTACTCCACCTCCTTACCAGGAAGTTGACTCCGGCCATGCGTGAACGCAGGGGTAATCAACTGTGCAAAGTATTCTACAAGGGTTGTAGCGGTATTTATTAGAGAGGGGTAAAGAAAGATTTTGTTCGGGCGCCAGGCCGGTATTAACCATGCCGAAAGGAAAGAGCAGAATAGAGAGAGTACCGCTACCAGACCCACCCACATCAGCAGAAGAGACTGCCTAGAGAGTAGCCTGTTGGCCAGATAGCCAGTGGAGAGAAAAGATAAGACACACCATATAAACCCCTTCACCTGCACAGGAGTAACCCTACCAATGATAACTCATACAATAATAATGGCAGAGCAATTGAATGACAACGTCATAGAAACGGTTTACAAGAAAGAACCAGGCATCAACATTAGAGAATTTGCAATAATCTGTATTACCGCCCAGTGGGGCAGTGCAGAGGGTATGAATGTGGGGATGTTCGTAGACAAATCAAAGGCCTTAAAATGTCCAAAATCTTCTCGGCCACATGTCACTAGTATCACACCCTCAATACAATTCAATACAATTCAATACAATGCACAACTTGCAAGCAACCTCCCTTCCTTTTAACTAAAATGTCAATACAGAGACTTCTGGCCGGGCCATAATAGGCCAGCGCTAATGAACATAAACGGGAAGTGCCTTTGAAAAATAGAAAGTCTGCTGCAGGGTAAAGCACTGGAGCGATAGAGGGAAGAAAAAGAGAGAGAGAATCTTAGCTGTTGACTTTAGGCTGGTTGCCTCGTCTGTTGACTTCAGTACTGTCGGCTCGCCTGATGGTGTGTTGGCTGATATGTCCAAGCTTCGCAACAATGTTGCTCCTAATCCATGCGATCCATCACAGGTGCGGTCCCAAACGATAACAACCACCGAGCAGTCACCCGATTATTGAGTTAAACACGTTATAAACTAAACACGTTGAAAACAAACATGGACTTCTACAGCATTGCACACACAATCAAACTGTCGCGCCAACCAAGAGCTTCCTCCCAGAGAGCTGAAAAAGCTGTCTTTATCTCTCCTCCTTCCTTACTGCTGATGCGCTCTTAAAGTGGCAGCGCACGGTGAAGGCTCCGTGCAGGATTTCGCCACACTCCTCCCCCATGAAAACAAAGCCTGTAGAAACAGAGAGGATGCAGGCTTTGGCAGGTTCATGTTCCTGCTACACAAAACCAGGGAAGTCCTCATCATCAGAATCCTCCAAGAAGAGATCCTGCAGGTGTTGCTTTGCCTGCGATCCAGCTCTTCTGCCGTAGGGTAGCAGGGCTTTAGGTCAACAACATGCACCGCCCTGACATCCTCCCCAGTGTCCTCCAAACAGACCAAGTAGTTCACCGGCCCCAACTGCTGCACTACACGGTAGGGACCTTTCCATCTCGAAGCTAGCTTGGCAGTGAACTTCTTAGATGCCTTTGACAGATGATGTGAACGTACCCAGACACGAGACTTGGGTGAGAAACACACGTCTCGTCTATTTTTGTCATAATTTCTGAGCTGTCGTTGTTTGGCTTTGATTGTGCTGGTCTCCACTCTGGCTAGCAAGGTGTGGTGGTGTTGGACAGCATCAAATGCTGGGCAGTCAGGTGAAACATTGGAACTTTGCAAGACTCTGTCCATCGGACCTTTTAGTGGTCTGCCCAGATGGAGTTCGGCGGGAGTGACCCCAGAAGTCTCCTGCACCGCAGAGTTCAGTGCAAAGCGAAATTCAGGAAGATGCTGATCCCACCTTGTGTGCTGATCCCCACGAATGAAGCAATCATCCCCTTTAGGGTTCGGTTTACCCTCTCGGTCAGGTTGGTCTGAGGATGGTAGGCTGTGGTCAGCTTGGCAACTACACCCCAGTAGGTACAGAGCTCTTTGTAAATTCCTGATATGAACTGCGGACCTCGGTCAGAGAGGATTTGGTCTGGAATCCCAAATCTGGTAAAGACCTCCCTTCGCAGAATTAGAGCAATGGCTGATGCAGTGGCTTTGCGGAGGGGAAACAACTCCACCCAGTGTGTGTAGTAGTCCACTACCACCAAGAGAAACTCATTCCTAGTCCCCCGGCTGGGAGGAAAAGGTCCCATGAGGTCAATTCCCAACATTTCATTTGGATGGTTCACCACCGTCTGTTGCATTTTCCCAGCAGGTCTGCCAATGTCTGGTTTGTATTTCTGGCAGATTTCACACTGCTGTACAAACTTCCGAGTATCAAGCCACATGCCTGGCCAGTAAACCACCTCTTGTAATCTTCGATAAGTTTTAAAAACTCCAAGATGGCCACTCATGGGGTTGGCATGATAAGCTTGGATTATCTGGTCCTTCAATGTAGAGGGAATGAAGACGCGTAATGGGTGCGGTGTATTCCATCTCCTCTTGGAGTTTTTCGATACACTTTATCCTGAATTATGCTGAACTTATCATTGAAGCGACTCTTCGAGTCTTCTTCAGACAGACTCTTGTGGATCGCCATGATGGCAGCATCCTTCTGCTGTGCTCTCCATACACTCTCATCATCCAGAGGAAAGGAATCATCCAGACACTTAGCGGTAGTGTAAGTGCTGCACAAGGGAGGACAAACATTGGCCGTCTCTGTTATCCGAGAAAGGGCATCTGGTACAACGTTTAGTTTTCCTTTACGATACTCAAGGATGAAATCAAACTTCTGCAGTCTAATAGACCAGCGAATAAGACGACTGTTGGTCTTGCCTGATGCCAGAACCCACTGCAAGGCAGCGTGGTCTGTGACAACAGTGAAGACCTTCGCCTCCAAGTAGTAGCTCCATTTCTCCAAAGCCCAGACCACAGCTAGGCACTCCCTTTCTGTTGTTGGAGTAATTCCTCTCGGCTGAATTAAGGGTGCGACTTGCATAGGCAAGAACTTCTTCTGTTCCAAGTCCTGTGTGTTGAGCCAAGACTGCGCCAAGTCCTGTTTGACTTGCATCTGTGTACACAATGAAATGAGCATTCAGGTTAGGATGTCCAAGCACTGGAGGAGTAATGAGACTGTTTTTGAGGGATTCAAATGCATTTTGGCATGCAGGGGTCCATTGGAATTTCACGCCCTTCTTCTTAAGGTTGTTAAGGGGTTCGGCGACCTTTGAAAAGTCAGGCACAAATCTGTGGTACCATCCAGCCATACCCAGAAAGCGCTGAACAGCCTTGAGGGATGTGGGAATTGGGAAGTCCTGCACTGCTGCAACTTTGGCGGGATCTGCATGGATACCTTCAGCATTAACCACATGACCAAGGAACTTGAGTTCTGGCAAACAGAAATTACACTTCTTCAAGTTCAAGGTCAAACCTGCAGCCTTTAGTCTGTCGAATACGGACTGTATGTCTTGCAGATGATCCGTGACAGAGGAGGAGTAGATTATGATGTCATCCAGATACACCAGACAATTTCTACCCCTCAGATCCCCCAGGACAGTCTCCATCAACCTTTGGAAGGTTGCTGGAGCATTCTTCAAACCAAAAGGCATGACCTTGAAGGAGTACAAACCAGCAGGGGTGACAAAGGCAGTCTTGTCCTGACTAGCGGGATCCATTGCAACCTGCCAATAGCCACTGTTCAGATCCAGATTACTAAAGATGGATGCTCCTGCCAGCGATTCCAGTATGTCATTTATGTTTGGTAGAGGGTAGGCATCGCTTTCTGTTATGGCATTCGGCTTCCTGTAGTCCACACAGAATCGATATCCTCCATCTTTCTTTGGAATCAGGACAACCGGAGAAGCCCATCCGGAAAAAGAAGGTTCCACAATTCCATTCTCCAACATGCTTTTGAGCTGTTCATTGAGGATTTCCAGTTTGGCGGGGGATAGCCTGTAGGGACGCTGCTTAATGGGAACTTCATGCCGGGTATAGATTTTGTGTTTGAAGACTGTGGTACGGCCAGGTGTAAGAGTACAGACCTCGCTGTTCATCTCCAACATCTGGGAGAGCTGCCCCCTCTCATCATCCGACAGACATGCCTGTTCCACTGCTTGTTTGATGTAGAATTCAGCATCAGGTTTGCTTTTGCTCTCGGATAGAAGGGGGGGTACGGCGGTAATCAGGGTGATAGTTGGGTTCTCAAACTTCACTAGTGGAACGCGTTTTGGCCTTTGTCTCTTGGTATTTTCTCTGTCTTTGTCTCCGACTTGACCTAGTCCAGACTCTGCATAAGGTAGCAGGCTCCAGCCTGAAATCAGTGCATTTCCAAGTTGAAATGGATGAGGCTGGGAATAGTCCGAGTGCAGTCGATAGGATGGTTCAGACATCGAGATGGTCAGTCCACTGAAGAACAGGAAGTCCAGGCCAAGGACTACAGCAAATGCAAGGCTCAGATCTGCAAGAATAGCCACAGGAAGGTTAATAGTCTCATCATGCAGTTTTATTGTTATACCAATCCAGCCCAAGGGGTGGTAGGTTCTCCATTGGCCAAGTACAATGGTCCCTCCTCCCATGTTTGCAGCTCCTCATGAGGTAATGCCATGTTTCGCCACAGGGCCTCTTTCATCAGGGTGTAAGTTGCTCCTGTGTCGATTATGGCCTTCCCTCTCCAGTTCCTAACAGTCAGTGGAACCAATAGTTGTTGCGGAATAGGAATAAGACCGCTAATGGTGCTGTCTAAAGGCTTCATGGTGGGCATTAAGGCTGACCCAATTGTATGTAAGCCACCACGCCTTTCCAGACTGTCGGTCTTCTGTCCCTTCTGACCTTTTCCTGAATCCTGACGCTGGCCATAGAGGGGGCAAGAATTTGGAGGATGTTGGACTTTACACCTCCAGCACATCACTGAACTTTTATCTTGGATCTTGGGCACCAATAGCTGACACTGTTTAGCCCCACTAGAGTTATGGGTATACTGGGATGATGGAACAGGGTTTTTATTTTGGAGGTGATGCTTCCAGTCCTTCTCAAACTGAGTCCCAAGACGCACCAGATCATCCACATTCTGCACACGTTCCCGGTTGACTAGCAAGGCGTGGAACCATGTTCTTAAGAATGAGTTTGACCATCTCCTGCTCAGTAATGTCAGCCTTCCATCTCCTACATAGAACACGATAGGAGAAGGCAAAGTCCCGTATTGGCTCTAAGGCCACCCTGGACTCTGTTACGAACACGTTCCGCCAGTTCATCCCCATAGTCCTCTGAGAGGAAGGCTGAGAGGAATATTTTTTGAAACTCCACCCAGGTTGACACATGTTCACGGGCTATCTCCCACCAGTCTCTTGCTGTACCATGGAGAACACTGCGAAGGGTGGCAAGAACCTCACAGTCAGTAAGGGGCCGAATAGAAAGAAAATCATTACATTTAGATAAGAAAACAGTGGATCAACATCATCTTCTGGGCTGCCAAAAGTGGGGAAAAGTAGTTTGATAGGGAGGAGCGCTCTAGAGGAGGCATGACAGTGGCAAGGGGTCTTGGGGAAACAGGAGTTCTGTTGTTTAACAGTATCTTCAGAGGTGTTTTTGTAGTGCTACCTGTTCCTATTGCCTTAATGGCAGAGTCAGTGGCAGAGGTAAATCCTGAGGGAGGTGCAGAAGATTTGTCCAGAAGGGAAAAGCACTGCATTACCTCCTGGTGCAGCTCCTCCAGTTGAAGGTCTGTGGCCTTCTGTGCTTTTTCCATCTCATTAACGGTGTCCTTGTGAGTCTGTTCTATCAAAAATCGTAGTTCCTCTGTGAGAGAGTTCTTCATGTCCTCCATAACCTCTTTCAGATAAGAACACACTCCCTTCACAACAGAGGCTGACTCCTCTGCTCTCTGTTTTTGTTCCTCCTCAAGAAGGATTATGACTTGATGATGGTTAGTTTCCATTTGTGTTTGGAACTTGTGGAGTTTTCCTTGAATATCCTGCTTCAGAGAATCTTGTAAATATTTCTGTCTCTGAACAAATTGTTGTTGGTTTTCCTCCATTTGACCGGGAAGGTAATCCAACCTCCGCTGCACATCTGTCTGATGAGCCTCCACACTTTCACTGAGTTTGCGAATGGCATTCTCCTGCATTGTCAAACTATGATTGGTGTGTGTCCATTGCTGTTCCATTTGTCCAGTGATTCCAGAGACACCTCTCCCAGTCTCTCTGGACAGGGTAACAGGAAGAGGTTGAGGGAGGGTAATGGTGGAGATGCTATAGGCGAGCCGGAAGCCTGGGAATGAAGGCCAGTGCTATCCAACTCCATTAGAACATCGAGTCCTTCCACAATGAAAGAATCCCGAACATGATTACCATTAGGTGTGTCCACATTGACACAGTATGGGGTTCCAACAAAAGACATGATTCAACTTTGTGTGGATGGTGTCATGGGTGTTTCTCTTCAGGTCCCTGTTCGGGCGCCAATTCTGTAGCGGTATTTATTAGAGAGGGGTAAAGAAAGATTTTGTTCGGGCGCCAGGCCGGTATTAACCATGCCGAAAGGAAAGAGCAGAATAGAGAGAGTACCGCTACCAGACCCACCCACATCAGCAGAAGAGACTGCCTAGAGAGTAGCCTGTTGGCCAGATAGCCAGTGGAGAGAAAAGATAAGACACACCATATAAACCCCTTCACCTGCACAGGAGTAACCCTACCAATGATAACTCATACAATAATAATGGCAGAGCAATTGAATGACAACGTCATAGAAACGGTTTACAAGAAAGAACCAGGCATCAACATTAGAGAATTTGCAATAATCTGTATTACCGCCCAGTGGGGCAGTGCAGAGGGTATGAATGTGGGGATGTTCGTAGACAAATCAAAGGCCTTAAAATGTCCAAAATCTTCTCGGCCACATGTCACTAGTATCACACCCCCTCAATACAATTCAATACAATTCAATACAATGCACAACTTGCAAGCAACCTCCCTTCCTTTTTAACTAAAATGTCAATACAGAGACTTCTGGCCGGGCCATAATAGGCCAGCGCTAATGAACATAAACGGGAAGTGCCTTTGAAAAATAGAAAGTCTGCTGCAGGGTAAAGCACTGGAGCGATAGAGGGAAGAAAAAGAGAGAGAGAATCTTAGCTGTTGACTTTAGGCTGGTTGCCTCGTCTGTTGACTTCAGTACTGTCGGCTCGTCTGATGGTGTGTTGGCTGATATGTCCAAGCTTCGCAACAATGTTGCTCCTAATCCATGCGATCCATCACAGGTGCGGTCCCAAACGATAACAACCACCGAGCAGTCACCCGATTATTGAGTTAAACACGTTATAAACTAAACACGTTGAAAACAAACATGGACTTCTACAGCATTGCACACACAATCAAACTGTCGCGCCAACCAAGAGCTTCCTCCCAGAGAGCTGAAAAAGCTGTCTTTATCTCTCCTCCTTCCTTACTGCTGATGCGCTCTTAAAGTGGCAGCGCACGGTGAAGGCTCCGTGCAGGATTTCGCCACAGGGTAAACCCTCAATCAGCCAAGATCTGGGGGTGGGAACATATGAAAGAGGATCATGAATAGTATATAGTTTGGAAATGACTACCCTAACATTTTGTAACATGTGTCCTGATTCCTAACTCAACCATCCTGTCTCGAATAGACACTTGATAGGTTACCTGATATCCAGGTATGTTATATATGGTTTGTTGGGAGATGAAGCCTGATGCCCTCACAATCTTCACATCTGACGCCTGTCCTCCGCATCCTTTAGTCAGGAATGAGATGCTTCCTGACCAGCTGCGCGGAATGAAATACATGACGGTGGTGGATTTCATGTAGCTAGAGTAGGTCTTTGCTCTGTCAAAGTTATATTGTGAGGTATACTACCATAACTTTTTAGTAATCATAATATGTTTATACATAGATGTAAGTGCTCCAACATGAAACATGCCCTTACACTTGCAAAAACATGTTACAAATCAGTAGCTCATTCATTACTATCTGTCGATATTTAGACTGACACACGACTACATCATCATAACAATCTGAGGGCACTCATATTCGAAGAGGGGGGCTATTAACCTACCTTTCCTTGAGATTCTTGGGGTACTTTTTTCATGCTCCGTGTCTGGCCAATGAATCAGAACGCTGATTTTGGAGTAGAGGAGGTTTATCCAATGTATAAACATGTCATGCAAAGTTTTCTTCCAATCTGCATCATGTGATATTATATAAACTGGATCACTTAGAGATCCAATGCGGCAATTGCTTGAGGTGGCTTCCTTGATCGCGTAGGTCGCCAACCCAAGTAAGAAAGTGGGGAAAACGCAGAGTGGAATGTTTACCTTTTCTACACCAGTGGCTGGACGGCGTTCACGCATGTTGGATGCATCTCCATCTTGTTGTTTGTCGTTATCCGACTGGCCGGTGTTGCCCGGAGTTTGTTCGCCAGGGGAGCCATCTCCTGCCTCTGCTCCCCCATCTGAAAGCGAAGTCGAAGGAGCACAGCAAGAGGAGCATGTCAATTAACGATGATCGCATGTCACAAGCCATGGAAGCCGAAGACAGTGGCCTCCCGCAAAGCAGTCCATACTCCCAACGAGAGGCCTGGAGCAGATACAAACAATGAATAGTTTCGTCACCCTGGAGCCTGATCTTCCTGTATCTTCGTCACTGGGGGTATCTGTGTCTGCTGCCGCTGTGCCTACTCCTCCTCCTTCCCCTAAGATTTCGAAGTCGTCAACCTTCCGTCCCTGCTCTGGATCGAGCGGGGCTTTTACATCTGTCGGAGGACTGCAACCTCCTGTGAAGTGTGGGAGTGGGTAGATTTCCTCGTCCTTCTCGCCAGCCGTGATTTTGGGCAGCTCTACGGTAAGAAATGTGACTGTTCCTGGTGCAAATACAATTTCCTATCCCGGAGCTCCAGTAAATGACATTACTAAGCTTCTCCCAAATGTACTACGCAAGAACATGGACATCGATTCTATCGTCATCCATGTGGGTTTTAATGACATTATGAATGGCAGTTCTGAACAGTTGAAACTGGATTTCAAAGAGCTGATTGACTCTCCTCCGCTAGACATTAATAAAAGACCCATCATATCTAGCCCTGTGCCCTCTCTGAATTGTGGCATTGACCGCATTAGCAAGATTCTTTCTCTTCACAACTGGCTACATGATTTTTGCATATAAATGCATGTAACTTGTTGACAATTTTGATACCTTTTGAAAACAAAACACGTTTTATAAGGAGGATGGGATCAACCCAAATCATTTGGGTTCCTGGATCCTTTCACAGGATTATGCAATGTAGACGCAGGGAGTCAGGAAGCAAGTGCAGTTAGTGAGTTTAATAACAAAGAACATTGAATAATACAAAACAAGAAAAGCATCTAAACTTGGAAAAATAAACAATATTGCATGGTGGGTGATAACAATGGAGTGCTAAATAAAGGGGAAGTAGTCATGGAGGTCCAGGTGTGCCTAATGAGGTGCAGGTGTGTGTAATGAAGGTTGCCAGGTGTGTGTAAGGATGGGTTGCCAGGACCGGTGTTTAAGTAGACCGGCGAATTTGAGTGCCGGAGAAGGGGAGTGGGAGTGGACATGACAGTACCCTCATCCTGATGCGCGGCACCAGCCGCAGGGTGACACCGGCCAGGAGGACTGCCCTGAGGACGAGGAGTGAGCTGCTCCGGATGGTGAAGGTGGAAATCTCGGATGATGTTGGGATCTAGAATGTTGTCCTCCAGAACCCAACACCGCTCCTCTGGACCGTACCCCTCCCAGTCCACCAGGTAATGGAGCCGACCCCCACAACGTCTGGAGTTCAGGAGGGACCTGACGGCATAGGCAGGACTACCCTCGATGTCCAGGGGAGGCGTAGGGGTGTCATGGGGGATGGCATCAGCCAGGGGACCAGGAACCACTAGACTGAGGAGGGAAACATGAAAAGAGTGTGAGCTCCGGTAGTCATTGGGAAGCTGTAATCCCTCCACCCACAGAAGAAACCCACTCCCTCTGCCGGTCTTGACAGTGACTCCTCAGGACCCCCCCCCCAGCTCCTGGTTGGTCCTCTAAACCTGCCCTTTGGACTGAGGCCGGTACCCGGATGTGAGGCTGACTGTGACCCCCAGCTTCTCCATGAAGGCTCTCCAGAAATGTGACGTAAATTGGGGACCATGGTCGGAGACGATATCATCTGGAAGCTTGGGGAAGCAGTTTCCCTGCTGGTGCGTTCCGGGAGACTTGGTTTGGGCACATACGGAGCAGGAGTTGATGTAGCGAGAGACGTCCTGCGCCAAGGTGGGCCACCAGTATTTAATGGAGATGGATTGAGAGGTGCGGGTGATACCTGGTTGTTCAGCGGCAAGGGATCAATCAATCATCAATCAAAATGATTTATAAAGCCCTTCTTACATCAGCTGATGTCACAAAGTGCTGTACAGAAACCCAGCCTAAACCCCAAACAGCAAGCAATGCAGGTGTAGAAGCACGGTGGCTAGGAAAAACTCCCTAGAAAGGCCAGAACCTAGGAAGAAACCTAGAGAGCAACCAGGCTATGAGGGGTGTCCAGTCCTGTTCTGGCTGTGCCGGTTTGAGATTATAACAGAACATGGCCAAGATGTTCAAATGTTTATAGATGACCAGCAGGGTCAAATAATAACAATCACAGTGGTTGTCGAGGGTGCAACAGGTCAGCACCTCAGGAGTCAATGTCAGTTGGCTTTTCATAGCCAATCATTTAGAGTATCTCTACCACTCCTGCTGAAAGAGAAAAAGAGAGAGAGAAAGAGAGAGAGAGAATTAGAGAGAGCATACTTAACTTATCCTCTGCAGCAGAGGTAACTCTGGGTCTTCCTTTCCTGTGGCTGTCCTCATGAGAGCCAGTTTCATCATAGTGCTTGATGGTTTTTGCAACTGCACTTCAAGAAACTTTCAAAGTTCTTGACATTTTCCAGATTGACTGACCTTCTTGTCTTAAAGTAATGATGGACTGTCATTTCTCTTTGCTTATTCGAACAGTACTTAACTACTACCATTAGCATAAATTCATAAACCATC
Source organism: Brachymystax lenok tsinlingensis (assembly GCA_030435695.1). NCBI lineage: Eukaryota > Metazoa > Chordata > Actinopteri > Salmoniformes > Salmonidae > Brachymystax > Brachymystax lenok. Next base: position 45,695,726 of record CM059807.1, on the reverse strand, counting down.
GCGGTTCACACAAAACACATTTCACAGCGAAAACAAATCCCTTACCTTTTGAAGAACTTCTGCTGAGGGCTTCCCAAGTGTCCAACGAAGACAATCCATGGTTCTTTTGTTAGAAAAAGTAATTTATTATATCCATAAATCTCCGTTTGGTTGGTGCGTAATGATCAGAAAATACAGCGTCCACTTGCCCATTGAACTGTGAAGAGAACTCGTTCAACCTATACCTATACACTTGTCCAAGAACAATCAAACATCATTGATAATGTATCCTTAGGAACACTTTTATGTATATTTACTATAACATTTCAACCAGATTATAAACTGGACGATAGGAAAGGAAAAAACCACAGGCCTTGAGCCGTGAACGCGCATCCTCTTCTGTTTACATCTGGTGACCACTTCCCAATTCTTCTTCTATTACCATCCAGAGCAACTAAACATCATCAAACACTGTCTAGAGACTGTTGACATCCAGTGGAAGCAATAAGTGCTGCAATCTTACTCCCATATAAGGTCATTTTCAATAGGGAGGGGTTCACTATGAGGCAATGTGTGAAAATCACTTTTTCCAGGACAGAAATTCCTCGGGTTTTCGCCTGCTATATCCGTTCTGTTATACTCACACACAATATTTTAACACTCTTAGAAACTTCAGAGGGTTTCCTATCCAATAGTACTAATTATGTGCATATCCTATTTTATGGGCCTGAGTGGGAGGCATTTTACTTTGGGCACGCCAGACCCTCCAAAACCGTCACCTCGGGAGCCGCTCCCTAAGAAGTTAACATAATATGGACTTGGTCTTTTCCCAAATCTCTTGCATACCACCCCATACCTTGTCACAACACAACAGATTGGCTCAAATGCATTAAGAAGGAAATAAATTCCACAAATTAACTTTTAACAAAGCACACCTGTTAATAATTGAAATGCATTCCAGGTGACTACCTCATGAAGTTGGTTGAGAGAATGCCAAAAGTGTGCAAAGCTGTAATCAAGGCAAAGGGTGGCTACTTTGAAGAATCTGAAATATATATATATATTTTTTTTTTAACCGTTTTTTGGTTACTACATGATTTCATATGTGTTATTTCATGGTTTTGATGTCTTCACTATTATTTTACAATGTAGAAAATAGTAATAATTATGAAAAACCCTGTAATTAATGTGTGTGTCCAAACTTTTAACTGGTACTGTATATCTCAGACTAACACTGGATATCTCTGGATAGTGCCAACACATTACTGAGATATTCACTTCGATATACTGTAACTTAATTTCAACTTCCTGTATATTACTATAATGTCAAAGCAATGGAACACAGTACTACACTGTTAAAGTGTCTGTTAAGCTGTAAGAAAGTTATTTTTACTGTATTGGATACTAGGCATTTGCATATGAAAGCATATTAACAAATTCTACATGTTTTTTTATCACTTGCACCTCTAGAGGCCTAAACAAAGGCTTCCAAACTGGCCATGATTACAGGACAAAAAATATCAAACGGACACCTGCTGCTCTCTTCCCTACATACATTTTTAGGGAACTACTACCACATGTCACTTAAATTGGTACAGGACTCTCATTAACGGGTGCAACAAAGCTACTATAGCTACTAACAAGGCACAGCTTAAAATATGAAGATGTCAGCAATTCTTTCCCCTCCCACAATATTTTTCCACAATACACCATCATTTACAGTATGCTGCAATAAATTTACCACAAAACAGCAATACAGTACTTTATTGTTGAATTATACAGAAAAACTATTGCTAATAGTGAATATGTAATTATATATTATAGCATACCAACTGATACTTGGTTTTTCATAGCACTTGCACTTTAAGCCTTAACTTCTTAGGGAGCGGTGGGGCGCTACCCGACAAAATGTTAACACTTTTAGAAACTTCAGAGTGTTTCCTATCCAATGGTACTAAATATGTGCATATCCTATTTTCTGGGCCTGAATGGGAGGCATTTTACTTTTGGCACGCCAGGGTCTCCAAAACCGTCACCTCGTGCGCTGCTCCCAAAGAAGTTAACAAAGGTGTCTAACCTGACAGTAACTACAAGACAAAACAGATCAAAAGGACATTGCTAGCCACTCAACCATTACAGGTTTTACACTTACTACCACTCTGATCTGTCCCTTCCATAAAATAAATTGTTATAAATTAAATTGCACCGCATTCTCACTAAAGGGTGCAACAAATATAGCCTCTTACAAGACACTCCTCAAAATATGTTAATGAGTCAGAAACAACAATACCATGCACCCACTAGTGTTGTACATAAAGTTTTGATACAGTATATTATTTATTGTATTCTGTGGTGTACAGCATTCTCACTTAAGGGGGCAACAAATATAGCCTCTTACAAGGCCTACATTAAAATATGTTAATGAGCTGGGGATTCTTTTAACATTTTCCCACAATGCATCATAATTAATTCAGTAGAACACATTTACGGTATTTTACTGTGCATTCTACAGTGTTTTACGATTGAAATTACAGAAAAGTCTTACAGTGTACTGCCACAACAGTGACCATGTGATGAATGCATTTGCCAGGGTGGGGTGTAAGGAAAGGTTTGATGTTAAAACGATGAGGCATGCAAGTCCAGAGATTTGAATGTCTGAGCCCAGGCAGGTATTTATAGAGTGCTGAGTCAGACTTGAGCTCCAGGAAAGTTACTGGATCATCATCATGAGAAGAAGGAGGAGGGGTGGTGGTGGTTGGACTGACAAAGGCAGCTGCTTTATGTGCCTCAGTCTGTCGGGAGCAACTCGGACTCAGGGGTAGACATAACATAGTAAATGTATATCTGGAAAATGCCATTTCGTATGGTATTTGTGAATTTACATCATACATTTCATATGATATGAATTACAATTTGTATAATATGTTAAGAATTGCAATTTCTACAATGTATTACATATTTTCAAAACGTATGATATGTTACAAATTCCAATATGTTGTGGCTAACATTACCTAGGTGGCTAACATTAGCTAGGCTACGGGTTAAGGTTAGGAGTTAGGTTAAAGGGTTAAGGTTAGGGTTAGGGAAGGGTTAGTTAACATGCTGAGTAGTTGCAACGTAGTTAAAAAGTAGTAAGTACTTGCAATGTTGCTGAAGTTGTTTGTGATGAGATTTAAAAACACAACTTTTGGGTTGCAAAACATTTGTGTTATACACCTACCCATCCCCCCTGACCAACCACCCTACCTTCGTATTTGCCTTACCTTAACTTATGTCTTATGTAACCATACCAAACGTAACATATCATACTAATTTGAGTGTTCTGGATTTACAGTTACTATGCTATGTTTAGTCTATGAGACCAGGCAGGAAAGGCAGCACAACAACAACCTTGTGTTAGTGACACCTTCTGTGAAACACAGACTGCCTCTGCTGCAGCAACAACAAAATTCCCCTGATGACCATTTTAATTGCCAAACAAGACACTTACCATTGCAACTGTCAGACTAAGATCACATGACAGGCATAAGAAAATGCGCTGACGTCTCTCGCTCCCATTCTCTATCTCTCTTGCTAATACACACAAATATATTACATGAAGGGGTGTCCACAAACCCTTCAAAGTAGTGGAATCGGCTATTTCAGCCACACCCATTGCTGACATGTGTATAAAATCAAGCACACAGCCATTCAATCTCCAAAGACAAACAATGGGAGTAGAATGGCCCGTACTGAAGAGCTCAGTGACTTTCAACATGGCACAAGTCAGTTCGTCAAAAACATCTAGGAGCAACCACGGCTCAGCCGCAAAGTGGTGGGTCACACAAGCTCACAGAACGGAACAGCCGACTGCTGAAGCGCGTAGCGCGTACAAATCCCCTGTCCTTGGTTGCAACACTCTCTACCGAGTTCGAAACTGCCTCCGGAAGCAGCGTCAGCACAAGAACTGTTCGTCAAGAGCTTCATGAAATGGGTTTCCATGTCCGAACAGCCGCACACAAGCCTAAGATTACCATGTGCAATGCCAAGCGTGGTCTGGAGTGGTGTAAAGTTTGCCGCCATTTGATTCTGGAGCAGTAGAAACGCGTTCTCTGGTGTGATGAATCACCATCTGGCAGTCCAACAGACAAATCTAGGTTTGGCGGATGCCAGTAAAACACTTCCTGCCCCAATGCATTGTGCCAACTGTAAAATTTGGTGGAGGAGGAATAATGTTTCTCATGGTTAGGGCCAGGCCACTTAGTTCCAGTGAAGGGAAATCTTAACGCTACATTGTAGACGATTCTGTGCTTCCAACTTTGTGGTAACAGTTTGGGGAAGGCCCTTTCCTGTTTCAGCATGACAATACCCCCGTGCACAAAGCGAGGTCCACACAGAAATGGTTTGTCGAGATTGTTGTGGAAGATATTGACTGGCCTGCACAGAGCCCTGATCTCAACCCCATTGAACACCTTTGGGATGAATTGGAATGTCAACTGCGAGCCAGTGCCTGACCTCACTAATGCTCTTGAGGCTGAATGGAAGCAAGTCCCCACAGCAATGTTCCAACATCTAGTGCAGGGGTTTCCAACCCTGTTCCTGGAGAGCTACCTTCCTGTATGTTTTCGCTCCAACCCCCACTAACCTGGTTCAGTTTATCAACCAGCTAATTATTAGAATCAGGTGTGCTAGATTAGGGTACGAGTGAAAACCTACAGGATGGTACAGTAGCTCTACAGGAACAGGGTTGGAGAGCCCTGATCTGGTGGAAAGCCTTCCCAGAAGAGTGGAGGCTGTTATAGCTGTAAAGGGGGGGAACAACTCCATATGAATGCCTATGATTTTGGACAAGCAGGTCTCCAAATACTTTTGGCTATGTAGTGTATATACTGGATAAAGGTCCGTAATATTACATTACAATACTATGTTGATGAATACCATTGAATAAATCGTTTAATTGACTTATTAAAATTGCGTTTGGTTCAGGCACATACAACAATTATTTGCCATGTAGACAAAGTGTACAGCTACTGTATAGTGCAGAGGAGGGTATTGTTAAAAGTGTCCTAGATGGAGCACACCTCTTTAAAAATAGAATGGACCTACATAAAATGCACCTGCATCTCGAGGGCACTGTCCCTTGTGTTCTCACCCATACAAAATGTCACACATTTCAGCAAATCAATTGAGGATATAATTTAAGTTTATTGGATATGCCAGTACATAGACACATGCATGTATACACTATTCAAGATCAGAAAATACATGAAAATATTGTTGGTAACATTTCATTGTTCAAAGATAAATTACCCACTTTGTAATAGAATTAAACCAACCCTAACCCAGTAGAATTTCATCCATCTGAATTCAAATCAATAAGTTCAGTGAATGCTTAATTACTGAATGCTTTATTATTACGCAACCCTGTCCCACACCTTACTTATCCAAAACGTTGATCTATTGAAAAATCTATTGGAAAATCTATTGAAAAACATTAACTTTTGTTTTAACCAGTATCTGTAGACTGTCTTACAAAGGAAAGCAATTTCATTATGTGGTGGCATGAAAACAATTACTGCATAGAAATATTTTGTTCTGAATATATAAGGAAGCTATCGGACAATATTTAAGGCAAAACCTACAAATTAAACACAATATAAAGTGTGTTGCTGAAATTATTGTAAAGAAAATGTAGACATGTATTTCCATTCATGTAAAAATAGCATCTTAGGCAATTAGAACAGCATCAGCTTTGGACTCAGCCAGACAAGCAATACAATATCAGCAATACAATATGAGACAAGATCAGCTTCTAAGGATACCTAGAGGTATCTTCCAAAATAAAGGAAACACCAACATAAAGTATCTTTATAGGGCATTGGGCCACCACAAGCCGCCAGAACAAGTGTATGGAACTTTATTGCAGGGGTGTGACACCATTCTTCCACGAGAAATTCCATAATTTGGTGTTTTGTTGATGGTGGTGGAAAACGCTGTCCTAGGCGCCGCTCCACAATCTCCCATTCAATTAGGTTGAGATATGGTGACTGAGACACACACACACACACACACCCTTTAACTCCAACAGTCCCACCTTGATGATGGAACGTTTTGGACTTTTAACCCCTTTTAAACATTGTGTGTTTGTACAGACTTCTGGGTTGTAGCAGAGGATTATTTCTTCTGCATCCGCTGATACCAACCATTAGCCTGTGCAATTCAAAGGGGGCTGAGCTAGATCTAAATTGACGTTTGTCAATAAAACTCATGAATGCAACTGTTTATGTCAAATTATTCTACTTGTAGCCCTAAATGTCCTGAAAATAAAATGTTAAAACACTTAGTTGTAAGGCTAAATATGGACTGCAGATAAATGAAAGTAGTGAGAAAAAAACACAGTTTTTTGCTGGGGGTCCTTGGGCCTGATAATGCTCTTTTGAGACCCCTCTTTCAAAGTAACTGAGATCTCTTCATCTTGCCATGGTAGCCAAAGTAACGGGCAACTGGGCATTTTATACATGACCCTAAGCATGATGGGATGTTAATTGCTTAATTAACTCAGGAACCACACTTGTGTGGAAGCACCTGCTATCAATATACTTTGCATTCCTCATTTACTCAAGTGTTTACTTTGGCAGTTACCTGTATCTTCTAGTGCATACTGTACACAAAGTATCTGATAGTGAGTCATGTAAAAGTGTGTCTTTCACAAAATCTCTGATAGCTTAGAATTGTTTTACTGATACTTGCACTTTTTGAATACATACACTTTCAGGTCCAGAGAATGAGTGTTAAAAACATAATGTTTTTTATAGTAAAAAATTAATTGTCATAAATGTTGACAAAACTAAAAATTGCTAATCAAAATGTACAAAATAAACGCTAGTCAGAAAGGCATCTGAAATGTGTCACAAGGAGGCATTCATTTCCTTGCGTACTGCATTTACACTGGTGAAAGAAATTCAGTCAAAGCTGAAAATAACCTTATTATCTAGGGGTAAATGTGATTAACATACATTATGTCTTCATAGACTTCTATTTAAAATGACATGAGGGCCAGTGAGTGGCTGTGGGTTGCCTAAAATGCTGATATTTTCATTAGAGGGGGATCCAACTGAGTGTCCCGATGGAGATCAAAGTCTGGCAAGTGTTGGAGGGCAGCCACACCATTTCAACTAGATTGAAATGGAGATAGCCCAATGCAAAACCAAATCCCACATCTGTCAGGTGGTGGCGGCCAAGAAGGATGCGGGACACGCCAGCCAGGAAAGCCCACAGCACCAGTAAGATGCGCAGAGGGACAGCGAGCACTAAGTGTGACAAAAGGAACTTGGATACCATGGCAGCCCGGCTTGCATGTGCTGCTGGGAAAGAGTAAATGTCCATTGCTATGTAATCAAAGAGGCCAGGCGTCATCTCCCAGGGTCCTTTGCGCTTCACGAGTTTCTGCATACCGGCGACGGTCATTACATCCAGTAAAAGTGCTGAGGAGGGAGAGGAAATTATACGTTAGCGTAAAGGATTAACAAAAAACATCCTAGACCTAGATGATAGACAGTAGGGTATATACAGCATGTGTATCTGAGTCAGAACCTGTACAAGTTTTACCAGTGCCAACCACCTAGTTTTAAAGTTGGCATGCCCCAAATCGGTCCCTGTTTGTAGATTCCAGCCCATCTAGCCTAGCCTACTGTACCAATCAGACAAAGGGGTTTCTAGGGTCTGGAGAGCAGTTGACTTGCATTGCAGATAGTGGCCAGGTAAACAAAACCAAGCATGAATTGCTGTCTTACCTTGTCCATAGACTGCTAATAGGTTAAGGAAACCAAAGCGTAATTTTGTAATTTGGCTGAACTATTACTTTACGATGATCTCATAATCCATTATAAGCCCTGTCAGTATCCATGAACTGTTTATAATCTGTTAGTATCATATTATAATGAATCAGTTATTATCAGTTACACATTTTGTTGTGTTACAGCCTTCATTTAAAATGGATTAAATTGAGATGGTGTATCAATACACCCAGTCACTACAAAAACACAGGCGTCCTTCTTAACTCAGATGCCGGAGAGGAAGGAAACAGCTCAAGGATTTCACCATGAGGCTAATGGTGACTTTAAAACAGTTACAGAGTTTAATGGCTGTGATAGGAGACAACTGACGCTGGATCAACAACACAACACACAATACAACCACAATACTAACCTAAATGACAGTGTGAAAAGAAGGACGCCTGTACAGAATAAAAATATTCCGAAACATGCATCCTGTTTGCAATAAGTTTCTTAAGTAAAACAGCAAAAAACGTGGAAAAGAAATTAACTTTATGTCCTGAATACAAAGCGTTCCAACACAATACATCACTGAGTACCACTCCTCATATGTTCAAGCATGGTGGTGTTTGCATCATGTCATGGGTATGCTTGTCATTGGCAAGGACTAGGGAGGTTTTTAGGGTAAAAAGATAAGGAATAGAGCTAAGCACAGGCTAAATCCTAGAGGAAAACCATTTTCAGATTGTTTTCCAATAGACTGGGAGACAAATTCTCCTTTCAGCAGGACATTTACCTAAAAGGCCAAGGAATTGCTTACCAAGATGACATTGAATGTTCCTGAGTAGCCTAGTTACAGTTTTGATGTAAACCGGCTTGAAAATCTATGGCAAGACTTGAAAATGGCTGTCTAGCAATGATCAACAACCAACTGGACAGAGCTTGAATAATTCCTTAAAGAATAATGTGCAAAAATTGTACAATGCATGTACAATAGAGACTTACCCAATAAGACTCACAGCTGTAATCATTGCCAAAGGTTATTCTAACATGTATTGACTCAGGGGTGAGAATACTTATGTACATGTGATATTTCTGTAATTATGGGGTATTGTAAAATCTATGTAATCAATTTTGAATTCAGGCTACTTTATACATACTTCATGAAGGCACTGTATTTTGAGACAGTCTGAAAATTGCCTCGAAGACAGCAGGGATTCTTGACCGAAGGAAATTTAACTTTTATAGTTGAAAATAATTTATTATGTTGTACTATTTGATCTTAAAAGTTACACCAAGGGCAATTTTATTAGGATAAATATTTATTTTGGGAATTGTAAAAATATTTTCTATATTATTCATTTCCATGTTGGCTCTATGCGTGGAAATGCCGTTGTCCCGATCCTGATTGGTATCAGTCTGGTGTTTTCTGTAATGACCTTAGTGATCACTGTTTTACAGCCTGTGTTCGTAATGGCTGCTCAGTGAAACGACCTGTCCTGGTTTGTCATAGACGCTTTCTAAAAAACTTTAATGAGCAAGCCTTCCTTCATGACCTGGCCTCTGTAAATTGGTATAGAATCAGTTTGATCCCTTCTGTGATATTGTTAACAAACATGCCCCCATAAAGAAAATGAGAATTAGAAACAGGTTTAGCCCCTGGTTGACCGAGAACTTGCAGAGTTACTCCACCTCAAGAATTGCATTTGGCGAAAGGCTTGGCACACGCATCCTCAGGCTGACTGGCTCTCGTTGAGGCAAATGAGAAATAAGTGCACTCAGGGTATCTGGAAGGCCAAAGTTAGTTACTTTAAGGAGCAGTTCTCTCTCTCTGTGGGTAAAAACCCCAAGAAGTTCTGGAAAATGGTTGAAGACTGGAGAATAAACCCTCCTCCTCACAGCTGCCCATGTCCCTTAAAGTTGATGATGTGGTTGAAGCACATGGCTGAGCTTTTTAGTCATCACTTCATTAAGTCAAAATTTCAATTTGACTCAGCCATGCCTCCTTGCCCGTCCAACATTTCCTCATCTCCCACCCCTTCTAATGCGACTAGCCCCGATGCTCCTTTCTCTTTTTCCCCAGTCCCGCTACAAAGTTTCTCCCTGCAGGCGGTCACTGAGTCCGAGGTGCTAAAGGAGCTCCTTAAACTTTACACTAAAAAATCATCTGGGTCAGATGGTTTAGACCCTTTCTTCTTTAAGGTTGCTGCCCCTATCATCACCAAGCCTATCTCTGATCTTTTTAACATCTCTCCTCTCTGAGGAGGTTCCCATTACTTGGAAGGCAGCCACGGTTCGTCCTTTATTTAAAGGGGGAGATTCAAGCTGATCCTAACTGTTATAGGCCTATTTCTATTTTGCCCTGTTTATCAAAAGTGTTGGAAAAACGTATCAATAATCAACTGACTGGCTTTCTTGATGTCTATAGTATTCTCTTTGGTATGCAATCTGGGGTCCGCTCAGGTTATGGATGTGACACTGCAACCTTACAGGTCCTCAATGATGTCACCTTGCCCTTGATTCTAAGCAATGTTGTGCTGCTATTGGTATTGACTTGGCCAAAGCTTTTGATATGGTAGACCATTCCATATTTGTGGGCTGGCTAAGGAGTATTGGTGTCTCTGAGGGGTCTTCGGCCTGGTTTGCTAAGTACCTCTCTCAAAGAGTGCAGTGTATAAAGTCAGAACATATGCTGTCTCAGCCACTGCCTGTCACCAAGGGTGTACCCCAAGGATCGATCCTAGGCCCCACGCTCTTATCAATTTACATCAACAACATAGCTCAGGCAGTAGAACAAAGCTTTCTTAGTGTCCAACAAGCTTTCTCTGCCCTTAAACTTGTTCTGAACACCTCCAAAACAAAGGTCATGTGGTTTGGTAAGAAGAATTCCCCTCTCCCCACAGGTCTGATTACTACCTCTGAGGGTTTAGAGCTTGAGGTAGTCACCCCATACAAGTACTTAAGAGTATGGCTAGACGGTACACTGTCCTTCACTCAGCACATATCAAAGCTGCAGGCTAAAGTTAAATCTAGACTTGGTTTCCTCTATTGTAATTGCTCCTCTTTCACCCCAGCTGCCAAACGAACCCTGATTCAGATGACCATTCTACCCATGCTAGATTAAGGAGACATAATTTATATATCGGCAGGTAAGGCTGCTCTCGAGCGGGTAGATGTTTTTTACCATTCGTCTGTCAGATTTACCACCAATGCTCCTTATAGGTAGGGGTGAAGTGCATAGTCATTTCACCCCTACCTACATGTACAAATTACCTCAACTAACCTGTACCCCCGCACACTGACTCGGTACCGGTACCCCTTGTATATAGCCTCATTATTGTTATGTTATTGTGTTACTTTTTATAACTTTTAACTTTAGTTTATTTGGTAAATATTTTTGTAACTATTCTTGAACTGCACTGTTGGTGCAGTTAGCTTGTAAGTAATCATTTCACAGTAGCGTCTACTCTTGTTGTATTCGGCGCATGTGACAAATAAAGTCTGATTTGATTTGATCACTGCACTCTATACTCTTCTGTAAACTGGTAATCTCTGTATGCACGTCGCAAGACCCACTGGTTGATGCTTATTTATAAAACCCTATTTGGCCTCACTCCCCCCTATCTGAGATATCTACTTCAGCCCTCATCCTCCACATACAACGCTCGTTCTGCCAGTCACATTCTGTTAAAGGTCCCCAAAGCACACACATCCCTGGGTCGCTTGTCTTTTCAGTTCACTGGAGCTAGCGACTGGAACGAGCTGCAACAAACACTCAAACTGGACAGTTTTATCTCAACCTCTTCATTCAAAGAATCATGGACACTCTTACTGACAGTTGTAGCTGCTTTGTGTGATGTATTGTTCTCTCTACCTTCTTACCTTCTTTGTTCTGTTGTCTGTGCCCAATTATGTTTGTACCATGTTTTGTGCTACTACCATGTTATGCTACTGCCATGTTGTTGCTACCATGTTGTTGTCATATTGTGTTGCTACCATGCTGTGTTGTCATGTGTTGCTGCCATGCTATGTTGTTGTCTTAGGTCTCTCTTTATGTAGTGTTGTGTTGTTTTAATCTCAGCCCACATCCCCACAGGAGGCCTTTTGCCTTCTGGTAGGCCATCATTGTAAATTAGAATTTGTTCAAAACTGACTTGCCTAGTTAAATAAAGGTTAAATAAAAATAAATAAATACATATTTTTTGTTAATATTCAGAAATCTTATTTGAATCACTGTTCTGCAACATATGCTTAAACTATTTAAGTATTTGCTGTGCTAGACCGAAGGTTGTTTTATTTTCTGAATATCTACAAAATGCTAACAAAAATATGCTAATGAAATTAGCCCTGGAGCATTACATAGTGCTATAAAACAAAACAAAAATCACTTTGGAGATTTGTATTACATATTTGGATTATTATTATCATAGATTGTTAAACAAGCAAGGCCTTTAAACATTTGTTGGACAATACATTTAAAAATGAAATTCCTTTTATGGTCTCTGAAGGAGTTGACATGAATCCAGTTAGTTGCATTTTATGAAAAAAAAATAACAATTAGGAGGTTGTTCCTTTAAATGTTGTGATAGCTGTCAAAATCTATATTTCAAATTATGTTACCCCCAGGGGTGAGCGCAATGCCGTTCAGGGTACGCCAAATAAATAAAAATGTGATTCACGTTAAATAAATAAATAATATATATGTATAAAAAAAATCAAACAGTCCATTTATATTTTTCAACAGGGCTATACATTTGGGTGAGGTTATTTTCTCGCCTGAATAGCCTCGTTTCACTGCTAAAAATAAAATTAAACCATCTAGTGTTCAGTGAAATAACAACACAATGTCAAATACAGGTAGCCTAGTCAAATAATTAACATTCAATCACATTTACTATTACTCTCTCACAGGAATTCCACTAACTGTCCGTATGTAGCCAAACGTAGCTGCTGCCCATAACAGGGAGACATAGTGGAGTGGTAACGTGCAAGCAGTTGCTCCCGTCGCCACTTGGGCACACTGCAGCATCCACCGAGAGGCTCTTGCTGCCAAAGGAATGCCTGACAACTTGAAAAACGTTTTAACTTTGTTAAAGCAAGGTCCCTGAACTCTTGTGTATTTTCTGCACTATGCAATGATATGGGCAGTGTGACGCTTTTACAACATACAGAAGTGTGCTGGTTAGGAAGGGGCAAACTATTGACACATTTTTTTTTAATTGAGAGACAGGCTTAAAGTTTTCTTTACGGATGACACAAACAACTGGATTCGTTATCCCTTTCAAGCCCTGAACACGAGAGGCTCATCGAAATTAAATTATGAATCAATTTGTTTATCCTGTCTTGAATGTAAGTTCTATCTCCAAAAGTAAATATCTTTGAGGAGAAGTTCATTCAGTGAATCAGGTCATTTCCGTGGTAACCAGAGTCTCTGTCTGCTTTACAAACTACCATTAAACCCTTAAATGATGCCCTAACCTAAGGAAATGTTTGAGGGGCTCTATGCAACACCCTCAAACTAGTCCTTTAGGTAAGGGGAAATTATTCCTGAAGGTAAACCAATGGGGAGGCACTGTAGCCTAGTGGTTAGAGCTTTGGACTAGTAACTAAAAGGTTGCAAGTTCAAATCCCTGAGCTTTCATTCTGCCCCTGAACAGGCAGTTAACCCACTGTTCCTAGGCTGATCTTTCCATGACATAGACTGACCGGGTGAAATCTATGATTGCTTATTGATGTCACTTGTTAACAACCTGTTAGGGAGCGGCATCAGTGTTTGGAGTTTTGGAGAGTCTGGCGTGCCCAAAGTAAAATGCCTGGTACTCAGGCCCAGAAACTAGGATATGCACATAATTAGTTGTATTGGATAAACTCTGACGTTTCTAAAACTGTTAAAATAATGTATGTGAGTATAACAGAACTGATATGGCAGGCGAAAACCCGAGGAAATCCATCCAAGAAAATGTGATTTTGTGAGCTTGCTCATTTTCCAATGGGTTGCTATAAGAAGTGCTTAAATCCAGCTCCCAGGTTGCAGTACCTATGACTTCCACTAGATGTCAACAGTCTTTAGACACGGTTTCAAGCGTTTACCTTGAAAACTAGAGGAGTAGAGGAAGTTTATCCAAGTGTTGTGAGGAAGTAAATTCTGTCTGTGGTGCTGTCCTCAGACAATCAAATGTTATGTGAGATTGCCAAGATTCTAAGCTTTTGAAGAGTGTGCAACACTTGTATATTCATAAATGTTTTATAATACTACATTTGCATTTTAAATTTGTTGTTGGTGGGCGCCTGTGAACCACTGCTACTTAATTATCCCCAAGAGGTTAAATCCACTTCAATCAGTGTAGATGAAGGGTAGGAGACAGGTTAAAGAAGGATTTTTAAGACTTGAGACATTTGAGACATGGATTGTGTATGTGTGCCATTCAGAGGGCAAGACAAAATATTAAAGTGCCTTTGAACAGGGTATGGTAGAAGGTGCCAGGTGCACCGGTTTGAGTGTGTCAAGAACTGCAACGCTGCTGGGTTTCTCACACTCAACAGTTTCCTGTGTGTACCAAGAATGGTCCACCACCCAACGGACATCCAGCCAACTTGACACTACTGTGGAGAGCATTGGAGTCAACATGGGCCAGTATCCCTGTGGAACGCTTTCGACACCTTGTAGAGTCCATGCCCTGAATAATTGAGGCTGTTCTGAGGGCAAAGTGGAGTGCAACTTAATATTAGGAAGGTGTTCCGAATGTTTTGTATGCTCAGTGTATACACCCATATACACACTCACTCGCACACACAACATTGACACTCCCACACAAAACCCACACACAATCACATACACTACATACGCACATACGCACACACATAACACACACACGCATACCGAAACAACAAAAACACATACAGTACATAAACATTACACACACACAGGTACACTCACACACTTCTACTCTTCATTTACTGCTGCTTCTCTGTTCTTTATTTTACTCGTATTATTTTCTATCCTGATGCCTAGTCACTACCCTACCTTCATATACATATAAGGCTGTGGCGGTCACAAAATTTTGTCAGCCTGTGATTGTCAAGCAAATAACTGTCGGTCTCATGGTAATTGACCATTAATTAACATAAACACATAGCCCTTCAAGCCACTGATGCAGACCTTTGGAACATCTACATTTTAAAAAGTCTAATAAATCCATGTAATAAATCCATTATTTATTTAGACAGGTCTAAAGATGCATGATATGAAGAAAATGTTGTCTATTTCAGAAGAACCAAATAGCATACTCTGAGTTGTCCTTATGTTAGGTCCTGATCTGGCTATGCCAAATGGCTGAGGGCAGACAAGATTTTTTAGCAGACAAGATTTTCTTAGAATTACGTGGAATTATTTTATAGTATGAAGAATACAATTAAACAAAGCTGAATAAAATAGAAAGGATATTTTCCCCAAACGATTTGAGGGAGTTCGCACATTCTGTGTATTCTGTCTATTCTGTGTAGAGCGGTTAACAAAGAAATACACTACCATTCAAAAGTTTGGGGTCACTTACAAATGTCCTTGTTTTTTGAAGAAAAGCACATTTTTGTTAATTAAAATAACATCAAATTGATCAGAAATACAGTGTAGACATTTCTAATGTTGTAAATGACTTGTAGCTGGAAATGGCAGATTATTTATGCAATATCTACATAGGCGTACAGAGGCCCATTATCAGCAACCATCACTCCTGCATCCCCATTGTGTGGCCGTAATGCACGCTAAAAAAAGCCATGCCTTTTGTGGTTAGTGGCCGTTGTGCCCTTCTGTCTGAGTGCTGCGCGATCCATCACGCGCGATCCTGCACGCATCCTTATCCAATTCCGAGGTGTATATTGAAGATATTGGAAGAACTGTCCACATTTACTTTTCGTCAGCCAACAAGATGAGTAGGCCTAACAAACAACAAAAGCACTAGCCTATGTCAATTTACTATCCCCCATAGTACAAAAGTCTATTTCTTCACATTATAAGCGCAGCAATGTGCACATGGTAGGAGGCTACAAGCGCAAATGTTCCATTAGCAGAAAACACCATTATCAAAAGTGACCGCAAATTAAATTATTCATGTAGTGCTTCTATTATAAAGGTGCATTTTTATGGTGAAAATGATCCTCCCTCAACTTGAAACTCATGTGCTGCTTATATATGCCAGTTAGGCTCTACATCCCTTGTAAAGCAGATTGTGCTTAATTTGAAGAAGTTATTTGGCCACTTTAGTTCTGATACAAACCGTATTAAAACATATAGGCCTATGGGCTAGGCTACATGAGGTGTGTGACTATGATTCGAAAAAGTTAACAACAAAAAAAGGAATTGTTTCTTGTGCTGGGCATCATTCACAAGTGATAGGCTAATATTGTCACAGTCAGACTATTCTTGATTTAATATTGTCTTAACATATACTAAATAATATATGTTTGAAATTTGTTTTGATTTAGAATGGACCTGTATCGAAACAGGGACAGTGGGAAAATATACATGTCATCTATGCACTTAAATAGCGAATGGAGGACGCTTTTTCCCGTGCTTTCATGACTCATGACCGCCGGTGTGGCGGTAATACAGTCACCGCAACAGCCCTATGTATAGTTGAAGTCGGAAGATAACATACACTTAGGTTGGAGTCATTAAAACTCGTTTTTCAACCACTCCACACATTTCTTGTTAACAAACTATAGTTTTGGCAAGTCGGTTAGGACATCTACTTTGTACACAAGTAATTTTTCCAACAATTGTTTCACTTATTTCATTGTATCACAATTCCAGTAGGTCAGAAGTTTACATGCACAAAATTAACTGTGCCTTTAAACAGCTTGGAAAATTACAGAAAATAATGTCATGGCTTTAGAAGCTTTTGATAGGCTAATTGACATAGTTTCAAGGCCTACCTTCAAACTCAGTTCTTCTTTGCTTGACATCATAGGAAAATCTAAAGAATTCAGCCAAGACCTCAGAAAGAAATTGTAGACCTCCACAAGTCTGGTTCATCCTTGGGAGCGCCTGAAGGTACCACGTTCATCTGTACAAACAATAGTACGCAAGTATAAACACCACGGAACCACGCAGCCGTCATACCACTCAGGAAGGAGACGCGTTCTGTCTCCTAGAGATGAACGTACTTTGGTGTGAAAAGTGCAAATCAATCCCAGAACAACAGCAAAGGACCTTGTGAAGATGCTGGAGGAAACAGGTACAAAACTAACTATCTCCACAGTAAAATTAGTCGACATAACCTGAAAGGCCGCTCAGCAAGGAAGAAGCCACTGCTCCAAAATCGCCATAAAAAAGCCAGACTACAGTTTGCAAATGCACATAGGGACAAAGATTGTACTTTTTGGAGAAATGTCTTCTAGTCTGATGAAACAAAAATATAACTGTTTGGCCATAATGACCATTGTTATGTTTGGAGGAAAAAGGGGGAGGCTTGCAAGCCGAAGAACACCATCCCAACCGTGAAGCACGGGGATGGCAGCATTGTGGGGGTGCTTTGCTGCAGGAGGGACTGGTGCACTTCACAAAATAGATGGCATCACAAGGAAGAAAAATGATGTGGATGTATTGAAGCAACATCTCAGACATCAGTCAGGAAGTTAAAGCTTGGTCGCAAATGGGTCTTCTAAATGGACAATGACCCCAAGCATTCTTCCAAAGTTGTGGAAAAACGGCTTAAGGACAACAAAGTCAAGGTATTGGAGTGGCCATCACAAAGCCCTGACCTCAATCCCATGGAAAATATGTGGGCAGAACTAAAAAAGCGTGTGCGAGCAAGGAGGCCTACAAACCTGACTCAGTTACACCAGCTCTGTCAGGAGGAATAGGCCATAATTCACCCAACTTATTGTGGAAAGCTTGTGGAAGGCTACCCGAAATGTTTGACCCAAGTTAAACAATTTAAAGGCAATGCTACCAAATGCTAATTGAGTGTATGTAAACTTCTGACCCACTGGGAATGTGATGAAAGAAATAAAAGCTGAAATAAATCATTCTCTATACTATTATTCTGACATTTCACATTCTTAAAATAAAGTGGTGATCCTAACTGACCTAAGACAGGGAATTTTTACTAGGATTAAATGTCAGAAATTGTGAAAAATGTGTATTTGGCTAAGGTGTATGTAAACTTCCCGACTTCAACTGTATGGAATTAAATGCACTAACAACAGCCTATTAATACTCCTCAAGAGTGGTGGGAACAAAAACTAAATTCAGTCAGAAAAAAACATTGTGAAGACATGTCCCTTATGCTTGAATGATTCGAGTCTGCGACATTTGATGACGAAAAGTTAAATCGAAAAAATAAATCACTTACCAAGAAGCAAGTTGACCAGAACTTCTTGTCCCGCCATTGTGTTGCTTCTGGTGAGACATATAATTGTGCCAACAATCCAAGGGATGCCATGACCAGTGATTGCAAGCAGGTTGACCATAGATCGCACACTGCCCCATGAGGAGTGAGAATATGCGCAAACCCCAAGCCTTTTGGACATGCATATATCAATCGCCAAAAGAGAGTTCATTGCAATGCCCTTAAAGGAGGGATTGAGTTGTATGCAATCCTCTTCTGGAAGTTTAACAGATTCTCTGCGGTCCTCAGTGTTATTTTCAAGCGGCTCCTGCTGCACATTTTGAGGTTGCTGCTGCTGCTGTTGGCTTGGCTGGCGTTTCAGTGAACCAGGCCGTCTTAATGTCCCCCGTGCCTCGTTGCTATTTCTGAGAGGCTGGTTCAGTGACATAAACTCGGGTCTGTTGATCGGGTCATTCCGATCTCTCATCCTGGATCTGGTCTGATTTATAGGCATTTTGATTCTGACATCAAATCAGCAAAACCTGACTATTCTCCCTTTCCATGTAGCGGGGACGTTATTACCAATATGGTGAAGAGTTGTCTGCAGAGAGATCAAGTGTTGCTCTGAGGCGCCAACTCCGTGTGAGTTATAAATAGATCTACTGCCTTGCTTCTGTCTCTGTATGACTGCACATGGCTCCTCGATTTAAGCGTCTAATGTTCCATTAGCGGAAAACACCATTATCAAAAGTGACTACAAATTCATTTATGCATGTAATGCTTCTATTATAAAGGTGCATTTTTATGGTGAAAATTATCTTCACCAAACTTGAAACTCATGCGCTGCTTATGTATGTCAGTTAGGCCCTACATCCCTTGTGAAGCAGATTAATGTGCTTAATTTGAAGAAGTTATTCGGCCACTTTAGTTGTGATACAAACCTTATTAAAACATATAGGCCTTAGGGTTAGGCTACATGAGGTGTGCGACTATGATTTGAAAAGGTCAACAACAACAGAAATATATTGTTTCTTATACTGGGCATCATTCACAAGTGATAATATATCATTCACAAGTGGTAGGCTAATATTGTCACCCATCAGACTATTCTTAATCTAATATTGTCTCAACATATACTAAATAACATATGTGTGAAAATTTGTTTTGATTTAGAATGGACCTGTACCGAAACAGGGACAGCGGGTAAAGATACATGTCGTCTATGCACTTAAATAGCGAATTGAGGACGCTTTTTCCCCGTGGTTTATTTTCAAATAAGTATAGTAGGCCTAGCCTATAGAAAGCTGATGGGATCCTCGTCTTTTATTAGTGGCCATCACTCTTTTTTCTCCCGCAATTGCATAGCCTATAGAAATGTTGCGCAACATGAGTTCATGGACTTTCATGAAGTGTTTGATTAGATTTTAGAATACATTTGCATTGATGTCAGAGTGATTAGAGGGACAATAGAGTGCTGAGTACCAGGCCGTTAGCAAGTTTGGTAGACTACTAATGACCAGCAGCAGCATCAAAGCTTGGAGAAGCCTAATTACTGTGACTAAACAGTCATGTGGAATTTGACTGCTTTCAGGACTCGTGACCACCGGTGTGGCGGTAATACAGTCACCGCAACAGCCCTATGTACATATCTACCTGAAATACCTCTGCACATATATCTGGTACTGGTAGCTCCATTCTTGTGTATTTTTTTTATTCCTCATGCTGCTATTTTAATTTGTGCATTGTTGGGAAGTAAAGTCTACACCAGTTGTATTCATTGCATGTGACACATATAATTTGATTTGATTTGAATAAGCTATACCCAAGGTATGGAATTAAATGCACTGACAACAGCCTATTAATACTCCTCAAGAGTGGTGGTAACGAAAACTAAATTCAGTCAGAAAAAAACATTGTGAAGACATGTCCCTTATGCTTGAATGATTCGAGTCTGCGACATTTGATGACGAAAAGGTAAATCGAAAAAATAAATCACTTACCAAGAAGCAAATTGACCAGAACTTCTTGTCCTGCCATTGTGTTGCTTCTGGTGAGACATATAATTGTGCCAACAATCCAAGGGATGCCATGACCAGTGATTTCAATCAGGTTGACCATGGAGCGCACACTGCCCCATGAGGAGTGAGAATATGCGCAAACCCCAAGCCTTTTGGACATGCATATATCAATCGCCAAAAGAGAGTTCATTGCAATGCCCTTAAAGGAGGGATTGAGTTGTATGCAATCCTCTTCTGGAAGTTTAACAGATTCTCTGCGGTCCTCAGTGTTATTTTCAAGCGGCTCCTGCTGCACATTTTGAGGTTGCTGCTGCTGCTGTTGGCTTGGCTGGCGTTTCAGTGAACCAGGCCGCCTTAATGTCCCCCGTGCCTCGTTGCTATTTCTGAGAGGCTGGTTCAGTGACATAAACTCGGGTCTGTTGATTGGGTCATTCTGGTCTCTCATCCTGGATCTGGTCTGATTTACAGGCATTTTGATTCTGATATCAAATCAGCAAAACCTGACTATTCCCCCTTTCCATGTAGCGGGGACGTTATTACCGATATGGTGAAGAGTTGTCTGCAGAGAGATCATGTGTTGCTCTGAGCCGCCAACTCCGGATGAGTTATAAATAGATCTACTGCCTTGCTTCTGTCTCTGTATGACTGCGCATGGCAGTCATACAGATACACAAGACAAGTGACTGTACATCACTGGGACCGAGCTCCCTGCCATTCAGGAACTCAATACCAGGCGGTGTCAGAGGAAGGCTCTAAAAACTGTTAGACTCCAGCCACCCAAGTCATAGACATTTCTCTTTGCTACCGCATGGCAAGTGGTACTGATGCAACAAGTCTGGAATCAATAGAACCCTGAACAGCTTCTATCCCCAAACCATAAGACTGCTAAATACTTAGTTGCTGTAAATAGTTAACCAAATAGCTACATGGACTATCTGCATTGACCCTTTTTGCACAAACATTTTTATTATCTATCCTGCTGCCTAGTCACTTTATTGCTAGTTAAACAGCGCATTTGGAAAGTTTTCAGACCCCTTGACTTTTTCCACATTTTGTTACGTTACAGCCTTATTAAAATATGTATTGTTTGTTTTTCTCATCAATCTACACACAATACCCCATAACGACAAAGCAAAAACAGTTTTTTAGAAATTGTGCAAATGTAATAAAAAACTGAAATATCACATCACAAGTATTCAGACCCTCAGTATCTTGTTGAAGCACCTTTGGCAGTGATTACAGCCTTGAGTCTTGGGTATGACGCTACAAGCTTGGCGCACCTGTATTTGGGGAGTTTCTCCCATTCTTCTCTGCAGATCCTTTCAAGCTCTGTCAAGCTCTGTTCTTTCAAGCTCTGTCAGCTCTGTCAGATTGGACGGGGAGCGTCGTAGCACAGCTATTTTCAGGTCTCTCCAGAGATGTTCGATCGGGTTCAAGTCCGAGCTCTGGTTGGGTTCTCATGGTCTGAGAGTCCTTCACGTGCTTTTTGGCAAACTCCAAGTAGGCTGTCATGTGTCTTTTACTGAGTGGCCACTCTACGATAAAGGCCTGATTAGTGGAGCGCTGCAGAGATGGTTGTCCTTCCGGAAGGTTCACCCATCTCCACAGAGGAACTCTGGATCTCTGTCAGAGTGACCATCAGGTTCTTGGTCACCTCCCTGACCAAGGCCCTTCTCCCCCGATTGCTCTCTAGGAACAGTCTTGGTGGTTCCACTTCTTACATTTAAGAACGATGGAGGCCACTGTGTTCTTGGGGACCTTCAATGCTGCAGAAATGTTTTGGTACCCTTCCCCAAATGTGTGCCTCGACACAATCCTGTCTCGCTCTACTGACAATTTCTTCGACCTCTGACATGCACTGTCAACTGTGGGACCTTATATAGACAGGTGTGTGCCTTTACAAATCATGTCCAATCAATTGAAGTTACCACAGTTGACAGTGTTTTCTAAAAACCTGTTTTCACTTCGTTATTATGGGGTATTGTGTGTAGATTGATGAGGAAAATAAATAATTTATTACATTTTAGAATAAGGCTGTAATGTAACAAAATGTGGAAAAATGGAAGGGGTCTGAATACTTTCTGAATACACTGTAGTTGACAAAAAGTGACAGTTAAATCCATTTGAATCCCACTTTGTAACACAACAAAATGTGGAAAAAATCAAGTCATGTAAATACTTTTGGAAGGCACTGTATCTACCTCTATTACTTCGACTTGGTACTTGTACCCCGTAACTTACTCTGTTTCACGGAAACATGGCTCTCTCTGGATATTCTGTCGGAGTCGATACAGCCACCTTAATTCTTTGTACGTCGCGCCGACAGGAAAAACATCTCTTCGGGAAGAAGAAGGGCGGGGTTGTATGTTTCATGATTAATGACTCATGGTGTAATTGTAACAACATACAGAAATTCAATTCCTCCCAATCAAATGCCGACTATATTACCTCCCAAGAAAATTCTCAGCTGTCATTTTCACAGCCGTGTACCCCCTCAAAACTTCAGTGGACTTTATGCAAACTGGAAACCATATATCCTGGGGCTGAATTTATTGCAGCTGGGGATTTAAACAAAGCAAATTTGATTTGAGAACAAGGCTACCTAAATTCTATCAGCATTTTGACTGTAGTACGCATGCTGGCAAAACTCTGTATCACTGTATAAAGCCCTCCCCCATAATCTTTTTGGCAAATCTGACCATGACTCCATTTTGCTCCTCCCTTCCTATAGGCAGAAACTCAAACAGGATGTACCTGTGTTAAGAACTATTCAACGCTGGTCTGACCAATCGGAATCCATGCTTCAAGATTGTTTTGATCACACGGACTGGGACATGTTCTGGGTAGCCTCAGAGAATAAGATCGACATATACGCTTAGTGAGTTCATAAGGAAGTGCATAGGATATGTTGTACCCACTGTGACTATTAAAACCTACCCTAACCAGAAACAGTGGATAGACGGCGGCATTTGCACAAAACTGAAAGAGAGAACCATCGCATTTAACCATGGAAAGGTGACTGGGATTATGGCCGAATACAAACAGTGTAGTTTTTCCCTCAGCAAGGCAATCAAACAAGCGAAATGTCAGTACAGAGACAAAGTGGAGTCGCAATTCAATGGCTCAGACACGAGACTGTCTACATTCAATCACGGACTACAAAAAGAAAACCAGCCACATCGACGTCTTGCTTCCAGACAAACTAAACACCTTCTTTGCCCGCAGACCAGCTGGCTGGAGTGTTTACAGACATATATTCAATCTCTCCCTAGCCCAGTCTGCTGTCTCCACAGTGCCATCAATGTGGCCCGCAACCAAGGACTGTGGGCTTTCCTTCTCCGAGGCCAACCTGAGTAAGACATTTAAACATGTTAACCCTCGTGAGGCTGCCGGCCCAGACGGCATCCCTAGCCGCGTCCTCAGAGCATGCACAGATCAGCTGGCTGGAGTGTTTACAGACATATATTGAATCTTTCCCTAGCCCATGTAATCGATGTGAAATGGCCAGCTAATTAGCGGGGTGTGCACTAATAGCTTTTCAAATCGGTGACGTCACTCGCTCTGAGACCTTGAAGTAGTTGTTCCCCTTACTCTGCAAGAGCCGTGGCTTTTGTGGAGCGATGGGTAACGATGCTTCGTGGGAGGCAGTTGTTGATGTGTGCAGAGGGTCCCTGGTTCGAGCCTAGGAAGGTGCAAGGAGAGGGACGGAAGCTATACTGTTACCCCCAGTCTGCTGTCCCCACATGTTTCAAGATGGCCACCATTGTTCTTGTACCCAAGAAGGCAAAGGTAACTGAACTAAATGACTACCGCCCCGTAGCACTCACTTCTGTCATCATGAAGTGCTTTGAGAAGCTAGTCTAGGATCATATCACCTCTACCTTACCTTTCACCCTAGACCCACTTCCCCAATAGATCCACAGACGATGCAATCGCCATAACACTGCACACTGCCCTATCCCATCTGGACAAGAGTAATGCTGTTCATTGACTATAGCTCAGCATTCAACACAATAGTGCCCTCCCAAGCTCATCATCCAAGCTCATCATTAAGCCCTGGGTCTCAACCCCACCCTGTGCAATTGGGTCCTGGACTGCTTGGCGGGCCACCCCCAGGTG
Organism: Brachymystax lenok tsinlingensis; assembly: GCA_030435695.1. Lineage (NCBI taxonomy): Eukaryota > Metazoa > Chordata > Actinopteri > Salmoniformes > Salmonidae > Brachymystax > Brachymystax lenok. The sequence goes on along the minus strand of CM059807.1, from coordinate 45,671,528 downwards.
GTGAAGGTAGGAAACAACATCTCCACTTCGCTGATTCTCAACACTGGGGACCCCACAAGGGTGCGTGCTCAGCCCCCTCCTTGTACTCCCTGTTCACCCAGGACTGCGTGGCCGGGCACACCTCCAACTCAATCATCAAGTTTGCAGACGACACAACAGTAGTAGGCTTGATTACAAACAACGACAAGACAGCCTACACAGAGGAGGTGAGGGAACTCGGAGTGTGGTGTCAGCAAAACAACCTCTCAATCAACAAAACAAAGGAGATGATCGTGGACTTCAAGAAACAGCAGTGCGAGCACCCCCCCTATCAACATCGATGGGACAGCAGTGGAGAAGGTGGAAGGTTTTTAGTTCCTCAGTGTACACGTCACGGACAAACTGAAATGGTCCACCCACATAGACAGTGTGGTGAAATTTGGAGGCTGAAGAAATTTGGCTTGTCACCTAAAACCCTCACAAACTTTTAAAGATGCTCCATTGATAGCATCCTGTCAGGCTGCATCACCACCTGGTACGGCAACTGCACCACCCCCAACCGCAAGGCTCTCCAGAGGGTGGTGCGGTCTGCACAACGCATCACCGGGGGCAAACCACCTGCCCTCCAGGACACCTACAACACCCGATGTCACAGGAAGGCCAAAGAGATCATCAAGGACAACAACCACCTGAGCCACTGCCTGTTCACCCCGCTACCATCCAGAAGGCGAGGTCAGTACAGGTGCATCAAGCTGGGACCTATCCCAAGGACATCAGACTGTTCAACAGCCATCACTAACACAGAGAGGATGCTGCATACATACAGACTTGAAATCATTGGCCACTTTAATAAATGGATCACTAGTCACTTTAATAATGCCACTTTAATAATCTTGACATATCTTGCATTACTCATCTCATATGTATATACTGTATTTTATACCATCTATTGCGTCTTGCCTTTGCTCATCCAAATATTTATATGTATATATTCTTATTCCAATCCTTTACTTAGATTTGTGTGTATTAGGTAGTTGTTGTGGAATTGTTATATTACATGTTAGATATTGCTGCACTGTCAGAACTAGAAGCACAAGCATTTCACTACACTTGCAATAGCATCTGTTAGCCATGTGTATGTGACCAATAAAATTTGATTTGATTTATAGCCAGGTTATCGTTACTCCTCGTGTATTTATTATTACTTTTATTATTACGTGTTATTACTTTTCTATTATTTCTCTATTTTATTTCTCAGCATTGCTGGGAAGGGCCTGTAAGTAAATGTTAATCTATACCTTTAGTTTACAAAGCACATGACGAATACGATTTGATTTGAAATGACTGACAGTAACCTCAGCCATTCGATCATGGACAATTATTAAGATATGAAAATGATAGCTGCAGAGGTGGCACCACAGGTTCAAATGTTTTTCCTAATCTCATGACCTGGTCAGGTAAAACTCTGGGTCCTATTCGTAGGCTATGACATAGTCCAACGTTAACTTTTTTCTCACTGGCCCGAACAGAATTTCTACTGGCCCGGAAATTTAGTAGTTTATGCCCCTTTAAGACAATTGTGTTCCAAAAAAGATATCAACCCGGCTACAGTAGACTAACCAAGGCGAATGCTAAGGTGTATTTTATTTTTGTGTAGACTATCAACAGTAGCCAGCATTTTGAAGATTTACTTTTGTAAATCACTTTCCTTAAAATAAATAAGTTTAGCGAGTAGATAGATGGGTGCGTTTTTATGCTCAGGCAGGACAGCTCGCATGTACTGTGTGAAAGTAGCTATCACCTTTTGTACTACTCAAGTGCTCGAGTAGTTGTGACTCATGGGAACGTAGTGGTGCTTGAATGAACGGCCAATCATATTGCTCAAATACAAATAGCACGACTTTTCCCTGCATAAAAAAACAGCATAGACCATAATTCGTTGTGTTTTTGCTGGTGACCAGCCTTTGTTGTGTTTTCGCTGGTGACCAGCCTTTGTTGTGTTTTCGCTGGTGACCAGCCTTCATTGTATTTTTTCATTAGTGACCAGCCTTTGTTGTGTTTTCGCTGGTGACCAGCATAAGCTGACTTGCAAAGAGATGTCTATTTCCTATTGGAATCCAGGCTTATTAGGGATATCCAACAATTTAAACTATTATTCAGCCACAACAATGCATTCAGAATGACTGCCAGGGTTAGAAAATGTATGAATGAGACTACCTAAACCATCTAACAATGATTTCAGTAATGGGTAAAATAAGTCCAACAAACAGATTGGATTTATGTTATTTATCTTTGTGTAGCATAAGATAAATTAATTGATAAATGAATCAATCAATGTAGGCTACATGTAATTCTAAAAATGTAACTGCAATAGAGCAAGTTGGGAAATGTGATCATGATGGGTGTGGTTTAGCAGACCAGCCTGACCATAATGGGCCAAGATACACTCTAAAAATATGATACATGTACAGTTGCAAGAAAAAGTATGTGAACCCTTTGAAATTAGCTGGATTTCTACATAAATTGGTCAAAAAATGTGATCTGATCTTCCTAAGTCACAACAATAGACAAACAGTGTGCTTAAACTAATAACACACATATTATTGTATTTTTCTTGTCTATATTGAATACTTCATTTCAGCATTCACAGTGTAGGTTGGAAAAGGTATATGAACCCTTAGGCTAATCAATGAGATGCGATTGGAGATGTTGGTTAGAGCTGCCCTGCAATATAAAAAACACTCACAAAATGTGAGTTTGCAATTCACATGAAGCATTGCTTGATGTGAACCATGCCTCAAACAAAAGAGATCTCAGAAGAACTAAGATTAGAATTGTTGACAAGCATGAAGCTGGAAAGGGTTACGAAAGCCTTGATGTTCATCAGTCCACAGTAAGACAAATTGTCTATAAATGGAGAAAGTTCAGCACTGCTGCTACTCTCCCTAGGAGTGGCTGACCTGCAAGAGCACAGCGCAGAATACTCAATGAGGTTAAGAAGAATCGTAGAGTGTCAGCTAAAGACTTAAGGAAATCGCTGGAACATGCTAACATCTCTGTTGACGAGTCTACGATACGTACAGTTGAAGTCTGAAGTTTACATACACTTAAGTTGGAGTCATTAAAACTCGTTTTTCAACCACTCCACAAATTTCTTGTTAACAAACTATAGTTTTGGCAAGTCGGTTAGGACATCTACTTTGTGCATGACACAGGTAATTTTTCAAACAATTGTTTACAGACAGATTATTTCACGTATAATTCACTGTATCACAATTCCAGTAGGTCAGAACATAACAAACACTAAGTTGACTGTGCCTTTAAACAACTTGGAAAATGACAGAAAATGATGCCATGGCTTTAGAAGCTTCTGATAGGCTAATTGACATCATTTGAATCAATTGGAGGTGCACCTGTGGATGTATTTCAAGGCCTACCTTCAAACTCAGTGCGTCTTTGCTGGACATCATGGGAAAATCTAAAGAAATCAGCCAAGACCTCAGAAAAGTTTTTAGACCTCCACAAGTCAATTTCCAAACGCCTGAAGGTACCACATTCATCTGTACAAACAATAGTATGCAAGTATAAACACCATGGGAACACGCAGCTGTCATACCGCTCAGGAAGGAGATGCGTTCTGTCTCCTAGAGATGAACATACTTTGGTGCGAAAAGTGCAAATCAATCCCAGAACAACAGCAAAGGACCTTGTGAAGATGCTGGAGGAAACAGGTACAAAAGTATCTATATCCACAGTAAAACGAGTCCTAACATAACCTGAAAGGCCGTTCAGCAAAGAAGAAGCCACTGCTCCAAAACCGCCATAAAAAAAGCCAGAATATGTTTTGCAATGTTGGGCTTCGTTCATTGTTTCCTTGTCAATCATTGGCTCATTGGTGAAATTAGCATCATGACAATATCTTTAATTAAATCATTCATTCATTTATTAACTTCTTTGGGAGCAGCGCACGAAGTGACCGTTTTGGAGACCCTGGCGTGCCCAAAGTAAAATGCCTCCCATTCAGGCCCAGAAAATTGGATATGCACATATTTAGTACCATTGGATAGGAAACACTCAGAATTTTCTAAAAGTGTTAATATTTTGTCTGTGAGTAAAACAGAACGGATATGACAGGCAAAACCCCGAGGAAGTTCTGTCCTGGAAAAAGTGGTTTTGACAGAGTGCCTCATTGGGAACCCCTCCCTTATGAAAATGCAGATATAAGGGCATATGAATGCAGTACCTATCGCTAGATGGTTTAGATGCTTTAGAGCAGAGAAGAAGAGGAATAAGGAAGTGCCCCCACAGATGTCCTTTACAAGAAAATGCGCGCTCCCGCCTGGCGCGTCCTTGGTTTTTTCCTTTCTTATCGCCCAGTTTATATTCCGTTTGAAATATTATACTATTTATACAGAAAAGTGTTCCTAAGGATACATTTAAAATGATGTTTGATTGTTCTTGGACAAGTTTATAGGTATAAGTTGAACGAGTTCTCTTCACGTTTCAATGGACGATTGGAGGCTGTATTTTCTCATTCTCAGACTGTGTCTTTATAAGAAGCAGAGAGAGATAACTAGAAAACAACAATAAACAATAAACAATAAACAATACTAAACCTCTATAATGAATATATATATTGTTAATCTGTAGTCTAGGACCCTATAAATGTAAGGAGTGCGGGGTCTTATAACCCCTCCCCTTTTATTAATACAACATAAACATAATCAATTATTATAATACATCAAACATTTGGTACAGCCCCTATCATGACCCCTAGGTGAACCTATAACATTTCCCCCTTTGAAACCAATAAGTCTCACAGCTTCAATCATAATATTCTCCTCTGAAATCAAATAGATTAGGCAAATCCCCTGGATCCATTTGATCCCAGGGATGGCCTGCTAAAGGGAGAAACAACTCCTGAGGTTCCTGGAATGCTGGTGGGGGTGGGTGAGTCTGTCTATACTCCCATTCCTCCTGAGTTCTGGGAAGAACCACACGAATTGAATAAACAATGGGATTATGAGAAACCGGAAAAGTACCAGTATCACTTTCAGAACGATTTGTATGAGCTTCCACCATAAACAATGAAAACAGTCAACATAACTTTTCCCATCACATTTCCAAATGTAGCATTAAACCAGTCACCAATTTTGTCAAAAAACAAATTTTCTGATTTTGAGAGAGTTTTACAAAGATCAGCAATCTTATCAATTATTGCAGTCATATTCTCAGACGAGTCAGGAAAGAGCATAACACAATTTTCTGGATCAATAATACCTAGTAACGTTACAGTGTCCTTCTTCCTTCGCCAAAAGATAATCTAAAGCCAACTCATGGTGGCTGACGACTGCTTTCAGATTTTGGACATCTAAGGAGAGTTGGCTAAATCCTCAGATTGTTACATTCATATGGGCCTGTAAAGAGTAGGTTAAATTGTTTACCCACTTTCCTAGGACAGCCACACCCCAGGAGGGTATGATTGACGTACAAAAAATCTCACCCAGGTGTAGGACATGACCATAAGCTTCCTGGTTGTCTGGGATGAGTCGTTTGGCATGCTGCAGTACCCCAGAGTTGGTTTTACCTCTCTCATTGAAAAGATCGGTGACCAGAATTCTTAACCTCTTAGGGCGCACCTAGTGCGCACGGACCGATAGCGGGACACCACGACAACATCCGGTGAAATTGCAAGAGCGCCAAATTCAAAATACAAAAATCGTAATAAATCAAATCAAATTTTATTTGTCACATACACATGGTTAGCAGATGTTAATGCGAGTGTAGCGAAATGCTTGTGCTTCTAGTTCCGACCATGCAGTAGTATCTAACAAGTAGGGGCGGCAGGTAGCCTAGTGGTTAGAGCATTGGACTTGTAAGCGGAGGGTTGCAAGTTCAAATCCCCGAGCTGACAAGGAAAGAAATCTGTCGTTCTGCCCCTGAACAAGGCAGTTAACCCACTGTTCCCGGAGCGCCAAGACGTGGATGTCGATTAAGGCAGCCCCCCGCACCTCTCTGATTCAGAGGGGTTGGGTTAAATGCGGAAGACACATTTCGGTTGAAGGCATTCGGTTGTACAACTGACTAATAATGGTGACTTTGACTTAAGTAATCTAACAAATTCACAACAACTACCTTATACACACAAGAGTAAAGGAATGAATACGAGTATGTACATATAAATATATGGATGAGCGATGGCTGACCGGCATAGGCAAGATGCAGTAGATGGTATGGAGTACAGTATATACACATATATATGAGATGAGTAATGTAGGATATGTAAACATTATATAAATGGCATTGTTTAAAGTGGCTAGTGATACATTATTTCATCCAATTATAATTATTAAAGTGGCTAGAGATTTGGGTCGATGGCGAACGGCATAGGCAAGATACAGTAGATGGTTTAGAGTACAGTGTATACATTTGATATGAGTATGTCGGATACGTAAACATTATATACAAAATTGTTTAAAGTGGCTAGTGATACATTTGTTACATCCAATTCCTATGTTTAAAGTGGCTAGAGATTTAAGTCAGTATGTTGGCAGCAGCCACTCAATGTTAGTGATGGCTGTTTAACAGTCTGATGGCCTTGAGGTAGAAGCTGTTTCTCAGTCTCTCGGTCCCAGCTTTGATGCACCTGTACTGACCTCGCCTTCTGGATGATAGCGGGGTGAACAGGCAGTGGCTCGGGTGGTTGTTGTCCTTGATGATCTTTTTGGCCTTCCTGTGACATAGGTGTGGTGTAGGTGTCCTGGAGGGCAGGTAGTTTACCCCCGGTGATGCGCTGTGCAGTCCTCACTACCCTCTGGAGAGCCTTACGGTTGTGGGCGGAGCAGTTGCCGTACCAGGCGGTGATACAGCCCGACAGGATGCTCTCGATTGTGCATCTGTAAAAGTTTGTGAGTGATTTTGGTGACAAGCCAAATTTCTTCAGCCTCCTGAGGTTGAAGAGGCGCTGTTGCGCCTTCTTCACCACGCTGTCTGTGTGGGTGGACCAATTCAGTTTGTCCGTGATGTACGCCGAGGAACTTAAAACTTTCCACCTTCTCCACTACTGTCCCCTCGATGTGGATAGGGTGCTCCTCTCCTGTTTCCTGAAGTCCACGATCATCTCCTTTGTTTTGCTGACATTGAGTGAGAGGTTATTTTCCTGACACCACACTCCGAGGGCCCTCACCTCCTCTCTGTAGGCCGTCTCGTCGTTGTTGGTAATCAAGCCTACCACTGTAGTGTCGTCAGCAAACTTGATGATTGAGTTGGATGCGTGCTTGGCCACGCAGTCATGGGTAAACAGGGAGTACAGGAGAGGGCTGAGAACGCACCCTTGTGGGGCCCCAGTGTTGAGGATCAGCGGGGTGGAGATGTTGTTTCCTACCCTCACCACCTGGGACCGGCCCGTCAGGAAGTCCAGGACCCAGTTGCACAGGGCTGGGTCGAGACCCAGGGTCTCGAGCTTAATGACGAGCTTGGAGGGAACTATGGTGTTAAATGCTGAGCTGTAGTCGATGAACAGCATTCTTACATAGGTATTCCTCTTGTCTAGATGGGTTAGGGCAGTGTGCAGTGGGGTTGCGATTGCGTCGTCTGTGGACCTATTGGGACGGTAAGCAAATTGGAGTGGGTCCAGGGTGTCTGGCAGGGTGGAGGTAATATGATCCTTGACTAATCTCTCAAAGCACTTCATGATGACGGAAGTGAGTGCTACGGGGCGATAGTCATTTAGCTCAGTCACCTTAGCTTTCTTGGGAACAGGAACAATGGTGGCCCTCTTGAAGCATGTGGGAACAGCAGACTGGGATAGGGACTGATTGAATATGTCCGTAAACACACCAGCCAGCTGGTCTCTGCGATGCTCTGAGGACACGGCCAGGGATGCCATCTGGGCCGGCAGCCTTGCGAGGGTTAAATGTTTTTCTCATATTGGCTGCGGTGAAGGTGAGCCCGCAGGTTTTGGTAGCGGGCCGTGTCGGTGGCACTGTATTGTCCTCAAAGCGAGCAAAGAAGTTGTTTAGTTTGTCTGGGAGCAGGACGTCATGGTCCGCGACGGGGCTGGTTTTCTTTTTGTAGTCCGTGATTGACTGTAGACCCTGCCACATTCCTCTTGTGTCTGAGCCGCTGAATTGTGACTCTACTTTGTCTCTATATTGACGCTTAGCTTGTTTGATTGCTCTTGCGGAGGGAATAGCTGCACTGTTTGTATTCAGTCATGTTTCCTGTAGCCTTACCCTGGTTAAAAGCAGTGGTTCGCGCTTTCAGTTTTGCGCGAATGCTGCCATCAATCCACGGTTTCTGGTTGGGGAAGGTTTTAATATTTGCTATGGGTACAACATCACCAATGCACTTGCTAATAAACTCGCCACCGAATCAGCGTATACATCAATGTTGTTGTCAGATGCTATTCGGAACATATCCCAGTCCACGTGCTCGAAGCAATCTTGCAGCATGGAATCAGATTGGTCGGACCAGCGTTGAACAGACCTGAGAACCGGCGTTTCCTGTTTTAGTTTCTGTTTGTAGGCTGGGAGCAACAAAATGGAGTCATGGTCAGACTTGCCGAAAGGAGGGCGGAGAATAGCCTTGTATGCATCACGGAAGTTGGAATAACAGTGGTCCAGGATTTTACCAGCCCGGGTGGCACATTCGATATGCTGGTAAAATTTCGGGAGCCTTGTTCTTAAATTAGCCTTATTAAAATCCCCAGCCACAATAAATGCAGCCTCAGGATATGTGGTTTCCAGTTTACATAGAGTCCGATGAATTTCTTTAAGTGCCGTCGATGTATCAGCTTGAGGGGGGGATGTACACGGCTGTGATTATAATCGAGGAGAATTCTCTTGGTAGATAATGCGGTCTGCATTTGATTGTAATGAATTCTATGTCAGGTGAACAAAAGGACTTGAGTTCCTGTATGTTGTTATGATCACACCACGTCTCGTTAATCATAAGACACACACCCCCACCCTTCTTCTTACCAGAGAGATGTTTGTTTCTGTCGGCGCGATGCGTGGAGAAACCAGGTGGCTGTACCGACTCAGATAACGTGTCCTGAAGCAAAGAACGTTGCAGTCTCGGATGTCTCTCTGAAAGGCAACCCTTGATCTGATTTTGTCTACTTTGTTGTCAAGAGACTGTACATTGGCGATTAAAATACTCGGGAGAGGTGCACGATGCGCCCGTCGACGTAGCTTGACCAAAAGACCGGCCCGTTTCCCTCTTCTCCGGCGCCGCCGTTTTGAGTCGCCGGGTGCTATCCATTCTATTGTCCTGGCTGGGTAACAAACCGAGAATCCTCTTTGGGAAAGTCGTATTCCTGGTCGTAATGTTGGTAAGTTGACGTTGCTCTTATATCCAATAGTTCCTCCCGGTTGTATGTAATAAAACTTAATATTTCCCGGGGTAACAATGTAAGAAGTAATACATAAAAAAACAAAATACTGCATGGTTTCCTGAGAACGTGAAGCGAGGCTGCCATCTCTGTCGGCGCCGGAAGTTAGTAATATTAAACATTCATGAAAATACAAGTGTGTTACAGCATTCAAAAGCTTAGAATCTTGTTAATCTAACAGCGTTGTCAGATTTCAAAAAGGCTTTAAAAAAAAAAGCACAGCATTTGATTGTCTGAGGACAGCGCCCTGCATACTTCCTCCATTAACATACTTTCACAACCAGCAGAGGTGTCACAAAACTCAAAAATAGCGATAAAATAAATCACTTACCTTTGAAGATCTTCCTCTGATGGCAATCCAAAGGGTCCCAGCTACACAATGAATTGTCCTTTTGTTCGATAAAGTCCCTCTTTATATCCCAAAAACTCTGTTTGATTGACGCGTTTTGTTCAGTAATCCACCTGCTCAAAGGCATTCAACCATGCAGACAAATCCCAAAAGTACCGGTAAAGTTTGTTGAAACAAGTCAAACAACGTTTCTATTCAATCCTCAGGTACCCTAATATGTTAAATAAACGATAATATTTCAGACGGAAAATAGCCTCCTCAATAGAAAAGGAAAAATACGAAGCGCACGCACTCAATCACGCGTGCCAAACAATACAGTCCACTCCATGGTCCACCAGGAAAAACAGCTATTACTCGTTGGTTTTTTTAAAAACATGCCTGAAACCATGTCTAAAGACTGTTGACATCTAATGGAAGCCATAGGAACTGCAATCTGGGAGCTACATCCCTCTGTATTGAATAGCATGTCAAAGGGAAAACTGTCACATTACAAAATCTAATTTTCAGGATTGATTTTTTTCGAGTTTCCACCTGCCAAATCAGTTCTGTTATACTCACAAACATAATTTTAACAGTTTTAGAAACTTCAGAGTCTTTTCTATCCAATACTACTAATTATGTGCATATCCTTGGGCACGCCAGACTCTCCGAACCTCCGAACACTGCCCCCTAGCCCTAACAGTTTTAACATGTACATTTCTGTTCTCCCCAAATAACAACATCCCCCCCATCCAGGAGGTATAGTGAGATATCCCTTATCACTGCATTCCCACATTCATCCAAAAGTTGTTCCCATGCCTTCCTCTATTCTGGAAAGGTTTATACCTGTCACCTGTTACTGTAAGTCTAACACACTAAAATCCCCTTTAGCATAGTTTCTCCTATCACTATACTCTTCTCTCAGTTGACCCATATATACATGACAAGCTCTAGTATCTCGCATATCTTCCCTCCACCACATTAGGTAAGTTTGCTCCCTTCTTGTGACCACCCCAACATACACGTGTCCCATGATCCCCAAATGTTCAACAGTCTTTTTAGCCAAGCACTTGATTATACATAAAGCAACAGCAAAAGTGGAACAATAATCATGACAGACAGGAACATCATTACCTTACCCATTCCGTTTCCAAATACGTCATTAAACCAGTGTCCAATTTGGTCAAAGATGGTGTTGACAGCTTTTCCCAGAGTACCTCCTAATATAGCCAGGTCATTAATAATAGCTGTCATGTTGTCAGAGGAGTCAGGAAGCAACATGACACAGTAATCCTCATCGTCTATTCCAAGGGACCTGTATGCCATTTCGTCTCTGGTCACTACTGCCTTCAAATTCTGCACATTTAGTGACAACTGAGTAAACCCTGTATTATCAAATTAGTAAGGGCCTGCATGGAGTATGTCAAATTGTTAATCCCCTTACCCTTTACTACAACTCCTGCACGTGGAAAGAGTACTGGGGCTGCCATCTCTACCTGAGACAGCACATGTCCATAAGCCTCATTATTTTAAGCCACTGCTCTTTTAGCTCTGCCATTCGATCTGAAACTAATTTGCAAAGAACTGTTCAGTAACTCAGAAGCAAGTAATGTTGCTACTGTCAGTTCAGTTTTCCCCAGATAACAACACACTTTTTATCCCATGGGGAGGAAAATGTAGCCATTACCCCCACAGATCCAGAGATGATCCGGAGGTGTCCCCATGCCTTTGCCTATGTTTGACATACTTACCCTAGTTATCAATTGTTGCCCATCCAGTACATCAAAACTACTGGTATCTGTTTTTAGTTCTGTGTAAGACAGGCAATTAGTGGTGTTTCCTACATCCACATTCACTGAGTTGCAGATACAAACGGGGAGTTATTGTGGGTTTTAATCCTGTCAACACAACATCTCCTTTATCATTTAGGGGCTTTACACTACCAGTCAGATACTCTCCCCATTGTACTTTTGGAGGTCCTATGCATTTAATCAGCTGGGAATTGTTACCTGGTTGTACGCTAGGAACCTTCTTCCACCTTGGTCATTTAGTCTCAATGGGCCCACTCTTCTTAAATTATTTAGCTGCATCTGAACTATTACCTATTGTCTTATTGGATAATCCACATTCCCATGCTGCTTCCTTCCCTCTAGTGACCAACATCAGAATAGTATAATTGCTGTTTCTTTGTCGAACCCTGATATTGTTCCTTTGCATAAAATGGAGTAATCTACATCCAAAATCATTCTTTCCAATTGGTACTGCCTGGGTTCCCCACAGAAAGGCTGTGGAGGTGGGTTTCTGGAAAATCATTACCAGTGTGCCATATGTGTTCCCCTTCCCCTATGTATGTCACTGCATCCACCCATTTATTATTCTCTACATCCCCGTCCACAAAGGGAACGAGAAGGATTTGGAGAGCAATAAATACCCTGCATGTGTGTTTCCATGGTTGCGATTTTCTTGTTTCACAAGCATAGAATGTGTGTATGACGGTGACATCTGATGACTCTTCAAGTTCTGTGGCTGAACCCTCTGTTGGTTCTTCTGGCCTTTGGTCTTGGCCATCTGGCTGTGGTCTTCCCCGTTCTCCTCTGGCCCTCCTCATCGATGTATCTCAGACTTTTTCTTCCTCTGTGTCCTCCAAGCAGGACGGTTGCCAATCTGGGAGAAACTTGCAATGGGAGAGATTGTGCCATCCGGACCATTCCGCTACCCGGATTGCAGTCGATGTTGCCATGGTCACCTGGACGGGACCCATCCATCGTGGCTGGTTTCATTTATCTTTTTGGCCATTTGGGTAACCACGTCTCCTATGAGATGGGTCCCATTGTCTGCAGACAAACCTCAGGCACACCGAACCTGAGTATAATTTCCCTAACTAGCAATTTTGCAACTGTTCGCGCATCGCAGTTGATAGTGGAATGGTTCCACCCACCAGGTAAATCTGTCAAATATCACCAGGCAGTATCTCTTTCTTTCTTTTTGCTCTACCATGTCTATGAAATCTATAGCTAGGTGGACAAAATATCCATTTGGAGTGGATGAACTTCCCTGGTTGCAGTGGAATTCCCTTGTCTACGTTATATAACAAACATGTCGCGCAACGATAAATTAACTGTTTTAAGTGCTGATTCAAAATGTTGGTATACCATTGGGCCGAAATCTTCTCCTCCTCCATTCTCCTCCTCCATTCTCCTCTCATATCCCCCATTGATGAATGGCTCACACCATGTGCCAATCGGCAAATATTAAAGCTCATGGTTGATGGTAAACAGGGCATGCCAGACAAAAGATGTAGTCATAAGCCGAATGGCTACAGGGCGGCAGGTAGCCTAGTGGTTAGAGTGTTGTACTAGTAACCGGAAGGTTGCAAGATCGAAACCCCGAGCCGACAAGGTAATAAATCTGTCGTTCTGCCCCTGAACAAGGCAGTTAACCCACAGTTCATAGGCTGTCATTGAAAACAAGATGTTGTTCTTAACTGACTTGCCTAGTTAAAATAATAAATTTTAAAAAAGCCAGACCCAGGACAGAGAGCACACCCTCTCTCCCTCCACACCTGGTGATTGAGAATATCAGCCTGCTGCTGTTTCTCAAGATCAGTAGTTTCAGATGACACAAACAAGAAACATTTTTATGTGTGTGACAATGGGAAGCAGCCAATTTGGCCGCCTCATCAGCTATACTATTACCAATACTTAGCATAAACACACCAACCCGTGTGTGCCTCAGCCTAAACAATAGCCAAAGTGTTAGGTTTTCACATAGCTTCAATCAACTGTTCAACATAATGTGCCTGTGGTATTAGTCAACTCTCTTGCTGTCTAAACCCCACTTGCATATGCTGAGTCTGAGTAGTAAGTAAGATCCTTCCCTTCCCCCAATTCACAAGCTGTGGTCAGAGCTAATAAATCTGCCTGTTGCTGATAAATGGTCTGGTAGGGGCTGTATAACCTCAATATCACCTTCCACATATACTACAGCAAATCCTACATGTGTCTTCCCTGTTCTTTGATCTATAGAAGCAAAACCATCAACAAACAGCACCATGTCAGAGTCAAGCAGAGGTTCATCAAACAAGTCTTTGTCCGGTACACATTCCTGGGCTGTCCAGATGTCCCTGTTATTGTTACTGAGGATTTGCTCAGGGAAGCTCCAACAACTTTTCCAAGTTTGCTAACAGGAACAGTGAGCTCTAGTGTCTATTAGAAATGGTAGGTCATGTCCTTAACATTAAAAGTAACCATTGGCTCTTCTCTTCCATCATTGAATTCATACTGGAGCAGGGGTGTCGGGCATCTTCATTGTTGATTCTGAGGAAAATAAGAACTGTTGTTGTTCTGATTTCCCATTGGCCATGGTTGTCCTCTATCATTAACTTGTCCTCTTTGTCCATAGGGCATAAGTGCCCCCTGGGAGCATATTCAGCTCCGGGCGTGTGGTACTGTGGCTGAGTTTCTTCTTCCTCTGCCAGACCCAAAGTTTGTAACCTCTCCCTCTTCCATTTCCACCACACTGCGAACTCACATGCCCCAACTGCCCACAGGTCCAGCATTGAGTCCAGTCACGTGGGGCTCTGGCAGGCCCACCTCCTTTTCTAGTCCACAGGTCCAGCATTGAGTGTTGTTCCAGTCACGTAGGGCTCTGGCGGGCCCACCTCCTCTTCTAGTCCACATTTGTGGGTCACCATAATGCTGAGTGGTGAAAAGCACATACCCTGCAGGCACCAGGTTCACAGGTGTGACTGATGTGACTGTGGGTTGCAACCTTTCGGTTACTAGTTCAACGCTCTAACCACTAGGCTACCCTGCCGCCCCAAATCATTTATTCACTAAACCTAAATCATTCACTAAACCCTTAACCTCAACTACATCTCGTAATGAATAATGTGGAAATTGTCATGGTCAAAACATGTTGATACAACAGTAGCTAAGATGGGGAGAAGTCTGTCCATAATAAAGCACTGCTCTGCCTTCTTAACAACACTTTCAACAAGGCAGGTCCTACAGGCCCTAGTTTTGTCGCACCTAGAATAATGTTCAGTAGTGTGGTCAGGTGCCACAAAGAGGGACTTGGGAAAATTGCAGTTGGCTCAGAACAGGGCAGCATGCCTGACCCTTAAAAGTACATGCATGTCAATCTCTCATGGCTCAAAGTGGAAGAGAGATTGACTTCATCATTACTTGTTTTGTAAGAGGTGTTGGCAAGCTGAATGTACCGAGGTGTCTGTTTAAAATACTAGCACACAGCTCGGACACCCATGCATACCCCACAAGACACGCCACCAGAGGTCTCTCCACAGTCCCCAAGTCCAGAAAAGACTATGGGAGGCGCACAGTACTATATAGAGCCATGACTACATGGAACTCTATTACACATCAGGTAATATATGTAATCAGTAGAATCAGATTTAAAAAGCAGGTAAAAATAAACCTAATGGAACAGCGGGGACTGTGAAGCAACACAAACATAGGCACAGCCACATGCATACACACACATGATAACATACGCACTATGCACACACGTTCACATGGATTTTGCGTTGTAGATATGTGGTAGTGGAGTATGGGCCTGAGGGCACACCTCTTACAAAACAAGTAACGATGAAGTCTATCTCTCTTCCACTTAGTGTGTTGTGAATTCTGTAATGAATGTATTGTAATGTTTTAAAATTGTATAGCTGCTTTAATTTTGCCAGACCCCAGGAAGAGTAGCTTCCTTAGGCATCAGCTAATGGGGATTCATAATAAATGCAAATACATATCTCTCATTACAAGCAAGGGGAGTGCCACTAGAATAGTGGGCTCAAAGGACCAGGATTAGCAGCACAACCAGGTGGGCTCAGGCCTGGCACGTCCAGAAGTCATCAAGCCAGGGTGTCCCTCAGTACGGTCCTAGGGCCTCTGGCCCTCCAGCAGGGGAGACACAGAGATAAGGAAAAAAGGGTCGTTAGGGAGAGCATGCCTAAGACCACACAGTAGGCTACACCTACAGTGTGTAATGATTATTCATTCACCACTTCCTTGCTGATTTTCCTCGGGCTAGACATTACTGTCAAATTTGAAAAGTAAAAAGAGTAATATTCAAGATATTGTTAGCAAGATATTGCTGCAATGATTTGCACGTTTAATTAACACCTGAATTTGATTAATCCTTTCTCCATTATCTACTTTATATGTCTTCTCAGATTATGATTATACTTATCCAGTTATTTTACATTAGTGAAGATTACATTTACACATTTGTCAGCCCACATTTTGAAGTCTACACTCTATCCAGATGAAGAGAAGGACAACGAGACGTAGCCACTTCAGGATGTTCCCCTATTTTGCTAGTTTGTCACTCACCGCTTAATAACTCACTCGGTTGGAGTTGCACTAGTGCAGCTTGCATTTGTTCATGGTAGATTCTAGAAAGAAACCAATAGGCCCACATCACAGCAGCCTTGTATTCGCATGAAAGAAAAACAGAGTCAATTCAAATCCTGAATTTAGTATCTTAGTGATTCTAGTCCTTTCCTTAAATTTTTTGCAAAGGCCTATCTCCACACATATTGTAGTAGCTGGAACACAGAAAAAACGTGCTTCTCCTTATAAGATGCACTGTCACAAGGTAGGAGTGTTGGGTGCGAAGTCAGGCGCAGAGAGCAGAGGATCGATGAATAACCGTCTTTAACACAGTGCAAAAACAAAATACAAAAAACACAAACAGGCCCACTAAAACAAAAGACAGCTCAAAACAGGATACTGAACACAGCTAGTGAACATAAAACAAACAAACGTCTACCAACCAAACAGATAACAAGCCCACACAAAATGAGGCGGGCCTAACCGGCTTAAATAGCCCTAACCCACAAAACCAAACAAGGCACAGGTGCAACCAATACAAATAGACAACGGAAGGAAAAGGGATTTCACTCGGATGGTCACCTAAACATTATATAAGTAAAATAAAGTGGGGTGCGCACTCAGACTCGCGCCCCCGAGAAAACATGTTGACATTTCAGGTCCCCTTACCATTTCCTGTTCCTATCTGTTCTGCTTACTCCATTCACTCCCAGTCTTTGTATATAGACTGTTGACATCTAGTGGAAGCCATAGGTACTGCAATCCAGGAGCTGGATTGCCTTGAAGTCAATGGGGAGAGTGTCAAACAGAGAAAAAAGGTCACCAAAAACTGCATTTCCGGATGGATTTTCCTCTGGTTTTCGCCTGCTATATCAGTTCTGTTATACTCACAGACATTATGTTAACACTTTTAGAAACTTCAGAGTGTTTCCTATCCAATAGCACTAATTATGTGCATATCCTATTTTCTGAACCTGAGTGGCAGGCATTTTACTTTGGGCATGCCAGACTCTCCAAAACCGTCACCTCTGCTGCCGCTCCCTAAGAAGTTAAAGTTAGTGAGGGAGATATGAGTCTCCAGCTTCAGTGATTTTTGCAATTCGTTCCAGTCATTGGCAGCAGAGAACTGGAAGGAAAGGCGACCAAAGGAGGAGTTGGCTTTGGGGGTGACCAATGAAATACACCTGCTGGAGCACATGCTACGGGTGGGTGCTGCTATGGTGACCAGTGAGCTGAGATAAGGCGGGGCTTTACCTAGCAAAGACTTATAGATGACCTGGAGCCAGTGGGTTTGGCGATGAATATGAACAGAGGGCCAGCCAACGAGAGCATACAGGTCGCAGTGGTGGGTAGTATATGGGCCTTTGGTGACAAAACGGATGGCATTGTGATAGACTGCATCCAATTTACTGAGTAGAGTGTTGGAGGCTATTTTGTAAATGACTTCGCTGAAGTCAAGGATCGGTAGGATAGTCAGTTTTACGAGTGTATGTTTGGCAGCATGAGTGAAGGATGTTTGTTGCGAAATAGGAAGCTGATTCTAGATTTCATTTTGGATTGGAGATGCTTAATGTGAGTCTGGAAGGAGAGTTTAGAGTCTAACCAGACACCTAGATATTTGTTTGTTGTCCACATATTCTAAGTCAGAACCGTCCAGAGTAGTGATGCTAGATGGGCGGGCAGGTGCGGGCAGCGATCGGTTGAAGAGCATGCATTTAGTTTTACTTGCATTTAAGAGCAGTTGGAGGCCACGGAAGGAGAGTTGTATGGCATTGAAGCTCGTCTGGAGGTTTGTTAACACAGTGTCCAAAGAAGGGACAGAAGTATACAGAATGGTGTCGTCTGCATAGAGGTGGATCAGAGAATCACCAGCAGCAAGAGCGACATCATTGATGTATACAGAGAAAAGAGTCAGCCCGAGAATTTAACCCCATAGAGACTGCCAGAGGTCGGGACAACAGGCCCTCTGATTTGACACACTGAACTCTGTGTGGGGGTTGCCACGGGGTTAAATTCTTATGGGGCCACAAGGGAAGTGTACTGACTAGACTAGACGATGTTTCCACCTTTGCAGACTTTTTAAAATTCTAAATATAGACCTAATCTCAAATGGACCCCTAAACCCTATACCCCTATGCACTTGTGGAGATCTGATTGGATTTGATTGGTATAAGACATGTATTACCAAACTGGGCAATGCCGTCTGGGGTACGCCAAATAAAAATGTGATTCACATTTAAAAAAATATAATAATAATAATAATAATAAATAAACACTTTTTTTCCCTTTTGTTTCACATTTTCAAACTGTCCATTTATATTTTCCAACGGGGCTATACATTTGGCTGAGGTTTTTTTCTTGCCTGAGTAACTTTGTTTCACTGTTAAAAATAAAATTAAACCATCTAGTGTTCAGCGAAATAACAACACAATGTCAAATACAAGTAGCCTAGTCAAATAGTGAACATCTAATGACTGGAACGAATTGCAAAAATCACTGAAGCTGCAGACTCATATCTCCCTCCCTAACTTTAAGCATCAGCTGTCAGAGCAGCTTACAGATCATTGCACCTGTACATAGGCCATCTGTAAATAGCCCACCCAACTACCACATGCCCATATTGTTATGTATATTTTCTTCTTCTCCTTTGCACCCCAGTATCTCTACTTGCACATTCATCTTCTGCACATCTATCACTCCAGTGTTTAATTGCTAAATTGTAATTATTTCGCCACTATGGCCTATTTATTGCCTTACCTCCCTAATCTTACCTCCCTAATCTTACTTCATTTGCACACACTGTATATAGACTTCTCTATTGTGTTATTGACTGTACGTTTGTTTATTCCATGTGTAACTCTGTGTTGTTTGTGTCGCACTGCTTTGCTTTATCTTGGCCAGGTCGCAGTTGTAAATGAGAACTTGTTCTCAACTGGCCTACCTGGTTAAATAAAGGTGAATTGTTAAATTTTTTTTTAGATCCATGCCACACTTTGAAATAAGAGATCTGAAAGAAATCTGGCAAGCACAGAGCACAGTAATGCAGAGAGAAGCCGTGCCTTTTCTAAGGAGAAGCAAGTTTTCTCTGTGTTCCACTTACTACATGTAACGCCCAGGCCTGAGATGACAGGCTGGAGCGTGTTGGTTTCGTTTTGGTGTAGGGTTTGTGTGTTCTAGGGTGTCTATTTCTATGTTGGGATAATGGTTCCCAATTAGAGGCAGCTGAGTCTCGTTGTCTCTAATTGGGAACCATATATATGTTTGGGAGTTGCACTTTAGTTTCGTGGGTTATTGTTTATGTCATGCTTATCATGTTCAGTCGGGTTCCTGTCTTTCGTGTCTAGTTAGGTTTTTGCCAGTCATGTCTAGTTAGGTTTCTCCGTTCGTGTTTAGTCAGGTTTCGCTAGTCATGTTTAGATCTCTGTGTTCAGTTTAGGATTTAGCGGTAGGGTTCACGTATTGTTTATCGTTTATTGTTTTGTTCCGTCTCGTCCCGTCGTGGTTAATAAACATGTATTCTGGTTACATCGCTGCGTCTTGGTCTGTCCCCAGAGAAGATATTCATGACACTACAATATGTGTGGAGATAGGCATTTGCAAAAAAATTAAAGGAAAGGACTAGAATCACTAAGGTACTTAATTCAGGATTTTTTTTTTCTTTCATGCGAATACAAGGCTGCTGTGATGTGGGCCTATTAACCATTACTCTCTCACGGAAATTCCACTAACAGTCCGTACAGTATGTAGCCAAACGTAGCTGCTGCTCATGTTGGTATCTGTACTGATGGTGCAAAAGCCATGACAGGGAGACATAGTGGAGTGGTAACGCAGGTGCAAGCAGTTGCTCCCGACGCCACTTGGTTACACTGCAGTATCCACCGAGAGGCTCTTGCTGCCAAGGGAATCCTTGACAGCGTGAAATAAGTTTTTTGACACTACAGTGAAAATGGTTTGACTTTAACTTTGTTAAAGCAAGGACCCTGAACTCTCGTGTATTTTCTGCGCTATGCAATGATATGGGTAGCGACCATGTAACGCTTTTACAACATACAGAAGTTATGGTTATCACTTGTGCAAAGCCCTGACACATTTTTTGGAATTGAGAGACGAGCTTAAAGTTTTCTTTTCACTTGTCTGACCGCTTGCATCATGACGAGTTTCTCACACAACTGGCCTATCTGGGTGATGTTTTTTCTCGCCTGAATGATCTGAATCTAGGATTACAGGGACTCTGCAACTATATTCAATGTGCAGGACAAAATTGAGGCTACTATTAAGGAGTTGGAGCTCTTCTCTGTCTGCATTAAGGACAACACACAGGTCTTTCCATCATTGTATGATTTAGGGACAAGCTAACGGACAAATGGGATATAGCGAAGCACCTGAGTGAGTTGGGTGCGCAATTACACAGGTACTTTCCCGAAACGGATGACACAAACAACTGGATTCGTTATCCCTTTCATGCCCTGCCTCCAGTCCACTTACCGATATCTGAAATAGAGAGCCTCATCGAAATTGCAACAAGCAGTTCTGTGAAAATTGTATTTAATCAGAAGCCACTGCCAGATCTCTGGATTGGGCTGCGCTCAGAGTATCCTGCCTTGGCAAATCGGGCTGTTAAGACACTGATGCCCTTTGCAACCACGTACCTATATGAGAGTGGATTCTCGGCCCTCACTAGCATGGAAACTAAATACAGGCACAGACTGTGTGTGGAAAAGTATTTAAGACTAAGACTCTCTCCAATACAACCCAACATTGCAGAGTTATGTGCATCCTTTCAAGCACACCCTTCTCATTAACCTGTGGTGAGTTATTCCCAATTATTTATGAACAAATAAGGTTTATATGTAAGATGGTTAAATAAAGAGCAAAATTATTATTATAGTATTATTTGTGCCCTGGTCCTATAAGAGCTCTTTGTCACTTCCCACAAGCCGGGTATGTTTAATAAATGTATTGTATAGTTGTTGACCCAGCTGCTCTCCATACTCCTGCCTGAAAAACATTGTGGTAGGTTTGATCACACATAACTAGTTTGGTAAATCTTTCTACATAATATTACAGCTACCAGTGGCTATGCGTCATTCTCGACAGGTGTGGCTGCCCCCACCTGTTTTGAGCCCCGCCTGTTTTGATTCCCATCTGTACCCCCCCAAGAAATGTGCCATGTAGTTGGCCTGTTTTGCATGTAACTCTGGCATTAATTCGTCTCACATATCAGTTTTGCAAACAATGTAAAAAAAATATAATTGAGTTAATAAAGCAGCATACAAACTTGGTCTCTTTCTTTGAGTAAGGCAGCTCCAAAAGACAGCTGTTTCAGCCTAGCTCAGTGCTTTCTGGAATGGAGGGGCAGCCAGCGAAAGCACGGAGCGTAAGCGTTGTTAATCTTCTCTGGTTGCGCCATGATTCAGCATCGCTCACACCCTCTTAAGCTTTAGCCCCACCCATCTCTTTAAGGATTCACATGTGAGGCTATGCTATATTTCAAGACTAAAAGCTGGTTTATACTATGGGTGTGTTCGTAAATTTACTCTGGAGTGCCAGAGTGTAATTTGGCAGTTCGTAAACTCAGAGCGTTGTCAGATTGGTGTAAGTAAATTCAGAGCGTTGTCAGAATGGCCGTAAGTAAATTCAGAGTGCTTCGTTCTCAGAGTGTTCAGAGCGCTCTGGACAGAAAAGTAGGGTTTATCTGAGCGTTCTGACCTAAAAACAGCAGTCAAGCACCCCAAGCTAACTGGCTAACACAGCTCACTCTGACCATTTTACTTGTCCTAGCAGAGCTGGTTAGGCTGTTTTTATGTTTTTCAGACTGTTGGTGATTGCAACTGTGTTTCTGGCAACAATTTAATTACGCTTTTTTGCCAACGTTTACTGACTCCCGGCCATATTCAACGGGTGTTTAGCGTTTATAAATTTGTCAGTTATTTTGCACTCTGGCACACTCAGTGCAGTGAAATGCTTGTGTTTCTAGCTCCAACATTGCAGCAATATCTAACAAGTATTATCTAACAATTTCACAACAATACAAACAATACATACAAATCTAAAGTAAAGGAATGGAATTTATAAAATATAAGTATTTGGACGAGCAATGTCGGAGCGACATAGACTAAAATACAGTAGAATAGAATAGAATACAATATATGCATATGAGATGAGTAATGCAAAATATGTAAACATTATTAAATTGACTTGTGTTCCATTATTAAAGTGTCCAGTGATTTCAAGTCTATGTACATAGGGCAGCAGCCTCTAAGGTGCTAGTAATTGCTGTTTAACAGTCTGATGGCCTTGAGATAGAAACAGTTTTTCAGTCTCTCGGTCCCAGCTTTGATGCACCTATACTGACCAGGTGAGCAGGCAGCGGCTCGGGTGGCTGATGTCCTTGATTATATTTTTGGCCTTCCTGGGCCACCGGGTGCTGTAGGTGTCCTGGAGGGCAGGTAGTTTGCCCCTGGTGATGCGTTGGGCAGACCGCATCACCCTCTGGAGAGCCCTGCGGTTGTGGGCATAGCAGTTGCCGTACCAAGTGGTGATTAAGCCCGACAGGATGCTCTCAATTGTGCATGTGTAAAAGTTTGTGAGGGTTTTAGGTGCCACGCCAAATTTCTTCAGCCTCATGAGGTTGAAGAGGCGCTGTTACGCCTTCTTGACCACACTGTCTGTGTGGGTGGACCATTGCAGTTTGTCAGTGATGTGTACGCCGAGGAACTTGAAGCTTTCCACCTTCACTGCGGTCCTGTCTACGTGGCCTGAAGTCCATGAACAGCTCCTTTGTTTGGTTGACGTTGAGTGAGAGGTTATTTTCCTGGCACCACACTCCCAGGGCCCTCACCTCCTTCCTGTAGGGTGTCTCGTCATTGTTGGAAAATCAGGCCTACTACTGTTGTATTGTCTGCAATCTTGATGATTGAGTTGGAGGTGTGCATGGCCACGCAGTCATGGGTGAACAGGGAGTACAGGAGGGGGCTGAGCACGCACCCTTGTGGGGCCCCTGTGTTGAGGATCAGCGAAGTGGAGGTGTTGTTTTCTACCTTCACCACCTGGGAGCAGCCCATCAGAAAGTCCAGGACCCAGTTTCTCAGGGCGGGGTTCAGACCCAGGGCCCCGAGCTTAATGATGAGCTTGGAGGGTACAATGGTGTTGAATGCTGAGCTATAGTCAATGAACAGCATTCTTACATAGGTATTCCTCTTGTCCAGATGGGATAGGGCAGTGTGCAGTGCGATGGCGATTGCATCATCTGTGGATCTATTGGGGCAGTAAGCAAATTTAAGTGGGTCTAGGGTTTCAGGTAAAGTAGAGGTGATATGATCCTTGACTAGGCTCTCAAAGCACTTCATGATGACAGAAGTGAGTTCTACGGAGCGATAGTAATTTAGTTCAGTTACCTTTGATGTCTTGGGTACAGGAAAAATGGTGACCATCTTGAAACATGTGGGGACAGCAGACTGAGATAGGGAGAGTGTCACGTCCAGACCTGATTTTTACAGGCTGGCGTGTTTAGTTTCGTTTTTGGTGTAGGGTTTTTTGGGTCTAGGTGTGATTTTCTATGTTGGGTTAATGGTTCCCAATTAGAGGCAGCTGAGTGTCGTTACCTCTAATTGGGAACCATATATATGTTTGTGGTTTTGCACTAGGGTTTTGTGGGTTATTGTTTGTGTCATAGCTTAAGTGTTTATTCTTTGTTATGTTCCAATGTTACGGTCTTCGTTCGTTTATTGTTTTTCTCCAGTTACGTGCGTAAATAAAGTATGTATACTGGATACCTCGCTGCGCCTTGGTCCGTCACTATCGAAGATCGTGACAGAGAGATTTAATACGTCCATAAACACCGATTTTACTACACTGATCATACACGTAACGTTAGCTAGCTAGCCAACCAGCTAACATTAGCTAGCTAGCTAACAGTACACTTTAATTTTAAATGAAAATGACTTTCTGACAAAATTAGAAACTTATAACATCTGAAAATGTAGCTAGCTAGACTCTCATACCCATATACGTGGATGGACGCTTCTCCCTCTCTGTCACGGATGCCATGGTTGCCCTTAGTTTGAAGATGCAATCCGGAGACAGGTGTTTTATACAACAGCCTTCTGTGTGTTCTTTTTTTGACTCTGTCTGCATATTTTCAATCAAACGGCAGAATTTTCTCCATCTCCTTAGCTATCATACTCTAACTCCACTGACTTCAAAACTCTGTCTTCCAGAAAGTGGAGAGCAACACTTATGCAGTTCTACTATGTGATATCTTTCAAAAAAGCCACAGTGGAAAGTATTACCTACACATACTGACCAGCTCATATTATAGACAGAAGCGTGCTACATGCCAGACCAAACCAAACTCACCTCTCGGCATGTCCAGCCCAATCATTATCTCAGCCAATCATCGCTAGCGGGAAGGTTGCTGACTCATAATTTAACAATTTTAATTAGCTTTGGATGACCTGTACGTCAAGGCTGAGAAATGCCTGTTCTTTCAGCAGGTCGTCTCCTTCCTAAGGTATCGCATTTCCACATCAGGGGTGGAGATGGAGAGTGACTGCATTTCAGCCATGCATAATTGTCAGACTCCTACCACGGTAAAGGAGGTGCAGCGGTTTTTAGGGTTTGCCAATTACTACCGGAGATTTATCCGGGGTTTTGGCCAGGTGGCTGCTCCCATTAACTCACTGCTGAAGGGGGGCCCTGAGCGTCTGCAGTGGTCGGTTGAGGCGGACAGGGCTTTTGGGCAACTAAGAGCTCTGTTTATCTCGGCTCCCGTGCTGGCCCATCCGGATCCCTCTTTGGCGTTCATAGTGGAGGTGGACGCATCCGAGGCTGGAATAGGAGCCATGCTCTCTCAGCGCTCGGGCACGCCACTGAAGCTCCACCCCTGTGCTTTCTTCTCAAAGAAGCTCAGTCCGGCGGAACGGAACTACGATGTGAGGGACCGGGAGTTGTTGGCTGTGGTTAAAGCTTTGAAGGCGTGGAGACATTGGCTTGAGGGGGCTTAACACCCTTTCCTCATCTGGACTAACCACCGCAACCTGGAGTACATCCGGGCAGCGAGGAGACTGAATCCTCGTCAGGCAAGGTGGGCCATGTTCTTTACCCGTTTTGTGTTTACCCTGTCCTACAGACCAGGTTCCCAGAATAGGAAGGCAGACGCACTGTCCCGGCTGTATGACACAGAAGAGCGGCCCATGGATCAGACTCCCATTCTCCCGGCCTCCTGCCTGGTAGCGCCGGTCATGTGGGAGTTGGACGCGGATATTGAGCAGGCGTCGGTGTCCTGTCGGGCGTCGGTACGTTCCGCTTGCTGTCCGTGAGGGCCCACACGTCACCCTCCTCTGGTCATCCGGGGATTGGTCGGACGGTGCGCTGTCTTACTGGGAAGTACTGGTGGCCCACCTTGGCAAAGAACGTGAAGGTTTATGTTTCCTCCTGCTCTGAAGGATCTTCCTCCTTCACAGGGAAACACCACGATCCTGGTCGTTGTGGATCGTTTTCTCTAAGTCCTGTCGTCTTCTCCCTCTGCCTGGTCTCCCTACGGCCCTACAGACTGCGGAGGCCTTATTTACACACGTCTTCCGGCACTACGGGGTGCCAGAGGATATAGTCCCCAGTTCACTTCAAGAGTCTGGAGGGCGTTCATGGAACGTCTGGGGGTCTCGATCAGCCTCACCTCAGGTTTCCACCCCAAGAGTAATGGGCAGGTGGAAAGAGTGAACCAGGATGTGGGCAGGTTTCTGCGGTCCTACTGCCAGGACCGGCTGGGGGAGTGGGCGGCGTTCCTGCCCTGGGCAGAGACGGCATAGAACTCGCTCCGCCACTCATCCACAAGAGTATTGGGCAGGTGGAAAGAGTGAACCAGGATGTGGGCAGGTTTCTGCGGTCCTACTGCCAGGACCGGCAGGGGGAGTGGGCGGCATTCGTGCCCTGGGCAGAGATGGCATAGAACTCGCTCCACCACTCATCCACTAACCTCTCCCCATTTCAGTGTGTATTGAGTTATCAGCCGGTTCTGGCACCATGGCATCAGAGTCAGACAGAGGCTCCTGCGGTGGACGATTGGTTCAGGCACGCGGAGGAGACATGGAAAGCCGCCCATGGTCACCTCCAGCAGGCCGCGCTGCGCCAAAAGACCAGCTTGGACTGTCACCGCAGTCTGGCTCTCGAAACCGAAACCTGCCCCTTCGCCTGCCCTGCTGGAAGCCGGGTCCCCGGTTTGTGGGGCCATTTAAAGTCCTGAGGAGAGTGAATGAGGTGTGTTACAGGTTACAGCTTCCCCCCGATTACCATATTAACCCCTCGTTCCATGTGTCTCTCCTCAGGCCGGTGGTAGTTGGTCCGCTCCAGGAGTCAGAGATGCGGGAGGTTCCTTCGCCCCCTCTGGACATCGAGGGGGTCCCGGCGTACTCCGTCCGTTCCATCCTGGATTCGAGGCATCGGGCAAGGGGCCTTCAGTACCTCGTGGAGTGGGAGGGGTACGGTCCGGAGGAGAGGTGCTGGGTTCCGGTGGCGGATGTGTTGGACCCTGAACTGCTGCGGGAGTTCCACCGTCGCCGGCCGGATCGCCCTGCGCCTCGTCCTCTGGGTCGTCCCTGAGGCCGGTGTCGGCGCGCCGCTGGAGCCGTGCGTCACGGGAGGGGGTGGGTACTGTCACGACTTCAGCCGAAGTCGGCTCCTCTTCTTGTTTGTGCAGCGTTTGGCGGTCGACGTCACCGGCTTTCTAGCCATCGCCGCTCCATTTTTAATTGATACATTTGTTTTGTCTTGTTCCCTGCACACCTGGTTTTCATTCCCAAATCACACTGCATGTATTTATTCCTCTGTTCCCCATCATGTCTTTGTGTGAAATTGTTTGTGTTTACGTGTCATTTTGTTTTGACGCGCCAGACGAGTGTGATTTATTTTCCGTGTTGTTCACGAAGATGTTTATTAATACACATAATCTAGTGTGACTGGTTTTGCACTTTTGCTTATTTATTTTTGGATGGAGGTTTTAACGCAGCTGCGTTTTTTTTACTTCCATTCTGTCCCGACACGGGAAACTCTGAGGCGACAGTTGATGATTTGATACAATGTTGCACTTCACTAGCACTAGCTCAAGTCAAGACAGATAGAAAAAGAGGGAGGCAGACAGGCGGAGTAGAAAGATGAATGTGATTGAAATAACCAGGATATTTTCAGCAGTTTTTTTGTGGTTGTTTTTTTGCTAACTTTTGCTGCTCTCATTTAAATGAGCTAGCTAGGTGGCATAATGAATTCCATTCTAAGCACAGATTAGTTATTCTATTTGATAGAGCAATGTTGTTTTCCCTACAAGCCTTTCATTCCAATAGTAATATATCATATTCTTGACCTTCAAGAGATGCACAGCCTTTGGCAGGAAAAAAAGCCATTTGGGAGAGTAAAAGTTCCCTTCTAATGGTGTTCCGTTTCAAGTTGTGGGCATAAAGACGTATGAATGCAACCAGGGGAAAGACAGACAAACAAAAGCCTAAGAGAAGTATGCTGCTGAAATGAAAAAAAAGGTAGTAAGTTCTAAGACCGATCACTGTAATTTATACCATACACTTTTACAACATTAATTTAATTTTAATAATGTTGAAGTACTAACTAAGGACAGGATGTTCCTCAATAAAATTCAAGAAGATGGGACTTTAAACGGGTGTCCCAACTCTGTGGTTACTAAAGATCCCATGGGTGGTGCTTATATTTGTTTGGTTTTCACTGCATGTGTATATCAAACTGTATTCCTATATTGTAATACTGTGTATAAAAGTACCATGTATGTAAAGTGTATGAATAATGTATATGTAACAAAACCAAAATGTAAAACAAAGTTACTTTTGTCCTCCAGAGAGGGGGGTGGATGGGCCAGTAAAATAAATAAAAACGAAGAGTATGTAAGTGGGGTTAGGGTGGTGAGTTTCCCCTTACACTGTAAAGAGCTTTGGGTGTCTAGAAAGTCCAATCAATTTTTATTATTAAATGTTTTGCCATCTTCCATAGCTTGAATACCTTATATTTGTAGAGACAGGAACTAGTACAAAATACCAAAAAGGTGGACTGCAAGGCTATGTGTGTTAAGTTAAATAAATGACTATAGTAAGTGCCTAGGTCCAAATAAAGTAACAGGGTTGAGGTTTTCAGCTAAAAATCTGCCAATTTCAAAAATTGAAATTTCTGTGAAAATGTCTGTAAAACGGTGTATGTTTTACTTATGGATTATTTGTGGATTTAGAAAAAAAAATCTGAACTCAGGAGGTGTTCATTTAAAAAATTATGCAGATATTGGAGTAAACCTATTTTGGGTTAAGACAAGTAACTATGAGTAAGGGCAAACATCATCAGCTTGCAAACTGAGTTTGAACAAGACATCAGGTTAACACTTCACATTTATAATGTTTGGTTTTACTGTATATAATAAATAACCAAATAATGGATGTATCAATAGATGAAAGAAATGCATGTCTCTCGTCTGCCCCTGCAAGCCGGTCGGCATATTGTATGTATCATCACACTCCCTCGTCTGATTAGTCGGTTCCCATGAACCGTAACGCCTCTTTCAAAACAACTGAGAACCTTAGAATTTGGAATTCTCCGACTTCAGTGTGTTCAAGACAACTGGGAACTCTGGAAAAAAATGTGCTCCAACTGGGAAAAATAGTTTTGAACGGTCATCCAGCTCGGAATTCCAACTCGGGAACTCGGGCGTCTTTTTCCTGAGCTCCAACTTTTTGACCTGAAGATCACTGACGTCATGATTTGATCACGTATTTTCCCAGTTGTCTTAAACTCACCATTAGCCAGCATACGCGTCATCACACTCCTTCATCTGGTTGGTAGAGTAGGGCTTTTTGACTTAGCTGTGGTAGCTAGTGATGACCCAGCTAGGCTTCTTAAGTGGACATGTGCACTCAGTGTCAGGTAAAATCGTCCAAAATCCCCATTTAAAGGGTTGCCTATCACACAGTATGACGTGTGGTTCTGAATCAACATTCAAAGGTATCACTTACCACATATGTGGCGGTGGGTAGGCTACCACATAACACCATATGAATAGTGTGATTGGTAAAATGATTTCCATCTTTTAGTGAGTGGGGTGATGTAGTTAATCGGGTGGGCAGCAGCAACAAAAACACCTCAGCGATGTCTGCTGGTGGTGGTAATGTTACAATAATTGATGTTGTTAGACCTGCGACAAGATTGCAAATCTTTGCGAATCACTACGGAATTGCAGTGAACAACCCTTGCCGAAAACAAATGCAGTTGATAAAAATACTTTGGTTAGGGAGCTAGCTAAGGTTAGCTCCATCCGCATGCATGTTTTTATTTACAGTGCTGCCAACTCTCACGCATTGGGTGGGAGACACACGCATTTGACCCTCGTCACACGCTACACCTCTTATTTCTCACGCATTCATTTCTGCGGGAAGTAGGGGTGATGAGGGTGCTGCAGTACCCCCTGAAAAATCTGGAGAGAGAATGCCAAGAATGTGCAAAGCTGTCATCAAGGCAAAGGGTGGCTATTTTAAAAATCAAAAATATTAAATATTTTTGTATTTGTTTAACAATTTTTTGGTTACTACAGCAGCGCCACACATTTTTACAAAAACCTAAACATCCCTTGTCTATCACAAATGTTGAATACAATTATATTTGAACTTACTCTACCAATTGTCAGTGGGGTTGGTCCTTATACTTACTTGCTTTGTTCCTGGAAGAACATAGGGCCTGTAAAGGTTTCTGTAACCAGCTCTTTTTTCAGTGGTAGGGGAGTTAGCCTCTCACACAATCCCCAACCTGGAGGACCAGAAAGTTTTGTCTGCCTCCTATCCTTTGACATGGTTGCACCTGCCGGGGGTATACACCCCCTCCGGCTCCGTTCTCAGGGTCATTGGAGTATGCAGGCCTCGCCACCATGGCAAGGTGACAGTTCAGGAGAGGATTGGTCCCTATTCCTTAGAGAACTTGAGAATAAATATCAAAAGGAACATATTATTAAACAAGGCTTTGTTGTAGACATTTTTTTATTTTAGCAATACTCTTATCCAGAGCGACCTACAGGAGCAATTAGGGTTAAGTGCCTTGCTCAAGGGTACATTGGCAGATTTTTCACCTAGTCGCTTCCGGGACTTGAACCAGCGACCTTTTGGTTACTGGCCCAACACTCTTAACCACTAGGCTTCCTGCCTTGACCCATTTCCTCTCTGCTTTCCTCATGTCAAAATAAAAGTCCCCCACAAGTTATCACGTTTGTGCAAATATGGTGGTGCACATGCAGGACTTCTATTTTGACACAAGGAAAGCAGAGAGGAAGTGGGTCTACCAAGCAAGGGATAGTATCATCACGTCGAGACTCGAGGACCTAATGGACAGGGGACCTCATGGATGGGGGTTCTGATCCTAGATCAGCACTCCTATTCTGAGATGCTTGATACATATAGTTAGTACATACTGTATGGCCCCTAAACTCTGACTTGACTCACTTCGAGACCATAGACCAAGAGACCAAGTTACACTGTTTTACTTTTGTATTCTCTGTAAAGATCAGAAATGTGAGTTAATGTTTGTGTTTCAAGTGCAGGAGTTGCATGAACTTGGTTAAAAGCATCCTGGAAATTGGAAGGAGCCTTGGGTCCAGTTCAAGTGGGCCTAGATATATACGTTAGAAGATAGAGATAGACTATGAGTACCTTCTTAAAAGTAAGTCATATTCTGTATATTGCAGTTAAAGAAATCAGAGTTTGACATCCTGCTTGTAAAAAAAGTAAAATTATTGGTGAAGGACTAGAGGTTGATTTACTGGTATGTGAATAAGTCATTTAGCCTACATTTAATTCAACAAAATAATTAAAGCGGTTGCCTTGTTCACTCAGTCATGTAGTGTAAATAATTATCCGGCAGCGTGGTAAAAAGAATTCTGTCCATATTTTGCTGTTCTAAACTGTGTTCGTTGTTTCCAGTAACTTCGGACGTGGCAGTTCCAACAATTAAGAAATCGAGCTTTACATTTTATTCATTTAGCAGACACTCTTATCCAGAGCGACTTACAGGAGCAATTAGGGTTAAATACCTTACTCAAGAACACATTCTTCACCTAGTCGGTTCTGGGGGATTCAAACCAACAAACTTTAGTTTACAGGCCCAACGTTCTTAACTGTGTGGTGGAAATTCTAACCACGTGAGAGAGACTTTGTTATTTCTTCAAACAATCATACTTTAATATCGATTTATTATTGCAATAATGGAGCTGGTCAACAACCACCCGGAGGTGATCGTTGAGAACCCAACAAAACAGAGTGGGGTTACAACCTTTATAGCAAAGTTATAGCAAACCTCTTGGTCTACATGACAAACAACAGATGTGTGGAATGGGTCACAGGTGAGGTTTTGAATGTGTGAAAGAAGTAACCCCCCAGCCCGATAACATTTGCTGTGAAGACTGTTCTAATTGTATAGAAACCAGGGTTTGGCCCCAAAGACAAGGTTCCTCCCATCAGCCGTCCACACCAGAGACATCTCCTCCCTGGTACCTCAGAGTACACAAACACCAACTCATTCTATGGAATGAAGGCTGTAGGTTTTATCACCATGCCATCATAAATCAATTGCCAGCGCCAAGCCCCAACTCAGTCCCACAGACACAGATGAGAGAGTACTCATCAAAGCTATTCAATGCATAAACAGTATTAAAACATAATCTTGTAATTTTCTACCATAACTGCTAAGCTACCTGTCGCCATTTAGTGAGCAAATGTTATTGTCAAATACGATTTATCCAGATGTTCTATGATACCAACAATACCAAGTACGGTGTGGTATGGTCTTTGACTGAATGTGGGCTTGAAAGCAATACAACACTTCAGTCTTTCATGGCTAATCCCGGTTAACCCAGAACTAAAATCCTGCGTAATTTGTCAGATGCTCGATCAAGTTCTGGGGGGATACGTGTTATAATACAGTATGTGCTAACGCGACTTGCAAAGTGTCCACCATCATAAACAGAAGCACTGAAATTTCACCTGTTTTTATCATTGGTTAGTGCTAACCCTTACCTACGGTAAAACTTCAATGGGGTAGAGACGTCCCAAGGATCCTGGAGTGAAACAACCATTTATCATCTGTGTTGGCACATGCAAAGCACTGAATGAGTGTCAACATGGAAGTGTGAGATGTTTTCAACACTGCTATTTCAATTCTTAGTAGTGTCCATTCGATGCCTCCGTTTAAGCAACTGCAACATTTCTGCAAAAAATGTGTTGACTGACAAAATAAATGCAATAGAATGCTTGCCAACTGGCTACGGCAAAAGTTTGATTCATTAAGCGTGGCCAGGTTTGTGTAGTTTGCTGTCGCAGGCTATACCCAGAGCAATGGCCAGAGAATGCTATGGTGTTGGTGGTATGCCCGTTATTATCAATAATGGAGGAGCAAGTGAGGATTTTAAACTCTGGGATTTTGAACAAGTAGTCAGGTTTAATTGTACTATCTTTGCCTTCAAGTAAATGTAATTTATTCCTTATTGCATTGAAAGTATATCCACTAATTTCAATTTAAAATCCCAAACTGGAAAAACTTCTGACATAAATAGCTTCTCTTCAGTTTATTGAATTGAAAATAGATGCCATTTGAATCATTGAATTGGAACTTAGTGAATTGACTGCCTTCAATTCGAATTGAGCCCTTCTGTACATCTGGTCTACAATTGTCAAATATTGTACATTTCACTGTAAATATAAATGGTAATTAATATATTCTCTGACTAAATGTGGCCTTGTATAACCACACATCTAAATGGAAAGAGGGAGCAACCCTCTTGTGAGTGTATCTTTTTTTACTTACTGTTTTTTTACCCCAAAGAGGTCAATTTCAGCCAATAACTTATGATTTCTGATGTAATTAAGACAACTATTTACTGCCATTTCCACTGACACTGTTATTATTTTGTATTTTAGGGCCTTGTGTATACTGCTGTTACAGTTTGTCTGTCCTATCTCTGTTCTCCTCCAGGCTGAGGAGACTGACCGGCTGTGTGACTTCATTGTTGCCTTAGCCGAGGTGTTCAAACTCAGACCCCACTGTGATCTGCAGCAGGTACTGAGTGCTGTGCCTTTCACTATAACCAGGTGATCTTTGTTGAGGGGGATGTTTCACTCAAAATACAATCTAATGAAGACACATTTTAAAGTTGTTTTTGAGTGGAACATCCATTTAATGTAGAAATCACCTTGAGGTGATCTTGCTGCCAATGTTGGTTGCAATTTCCCCACATAGTGTACATTGTATAGACCAGGGCCCAGTTTCCCAAATGAATCTTAGAACCATAGGATCCTACTTTTGGGAAACCGGGCCCGGGGCTCTCCCAACACTGTTCCTGAAGAGCTACCCTCCTGTAGATTGTAACTCCAACCCCAGTTGTAACTAACCTGATTCAGCTTATTAACCAGCTGTTTATTAGAATCAGGTGCACTAGATTAGGAACAGGGTTGGAGAGCCCTGGTATAGACCATATAACAACATTGTATGTTATCGCAAACTTACTTACTGAAGAACTTTACTTTTAATGAGTGGAATTGTAATTTAATTATTGTAATTTATGACAGTTTAACCCAGTGGTTCAATATCCTGGTCCGGGGGCCCCAAAGGGTTGCACATTTTTGTTTTAGCCTTAGCACTACACAGCTGATTCAAATCATCAAAGCTTTACGATTTGATGATTTGAATCATGTGTGGAGTGCTAAGGCAAAAACAAAAATGTGCACCCTGTTGGGTCCCAACGACCAGGGTTGAGAACCACTGCTTTAACCCGATACCGCAATACTAGTTCTATTTACATTTTTGGGGGTTTGGCCTGGCTATGACACCTGATTCGTAGTCTGTTAAGTGTTTATACATCATGTTTAAAGTTTATGATAAAAAATGTAAAACTATGTAAAAAGTATAATGTTAAAAATGTACTGGAACAAAGAATATATATACACTGTCTAACTTTTCCTGAGATACACTATATATACAAAAGAATGTGGACACCCTTTCAAATTTGTGGATTCGGCTATTTCAGCCACACCCGTTGCTGACAGGTGCATCAAATCGAGCAATCTCCATAGACAAACATTGGCAGTAGAATGGCCTTACTGAAGAGCTCAGGGACTTTAAATGTGGCACTGTCATAGGATGCCACCTTTCCAACAAGTCAGTTCAAATTTCTGCCCTGCTAGAGCTGCCCTGGTCAACTGTAAGTGCTGTTATTGTGAAGTGGAAAGGTCTAAGACCAACAACGGCTCATCCGCGAAGTGTTAGGCCACACAAGCTTACAGAACAGGACCACCGAGTGCTGAAGCGTGTACTGCGTAAAAATTGCCTGTCCTCGGTTTCAACACTCACTGAGTTCCAAACTACCTCTGGAAGCAAAGTCAGCACAAGAACTGTTAGTCGGGAGCATCATGAAATCAGTTTCCAACGCCGAGCAGCCGCACACAAGCCTAAGATCACCATGCACAATGCCAATAGTCGGCTGGAGTGGTGTAAAGCTCACCGCCATTGTGGAAACACAGCAGTGGAAACACATTCTCTGGAGTGATAAATTACGCTTCAGCATTTGGCAGTCCGACGGACAATCTGGGTTTTGCGGATGCCAGGAGAACGCTAACTGCCCCAATGCATAGTGCCAAAATATTGGTCTGGGGCTGTTTTTAATGGTGCAGGCTTGGCC
Source organism: Brachymystax lenok tsinlingensis (assembly GCA_030435695.1). Taxonomy (NCBI): domain Eukaryota; kingdom Metazoa; phylum Chordata; class Actinopteri; order Salmoniformes; family Salmonidae; genus Brachymystax; species Brachymystax lenok. The sequence continues at coordinate 45,636,762 of CM059807.1, read as the reverse complement.
CCTTAGTTCCAGTGAAGGGAAATATTAACGCTACAGCATACAATGACATTGTAGACAATTCTGTGCTTCCAACTTTGTGGCAATGGGGAAAGCCCTTACCGAGAGAACTCGAGGCTACCCGAGTTCCTAGCTCAACTAGTTGAGCCAAACAGCAATACAGGCTTCATACGAAGAGTTGCCTGTATTGCGGGACTACTGGTCATTTTGTGTCCACCTGTCCTCTAAAAGACCAGGCTCAACGGTAAAAGTGAGAACTCTGGTGGGCCATATGGAGAACTTTTCCTCTCCCCGTACCTGCACCCCTTTTCATGCCATCTTGCTGTGGGGGAAACAGTCGAAATCTCTCCATGGTACTCATCCACTCTGGGGCCGATGAGAGCTTTACGGATGCTACCCTGGCGTCTGAGCTGGGCATCCCCACTCAGCCCATCCCCATTCCCATGGACGTTAGAGCGCTAGACGGGCGCTCTATAGGCCGGGTCACCCCTGTCAACTTACGAGTGTCAGGGAACCACAGCAAGACGATCCAATTCCTGCTTATTAAGTCTTGTCAGGTTCCCGTGGTATTGGGTTTCTCTTGGCTCCAGTGTCACAATCCCTTTATTGACTGGTCTACTGGTGCCATCATGGGCTGGAGCCCGTTCTGCCACGCCCATTGCCTGAAGTCAGCGCTGCCTGCCCCGGGACGTTTACCTGGGGGCTCGGAAGTTGCCCCGGACCTTTCCGCCATTCCGGCGGAGTACCAGGACCTCCGGGAGGTGTTCAGTAAGGCCCGGGCCACTTCGCTTCCACCGCACCAACTCTATGACTGCGGGATTGACCTTCTCTCAGGTACCACTCCATCCCGGGGACAACTGTACTCACTTTCAGATCCAGAGACCAAAGTTATGGAGACCTATATTGAGGACTCCCTAGCTTCCGGATTCATCCGTCCTTCTGCCTCCTCCGTCAACGCAGGGTTCTTCTTTGTGGAGAAGAAGGACAAAACCCATGCCATTTGGCCTTACCAATGCTCTGCTGTGTTCCAGGCCCTGGTTAATGATGTTCTCTGCGACATGTTGACACGGTTCGTCTTCATCTACCTCGACGACATCCTTCTCCCGCTTCACCCAAGAACACGTGACCCACATCTGACAGGTCCTCCAAAACCTCCTGGAGAACCAGCTTTTTGTTAAAGCGGAGAAATGCGAATTCTATCGCTCCACCATCCCCTTCCTGGGCTACATCATCGCTGCAGAGGGTGTACAGATGGATCCCGGGAAGGTGCAACGTGGGATTCACCAACTTTTATTGCCACTTTATTAGGGGTTACAGCACCCCTGTCTGCACTCACCTCTCCCAAGGTTTTGTTCACATGGTCCCAAGCTGCTGACCGGGCGTTCCTGGAACCTCAAGCACTGTTTCACCACTGCTCCCATCTTGGTTCATCCTGATCCGTCCCGCCAGTTTGTGGTGGAGGCCGATGCTTCAGATGTCGGAGTGGGGGCGGTCCTGTCCCAGCATTCAGATCTGGACCTCAAGTTACAGCTAACCGGGGAGCAGCTAACCGGATGTTTGTTCCTGACATTGTCCGCTCCTCGGTCTTTGTGCGACAATGCTTTTGGTGGCCTACCATGGTTCCTGACATCTCCGCATTCGGCGCCGCCTGCACAATTTGTGCACAGAACAAGACTCCTCAGCAAGCTCTGGCTGGTCTCCTCCAACCTCTGCCTGTTCCTCACCGTCCCTGGTCTCACTTATCTCTGGACTTTGTCATGGGTCTTCCCCCGTCTGATGGCAACACCGCTATCCTGACAGTTGTATACCGGTTTTCCAAAGCCGCCCACTTCGTTCCTCTCCCCAAGCTACCCTCCGCCCTAGACGGCCCAGCTCATGGTGCAGCACGTCTTCCGGATCCATGGACTCCCAGTGGACATGATCTCCGATTGGGGTCCTCAGTTCTCATCCCGGTTATGGAAGGCGTTCTGCACACTCATAGGGTCGTCGGCCAGCCTGTCCTCCGGTTTCCACCCTCAGTCCAACAGCCAGTCGGAGTGAGCCAAACAAGACATGGAGACGACTCTTCGCTGCCTGGTCTCCGCCAACCCCACCACATGGAGCCAACAACTAGTGTGGGTCGATACACCCGCAACACCCTTCCCTGCTCTGCCACAAGTCTCTCGCCCTTTGAGTGTTCCATGGGTTATCAGCCCCCACTCTTCCCGGAGCAAAAGGAAGAGGTCGGCATACCCTCTGCCCAGATGTTTGTCCGCCGCTGTCGTCGTACCTGAAAGAGAGCCTTGTCGGCTCTTGTGAAGACCACTTCCAGGTATCGATGACAAGAGGACTGCCACTGGACCCCGGCTCCGTGGTATCGTCTCGGGACGAGGGTATGTCCCGCAAACTTTCCCCCCGGTTTATCGGCCCTTTCCCCATCTCCAAAATCATTAGCCCCTCTGCTGTTCGTCTTCTGTTGCCAAGTACCCTCTGTATACATCCCACTTTTCATGTGTCTAGAACCAAACCCATGTCTCACAGCCCTTTGTCTCCTGTTTCCAGTCGCTTTGCCTGCCCCTGTTTTAGTAATACACTTTTGTTACTTTGACACTGTCTGCATCTGGGTCTTCCCTGAAACGTGATAAACATTGTAGCTGGCATGAAAAAGATAGCAAAGTCAGATTCAGTAACATAACAATGATGCCATGCATTTCTATCAATAAGTTACAGATAGGTAACGTTAGCAAAGGAGCTCCTCCATCAATGTTTTTTGATTTTAGATATACTGTGTACATACAGTATCAGTCGAAAATTTGGACACACCTACTCATTCAAGTGTCTTTCTTTCTTTTTTACTATTTACATCAAAACTATGAAATAACATACAGAATCTTGTAGTAACCAAAAAGTGTTATATATATATTTTATATTTTACATACTTCAAAGTAGCCACCATTTGCCTTGATAACAGCTCATTCTTGATCATCCTTGAGATGTTTCTACAACTTGATTGGAGTCCACCTGTGGTAAATTCAATTGTTTGGACATGATTTAGAAAGGCACACACCTGTCTATATAAGGTCCCACAGTTGACAGTGCATGTAAGAGCAAAAACCAATCTATGAGGTCGAAGGAATTGTCCATAGAGCTCAGAGACCGTAATAAATCGAGGCAGAGATCTGGGGAAGGGTACCAAAAAATGTCTGCAGCATTGAAGGTCCCCAAGAACACAGTGGCCTCCATCGTTCTTAAATTGAAGTAGTGTGGAACCACCAAGACTCTTCCTAGAGCTGGCCGCCCAAGCCAAACTGAACAATCGGGGGAGAAGGGTTCAGGGTTCCTCTGTGGAGATGGGAGAACCTTCCAGAGGGACAACCATCTCTGCAGAACTCCATCAATCAAACCTGCCACCATCCCTACGGTGAAGCATGGTGGTGGCAGCGTCATGCTGTGGGCATGATCTAGTCAGGATCAAGGAAAAGATGAACGGAGCAAAGTACAAAGAGATCCTTGATGAAAACCTGCTCCAGAGCGCTCAGGCTGGGGCGAAGGTTCACCTTCCAACAGGACAATAACCCTAAGCACACAGCCAAGACAACGCAGGAGTAGCTTTGGGACAAGTCTCTGAATGTCCTTGATCGGCTCAACCAGAGCCCGGACTTGAACCCAATCAAACATCTCTGGAGAGAACTGAAAATAGCTGTGCAGCGACGGTCCCCTTCCAAACCGACAGAGCTTGAGAGGTTCTGCAGAGAAAAATGGGAGAAACTCCCCAAATACTGGTGTGCCAAGCTTGTAGTGTCCTAACCAAGACGGCTCAAGGCTGTAATCGCTATCAAAGGTGTTTCAACAAAGTACAGAGTAAAGGGTCTGAATACTTATGTAAATGTAATATTTCAGTTTTTTAGTTTTAATACAGGCAATTATATGAATACCACAACAAGGTGATCATGTATATGCATAAACACATAGACATTGTTGAGTGTAAAAGGAAGACAGAAGCTTCCTCAAGGCATCACAACTTGTCATACATTATTTTGCCACGTGTCTTTGTATAAAGGGTTTGGCATACTTGCTTCTGCTCACCAGTCTTTCCCCTAATCCTTGTTTCTCTTTCCCCTATCCCCATTTTTCTACCTCAAACCCTGAACTACATGATCAGTGCCTGCAGCACTCCAGGACCAGGTTTGCCAACCTCTGACATTCTGTATCAGAGGGAACACATAAACACAACTTTCATTGTGAGATTTCTAGAATACAGCCCAACAGAACTGACCAATTGTGTGCTACCCTATGGGACTCCCAATCACAGCCAGTTGCAATACAGCCTGGAATTGAACCAGGGCCTGTAGTGATGCCCCTAGAACTGAGATGCAGTGCCTTAGAACACTGCACCACTCAGGAGCCTCGAGTGATGAAGATGATTAAGATTATCTCATAGAACAAAATGTATAACATTTTCTAATCCTGTATTTATCAAATAAGTAATTGTCGGCAATAAAAAAAAATACAAAAAATACAAAACCCTATTCAGGCCTCCCGAGTGGCGCAGTCTTCTGAGACACTGCAGCTCAGTGCAAGAGGCGTCACTGCAGTACCTGGTTCAAATCCAGGCTGCTTCACATCCGGCGCTGTTTGGGAGTCCCATAGGGCGGCGCACAATTGGCCCGGCGTTGTACGGGGTAGGTACAACGCTGTACATCATTGTAAATAAGAATTTGTTCTGAACTGATTTGCAGGTTATTCCTGTTTGTTTGTATACATGGAAATAAAACAATAGCCAACGACAACATCAGTATAAGTATAACAGAGTGGCAAGTCTCACCTCAAACCGCCGTGCAATGTCTCCAAAATTGCCAGAGGGCGCAGTTCCTGATCGGGACACAAAACCCTAAACGGTTTTGTTGGATTGGTAAACCTGTTTTAACGCGAAATTATAGAGAATGCATTGTCGGATGGTAGGCTATTTGAGGAGAGCTCCGGGGCATCTATCTCATTTCACTCATTTCACATTCATTTTGAAGCATAGGTTGGGCTCCATTCTAAAGCCAACCTCTCCGCTAAAACACTGCCCAATTTGGAGTGGGGTTTTATCATGCAGGAAGGATGGATGGTAAAAATCATTTTTTTCTAACAGATTTGATGCGCTGAGATTATTATTTGTTTTGTTTCTGCAAGATGGAGCCGCAAATGGTGTCCTACTTCGTTTTCTTGGCCTTTGCGTTTTCAGAAAACGTCGGATGTATTAGAGGAAGGGTTGGACCTAAAGTGACCGAAAAGGTTAGTAGAGCATCGTGCTATCATGTTATTTTATGCGACGTCGGAGCATACACAAACACAGGCTTGCCTCACGGGGGAATTCGATGGAAGCCTTCAAAGAACAGCTGCATTGTTGAATACATAGCACGAGAATCTACATGTTCATAACAGGTATAGCGCAATAACAGCATATTTTATCCCATTCTAACGTTAAACGGCTTGGTAGCCTACACATATCGACATATAAGCCCCCAGGAGCCAGGAATAGTTAACCGGAGATTAAACTCAACATAGCCTATTTTTTTGTATACAAGTAGACTGGCTACTGCCAAATGGGCAAATCATTGAATGGAAGGAGTCGGACTATAAAAGCCAAGCTATTCCACATAATATGCTACACTCATTCCCCATTGCACCATTTAGGAAAATATCCTTTATAAACGCAGCTTGTAGACCTTTATGGGATATCTCAGCCATTCAAATATGTATTATAAGTCATTGCAATCCATAAGTGTTTAAATAAAAGTGGACCAATTTAGACAAATGTCAAAGGTTCAGATGTTTCTACTCTCATATGCCACCAGTGCCCACCACCATTAAGATAAAGTGACTTTAAGCCTGTGCAACTTGATGAGACATTTTCTCCAGTTCACCAAGATATCATATATCATAGGACTCAAATATGATCACTTCTGTTTTACATTTCTCAACAAACTCTACTCTATAAACTGTACTGTACAGCTCTACAATAACTCTACAGAATATTAATGCATAATTGAAGCTTGTATGTTTTGTTGGTCTCCCTATCCCAGGTGTTCTTTGACATCACTGTGGCAGGTCATGAAGTTGGCAGGATCGTGATTGGCCTGTTTGGTGAGGTTGTTCCCCTGACTGTGAATAACTTTGTGGCTCTTGCCACAGGGGAGGTAAGCCTACTGTACGCTGTCTGTGAAACCTGTTATTGTTGTGTGAGTAAACAACACAAAGGAAGCATCTGAATACCAATATCCATCCATAGATCATAGGTCTTAAGAGTTGACATGATGTTGCTTTGGCAGAGTAGACTGAACATGCCGTCTTAATCTAAAATGGCACCCCTATTCCCTAAATTGTGTACTTTTTACCAGGGCCCACTGGGAATATGGTACGATTTACAGTATCCGATTCTAACACACGGTTGCTAGCTAATAGATCACCAGCATATTTCTTGCACAATTGCAAATGGATAAGCGATACAATCATTAGAATTTCCAAAATCGTTGTTTTTGCAGAAAGGATATGGCTACAAAGGAAGTACGTTTCACCGGGTGATCAAGGACTTCATGATCCAAGGAGGTGACTTCACAGCTGGAGATGGAAATGGAGGTAAGAAAGATTTAAGTATGATCACGTAGAGTTTGACCTGTCTTAGACATTTGATCTCATGTTGAATGTTGGGAATAGTAACAATAATAATAATTCATTTAATTTGTAAAGCGCTTTTCTCATAGTGCATCAACAAAGCAGAAAGGGTGGTTATGTACACTCCCTTAAAGTTCTCAGTGGGCCCGTCCTAGAGGGCACTCTATTCCCTATAGAGTGCACTACATTTGACATGGGCCAATAGTCTCCAGTCCCAGTGTTTCCATCTGTCACCACACAGTCCATAAATGCTGTTAACTCATTTGCTGGCACAGGTAGAAGCATTTACGGGAACCAATTTGCTGATGAGAACTTCAAGCTGAAGCACATGGGAGCAGGTTGGGTCAGCATGGCCAATGCGGGCCCAGACACCAACGGCTCTCAGTTTTTCATCACTGCGTCCAGGGCTCCTTGGCTAGACGGGAAGCATGTGGTGTTTGGGAAGATCCTGGAGGGCATGGTAAGTGGAGGCACACTACTGGAGGCTCACAATTTGCTGTTAGAGTTTGAATTGTTTTTGTGGCCACAGACATTGGAAAATCATCTATCACTCACTCACACACACACACACACTCACATATGCACAAACACACAAACACAGGTGATACATAGTGGTCCAATTCATCACTACATATTCTAATCTTGTTTTTTCAGTCTGTGGTTCACACCATCGAGCTCCAAGACACAAATGACCGGAACCTTCCCTACACAGAGTGTGTCATTGTCAACAGTGGGAAGATAGAAGTCAAAGAGCCATTTATTGTGGATGTGGAGGGTTGGTAGGGTTATCACTACGTGTGTTACTGTATTCAGATAAATATTATGCAGTTCTTGTTTATGGTTCTCTTTCATACTAACTTTTAACAAAATAAATACAATGAATTCAGTCATTATGAGAAGATGTCATTTACAATTAATATCTTAAAACGTTGTAATTTAATTCAGTCGTGGCCAACAGTTTTGAGAATGACACAAATATAAATTTTCACAAAGTCTGCTGCCTCAGTTTGTATGATGGCAATTTGCATATACTCCAGAATGTCATGAATAGTGATCAGATGAATTGCAATTAATTGCAAAGTCCCTCTTTGCCATGCAAATGAACTGAATCCCCCAAAAACATTTCCACTGCATTTCAGCCCTGCCACAAAAGGACCAGCTGACATCATGTCAGTGATTCTCTTGTTAACACAGGTGTGAGTGTTGACGAGGACAAAGCTGGAGATCACTCTGTCATGCTGATTGAGTTCAAATAACAGACTGGAAGCTTCAAAAGGAGGGTGGTGCTTGGAATCATTGTTCTTCCTCTGTCAACCATGGATACCTGCAAGGAAACAGGTGCCGTCGTCATTGCTTTGCACAAAAAGGGCTTCAGGATATTGCTGCCATTTATCTGATCATCAAGAACTTCAAGGAGAGTGGTTCAATTGTTGTGAAGAAGGCTTCAGGGCGCCCAAGAAAGTCCAGCAAGCGCCAGGACCGTCTCCTAAAGTTGATTCAGCTGCGGGATCGGGGCACCACCAGTACAGAGCTTGCTCAGGAATGGCAGCAGGCAGGTGTGAATGCATCTGCACGCACAGTGAGGCGAAGACTTTTGGAGGATGGCCTAGTGTCAAGAAGGGCAGCAAAGAAGCCACTTCTCTCCAGGAAAAACATCAGGGACAGACTGATATTCTGCAAAAGGTACAGGGATTGGACTGCTGAGGACTGGGGTAAAGTCATTTTCTCTGATGAATCCCCTTTACGATTGTTTGGGGCATCCGGAAAAAAGCTTGTCCGGAGAAGACAAGGTGAGCGCTACCATCAGTCCTGTGTCATGCCAACAGCAAAGCATCCTGAGACCATTCATGTGTGGGGTTGCTTCTCAGCCAAGGGAGTGGGCTCAATCAAAATGTTGCCTAAGAACACAGCCATGAATAAAGAATGTTACCAACACATCCTCCGAGAGCAACTTCTCCCAACCATCCAGGAACAGTTTGGTGACTAACAATGCCTTTTCCAGCATGATGGAGCACCTTGCCATAAGGCAAAAGTGATAACTAAGTGGATCGGGGAACAAAACATCGATATTTTAGGTCCATGGCCAGGAAACTCCCCAGACTATAATCCCATTGAGATCGTGTGGTCAATCCTCAAGAGGCGGGTGGACAAACAAAACCCCACAAATTATGACAAACTCCAAGCATTGATTATGCAAGAATGGGCTGCCATCAATCAGGATGTGGCCCAGAAGTTAAATGACAGCATGCCAGGGCGGATTGCAGAGGTCTTGAAAAAGAAGGGTCAACACTGCAAATATTGAATCTTTGCATCAACGTCATGTAATTGTCAATAAAAGCCTTTGACACTTATGAAATGCTTGTAATTATACTTCAGTATTCCATAGTAACATCTGACAAAAATATCTAAAGACACTGAAGCAGCAAACTTTGTGGAAATTAATATTTGTGTAATTCTCAAAACCTTTGGCCTCGACTGTACACTCATTAACTGCCAAAATTATCAGTATGTCATTTGCACTATCCACTCAGCACTTTGTCATGCTAAGCTGAAACAACTTTTAGTTTTTTACAATGTGGAAAGACTACACAAAGTATACAATACTTCACTTATTTTCACATATCAAATGTAATCACAGCAGCTGTATGTTGTAAAATGTGTCTGAGTATGTTAATGAGGTTCCCTTTGTGAATATGTTGCATTGTTGTGGTGAGTATGTTTTATTATCTTTGAGAAATTAAATTGTGTGGATTAATCTGGAAGATGTAGTAGCAAGCTGCAAAGTTATTAATATTTCAAAAACGATTGCACAATTGCATAAAAAATGGCTTGTGATCACTTCAGGGCAATTCCACGGTAACCGAATTATACTTTGACTCAGATGTTTCACTTTAAAATGTATGCCAAACAAAAACATTGATTTCCAAGTTTAACAAACCGTATAACTCCATGCACAATGACTATTTTGAACAATTTATACTTACATTTACTAAAAGAATTGTGCAGATGCAAAGTTTGGTAACAGAATTACGGTAAAATCTCCCTCAGTTTCTTATGCAACCACGTTTTACAAAATTAAGATTCAAAGATGTATGCAGAAAGAATGGGGTGTCAGTTATGACATGACACCTTGAGTTTGAAATAATGTATTTTGGTTATTGAACTACAGTAGGTGAAGTGGATTTACATCTGGTAACAGAATTATGGTAATGGAATTACATCATGGAACCCTGATCTGTACTATACAGAAATGCATAATGAAGGATATGAATATCGTTCTCTTCATGGTGATGTATCTTGAATAGGTACACAAAGGTAGAAATATGCAATATCCTCGTTTTTCATATTTGAGTTTTATTCTACACACTGGCTATTATTGTAATGAGCATTTGGTTGGTACGGACCAGAGTACAGTACAGTATAGCAGAGTAGAGTAGAATACAGTAAAGTAGATATGTTCAGCACTCTTCAACATTATTGTGTTTTGATGTACTTTTTCTGGTAGATGTTGTCCAAGACCAATTTTTTTTATTAATATGCCATGATTTTGACACCCAATTTGACATGCTTCTATGAACTTCAGATGTTGGTGCTCATGGATCCTTTTAGATGGAAATGCCCTTTATTCAATATGTTAAATAGGAATACTTTTCTTAAAAAAAATTCATCCATAGATAGTTGTTTTAAAAACCTAGCAATTCATCAATCTTATCAAAAACAGTAGCTCGGCTTTCAGAGATATCCACAAGCATATCATATATCATATACAATCATATCATTCATTATTTGCAATGCAATAATGGTAAATGAAAGTGCCAGCAAGTGTATTTTCTACAATAAAATGCTATTGTAAGAATGTGCATGAACGGGTTCTTATTTTGTTCATATCGACCTGTCTCAAGTTATGTTTAAGTATATTTTCTAGTGTTTGTTTGCGTTGCTATTCTTCCACACTCAGGTTAATTACGAGTAAGCTTAGAAGTTCATCAATGAATACAACACGAATGGGTCATTCTGCCTTGCAGAAATACTGCAGTAAATCATTGAGTCACAAGGGGATAAATCCATTTGTGGGATAAATATGGTATGTATAAACTAATAACATGTGGGGGGCCAGTAGAACTCCCAGTCAGAGGAAGAAAACAGCCATGGATACAAAGGTCAGAGCGAGAGCAGAAATCTCATGAGAACGCCATGAAACACACACACACACAAACAGAAAACATACACAGACAGTCTATTCTCCACTTTCTTCCATCTTTCCGTTTCAGCTAAATTAATCTATCTTCCTTGATCAAATGGTAGCTTCATCTACAATGACTTAATCCCCATTTATACTTGGTTCTAAGATTCATCCTTTGTCTTGAACTTCACATTCTAAATGTGCCCACATTTTCAGACAGGTGTAGACGATTAAAATACACATTGTGATCTGATTGTGAGCAGATATTCCTGACCACCTCTGGAGGAAGTCAGGGACGTATTGTGTCTGGATATCTTACAAGATATTTGGAGGAAAGACGTGTTTTTGGAGAGAGATGGAAGGAGATGGACCAAACTCATTTACATGTGTGGGACAAGTGGGTGGACCGCGTTCCCGTTTTACAACCCTGGGCCCAACGTTACTATTGATGAGCAGCTTATGCATTTAGGGGCAGCTGCCCCTTCAGTCAGTACATACCATCTAAACCCGCAAAATATGGAATCAAGATCTGGGCTGCCTGGGATTCTGCTTCATCATATGCGTGGAACTTGCAAGTGTATACGGGGATGCCAGATGGAGGAGCCCCTGAGAAGAACCAAGCGGGTTGTCCTGTACGTTACACAGGGACTCCGTGGCCACAACATCACATTCGATAACTTTTTTACTTTGCACAAGCTGGGACAGGAGCTCCTCAAGAGGAAGCTGATGACGGTAGGAACAGTATGAAAAAAACATGCCAGAGCTCCCACCTCAGCTGTTGAATACACAGAACAGGCCTATCAATTCCTCTATGTTTGTGTTCACGGCCGACACGCTGGCCACTTGTGATATTCTTCAACATCTTGGACATCTCTGCGTACAAAGCCTTTCTTATCTGGATGGCGTTGAACTCAGATTGGAACAGAGGGAAGCTCCAGAGGAGACGTCTCTTTCTCGAGGAACTGGGCAAGGCGTTGGTAAGACCTCAAATCTAGAGGAGGCAACACATCCCAAGGACTCCAGCTTCAAGAGCCATCGTGAGGAGGATTCAGAAGGAGGACCCACAGAACTCCAATACCGGAAGTAAGTGTGAGTGATGTTGTTGCATGTGTCTGACTCCCCTACCTTGGCCTGCTGTAACTATATACAAACTATATACAGGGGGAAAAAAGTATTTGATCCCTTGCTGATTTTGTACGTTTGCCCACTGACAAAGAAATTATCAGTCTATAATTTTAATGGTAGGTTTATTTGAACAGTGAGAGACAGAATAACAACAACAAACATCCAGAAAAAACGCATGTGAAAAATGTTATAAATTGATTTGCATTTTAATGAGGGAAATAAGTATTTGACCCCTCTGCAAAACATAACTTAGTACTTGCTGGCAAAACCCATAAAATACTGTATGTAAAATGTGTCCTTCCAATGTGTTCAGTTCAAAGCAATAAACATATAGTGATAGAAATCTTGTTTATTTATAATTGTTCAAAATAAACATGATTTATTCCACCCATGTCTTGATAATAATAGATACAATTTTTTATAAATGTGATCTAGCAGAGGTAAATGGCAAATACTAACCATGTATGCTGTCTATATTGCTTGTAATTGATATAAGTCAACATCTAACTATTAAGTATTTTTACGTAAATTGTTATGGCTGTATTGTTGTAAAAACCCAATAATGTTGTGGGGCCATCAGACCCAATAACATTGTGTGAATAACAAAAACATGAACACCACACAAGGGTTAAAATAAATAACTAAATATTATTTTGAAAGAAAGAAAGAAGCCGTCAAATAATTTGCATACAGGGAGGGACAAGAATGAAGACAAGATCAGGAGAAAAGACGCATTTTAGAGCCATGTGTAAACTAGGCTTTATATCCAATGGACTAAAAAGTGCATCTCCATCGAACCCTGTTCTAGTGTGTTTTTCTGTACTTCATTCCAGGTGGTCATATACATGATGTGTGTAGTGTATATGTAATATGGAACAGTGGAGAGTAATCTCTCAGTGGTTGGGCATGTAATGAGAGGTCTGACCATGCAGCGTGTCCACAAGAGTGGCAAGTGCTCCAGTGCGGTAGCTAGGTAAGAGCAGCCAAGAGCTGGTTGGGAATATATGAGAAGACCAATTGGGGATGGGATGGAAGTTGGCTCTCTGTCCACTGCAGGGCTGTGAGAGGCCGTGAACGGATGACAGGCTTCATTACCAACAACACTGAGCAGCATGCAGGGCTCCCACAGGACCATCAGATCACTTGATATCTACTTAATCAAGTGTTAGAAATACAGTGCTGTGCACACTCATGTAAAATGTTCACAATTGTTGCATACCTCAAATTATGCACTTCTTTGCTCTATTTAAACAAACTAGCGACATCTGATTATATAGTTTACATTATGTGTGGATGTTACATACTGCTGAATTACAGACAAATGGTTTTGTATTGTAGGCTATACTGAAAAGAGGGCCTAAAATTAATACCCGCCAAAAGAGAGTCGATTTTGGCAGGGACGTCAGTTGGGTAGGGCAGAGTATGGCAGTCGCCATACCCTAGCTGGGGCAGCGTTTCCCAGACTTGGTCCTCGGGACCCCAAGGGGTGCAATTATTTTTGCCATAGCACTACACAGCTGATTCAAATAATCAAGGCTTGATAATTAGTTGATTATCTGAATCAACTGTGTAGTGCTAGGGCGAAAAAACAAAACAGGCACCCCTTACCAGTTTGGGAAACTCTGCCCTAGCGCAAGACCTAAAATGTAAAAGCAGGCTACCAATAATTAGACAAAAATGTTTCCAATACCGATTAAAATGCATCGGCTGTTTAGCTTATCGGTAGGTGGGCTTTGGGAACATGCGGAGCCTGTACTACTTAGCACGTCATTAACATGCTAGCTAAGCCAGAAAACACTTGATTAACTTGCCAAAATAGGTTTAAGTACTTTAACGGCAACATTAATATATACATAGACACATTCGCTATTGACTTTGGGACATATTAACCAGTTTTACAAAGACACTATTGTATTTATACAGAAGGAGACACAAACCTGCTCTCAGAATATCTCTCTGACTGAAGTGCAGACAGACCAACTTTACAAATAGGGGAGAAACCCTCAAAACCCACTAGTTGTTCTTTCAAGGAAAATAATACAAAAATGGTAAGTCTGAAGACCTCTCGTATTTGCCAACCTTACTACTGTGATGGAAATGTTTGTTTGTGCTTTTCTAATAACCAATTCCTGTATTCTGTTTGAGTATTTCTATAAACCAATTTCTGTGTTCATGCAAGTGACTGATTGAATGAATCCTCACTATGAGTATTGGCAATTTGGCAGAACGCCCAGAACCTTGTTTAGAGAAAGGGATATCTCAGTTTCAGCTTAGAATAGAAGCCTTGTGATACTCTATTGTACAGTTTGAACAACAGTTGGACCGTGCCAGCATAACATCATCATTAGGGTAGACTAGTTGAACATGCATACATGTGCACAGGCACAGAGATTACATATACAACAATATCTAGCCTAACAGAAATAAATATGTCATTACCCTCAACCTTTGCACAGTGATCAGACTGTACAAATGAGCCTAGGTAGGTCAAGGCGGCCCATACCTGTGGCAGGCCAGGCAGAGTAATTAGACTTGGCCTGGGAATAGATGGACTTTACTGAGCGGCCATGCACTGCAGAGATTTTACGTCCAGCAGTGAAATGACCCGTCTAATAACAACCATCAGTGAAAATGACCAATTAACAACCATCAGTGAAAATAACAAATTAACAAGTGCATAATCAAGCAGGACTGGCCATATTAGATGCAGCAAGCTGTGAAAAACCTAGCTGGAGAACATTACATTAAATGCTACAAGTAACAAAGTGTTAATCAGATTAAAGCAAGGCCTACTGTTCTCAGTTGGCTTAGCAGCAAAAAACCCTGGTTCAGAACAAAGACTCCTGTGGTTCAGTGACACAAAATATTAATACAGGTGTTGGGCAATACTATTCAAATGTGCAGTTTTGTCACACAACACAATGCCACAGATGTTTCAAGTTTTGAGGGAGCATGCAATTGGCATGCTGACTGCAGGAATGTCTACCAGAGCTGTTGCCAGATAATTTGATGTTCATTTCTCTACCATAAGCTGCCTCCAATGTCGTTTTAGAGAATTTGGCAGTACGTCCAACTGGCCTCACAACCGCAGACCACGTGTAACTATGCCAGCCCAAGACCTCCACATCCAGCTTCTTC
Source organism: Brachymystax lenok tsinlingensis (assembly GCA_030435695.1). Lineage (NCBI taxonomy): Eukaryota > Metazoa > Chordata > Actinopteri > Salmoniformes > Salmonidae > Brachymystax > Brachymystax lenok. The sequence goes on along the minus strand of CM059807.1, from coordinate 45,621,680 downwards.
AGCTGAGGGACCATCTGAGATCAGCCACCCGGACAGCAAACTGAGGAGAATTTATGTCTGTAATAATGCCCTTTTGTGGGGAAAAACTCATTTTAATTGGCAGGGACTTGTTCCCCACTGGGTGGGTGTAGCGCCCAAATGGGTGGACATATGCCCTCCCAGGCCCACCCGTGGTGGCGGCCATGCCCAGGAATGTGAAACTCATAGACTAAGGCTAATTAATTGATTTCAACTGACTGATTTCCTTATATGAACTGTAACTCAGTAAAATCATTGACATTGTTGTGTGTTTGTTCAGTATATTTTTACGGCCCATTGACAAATAATAGTCCAGTCTAAGTGGTCTTACATTCCTGGGCCCCATCCCCAAAACCTGTGGACTCGGGAGAGAGCCAGGGCCTGATAGAAACACAGATGGATTTCAGTTATCAGCAGATCAAAAAGATGGATGGAGCTCTGCTTCTTCCAATCAACATCATCATCTAGATCTTTTTAAAGATAGTGGGTGTGCTAATCAATTTATTTCAGCCTGTGATAATATCAGGCAGAATAATCAATTTATTTCAGCCTGTGATAATATCAGGCAGAATAATCTTCTGTACTGCTCTGCATTCCCTATTGATTGATAAAATCACTTGAGCCGGTACAAACGGAGGTAAGTAATGACTAACCCGGTCATGAATATTATTTAACACTCTTCTCACAGAGACTAATGAAGAAAAAACGGTGTTCCTCTCAGCTCACTGAGTCTGTGTACCAAATAGCACCGTATTCCCTCTGCAGTGGCCCCATTTTTGACCAGGGTCCGTATGGTTCAAAAGTAGTGCACTTCGTAGGAAATAGGGTGCCATTTGGGATAAATGATTGTGTAATCTTACCGTTGCCTCCTCCAGACCCATCCACACATCCTTTCAAGTTCAATTGTTGTATAATATCTCATGGAATTTGTATTGGGGGAAAACTAACATTAAACTTATAACGGTTCATCAAAAATATTACGGTTCATCATTGGGACAAATGACGTTTCTATAATGGTAAAACTGTGTCGTACATTCAAAATATCTTGACTACCTTGAGTTTAGTAGTCTTCCAAGTTTTCCGATCCCTTTCCCCCTAAAAATATATCAGAAATTATTTAATTAACCCATAAGAGTCTAAGGCAGGGGATGGGGAGGATCTTTTAGCTATTTGATTTTACATTTTAAGACCCCTTGAAGTATAAAAAAATAATAGTTTTGACCTTACTGCTATTAGCCCATACAAACACATTGAATAACAGATTCACTACATGGAACAACCGATAGTCCCCCAAAGAAATCTAAAGGAAGTTTGTTCTGAACTATTCAGACCACTTGACTTTTGGGGAGGCCTAGTGGTTAGAGCGTTGGGTCAGTAACCGAGAGGCTGTTTGATATAAAAAATCAGTCGTTCTGCCCCTGAACAAGGCAGTGTTCCTAGGCCGTCATTGTAAATAAGAATTTGTTCTTAAGTGACTTGCCTAGTTAAATAAATTTAAAAAATCCACATTTTATGTTACCTTATTCTAAAATGTATTCAATTGTTTTGTTTTCTCCAAATCAATCTACACACAATAACCCATAATGACAAAGCAAAAACTGTTCTTTAGAATTGTTTACATATTTATTAAAAATAAAAGACTGAAATATTACATTTACATAAGTATTCAGACCCTTTACTCAGTAATTTGTTGATTCACAGCCTCGAGTCATCTTGGGTATGACGCTACAAGCTTGGCACACCTGTATTTGGGGAATTCTCCCATTCTTCTCTGCAGATCCTCTCAAGATCTCAGGTTGGACGGGGAGTGTTGCTGCACAGCTATTTTCAGGACTCTCCAGAGATGTTAGATCGGGTTCAAGTCCGGGCTCTGGCTGGGCAACTCAAGGACATTCAGAGACTTGTCCCGAAGCCACTCCTACGCCATCTTGGCTGTGTGCTTAGGGTCGTTGTCTTGATGGAAGGTGAACCTTTGCCCCAGTCTGAGGTCGAGCGTTCTGGAGAGGTTTTCATCAGGGATCTCTCTGTACTTTGCTCCGTTTATCTTTCCCTCGATGCTGACTAGACTCCCAGTCCCTGCCGCTGAAAAACATCCCAGCAGCAGCATGATGCTGCCACCACCATGCTTCACCGTAGGGATGGTGCCAGGTTTCCTCCAGACATGACGCTTGGCATTCAGGCAAAATAGTTCAATCTTAGTTTCATCAGACCAGAGAATCTTGTTTTTCATGGTCTGAGAGTCCTTTAGATGCCTTTTGGCAAACTCCAAGTGGGCTGTTATGTGCCTTTTACTGAGGGGTGGCTTCCATCTGGCCACTCTACCATGAAGGCCTTCTTGGTGGAGTGCTGCAGTGATGGTTGTCCTTCTGGAAGATTCTCCCATCTCCACACAGGAACTCTGGAGCTCTTTCAGAGTGACCATTGGGTTCTTGGTCACCTCCCTGACCAAGGCCCTTCTCCCCCAATTGCTCAGTTTGGCCGGGCGGCCAGCTCTAGGAAGTCCTGGTGCTTCCAAACTTCTTCCATTCAAGAATGTGTTGTTGGGGACCTTCAATGCTACAGAAATGTTTTGGTACCTTTCCCCAGATTTGTGCCTCGACACAATCCTGTCTCAGAGCTCTACGGACAATTGCTACAAGCTCATGGTTTGGTTTTTGCTCTGACATACACTGTCAACTGTGGGACCTTTTATAGACAGGTGTGTGCCTTTCCAAATCATGTCCAATCAATTGAATTTACCACAGGTGGACTCCAATGAAGTTGTAGAAACATCTCAATAATGATCAATGGAAACAGGACGCACCTAAACTCAATTTCGAGTCTCATAGCAAAGGGTCTGAATACTTATATATATATATATATATAAAAGTATGTGGACACCCCTTCAAATTAGTGGATACGGTTATTTCAGCCATACTCGTTGCTGACAGGTGTATAAAATCGAGCACACAGCCATGCAATCTCTATAGACAAACATTGGCAGTAGAATGGCTTTACTGAAGAGCTTAGTGACTTTCAACGTGACACCATCATAGGATGCCACCTTTCCAACAAGTCAGTTCGTCAAATTTCTGCCCAGCTAGAGCTGCCCCGGTCAACTGTAAGTTCTGTTAATGTGAAGTGGATTAGTCTCGGAGCAACAACGGTTCAGCTGCGAAGTAGTAGGCCACACAAGCTCACAGAGCCAAGTGCTGAAGCGCGTAAAAATCATCTGTACTCGATTGCAACACTCACTGCCGAGTTCCAAACGGCCTCTGGAAGCAACGTCGGGAGCTTTATGAGTTCGTCGGGAACTTCATGAGTTCAATGGGTTTCCATGGTGGAGCAGCCGCACACAAGCCTAAGATCACCATGCGCCATGCCAAGCGTCGGCTGGAGCAATGCGTCCTCTAGAGTGATGAATCACGCTTCACAGTCTGGCAGTCCGACGAATCTGGATTTGGCGGACTGCCAGGATGTCAGTAGAGCGTTACCTGCCCCAATGCATAGTACCAACTGTAAAGTTTGGTGGAGGAGGAATAATGGTCTGTGGCTGTTTTTCATTGTTCCGGCTAGGCCCCTTAATACCAGTGAAGGGAAATCTTAACGTTATAACATTAAATTACGTCTAGATTATTCTGTGCTTCCAGCTTTGTGGCAACAGTTTGGGGAAGGCCCTTTCCTGTTTCAGCATGACAATGCGTCCGTGCACAAAGCGAGGTCCACACAGAAATGGGTTGTCGAGATCGGTGTGGACGAACTTGACTGGCCTGCACAGAGCCCTGACCTCAACCCCATTTAACATCTTTGGAATGAATTGGAACGCTGACTGTAAGCCATCAGTGCCCGGCCTCACTAATTCTCTTGTGGCTGAATGGAAGTCCCCGCAGCAATGTCCCAACATCTAGTGGAAAGTCTTCCCAGAAGAGTGGAGGCTGTTATAACAGCAAAGGGGGGACCATCTCCATACGAATGCCCATGATTTTGAAATGAAATGTTCGACGAGCAGGTGTCCATATACTTTTGGTCATACAGTGTACTGCTTCCACCGGGCATTCCACTAATTTCAAAACTAGGTCCTCCAGAAAGTGAAGAGCCTTAGCAACACTTTTGCAATTCTTCATGATAGCTTTCTAAAAAGCCACATTAGAAAGGATTACCTACACATACTGAGCAGCTCATGTTATAGACAGAAGCGTGCTAAATGGCAGACCAATCCGAACTCTCGGCATGTCCAGACCAACCATTATCTCAGCCAATCATGGCTAGTGGGAAGGTTCCCGTCTTTTTCCATGGTTAAAAGAACTAGGCTCAAAATGCAACACTTATTTCATATTTACAGATGGCATCCACGTTTGTGGTTAAGGCACTGCAAAGTTCACATGTGCCAGAAAGCATTTCTGACAGAAAACGCATTTTGAAAATGCCTCTCCTGGGAAGTGCCTCTCCTGGACGTGCAACATACACCTAGTTTCCTGAAATAAGTCACATATTTCTCTCTAATGTGACTGTAATCACAACAGAAGGAGGCCAAGTGTGTGTGTGATGAGACCAGAATACCTTAGAGGGAGAGACTGAAATTGAGATTCCATAGTCTAATGGGGAGGCTGAGCAATAGCCTAACCCTTCAATTGGTCCTTGCCTGCAAAGCCTCTATGAAGGTTCCTAGATGCGACACGACATGGTTATAACCGTTCATGACATTCACACATTATAAATGATAGAAGACTAGAATGTTTATTGGACTATGGATCTGTCTCTGTCTGTCCATCTGTTAGTTAGTCACACGTAATATCTCAGACAACACTGGCACGATATTGACAAAACTTAGCTGAATGGCATCTATAAAATTACACTATTTCGCCCGTGGGGGCTCTATAGTAATCAACTGAAATTTGTCAGTCACGCGATAGCTCGGACACCACTGGCCCGATTTTTACGTAACCTGGGTGAATGATGTGTCTGATTGGCCAAATGGTGGAGCAATAGTGATCAATTGAAATTCCAAACTTTAAACAAGTATATATCCTGTCCCGTTTGAGATACAGTCATGACAATTTGTACATACAGTTGAAGTTGGAAGTTTACATACACTTAGCTTGGAGTCATTGTTTTTCAACCACTCCACAAATTTCTTGTTAACAAACTATAGTTTTGGCAAGTCGAATAGGACATCTACTTTGTGCATGACACAAGTAATTTTTCCAACAATTGTTTACAGACATACTATTTTACTTATAATTCACTGTATCACAATTATAGTGGGTCAGACGTTTACATACAATAAGTTGACTGCCTTTAAACAGCTTAGAAAATTTCATAAAATTATGTCATGGCTTTAGAAGCTTCTGATAGGCTAATTGACATCATTTGAGTCAATTGGAGGTGCACCTGTGGATATATTCAAGGCCTACCTTCAAACTCAGTGCCTCTTTACTTGACATCATGGGAAAATCTAATGAAATCAGGCAAGATGTTAGATTTCAGCAATTTCTAAGCGCCTGAAGGTACCATGTTCATCTGTACAAACAATAGTACGCAAGTATAAACACCATGGAACCAGGCCGTCATACCGCTCAGGAAGGAGACACGTTCTGTCTCATAGAGATAAACGTCCTTTGCGAAAAGTGCAAATCAATCCCAGAACGACAGCAAAGGACCTTGTGAAGATGCTGTAGGAAACAGGTACAAAAGTATCTTTATCCACAGTAAAACAAGTCCTATATCGACATAAATAGAACTGCTTGGCCACAATGACCATCGTTCTGTTTGGAGAAAAAACGGGGCAGCTTGCAAGCCGAAGAACACCATCCCAACCATTAAGCACGGGCGTGGCAGCATCATGTTGTGGGGGTGCTTTGCTGCAGGAGGGGCTGGTGCACTTCACAAAATAGATGGCATCATGGGGTGGCAGGGTAGCCTAGTGGTTAGAGCATTGGACTAATAACTGAAAGGTTGCAAGTTCAATTCCCAGAGCTGACAAGGTACAAATCTGTTGTTCTGAACAGGCAGTTAACCCACTGTTCCTAGGCTGTCATTGAAAATAAGAATTTGTTCTTAACTGACTTGCCTAGTAAAATTAAGGTAAAATGATGTGGATATATTGAAGCAACATCTCAAGACATCAGTCAGGAAGTTAAAGCTTGGTTGCAAATGGGTCTTTGAAATTGTTGCATGTTGCACTTATATTTTTGTCTGTGAGTATAACAGAACTCATTTAGCAGGCAAAAACCAGAGAAAAAACCATCCGGAAATCAGTTTCTGGTGACCTTTGGCTCTCTTAGACACACTCCCTATTGAATCCATTTGTTACCAGGACTGAGACTGCAGTACCTATGGCTTCCACTAGATGTCAACAGTCTATATATAAAGCCTCAGAGAGATTGGAGTAAGCAGGAAGAATAGGGAAAGGAAATGGCCAAGGTAGCTCAGATGTCAACAAGTTTTCTCGTGCGCTAGTCTGGCTGCGCGTCCCACTTTATTTTACTTATATAACGTTTAGGTGACCATCCGAGTGAAATATTATCACTAATATTCATAAAAGGATAGCTAAGGATGCATTTTAACTGGTATTTGATTTGTTTAGGAAAAGTTTATAGGTATATTTGAACGCGTTCTCTTCACGGTTCAATGGGCGATTCAACGTTGGATTTTCTGAACAAAACGCACCAACCAAACAGAGATTTATGGATATAATAAATAGCCTTTTCTAACAAAAGAACCATGGATTATCTTCGTTGGTCACTTGGGAAGCCCTCAGCAGAAGTTATTCAAAAGGTAAGGGATTTGTTTTCGCTGTGAAATGTGTTTTGTATGAACCGCGATGGTTTATGAATTTATGCTAATGGTAAAATATTGGAGGTGCTACCCACAAACAATCAAATGTTGTGCTTTCGCCGTAAAGCATTTTTGAAATCTGACAACGCTGTGATATTGCCAAGAAGCAGAGCTTTTGATGACTATGCAACACTTGTATATTGATGAATGTTTAATAATTCAACTTTTGGATTTTGAATTTGGCTAGCGCCCCACTGCTCCCTAAGTAGATAACAGAACATGGCCAAGATGTTCAAATGTTCATAGATGACCAGCAGGATCAAATAATAATAATCACAGTGGTTGTAGATGGTGCAACAGGTCAGCACCTCAGGAGTGGGGGGGACACCAAGGAGTCATCAGGCCAGATAGTCCTGAGGCATGGTCCTAGGGCTCAGGTCCTCCGAGAGAGAGAAAGGAAGAAAGAAGGAGAGAAAGAAAGGGAGAAAAATAGAGAGAGAATTAGAGAGAGCATACTTAAATTCACACAGGACACCGGATAACACAGGAGAAATACTCCAGATATAACAGACTGACCCTAGCCCCCCGACACATAAACTAATGCAGCGTAAATACTGGAGGCTGAGACAGGAGGGGTCGGGCGACACTGTGGCCCCGTCCGACGATACCCCCAGACAGGGACAAACAGGCAGGAGATAACCCCACCCACTTTGCCAAAGCACAGCCCCCACACCACTAGAGGGATATCTCCAACCACCAACTTACCATCTTGAGACAAGGCAGAGTATAGCCCACGAAGATCTCCCTCACGGCACAACCCAAGGGGGGGGCGCCAACCCGGACAGGAAGATCACGTCAGTGACTCAACCTGCTCAAGTGACGCATCCCTCCTCGGGACGGCATGGAAGAGCACCAGTGAGCCAGTGACTCAGCCCCTGTAATAGGGTTAGAGGCAGAGAATCCCAGTGGAGAGAGGGGGAACCGGCCAGGCAGAGACAGCAAGGGCGTTTCGTTGCTCCAGTGCCTTTCCGTTCACCTTCACACTCCTGGGCCAGACTACACTCAATCATAGGACCTACTGAAGAGATGAGTCTTCAATAAAGACTTAAAGGTTGAGACCGAGTCCTTGTCTCTCACATGGATTGGCAGACCATTCCATAAAAATGGAGCTCTATAGGAGAAAGCCCTGCCTCCAGCTGTTTGCTTAGAAATTCTAAGGACAGTAAGGAGGCCTGCGTCTTGTTTTGTCCACAGTTTTGCCTCCCCTCAGGTTCTCTGGCAGGCTATTCCAGAGGCTGGGGGCATAGTAATTAAAGGCTGCCTCTCCATGCCTCTTGGTCCTAGGCTTTGGGATAGTTAAAAGGGCAGTGCCAGAGGACCTGAGGGACCTACTGGGTACATAACTTAAAAGCATGTCTGACATGTATTGGAGTGCACAATCATAAATTGATTTAAAAACCAATCGAAGAATCTTAAATCTAAAACTCACAGGCAGTCAGTGCAGAGACTTTAAAACTGGTGTAATGTGTTCTCTTTGTCTGGTCATGGTCAGTACCCGTGCTGCAGCATTATGAATGTTTTGCAGTTGACCAATGGCTTTCTTGGGTAGACCAAACAGGAGAACATTACAGTAGTCAAGCCTGCTTGTAATAAAAGCATGTACAGTGGGGCAAAAAAGTATTTAGTCAGCCACCAATTGTGCAAGTTCTCCAACTTAAAAAGATGAGAGAGGCCTGTAATTTTCATCATAGGTACACTTCAACTATGACAGACGAAATGAGAAAAAGAAATCCAGAAAATCACATTGTAGGATTTTTAATTTATTTATTTGCAAATTATGGTGGAAAATAAGTATTTGGTCAATAACAAAAGTTTATCTCAATACTTTGTTATATACCCTTTGTTGGCAATGACAGAGGTCAAACGTTTTCTGTAAGTCTTCACAAGGTTTTCACACACTGTTGCTGGTATTTTGGCCCATTCCTCCATGCAGATCTCCTCTAGAGTAGTGATGTTTTGGGGCTGTCGCTGGGCAACACACGGACTTTCAACTCCCTCCAAAGATTTTCTATGGGGTTGAGATCTGGAGACTGGCTAGGCCACTCCAGGACCTTGAAATGCTTCTTCTGAAGCCACTCCTTCGTTGCCCGGGCGGTGTGTTTGGGATCATTGTCATGCTGAAAGACCCAGCCACGTTTCATCTTCAATGCCCTTGCTGATGGAAGGAGGTTTTCACTCAAAATCTCACGATACATGGCCCCATTCATTCTTTCCTTTACACGGATCAGTCAGTCCTGGTCCCTTTGCAGAAAAACAGCCCCAAAGCATGATGTTTCCACCCCCATGCTTCACAGTAGGTATGGTGTTCTTTGGATGCAACTCAGCATTCTTTGTCCTCCAAACACGACGAGTTGAGTTTTTACCAAAAAGTTCTATTTTGGTTTCATCTGACCATATGACATTCTCCCAATCCTCATCTGGATCATCCAAATGCTCTCTAGCAAACTTCAGACGGGCCTGAACATGTACTGGCTTAAGCAGGGGGACACGTCTGGCACTGCAGGATTTGAGTCCCTGGCGGCGTAGTGTGTTACTGATGGTAGGCTTTGTTACTTTGGTCCCAGCTCTCTGCAGGTCATTCACTAGGTCCCCCCGTGTGGTTCTGGGATTTTTGCTCACCGTTCTTGTGATCATTTTGACCCCACGGGGTGAGATCTTGCGTGGAGCCCCAGATCGAGGAAGATTATCAGTGGTCTTGTATGTCTTCCATTACCTAATAATTGCTCCCACAGTTGATTTCTTCAAACCAAGCTGCTTACCTATTGCAGATTCAGGTCTTCCCAACCTGGTGCAGGTCTACAATTTTGTTTCTGGTGTCCTTTGACAGCTCTTTGGTCTTGGCCATAGTGGAGTTTGGAGTGTGACTGTTTGAGGTTGTGGACAGGTGTCTTTTATACTGATAACAAGTTCAAACAGGTGCCATTAATACAGGTAACGAGTGGAGGACAGAGGAGCCTCTTAAAGAAGAAGTTACAGGTCTTTGAGAGCCAGAAATCTTGCTTGTTTGTATGTGACCAAATACTTATTTTCCACCATAATTTGCAAATAAATTCATTAAAAATCCTACAATGTGATTTTCTGGATTTTTGAAGTGTTGAAGTGTACCTATGATGAAAATTACAGGCCTCTCTCATCTTTTTAAGTGAGAGAACTTGCACAATTGGTGGCTGACTAAATACTTTTTTGCCCCACTGTATATACAGTGTGTGCAAATGGAGTAAGGAGGTAAGGCAATAAATATGCCAATGGTAGCGAAGTAGTTACAATTTAGCTCTTTAACACTGGAGTAATAGATGTGCAAGTAGAATACTGGTGTGCAAAACAAGTAAATAAAAACAATATGGGGATGAGGTAGGTAGTTGGATGGTCTATTTACAGATCGGCTGTGTACAGCTGCAGCGACCGGTAAGCTGCTCAGATAGCTGATACTTAAAGTCAGTGAGGAAGATATAAGTCTCCAACTTCAGCGATTTTTGCAATTCGTTCCAGTCATTGGCAGCATAGAACTGGAAGGAAAGGCGGCCAAAGGAGGTGTTGGCTTTGGGGATGACCAGTGAGATATACCTGCTGGAGCGCGTGCTACGGGTGGGTTTTGTAATGGTGACCAGTGAGCTGAGATAAGGCAACGCTTTACCTAGCAAAGACATATAGATGACCTGGAGCCAGTGGGTCTGGTGACGAATATGTGGCGAGGGCCAGCCGACGAGAGCATACTGTTACGTTCCCCCCAGTTTCTGTATTGTGGGTTTGATTGTATGTATTTCAGGAAATGGCTAGCGTCCCACCTACGACATCATCCGGTGAAATGCAGAGCGCCAAATTCAAATTACAAAAATAGTAATATTAAACATTCATGGAAATACAAGTGTCATACATGATTCAAAAGCTTAGAATCTTGGTAATCTAACAGCGTTGTCAGATTTCAAAAAGGCTTTACGGTGAAAGCATAGCATTTGATTGTCTGAGGACAGCCCCCCGCATACTTCCTCAATTAACATAATTTCATAACCAGCACAGGTGTCACAAAACTCAAATATAGCGATAAAATAAATCACTTACCTTTGAAGATCTTCCTCTGGTTGCAATCCCACATGTCCCAGGAACACAAAGAATGGTCATTTTGTTCGATGAAGTCCCTCTTTATATCCCAAAAACTGTTTGTTTGGTGCTTTTTGTTCAGTAATCCACCGTTCCACTCGTTCAATATACAAGACAAAGAAAACTTAGCTATAAACTTTGTCAAACAAAACTAAATAAACGATAATATTTCAGATGGAAAATAACCTGTTCAATAGAAAAGAAAAATAACGAAGAGTGCGCACGCGCGCAAAACAGTACAGTCCACCTCATGATCCAGCAGGAATAACTGCTATTTCTTGTTCGTTTTTCAAAAAACAAGCCTGAAACCATGTCTAAAGACTGTTGACATCTAGTGGAAGCCATAGGAACAGCAATCTGGGAGCTAAATCCCTCTGTAGTGAATAGCAAGTCAATGGAAAAACTGTGACATCAAAAAATCTAAATTTCCGGATAGATTTTCCTCGGGTTTTCACCTACCAAATCAGTTCTGTTATACTCACAGACATTATTTTAATTATGAGTGTTTTCTATCCAATACTACAAATTATATGCATATCCTAGCTTCTGGGCCTGAGTAACAGGCAGTTACTTTGGGCACGTCAGGCTCTCCGTACTTCCGAACACTGCCCCCTAGCCCGAACAGGTTAACTTCTTACGGAACAGTGTCCCGCTAGCGTGCCACCTCGACAACATCCAGTGAAATTGCAGAGCGCAAAATAAAAAATACAAAAATCATAATATTAAACATTCATGAAAATACAAGTGTCATACACCATTCTTAAGCTTATAATCTTGGTAATCGAACCGCTATGTCCTATTTACAATAGGCTTTTACGGCGAAAGCATAGCATTTGATTATCTGAGGACAGCACCCCGCATACTTCCTGCATATAAATATATTTCAAACCAGCACAGGCGTCACAAAAATCTAAAATAGCGATAAAATAAATTACTTACCTTTGAAAATCTTCCTGTTTGCAATCCCAAGGGTCCCAGTAACAGGCAGTTGACTTTGGGCACGCCAGACTCTCCGAACTTCCGAACACTGCCCCCTAGCCCGGAGAGGTTAACTTTTTTTTGCTTTACATATTCACCCAACACACTCCTCTTTCCCACATCTCTGGTGCCATTTATATTAAGCGAGCCTACCCGAAGAGTCTCCATAAGAAGTGGGAGAAAAGGCAGCAAAGAAAGAGACCAATAGCAAAGCTCAAAAAGCCCCAGTGCCAGAAAAAAACGATTCATCTAAACAACGTCTGAAGGTAGACCTTTACGAACAGTTGTGACCCACTTCCTCAATCTAAACCGTTTCCTGGGTGAGAGGACACCATGCTCATCATTTTTCATAGCGTGTTGTACTGATCTTACAAACTTTCCCGGATCACAAAAAAAAGCCTCAATATTAACTTTTTTTCCCTTAGTCACATTCACAGTGTGAATGACAGTTTCCTCACTGTGTACACCACCATCCATAGCATGACTAGACCCAGCCTCATCTACACCACCATTTCTAGCCTGACTAATTCCAGCCTCATCTACACCACCATCCATAGCATGACTAGGCCCAGCCTCTGCTGCCTGCGTCTCATGGCCCCCTGCGTCTCATGGCCCCCTGCATGTTTTCCCCCACTGGCGCTTGTACCCTCACCTTGTCTACGGCCTTTATGTGGGCACGCAAAGCTCTTATGTCCCAAATCTCCACACTCAAAGCACCGTAGACTATCTGTGCTGGCAAAACCCGCGTAGAGCCCCTCCCCATGCTTCCACATTTAACTGTTTGTCACCAGGGGTGTTTGGTGTTTTTTATGTTGGTTTTGAGTTGGTTCCTAATTAGAGGCAGCTGTTAGTCGTTGCCTCTAATTGGGAATCCTATATAGGTTGTTCATTTCCCCACCTGGGTTGTGGGTTATTGTTTCTGTTTGTGCACTACGTTATGTCCGATCTGGTGAATCTTTATTGTTTTTGTATGTTTTCACATTTATGATTAAATATGTGGAACTACACACACGCTGCGCCTTGGTCCATTCCTGTAGACGATCCCGACAGAATAACCCACCACACCAGGACCAAGCAGCGTGGCGAGGAGAAGGTGATCTGGACCTGGGAGGAGATAAAGGGGGGTTAGGAGACCCTGGCTTGGCGAGAGTCCCTGAGGGATAAGAGTGCACAGCAACCCCAATATTTTTTTGGGGGGGGCACATGGGGCGGATGGCCGAGACGAGGTGAGAGCCAGAGCCTGAAAGGGAGGAGTATAAAGGAGTTTTGGGAGGGATATAGAAGAGAGGCACGTCAAGTGTGCCCTCTCAGCCCAGTGTGCACCTCTCAGCCCGGTGCGTCCTGTGCTGGTTCCCTGCACTTGCCCTGAGGTGCGTGAAATCAGTCCGGTGAGACCTACGCCGGCTCCACGCACCAGACCTGCAGTGCGCCTCCCCAGCCCGGTACGTCCAGTGCCAGCTCCCCGCACGTGCCCTGAGGTGCGTGAAATTAGTCCGGTGAGACCTATGCCGGCTCCAAGCACCCGGAGTCCAGTGCGCCTCCTCAGTCCGGTGAATCCTGTGCCGGCTCCCCACACGCGCCCTGAGGTGCGAGTCATCAGTCCGGTGAGACCTGTGCCGGCTCGTCGCACCAGACCTGGAGTGCGCCTCCCCAGCCCGGTACGTCCAGTGCCAGCTTCCCGCACTCGCCCTGAGGTGCGTGAAATCAGTCCTGTGAGACCTACACCGGCTCCACACACCAGACCTGCAGTGCACTTCCCCAGCCCGGTACGTCCAGTGCCAGCACCCGCACTCGCCCTGAGGTGCGTGAAATCAGTCCGGTGAGACGTACGCCAGCTCCACGCACCAGACCTGCAGTGCGCCTCCCCAGCCCGGTACGTCCAGTGCCAGCTTCCCGCACGCGCCCTGAGGTGCGTAAAATCAGTCCGGTGAGACCTACGCTGGCTCCACGCACCAGGAGTCCAGTGCGCCTTCTCGGTCCGGTGAATCCTGTTCCGGCTCCACGCACCAGGAGTCCAGTGCGCCTTCTCAGCCAGATACGTCCCGCACGGGAGGCGCCGCCAAGGCGAGCTGCCCACCCGAACCCTCCCCAGCTTGTGCAAGTTTCGCGGCCGGAGTCCACGCCTTTGGGGGTACTGTCACGTCCTGGCCATAGAGAGCCCTCTGGGTTGACCTTACCTTAAAAAGCACACGCTGTCCTTTACTTGGTTTTGTGAGAGCGATTCTTGAAGTAACTACTGACTCTTGCATTTTCTATAGCCACTCTTAACTGACTTACTCCTTCAACGGCCATTCCAAAGGATGCCATAAAAGCACAGTGGTCCATTTGTCAAATCAAATTCTATTTGTCACGTGCGCCGAATACATTACAGTGAAATGGTTACAAAGGGAAAGGTTTCCTCCTTCAAGCCGGATTGGTGTGGGCCTCTCCTTGTAGATTGATTATACCCTGATGAAGACAGCTTTCCTGTCGAAACGTTGGACATAAAATATTTTTTTGCATCTGAGCTCCTAGAGTGTGCGGCTCTTCTTTATTTTCAAGTTTTCCACTCCACTAGCCAGCACCTCGCCTATATAGGTGTGCGTTTATTTTTCTTCTAGATTGGCCTCTCCTTGTAGGACATGGTACGCAGGAATGAATTGAAAAATAAATGCAGTCAACAGTGATATTGATACACACTGTAGGTCACCAAATGTATGCTAACAACTTGTTTTTTTATCATGAATTTATTACATTCATTAACATGATCAATAACAATCTTTGTCTTAACTACAGCTAACCTTCAATTGTGGATACTCATCAGTGTTTTCTTTCACATTGGCACAAGTCAATGGGACTTGCCCTGAAACTGAGACCAGCAAGAATTAAAGTAACAATCAGTAGTTTAATACAACATTTTCCACTCAGAAAAACTAATATTTAAGCTATTTTAATGAATGACTGGCATCTTACCAAGCTTTTGCACTGGCATCCATTCTTCTCAGATGAGGTGAGAGAACTCACGATTGAAAGATGCTCCGCTCGCTCGCACCTTCTATGGATGAGGGTTTGTTAGCAATGGTAACTACTGCTTTTTGATGGCGTTCTTTTTTGACGGCATGCTTTTGACGGCATGTTTTGACAGCAGGCGCATGGCTGAGACTCTCTGAATCTATTCAATCACCGCTCTCATGCTGTTGACCAATGACGCAGACTTATGAGGCTGGAATAAGCTCCTAGGAGAAACGGGTTTGGTTTCGTCTAAACTCGTTAGGGGGACAAAATTTGCTACAAATTTGCTATGGTTACACTCAAAATAGCTACCAGTCCACCCATTGACTTGAATGGGGAGGACCATTCTATGGATTATATTTCTATGGTCTCACCTCTCACAGAGGTCAAATGTTTCTGTCTTTCACGTTGTCATCAAGTTCAGCGGAGATCATTTTTATCAAGGGATGATAGTAGTATCTCAATGTGTAGTCGGGATGAAAGTAGTATCTCAATGTGTAGTCCTTCATTTTGTATAGTTATATGAAATAACACGGCTCCCCCAAAGCCATTAGCTCTTTCATTACAATCCTGTGATGGTAAGACCTTAGGCGTGGGAAGTAAGGGTGCTGAGGGGGCTGCAGCACACCCTGATAACCCTCCTCCAGCAAAAAAAAATCAGCAAATTGGTACACTAGGCCTTTATTAATCCTGTATGAGTGGAGAACAATACTCCTCAGATCCCCCTCACCCCATCTACACAAATAACCCCCTCATCCCCCCTCAACATGTTACAATCCACTTTCATTTAACCTTAACCTGAGTAGATGTCTACAACTGCTTTGAGAAGACAGATTCATTTGAACTCATTGTAGCATTTCTTTAAGTTAGAACTACACCACAAAACACAGTTTCACAAGTCATGCGATATACAGTAACTAGAATTTGAAAAAAAATCCAATCCATTGTAAAACAATGTTTGCATTTTATAACAAAAATGATTAGCTTGTTAAACACAGTGTACTCTTTTGAATTGTAATTACATATCAAAGAATAAGTGTAAACCCAAGAAATATAAACAGCATTTTGGTGATCAGCTGCACATCATTTGTAAAAACAAAGAGAGAAAGAATGAGGGGCTCGGAAATAATTGTTTTCAATGCGTAGCACATTCCATATAGACAGACATTGCTTATGTTTCCATTGGATTCGTTTTCCAGTTTCAAAAAAAGCTAAAAGTAAACGAACAGGAATAACAAAAAACAGGGTGATAAAATGCTAAAGCAATGAGGGGGAAACACACCCTAGTCAGTTGTACAACTGACTTCTGCATTTAACCCAAACTCTGAATCAGAGAGGGACAGGGGGTTGCCTTAAATCAACGTCCACATCTTCAGCACCTGGGGAAGAGTGAGTCAACTGCCTTGCTCAAGGGCAGAACTTCAGATTCTTACCTTTTCAGCTCGGGGATTCGATCAAGCAACCTTTCAGTTACTGGCCCAACACTCTAACCACTAGGCTACCTGCCACCCCATGAGTGGCTTGGGCAGCGGTTTGATCATACCAGGCTGTTCGGAAAATGTAAAAATTGCACTGCTATTTAAAATTTTAGTGAGTAATAAATATCTTCTTTCTTCTGTTTTTGTTTACCAGAAGGAAAAAAATTAAATTAAATAAAAAAAAAATATTCCACATTGGAAGTTTTTTTTTATGTGAGGATGTAATGTTGTTGATTTTTCTCCACAAAATTTTACAAAAATTTGCTCCTCAGCAAAACATTCCGATTACAGAGAGAAGGTTGAATGCGTGAATGAATAGGTGGAAATTGAACACTTCCGAGGTCCAATGTGTAATTCTTAACCGCCGGGTTAAGGGGGTTTGTATGCAATTTTTCCTTCATTGGGACCTTTATGTAAATGTATTTAGACAGCGTCCATCAGGTCGTAGGTCTTTGAGCAGTGTTTCTACTTGTTGTTTACCATCCAAGGCATGACTATAAATGTGACTAAAATGTGTTTGACATGTTGTTGATTTTCTGCATGTAGGACTTTAACGGCAATTTTTGTCCCCAAAAAATGAAATGGAAATGTTTTTTTTATGTATCATGTCGTGGTTTGGAATGCGTCATTTGGGTTTAAATGACCTGTTTTATTACACGATCATCACTCAACTGAAAATGATTGGGTAAAAGGGGCTATGATGCATTTTGTATCTTTTACTGTGTATATCTTGCTGTATCACTGGGGTTAATGAATTTGTGCGTGGAGCAAGAGAACGGTGTTAAATTTAAATTTGTTAAGCAAATGTGCTGTGTAATTTGTTTGAATGCATGTGTGTGTGTATGTGTGTGTGTGTGTGTGTGGTAGTATGGCTGCAGTGACAGAGATTAGTGAGATGACCTCTCTACCCATGTGACTGGACACCACAGACTCTCCCAGTTGCACACACACACACAATAGACTTAGGTTGATCACCTCTTGTTCTGGTCAACACAGATACAGGCTGCAAATCACAGTGTGCTACCCCCACAGACACGCAAAGAACTCTGGGTGTTGTCTAGTCTATACCACCCAAGTTCAACCAGGGCCGTGTTCATTAGGACACATTGTCACAAAATGTTTTGCAACGTAAAACAACAATGAGCATTTCATATTGACAATTCAGATAGAACATCCCAGTTTCACTCTGTTTGGGACCGTTTTCTTCCATTTTGTGTCTTCTGAATACGACCTGAGTGCTATGCAGCCAGGAGGGGATTTTTTGCATGTGAAAACTGGACACACAATGATGAACATGGCCTCTAGCGATGTCATTGGAAGCCCTCTCCCCATTCACTCCCAGTTCTGACCACAGCGGTAAGGGAATTAGATCATGAATTGGCACTCGAATCTAATTCAAATCTGCTCGTCCGCAGAAGCCCAGAATTGGAGCAAGGTTCAGTGAAAATAAACCAATGCGTGGGCATTCATTTCAGTAGTTTGGTGGATAGGGGCTCAGATATGAAGGGCGATTGAGAGGGTGGTATGGCTCAGCCAATCTGCTGCTGTGTAATTATAGACAATGGATGGGATGAGGTGGAGGTGGGTGTGAGAGGTTTTGGTAGCAGAAGCAGCTGCTGGCTTCAGTTAAGGGGATTCAGCAGCCCCCCGGCAACCTCCCCTCCCCAAGGGATGAGAGAAAACGGGGACCAGGCCCTGACTGAAAAAGGGAGTGGAGAGGGAAGTTCGTCCTCAAGGCAGTCTCAGCCCACTGGTTTTGGGAGGTGGTAAGGCTGTGGCTCTCTGACCTTTTGTTATGATGAGAGGAAACCAATGGAAACCACTAGAGAAATGGGGACTAAACATTACGAAGCATAGGAAGAGATGGGACAGTAAGGTGGTGCAGAGGCAGGACAAGAGTGATACTGTTCATTATTATCAAGGCTTTGCTGCCAATAGCATTTAGATAAAATTATAGAACAATGCAACAGACAGTTGAGGACAACATTTTTGTTGCTTTTGTCATATCACAAAAAGTTCTCATGTACAGAAACTCTAATTTGGTGGTATTTTATGCTAAAAGACTCCTCATTCATCAAGTTTTTCTATTTGCTATTTGCCATGTATAAGATAAGGTTTTTCATTGTGATTTGTGTTCATTTGAACAAACAAATAATAGATTAAATAAGTGATTTGCAAAAACATGCAATATGGATATAAGCACATTAACAACCGGTGCTTAATGGTCACAATTCTGATATGGTGCCACTTTGAATACTTACTGCAATACAATGTTGCTAGTAGACAATATGAAGAGCTCCTTATCTCACTGCAACTCAATGTGTGGACTTTGCTGCCCTGGTGAACTCAAAAAGGGCAGGGTAACAATGTTTAATACTCTCAACATTCCTGGGATGGGTAGTCAGGGCAGATGACCAAAGTCTTGTCTTTCCATCTGTCACTACAAAGATTAGGAATGAGTCAGAAGTTGACGTTGAAATAAATGACATACAAGCTATACAAGCTGAATCGTCAAGCTATGCCTAGTAAAATTACCACAACTTTTTTAATGGAACATTATGAATTCATCGGGAGTGTAACAAAGCAGGCTTGATCGGGATTTCCATCCATCCCACTGCTTTGCATCTTCTCAAAATGTCAGTGTCGCCTTACCAAAATAGTATTTATATCTGTGCTGCATGCCAGGTTCGCCGCACCCCTTTCAGTTTATCTCCTGCTCCCTGAGCCCATGTTGAGGTGGTCCCCTCTTGATCATGCAGCCCATTCTAAAGGGGTAGGTGCAACCTGGACTCAGGGGTAGACGTACCATAGTAAATGTAATTTCTAGGACACTCCCATTAGTATGATATGTTAAATTTCGTATTGTAAGTATTAATTTTTCATAGCCGACCATTCAGAGGTGCGGTAGAGAGAGAGAGCAAGAGGGAGAGAGAAAATTCCAATTTGGTGTGGCTAACGTTAGCTAGGTGGTTAACATTAGCTAGGCTATGGGTTAAGGTTAAGGGTTGAGGTTAGGTTAAAAGGTTAAGGTTAAGATTAGGAGAAGGGTTAACTAACATACTAAGAAGTTGCAAAGTAGCTAAAAAGTAGTAAGTCGTTGCAACGCTGCTAATTAGCTAAAATGTTAAAGTTGTCCGTAATGACATTCGAACATTCGCTAGACATTTCGTTTTTTGGCTTAACTGAGTAGTTAAATTATGTAAATTCTTATGTAACCAAACCAAATGTAACATATAATACTAATTTGAGTGTCCCAGATTAAAATGTATTATGTTACGTCTAGTCTATGAGACCAGGTTGGTAGGTGGAGTCAGCTCTCTCTTCTGCACCAGACCTGAGTTGGTCACTGTGGTAGAGAGTCACCTCTCTCTGGTCTCTTAGCATGGTCCTGCAGCTCAACCCAAGTCTAACCCGAGATCCATAAATTATCTCTATTATTTCCCTTTCGTATTTCAAAATACACTTCCATGGATCAGTCAAAGTACTGCTTGGCGGGCGTGCAGGACAAGCGGGCGGTGCTGGGGGGTGGTGGACGAAGTGAGCAACCCCGTCAGCGCCCTGACCATCCTGCCGCTGCTGGATCGCGTGGCGGGCATCATTGACAATGTGCTTCAGCTGGAGACCAACAGCGATGTCCTGAAGCTGGCCAAGGACCACACCACCACCAGTGGCACCGTAGAGAAGCTACTCCAGAATGGGAGTATGGCATGCTCCCTGCTGCCAATGGGGACACAGAAATCTGCTGTCTAAAAAATAAAGGTTACGTTATGCCCTTCTAATGTGGCAGCAGACTGCTGGGGCCAATCTGAAGAACTAAAAAAGCTTGCCGGTGACACAGCTTTGGGGCAGCCTTTTAGTAGGCTAATGAGAACGACATCAGCAGTTAAAAGGGAATGGAAAAACTTTAGGAAGTAAATCTAAGCAAAGAGATGTATTCAATCCACTAATACTAAACATGTGCATTTAACATAAAAACATCTCTATATTTAGTATTTTGATCGCCGACAAGGTTTATTTGAGCTATGGTCAGCGGAATTTTAAATTGCCATAGTAATGACTGTCGCTAGTGTGTCACTGGCAGGAATCAGCTAATTGTCTGTGGTTTTGAGTTTTCGTGTGGAGAGTGAATCGAAGCGAGTGAGGTTAGGGGCGGACAATGAAGATGGCAACAGCCAGTTGTAATTCAAACATGAACTGTATAGCGCCAGGCTGTATAATTGGCAAAAACAAATCCCTCTGTAAACTACCATTGGTTGGTTGCCCAAGGACCTAAAACATTTGAAGTGTGTCTATGTCCTGAAGAGGAAGGACGTGCCAGCTTGAGCTAGCAGGATCTGCAAACAGCATTTCACCGAGGCAGACTTCGCGATGAAGGGCACGTTCGACGTTATGGAGTAGGGGTTACCGACCGACCATCATCAACATTGTTGACTTTGGAGTCAAGCAAAAGTGACTGAACGGAGGAGGCGACGCAAGTCAATGCAATGGAGCCTGAGGTAACGTTAACTGGTTATGACTGTTGTTGACTAGGCTAGCGTTAGACACTTGACAACTTTGTTGCAACTCTAGTAGAAGGTAACTAGCTCATTGTGTCTGAAGTGTTTTGTGTAACACCCCCCAGCAAATAACGTTAGCAAGCAACTCAACTGCAACTAAAATTGCAACACAGTTTATCCGTGTACCCGTTATTAGGTAACGTTAGTCACTGTAGCCAGCTTCCACCTCAGATAGTCAAGTACTGTAATACATTTTGTTGACAGATTTGTTTTTGTAATGTTTTGTTAGCTCCACCTCATTTAGCTAGACTGAAGTTGACATAGCTAATGTTTGCTGAAAAATAAATGTGCTGTGTGTGTGTGTGTTGACAAAGCATACAAGACAGGTAGCTTGTTAATGCCAACTGATATATTTGGGTTCAGTTGTCTTAACAAAACGTTTGTTTGTTTTCAGGATAACATCTTCATCCCTGAAAATGTTTTCATCCCAGAGGAGACTGTGCAGGAGGCAGGTGGTACATGCAAATCCATGTTATTTCTAAGGTTATTGTTTATTTCAAGTATATGCAGTGATTCTTGAAAATAACTATAGCCTAATAGATGCCTTAATTGTTTTCTACCAACAGGAAAGAAGGGTTAGTACAGCATGCCAAACTGACCCCTTGGTGCCAGAGTGTTCCTGTGCTGCGGTGGAGAAGAGGTCCACCGGGACCATCACTAAAGAGCTCTGGGCCCAGCAAGACTGCGCTCACAACCCTCAGTATACAACCGAGTCCTGCCCCTATACGCCACAGATGGAGCTGACAGAAAGTGAGATCAGTGAAGACCATAACTCGCTGTATGAACCTGAGAGCTCAGAATCACAATCATCACAGTGCGAGCCAAGATATACTATCACTTTGGGGGAAAGGGATGGTGTTCCGAAAATGTAGAAGGAGCAGGCCATTCAACAGCGAATTCAAAGATACACCCATCCATAAAGGGAATCGGAGTGGAATTGTTTTTCCACAGATTCTTTTTACCCGTTTCAATGGTTGTGCTACCTTGTCTCGGTTCTGCTGTTTCGACTCTCTTAACTTCTTAAAGTGGCAATCAGCAGTAGAAATAATAACAAAGTGTCTTTACCTCTTTCGGTAAAAAGCTGAGGGTTGGGGCTGGAGAAATGTTACCACTCTCAAATTCATAGACAGAGCTATAGATACAAGGACTGACCATCCATGATATCAAAATTGTAATCCTGTTTCTATGATCTGTTTCCACTACCATGTACCCAGTTAGCTTTGGATAAAGGCGTCTGCTAAATGGCATATATTATTAAAGTCTACTTTGAATCGGCCTCCCGAGTGGCGCAGTGGTCTAAGGCACTGCATCACAGTACTAGCTGTGGCACTAAAGATCCTGGTTTGAGTCCAGGCTCTGTTGCAGCTGGCTGTGACCAGGAGACACATGGGGTGGCGCACAATTGGCCCAGCGTTGTCCGGATTAGGGGAGGGTTTGGCCGGCAGGGATGTTCTTGTACCATCACATTCTAGCGACTTCTGTGGTGGGCTGGGTGCAATGCATGCTGACACGGTCACAAGGTGTACGGTGTTTCCTCTGACACATTGGTGTGTCTGGGTTAAGTGAGCATTGTGTCAAGAAGCAGTGTGGCTTGGCTGGGTTGTGTTTTGGAGGATGCACGGCTCTCGACCTTCACCTCTCCTGAGTCTGTACTGGAGTTGCAGTGATGGGACAAGACTGTAACAACCAATTCGGGAGAAAAAGGGCTACATTTTTTAAAATATATATATATATAATCCACTTTGACTCTGCCAACTAGCTGTCCAGTGTAGTTATCTTTCCAATAGATGGCAGCCAAAGCTAGTTGAAGTTACTACTCTAGTGACAGGGACACAGGATCAGTGTGCACTGAAAGGTAGTTCAAGGATTGGTCAGCTACTGTAGGGTTGACAGAGCGAATTTTTAACGTATTGTACAGTCTCTTACTGTTGAGTCATCGAAACAGGAAGTGAAGCGGGGTAGAAAGAGAGCTTGGGGTGCCCTGCAAGAGAGATGGTCTGTAATAAATCAATATTGACATATTTAAAATATACTATGTGCTTGTGAATATAATTTCAGTGGGCTGACAATAAATAGATTGCAGTGTGTATGATTGTGTAGTGTGTAATAGCAGAACCTTACATAGTGTAGGAAACTAGTGTTAAGAAAATAGAAATATACAGTACCAAAATGTAAAACTAAAAAATGTTCTACATTGTAGAATAATAGTGGAGACATCAAAAATATGAAATAACACATATGGAGTCATGTAGTTACCAAAAAAGTGTTTTTTAGATTCTTCAAAGTAGACACCATATGCCTTGATGACAGCTTTGCTCACTCTTGGCATTTTCTCAACCAGCTTCATGAGGAATGCTTTTCCAACAGGCTTGAAGGAGTTCCCACATATGCTGAGCAGTTGTTGGCTGCTTTTCCTTCACTCTGCGGTCCAACTCATCCCAAACCATCTCAGTTGGGTTGAGGTAGGGTGATTATGGACCTAGGTAATCTGATGCAGCACCATCCCTCTCCTTATTGGTCAAATAGCCCTTACACAGCCTGGAGGTGTGTTTTGGGTCATTGTCACGTTGAAAAACAAATGATAGTCCCACTAAGCGCAAACCAGATGGGATGGCGTATCGCTGCAGAATACTGTGGTAGCCATGCTGGTTAAGTGTGCCTTGAATTCTAAATAAATCACAGACAGTGTCACCAGTAAAGCACCCCCACACCATCACACCTCCTCCATGTTTCACAGTGGGAACCACACATGCGGTGATCATCCGTTCACCTACTCTGGGTCTCACAAAGACATCACACCAAAGGACAGATTTCCACCGGTCTAATGTCCATTGCTCGTGTTTCTTGGCCAAAGCAAGTCTCTTATTATTGGTGTCGTTTAGTAGTGGTTTATTTGCAGCAATTCAATCATGAAGGCCTGATTCACACAGTCTCCTCTGAACAATTGATGTTCAGATGTGTCTGTTACTTGAACTCTGTGAAGCATTTATTTGGGACGCAATCTGAGGTGCAGTTATTCTAATGAATTTATCCTCTGCAGTAGAGGTAACTCCCTTTCTTGTGGCAGTCCTCATGAGAGCCAGTTTCATCATAGTGCTTGATGGTTTTTGCGACTCCACTTGAAGAAACTTTCACATTTTCCGGATTGACTGACCTTCATGTCTTAAAGTAATGATGGACTGTCGTTTCTCTTTGTATATTTGAGCTGTTCTTGCCATAATCTGGACTTGGTCTTTTACCTAATAGGGCTATCTTCTGTATAGCACCCCTACTTTGTCAACTCAACTGAAACGAAGGAAAGAAATTCCACAAATGAACTTATAACAAGGCACACCTGTTCATTGAAATGCATTCCAGGTGACTACCTCATGAAGCTGGTTGAGAGAATGCCAAGAGTGTGCAAAGCTGTCATCAAGGCAAAGGGTGGCTACTTTGAAAAATCTCAAATATGAAATATATTTTGATTTGTTTAACACCTTTTTTAACACAATGTGTTATTTCATAGTGTCGATAGTGTTACTCTACAATGTAGAAAATCGTAAAAATAAAGAAAAACCTTTGAATGAGTAGGTGTGTCCAAACTTGTGACTGGTACTGTATATTTGAGGAAAGCACTAATTAATTTCAATAGCTTCAGGTGTACCAGTAACATTTATGCCCTTAGGTCTGATGCAATTCTGTGCAATAATGTGAGTCTGCAATTTTTACAGAAAAGGTAACACGTGTATAAAGATAACATATAAACATAATATTTCAAAGTAGTTTCAATGTAGTTTCTTTCTGAATACAGTTTACAGCATGTCTATACACTTCCTGTACCTCGTTAAGCTAGAGGTACAGTTGAAGTCAGAAGTTTACATACACCTCAGCCAAATAAATTTTAACTCAGTTTTTCACAATTCCTGATATTTAATCCTAGGTCAGATTGGATCACCACTTTTATTTTAAGAATGTGAAATGTCAGAATAATAGTAGAGAGAATGATTTATTTCAGCTTTTATTTCTTTCATCACATTCCCAGTGGGTCAGAAGTTTACATACACTCAATTAGTATTTGGTAACATTGCCTTTAAATTGTTTAACTTGGGTCAAACGTTTCGGGTAGCCTTCCACAAGCTTCCCACAATAAGTTGGGTGAATTTTGGCGCATTCCTCCTGACAGAGCTGGTGTAACTGAGACAGGTTTGTAGGCCTCCTTGCTCGCACACGCTTTTTCAGTTCTGCCGACACATTTTCTATAGGATTGAGGTCAGGGCTTCGTGATGGCCACTCCAATACCTTGACTTTGTTGTCCTTAAGCCATTTTGCCACAACTTTGGAAGTATGCTTGGGGTCGTTGTCTATTTGGAAGACCCATTTGCGACCAAGCTTTAACTTCCTGACTGATGTCTTGAGATGTTGCTTCAATATATCCACATAATTTGTTCTGCCTCATGATGCCATCTATTTTGTGAAGTGCACCAGTCCCTCCTGCAGCAAAGCACCCCCACAACATGATGCTGCCACCCCCGTGCTTCACGGTTGGGATGGTGTTCTTCAGCTTGCAAGCCTCCCCCCTTTTTCCTCCTAACATAACGATGGTCATTATGGCCAAACAGTTCTATTTTTGTTTCATCAGACCAGAGGACATTTCTCCAAAAAGTATGATCTTTGTCCCCATGTGCAGTTGCAAACCATAGTCTGGCTTTTTTATGGAGGTTTTGGAGCAGTGGCTTCTTCCTTTCTGAGCGGCCTTTCAGGTTATGTCGATATAGGACTAGTTTTACTGTGGATATAGATACTTTTGTACCTGTTTCCTCCAGCATCTTCACAAGGTCCTTTGCTGTTGTTCTGGGATTGATTTGCACTTTTCGCACCAAAGTACGTTCATCTCTAGGAGACAGAATGCGTCTCCTTCCTGAGCGATATGATGGCTCCGTGGTCCCATGGTGTTTATACTTGCGTACTATTGTTTGTACAGATGAACATGGTACCTTCAGGCGTTTGGAAATTGCTCCCAAGGATGAACCAGAGTTCTGGAGGTCCACAATGTTTTTTTCTGAGGTCTTGGCTGATTTCTTTTTGATTTCCCCATGACGTCAAGCAAAGAGGCACTGAGTTTGAAGGTAGGCCTTGAAATACATCCACAGGTACACCTCCAATTGACCATGTCAATTAACCTATTAGAAGCTTCTAAAGCCATGATATCATTTTATAGAATTTTCCAAGCTGTTTAAAAGGCACAGTCAACTTAGTGTATGTAAACTTCTGACCCACTGGAATTGTGATACAGTGAGTTATAAGTGAAATAATCTGTCTGTAAACAATTGTTGGAAAATGTACTTGTGTCATTCACAAAGCAGATGTCCTAACCGACTTGCCAAAACTATAGTTTGTTAACAAGAAATTTGTGGAGTGGTTGAAAAACGAGTTTTAATGACTATATACAGGGGGTGCCGGAACCGAGTCAATGTGCGGGGGTACAGGTTAGTCGAGGTAATTTGTACATGTAGGTGGGGGTGACTATGCATAGATAATAAACAGCCAGCAGCAGTGTACAAAACAAATGGAGGGGGTCAATGTAAATAATCCGGTGGCCATTTGATTAACTGTTCAGCAGTCTTATGGCTTGGGGGTAGAAGCTGTTGCCTTTTGGTCCTAGACTTGACGCTCCGGTACCGCTTGCCATGCGGTAGCATAGAAAACAATCTATGACTTGGGTGACTGAAGTCGGACAATTTTTTTTACGTCATTGTTATAGGCTAATTGACCCCCCATTTACTATTGCAACCTAAAAAAAAATTCTAGGGAAGCCCAAATCCCCATTCAACCACTGGCGAAAACCACTCACAATGATCTCAAAAATGTGTTTCTAATAAACTATACAATTAAACAGACTACCCCTTTGTCTATCATTAATGTGATGACATTTTATTTATCTAATTAATTAATTAATTTACTGCATTTAATTATTACCCGATTAAATTAATCATGTAACAATTAACTCATCACCTACTCAACCATAGCATTGATTGTTAAGAGGTTCCTTTTTCTTCAACCTCGTGTTGTGTTTTCGGGGACGCGACTATCCGTAGACCTCAGCTGCAGCTCGTGGTCATCCTAGTCTGATATGTTAATTCTTAACTCAAATGCTTTATACCCCATAAAAGGGGGCGTTTCAGTCTTGCTGACACGCTCTCTGCGTTCCCTGGGGTATAGCTAGTTTCGAGGCAAGGTATCACAATTTACTATGTTCTCGTTAGAGAACTAAAATCACCGTTTTATTGTCACAAAAACACTCTATCCTGGATATTTTCCACACAACATAAAGTACACTAAAGTTCAAAAGTTTGGGGTCACTTAGAAATGTTCATGTTTTCCATGAAAACATACATGAAATTAGTTGCAAAATGAATAAGAAATATAGCTAAGACGTTGACAAGATTATAAATAATGATTTTTAATTGAAATAATAATTGTCTCCCACTTTACCACCACCAAAGCACCCCCAGACCATCACATTGCCTCCACCATGCTTGACAGAAGGTGTCAAGCACTCCTCCAGCATCTTTTCATTTTTTCTGCGTCTTACGA
Organism: Brachymystax lenok tsinlingensis; assembly: GCA_030435695.1. Lineage (NCBI taxonomy): Eukaryota > Metazoa > Chordata > Actinopteri > Salmoniformes > Salmonidae > Brachymystax > Brachymystax lenok. Next base: position 45,594,172 of record CM059807.1, on the reverse strand, counting down.
ATGTTCTTCTTTGTGATCGGAACACCTCAAACTTAGATTCGTCTGTCGATAACACTTTTTTCCAATCTTCCTCTGTCCAGTGTCTCTGTTCTTTTGCCCCTCTTAATCTGAGATATGGCTTTTTCTTCAACTCTGCCTAGAAGGGCAGCATCCCAGAGATGCCTCTTCACTGTTGAGATTGAGACTGGTGTTTTCAGCTACAATAGTAATGTACAACATTAACAATGTCTACACTGCATTTCTGATCAATTTTATGTTATTTTAATGTACAAAGAAATTGCTTTTCTTTCAAAAACAAGGACATTTATAAGTGACCCCAAACCTTTGAACGGTAGTGTATGTAAACATGATACACACCGTATGAATGCCCTAGTTACAATTACAATGTTACAATGTTTTCATTATAACGTCTTCATGTAACTTTTAATGACATCACAAAATAGACATCATTACCACCATTCGGAGGATGAAATATATTATCCCAGTGTCCATTGTATTAAGTTGTGGTTTTGGGCGGTAAACTCTTCATAAGGCACACAGACATTCTGATCAAGTGAGGTGTCATAAAACCCCCACATTCATCCCTCTCCCCCTCTGCGGGAGAGAGAGAGAGCTCTGTAGAGCTGATCCACTGTAACCTGCTCCTTTTGATCCTCACAGGAGTCATGACACCTTGCTAATCAGAGAACTCTTGGGTATGTTGTGGTGGACTGTCATTACAATTGCTTCACGGGAACCTGGTAAAAGTATGTTTGTAGTGTAGCTATCTACTGAATGGCTCTGAATTCACTGTCAAAGCTATAACCACTTGAGCTAACTAGTGCTCTCAAATCATATCCTGATGTCAATAGCAAACATTTTGAGAAAACAAGTTATATTAAGTTGCTAGCTAGCTAGTGTTAGCAACATTTGGTGGTCAATGAGACAGAGCTATCTAGCTAACCAGCTGAGCTAGCAAACAATGTAACAAAAGTATAATTTCAGATTTGAAAAATACTCCAACATACTCCTGCATTTCAGGAATCACAATAGCATTTTTCTTTTAAACAAAACTCAGTTTTTGCCATCTATTGGAGCACTGCGATTGGTTGCCTAAAAGTCTGGGGCAGGGCTTAGCACAGGATCAATTGCTTTACTTCTACTGCGTAATTTTCTGTTTCCTCGTGATAATAAGATGGACAGTGCACACTTTGTGGTCTTTGCCTTGTGATGGGATTATTCACTTCCAAGTACTCAACATTTGAAATGTTAACACCTGGCACGCATCGAATGTTAATTATATTTCTTGTGTCACCTATTGCAGTTTAGGAATAGATCTGTAGACATTGTATAAGCACTGGTGATATGTATGAACATTAAATGACCAGAATTTGCTTTAGAGTTAGGTATCAAATCAAATCAAAATCAAATCAAGGTACTCTTGACTCTTAAAACAGCCGGCTACATAATCAAACTACTTCCCATTTTATTGTAAATGTTCATATCCATGCACTTGTCCTGTATGGCAAGTGAACACACATGAAGAAAGATAGCTGCTCTGTCACTTCCTCGGAAATCTGAGTTGTATAATGTTGAGGTTTGTTGTTCAAATGCAGCTTGGAGCACATGACTGAAAAGTGGCCTGAGTGCTTGCTGGCTTTGGTTGTTATTGCACAGCACAATAGGCACAATCTACTATCCATGTCAACAACCCATGGCTCTCTGGGAGCTCCAAAGCAATTTTCCTCGCTGGCTCTTAGGACGGCGCCAATAAGGGCTGATTTTCCTCTATGGCATAAGGACCAGAAAGATTTGAGACCTACAGTACACTTGGCTCATAGCATGGTGTGCTGGCGTCATAGTGCAATGTACAATGACATCCCTGTGCTACCGGACAGCATATATATATTTTTATTTTAAATCAAATTCAAAACAAAGTAACTAACGCTTTTCTTGAATGATCTTCTGAACTATCAAGTACATCAAAGCGGTGCCTTTTATAATATGAACATCAAAAGAAACGTCTCAAAAGGTCCCTTCAACCTGGCTACAGAAAGCTAGAAAGTCAGTTTCCAGACACACTTCACATGCCCACTGTTGGCTATTCCCCTTAGGCCTCTTCGGTCTACTGAAACCCTATAGGCCTCTGTTCCTCCAGGCCACTCTAGTGTTTCTTGTTTACTGCTATAGTACCCTCGCCTGTGTCAGCAGACAGAGACTGTTACCACAGCGGCAGGTCTGACCCACATAGTCTAATGGGTTGGGAATCACAGAGCCATCCCATAATGCCTCTCATTTGGATGAAAGCCCCAGGAAGACAGACACAAAGAAATAAACAAATCTGGTGGACAATACAGCTAGCACCATAAAATACCAAACAAGTGTACAGAGAAGAATTGAAGAACAACAAATAGCCTCTATGAACATAATGTACTGTACTGCTAATAATGTTGGACAGTGGCTAAAATGTATTAACGTTTTCATATATGGCTTATTTTTTTGTAGTCTCACAGATCATCTTTTTGAGTTAGATTTGGATATCTCAATATCATCTATCAAGAACCAAAATTGACATTGGCATTAGCCTACAATGTTGAATAGCTTCTAGTCAGGATAGAGTTAACAGGAAATGTGACATCACTGTTCTTGTTTGTTCCCCCTTCGGTTTTCTGCAGTTGTTTTTCTCATGGTGTCAGAGTTAGAGTGATAATCGACCCTAGAAATTAAACGTGGCGTGCTACGTTATCATGATGAGGTACATGTCACTGGAGATGAAAAACGATCACATTTCATAACACTTTTAAAAAATTACCTGCACTCCAGATCACCAAGTAAGCCAATATATGGTATTGGAATCAGTGGAGGCTGCTGAGAGAAGAACGGCTCATAATAATGGCTGGAACCGCACGGCAAGCGGTACCGGAGCGCCAAGTCTAAGACCAAAAGGCTCCTTAACAGCTTTTTCCCCCAAGACATAAGACTGCTGAACAACTAATCAAATGGCCACCCGGACTATTTACATTGACCCCCCCCCTGTTTTAACACTGCTGCTACTCACTGTTTATTATCTATGCAAAGACACTTTACAAATTACCTCGACTAACCTGTACCCCTGCACATTGACTCGGTACCGGTACCCCCTGTATTTAGCCTCGTTATTGTTATGTAAATGTATTGTGTTACTTTTTGATTGATTACGTATTTTTTTTACTTTAGTTTATTTAGTAAATATTTTTACAACTATTTATTGAACTGCATTGTTGGTTAATGGCTTGTAAAGTAAGCATTTCACGGTAAGGTCTACACCTGTTGTATTCAGCGCATATGACAAATAACATTTGTTTTGATTTGAATGGAGTAAATGGAATGGCATCAAAAACATGTTTTTCTCTCGTCTCCCTGCTTGCAGGCATGCTCGCAGGGCCTGACTCACACAGCTTTGAGCTTGAAACACAATCTCTACCAGTTTGAACATGTTGAGACTAACTCCTAAATTGATTCTGCAATTTTAGATCAAATTAAAATAAAAATGTTTAGCAGATGTTATTGCGGATGTAGCAAAATGCTTGTGTTCCTAGCTCCAACAGTGCAGTAATATCTAACAATACACACAATATAAAGTAAAGGAATGGAATTAAGAATAAATAAATATTTGGACGAGAAATGTCAGAGCGGCATAGACTAAGATACAGTAGAATAGGACAGAAGAGTATATACGTACATATGAGATGAGTCATGCAAAATATATAAACATTATTAAAGTGACTAGTGTTTCAATTATTAAAGTGGCCAGTGATTTCAAGTCTATGTGTAGGGCGGTAGCCTCTAATGAGCTAGTGATGGCTATTTACCAGTCTGATGGCCTTGAGATAGAAGCTGCTTTTCAGTCTCTCGGTCCCAGCTTTGATGCAGCTTTACTGACCTCGCCATCTGAATGATAGCGGGGTGAGCAGGCAGTGGCTCGGGTGGTTGTTGCCCTTGATGATCTTTTTGGTCTTCCTGTGACATCGGGTGCTGTAGGTATCCTGGAGGGCAGGTAGTTTGCCCCTGATAAGGCATTTGGGAGGACGCAGCTAGGGATGCAGTCTGGGCCTTGCGAGGGCCTTGCGAGGGTTAACACGCTTAAATGTCTTACTCACATCGAACACGGCGAAGGAGAGCCCACAGTCTTTCATAGCGGGCCCACAGTCCTTCATAGCGAATATGGCCGAATACGGTTTGTATTCGGCCATATTCCCAGTCACCTTGTAGGCATGCTCGCAGGGCCCGACTCACACAGCTTTGAGCTTGAAACGCAATCTCTACCAGTTTGAACATGTTAAACACGACGGTTCGCGCTTTCAGTTTTGCGCAAATGCTGCCATCTATACACGGTTTCTGGTAAGGGTAGGTTTTAATAGTCACAGTGGGTACATCTCCTTTACACTTCCTGATAAACTCAGTCACCGTATCAGTATATTCGTCTATGTTGTTCTCTGAGGCTACCCGAAATGTATCCCAGTCCAAGTGATCAAAACAATCTTGAAGCATGGATTCCGATAGGTCAGACCAGCATTGAATAGACCTTAGCACGGATACTTCCTGTTTGAGTTTCTGCTTATAGGAAGGGAGGAGCAAAATCGAGTCGTGATCAGATTTGCTGAAGGGTGGGCGGGGGGAGGGCCTTGTAGGCATCCCGGAAGTTGGAGTAGCAGTGGTCGAGTGTTTTAGCAGTGCGAGTACTACAGTCAAAGTGCTGATAAAACTTCGGGTAACGTTTTCCTCAAATTTGCTTTGTTAAAATCCCCAGCTACAATAAATGCGGCCTCAGGATATGTGGTTACCAGTTTGCATAAAGTCCTGTGAAGTTCTTTGAGGGTCGTCATGGTATCGGCTTGAGGGGGAATATACACGGCAGTGACTATAACCGAAGAGAATTCTCTTGGGAGGTAATATGGTCTGCATTTGATTGTGAGGTATTCTAGGTCGGGTGAACAAAATGACTTATCACAATCACACCATGAGTAGTTAATCATGAAATGTACACAACCGCCCTTATTCCCAGAGAGATATTTATTCCTGTCTGCGCGATGAACTGAGAACCCAACTGGCTGAACGGTCTCAGATAGTATATCCCGAGAGAGCCATGTTTCCGTGAAACAGAGTATGTTACAAACCCTGATGTCTCTCTGGAAGGAAATCCTTGCCCTGAGCTCGTCAACTTTATTATCCAGAGACTGAACATTAGCGAGTAATACACTCAGAAGTAGTGGGTGGTGTGAGCGTCTCCTGAGTCGGACTAAAAGTCCGCTCCGAGTGCCTCTTTTCCACTGGTGGAGTTTTGGAACAGCCTCTGGGATCATTTCAACTGTCCTGGGGGATACGAACAAAGGATCCGGTTCAGGAAAGTCATATTCATGGTCGTAATGCTGGTAATGCTGGTGAGTTACCGCTGCTTTGATATCCAAAAGTTCTTCCCGGCTGTATGTAATAACACAACAAAAATTCCTGGGCAAATAATGAAAGAAATAACACATATAAAAACAAAATACTGCAAAGTTTTCTAAGAGCTCGAAGCACAACAGCCCTATCTGTCGGCGCCATTATCCATGCTGATATTGACTTTGGTATTATTGTGTGTAACCAGGGTTGGTCTGTAATGGATTACATTTAATCTGATTACAAATATTTGCCCGGATGACTTTTTAAAATTTTTAAGAATGTGTAATCAGATTACAGTTTCATTCTTAAAAACAGCAGATTACATTCAGGATTACTTAATCTAATATGGTCACTGTAATCAATAACTGAGAGAGTTGGGCAGATTACTTACATTTAATCCGTTACGGATTACAGTTACATGAAAAATAAGGTAATCAGTAACGTAATCCTTTGGATTACTCAAAAATGAGTAACGTAATCAACTCCATTTGGATTATTTTTGGATTACGTTCACTTATAACACAGAGACATATTTAAAAATGTTTACAAACGTTTATCTATTACAGCATTTTGTATTTAGTTACATGAGTATACCCAAATTGTGGACTAGTGTGAGAGCATTGCCTAAAAATCCTATAATTCACATGTTCTATTCTATGTGTAAGAGCAGTCACAGGGCTCCATACTAATTATGTTCAGTTGGTGCCACCACAATTTCTGTGGGGTCACACAATAGAAACAATTTGTAACATCATTTTATGAAGTCATTGAAAGTGTTTAATTAAGAAGTTTACTAGACTAGTAAAATGGTATGATTCAAGAAATTGTTTATTCTAACATGTTCAAGCACAAATACATGATTCAAGATATTTTGATGTGCAATCTAAACCAGTGATTGTCATGAATTTGGGGTTTAACTGCACAACTGTGCAGTTATTATTGTACTATCAAAATAGAGTTCCAGAATTGTCCTATATTTTTACAGATTTTTTTATTTTTATATATTTTGGGAGTTTATGGCACCTGGTATTTCCAGGTGGTCTTCCGTCCCAGTACGAACCAGGCCCGACCCTGAACAGGCGTATTCAGGGTGGTATGGCCACAAGCATGTTCTTCTCCCCAAATTAGGTCCCTTGGCTTATCTCTGCAACTCCTCAATGGCTCTGCTGTTCACTGGGGCGGTTACTAGAATATGATTTATTTATTGTCTTTACAATTTAAAGATAAATGATGCTCTGAACGAGATGGTTCCATGTACTTAAAGGCAACAATTTTATTCCTGTATGGTTTCACAAAACTAACAAACAACAACTTTAGGTTATCAGTCTAGAGGGTTCCAATGGAGCAGTCAGGCTGTCATTTGCATATTGAACTGTTTGTGAGTAGTATGTCAACATGTACAGAATGTTTTACTCAACTGGTGTCAACACCTAGAACTGGAATGTTAGTCCTGTGGCAGACCCCTTACTTTGTTAACTTGAGTGATTTATAAACCCTATGTTTTTCAGCTCTTGATCAAGGGAAGTTTCAAATAAGGACTTTACTTGAGATCTGTGCACTTTACCTCTGAGTTCATACAGATTTTGTATGAAGTTACGCATGTGCATCTCAAGTTAGGATTCGTCCCTTAATGAATTAGGCTTGCCAATAAACTTGAGGTTTTGTGGAAGTCATCAGTAAATATTTTTGTATAGTAATAGGTTCACCGATAAAGTGAATGAGAGAACCAACATTGGCTGACAAGTCATGTCAAAGGTTTAAAAAAAAATAGCATTATGAGTGGTCATATCATGTTTGAGATAGCAAAATGTAGGCTTTGAGGTGCATATACTACTGAAGTGTTGCCAGGAACAGAATAACTTGGATTAGATTGCATACACAACATCACATTTATGTACATTCTAAAGTAATTGAGATAATTGCAATTACCTAAAAAGAGTGATCAGGTCTGCCATATTTTGGACCTAACTATGTAGGCCAGATGTAGCCAATTATTCTCCTGAAGAGCTACTAAGTATGCAGGCTTTTACTCCAACTCCGTTGTTACACACCTGCTTCAGCTAATCTTGGTCTTGGGGAACATCTAACTGGTAGAATCAGATGTGCTAGGTTAGAGTTGGAGCGGAAGCCTGCTGAAGAGTAGCTCTCCAGGAGAAGAATTGGGGTATGCTGTTGTAAGCTTTGAAACGCTAATTTTAATTGATGTTGAAGTGCTGTTTAACTCTGACATCTATCATTCTGTCTTTGTTCTCTTTGTGTATTCTGGGCTTGTCCCTCCTGTTGCCTCCAGACTCCTATGAGTGTTACTCCGTGAAACCTGTGACAGGATCTCCCAGCTACTGCCGCCAGAGCCCCCGCCTCCTCAACAACACCTACTACGTCCTGGGATGATGAGGGCAATGTCTCCCTCACCCCCTCCAAAATCAAACTGTCCTACAAAGAGTATCTAGTCAAGTCAGCTGTTCCAAAGAGCCATGCCATGTTGAATCCAGACCTGGGTAAAATACTGTATTATACTAATATGTCAAATACTTGTACTGTGCTTGATTTGGTTTACCAGATACAATGCAACCAATGGAATTGTCCCGGAAGTTAAATCAAGTGTAACTCAGTATTTGACCTGGTCTGGTTGAATCTCAGTCACTAATAGACACCATTTAGCTAGTATTCATGAATACCTATGGAAGCTCAACTCTGAGGTATATAGTTTAAAGTGTAGAACGACTATGGGTATTAAGCTAGAGATATCATAATTTTTGCATTGGATGCGTCTCAATCTGCCAATGTTGCAGTTCTACATCTGCGGTGAAAGTTGACAGAGCTAGTGCGGTGTTTGTGTCTTCTCACAAAACCAACAGTTTGGCCTACACACTAATTATGACCCTGCTATGGAAAGATGAGACTCTCACAAACACAATGGTGTTCTCCGTTTTTTGCTCTAAGACCAACACAAATGTCTTGGGACTAGTCTGAAGTCGGTTCTGCCAACTTCTGTCTGTAGTGTCCGAACAGTTTGGGCTACACACTAACACACGTCCTCAGAGCATGCGCAGACCAGCTGGCTGGTGTGTTTACGGACATATTCAATCAATCCCTATCCCAGTCTGCTGTTCCCACATGCTTCAAGAGGGCCACCATTGTTCCCGTTCCCAAGAAAGCTAAGGTAACTGAGCTAAATGACTATCACCCCGTAGCACTCACTTCGGTCTTCATGAAGTGCTTTGAGAGACTAGTCAAGGATCATATTACCTCCACCCTACCTGACACCCTAGACCCACTCCAATTTGCTTACTGCCCCAATAGGTCCACAGACGACGCAATCGCAACCCCACTGCACACTGCCCTAACCCATCTGGACAAGAGGAATACCTATGTAAGAATGCAGTTCATCGATTACAACTCAGAATTTAACACCATAGTACCCTCCAAACTCGTCATTAAGCTCGAGACCCTGGGTCTCGACCTCGCCCTGTGCAACTGGGTCCTGGACTTTCTGACGGGCCGGCCCCAGGTGGTGAGGGTAGGAAACAACATCTCCACCCCGCTGATCCTCAACTCTGGGGCGTTCTCAGCCCTCTCCTGTACTCCCTGTTCACCCATGACTGCGTGGCCATGCACACCTCCAACTCAATCATCAAGTTTGCAGACGACACTACAGTGGCAGGCTTGATTACCAACAACGACGAGATGGCCTACAGGGAGGAGGTGAGGGCCCTCGGAGTGTGGTGTCAAACAGCTTCTATCTCAATCACTAACATTGAGTGGCTGCGGCCAACCTACAGACTCAATCTTTAGTCACTTTAATAATTAATAATTGGATGTAATAAATGTATCACTAGTCACTTAAACAATGCCACTTTATATAATGTTTACATACCCTACATTACTCATCTCATTTGTATATACTGTACTCTATACCATATACTGCATCTTGCCTATGTCGTTAGGCCATCGCTCATCCATATATTTATATGTACATATTCTTAATCATTCCTTTACACTTGTGTGTATAAGGTAGTTGTAGTGAAATTGTTAGATTACTTGTTAGATATTACTGCACGGTCGGAACTAGAAGCACAATCATTTCGCTACACTTGCATTAACATCTGCTAACCAAGTGTATGTGACCAATAAAATGTTATTTGATTTAATATGACCCATCGGGAAAGGTGAGACTCTCACGAACATGTACATGTTGGTTATTCTGCTCTAGAATGCCCACAGGCCTCACAAGACTCGTCTGAAGGTCCCCCGGTACTAGCTGAAAAAAATAGTGGTACAGTATATATGAAGACGGTTTAGTGCCAAAAGTAAGGGGTTAAATACATGTACAGAAAAATACAAATATATAACCTTTCCTGATCTTTCTTATATCTCTCAGATATAAGACAGACACTTCAGAACAAACTTCCTTTTGATTTTTTGGGGGACTATCTGTTGTTCCATGTCGTGAATCTGTTAATCAATGTGTTTGTATGGGGTAATAGCAGTAAGGCCAAAAATATTTGTATCACATTTTTTATGAATACATTTTTTTTTATACTTCAATGTGGCTTAAAATTCCTAATCAGATAGCTAAATGATCTTTGGTATGACCTTCTTAAAACAATTCCATATAGCTTAGTAGAACCCTCCTCCCCTGGCTTAGACTGTTAAATAGCAGTGAATAGAATTTTAAAAACTAAGAAAGTCGTAACTCCTGCTGCTGCAGGTTTTGTCAACATGTGCCCTTGCTCTTAAAGGTTGAGTAAGTACGAATTTTGGGGACAAGTTTATATTATACACTGAGTGTACAAAACATTAGAAACATCTTCCTAATATTGAGTTGCACCCTCTTTTGCCCTCAGAACAGCTTCAATTTGTCGGGGCATGGACTCTACAAGGTGTCAAGCCATCCACAAAGATGCTGGCCCATGTCGAATCCAATGCTTCCCACAGTTGTGTCAAGTTGGCTGGATGTCCTTTGGGTGGTGGACCATTCTTGATACACACGGGAAACTGTTACGGGAAACTTCTACCTTCATGGCTAAAGCCAGTGTGAAAGAGTGCTAACAAATGTTTGTGCTATGAAACTAAATAAATACTGCACTCAGACCCACAAAACGTATTTGTTAGATTCATGATAGTGTTAGACAAAGTTAACTTCAAAACGTGATGTTTTATTGGAATTTGCAGCTGTTGTTGGTAAGTAATACATCTGCTAGCTTATGACATGCCTTACTGCATTTGTAACTGTACCAAACCACTTTGGTGTCTGTCTTGGGGAGGATAGGCATGCCTGTCTGTGTTCAAACAAGCCCTGTTTATAAGGATGTGCCTCGTTGAGAGAGCTGCATGGGACACGTGAGGTGGGTTAGAGCGTCCTATAAATTCTTGGAGCTTGTAAGTCATCTGTTTGCGTTGCTAAGAGATTCTTGTGTTATCAAATAGTTCGTAGTCAACATATAAAGTGTGCCGCTGTGCTCTTAAATGAAAAACATCAATGCCTTGTAGGGTTTGGTTAAAAGACAGACAATTTAGTACTTTGGCGAATCAACATATTATTGCATAATCATTCTGTGATTATTTATTTGAAAGCCTATGATACACTCAATCATTTATTTATTGGTGTTCTCGTGGAATGTAACAGAGATGAGTTCAGAGAAAAATCTTGAACCTGCTTTTTGTAAAATATTATATGTGCCATTAAGCAGACACTTTTATCCAAATCAATATTGTGTGCTGTATGGCTTAAACAAAACAAAAAACGTGCCTCTGGGTGACAACATAAAGTTGTTTGTTTCCAATGTTTGTACTGTTGTCCACAATAAAAAATATCTAAAACATTTGAATAACGTCATATTGAGTATCAACATTACTTATTATTAATGTGATCACAGATGCAATATAAAGTTAAATCGATTAGGAATATTATTAAGAACATTAGTCTTTTACACATTTCAGTTGGCATTGGCCTGCTAAAAACGAATATGTACAACTTGTACTTTGCCTCTTATATAATATTGTTTGCGTTATGTTTTCCTCCCCCATAGAATCTTCCGACGCAGGCGGAAGGCCCACAGGTCTCTAGTTAGTCTGTTAAGTGACATGACTGAGATTTGCTAGTCATGCATGGGCGAAAAAGTGTTCGCAGAGTCCTACTAGGTGGAGCATAGCACCACCGATTTGGACACTGATACAGTTTCACTTATGGTGAGGCCCGCTATGCTATATCTGTTTGGGAGGCACTTGGACAGGCCAAATGTTGTGATACTTTAGCAATGCTGATGTTATTATAACAATGTTGCACTTATTTCATGTAATTTTGTTCATGTTGGACTGGTAAAGGGTAGTGTTACCGTCTCCTTGTATCAAGTGGCTGCTGTCCTATATGTAGAAACACATCGAATATGAGAGCTGCTAATGAGATACCATGTAAGCTTTATCATCCCTATCCTTGTGTGCCAAGCTTCGAGGCTAACCACACCCGTCTTGAATAGGTACATGAAATGTTAACAGACGTCCTCAGCTGTACTCATGTCTCCCTTGCCATTACAGACCATATTGAAATAATTTCCCCACCCAACAAGTTGGCTTACGAGCCTGAGAAGTTGGCTCACGAGCCCATGCTAGATGAGATCGTCACGGAGACCTGTCTCCCAGGAGCATTTCTGACAACCCCTGGGGAGCCTCCTTAAGGTGCCGCCCCCCTCAGCCTTCCTCTCCAAAAGCTGCTGTCCCCCTAATACTCAGCCAGAACGGATCTAATAATCATTCATAAGCAACTACAATTCAATGCCAAGTATCCGGTGTTCTCCTCTACTTGTCTCAGCTGGAGATCTATTGGTAGATGCGACTGACAATGACTGACAACTTTTTACCATAGAGTATTAATTTGTTTTCATTGTGTTGGTTATATACCAAGTTGTTGGTACAGTAGGTATATATTGTAATCCTAATCATTTGCATTGTTGTGTGGCTGGGAACATCTACTGTATTGTAATCCTAATAATTTGTTGTGTGGCCGGGAGCGTTTATGGTGCTGAGTTTGTGAATGGTACTCATTTTACACAGTATTTATGAATGGACAAACACGTGACTGAGGTCACAGGTTCACTTGAAATATTTACCGGGCCGGACTTTTTTTCAATAGTGTGCAACTGCAGACCGCAATTCAGGGTTTTCCTGGATATGGGCCCTCCTGCATCCCATTGGTTCCTTCATGAACACCCTCTTCATGAACCCCCTTTACACCACTAAGGACCCTGGGACTAAACACCTCCCTCTGCATGCAACTGGATCCTGGACTTCCTGACGGGCCAGTCCCAGGTGGTAAGGGTAGGTAACAACACATCTGCCACGCTGATCCACAACACAGGGGCCCCACAGGGGTGCTTACTCAGCCTGCTCCTGTACTCCCTGTTCACCCATGACTCCACGGCCAAGCATGACTCCAACAACGCCAATAAGTTTGCAGACGACACAACAGTGGTAGCCCTGATCACCGACAACGACGAGAGCCCCTATAGGGAAGAGGTCAGAGACCTGGAATCCTCTCCCTCAATGTAAGCAAGACAAAGGAGCTGATCGTGAACTACAGGAAAAGGCGGGCCGAACAGGCCCTCATTAACATCGACGGCGCTGTAGTGGAGCGGTCGAGAGTTTCAAGTTCCTTGGTGTCCACGTCACCAATGAATTATCATGGTCCAAACACACCAAGACAGTCGCGAAGAGGGCACAACAAAACCTTTTCCTCCTTTAGGAGACTGAAAAGATTTGGCATGGGTCCCCAGATCCTCAAACAGTTATACAGCTGCACCATCAAAAGCATCCTGACCGGTTGCATCACAGCCTGGAATGGCAACTGCTCGGCATCTGACCGTAAGGCGCTACAGAGGGTAGTGCGTATGGCCCAGTACGTCACTCGGGCCAAGCTTCCTACCATCCAGGACCTATATACATGGCGGCTTCAGAGGAAGGCCCAAGAAATTGTCAAAGACTCCAGTCAACCAAGTCATAGACTGTTCTCTCTGCTACTGCACGGGAAGTGGTACCGGAGTGCCAGATCTAGGACCAAAAGGCTCCTTAACAGCTTCTTACCCACAAGCCATAAGATTTCTGAACAATTAAACAAATGGCCACCCGGACTATTTACATTGACATTCTATTTACATCCACTCCCTTTGTTTTTTTACACTGCTGCTACTAGCTGTTTATTATCTATGCATAGTCACTCTACCCCAACCTACATGTACAAAATATCTCTACAAACCTGTACCCTCGCACATTGATTCAGTACTGGTACCCACTGTATATAGCCTCGTTATTGTTATTTTTGTGTTACTTTTTATTTAAATTAGACTATTTTTACTTTAGTTTATTTAGTAAATAATTCTTAACTCTTTCTTGAACTGCATTGTTGGTTAAGGGCTTGTAAGTAAGCATTTCACGGTAAGGTCTACACCTGTTGTATTCGGCGCATGTGACAAATAAGATTTGACTTTGCACATGGTGATGTTAGGCTTGTGTGCGGGCTGCTCGGCCATGGAAACTAATTTCATGAGGAGTTCCTGTGCTGACATTGCTTCAAGAGGCAGTTTGGAACTCTGTAGTGAGTGTTGCAACCGAGGACACACAATTTTTACACACTTCAGCACTCGGAAGTCCCGTTCTGTGAGCTTGTGCGGCCTACCACTTCGCGGCTGAGCCGTTGTTGCTCCTAGACGTTTCCACTTCACAATAACAGCACTTACAGTTGACCAGGGCATAAATATCACGAACTGACATGTTGGAAAGGTGACGGTGCCACGTTGAAAGTCACTAAGCGCTTCAATAAGGCTATTCTACTGCCAATGTTTGTCTATGGAGATTGCATGACATGGAAGTGTACTTTTCCAGACTGCCAAGAACCTTCCCCTTATCCATTCCAAGGTGGCGAGACACGGTAGTGATGACACCATAGGCCTTGTTGATCTCTGCACCAGACAGGATGCGGCTGCCAGCATACTTGGGTCCAACATGTACGCTGAGGTGTGTATGGGCTTCAGGCAGAAGTCAACGCTTTTTTATGTATTTCAGAACTGCAGTTTCCTCTGCTTGGAGCAACAGTGAAGTGGGCAGGGCAGTACGGATTTCTTCTCTTACATCTGCAAGCAGAGCCTGAACATCAGACAGGATGGCAGTCTCCCTCAATCCGTGCAATGGCTACTTCTATAGGTATCTGGAGTTTCAGGCTGCTTTCCACTCTCTCCCAAAATACATAATCCAGGAGGATGCTCTTGATGGGGCTGTCAATATCGAACTTGACGACCCTTCACATACCTAACCATTTCCTTGGCTCTTTTGAAGTGTATCCATTGTTTTCATTGCCATGTCCTTGAGGAGCAGATTCAATGCATGAGCAGCACAGCCAATGGGTGTGATGTGAGGGCAGGACTCCACTTTAGACCAAGCAGCCTTCATGTTCGCAGCATTGTCTGTCACCAGTGCAAATACCTTCTGTGGTCCAAGGTCATTGATGACTGCCTTCAGCTCATCCGCAACATAGAGACTGTTGTCCCTTGTGTCACTGCTCTTGTAGAATACTGGTTGAGGGGTGGAGATGATGTAGTTAATTTTTCCTTGCCCATGAACATTCGACCACCCATCAGATGATTGCAATACAGTCTGCTTTCTCTATGATTTGCTTGACCTTCACTTGAACTCTGCATCCAGCAAATTAGTAGATAAAGCATGTCTGGTTGGAGGGGTGTATGCTGGGCGAAGAACATTCAGACATTTCTTCCAATACACACTGCCTGTGAGCTTCAGAGTTGAACCAGTTGCATACACTGCTTGAGCAAGACATTCATCAGCATCTCTGACTACGTTCCTCCATTGAGAAAAAAACTTCTGATTCCAGGAGGACCTTGGGCTGTTGCTATCGATAAGGTGATTCATCATTTTCACCTTGAATAGAAGTAGAGGGACTTTGGTCAGTTGCTTGTTGTGAGCGCTGAGGGAACTTTATGCACTTGGCCAGATGTTTCTGCATCTTTATTGCATTTCTGTTATAGAAATGTTGTACTCAATGTTAATAAACTGAACTTAAATTAAACTACTCCGTCTGTAACCCAGAATTTGTAAGATACTGGTAGAAATGAAACGGACGGAAGCCAAGTCTACAATGCCCAATGTTTATTCAGAAGAATTCTCAATTCACAATAAGAACAGTCCTTTATATGTACATACAATTTAACTCCACCCCGCTTTAGGCGGGCTGTGTTTTACATATAACATCTTATCACTTCTAACAGCTTTCTGACCGTTTCTCCCCTTCCTGGGTGAAGAAACAGTTTTCCTGTTATTGGTTTCAAAGTTATAAATCGTCTGTCGACAGTTCTCCTGTTCCTCTATTATCTCAACTCCATCCTGCTTAGGTTGCAAAATAGTAACACAATGTCTTAGTCTTTTAAACAGTTCTAGACCTATTCCCCTAACACCTATTACATATATTTTCAGTACTTAATATTCTTAGTAATTACTTAAACATTATTTTAAACATATAATCATTTAGTCATTAAACATATAAATCATATGAATTTATTCCTAACAATTCTTCACATATGATTTGGCACAGTATTTGCAAATGTACACAGATTTTCCTTGTACATTAGCTGCAGTGAAATGTCTCCACACATCAGATACTGCCTGTGGCATTTTCCTGTAAAGATTAGAAAAAAAGGAGTAAAAAAAACAAATACAATTCCATTTACAGATAAATAGTTGAGCAGTCCTTTGTAAGATAAATATTGAAACGTATAGAAACAGGTGAAATAACACTCCTCAGTTAGCAGGCTCAAGCAAGCTAAAACCCACATGGTAGCAAAAACTAACTAGCAGAAATTGTTAAGTTAGAAATGATTTAAACATACTTTGCTGTAGGCTACTATTTACTAGTTAAAACATAATGTATGTCATATAAAATATATTCACCCCACCCAGTATTGTAATCAAAACTTACCAGAAAGAATGTAGTCCTTGGCTCAGACAGTGCAGTAGTGTGGGCTCAATAGCATCTCATTAGTGTGCAAGATCTTGATAATCAGCTGTACATGTGATGGAAGAGTGCACTGTGCATGCAGAGGGTTGCAATTCCATTGAATTGAGGATAGTTTAACCAAAGTATGCCACAAGACCTAGAATTGCCTTATATGTATCCCACAAAAAGTCGGAAGTTTACATACACCTTAGCCAAATACATTTAAACTCAGTTTCTCACAATTCCTGACATTTAATCCTAGTAAAGGTAACCCGGCCTAGGAACAGTGGGTTAACTGCCTGTTCAGGGGCAGAACGGCAGATTTGTACCTTGTCAGCTCGGGGGATTTGAACTTGCAACCTTTCGGTTACTAGTCCAACACTCTTAACAACTAGGCTACCCTGCCGCCCTATTTGCGACCAAGCTTTAACTTCCTGACTGATGTCTTGAGATGTAGCTTCAATATATCCACATAATTTTCCTCCCTCGTGATGCCATCTATTTTGTGAAGTGCACCAGTCCCTTCTGCAGCAAAGCACCCCAACAACATGATGCTGCCACCCCCATGCTTCATGGTGGGGATGGTGTTCTTTGGCTTGCAAGCCTCCCCCTTTTTCCTCCAAACATAGCAATGGTCATTATGGCCATTAAACAGTTAGATTTTTGTTTCATCAGACCAGAGGACATTTCTCCAAAAAGTAGAATCTTTGTCCCCATGTGCAGTTGCAAACCGTAGTCTGGCTTTTTTTATGGCGGTTTTGGAGCAGTGGTTTCTTCCTTGCTGAGCGGCCTTTCAGGTTATGTTGATATAGGACTAGTTTTACTGTGTATAGATGGTTTTTGTACCGGATTCCTCCAGCATCTTCACAAGGTCCTTTGCTGTTGTTCTGGGATCGATTTTCACTTTTTGCACCAAAGTACGTTCATCTCTAGGAGACAGAACGCATCTCCTTCCTGAGCGTTATGGCGGCTGCATGGTCCCATGGTGTTTATACTGGCATACTATTGTTTGTACAGATGAACGTGGTACCTTCAGGCATTTGGAAATTGCTCCCAAGGATGAACCAGACTTGTCTACCATTTTTACGAGGTCTGATTTCTTTTGATTTTCCCATGATGTCAAGTAAAGAGGCACTGAGTTTGAAGGTAGGCCTTGAAATACATTCACAGGTACACCTCCAATTGACTCAAATGATGTCAATTAGCCTATCAGAAGATTCCAAAGCCATGACATCCTTTTCTGGAATTGTCTAAAGGCACAGTCAACTTAGTGTATGTAAACTTCTGACCCCCCTGGAATTGTGATAGTGAATTATAAGTGAAATAATCTGTCTGTGAACAATTGTTGGAAAAATTAGATGTCCTAACCGACTTGCCAATACTATAGTTTGTTAACAAGAGATTTGTGGAGTGGTTCAAAAGCAAGTTTTAATGACTCCAACCTAAGTGTGTGTAAACTTCAACTGTACATGTGATAGTTTTTTATTTGTAATATACTTAAACATTTCTTAAATTTTGCTTTGTCATTATAGGGTATTGTGTGTAGATTGAATCGTTTTTTTCTCCCGGCATCAATCCATTTTAGAATAAGGCTGTAACGTAATAAAATATGGAAAAAGTCAAGGGATCTGAATACTTTCCAAATGCACTGTATATTGTAATCCTAATCATTTTTATTGTTGTGTGAACGGGAACGTTTATGGTGCCGAGTTTGAACGGGACTCGTTTTACGCACTATTTATGAATGGACAAATGTGTTATGAGGTCACAGGTTCACTTGAAATATTTACTGGGCCGTACTATTTTTAGGCCAGAGGTACGGGACTTTCCTCAGTGAACATATTATTATGTTGGGACCTTTGTGTGATAATAATACAAACACAAAAGATTCAAATGTTGCAGTTTTAATGTTTAAGGTTTTATGAAAAGTGTATTTCACAATACTGACTTTTACATGAGTCCTTAGTATTGGTATAGACTTGACTGACAGATGAGACTAACAAAAAGGAGAAATAAAAAATGTCTCTGATGGGGGTGACAGGTAGGTCGTGCCTAACTAAAACTAAACTCAAGAGTCAAGTCAAAACTGTTACAATGCAGAGACATAAAAATGGTGTCCATGAGTTCATCGGACTCTGGATAAGTAGAAAAAAAGGGCTTAATTGCCAAACATCGCACTATCCCTTTAAAATAACCAGCATTAAATGTCAGTACACTTTAGGAAAGTAAACGGTATAAACATTTGCAAACCTCATTCATTAGGAATTAAGTATTGGATAAAAGCACCCTTAAAGATGCTCTCTTGTATAGAATACCTGCTAACGTAAACTATTTCATTCTTTTTCAGGTGCCTGTTGTGGGGACTGACAATGGCATTCACATTTATAATGACATCTCTATGTAAATAAACTTCTAGTGTATTCAGTGTGGCTTTTGAAGCAAATTTCAAAGCATTTCAAAACATGAATTTAATACAGTCTTTTCTCCAGTCCTCAAAGTGTGGGCTCATGGGCAAGTGGAGGAAAGCAAATACGGAGGTGAGTCATATTCTCACAATGTTCATGACCTCAGAGAATGACATGTTCCATATTAAATGTGGCCATTAACTTTGTTTAAAATGTTTGTTCCAGGATATTACATAAAGAAATTAGTAGATGAAAGCTGTGCACACACATGCACACACTTCTGTTTACTCAGGATATCAAGACTTTTTGCAAGGATACAGAAATTACACTGTGATAATGAAAAGGGTGGAAGTAGATCACAAGAAGAACAAGAAAAAATAATAATGGAGATTATCTTACATTTAATTGAATAAACACATGTAGACTGCACATGCACATAATGAAACACGAGTTACAAAAATCTGGTCATAAAAAGATTATTGGGCTCAATTGAGCAGGTATAGGGCAATATTTGTCATGCAAAAGAGCCAAGATCAATGGAAGAAATACAGTAAAATCAAGAACAATTTAATTTGAAACTCCAAATATGTGCGTTAGGAGAAAATGTAACTGTCGTTTAGTACAATCCATTGTATGAAGTGCTTAAGTAAAAATACTTTAAAGTACTACTTAAGAAGTTTTACAGGTATCTGTACTTTACTATATATATTTTGGGGAACATCCACTTTACTACATTACTCCATACATTTTCCCCTGACGCCCAAAAGTAATTGTTACATTTTGACAGGAAAATGGTCCAATTCGCACAATTATCAAGAAAACATCCCTGGTCATCC
Source organism: Brachymystax lenok tsinlingensis (assembly GCA_030435695.1). Taxonomy (NCBI): domain Eukaryota; kingdom Metazoa; phylum Chordata; class Actinopteri; order Salmoniformes; family Salmonidae; genus Brachymystax; species Brachymystax lenok. The sequence continues at coordinate 45,574,532 of CM059807.1, read as the reverse complement.
CTACTGCCTGCCTCTGATCTTGCACTCACTAAACACAAATGATTTGCTTGTAAATTATGTCTGAGTGTTGGTGTGCCCCTGGCAATCAGTCAATAAAAAATACAATTGTGCCTTCAGGTTTGCTTAATATAAGGAACTTGAAATGATTTATACTTCTACTTTTGATACTTAAGTAAATGTTATCAATTCCATTTACTTTTGATACTTAAGTATATTTAAAACCAAATACTTTTACTCAAGTAGTATTTTACTGGGTGACTCACTTTTACTCGTCATTTTCTATTAATAGAGCTAGGTGTTCCGCTAGCGGGACCAAAGTCGACAACATCCGGTGAAATTGGAGGGCGCGCAATTCAAAAAAGAAAATCTTAATATTAAACATTCATGAAAATACAAGTGTCTTACATCATTCAAAAGCTTAAAATCTTGTTAAACAAACTGCTTTGTCCGATTTACAATAGGCTTTACAGAGAAAGCATACCATGTGATTGTCTGAGGACAGTGCCCCACATCAACATATTTATCAACCAGCACAGGCATCACAAAATCACAAATAGCGATAGAATAAATCCCTTACCTTCTGAAAATCTTCCTCTGTTTGCAATCCTAAGGGTCTCAGCTACACAATGAAGTCATTTTGTTCGATAAAGTCCTACTTTATATCCCCAAAAGTCAGTTTAGTTGACACCATTGATTTCAGTAATCCACTCGTTCAACATGCAGACAAAGGAATCCAAAAGTCTACCAGTAAACTTCGTCCAAACAAGTCAAACAACTTTTCTAATTAATCCTCAGGTACTCTAAAATGTAAATAAACTATAATTTCATACGGAAAGTAGTATGTTCAATAGGAAAGGAAAATAACAAAGAGCGCGCCCTCATCCACATGCGCCGAAATACTACTATTCTCATGGAGCTCCCTTCAATTACTTGTTACTCCAATTACTTGTTCGTTTTTAAAGAAACAAGCCTGAAACCTTGTATTAAGACTGTTGACATCTGTTGGAAGACATAGGTACTGCAATCTGGGAGACAGAAATACATGGGAGCAATAGCTTTGCATTGAAAGAGCCTGGGAGCTCAAAAACAAAAGAATTTGGTTGGATTTTCTTTGGATTTTTGCCTGCCATATCAATTCTGTTATACACACAGACATTTTTAGAAACTGTTTTCTATCCAATGCTACAAATTATATGCAGATCCTAGCTTCTGGGCCTGAGTAACAGGCATTTTACTTTGGGCACGCCAGACAGGCGGAAATTCAGGAAACTAGACCCTAGCTCTAAGAAGTTTTAAAGGTATCTTTACTTAAGTATGACATCTGAGTACTTTTTCCACCACTGAATACAATACACTCAAGGTATTTGTAAATTGTATAGGATAATATGCCTTCTAGTCTATTAAAATGTTTATTTTGCTCACGGATCACTGCTATTTGCTTGTGCAAGATGTCACCCATAATCCTGTATAACAAATCAAAATCAGTAATATTCATATTGTACATTATGCACATAGGTTGTTATATGTTTTTGAAATACCTGCATTTTTATTGTTAGCTGATCTTGGCTTTTTTGGAACTGTCCAACGTGACTTCTTTTTCTAGATTACAGTATTTTTAATACATTTGCAGGGCCATTAAAGTAGCAGTGTGAGACTTGTTTTTTTCTCACCAAAATGACAGCTGCAACTTTAATCTGAATATAACCAAATGGACAACATGAATTTGTTATTATACCTGAACTAACTGGAAGTTACTTTTAACTACGGAATGATAAAGTGCAATTTTTCCTGACGAAATACATGCTAAGTGCCTTCTTTGGCTTAGCTAAAAGCGTGCTGTGCCTGCTAAACAAAACAGGGCTACATATCAGTAGAAGCGGTAGACTGCTGAATCCTTAAGCACAATAAGGTATTGTTAAAATACAGGAAAGTGTCTGACAGACAAAATGCTGCTGAAATAGGAAAGTCAGCCTGTGTGAGGACGCTCATGGTGATACTGAAATGAAAACACTCTGGACAATTAATTGTATTCAGTGTTAATTTTTCTTGGGAGGAATATGGGAAGAAAGTATAGTGCATTCGGAAAGTATTCAGACCCCTTGACCTTTTCCACATTGTCAATATACACATAATACCCCATAATACTAAAGCAAAAACTGGTTTTACTAAATTTACAATAAAGTCCTGATTGGTGGAGTGTTGCAGAGATGGTTGTCCTTCTGGAAGGTTCTCCCATCTCCACAGAGGAACTCCCTGACCAATGCCTTTCTCCCCTGATTGCTCAGTTTGGCCGAGCGGCCAGCTCTAGAAAGAGTCTTGGTAGTTCCAAACTTCTTCCATTGAAGAATGATGGAAGCCACCGTGTTCTTGGGGACCTTCAAAAGCATCAGACATTTTTTGTTACCCTTCCCCAGATCTGTACCGACACAATCCTGTCTCAGAGCTCTACAGACAATTCCTCCGACCTCGTGGCTTGGTTTTTGCTCTGACATGCACTGTCAACTGTGGGACCTTGGTTTTGGGGTGGCAGGTAGACTAGTGGTTAGAGCGTTGGGCCAGTAACCGGAAGGTTGCTGGATCGAGTCCCAGAGCTGACAAGATACAAAATCTGTAATTCTGCACCTAAACAAGGCAGTTGGCTTACCGGGGAACAGTGGGTTGTCATTGTAAATAAGAATTTGTTCTTAACTGACTTGCCTGGTTAAATATATATTTTTTAAACTTATATAGACAGGTGTGTGCCTTTCCAAATCATGTCCAATCAATTGAATTTACCACAGGTGGACTAGAATCAAGGATGATATATGGAAACATGATGCACCGGAGCTCAATTTGAAATCTAAATACTTATGTAAATGTATTTTATTTCACCTTTATTTAACCAGGTAGGCCAGTTGAGAACAAGTTCTCATTTACAACTGTAACCTAGCCAAGATAGAGCAAAGCAGTGCAACAAACAGAGTTACACATGGGATAATCAAACGTACAGTCAATAACACAATAGAAAAGTATATAGACAGTGTGTGCAAATGTAGTAAGATTAGGGACGTACGGCAATAAATAGGCCATAGTGGCGAAATAATTACAATTTAGCAATTAAACACTGGAGTGATAGATGTGCAGAAGATGAACGTGCAAATAGAGATACTGGGGTGCAAAGGAGAATTTGTTTTGAATGGGGATGAGGTAGTTGGGTGGGCTATTTACAATAAATAAGGTATCTTTATTTATAATACATTTGGAAAAATTTCTAAAAATCTGTTTTCGCTTTGTCATTATGGGGTATTGTATGTAGCTTGAGGATTTGTATTTATTTCATCTATTTTTGAATAAGGTTGTAACGTAACAAAATGTGGAGAAGTTAGAGCGGTCTGAATACTTTCCGAATGCACAAATGTTCATAACTATTAGCTGCCTCTTGTGGATAACCATAAACAATTAAGTGGATAGAAATTATGGAATATGTGAGTTGAGATTGTTATTTTGAGAGTAGAGGCAAAGAATAAAACATTTGACAAAAACAGCACAACATTGAAGGTTATGAATATTTATGGTTGTTTATCAACCCAGAAGGAAAAGTTTTTTTTCCATTAGGAAAAGGAACAGCGGGTAGCTGAATAAATTGAATATGTACTGTACAGATAAAGTTCTTAATTTATAAAGTTGAAATATTAGTGTCATGTTTGGGCCTCAAATTACACCAAGCTTCTTAGAAGAATCTAAAGAAAATAAGAGGTTAATTGTGCTTTAGTTGTTAAAATACTGTACAACTCAACTCTGTCATTTTCTATATATTGATGTTATTGGTGCTGTAGAAAAGTTGTATTTGATTGTCTCCTTTTACGTACAGTTTGTCCAGAAGAAAGTGATTTGAGAAGTATTGCTGTATTTATTCACGGCAAATGCCAAATCTGAATGTTTCTTAAAATGAGACAATTCTCTGACCAGAAACAAATAAGATGTGTAAATCCGCAATAAATGAGCCAAAATGAATATAAAAAATTGGTAGTGTTGCCTGAAGACACCATTTATTTCTATTGTTTACAATGTACATACTACTAGTTGTATAAAACATGTCAGTTATCATTTTTGTAAATTCTTGATTTGTATTACAATTTTATGACATATGGGGTCATTCTATGAAAATTGTGGCTTTTTGAACAGCCAACTTTTACATATATATATTTTTTTTTTTTTAAATCAAAACTTAGATAATGGTTAACCCCTTAACATTATAAATCAACATAAATGACAGTTTAACAGTTTTCTATTTTTACAACATTACATAAAAAAATGCTTGTGATGCCTATTTGTCACTGATGTTACCTATATTTTAGATGACAATTCAGGCTTTCTAGAATGTAATTTCAGTCTAATTTGCATAAATAATGAAAGACAGAAAAGGTTAATGATAATACTAAGAAATTGTTTGGATTAGTAATAATGTACTTTAAACATGCATGTGTAAAGTTGTCTGACATTTTACACTATTGTTTTTTTTGTTGTAACATTTGAAATAATTGAGGTTGAGTCATCAAAATTGAATGATCATATCCTCACAATGTTAACTAATGAATGTAGCAACAGTTAGGTAGATACAAAAACCATATTCTATTAAATTGGGCAGCTCTGATGCCAGAACACCAATATGCCATACAGTAATACCAGTGATGCAATGTAACACCAGTGACAATGTGAAACCAATGACAACATAAGATTATTTCAAACAAATTGTATACATTTATTAGTAATATTTATTAAACAATTTCAGATTTCATAAGATGGGTTGATTTAATATGAACAATAAAATGAGGGTTATTGGTCAAAGATTAAGACCAAAATATAAAGCCTATTGACTAAAATGTATTTCATAACATTGTCATACAACATAGAACATTAGAAACATTGAACAAACTAAAACTGTTTTCCTAACCACACTGATACGAACATTGTGTATGCAGTAAAACATGTTCATTGAATTTTTCCTGTATTGTTCTTCACTTTTACTTCAGATATGTTTGTCTTTGCCATGTTACTGTGTCACGTCCATCTCTTATAATCGCTGAGCCAATCTCCATTGCTTTCTAGCTACTAACGGCTTCTTTACTAGTAGCCAGTTCACATCTGCCACTTTCACACAGTCAGGTGCTCCTCCAAGTACTTCCAGATACTATGGCAAATTTTAACTGATCTTTTGTTCACTGGCAGCAGCTCTGGCATCAGACAAACAATCTGGTCATCCTCATACCAGTTTATCTCTTGGGCTTGGCCAGTAGAACTTGTTGACACCATTCCTGTGCATGCACTTTACTTTGACATTATGTTCTTCAACCTCCAGTTTAATGCCAGGGTATGGTTGTTTGTCTTAGTTCACAATACACCACTGTCCACTGTGGTGAGACGCGATGACATCTGGACGAAGTGGAGCTGAGGTATCCAGGTCAATGACATCTGGTTGATATGGAGCTGAGAGATCACGGCCATTAGCCGGCATTGTCGGGAGGGTGACTTCTTGGAGTCCATAACATGGGAAATCCCACACGCCTGCCGCTGCTTGGCAGAGACAACTTATGTCTCTATATTTTAGGATGCCAGGTGTGATACTTACAACCTGGTGCATTCACATGGTAACCAGAGACATCTTCTGTGCCTTTGTTTCCACCTCTTCTTTGCTGACATAATGCAACTGTATTTGACTGCCAGAGTCCATCAACTCCTGGTAGAAAGACATTGCATCTGTTATGTCTATCCTGTGGCGGACCAAGAGGTCGGCTGACCTCTTTAATGAACCCCCACTCCATCCGGAGCACCTTTTCCGTGACTGGCCTCAAAATTCCACAAAGTCCCCTGGAAGCCCTTCTGTGCAAACCATGTAAAAGTTGCCCTTCTATATTGTGTGGCATGGCCATCACGGAAGAAATTAAGGTGTTGCACGGCAGGGTACTGGTGTTTTATCATGTCCAGGATGGGGTCCAGGTGAGCCCATATGGCTGCTGGATCATGCCTTCTGCTTGGTGAGATGGTGCAGAAGGAGATGGGGGGGGGGGCTCCTCTGTCACAGAGGACACCAGTGTGGAGCGTCACTTGCTTGTGTGACCTCCATCTAGACTTCTCACTGAAGTCTAGATGGATCAGGCAATAATTGTTGAGGGTTTTATAAAACAGTACGTTGAGAAAAAAGTTTGATGTTATGGTCACTGGCGTTATCGTCATGTCACTGGTGTTACCAGCAAGAGCAGTAACACCAGTGACAAATCTGCAGACAAGATCGCATATCTAAGATGGCGGCCACTATAGCTCAAACCACACTTCTTAAATTGCAAATAAAATCACTTAATCATGCAATTTTATTCCAATTTCCTTTCCCCTTACTATAAACTGTATAACACATCTTAAGTCCTTGCATGAAATTACCAAGTTAATCATCAAAATGTTAACATACAAAGAGAGAGTGCACACTCACCATGTGCTTTTCAAAAAAGTCCTGTCTCCAATGAATCTTTGACCCAGGATGAATTTGGCAAGGATGTTGCATTTTTTCAAAGTGGTGTTGTTTTATAGATTTAAACACCAGTGACATGAAATTGAGGGACAGCTATTACTTGTAAATTATTTGTAATATTTAAGTTTAAGTAGTCACTAAATAACTATAATACTTTCCTTTGTACTATGACATTTAAAGAGGGAGAAAAATATATATTTTTTACTCAAAATACATGTCACTAAACCATGACTCCTGACCCGAGGGACAAGCCAATTTGATTGTACTGATCATGCTCTACAATACATAAAAACAATTGTTTGCAATATAACTGTCTTACATTTGTTTTATTAATAATAAAAGACTTCAATTAAAACAAAACATTTGTGTCAGCTCACACTTTAGTTTTTTTCCCTGGTGAATAAGGCCGGGACAGGAAAGCCACCATTTTCGTATACTGAATGTACTTTACAAGACCACGAGACTTAAGTAGTTTCCTATTATGTGTATAAAACAAATGTTCGGTCACTCTTCCAGTACCTTTACATAAACCAGTTTGACATAACTTTTTTCAATCATAATATTAAAATTGCTTTAAATACACTCAGCCAGTTTCTAAAATATGGAAAATGTGTGGTACAGTACTTGTTGTATGCATGTTTGTCTTTTGCGCTCACTCCTTAGGCTTTGATTTTAATGCGTTATAACAAATAAATGTAATTGAAAATAATCAATGTCTGTTGTACTGTATGTTTTTATATTCCTTAACATTTAATGAGCTATATCCCAAGCATTGTCAAATAAAATCTTAAATATTTCCTAATAGATTTGAAAATAGTTAATTAAACCAAATTGGCTTGTACAACTATATTATTTTTATAGTGGTCCAAATATGTGACCTCTTCAAGATATGTAGTGCATTTTTAGGATCTATGGATGGTCATTTATAATGTGAGGGTATGTGAGGGTATGTGACCATGAAAGGTATCTTTTACATAAAACATTTGTAGCCACATGAATGACCCATGTCATCTGTATTCAGTTTTCAAACCACTGAACAGCATTTCTGTACTAGGAGTAGAGAATCACTGATGTAGCAGTGAGCATGTGTATCATCCATTCACTCAATATGACTGGCTCTTTAGGAACTCTGTTAATCATGAATACACACCACTCATATTACTGTCAAATCAACAAAGTATTTTTTTTAAATTCCCACCATGAAATAGTTGTTTGACAACACCACTTACACATCCAAAAACCATTTATATACACACAAAGTTCAAAATGTTGGGGTCACTTAGAAATGTCCTTGTTTTAAAAAGGCTAATTGATCATTAGAAAACCCTTTTCAATTATGTTAGCACAGCTGAAAACTGTTGTTCTGATTAAAGAAGAAATAAAACTGGTCTTCTTTAGACTAGTTGAGTATCTGGAGCATCAGCATTTGCGGGTTCGATTACAGGCTCAAAATGGCCAGAAACAAAGTACTTTCTTCTGAAACTCGTCAGATATTCCATTAAAAATATCCAGCTACAATAGTCATTTACAACATTAACAATGTATTTCTGATCAATTTGATGTTATTTTAAATGGACAAAAAAAAAAATGCTTTTCATTCAAAAACAAGGAAGTGACCCAAAACTTTTGAACGATATATATATTTTTTTATAGCAGTGTACAGTGAAATACTTACACTCAGAGCTCTAACGTTAGAGATTTTTCCTCTAAAACTGAGGCACTTTCATGTACAGAGGATGAGTGACTAACAACTTCAAATGATATACAGTACCAGTCAAAGGTTTGGACACCAACTCATTCAAGGGTTTTGCTTTATTTATTTTTAAACTATTTTCTACATTGTTGAATAATAGTGAAGGCATCAAAACTATGAAATAACACATATGGAATCATGCAGTAAACAAAAATAGTGTTAAACAAATCAACGTTAAATTTGAGATTCTACAAAGTAGCCACACTTTGCCTTGCCAGCTTTGCACACTCTTGGCATTCTCTCAACCAGCTTCACGAGGTAGTCACTTGGAATGCATTTCAATTAACAGGTGTGCCTTGTTAAAAGTTAATTTGTGGAATTTCTTCCCTTCTTAATCCATTTGAGCCAATCAGTTGTGTTGTGACAAGGTAGGGGGGTATACAAAAGATAGGGCTATCTGGTAAAAGACCAAGTCCATATTATGGCAAGAACAGCTCAAATAAGCAAAGAGAAACGACAGTCCATCGTTACTTCATGACATGAAGGTCAGTCAATCCGAAAAATTAAGAACTTTGAACTTTGTTTCTTTAAGTGCAGTCGCAGAAATTACCAAAAATGACTTATGGCGGTCATGAGGACCGCCATAGGAAAGGAAGACCCAACTGCTGCCTACTAAAGGACACCAATAAGAAGAGACTTGCTTGGGCCAAGAAACACAAGCAATGAAGATTAGACCGGTGGAAATCTGTCCTTTGAGATTTTTAGTTCCAACCACGTGTCTTTGTGAGACGCAGAGTAGGTGAACAGACAATCTCTGCATGTGTGGTTCCCACCGTGAAGCATGGAGGACGGGTGTGATGGTGCTATGCTGGTGACACTGTCAGTGATTTATTTAGAATTCAAAGCACACTTAATCAGCATGGCTACCACAGCATGCTGAAGCGATACGCCATCACATCAGGACAATGTCCCAACACACCTCCAGGCTGTGTAAGGGCTATTTGACCAAGAAGGAGAGTGATGGTGTGCTGCAGCAGATGACCTGGCCTCCACAATCAACCGACCTCAATCCAACTGAGATGGTTTGGGATGAGTTGGACCGCAGAGTGAAGGAAAAGCAACTAACAAGTGCTCAGCATATGTGGGAACTCCTTCAAGACTGTTGGAAAAGCATTCCAGTTGAAGCTGGTTGAGAGAATCCCAAGAGTGTGCAAAGCTGTAATCAAGGCAACGGGTGGCTACTTTGAAGAATCTCAAATACATTTTGATTTGTTTAACACATTTTTGGTTACTACATGATTCCATATGTGTTATGTCAGTTTTGATGTCTATACTATTATTCTATAATGTAGAAAATAGTAAAAATAAAGAAAAAACCTTGAATGAGTAGATGTGTCCAAACTTTTGACTGGTACTGTAGTTACAAAAACACTAATTGAAAAGTGTATGGAATACTTTTTGGATTATCTAGTCCCTCAGTCGAGCACCAGATTCCGTTTTTGTTCAAGCATGTTTCGGTATGCTTTCATTCATTGAAAAGTTGTTGGTAAAAGTCTTTCTCCATTGTGAACAATAATGTGTCTCTTGAGGTGATTGGCCGATATGAAAGTCTTTCCACACTGTGGGCATCTGAACTGCTTGCATCCTGTGTGTACCTTCAGGTGGTCTTTGAGTGAGCCTGACTGGGCAAAGCGCTTGCCGCAGTGGCTGCAGCCGTAGCGTCTCTCCCCCGTGTGAACGCTCTGGTGGCGCTTGAAGTTGCTGGAATCGGAGAAGCACTTCCCGCACTGCATGCAGCTGAACGGCTTCTCCCCGGTGTGAACCCTCAGGTGTGTCTTGAGGGTCTGCAGACAAGCCAAAGTCTTACTACAGAAACTACAAATGAACAGCTTACCTGCAGTGCAGTCAGTGGTGTAACTTGCAGCGTTGTTATTATGACGGTCATGGGTGACCCAACCATCCTTCATTAACAAAGCATTGGATCCAGTATCCATGCCTTTTCGTACAGTCATGTGAGGCTCATCTGAGGGCAATGACGCCATCTGTCCATTGTCTCTGTAACCTACAGGTTGTTTTTGCTCAGTTATGGAGCGACTCTGCTTGTTCATCACATAGGGAAGACTATTCTCTGAATCAGAGTGAATAGGTACAACATCCACACGAGAGTAAGAGCAGTCAGGAAGATCAGTCCCATGACCCTGTGTGCTAAAGGTCCCAAGTTGTCTGGGGGGCTCAAACAGCATACAATCAAAGCCAACATGGTCAGGTATTCCATCACCATTTCCCAATCCTGGGGTTTGAGATATTTTGTTCACACTCAGGTTTTTAATTGATTCTGGCAAGAGGCTGCAGTTGTCGGTTTCACCACTCACCCATATACAAGAGCTGGCGTTCTCCTGTTTACTGATTGGTTGAGCAGCCTCTGTGTCGATGGCGGAATGCATTTCTCCTCCATCAACTTGATTTAAAGCTTCTGCAAAATAAATACGTGTGTAAATATGAAATGGATGATCATCATGAAAGTAATCATCAAATATCACAAATCAGTCAAAGGATATGAGCAATTTCAGATAAATGTATTGCTATACAGTGCATTCGGAAAGTATTCAGACCCCTTAACTTTTTCCACATTTTGTTACAGCCTTATTCTAAAATTGATTAAATAAATGTTTTCCTCATCAGTCTACAACGATGAAGCAAAAACACATTTAAATTTGTATATATATACACACACACACACACACACACACACACACACACACACACACACACACTGCTCAAAAAAATCATAGATCTGAATGAATGAAATAATCTTATTAAATACTTTTTTCTTTACATAGTTGAATGTGCTGACAACAAAATCACAAAAATTATCAATGGAAATCAAATTTATCAACCCATGGAGGTCTGGATTTGGAGTCACACTCAAAATTTAAGTGGAAAACCACACTACAGCCTGATCCAACTTTGATGTAATGTCCTTAAAACAAGTCAAAATGAGGCTCAGTAGTGTGTGTGGCCTCCACGTGCCTGAATGACCTCCCTACAACACCTGGGCATGCTCCTGATGAGGTGGCGGATGGTCTCCTGAGGGATCTCCTCCCAGACCTGGACTAAAGCATCCGCCAACTCCTGGACAGTCTGTGGGGCCAACCGCACCAGCATATGGTCTCACAAGGGGTCTGAGGATCTCATCTCGGTACCTAATGGCAGTCAGGCTACCTCTGGCAAGCACATGGAGGGCTGTGCGGCCCCCCAAAGAAATGCCACCCCACACCATGACTGACCCACCGCCAAACCGGTCATGCTGGAGGATGTTGCAGGCAGCAGAACGTTCTCCACGGCGTCTCCAGACTCTGTCACGTGCTCAGTGTGAACCTGCTTTCATCTGTGAAGAGCACAGGGTGCCAGTGGCGAATTTGCCAATCTTGGTGTTCTCTGGCAAATGCCAAACGTCCTGCACGGTGTTGGGCTGTAAGCACAACCCCCACCTGTGGACGTTGGGCCCTCATACCACCCTCATGGAGTCTGTTTCTGACCGTTTGAGCAGACACATGCACATTTGTGGCCTGCTGGAGGTCATTTTGCAGGGCTCTGGCAGTGCTCCTCCTTGCACAAAGGCGGAGGTAGTGGTCCTGCTGCTGGGTTGTTGCCCTCCTACGGCCTCCTCCACGTCTCCTGATGTACTGGCCTGTCTCCTGGTAGCGCCTTCATGCTCTGGACACTACGCTGACAGACACAGCAAACCTTCTTGCCACAGCTCGCATTGATGTGCCATCCTGGATGAGCTGCACTACCTGAGCCACTTGTGTGGGTTGTAGACTCCGTCTCATGCTACCACTAGAGTGACAGCACCGCCAGCATTCAAAAGTGACCAAAACATCAGCCAGGAAGCATAGGAACTGAGAAGTGGTCTGTGGTCACCACCTTCAGAACCACTCCTTTATTGGGGGTGTCTTGCTAATTGCCTATAATTTCCACCTGTTGTCTATTCCATTTGCACAACAGCATGTGAAATTTATTGTCAATCAGTGTTGCTTCCTAAGTGGACAGTTTGATTTCACAGAAGTGTGATTGACTTGGAGTTACATTGTGTTGTTTAAGTGTTCCCTTTATTTTTTTGAGCAGTGTATATATCAAATAGCAACATCCAGTTGAAGTTGGAAGTGTACATACACTTAGGTTGGTCATTAAAACTTGTTTTTCAACCACTCCACAAATTTCTTGTTATCAAACTATAGTTTTGGCAAGTCGGTAAGGACATCTACTTTGTGCATGACAAGTAATTTTTCCAACAATTGTTCACAGACAGATTATTTCACTGTATCACAATTCCAGTGGGTCAGAAGTTTACATACACTAAGTTGACTGTGCCTTTAAACTGCTGGGAAAATTCCAGAAAACGATTTCATGGCTTTAGAAGCTTCTAATAGGCTAATTGACATCATTTGAGTCAATTGGAGGTGTACCTGTGGATGTATTTCAAGGCCTACCTTCAAACGCAGTGCCTCCTTCCTTGACATCATGGGAAAATCAAAAGAAATCAGCCAAGACCTCAGAAAAAACATTGTAGACCTCCACAAGTCTGGTTCATCCTTGGGAGCAATTTCCATGGCTGAAGGTACCACGTTCATCTGTACAAACAATAGTATGCAAGTATAAACACCATGGGACCACGTAGCCGTCATACACGCTCAGGAAGGAGACGCGTTCTGTCTCCTAGAGATGAACGTACTTTGGTGCGAAAAGTGCAAATCAATCCCAACAGCAAAGGACCTTGTGAAGATGCTGGAGGAAACAGGTACAAAGATATCTATATCCACAGTAAAACGAGTCCAATATCTACATAACCTGAAAGGCCGCTCAGCAAGGAAGAAGCCACTGCTCCAAAACCATCATAAAAAAGGCAGACTACGGTTTGCAACTGCACATGGAGACAAAGATCATACTTTTTGGAGAAATGCCCTCTGGTCTGATGAAACAAAAATAGAACTGTTTGGCCATAATGACCATCGCTATGTTAGGAGGAAAGTGGGGGGGCTTGCAAGCCGAAGAAGACCATCCCAGCCGTGAAGCACGGGGGTGGCAGCATCATGTTGTGGGGGGGCTTTGCTGCAGGAGGGTCTGGTGCACTTCACAAAATAGACGCCATCATGAGAAAGGAAAATTGTGTTTGAAGCAACATTTTAAGACATCAGTTAAAGTTAAAGCTTGGTCGCAAATGGGTCTTCCAAATGGACAATGACCCCAAGCAAACTTCCAAAGTTGTGGAAAAATGGCTTAAGGACAACAAAGTCAAGGTATTGGAGTGGCCATCACAAAGCCCTGACCTGAATCCTATAGAAAATGTGTGGGCAGAACTGAAAAAGCGTTTGCGAGCAAGGAGGCCTACAAACCTGAATCAGTTACACCACCAAAATTCACCCAACTTATTATGGGAAGCTTGTGGAAGGCTACCCGAAACGTTTGGCCCAAGTTAAACTATTTAAAGGCAATGCTACCAAATACTAATTGAGTGTATGTAAACTTCTGACCCACTGGGAATGTGATGAAAGAAATAAAAGCTGAAATAAATCAGTCTACTATCATTCTGACATTTCACATTCTTAAAATAAAGTTGTGATCCTAACTGACCTAAGACAGGGAATTTTTACTCTGATTAAATGTCAGAAATTGTGAAAAAATGAGTTTAAATGTATTTCGCTAAGGTGTATGTAAACTTCCAACTTCAACTGTAGCTTATGTAAATAAGTATTCAGACCCTTTGCTATGAGACTCTAAATTGAGCTCAAGGCACATTCTGTCGCCATTGACCATCCTTGAGATGTTTCTACAACTTGATTGGAGTCCACCTGTGGTAAATTCAATTGATTGGACATGATTTGGAAAGGCACACACCGGTCTATATAAGGTCCCACAGTTGACAGCGCATGTCAGAGCAAAAGCCAAGCCATGAGGTCGAAGAAATTGTCTGTAGAGCTCCGAGACAGTATTGTGTCGAGACCCAGATCTGGGAAAGGGTCCCAAAAAAATCTGCAGCATTGAAAGTCCCTAAGGCCTCCATCATTCTTCAAGGGAAGAAGTTTGGAACCACCAAGACTCTTCCTAGAGCTGGCCGCCAAAAGGCACCTAAAAGAAACAAGATTCTCTGGTCTGATTAACCCAAGACTGAACTCTTTGGCCTGAATGCCAAGCGTCATGTCTGGAGGAAACCTGGCACCATCCCTACGCAGAATCATGGTGGTGGCAGCATTATGCTGTGGGGATGTTTTTCGGAGGCAGGGACCGAAAGACCTGTCAGGATCGAGGGAAAGATGAACGGAGCAAAGTACAGAGCACTCAGGACCTCAGACTGGGGCGAAGGTTCACCTTCCAACAGGACAACGACCCTAAGCACACAGCCAAGACAGCGTAGCAGTGATTTCGGGACAAGTCTCTGATTGTCCTTGAGTGGCCCAGCCAAAGCCCGGACTTGATCCGATCTAACATATCTGGAGACCGGAAAATAGCTGTGCAGCAACGCTCCCCATCCAACCTGACAGAGCTTGAGAGGATCTGAAGAGAAGAAACGTCATACTTGTAACGTCATACTCAAGAACACTCAAGGCTGTAATGGCTGCCAAAGGTGCTTCAACAAAGAACTGGGTAAAGGGTCTGAATACTTATGTAAATGTGATATTTCCGTTTTTTATTTTCAATACATTTACAATTTTTTTTTTTTTAACTGTTTTTGCTTTGTCATTATGTGGTATTGTGTGTATATTGATAAGGGGGAAAAACGTTGAATGCACTGTAAATCTAGTCTATATGAAAGCCAAAATAC
Source organism: Brachymystax lenok tsinlingensis (assembly GCA_030435695.1). NCBI lineage: Eukaryota > Metazoa > Chordata > Actinopteri > Salmoniformes > Salmonidae > Brachymystax > Brachymystax lenok. The sequence continues at coordinate 45,559,514 of CM059807.1, read as the reverse complement.
TGGCATGAAATCTGAAGCATTTATAATTAAATACATTTACGAATTGTATTCAGTACACAACATTATTACAATCATTTTACATGACAGCGTTTTTTTTTCTTTCACATATATAAAAGCTTGGTATATTCATGGAAAAAGGCAAACTGGTACAGCCCAGAACCTAAGTGTAATACAACACTTTTTCCCAAAAGGCATTAGGAAAAAGACTTGATTAAGTTGGACTCCCATTTACTTACCGGTACTCTGTCTCTCTCCTTGGTCATGACTCTCCCAGGCTTCTTCCTGCCTCTCCTCTTTGATGGTAGGTGATTTGGGCTTTATATCATCGAATGCTGCAGGCTGTTGGACACAAGGTAGGGTACAATCAGTTTGGATTCCAGATATACAGTGCCTTCAGAAAGTATTCATAACCCTTGACTTATTCCACATTTAGTTTTGTTACACCCGGAAATCAAAATAAATAAATAAATAAAAATAAATAAATCGCCCAACTACACACCAATGCCCAATAATAACAAAGTGAAAACATGTTTTTAGAAATGTTTGCTAATTTATTGTGGAATAAGTCAAGGGGTATGAATCATTTCTGAATGCACTGTAACTGGGAATAATCCACTAACTGAGAAAATGTACTCTGTTCACATGTCAAAGAAAACTGAAAAATATATAACTTAAGAACACTAACAGCACAGTAAACAGGTAAAACAGCATTGCTTGACTGCAAGATGACCACTAGCATGGGTGGGCTATAGGTAGGGACGTGAAACGTTCAGGTTGCTGCACAGACACAATGAATGCTCCAATCTTGGGAGCGCCCGGAGCATTTTTTCTCTAAATAATTAAGAAATATATGTCATTGTTCTAATAGTTTGTGAGTGGGCAACACAGTGTACACTATCATCTTAAATTGACATTTTAAATTATTTTGCCATATGATATTTTTTATTTTTTTTACATTGTTCTAATTTCCCTAATGTGGTCAGTTCGTGTTACTACCTTACACGAGCTTGCATTTTCACCCAATACAACTTTGTGGAATTACACATCCTTTTACCTCAGATTGGTGATGTTAGGATAAAAATGTACACAATGACATAAGATTGGTTGCTTAACCCTTTATACTCGTGGAAATTGGCCTATATTGATAGGGCTAAATTAAAATGTTTCTAACAGAATAAATATGAAAAGAATATGCATAACCATGGTAACAACTGAAAAGGAACAGTTTTGATCACAACGGTGAGGACACAACAGTTCAACTAACAAGACTGAATCCAAACATTACACTGTTGATTTTGTGAATTTTCCATTTACTGTACTTTTCGGTGCATTTGTTGATAAATTCTGAAAATACTCTGGATACATTCAGTAACATGCTAAGAATATTCCTGGAAAATGTGGGGTAGGTGCAAAATAAGACAAAAAAAATGACAAGGGTTTGAGTGAGAGGACTAACTGGTGTCTCCTAGTGGCCACACACCTCTCCAAAGTGTGCACAGTTCCAAAGTAATTTCAATGACTCAAGAGTCTTAACTTCTTAGGGAGCGGCTCCCGAGGTGACGGTTTTGGAGAGTCTGGCGTGCCCAAAGTAAAATGCCTCCCACTCAGGCCCAGAAAATAGGATATGCACATAATTAGTACTATTGGATAGGAAACACAAGTTTCTAAATGTTAACATAATGTCTGTGAGTGTAACAGAACGGATACAGCAGGCGAAAACCTGAGGAAAATCCATCCGGGAATTACTGTTTTTTGTGACCTTTGCTCTGTTTGACAGTCTCCCTATTGATTTCAAAGGCAACCAGCTCTGAGATTTCAGTACCTATGGTTTCCACTAGATGTCAACAGTCTCTATACAAAGCCAGGAAACGGTAGCCCTGACCAGAACGATAGGAAGAGGATATGGTGAAGGGAGCTCAGATGTCAAAAAGCTTTTGCGGGCGCGCAACCGAGTGCGAGCTCCACTGTTTTTTCCTTTCTTATCGTTCAGGCTACAATCCGGTTGAAATATTATAGTAAATATACATAAAAGAATACCTAAGGAAACATTAAAAATTATGTTTGATTTGTTTGTAGAAATATGATAGGTATAATTTCAACGCGTTCTCTTCACGGTTCTATGGGCGACTCGTATTTTCTGATCATAACGTGCCAACCAAAAGATTTATGGATATAATAAATGACTTTTTCTAACAAAAGAAGCATGGATTGTCTTCGTAGGACACTTGGGAAGCCCTCAGCAGAAGTTCATCAAAGGTAAGCGATTTTATATTAGCGATTTTATGCATTTTGTGAGACCCGCGTTGGGTCATGAGATTTATGCTAATGCATAAATATTAGAGGTGCTACCCTCAAACAGTCAAATGTTGTGCTTTCGCTGTAAAGCCTTTTTGAGCTGTGATATTGCCAAGAGTCAGAGCTTTTGATGGCTATGAAACACTTGTATATTGATTAATTTTTTATAATTCAACTTTTGGATTTTGAATTTGGCGCTTTACATTTCACCGGGTAGTGTCGGGAGTGGCCCGCTAGCGCCCCACTGCTCCTTAAGGAGGTTAACAGACAAACATAGGCTCATTCTGTTCAGAACTACTAAGGGTATGACGCCATTTCATCTTGTACATCAAACATAGTGATCATAAACATTGACAATGTATATGATATGTTTTATGATATGGAAATGCGAAGTACACATTTCAAATTACGGGTGTTTGGCTTGTTTGTCATCTAAGCGGTATTTATTATAATCCTCAACATCTCATCTTTCAAAATACTTAGTCCTCTTAATTTTACAGCATTTCCCTCACTCAGACAACAAAACATGTGAAAATGTTGCCCAATTAGTGGGCGGGACGGGGGCAACTTCATGTCGCGTGAGGTGCAGTTGTCAGTCAAAACCCATGCAGCGCTGTGAAGTGCAGACCCAGAGCTCTGACATCATGTATGGCATGTTACTGTACAACCACTGCGTTCCAATTTAGGCATTTATCAATGCCCAAATCTAATATTTTCAACCTGCATACGAGTGTAAAGGGCTACAACAGATCAATATATTTGGTTTTGTACCGTTGATTTTGTCACACGTACTGGGGAGCACAGGAGTTAAGGCTTCTGCATCCTTCTGTTCGGCTGGCACCTACAAGAGAGTGTGTTTGCATACTCCCTTAAAAAAGACCTTCAATTGAAAACTTTGAAAAAAAAAGCAGCAATTGTACTGTCTGTCCATCTTGACAATTCATTGAAGACTCCCTACTGTTGACCAATGACCGAGAAAGGGGCATAGACTTCGGCTACTGAAATTCGGCTTGCCTCAAGAAAAAAGGTTGCGTGCACGAACAGCCAAAATAACTCTTGCCAAGGACCAAAACATCAAAATATCGGAACGGTTTCAGATGGTAAGCATGCAGACTGACGTGTTTAGTATTCAGAGTTAATTTTATAGCACGGAACATTTTGGGAGGTCTCGCTATAAAAGAAAAAAGTCACTAGCCACACCAATACACGGATTTGACAGTCCAACTATCACTAAATAGCAACCAACCGTTATCACTTGATATCTTATGGTGCGTCGTGATTCATTGAAGTTTAAGTTAAAGAAGTGGTTTGTTAACATTTGGAACACCTTCCAAAAGGGTTGTCCACTCAGTGTATGTGATCGTATACTTAGGATGTAAGCAAGGTTTGAAATTATTATGTTTTAGTCAAATGTGATATCCGTTCGGGCTTCTTGCGGTCAATTTGCATTCTTCAAATTATTTGTAATTATGTTCCGGCCCCCTGCCTATCGGCTCAATAAAATAATCGGCCTGTGGTTGTACCTACACTGAACAAAAATATAAAACGCAACATGGTTGGTTTGTTGTTCCCATGTTTCATGAGCTGAAATAAAAGATTCCAGAAATGTTCCCTACACATAAAAAGCTTATTTCTCTCAAATGTTGTACACAAATTAGTTTACATCCCTGTTAGTGAGCATTTCTCCTTTGCCAAGAAAATCCATCCACCTGACAGGTGTGGCATATCAAGAAGATGATTAAACAGCATGATCATTACACAGGTGCACCTTGTTCTGTGGACAATAAACAGCAACTAAAATGTGTAGTTGTCACACAACAATGCCACAGATGTCTGAAGTTGAGGGAGCATGCAATTGGCATGCTGACTGCAGGAATGTCCACCAGAGCTGTTGCCAGAGAATGTAACGTTAATTTCTCTACCATAAGCAGCCTCCAACGTCGTTTTAGAGAATTTGGCAGTATGTCCAACCAGCCTCAAAACCGCATGTGTATGGCGTTGTGTGTGGAAAGGGTTTGCTGATGTCAACGTTGTAAACAGAGTGCCCCATGGTGGCGGTGGAGTTATGGTATGGGAAGGCATAAGCTACGGACAACGAACTCAATTGCATTTTATCGATGGCAATTTGAATGCACAGAAATATCAAAACAAGATCATGAGGCCCAATTTTTAAAGTTATCTGTGACCAACAGATGCATATCTGTATTCTCAGTCATCTGAAATCCATAAATTAGGGCCTAAGGAATTTATTTCAATTGACTGATTCTCATATGAACTGTAACTCAGTAAAACCTTTGAAATGTTGCATGTTGTGTTTATATTTTAGTTCAGCATAATTAATTGCTAAATTGTAATCACTTCGCCACTATGGCCTATTTATTGCCTTACCTCTTTACTTCATTTGCACACACTGTATACATATTTTTCTATTGTGTTATTGCCTGTACGTTTGTTTATCCCATTTTTTCCCCCCCCTTTATTTAACTAAATTTTCCAAGATGGTGTAGCAGTCGGACGTTTGTTTGTCTTGTCCCGTCCCCACATCGTTTTCCTTGTTTTTCATGTATATTGTTCATATATATTTTAATATCACTTTCCATCTACGGACTGAATATACCCTTATGCTACCCGCCTCACCAAATGCGGGTACGGATCTGCTATTTTATCATTAAAATCTGAAACCCCATCAGAAGCTAACTGGCTACTAGCTAACCGCAGCCCGATAGCTATCAAGAGCGCATCAGAATGCTAGCTTAAGAGGCCCATTGGACAATTTCTTTGGCCACTATACCTAGTCTGCCAAGTGGCCTGGTTTACCACACGGAACCCTGCTGATTCGTCTTCTGAGCTGGAACAGAAGCTAGCCAGCTAACTAGCTACTAGTCAGTTAGCCACTGCTAGCGGACACCAGCTACCTCTAGCACGGACAACTCTCGCCAGCCTACACAGCCCGACTCAAACCGAAGCAAATCGGACCTATTTTTCTCCACATCTCCAGATTCCTACCACAAGCCCTGAACCTTCTTTCACCTGGGTCATTGCAGCTAGCTAGCTACTTCTGGCTAACGTATTTGTCCCGAAGCAAAAACCAAATTGGCCTGGAACCAGCCTGCTAGGCCCATCTCCTGGCTAGCCGCAGAGGTCCATCAGCCACTCCTTGGGCTTCAATACCTATTTCACCAACTGGTCCGGAACCCCGCCGACCCATCACGACTGCACCACCGACGTGATTCGCCCAAGGGGTTCTTTCTCAACTGGCTCCACCGTCGCAACAACCCCCATATGCCCAGCTACTAGCATGCTAGCCGCGGCCTACTAGCTGTCCAGAGCATATCGGACTGTTAGTTTAAGAGGGCCATCGGACAAATTCTTTGGCCACTATACCTATTTTGCCAAGTGGCCTGGTTTACCACACGGAGCACCCACTCTGTATGCCGATGGAACAACATGAAGGGGGGCCAAAACAGACTTTCTCCCGTCAAGACGTCCCCCCAAGGACCTTCTGCTAGCTATTAGCCCCGGCCTGCTAGCTGCCTGAAGCCACACACTGGACTCCCATGACCATTCGGCTACGCATGCCTCTCAATAACGTCAATATGCCTTGTCCATTGCAGTTCTGGTTAGTAATTATTGCCTTATTTCCCTGTAGAGCCTCTAGCCCTGCTCAATACGCCTTAGTTAACACTTAAGTCCCACCTCCCACACATGCGGAGACATCACCTGGTTTAAACAATATTTCTAGAGACAATATCTCTTTCATCGTCACTCTATGCACAGGTTTACCCTCACTGTATTCATGTCCTACCATACCTTTGTCTGTACATTTCGCCTTGAATCTATGCTACCTCACCCATAAATCTGCTCCTTTCACTATCTGGTCCGGAAAATACTAGACGACCGGTCCTTTTAGCCTTTAGCCGTACCCTTATCTTACTCCTCCTCTGTTCCTCTGGTGATGTGGAGGTTAACCCAGGCCCTGCAGTGCCTAGCCCCACTACCACTCCCCAGGCGCTATCATTTGTTGACTTCTGTAACCGTAAAAACCTTGGTTTCATGCATGTTAACATTAGAAGCCTCCTCCCTAAGTTTGTTCTATTCACTGCCCTAGCATACTCTGCCAACCCGGATGTCCTAGCCGTGTCTGAATCCTGGCTTAGGAAGTCCACCAAAAACCGTGAAATTTCCATCCCTAACTATAACATTTCTCAACAAGACAGAACTGGCAAAGGGGGCGGTGTTGCAATCTACTGCAGAGATAGCCTGCAGAGCTCGGTCTTACTATCCAGGTCTGTACCCAAACAAATTTGAGCTTCCACAGTGAGGGAAAAAAGTATTTGATCCCCTGCTGATTTCGTACGTTTGCCCACTGACAAAGAAATGATCAGTCTATCATTTTAATGGTAGGTTTATTTGAACAGGGAGAGACAGAATAACAACAAGAAAATCCAGAAAAACGCATGTGAAAAATGTTATAAATTGATTTGCATTTTAACCTCTCTGCGCACGGATCCCGCTAGCGGGATCGTTTTCAGAGCAAACATAACGCGGCAAATTCAAATTACAAAATATTTAACATCCTTCGATATACAAGTGTTGCATAGCCATCAAAAGCTCTGCTTCTTGGCAATATCACTGCGTTGTCAGATTTTAAAAAGGCTTTACGGCGAAAGCACTACATTTGATTGTTTGAGGCTAGTACCTCACATTTTCCTCATTAGCATAAATTCATATGCAGCTCGGTTCTCAAAATGTCCATATCGCAGGTAATATAAATCGCTTACCTTTCAAATAACTTCTTCTGAGGTCTTCCCAAGTGTCCAAACAAGAGAATCCATGGTTCTTTTGTTAGAAAAAGTAATTCATTATATCCATAAATCTCAGTTTTGTTGGCACGTTATGTTCAGCTACTCCACCAAGCATTGTCAGTCTACTCGCCCATTTTACAGTGAAGGGATCGCGTTCAAGTTATACCTCTCATATTTTCACAAACAAATCAAATATCATTAATAATGCATCCTTATGTATTCTTTTATGAATAATAGCGATCATATTTTACAACGGATGGTAACTGAAACGTTATAAAAGGAAAAGAAAGCTGGTGCGCTCACGTTCTCGTGAACGTCCACGGTTGTTTACATTTTTCCCTTCCTGTAGTCTTTCTTCTTCTATAAGGATTTGCTCAGGGCTTTTTCCTCCAGACACTTTCCAGAGACTGTTGACATCCAGTGGAAGCCATAGGTACTGCAACCTGTGTCCTATTCCCCAATGATTTATATTACCAGGGCTTCAAAGTGAGAGGATGGCAATAGAAAAAGGAATTCCGGACAGAAATTTCTCAGGTTCTTGCCTGCTATATCTGTTCTGGTATACCCACAGACTATTTATTAATGGTTTTAGAAACTTCAGAGTGTTTCCTATCCAATAGTACTAATTATGTGAATATCCTAGTTTCTGGCCATGAGTGGCAGGCATTTAACTTAGGGCACGTCAGACAGGCGAATATTTGAGAAAATGGGACCCTAGCTGGAAGATGTTAATGAGGGAAATAAGTATTTGACCACTCTGCAAAACATGACTCAGTACTTGGTGGCAAAACCCTTGTTGGCAATCACAGACGTTTCTTGTAGTTGGCCACCAGGTTTGCACACATCTCAGGAGGGATTTTGTCCCACTCCTCTTTGCAGATCTTCTCCAAGTCATTAAGGTTTGAGGCTGATGTTTGGCAACTCGAACCTTCAGCTCCCTCCACAGATTTTCTATGGGATTAAGGTCTGGAGACTGGCTAGCCACTCCAGGACCTTAATGTGCTTCTTCTTGAGCCACTCCTTTGTTGCCTTGGCCGTGTGTTTTGGGGTCATTGTCATGCTGGAATACCCATCCACAACACATTTTAATGCTCCTGGCTGAGGGAAGGAGGTTCTCACCCAAGATTTGGCCGGTACATGGCCTGGCCCATCGTCCCTTTGATCTTGTGAAGTTGTCCTGTCCCCTTAGCAGAAAAACACCCCCAAAGCATAATGTTTCCACCTCCATGTTTGACGGTGGGCATGGTGTTCTTGGGGTCATAGGCAACATTCGTCCTCCTCCAAACACAGCGAGTTGAGTTGATGCCAAAGAGCTCCATTTTGGTCTCATCTGACCACAACACTTTCACCCAGTTGTCCTCTGAATCATTCAGATGTTCATTGGCAAACTTCAGACTGGCATGTATATGTGCTTTCTTGAGAAGGGGGACCTTGCGGGCACTGCAGGATTTCAGTCCTTCACGGCGTAGTGTGTTACCAATTGTTTTCTTGGTGACTATGGTCCCAGCTGCCTTGAGATCATTGACAAGATCCTCCCGTGTAGTTCTGGGCTGATTCCTCACCGTTCTCATGATCATTGCAACTCCACGAGGTGAGATCTTGCATGGACCCCCAGGCCGAGGGAGATTGACAGTTCTTTTGTGTTTCTTCCATTTGCGAATAATCGCACCAACTGTTGTCACCTTCTCACCAAGCTGCTTGGCGATGGTCTTGTAGCCCATTCCAGCCTTGTGAAGGTCTACAATCTTGTCCCTGACATCCTGTGAGAGCTCTTTGGTCTTGGCCATGATGGAGAGTTTGGAATCTGATTGATTGATTGCTTCTGTGGACAGGTGTCTTTTATACAGGTAATAAACTGAGATTAGAGCACTCCTTTAAGAGTGTGCTCCTAATCTCAGCTCTTTACCTGTATAAAAGACACCTGGGAGGCAGAAATCTTTCTGATTGAGAGGGGGTCAAATACTTATTTCCCTCATTAAAATGCAAATCAATTTATAACATTTTTCACAATGCGTTTTTCTGGATTTTTTTTGTGTTATTCTGTCTCTCACTGTTCAAATAAACCTATCATTAAAATTATAGACTGATCATTTCTTTGTCAGTGGGCAAACATACAAAATCAGCAGGGGATCAAATACTTTTTCCCCCCCCCTCACTGTACTCCTAAAAATCCACCTTTCCAGAAACAAGTCTCTCACCGTTGCCACTTGCTATAGACCACCCTCTGCCCCCAGCTGTGCCCTTGACACCATTTGTAAACTGATCTCCCCCCATCTATCTTCAGAGCTCGTGCTAATAGGTGACAAAAACGGGGACATGCTTAACACCCCGGCCACCCTACAATCTAAGCTTGATGCCCTCAATCTCACACAAATTATCAATGAACCCACCAGGTACAACTACATATCAGTAAACACAGGCACCCTCATGGATATCATCCTAACCAAGTTTCCCTCTAAATACACATCTGCTGTTTTCAACCAAGATCTTAGCGATCATTGCCTGCATCTGTAATGGGTCTGCGGTCAAACGACCTTCCCTCATCACTGTCAAACGCTCCCTAAAACACTTCAGCGAGCAGGCCTTTCTAATCGACCTGGCCCGGGTATCCTGGAAGGATATTGACCTCATCCCATCAGTAGAGGATGCCTAGTCATTCTTTAAGAGGGCCTTCCTCACCATCATAAATAAGCATGCCCCTTTCAAAAAATGTAGAACCAGGAACAGATATAGCCCTTTGTTCACTCCAGACTTGACTGCCTTTGACCAGCACAAAAACATCTTGTGGTGTTCTGCATTAGCATCAAATAGCCCACGCGATATGCAACTTTTCAGGGAAGTCAGGAAAGCTAAGGCTAGCTTTTTCAAGCAGAAATTTGCATCCTGTAGCACAAACTCAAAAAAGTTCTGGGACACTGTAAAGTCTATGGAGAATAAGAGCACCTCTCTCAGCTGCCCACTGCATCAAGGTTTGAAATACTGTCACCACTGACAAATCCACTATAATTGAGAACTTCAATAAGCATTTTTCTACAGCTGGCCATGCTTTCCACCTGGCTACCCCTACCCCGGTCAACAGCCCTGCACTCCCACAGCATCTCGCCCAAGCCTCCCATTTTCATTCACCCAAATCCAGATAGCTAATGTTCTGAAAGATCTCCAAATCTGGACCCCCTACAAATCAGCCGGGCTAGACAATCTGGCCCTGTTTCTAAAATGATCTGCAGAAATTGTTGCAACCCCTATTACTAGCCTGTTCAACCTCTCTTTTCGTGATCGCCTGAGATTCCCAAAGATTGAAAGCTGCAGCGGTCATCCCCCTCTTCAAAAGGGGGAGACAGTCTAGAACCAAACTGCTACAGACCCATATCTATCCTTCCCTGCCTTTCAAAGGTCTTTGAAAGCCAAGTTAACAAACAGATTACAGACCATTTCGAATCCCACCGTACCTTCTCCGCTAGGCAATCTGGTTTCAGAGCTGGTCATGGGTGCAATCTGGTTTCAGAGCTGGTCACCTCAGCCACACTCAAGGTCCTAAACAATATCATAACCGCTATCGATAAGAGACATTACTGTGCAGCCATTTTCATTGACCTGGCCAAGGCTTTCGACTCTCACCAGATTCTTATTGGCAGTTTCAACAGCCTTGATTTCTCAAATGATTGCCTCGCCTGGTTCACCAACTACTTCTCTGATAGAGTTCAGTGTGTAAAATCGGAGGGCCTGTTGTCCAGACCTCTGGCAGTCACTATGGGGGTGCCTCAGGGTTCAATTCTTGGGCCGACTCTCTTCTCTGAAAGCATCAACGATGTCGCTCTTACTGCCGGTGATTCTCTGATCCACCTCTACGCAGACGACACCATTCTGTATACTTCTGGCCCTTCTTTGGACACTGTTAACTAACCTCCAGACAAGCTTCAATGCCATATAACTCTCCTTCCGTGGCCTCCAACTGCTCTTAAATGCAAGTAAAACTAAATGCATGCTTTTCAACCGATCACTGCCTGCATCTGCCTGCCTGTCCAGCATCACTACTCTGGACGGTTCTGACTTAGAATATGTGGACAACTACAAATACCTAGGTGTCTGGCTAGACTGTAAACTCTCCTTCCAGACTCACATTAAATATCTCCAATCCAAAATTAAATCCAGCATCGGCTTCCTATTTCGCAACAAAGCATCCTTTACTCATGCTGCCAAACATACCCTCGTAAAACTGGCCATCCTACCGATCCTCGACTTCGGTGATGTCATTTATAAAATAGCCTCCAACACTCTACTCAACAAATTGGATGCAGTCTATCACAGTACCATCCGTTTTGTCACCAAATCCCCATATACTACCCACCACTGCGACCTGTACACGCAAGGTTGGCTAGCCCTTGCTTCATACTCTTCGCCAATCCCACTGGCTCCAGGACATCTACAAGTTTCTGATAGATAAAGCCCCGCCTTATCTCAGCTCACTGGTCACCATAGCAGCACCCACCCGCAGCACGCGCTCCAGCCAGTATATCTCACTGGTCACCCCAAAAGCCAATTCCTCCTTTGGCCGCCTTTCTTTCCAGTTCTCTGCTGCCAATGACTGGAAAAAACTACAGAAATGACTTAAGCTGGAGACTAATTTCTCCCTCACTAGCTTTAAGCACCAGCTGTCAGTGCAGCTCACAGATCTCTGCACCTGCACGTAGCCCATCTGTAAACAGCCCATCCTACTACCTCATCCCCATATTGTATATATTTATCTTGCTCTTTTGCACCCCAGTAACTTGCACATTTATCTTCTGCACATCTACCATCCCAGTGTTTAATTGCTATACTGTAATTACCTCGCCACCATGGCCTATTTGTTGCCCTACCTCCCTTATCTTACCTCATTTGCACTCACTGTATATAGACTTATTTATTTTTTCATTTTTCTACTGTATTATTGGCTGTGTATTCCATGTGTAACTCTTTGTTGTTGTATTTATCAAACTGCTGTGCTTTTTCTTGGCCAGGTCGTAGTTGTAAATGAGAACTTGTTCTCAACTAGCCTACCTGGTTAAATAAAGGTAAAATAAAAATAAATAAATAGGCAAGTCAGTTAAGAACAAATTTGTATTTTCAATGATGGCCTAAGAACAGTGAGTTAACTGCCTTGTTCAGGGGCAGAACGACAGATTTTTACCTTGTCAGCTCAGGGATTCGATCTTGCAACCTTTTGGTTACTAGTCCAACAATCTAACCACTAGGCTACTTGCCGCCCCATGTGTAACTCTGTGTTGTTTTTGTCGCAATGCTTTGCTTTATCTTGGCCAGGTCGCAGTTGTAAATGAGAACTTGTTCTCAACTGGCCTACCTGGTTAAATAAAGGTGAAATAAAAAAATTTAATAAAAATGATCCCTGATGTAAGGTTATTCCAAGCTTCTGTGTGGCCTTTGAATACTGTTAGTTTAAACAGCACTACACCCCAAACATTTGCACCCTGTTCTATTGATTTCAGCATGAAATGTGTTGTGATACACTTACTGCGTTGGCGACCCACTTGAATCAAAATGTAACACATACAAATGTGATTATCCTATAAAAAGTGATGTACACATTATTCCCAGATGGTTTTTGAGCAGTGTTAGTTTTAACAAGAAGTACAGCCTCATCTCCCCCCTCTTGCACAATTGATTTCAAAGGAATTGACAAAGCAGTTTTGCGTTTCTCTTTGTTTTCGTGACCCCCGTATCCAAATGTAACATTCCAAAATGTAACTTACTGTGTTCTGCAGGTTATCCTTTAACCAGTGATTTAAAACTTCATCCAGTTTCCATGTGGTTTTTAGTTTTGGTAGTTTCAAGTGGCAATAAATGAATGACTTATTTATTGCCACTTGCCAAAACAGGGGTTTTGGTATGTGTGCAGTTTATAAGGTGCTTTCTTTGATTGAGATGTGTGTGTGTGTGTATATATATATATATATATATATATATATATATAAAACTGTTTCTGCATATTGGTTATTGACTTGGACGTAAATTGTGTTTTGACATTGGGCTATTTATCAAAATGTCTTGTCAACAGCAAGCAGCTACAGCAATATTGTCAACTTAATATTTAGGCATATAAATGTAACTTTCAAAATGTATTTCCAATAGTATTGTACTTAACCAAGTAATAATTGCTGAACGAGTCAAAAGAACGTGCTGTGATTTATTTATTTTGATTTATTTATTTTGAACCCAAAATGGGTTTGCCCTGCCTACTAGCCTATAGGTTATTTTTGCTTCCAGACCTGGTTGTGTTGATAAGCACTGAAATAGTGTGAGAAATTGGGAACATGTGCAAAGGTAAAGCTTACCTTTCTCTGTGTGGTAGTGTGTCCAGCATCACCTGAAGACTTTCCCTCCCCAAACTGGCTGGTGACCAACTGGGAATCAACTGCTCTCAGACATTGTACATCGCCTAAAATGAGTAGACGTGGGAAATTGTTTGCATTCTCACACACACACCATATCAATGCTGTCTTGACAACGTGGTTTCGTTTCTAGAATGATGTTGTAACTAATAAAATGTTGCTAGTGCGTGCTCTAATGGCACGACCGAATCTTACAGCTTGATGTTCTTCTCGATTCCATGCCAAGGTGAGCTCGAGCGCCACGGTGCGCGAGGATGGAGCTTCCCATTCCCGCTCTCGGAGTACTTCCACGAGACACCTTCAGGTCCATCAGACGTAGTTTTCTCCTCAGAGCCTCGTTCTCCTTCTGCCCTCGAGATATTTCCAAATGCAGGACCGCATAGCCATTGTCAACAAGCTCGCAGATTTCAGCCACGGCCGCGTTGGCCAAAACCTCCATGATGGAGGCTAGTTGAGTGTGAAGGGCAACGGTATTTGCCATTTTCGGAACGGAAATTCCCTCAGAATAAGTTAATGGACGAACTGTAGAAAAAGAAAGTATAGAAGCCAATGCATTTAGTGTAGCATCACTCAAATGTAAACAGACAGTGGGCGGCCTTATTCTTGCTAGGTCTTGCTTATTCTTATCAGCGTCTCGATCAGCGTCTTCTTCGAGGTCTATTGGCCGAATACACTCATGATGTGTATTGCGCCACCTACTATACGGGTAGAAAAAAAATACCCCCAAAGAAAATAATGTTTTGGATGAACAAATTCATACTTATTACCAAAAACACTAACCAAATTCACGATACTACCCCAAATTTCTAACAAAAAAAGACTCCTTCAGTCGGATTTAAATATTCAGATCCCTTCACAGGCTCAGAAACATGGGAGGGGGAACCTCCTTCATTCAGTACTCCCTGTAACATTTCGGCTGTAAAGTCCTGGAGAGCCATACATATATTGGCCCCCTTCACAATGTCTAGCTTCTTGGATTTTTTTTATCGTTTGACTTCTGAAATGTATCACTTGCGCTATAAACGCACATTTCACCTTCTTCACTATTAGTGTGTCGGGATCCTTCTCCTGCATGGCATTCACTGCAGACTGGGACATCCACTACCATCTACTCACTCCAGCTATTTTTACTGCCTCTACATATAATATCTGCTGGATGGCCCTGATCCTAGTTACTGCGACCTCCTTCATCCTTACAAGGCACTACGAGAACTCGGGAACATGATACCCATCACAATTACAACATATTTTTCCTTCGACAAACACTTGCCACGTATCCAAACTTTTTAGAATTGTAACACTGCAGCGGCTTCTGTACATGCGTTCTCACTGCATATATCCCATATCCAGGTTTTACATACGTTTGGAGAACCACTTCATCAAACGACAGTAAAACCGATAGGCTTTGCTCCCTCTTTCCGTCTATCATTCGATTCAAACGACGTGCTCCTATCATTCCTGGAATGTTATCCATAAAACCACAGTCTCTATGTCCAAGAGACACCTCGATCAGCGACTCGTCAGCAACACAAAAAAGTACTTCCGGGAAGTTTCAAAATAAAAGTCCCCCATGTAATAGTAGACATGTGTCAATTGAACTGTTTTGTTCCGGAACCTATTTGGCCGTAATTAACTTTGATCGCTTTTATTCACATTTTTACATAGCAAAAAGTGACTTATTTTTCATGTCAGGAGAGGTACCTCTATATCAGTCGATATAATCAACAACTATCATCAGAAATCAAACGATATGAATCAGACAGTGGGGCGCCGCCTGACCTACTAGTTGGTCAGAAGGTTCAAATCAACGTTTCATATCGTGGTGTAGATGTACTGTAGATCGAATTGTACTCAATACATGTTATTCCCTACTATGGGTCATGTTAGCGGGCTATCCCGGGCTAAAAACACTTTTAAAAAATCCATTATGTACCTTTGACGAAGGGAAAGGACATCAGAAGATCTTCTTCTAGTTTCAGTTACAGCACAATAAAAATGAGCATTACCGCCTCCTCGGAAAATTAGCGATGAAACGTTGATTTGAACCTTCTGACCAACTAGTGGGCCAGGCGGAGCCCCACTGTCTGATTCATATCGCGTGATTTCGATTATATCGACTGATTGGTTCTGTATGGGATGAATATTCTAAGAGTTGATTCGGGTTGAGATGGCCCGGTTTATGGTTCGCGGAACATTGTAACCTGTTTGAGACCAACGCATAGCCGTTGCTGTGTAAGAAGCGTGCCAGTATCTCTTATATAACTAGAATGAGATTCACTTTATATGATCTCTCTCCTTCTCTGCTCTGATAGACATGAGCCTGCAACTCTCATCTCTCCAGCACTTCATCGTTTATTTCCTTAGAGAATCAAAGCCGCGAAACGGGTTCTGAAGAAACTGCAGCACCCCTGATCAATTTAAATAAATTAGTTAAAGTTATAGAATAACCACTGTCTGTTCAGAAATAAATGTAATCATTCAGAATAGCCTACTACACCATGAGAAGGCGTATAATTTAGTAACAGAAGATCAATAGTTATTTTTTTTTTAAATAGCCTAGCTGTTGATTGTAGCAAGGAGCCTACAATACAGTATGTCTCCACACACCTAGGCCTAGGCTATTGATGGATTCAAGACAAGGATGTTTTTATTGATCTCAGATTCTCAGTTTGTCAGTGTCAAAGTAGCCTGCTATTTCTATCATTTGTGAGATATTAAAAAGATTTTGCCAAAGTCTCCAGTCATGTAAAATGACGTAGAATTTGTCACGTCTGCTTCCGCTCCCCCTCTCTGGCACTCGAGGTCGCCAGGCTGCTAATCTTTATACACACCTGTCATCATCGTTACGCGCACCAGCACTTCATCGGACTCCTAGACTCCATCACGTCATTGATTGCCTCCCCTATATCTGTCACTTCCTCAGTTTCATTCCAGTGTCTGCTTTGATGGTTTCAATGTCTGCTTTGTTTCTCTTGTCCAGACGCTGTTCTTGCTTTGTTTATGTCTATTTATTATTAAATCCTCACCCTGTACTTGCTTCCCGTCCAGTGTCTGTCGTCTCAAGACCGTTACAGAATTGCATGTAGTGCGTTTTGAAAATGACTTTTTTTTCCTGGAACCTAGGCTACAAAAATGGTTCCCAATGTGTGCAACTTCTGTAACTGTCTCTACTCTACTGCTCTATGCCAATCTGAAAATGCGATGATATGCATGCAATGCTTTATTATAAAGATTATTTATTTGTATTTTTTTCTCATGCTTTCAGGTACCTGATGCCCCGTGTACACTAGCACACGGTGAAAAGCCGCTTACCATTCATTTTCAATGGAAGGAAAGCCGTGAGAAGCAGAGAGGGTGGTGGACCGGCCAGGTGCGAACGTGGCGTGGGAGGCAGTGAAAAAGTTCAACATTTGGAGGTGGGCTGAAGATGGCGGCGAGTGCAGACGAGTCTTTAGTTTGCTCAGAGTAACCTTAACTTTTATCCCTCTCAAACTTACTAAAATGTAACAGAACTTGGCTTATAATAAACACAATACAGAACAACGCTTGTTGACCGCAAATTCGAACTGAAACTTTGAGAATGGGAAGAAAAAAATGTGCGAAAGAGCAAAGGGAGGAGAAGGTAGTTGCTAGCTGACCACTCATACATTGGAGAAAAACCGCCACCTGACTCCTCAGGAGAATAAATGGAAGAATCTGGTCATTCGGTTGATTCTGAAAATCCAGTCAATAGTCCCGCACCCAAAAAGACACAGAAAAATGGTCTTTGCGCGAATTACAGGTCAACATAATCGATGCTGTCTCGGCAAAGATAAACGAAAGAGCCGATGGTCTGGAGAAAATGATACGCGAAAACACATCAACAATCGTTGACCTCGAGACCTCTTAATCATGCATACAAGAGTATCGAAGAGCTTAAACTTGCAAACACTGCTACTTCTGAGAAATGCACTGCACAGGAGAATACCATCGCCGACATGCAAGAGCGCTTATCGGAAGCAGTGCGATACCGGAGAAGGTGGGGGCTACGGCTTTACGGTGTCCCTGAGGACCAGGGTGAGAATGTGAAGCGCATAGTAAGAGACATCTGTAACCGTGTGGCACCGGACTTCCCCGATGGATATATGGATATGGCTGTGGATGTCGCTCATTGTATTATTGGGAAGAGGCAAGATGCCATCGTCAGCCGCTCGATCATCATCCAGTTTTCTTTTCGCACAGCGAGAGATGCCGTTTGGAAGAAAGCAAAGGAAAGCGCCTTTCTGAAAGAGAGAACATTTAGATTCGGTGAGGACTTGACTGCAGCAGACAAGGCAGCAAAGGCAAAATTGTGGCCTCTTGTACAACAGGCCCGAAATCAAGGAAAGGGTGGATACTAAAGGGGAATCAGAGCATTTTTCGCCAACGGAAAATATATACGACCGGGTGATTTGTTCTGTCGGTAGGTTTACAAGGTAGCACCTTCCCCACTGCAAACTAAGCGTTCTAGTTTTGAATTATGGTGTTACTGTTTACAAGTTAAGACTTCTGTTAATACTTTTGTGAAGCAAACTTTTATAGAGAGGATAAAATTGAGATTACAGAATAGAAATTAAAATCCTATGCAGTTATGGACTTGAAGTTTATGTCAATCAATGCCAGGGGGATACGAAACCTGTTGAAGAGAAAAGCTTTTTTTTTTTTTTGTAAGGACTGCAACGTATATCTTGTATTCGTTCAAGAAACACATTCATGCAAAGAGGACAATAATTATTTTTGGCCCACGGGACTAATCATTCAGCTGGGGTTGCAATTTTAGCACACAATTTCAAAGATACTTTTTTGTTTACTCAAATGGACACCAATGGACATTGGCTAGTAGCAGTCATCAACCACATGGACAGATTATTTGTGTTGTGGAATGTATATGGATGGATACTGTTCTAGTCCTCCAAATAACTTACTTCTAGAGGAAATTTAGGAAATTCTTAAGTCTTTTGAGAAAATATCCATCCAGTCAGATTATAGTTGGTGGAGATTTTAATATGGTTTATTCAAATGAGGCTGATAGATTGCCCCATAGGCCTAACATTGGTGTGAACAAGTTGGTGAATTTCTGCCAAAGTCTGGACTTAATTGACATATGGAGAGTTAAAAACCCTGGAGAAAAACAATACACATGGAGTAATAGAGATCGTTCACTACAATCAAGAATTGACTTGTGGATGGTAACCTCTAGTCTTGAGCCCAACACTGTAGAGGTCAAAATACTGCCTGCAGTCCTGACGGATCATAAAGCCATATGGCTGACTGTAAGAATGTGCAGTAATGATGATAAGAAATACTTTGGTGGTTATTGTAAATTAAATAACTCATTGTTATTGCATGATGATTTAAAAAATGTGATTAAGAATCTAATTTCTGTTTAATGGATTTTAGCTACATCTAATGCAGAATTTGGGAAATATTGGGAACTGCTGAAATTTAAAATCCGATCAGCCTTTATTACTTATGGAAAACGGCTTGCTTTAAGAAGGAGATGTGAGGTAGCTGAACTCTCTAAGACAATTGTGGATATTACAGAGATTGAGCATCTTGATCTTAATGAGAAAGCTAAATTGAATGATTTACAGAATCAACTAGATACATTGTATGAGGAAAAGGCTAGAGGAGCCTTCATAAGATCCAGAAAACAATTGCTTGAAAAAGGCCAAAAGAACAGTAGATACTTTTTTAATTTGGAAAAGAGGAGAGGGGAACTTAACACACTTCGGGAAATTTAAGATTAATGGGGTTACCACTGAGGATTGAGAGTTGGTATCAGACTTTACCACTAAGTTTTATGAGAATCTTTACTCCTTAGATAATAATTTGAGTGACTCTAAAGATCTCCTTGATTCTATAGAGAATGTTAATTAGGTTAGTGAAGAATTCAATCTGTCTTGTTGTCAAGATTTATCCATTATGGACATCCAGTACGGGGTTGCTCAGTTAAAAAATAACAAATCTCCAGGTTGTGATGGATTAACCTCTGAATTTTACAAAACCTTCTCTGAAGAAATAGCACCATTTTTAATTGAAACCTTTAAGGAGGTTATAAAGAAGGGAGAACTACCTGCCTCAATGAAGCAAGGGGTTATAACTCTTATACCTAAACCACACAAGGATCTCTTAATTATTGATAATTGGCGTCCGATCACACTTCTAAATAACGACTACAAAATTATAGCCTTAATCTTTGCAAAAAGGTTAAAGTCTTGCTTGAATGATCTGGTTGATGAATGTCAATCAGGGTTTATGAAAGGGCGCCATATATCTAATAATCTGAGGCTGGTGTTAGACTTGGTTGAGTATTGTGATCTATTGGATGACTTCCCTGTTATCCTATTTTTGGAAAGCATTTGATACAGTATGTCACAATTTTATCTTTGATTGTCTTAAGCATTTGAAGTTTGGTCATTTTTTTGTTGATGCTATTAGAACTCTGTATAATGGTGGCAATAGCTGTATCAAACTCTGTCATGGAACATCCTCAAGGTTTAACATTTACAAAGGAATACGACAAGGTTGTCCAATCTCACCTTTTTTATATTTGTTAGTATCCCAAATCTTATGCTCATTAGTTCATAAAAGTCCATTTGAAGGCATTACATTCCAGGCCAGAGAGATCAAGATATCCCAACTGGCGGATGACACCTCAATTTTTTTGAAAAATGTGTCACAAGCTAGATTAGCATTGGATATCGTGAAGCAGTTCTCCAAAACCTCAGGTTTGGCATTAAATCTCTCCAAATGTGAGATGTTTGTTCTGAAAGGAGCTGTCAATCCGGCAGATTGTAACATCTCTGAAAAGGATACTGTAACCTACCTCAGTGTAAAGATCACCAAAAATCTTAAGGCTGTGAATGATCTTAATTTGAGCCCTGTAACTGAATCTGTCAAAAAGAAATTCCCCTCATGGTTAGGGAGCGATTTAAGTCTTCAAGGAAGGGTGCTTTTATCCAAAGCTGGGGGCTATCTCGTGCATCCTATCTTTTTTCATCTATTGACATTCCCAAATACACTTGCTGTACCTTAGATAGGCTATTGTACAGCTTCATATGGAAAAACAAGCCACATAAGATAAAAAGTGATGTTATCACCAACAGGGTTTGTGATGGCGGTCTAAATGTCTTAGACTTCACTCTCTTCAATCAGATATCCAAGGTCAACTAGGTTAGAAGGTACATAAAAAGATCCTCATCGTTTCTGGAATATTATACCTCATTTTGTTTTTCAGAAGTTCGGAGGGCTTAATTTTTGACTACAATGTCCATATATTGTGGGTAAACCTCCTGTGAAATTGGCGGCTTTTCACAAGCAGGCTTTAATGTGCTGGGCTTTGTTGTATAAACACAACTTTTCACATCATAAATGTTTTATATGGAACAATGAGTCAATATTACACAGAAACAAGATGTTATTTTACCATAATTGGTTCTCGAAAAACATTGTCCTTGTCAGCCAATTAGTTAATATTAGTGGGAATCTATTTACGAGGAGAGAATTTATGGAAAGATACAACTTTGAAAGATACAACTGTTATTAAAGCTATACCTAGTGGGATAAAAACATTACTTCAGAATAATGCATATTTTGGAATATCCCCGATTGTAAGCGATATCCAGGTGAATGGCATAGGTCTACTAGATACAAAATTCAACAATCGTTTATTAAGGGATATTTTCTACAGGAAGTCTATTCCCTCTGCAATATTTTATTGGGCCTCATCTTTTGATGTAAACTGGCGCCGTGCTTGGCTCACTCCACACACATTTATGGTGACCAATAAAGTAAAGGAGATCTCCTTTAAGATTATCCATAGGGTCTATCCGTGTAATAACTTGATATCTAAATATATACCTGATGTTACCAGTGAATGCAGTTTTTGTGAACTAGAAACTGAATCTATTGAACACTTATTCTGTCATTGTTTATATAGTGAAGTGTTCTGGACTGATGTAAAACTATCTTGGCCTCAAAATGCATACAACCATTGATCTTTCTATGTCTGACATATTATTTTACTACACTGATTCCACAATTTAGCGTGAGTATGTCATAAATCTCTTTATTTTGTTAGGAAAATATTTCATACACAAATCAACATTTATGATGAATTTGTGATTGCCAACAAGGGTTTTGCCACCAAGTACTAAGTCATGTTTTGCAGAGGGTCAAATACTTATTTCCCTTATTAAAATGCAAATCAATTTATAACATTTTTCACATGCGTTTTTCTGGATTTGTTTGTTGTTATTCTGTCTCTCACTGTTCAAATAAACCTACCATTAAAATTATAGACTGATCATTTCTTTGTCAGTGGGCAAACGTACAAAATCAGCAGGGGATCAAATACTTTTTTCCCTCACTGTATGCCTCGCCTGTTTAGCGTTTGGCATGTTTATTTGTATTTACGCATTTAGCGTTTTGCTTGTATATTTGTTTGAGTAAAGTGTTTTGCTCACTCATTACTGTTCTCCTGCGCCTGACTTTATGCACCAGCTACACAAGAACCTGACAATGGACCCTAAAACACTTGGTATACGTATTAGTTCAGAACCTAGCTATGAACCTCAGCTATCATAGCCAGTTGTATCAACTTCAAAACTGTCTGAATGACATTGAGTATAATATAACTTTGTGCCAAGGATAAGGATAAGTCGGATATACATGTAGTTATTACAATGCATGAGATCCCCACATTGTAGCCTGTACATTTAATATATTCACTGATCATGTACTCTACCTTGGCAAATAAAGGTGCAGTTCAGGTATTTTCATATCCAATACCAGGAGTATCAAATTCCAGTCTTTGAATGATGCTGTGTCTGCGTGTATGTATTACAATTATACACTTAAACAGTGTTTACCAATCCTGGTCCTGGGACATCAATGGGCACACAATGTAACTATGCAATAGACTATAAACATGATTTAACTAGTTAAAGGCTGATTTGTAATTCATATATACAGAAATAGAATTGAAAAAACAGTACACTACACTTCCTTTGCATCATGTAAATTCTCTAATACCGGTTAGTCTCAATATCTAATTTCCTTCATCTGCATTGATCTGATAAACACAGGATAGGTGTAGCATTTCATCAAATGAGACTTAATTTCAACCAGTAGAGAATGTGAAACGCTTTATTGAAAGAAGTTAATTATCCAAGTGTTATGAATACATAATACATGTATTATAATTGTAGTTTTATAAATACAAGTTCAATCTGTACTTCAATGCACATCTGGTGTGCATTATAAAAACAGGAAGAAAGAGGTGGCGAGAGAGATGGGAAAGAGGTAACAGAGGATCAGGGAAGACAGCATATTATTAATGAATCATAGTGCTACCCTAATATTCTCTGTTCATCACAATTACATAATAGTTTATGATTATATATTCATGAAGTCTCTCCAGTATGTGAGTACAGTACAATGTGTGCATGCGTGTGTGTGTGTGTGAGAGACAGAAAGAAATTGAGCTGCAGTTCCGAGGTAGAGACACTGACAATTCACAGTATGTTAAAGAATTCTAGTGAAGTAACCCTTTTTGACAACGTTATCTGCCACATTGAAGAATTCAAGGTTAAGTTAATTATCACTTCTACCTCTAATCAGCAATCATAGGATTCATTCATGCTCCTTAGATGCCAGGTTAGGGTTACACACAAATTTTCTGTCATGGTCTATAAATAAAGGTAAAATAAATGGACCCCCGGAAGCAGCCATGTATAAAACTCTAGTTCCGCCACTGTTGACACTACAGCTGTGTCTAATAAAAAAGAGAAATGTATGTAAAGCATCCATTTGTTTTAAGGTTATCGTGTATGTGTAGTTCCTCTTGATGTCCACTAGGTGTCAGGTGTCAGCACAATTAATAATGTTACACCAGGTTTACAACATGTTTTCATGTGTATCAAATCAAATTAAATGTTATTTGTCACATGCGCCGAATAGAACAGTGAAATGCTTACTTAACCAACAATGCAGATTTAAGAAAAATACGTGTTAAGTAAAAAATAAAAAATTAAAGTAACAAATAATTAAAGAGCAGCAGTAAACTTACAATAGCGATGCTATATACAGGGGATACCGGTACAGTGTCAATGTGCGGGGGCACCGGTTAGTCGAGGTAATTGAGGTGTTCCTTTCAAGTCCAGTGGTGTAAATTACTTAACACTTTTTTTTTTTTTAAGTACTCCACTACATTCCGTTTATAGACTGTATTTTTCTGCAGTTTTCATTTCACAAATATTTCATCTACATTTCCTGGTTACATATGTTCAGATGGGTCATGTAAATTCAAGGACATTAATATTTTTACATTGCCAGAGGGAAATGCTTCTCAACTACTTTTCCACTTTACTAAGGCAGTTATTTTGCTCTGACCCTTAAGTGATCCTAGCATAAATCCTCATTAAATGTTATGTTGTACATGTGCGTTTATGCTTACTTAAGCGCACATGCCAATGGAAAGAAGGCTACAACCTGTTCAGAATGAGTCTGACATCATCAGACAATTTTCAGGTCAATAATAATTTATGTTGACCTCAAGACGTGTTAAAGGGACCTGTAGTAGTTTTACTACACGTCAATGTGTCTTACACCATTGTAGTGGTGATAGGTATGAAGGAGTCTATTTCATAGCTATGTTATCCACAGAGGAGCTAACGCCACGACGGAAGTACTCTATAAGCACTGAACCAGTCGTACGCGGTGTGATCACGGTTCATGACTTCTAATAACTTGACTCCTGAATGGAGGGTTCTATTTATTAGTGGCATGTGTGTTAACCATCAGAAGAGTGTTCTGGAGATTCCCTTACACGTGTTGCAATCAGAGTGACTACTAACTCCTCTGTCGCTGTTATCAATAGCGATTTGACTTGTGAGGTCTCTAACCTTCTTACTGATTGTGGCTGGACTGACTGTGCTGGCATTGGTACTGGTACTCAAGGGGACTAGTTATTCTACCGATTCATTCAGAAATGTTATCCTACCGGAACACATGATTAGAGCATTTTACTTGTTGCATTGTA
The DNA here is from genome assembly GCA_030435695.1 of Brachymystax lenok tsinlingensis. Lineage (NCBI taxonomy): Eukaryota > Metazoa > Chordata > Actinopteri > Salmoniformes > Salmonidae > Brachymystax > Brachymystax lenok. Next base: position 45,534,963 of record CM059807.1, on the reverse strand, counting down.
GTTGAAACTACACATGGCAATGAATTATTATTTTTGACATATTCTTTGGAGGTGGATAATCCACTGGACTTATTTTACGACCAGTGTGGTACACCTCAATAATATCTTAGATGTGTTCTAAGGTTAACCCCGTTGAGGGGCCTGTCCACTCATCTCTGTTCTCATGGGGAAGCTTACAACTAGATTTGTTTCTTGCTCTGGTGACCTCGTACAGTTGCACATAGTCTCGACCCCCCCACCGGCCTCGATGAGGCTCATCATGGGTCTGGGCTAGTATTCCCCCTTTGTGTCTCAGGACCCCCCCTACCAGCGGTGTTGGTGTTGGTATCCGAGGCACAAACTAAAAGGTTGGACCCTATGTACAAGTTGTCAGCGGCCACGTTGTTATTAGATTGGGTGTAAGCTTTCAACCAAATCTCCTAGTGTTGTGCTTCAAAATGCTCAGAGGCTGTCGAGGCTTGTCAGTCACCACAGCGTCCGCAACCTCTTCAGTACCTGTGAACTGAGACAAGCATATCTGTCTGTGATATAGCAAAGTGTTTCACAAGTGGGAGTCATTGGGTCAGTTACGGGATTGATGCCGTTAGTGTCATTGTAAGGGGTGACAGTCCCCCACAAAGCAAAAGATGTATAATCTGAAGCAGAGTATAATCTGAAGCAGAGTACACTCTGCGCGTCAATGGTCTTATTGCTGAGACGGCCGCAGTGCTTGCGGAAGTGTCCGAAGGGCAAGAGAAGTTCATCTCAACTACAGTATTGCACGACTTCAAGGAGGAGGGAAGTTGCTCATTCATAGAGTCTGCTGGCTCTAAATCATGAAAAGAATGGTCAATCTGGTTTGCTGATGGAATGTGTCGAGATATCGTAATATCTCCTTGGATCGGATTCTGCACCAAGAGGTTTCGAAACGTCTTTTTCACAAGGGGAGCTTTCAACAGATACCCCTCGTGGATGACTGCGTTGCAGCTAGTGTTGGTCAGTGGAGAAAGCACTGTGACCTGTGACCATGCGTGGTTGGTTTTACAATCCATCAGTGGGAGTAACCAATCCATCAAGTCTGCACTGAGTAGCAGGGGTTCAGATTCGAGGCTGGTAACATACACAGGGTGAACAAGCGACACGTCCTGGAAGTGTAGTTTCAGCATGAGTCTCTTTAGGGACCGACGCCGGAGATGAGAAGCAGATACGGGAGTCAACATTTATTCAGGAACAGACAGGTAACAAAACAGGAACAGCGTCAGCACACGGGTAAACAACGTCAAACGACAATTAATGCTGAAGCAGGGAACCGGGCGGTGAACCAAACAGATATAGGGGAGGTAATGACAGAGGTGATTGAGTCCAGGTTCGTCCAATAATCGCTGATGCGCGTGACAGGGGAAAGCAGGTGTGGGTAATGATGGTGGCAGGAGTGCGTAATGCTGGGGAGCCTGGCACCTTTGAGCGTCAGGGAGGGGAAGCAGGAGCAGGTGTGACAGTACCCCCCCCTCTAGGGGTGCCACCCGGTGTCCCACCTAGGCAAGCCTGAGGGGCCGGCTGAAGCACGGGCGCTGGACAAGCCGGCTGGGTGTAAACTCCCGACGAACCGGCAGGGGCATGGGAGCCTGGCGAGCTGGCTGAGGCATGAAAATGGAATGCGTGATTGGAAAACCAACCACGCATGGTCACAGGTCACAGTGCCTTCTCAACTGTCGATCTCGCTGAAGCGTGGGAGCCCGATGATCCGGCGTAGGTGTAGCAGCCTGACGAGCCGGGTAGGGATAAAAACCTGACGATCCGGCTGAGGCCCGACGTGGGATGGGCGCCTTCTGAGCCAACCGGGGAAAGAACCTCTCGAGCCAGCTAGGGCGTGACAGCAGATGAGCTGGCTTAGGCAGCTGGTGGTGTCTGACGTCACCACCAACGGGCTGAACCAGCACTTCCCGACAAGCCGTATGATGGCTTCAGCATTCTGTAAGGACCGACGGCGGAGATGAGAAGCGGGGACGGGGAGTCCACATTTTTTCAGGAACAGACAGGTATAACAAAACAGGAACAGCGTCAGCACACGGGTAAACAACGACAAACTACAATTAATGCTGAAGAAGGGAACCGAGCAAGGAACCAGACAGATATAGGGGAGGTAATGACAGAGGTGATTGAGTCCAGGTGCGTCCAATAATCGCTGATTCACGTGACGGGTTCACGTGACGCAGCTGATTCACGTGACGCAGGTGTGCGTAATGATGGTGGCAGGAGTGCGTAATGCTGGGGAGCCTGGAGCCTTCGATCACCAGGGAGGGGAAGCGGGAGCAGGCATGAGAGTCTCAATGTGAGAGGCGAGGTGTCTGAGTGAAACCTCGAAGTGTAGTGATAACATGCAGGCAGTTTTATACAACGAGTTTGCTCGTTCATCGTTCATCGTGAAGCCCTTTTGAGATCATTGAACAATGTTTGAGAGATGAGCGATATTGTCGAGCCCGAATCAATTAGGGCATGACAGGTTAAGCAGTCCTCCAGGACTGTTTCCAGGTATGGCCATTTAGAGTTGCGTTTAGTGGACATGCAGTCGGGCAAAAAAGTATTTAGTCAGCCACCAATTGTGCAAATTCTCTCACTTAAAAAGATGAGAGAGGCCTGTAATTTTCATCATAGGTACACTTCAACTATGACAGACAAAATGAGGGAAAAAGGATTTTTAATGAATTTATTTGCAAATTATGGTGGAAAATAAGTATTTGGTCACATACAAACAAGCAAGATTTCTGGCTCTCACAGACCTGTAACTTCTTCTTTAAGAGGCTCCTCTGTCCTCCACTCGTTACCTGTATTGATGGCACATGTTTGAACTTGTTATCAGTATAAAAGACACCTGTCCACAACCTCAAACAGTCACACTCCAAACTCCACTATGGCCAAGACCAAAGAGCTGTCAAAGGACACCAGAAACAAAATTGTAGACCTGCACCAGGTTGGGAAGACTGAATCTGCAATAGGTAAGCAGCTTGGTTTGAAGAAATCAACTGTGGAGCAATTATTAGGAAATGGAAGACATACAAGACCACTGATAATCTTCCTTGATCTGGGGCTCCACGCAAGATCTCACCCGTGGGGTCAAAATGATCACAAGAACGGTGAGCAAAAATCCCAGAACCACACAGGGGACCTAGTGAATGACCTGCAGAGAGCTGGGACCAAAGTAACAAAGCCTACCATCAGTAACACACTACGCCAGCCAGGGACTCAAATCCTGCAGTGCCAGACGTGTCCCCTGCTTAAGCCAGTACATGTTCAGGCCGTCTGAAGTTTGCTAGAGAGCATTTGGATGATCCAGATGAGGATTGGGAGAATGTCAGATGAAACCAAAATAGAACTTTTTGGTAAAAAACTCAACTGCCGTGTTTGGAGGACAAAGAATGCTGAGTTGCATCCAAAGAACACCATACTTACTGTGAAGCATGGGGGTGGAAACATCATGCTTTGGGGCTGTTTTTCTGCAAAGGGACCAGGGACGACTGATCCGTGTAAAGGAAAGAATGAATGGGGCCATGTATCGTGAGATTTTGAGTGAAAACCTCCTTCCATCAGCAAGGGCATTGAAGATGAAACGTGGCTGGGTCTTTCAGCATGACAATGATCCCAAACACACCGCCCTGAGCAATCAGCAGAGTGGCTTCGTAGAGAAGCATGTCAAGGTCCTGGAGTGGCTCTAGCAGTCTCCAGATCTCAACCCCATAGAACATCTTTGGAGGGAGTTGAAAGTCCGTGTTGCCCAGCGACAGCCCCAAAACATCACTGCTCTAGAGGAGATCTGCATGGAGGAATGGGCCAAAATACCAGCAACAGTGTGTGAAAACCTTGTGAAGACTTACAGAAAACGTTTGACCTCTGTCATTGCCAACAAAGGGTATATAACAAAGTATTGAGATAAACTTTTGTTATTGACCTAATACTTATTTTCCACCATAATTTGCAAATAAATAAATTAAAAATCCTACAATGTGATTTTCTGGATTTCTTTTTCTCATTTCGTCTGTCATAGTTGAAGTGTACCTATGATGAAAATTACAGGCCTCTCTCATCTTTTTAAGTTGGAGAACTTGCACAATTGGTGGCTGACTAAATACTTTTTTGCCCCACTGTATTCCTCACAAAGTGGAGTAGTTGTTCGCAACAACGTGATGTGTATTTGTGTTCATGGTGAAAGCAGATCGACTTATCAGATTCTGAGTGGACTTGGCTTTTGCAAAGCTTTTGACCTTTTTTATTTTCTTCAAGTCTATAGACAAAGCTTGTGGGCTTGTTTCTTGATCGAGCGGGCCCTGGATAGGGTCTAGAGTGAGAGTGGGATACATTTTATTTTAACGTCCTTGCTAAGGGTATTAATTCCTGCGGACCCGTTGTCCGGCAATTCCCCGTCTAGTCCTTGTAACTTAACTTTTTTCCTTTTCTCAATTTTTCTTGCTTTAGTTCTTCACGTAGTAGAACTTCTAGAGAACATTGGTCTACATTTTGATCGTCCTTGAACCTTTTGTTACCCTTGTGCTTTGACAGTTTTAGTGGGTTGGGTGTAGGAACGTAGCGATCAGATCGATTGCAGCGGTAGTCGTTTCGATGGCGACGTACTTTACAGTTATTTCGACCGAGGTGGGTATTGGTATTGTGGTTTCGTGGTAGATACCTGATAATGCACCCTCTAACTGGAGTGAGTGCTCCAGGTTAAACTTCAAAACTGAGATGTCAGGGCTCTTAGCGTTGCGTGCTTTTGATGCCTCAAAAGTTGTGCTTGCAAACTCTCTGAGTTGTAAGATATGAAGGTGGATACATGTTTGACAGAAACATCTGTTTGAAATGTAACAGCTCTTCCATTCCTGTTTCAGTAAGTAGGCCAAAGTAAGCTGAACGAACCCTATGATAGTAAGCTTGTGGGTGTTCATTCCGAACTTGTTTGACAGTGTTAGCCAGCAAGCTGTCATGTTTGCTAGTCGCAGAACCACTGAATTCCAATTTCAAAGCTGTGGCAAGTGTAACGTAGTCGTTTTGCATGTGTTGCTGTTGTAGGCGAATGAACCTTGTCACGTGTCTATTCGACATTCACTTCAAAAGGTAAAGCCTGTCAGTACCCGTAGTGTTCGGGTATCCATCCAAGGTGTCCTCTGTCAGCTAGGAACATCTCAGTATCGTTTGGCGGACCTGGAACGGGGTCAAAGGTGAGGAGGTTTTTGAAGAGGCGTTCCGTGCCAAGCAGGTGGAGAGGGTTGGCTTCATCCTTTGGGGAAATTGGGGCCGGAAGGCAAAGAGGAGAAGCCAAGCTTTGGCTTTGTTGGCGAAGAGACGCCACATTACTCTGTGCCAAATGGCCAAGAGGAGAAGACTGAGGGGCACGAGGGAGGCAAAGTCTGAAACCTTCTATCGTCTTCACTCCTTTGAGTACCGAGCTCCGGTTGCTTGGTTGGGTAGTCATGCTGTAGTGCGTGACCGTTCTGGAATTCCTCCAGATGGTACCTAAGGGTGGTATTCTGCTGCATAGCAGAGTCCACTTGAGCGCTTAGAGTACTGATTTTAGACACGTGAGTGTCGCACTGGCTCCGTTCAGCCTCATACTTGTCTGTCATGGTTTGCAGATAGAGGTCTTGAGTACGGAGCAAGAGATTCAGTGATGAGATTTCCTCCGCTTGTTTAGAAATCTACATTTCCCTCTTCATCACCTGAGTTCTCTCATCATTCATTAGGTCAGCGACTTCAATGAGTTCTGCTGATTTGTCATCTTACTTAGTCATTGTGTTCACTAACTGATCATCTTTGGTTTGCAGCATTTGGACTAGAACATTCTTGCTTGAGTAAAATTCATCAAAACTACCTGCATGTAATCAAATTGTGTGCTCCTGTTTGTAGATAACTCAATAGATTTATCTAGTTTCATCGTATTTAGTTTTGGCTAAATCGAGTTGTTCCTGTAGAATTTATTTGGTTGAAGAGTTTGCGTGTTCATTGGCATAAGGGTGGCAGGTAGAGTAGTGGTTAGAGTGTTGGACTAGTAACCGCGAGGTTGCAAGATCAAATCCCCGAGCTGATAAAGTAAAAATCGATTGTTCTGCCCCTTAAGGCAGTTAGCCCACTGTTCCTAGGTTGTCATTGAAAATAAGAATTTGTTCTTTGAAAAAAGGTACAAGTTAAAAAAAGGTAAAAAAAAATATTTGAAATTACTTTTAATTGTTCATTTTTCAAACGCAGGTCCTTGGCTAGCAGAATGTTTACATTTCCTGCTTTTGTCAATAGTTGCTCGGTTCTCTCCACCTGTCCCTTCATATCAGCCATGTCTTGCACGTGCTTCTGCTGAGCACTGCGGTTCTGGACCGATGCCAATCTTTGATGGCGATACATAAGGGCTAAAGTGGAGAGCGTCTTTCCGCTAATGGCATAGTTAGGGTTTGTATCGCTGCTGAGGTCAGTGATCAATCCTTTAATGGGTGAGCGTTCACTAATTAGCGGAGTACTGGGAACCACCCCCCCTGATAGCTTGCACATATATATATATATAATATATAATATATACATTTATTTTTTAAGTTTGGTTGTTTGAGTCGGTGGAAGCTCAAAAACTATGTTAATCTATTTAAAGACGTTAAAGAACCATAAATACTGGATCAGTAATGTGGGGGTTGGACGAGAATAAATGTGCAAAAGCAAATTGAATTGCTGAATCAATGTTAATGATTAATCATACCTGTATAGGCTATTTGGGAATTAAACTTTAGTTAACCTGAAAGCAGTGCTGTGTAACTAGGTTTCAAAAGTTTCAAGAGTCTCTTTGGTAGAAAGAAATCCGTTTGGACCTTATCAAAATGATTCACCTGAAAAGGTAAGTCTGACAATTTTAGCTTCTCAGTTAAATTGAACGGGACAATGATATCCAATCAGTAAAGATTGGATGGATATCAGAAGTGTAACCACTTGTTATAAATGTGAGACAATGTTGTGTCTCAACTGAATTTTTATTTAAAAAAATGTATCCTTTACCACCAGGGTTCACTTATCCCTGAGGGCTGAGACCACATGGGATTCCCTCGAAGGCAGAACTTCTGTCAGTACTGGAGTAGTACTGGGGAGTTGGACTCATTGAGCTTAATTTAATTGATTAATCAATGTTGAGAAGTCTTTTGGTCCTAGACTTGGCGCTCCGGTTCCGCTTGCCATGCAGTAGCAGAGAGAACAGTCTATGATTGGGGTGGCTGGAGTCTTTGACCATTTTTAGGAACTTCCTCTGACACCGCCTGGTATAGAGGTCCTGGATGGCGAGAAGCTTGGCCCCAGTGATGTACTGGGCCGTACGCACTACCCTCTGTAGTGCCTTGCGTTCGGAGGCTGAGCAGTTGCCGTACCAGTCAGTGATGCAACCAGTCAGGATGCCCTCGATGTTGCAGCTGTAGAACCTTTTGAGGATCTGAGAACCCATGACAAATCTTTTTAATTTCATGAGGGGGAATAGACTTTGTCGTGCCCTCTTCACAACTGTCTTGGTGTGTTTGGACCATGATAGTTTGTTGGTGAGGTGGACACCAAGGAACTTGAGCTCTCAACCTGCTCCACTACAGCCCCGTCGATGAGAATGGGGGCGTGCTCGGTCCTCCTTCTCTTGTAGTCCACAATCATCTCCAACACATAGACGCTTGAATTGTCATACCATCATCATATTATTATATGTTTTTGCCAACTACTCTTTCTAAGCTATCATAACATGTGGGTTTCTTCCTTATTGAAAAGTATTGAAGAGGTTCAGAATTTGAATTTTATTGTACTTCCTGAATTGATGAGTGAAAAACGTTGACCCCAACGTTGCCTCTTAAATCAAGACCTGTTATTAAAGCTCTAAGAAGGTGTCTAGTCATTTATGGTTGTTAATGTCTAATTGACCACACATTAGTGCAAGTTCAAGTGTAGTTAATGCTACACAGGTGTCTGTAGTCTAGGTGCTCGTTATCAGTGCTTTAATTCATAGATTGAGGCCTTGGCCGTGTTTCTGAGCATCAAAACTGTGATGGATCAAGGATGAATTGTGACTGAATGACTGAGCTACAAATAATATTGAGTAATTATTTATAAAGCAAGGTGATTTGTAAATCAGTCTTGACTTGCCTTAAAAGTAATCTGCAATGTGGAACGTCCCTCTTGTGCCACAACACCCCATGGACACAGTTGTGACTGGTAAGGTTTATTTGTTATAGCGTCATATTTTGCACAGCGTATACAAAACTTTATATAAAGATAATTTTAACATACACATGCCATTGTCATGTCCCATTGTGCCTCTTGCAGACTCCTTCAAAGCCGTCGGCCAGCTTTTTCACATCAACCATCTTATTGGAAGTGAAGGGACGTTACCCTCCAGTCTAAAATGTAAGACTGATATTCACATTTCAAAAGTTGTGTAATGAAAGAATTTCACCAACTTAAATTTTAGTGTCATGTCCCTTAGGATTTTCTAATTCAAGAAATTTGTGGTAAAGGAGGTTATTGGGAGGCTGGAGGCACAGGAGGAATGGAAATAGGATTGCTCTAATGCTAAGTCCATTCCCGCATTTGAATTGATTCTAGATCACCCACTGTTGACAAAGTGGAAGTCATCCGGAATTTAGAATTGTCAAGGGGGTCAAAGGCCCATTTTGTAGTTTTCTTTGCGCCCATAATGGCACTAGTAACACATGTAGGTGAAATACCCTGTATTTGACCAGAATGACTGATTTGCATTATCAGACAAACATGCAGGCATTCATTACCCTAATAGTTTTTTGCTATTACAGTTATGGCAATATACAGAAATGTTTAAACTTTTTTTCTGCTACCTTGGTGGTCTGCAGCACCATTAAGAACCATTCTTCTTTGATGTAGTAGGCCCTATCAGAAAACAGAACTTTTTGCATTTATTATGCTTTAAGTCTTACATATAAACAAAAACAATCCATTTCTCAATTTTGGTCAAAGTGGGCCATTAGCTAAGCACAACTTTCCTTTCAAAGATGTTCATGAACTACGACAACTAACTTCACGAACTGACAGAGTGGGGTAGAGAAATTCCATCTACTTGTCATGGTGGCAGGCCGGGAAGGGCAGCATGGCACAATTGGGGGATACTTGGGCTGCTTTATTATTTTTGAGAGCCTACAATATTCAGTAAAAGCTATTACAAATGTGTTTTGTGTACTTTTTTTTAGAGCTGCAACTAACAATGATTTTGATAATCAATCTGCCAATTATTACTTTGACTACTCAATTTGTTTGAATTTTAAAAAGCCTGTTTTGCTGCCTGAATATAGGCTGATGGTTTTATCAAATATTCAAATGTTTACAATGCATTAGTGAAAATAGCAACAGTCAAACTCAGTTATTTTATGACAACTTCCATTAAAAGGTGCATTTACACATGAGACAGGTGCAGTGTCACCTCAAAATGATTCGGGATCCTAAGTGAGATTTGATTTCGGCGCCCCTCCTGTAGAAGTTGAGGGTCATGCTTCCCTGGGGCACTAAAGTCTTCTCATATCACTAACATTTGTCTTACCTCTCATTATTGAAACCCTGAGGAGGTTCAAGAGTTCTCTACCATGATTGGTGGTGATAGCCGAATCCAAGTTCTCGCACAAGAGAATGGTATAGCATTATCCATTTTGATGTAGGAACATCCATTATCTGGGATTGGGGGCTGAGAGATAATTTGTTGATATATTTCACTTATGATAATCAGTTGCCTTTTTAACTTACTCCTCAGTAGATATACATACTTGTCTATTTCGTATACTGAATTATTTGATAAATACATCTCTGTGCTTTTGGACACATCAGTGATGTTTCTCATTGGATGTTTCCTAGGGTCATGTTTCGGGTCTTTCAACATCATACAACTTCACCCATCAGTCCTTAGCTTGTGTCATAAGTGACATTATGCTAGTTCCCATGATTTACTGATCCCCGCCATGTCAAGGCATGACAATTTTTTTTTTTATATATTTGTATTTAACCTTTATTTAAGTAGGCATGTCTAACCACTGGCCAACTCCCTGTCAAAAAATAACAATATGCAAAATAACAATATGCATTTGTTCAGAAAGAGAGATGTAGAATATTATGCTAACATTTTAGCTACTTTCCACACGAACACACCAATAATGAAGTCAGGTAATGTTTGGTTATGTAACTGAACATGCACTAGGTGGAGCCCGTGGTCCACTCTTGAGTATAGCTTTTGCTTTACATAGAACACATGGTGTTTTATCAAACATTTTGGGATAAATACCTATGTAGGCCCTAGTCCATTCTCGTTTAACAAATAAATAAAACATTTATCAATAACACATCTCATTTCAATATATAATACCTTATTGAAAACAATTTTATAATATACAATACATACATATTGATATACATGCATAGTTAGATAAAAAAAAAACATTCATTATATTGTAATTTCAACCCTCCTTCAAAATGCTCCATGGCGGATAAAGGATTCATGGAGTCTCTTTTAGCAGCTATGTCTTCAGAGCATCCAAGCTTCTGTGTCCTTTGAACTGAGAAAATGTGTGGACTCTCTTTTTATAGGTAGGATGGATAGGCAGCCTCTTTGTTTAAGAGAATGGCATGATTGACTGCGACAGCCACACCAGGACACATCATGAGAACACAACGCAACTGTTTGTGATGTGGTCTCCGGAGGTGTAAGGGTTGTAAACACTTGTTGACCCTTCATATGGATATGCCTTAGAAGTATTTTGGAAGTTCAGAGTTTCGACAGGTTTAAAAACGTTGGTACAAGCGAGAGACACACAACCACATGCTCTCCCTCACGGGGGATATACATATGGCCTGACATCCTCAGGAGAAAAAAAAAACATATGTACATATAGACCCCCTGCTGTGTAAGGAAGCACCTGTTGAATTGATGAGAAAAACCATTGGTTCAAACACACACACCCTACCAGACAGACAGACAGACAGAGAGACATAGATATTTCATTCATTGAAGGTAAGATAAACATTTTATTTTTTAAATATAATTTAATTCTAAAATGTTAATACCGAAATGCCTACTGTACAGACCTTTAAGCATATTACTTTTATTAAAACGTGTTCTATGCAATATTAAACTATACCTCTTTTTACAAAAAATGTATATAAAACATATATTATCGCCCAATACTACACTTTAATACCCCTTAAATGTTTACATGTATAATTGTCTTGTTGTAGGAAAGACAGACATTTGGCCTGAGGAAAAGCTGTCATTCATGAAGGTAAATTACATTTTAAAACCCTTTTATTTTCCATCGAAATGCCTACTGTATAGACCTTTAAACATATTACAATTATTAAAAATTATTATTAGACTTTTAAAGGTACAGACCTTTAAACCTATTACAATAATAATTGTAAATCCCCATCATTAAAATAAAAAAATTCACGCAGTCTCTTTTGAACAGTTAATGTTGAGATGTGTCTGTTACTTGAACTATGTGAAGCATTTATTTGGGCTACAATTTCTGAGGCTGGTAATTCTAATGAACTTATCCTCTGCAGCAGAGGTAACTCTGGGTCTTCCTTTCCTGTGGCGGATTCATCAGTTTGAGGGTTTTTGCGACTGCACTTGAAGAAACTTTCAAAGTTCTTGAAATTTTCCCGGATTGACTGACCAAGTAATGTGTCGTTTCTCTTTGCTTACCAAATAGGGCTATCTTCTGTATACCACTGATTCTCATGAGGACCGCCACAGGAAAGGAAGACCCAGAGCTACCTTGTCATAACACATCTGATTGGGTCAAATGCATTAAGAAGGAAAGAAATTCCACAAATTAACTTTTTTCAATGCCTGTTTATTGAAAATCATTCCAGGTGACTACCCCGTGTAGCTGGTTGAGAGAATGCCAAGAGTGTGCAAAGCTGTCATCATGGCAAAGGGTGGCTCCTTTGAAGAATCTAAAATATATTTTGATTTGTTTAACACTTTTTTGGTTGCTATATGATTCCATGTGTTATTTCATAGTGTTGATGTCTTCACTATATTCTACAATGTAGAAAATAGTAAAAATAAAGAACCCCTTGAATGAATAGGTGTCCAAACTTTTCACTGGTCCTCTATATGCACAGACAGACACATATACATCCCTTTCCTTTGCAAATTATATATACATATATTCACATAAACACATACATGCCCGGACCTCAAAAAGGGGTGAATATAAGGACATTCATTCAAGTGTCAATGATCAGACCTGGCAAGCTAATCAAACAGGTAAGAAGTTGGTGTGGCGAGATGCATCCTCCACCCTCTGTTAGACCAACAATGCAAAGGTTATGATGTCTGTACCGGCCCGCTAAGTCGACCACTTTCACGGAAAGCCTCTGCGCACTCTCCTGAAAAGACGTCCATAGCTTTAACTCGTCAACCCTACCAGCTTTGAATTCAGCAGCCTTCTCAAAATCCACAGTACTCTGGCCCTGCGACGCAACCGTTTGGTTAGCTCATGATTTTGGCGTCCAGTTCAGCAATAGCAGCTTTGAAATCTTCAGCTACAGCAACACAAATCTCCCAGAGCCAGGGTAAGTTCTGAAAGTTTCACGTTATTACATGTGCCTTCCGCTATGGCTGTCTCATTGTGCAGTAGGGAGGAGGCCTTTAGTCGCTTCAAACCCAACATGTTGTCATAAATTATACTGTTGTATTAAAAAGAGACTTAAGATGCAGTAAAGTAGGTTAAGTTAGGTTATTTCATAAAAAGCTGCGGGAGCCTCTCTCAAACACAGCTGTTCACTCCGACATGCATTTGTTTCTGAAGACCATTCTTCACAGTAAGTTTTAATATTATTAAATGTGTTACACTTGTTTTCTCTATTTTTAAGTAAACAATGTCCATACTATATCCCTATAGGCAATTTTAAAAATCTTATTTTCATTTAAATCTGTTATCTGCATGCCTCTTTGAATTACTTTGTTATATAGTTGAATGCTTTCCTATGTTACTTATTTGATTACTACGTCACTTTTGTCACTGTGTGAGAAGCCTGCAAGTATATGATATTTGATTTGACTGGATTTGGATTTGATTTGTCATCACCAGTGGATCCAGGTGACCAGGACTGGCCTTTGATATCTGATATATTTATCACACACATAATAATTTACAGTACTATTCCACAAACATTTTCAAATAGCATCCAATGTATTTTAAATAAAAATCTATCAATTTATACAAATATGTGGCGACAGTTAGTAGGAAAGCCGGTGGCTTCACGCTGACAAAGTGTCTTGTCTCCACCTGGCAGCTGTAGTGTCATCGGTCTGGAGAATGGCGGGTGGGCTGTGTGAGGAGGCGGCACGTGAACAGCAGGAGCACGGGTGCCGCTTGAGAAGTGTGGCCGATAGCGGGCGCCCCGTGAATGAGGCCAAAGGGCAAAAAAGCTGTCGCACAGCACTCGACCATTCTGGAGTGACGCCGGCCTCCTGAGTGCTTATTGATAACTGGGTTTCTGTCATCCTGTGAAACCAGTTCATTGCTGCTTGCAGCTAAATTTAATATGGAATGTGGCCTACTAAAATATGATTTATTATATGGTATTTTACCCTTTATCACTGCCTGTTCGACAAAGGTCCACCTAATAATGTATTTTTGTATTGATATGTTTTGTGTTTTGTTGCAATTAAAATAACAGCCGTGCCCAGTGGCAACCCGTCATTCAGGGCAGGTGGGGCTTGCCTGTTTTGCATGTTATTTTGGCATTAATACGAGTCACATATCAATTTGCAAACAATGTAAAATAATATATATATCATTGAGTTAATAAAGCTGTGTATAAACATGATCTCTTTTTTTGTTTTCTTGAGTAAGGCTGATCCAAAATGCAGGTGTTTCAGCCTAGCTCAGTGCTTTCTGTGGTGGTGTGGCGAGCCAGCAGAAAATAGGAGCATTGCGCCGTGATTGGCTCAGTGTTCTGTCACTCATGGGGACACTATCCCATCGCCAAGTTTATGTCCTTAGTAAGGGTAGACATACAAAATGTCAGCCCTTTGGGTCCTGCCATAGAGTTATATTACAAGTGCCTTTCCAAGAAGGCTCAAGGTCATTGGCCACAGATAAAATTGTCAAATCGCATTATATGTACAGTAGCTTTGATTGGACTGATCATGTCAACATCTTACTTTCAAAGTCTTAGCTAACAGTCATCATCATGAATCAAGTCGACAATCTACTGGCAAATCCTTTTTAATCCTTGTCATATGAAGAGAAATAATGAAGATAAATTATAGATAAAACGTATCGGTGCTCATCGGCCATTGGACATAAACATTACACAACGAGTGGTTTGGAAGGAATCGGTGACAGTGGCTCACTGCAAGCATTGCAACTGGGAAGTCGGGAATAAACGAGCTCAGACTAGGAATATACGTTTGAACGGTCATCCAACTCGAAATTGTAAATCTTTCTTTGATGACCAAATTTGCCCACGAAGGACGGCCATGCCACCTTCCTGTTCAAGTGAGCACATAACAACAAAGTGAGTCCAAAAATGTCTTATAAGCTGCTGCATAAATTATGTAATATGCCAGGGAGATATGTATACTGTAGCTAAGAAAGTAATAATAAGTGTATGTTGTGAAATAAGCTGTTAGTAGCCCATGTGACTCACCCTAATAATTTGGTCTATTTTCACCTCTTAATATCGCCGATCATTACTGTTCTGACTCGGAGGTGCACATGAAGCCTATAACTTGTTTTTGATAAATGTCATCTAATATTAAGAGCTTTCAATGTCTGCTTATATGGCCCCTTTATTTATCCTATGGTTCTGACTTGGTGTACAGGGAAAATACTGTAAGAGCAGCCCATGTTCTGAACTATGTCATTGTACATTTCAAAAGTGCTGAACACATTATATTAACTACATCTGTCTTAGCTCGCTCATTAATGTCTTAATCAAAATTACGGAATGCCTCTTTATCCGCTCATCGTTTCCTAACGTCATAGTTTGTAAATCTCAATTGTCAGTAGAAACTACATTTGTTTAATCAAGTCAGCCATATCAGCTATGTTTTTTTAAAAGGCAGTAAACGAGGCAGAATGAATTGTTTCGCTTCCAGACAAGGCTCCGCTGATAGCCAGGTGTAGCAGTGGTAAGGATTCACTCCATGGTGCTGAAAAGAAAGCTCTGCTGTTGGGACAGCTTTATGTAGGCCCGAACAGTTTGTGGGCGCTGCTTGTCGCAATTAATGTATTGTTTAGTGTTGTGTTGTGTAGTGGCTTTGCTGGCATGCGTCTACAAAATTGGGGAGTTGCCCCACCAAGATGTACATGCTAAAATCGCCACTGGCCGTGCCCTGCTTATCCTCTCTGGCTGGCGAATTTCATAGATGAGGGCTTTTATTTTGAAAGTTCGTGAACGCCAACAACACCACAGAAGAAGAAGAAAGAAAAAAAAGAAAATCTATTTTATTTGTTGCGGTTCAGGGGGACAACTTGTTAGATAGCTAGCTCAGTTCTGTCACCAGCACTTGCTAAATTCCCAAACAACCTAATCTGTGTTTTTGATTTAACTCGAAGAGGCTGTTTACACCATATTTCCACGGGAGAAGACCTATGGTCTCTGGAGAAGTCGCATGGTCACTGGAGAAGATGCGAGCTGTGCGCCAATTTCTACCTAGCACAATGACCAACTACAGAGCTTTTCATACTCAACTGTCGTCCATCATGGATGCATTGACCAAAGCGGCGGTGGCAGATATCTGCGAGCTCGTAGATGACAGTTATGCTGTTTTACAATTGGAAATATCTCGAAGCCACAAAGAGAATGAGGCATTGAAAAGGAAACTCGAGTTGATCGAGACCATCATTGCGCGTGGGCAGAGAGGGAATATGGCTGAAACAAACCACCAAGATAACATTGATTCCCTCAATGCCGGTAAGTGTGTGTGTGTGTGTGTCGCCAGCTCTAGCTGAAATGTTAACATGCCTGCAAGGCCTGAAAACGAACCCCCCAAATGTTTTTCGCAGCTAAAGAGCAGTTGCCACATTTATCCAATAGGTGTCTCCATAATGACAATCTAAATACAACTGGTAAACTTGCTTTACCTTGTTCTCAGCATTTCTCCTTTCGTTATTGGTTCATCACACCAAATTGTTTTAATCTGAACAATAGAAGGGATTGATAGTGAATGGTAAGATGTATGTCCCCCCCCACAGAAAACATGATTGTAAAAGAACATAATGTTAATCATTGTGAAATAGTAATAATACAAGTCACATTTTTCTAATATAATCACATTTTAAACAGGAGTATATAAATCAAAAACCCCAACCGTTTGCATTTCATAATTCTTTAAAATTCATGTATGGCTGTAGCCTGACGTCCGTCATCCATTCTTAAGATGGAAAGAGAAGATATCCATCATGAGTCAAGTACATAGTTTTATTCTATGATCAATTAATCAACTTTTATAATTTGATAGTCAGTAATGGAGTTCATCAGTTCCTCTCTGTTCTCACCTGCAGGAGACTCTGTTTCTCCTCTGACTTCTTCAGCTTTTTTGCCAATGTTAGCTAGCTAGCTTGCTACCTAAAGGGCTCCAAACTAACTTTTTTCATCACTGTCCCAGAATCGTTCTGAAGTGCAATTTAAACTGTCCCAATGTATTTATATATAAATACATTGCATTCGGGAAAAGTATTCAGACCCCTTCCCTTTTCAACATTTTGTTACATTACAGCCTTATTCTAAAATGTATTAAATACACAAACACAAATTTGCGCAATCGTGGCATTCAAACGAGGCTGCAACGAAATCTAATTGGACTGTAGCGACAGTGTTGGCATCAAAATCCGGGGTGTGAACTACGTTTCTATTCAAGCGTTGATTTACATGGTAATAACCCGATAGTATTGGAGAAAAGTTGAAAAAACGGACCCCTCTGACGCTGTACGTTAAATTGCGACCTGTCATGACGAAACGTACAGCACGCATAATGCAACTCATTCTGTGTCGTACAGCCTCTCCACCAGGTGTAGCTTCTCTCGCAGATTAAAAACAAGAAAGGAACAGGGTAAGGGGGGATACCTAGTCAACTGTACAACTAAATGCATACATTTTTTGTGTCATCACTGCAAGCCATCAAGACTCTCAAAAGCCGCGACAGCCGCTGTTTTAAGATAACTTTAGCGCCACCCTAAAAACCCGATTAAATTCGACGCAAACCTTCAAATAGGTATGTAATGACACCATTATATAATATTATTACATTTTAGAGGTGATGAGTTGGACAGATCGGGTGAAAAAAGCAGTTTCCTCACACGGCTGATCTCCCCCTTTCACTATCACGCAGTAGGTATCGCTTCCCCACCTGCCATTTCAAAAAGACCCGACGGAGCTCATTGCCTCCTTCAATCATGCAGAGACGGGCAGCATGAACGTCTCGTCTTTGATTTTGATGGAAAGGGGAGAAATTGTGCTTTACAATGGTATTCATATTACAGTTGTAAGTATTAAGTTTTTAGGGCACTAAAATAAGGTAAATTCTACGTTACAGCGCGATGCACAAAAGTGCGTTAGTTAACTATACACACAATACCCCATAATGACAAAGCGAAAACAGGTTATTAGACATTTTTGCAAAATGCCTTATTTACATAAGTATTCAGACCATTTTCTATCATTATGGGGTATTGTGTATAGATTGTTGAGGGGGCCTTATCCATTTTAGAATAAGGCTGTAACCAAACACAATCTGGAAAGGTCAAGTGGTCTGAATACTTTCAGAAGGCACTGTGTGTGTATATATACAGTACCAGTCAAGGGTTTGGACACCTACTCATTCAATGGTTTTTCTTTTATTTTGTATGATTTTCTACATTGTATAACAATAGTGAAGACATCACAAGTATGAAATAACATGTGGAATCATGTAGTAATCAAAAAAGTGTTAAACAAATCAAAATATATTTGAAATTCCTCAATGTAGCCACCCTTTGCCTTGACAGCTTTGCACACGCTTGGCATTCCCTCAACCAGCTTCATGGGGTAGTCACCTGGATTGCATTTCAATTAACAGGTGTGCCTTGTTAGAAAGAAATTCCACAAATTAACTTTTGTCTTAATGCATTTGAGCCAATCAGTTGTGTTGTGACAAGGAAGGGGTGGTATACAGAAGATGGCCCTATTTGGTAAAAGACCAAGTCCATATTATGACAAGAACATCTCAAATAAGCAAAGTGAAACGACAGTCCATCATTACTTCATGACATGAAGGTCAGTTAATTAGGAAAACTTCAGTTGCAAAAATCATCAAGCGCTATGATGAAACTGGCTCTCATGTGGACCTTCACAGGAAAGGAATACCCAGAGTTACCTCTGCTGCAGAGGATAAGTTCATTAGAGTTACCAGCCTCAGAAATTGCAGTCCAAATAAATGCTTCACAGAGTTCAAGTAACAGACACATCTCAACATCAACTGTTCAGAGGAGACTGCGTGAATCAGGTCTTCATGGTCGAATTGCTGCAAATAAACAACTGCTAAAGGAAACTAATAATAAGAGACTTGCTTGGGCCAAGAAACACAAGCAAACACAAGCAATGGACATGATCTCCGCATGTGTGGTTCTCACCGTGAGGAATAGAGGTGTGACGGTGTGGGCGTGCTTTGCTGGTGACACTGTCGGGATTTATTTAGAATTCAAGGCACACTTAACCAGCATGGCTACCACAGCATTCTGCAGCGATACGCCATCCCATCTGGTTTGCGCTTAGTGGGACTATCATTCGTTTTTCAACGTGACAATGACCCAAAACACACCTCCAGGCTGTGTAAGGGCTAT
The DNA here is from genome assembly GCA_030435695.1 of Brachymystax lenok tsinlingensis. Classification (NCBI taxonomy): domain Eukaryota; kingdom Metazoa; phylum Chordata; class Actinopteri; order Salmoniformes; family Salmonidae; genus Brachymystax; species Brachymystax lenok. The sequence continues at coordinate 45,516,136 of CM059807.1, read as the reverse complement.
TTGACCAATACGGAGAGGGATGGTGCTGCATCAGGTGACCTGGCCTTCACAATCACATGACCTCAACAATTTAGATGGTTTGGGATGAGTTTGACCGCAGAGTGAAGGAAAAGTGCCCAGCAAATGTGGGAACTCCTTCAAGACTGTTGGAAAAGCGTTCCAGGTGAAGCTGGTTGAGAGAATGCCAAGAGGGTGCAAAGCTGTCATCAAGCCAAAGGGTGGCTACTTTGAGGAATCTCAAATATAAAATATATTTTGATTTAACACTTTTTTTTGGTTACTACATGATTCCATATGTGTTATTTATTAGTTTTGATGTCTTTACTATTATTCTACAATGTAGAGAATATTAAAAATAAAATAAAAAACAGTTGACTCCGGGATGCTGGCCTTCTAGGCAGTGTTGCAAAGAAACAGCCATATCTCAGACTGGCCTATAAAAGATGATGGGCAAAAGAACAGACACTGGACAGAGGAACTCTGCCTAGAAGGCCAGCATCCCGGAGTCACCTATTCATTGTTGACGTTGAGACTGGTGTTTTGCGAGTACTATTTAATGAAGCTGCCAGTTGAGGACTTGTGAGGCGTCTTTCTCAAATTAGACACTCTAATGTACTTGTCCTCTTGCTCAGTTGTGCACTGGGGCCTCCCACTCTTTCTATTCTGGTTAGAGCCAGTTTGCGCTGCTCTGTGAAGGGAGTAGTACACAGCGTTGTACGAGATCTTCAGTTTCTTGGCAATTTCTAGCATGGAATAGCCTTAATTTCTCAGAACCATAATAGACTGACGAGTTCCAGAAGAAAGTTCTTTGTTTATGGTCATTTTGAGCCTATAATCGAACCCATAAATGCTGATGCTCCAGATACTCAACTAGTCTAAAGAAGGCCAGTTTTATTGCTTCTTTAATCAACACAACAGTTTTCAGCTTTAATCAACACAAAAGCCTTTTGCTAACATAATTGCAAAAGGCTTTTCTAATGATCAATTATAAACTTGGATTAGCTAACACAACGTGCCATTGGAACACAGGAGTGAGTGATGGTTGCTGATAATGGGCCTCTGTATGCCTATGTAGATATTCCATAAAAAATCTGCCGTTTCCAGCTACAACAGTCATTTACAACATTTAACAATGTCTACATTGTATTTCTGATCAATTTGATGTCATCTTAATAGACAAATGTGCTTTTCTTTCAAAAACAAGGACATTTCTAAGTGACTCCAAACGTGTGTGTGTGCGTGCGCGTGCAAGCTCACACACACAAAATTATATATGTGTATATATATATGTATGTGTGTGTGTGCACACCCCTTCAAATTAGTGGATTCGGCTATTTCAGCCACAGCCATTGCCTACAGGTGTTTAAAGTCGAGCACACAGCCATGCAATCTCCATAGACAAACATTGGCAGTAGAATGGCCTTACTGAAGAGCAAAGTGACTTTCAATGTGGCACCGTCATAGGATGCCAACTTTCAAACAAGTCAGTTCGTCAAATTTCTGCTCTGCTCGAGTTGACCCAGTCAACTGTAAGTGCTGTTATTGTGAAGTAGAAACGTCTAGGAGCAACAACGGCTCAGCTGTGAAGTGGTAGGCCACACAAGTTCACAGAACGGAACTGCTGATGCGCGTAGAACGTTAAAATCGTGTGTCCTCGGTTGCAACTCTCACTACCAAGTTCCAAACGGCCTCTGGAAGCAACGTCAGCAGAAGAACTGTTTGTTGGGAGCTTCATGAAATCGGTTTCCATGGCAGAGCAGTCACACACAAGCCTAAGATCACCATGTGCAATGCCAAGTGTCTGCTGGAGTGGTGTAAACCTCATCGCCATTGGACTGGAGCAGTGGAAATGCGTTCTATGGAATGATGAATCATGCTCCACCATCTGGCAGTCCAACAGACAAATCTGGGTTTGGCAGATGCCAGAAGAACGCTACCTTCCCCAATGTATAGTGGCAACTGTAAAGTTTGGTGGAGGAGGAATAATGGTCTGGGGCTGTTTTTCATAGTTCGGGCTAGGCCCCCTTAGTTCCAGTGAAGGGAAATCTTAACGCTACAGCATACAATGACATTCTAGACGTTTCTGTGCTTCAACTGAGCACGGGGGTACAAAGTTGGGTGTGGAAGATCTTTACTGGCCTGCACAAAGTCCTGACCTCACCTCCATCGAACACCTTTGGGATGAATTGGAACGCCGACTGCGAGCCAGGCCTAATCGCCCAACATCAGTGCCCAAATTCACCAATGCTTGTGTGGCTGAATGGAAGCAAGTCCCAGCAGCAAGTCCCTAACATCTAGTGAAAGCCTTCCCACAAGAGTGGAGGCTGTTATAGAAGCTAAAGGGGGGACCAACTCCATATTAATGCCCATGATTTTGGAATGAGACGAGCAGGTGTCCTCATACTTTTGGTTGTGTGTGTTTTGATGGTCTTTGATGGTCCATCGTGTGATTCATTGATGGCACATACTATCTTCATTACAATATTGTAGCTTACTTAGTTATCAGGCCTAATTCTCACTTTGTCCTAGAACATTCCTCTTCATCTGGAAGGGCTGCCTGTACCAAGCAGTCAAATGAAAATCTAAGAAGAGCTGGAAAGATGACAGCTGTTCGGGAAGCCACAGAACAGTCTGAAAATAAAGAGGTAATAGAAAAAAGTCTACATGAAGCTTTATTAGAGCTGGTTTATGGCTTTCTCATGTTCTGTTGAGAGCCCAACTTAAAAAACATCAGTGACCACTAGACCGCAGTCTAATGGTTTCCACTACAATCATTACTTGGTGGTTCTGTCTTGGGACATTTTCCATTAGGAAGGAATGGTCTCTACTGGTGAAACCACAATGTCTATACCAGGGGTGTCAAACAAATTTTGTTCCGCAGGCCGTATTCGGTCTTCAAAAATTGTTTTTTATTTTTTATTTAACTAGACAAGTCAGTTAAGAACAAATTCTTATTTTACAATGACTGCCTACACCAGCCAAACCCGGACGACGCTGTGTTCTGCCCTATGGGACTCCCAATCATGGCCAGTTGTGATACAGCCTGGATTCAAACCAGGGTGTCTGTAGTGACGCCTCTAGCACTGAGATACAGTGCCTTAGACCACTGCGCCACTCGGGAGCCCAGGGAGTTCCGGAGGAACGCACTGAAAATGTGTTTAGACGTTATCCATTGTTTTCAGAATTTTCAATCCTCTTTTCAATCTAGCATTTATTTCGGTATTTGTTAGCAAGTTGGACAGAGTGAAGAGACTAATATAGTTCCATGATCATGTCTACACAGTTTTTTAAATTGGGTTTTAGTCATTTCAGTATGGATTGAAACCATATGCGACCCGTGAGCTGTATGTTTGACACCCCTCGTCTATGCAAAGATATTATGATATTCATTTCTTGTTTGTCTTTTACCTTTTAAACATGACTTACAGTGCATGCCCCCAATTTTGCTGCCTCTACAACTCATTCTGCAAACCCTCCATCTTCCTGTATTTTCAATTAAATATGCTCTCTCGCCATATCAGGTGGTTTTGCAGGTACCTGAAGAAGAGGAGAAGAGCGGACCTGACATAGTCTTAATCAAAGAGGAGAAGCTGGGCGGGGACTTGGATAGTAGTGATGACACACATGATGTTCTGCTATTCAGTGAGAAGGGTAAGTGAAAGGTGTACACACGAATTGTTAGCCAGGTGGAATTGCATGGACATTGCAAATTCTGTCTGTTATGTCAACTGCTTTTCTCTCCCCCGATGTCAAGTGGTAAAGTGAACTTAGTTGAATCACACACAAAATAAAGTGTCGGTCTACACAATCTCCCCCATTACTGGCAATATTGCTCCTGAAATCAATGCTGACAATCATTTGTCGTGAGCTTTGTGGCCCAAGCTGGTTCGACTGCATCTCCCTGACATTAGTTGTAGATGGCTGAGCTACAACCCAATTATAAATGTTTTTGAGACATAGGAAAAAAGCTTTATCTACATTATTATTGCTTGTGTAGGGCATTATGTACCCCCACCCAGGCACATCTCCTACCTCTCCCCTTACAAAACAATGGCAACACAGGTTCATCGCTGTGTTTGACATCCCTATTTGATCCAATCTCTTCCCTAAGGTACTGAGGCGTCGTATGGTGAAGTGGATGACGGTGAAGAAGGGCCATCCAGATTGACCTCCTCCACCATGACTACGAGGGACTGGGACAGAAGTGTAGAGGATAGTGGCCACCGATCCGAGCAGGGGAACGAGAGTTCTCAGAGGACTCCCCAGTTTTTGCGTTCTAAGTTCACGGCCGGAAGATGGAACCCCCTGAGCCTTGACTACACGCTGCATGAGACACCCAGTGAGTCTGGGTCCAGTCCACCGGGGGGTAATGATGAAATGGAGACAGTGGAACCTGTTTATGATTTCCCTTCAGAAACCGACACCGTTCCCTCTACTCACCCAACAGGGAAACGGTTTCCCTTTGAACCAGACAGTAGTCCAAATTCTCTCGCTGGGAATTTCGAAATGAAAAGAGAGGTTTCCATGGTCAGCTCTCTACCCTACGACGTGGAACTAGATATGTGTTCTTCATGGAGCAACCAGGGTATGCTGGGAATGGTTTCCATGCAGGATGGGAAATACCTGAAACCAGACCGCAGGGAATTGCTGCTTGACAAGGTTGCAGACTTGAGCTCTGCCCATTATCAAATGACTGCCGCCGGACTTCACGCTGCAGCCAAGTATGACAGCAGAGACAGCAAGCGTTTTATTTGCACCTTCTGCAGCAAGTGTTTTACATCATCGCGAAATCTGGAGACACACCTGCGGGTTCACACAGGAGAGAGACCATACAGCTGCACCCAGTGCGGGAAGAGATTCACCCAGTCTGGCCATCTGAAAACGCACCAGAGCGTACACACCGGAGAACGGCCATTTGCCTGCGAGCAGTGTGGTAAAAGGTTTGCAGGGAAACAAAATTTGAGGTTACACCAACAGAAAAATCACCCTAATCTGTGAGGTGTAAAACTAGTTGAGAGCTCCACGAACACGGTTATGCCTAACATTTTTAGAAGCATTAGACCAGAACCTTGACACTGTTTGACGTCTAGGTTTGAACATTAGTCATGAAGAATAGGCTATTTTGTATTTTCACACTGATGATATGTTTTGATGGATGAACTCCGCAACAATGGTGGAGGTGAAAAACATGATCTAACATTGCGATTCTCTTTTCAATTTTTGTTCCATTTAATTGCCTTTGAACTGATACAATTGATCATATTTAACCCAATGAAACAAAGCTATTTGATGAGACATTATTACCACTGGAATGTATTTTGAAAATGGAACAGTCCTTCCATATAAATTGTTTCGATAATGGTCACACTTTAAATTTACCACAATTCATAAAGGCTTAATAATAGCATACATAAAGTCTTAAGAACTATAGAGTGCATTGCCTAATGCATCATATCGTACTATGGAAATTCTCAAAAAAGCTGTGCTTTACAAAGGGTTGTAACAATATAACATTATTAGTGTGCTTGCAAGAAGATAACTCATGTCAGGCCAGAACTGTAAGAGAAAATGTGTTCTCCCAGTAAACTTACCTTTTTATAATACAGACAGTAAGAAAGTTTATTCAAAGAATGAGTAAGTTCAGAAGCTAACAGATTCATTACTTGCCGACAGCTGCAAATCCCAGTAAAATGACATCAAGTTTTGAAGTTCACTTTCCTTGTTTTGTCTAATAACACTATCATGAATCTACAAAGACGTTTTGTGTGTCAGTAGCTAGGTTTCTATCCAATTGGCAATTTTCATGCCAAAATTTAAAAAATCTGCATAAAGAAAATGCGCATTTTCCAACCAGTGGTCTGTTTTCACCAAACTGACTTGTTGCGTATATAAATGTCTTTATTCTTTTTATTTTTTTTACCTTTATTTTACTAGGCAAGTCAGTTAAGAACAAATTCTTATTTTCAATGACTGTCTAGGAACAGTGGGTTTAACTGCCTGTTCAGGGGCAGAACGACAGATGTGTACCTTGTCAGCTCGGGGGATTTGAACTCCCCGTCTGATGACGTAGTGCACACAATTTACTTTTTCGTTTTAAGTTTTCAGGTACCGAATAAAATGTGTTCAATGTGTTTCCATTGCATTTTCAACTCTACCGATAGCTTTGTCACAAACTGTTGCATTAAATAGCAAATGTGCCTACTCTGGTCTTGGCACGTGCTTTCTAGCCAACAGCTCGCAGATACAGTATGCTAGTCTACATTATGAGATTATTATTGATAAAACTGAGAATATTTATATTTGTCAAACAGCAGTTTGAACAAAATACAATTTCAGTTAAACCCTAAAAGTACAGTATCTAACAAAATAACTACATTATGGCATTCACTAACTATTTACATATCATAGAAATGTGGGTACATTTGTGGATAAAATTCTAATTTACTCAACCTTTTAAATGTATTGATTTACCTGTTTACTGAGACCATGTGTTATTAGCTCAGCTTTACCATAAAACATGCTGTAAACATGACATTTACAACTCCAGGGTCAGAACAAGCTCCAGGCCAGGTTTGGCTTTTGCACGTCACATTTTGCAATGTACCATAACCCATTATGTAATTTCCCCCCAGAAAACGTTGGGTTACATGGTCAAATCAAATTTTATTGGTCACATACATGTGTTTAGCAGATGTTATTGCGGGTGCAGCGAAATGCTTGTATTCCTACGAGCTAGAAGCACGGCAGCCCCCTCGGTCGGTGTCATTTTCCCAGATTACACATGGTGTAATGCTGATGGTGACATTACACGACATTGCCATATCTGGGGGCTTTGCTCAATACAACCAATGTCAAATGTAATGCCACCATTTAATACAGTAGGAATATGACCATAGATGATTTGTGAAACATCTATGGTGTTTATTATGAAGACTGTACAGTAAATAAAGCCTTTAGTGAGAGCCATATAATTAGCACGTGATTGTCAATATTTGGGTTTGGCAGTGTGTTGACATTGAAGGTGAATCACTTGTTGAACTTGTGCATTGCAATATATTTTATAATATTCATGAATATCCGTTTTGGTAAATTCAGAGTTCCTTTTATAATGCATTTACATAACTGTCACAATACACTTCACAATTTAAAAACAATACCGGTATACAGTGGCAAGAAAAAGTATGTGAACCTTTTGGAAATACCTGGATTTCTGCATAAATTTGTCATACATTTTGGAAAAAGTATGTGAACCCTTGGATTTAATAACTGGTCAACCCTCCCTTGGCAGCAATAACCTCAAGCAAACATTTTCTGTAGTTGCGGATCAGACCTGTACAACGGTCAGGTGGAATTTTGGACCATTCCTCCTCACAAAGCTGTTTCAGTTCAGCAATATTCTTGGGATGTCTGGTGTGAACTGCTCTCGTGAGGTCATGTCACAGCATCTCAATTGGGTTGAGGTCAGGACTCTGACTGGGCTCTGACAGAAGGTGTATTTTCTTCTGTTGAAGCCATTCTGTTGTTGATTTACTTCTGTGTTTTGGGTCGTTGTCCCAACTTCTGTTGAGCTTCAATTGGCGGACAGATAGCCTAACATTCTCCTGCAAAATGTATTGATGAACTTGGGAATACATTTTTCCATCAATGATCGCAAGCTGTCCAAGCCCTGAGGCAGCAAAACAGCCCCAAACCATGATGCTCCCTCCACCATACTTTACAGTTGGTATGAGGTTTTGATGTTGGTGTGCTGTTGCCTTTTTTTCTCCACACATGTTGGTGTGTGTTCCTTCCAAACAACTCAACTGTGGTTTCATCTGTCCACAGAATATTTTGCCAGTAGCACTGTGGAACATCCAGGTGCACTTTTGCAAACTTCAGACGTGCAGCAATGTTTTTTTTGGATAGAAGAGCAGTGGCTTCTTCCGTGGTGTCTTCCCATAAACACCATTCTTGTTTAGTGTTTCTACATATTGTAGACTCGTCAACAGATATGTTAGCATGTTCCAGAGATTTCTGTAAGTGTTTAGCTGACACTCTAGGATTCTTCTTAACCTCATTGAGCATTCTGTGCTGTGCTCTTGCAGTCATCTTTGCAGGACAGCCACTCCTAGGGAGAGTAGTAACAGTGCTGAACTTTCTCCGTTTATAGACAATTTGTCTTACAATGGACTGATGAACATTTTAGATCAAGGCTTTTAGAGATACTTTTGTAACCCTTTCCAGCTTTATGCAAGTCAACAATTCTTAATCTTAGATCTTCTGAGATCTCTTTTGTTCGAGGCATGGTTCACACCAGGCAGTGATTCTGGTGAATAGTAAACTCAAGTTTTGTGTGTTTTTTATAGGGCAAGGCAGCCCTAACCAACATCTCCAATATCGTATCATTGATTGGACTCCTGGTTAGCTGACTCCTGATTCCAATGAGCTTTTGGAGAAGTAATTAGCGTAGGGGTTCACATATGTTGTGTATTGATATTCTAGTTTTGTCCCTTTAGGGCACCTGTAACCCTCCCACCCTTGCTTACCTACGTTGAAATGCTTGGAATGTTCTTCCTGTGAAACGCATTAAACAAGCCCACGTTAATTTCTACTCCCGTCTAATGTCCTGTCCTTATATTAGTTATATAAGTAATACAGTGTGCTATACAACAAAACTGGCGACGAGGAAGAAACGTTCTCACGTTTGTGCTCATCTTCGGCAGAAAGTCTGAGTTATATTCGTTATTTTCCGCTGTAGAAAGACTCAAAACAAAACGTGGAGCTAGCCAGTCGAGTGATGCTAGCTAGCTTCTGATGTAACGAGAGCCTCGAGGGATAGGAAGCAACGAGAGCCTCGAGGGATAGGAAGAGTTTCGGGAGGCGGGAGAAAGTGAAGTCATCGTGAGTTAAAAGAAGAGACAAAAGGGTCTGGGAGTAAGGGACCGTCTGAAAAGTGTGAGAAATAAAAATAAACCGAAAAATGTCTGCCTTGGTTAGAAATATAGGAACATTTGAATCTGTGGAACAATGGAGTTCTTACACAGAACGTTTTGAGTACTTTGTGTTGGCAAATGGAATTAAAGCAGAAGTCGTTGTGCCAACATTTTTGACTGTTATGGGAGGAAAAACATTATACTGCGCAGCCTAGTAACGCCTGAAAAACCTGGTGATAAATCGTATGATGAGATTGTGGCTACCTTTTTAAAAGGACATTATTCTCCCAAACCACTGATAATCTCAGAGATTCAGGTTTCATAAGAGAAGTCAAGAGGAGGGGGAATCTCACAGTTTGTGGCTGTATTGAAACAGTTATCTGAAAACTGAATTTGGGAGATAAATGAGTGACACTGTACGTGATAGGTTAGTGTGTGGCATGCACAGCGAGGCAATTCAGAAACGCCTATGACTGGGAGTAATTTAATGTTGCAGAGAGCAATAGAAGTGAGTTTCAATGGAAATGGCAAATAAAGACGCACAACAGCTAAGTGCATCAAGTGCATAATTAATTTTTTTTATTTTACCTTTATTTAACTAGGCAAGTCAGTTAAGAACAAATTCTTATTTTCAATGACGACCTAGGAATAATGGGTTAACTGCCTTGTTCAGGGGCAGAATGACAGATTTGTACCTTGTCAGCTCGGGGTCACATCAAACGTGCATGTAAAAACAAAAATAGACAATCAAACAAAAGTACTGAACAAAGAAAAAGCGATTTCAGAAAGTACAAAAAGAAAGTGCATAAAATGGAGCACACAGAGGATGAACAAAGTGATACCCTGTCTGAAGGGGAAGAATCTTTGCATGTTTTGTCCATTTCAGACAATGGACACGGATACTGGGTGACACCGCTACTGGATGTAAATGCAGTACGGATGCAAGTGGACACTGGAGCAGCCATATCCTTGCTGTCTGAGGCTGTATACAAGGATAAACCACATCACCTCACACTACAGCCCACAAAGATGATGCTGAAAACATACACCGGTGAGATTGTTTCAGTGAGAGGAAGCGTGATTGTTACAGGGAGAGCTACCACTCTACATTGTGAAAGGCAACCATCCAGCATTGCTAGGACGCACATGGTTGGAAAAGATCAAACTGAACTGGCAGGAAATTCACATGGTTGCAAAAGAGGACACAAACCTACAAGGGATATTTAGGAAACACGCGGATGTGTTCAAAGGAGAACTTGGCAGTATGAAACACATAAGTTAAACTGACCGTGAAACCAGACAGCAAGCCAAAATGCATCAACGCTAGACCTGTCCCATACGCCATAAAACCAAAAGTTGAAATTGAGCTAAACAGACTAGTTGAGAGTGGAGTATTGGATCCAGTGAATATTAGTGAATCGGCTACACCCGTTGTTCCAGTCATAAAAAAATATTGATCACTCAGACTCTGTAGTGATTTCAAAGTCACCATTAACCCAGTCTTGACTGCTGAAAAATATCCACTACCCCTCATTGACGACCTCTTTTCTGGTTTAGCTGGAGGACAAAAATTCAGTAAGATAGGCCTGACATAAGTCAATCTACAGATGCATGTGGACCAAGAGTCAAAATAACTGTTGATCATAGAACTCACAAAGGACTGTACAGGTACCGGAGGCTTCCTTTTGGAATCACCTCAGCCCTGGCCTTTTTTCAGAGAGCTATGGGCCAGATACTGAGCAGGCTCACTGGGGTCCAATGTTACAAGGCGCCATCGAAGGTGAAGGCCGTTGCGGAAGCTCCATCCCCACAGAACATGAGTCAGCTGAGATCATTCTTAGGACTACTGACATACTATGCAAAGTTTGTGCCAAACCTAGCTAACATGTTAAAGCCACTGCATGAACTTTTGAACTAAACCAAACAGTGGAAGTGGACAGACAGATGTGAGGAGGTCTTCAAGAAAGTGAAAACAGCCTCAGAGGCCCTAACCCACTTCAACCCCAACTTGCCATTACAGTTGGCATGTGATGCATCACCTTATGGCGTTGGTGCGGTTGTCTCACACATCATGCCATCAGGTGAAGAAAGGCCGATTTGCTTTCGCATCACGGACCTTAAGTAAAGCCTAGAGCAATTATGCACAGATAGAGCGTGAAGCACTCGCCATTGTGTTTGGAGTTAAGAAATTTCATCAGTTTCTGTTTGGCCGACTATTCACACTGCTGACGGACCATAGACCCCTCACCTCCATCTTTGGTCCCCACACCGGCATTCCGTCACTTGCAGCCAGCCGCATGCAGCGATGGGCATTATTGTTATCTGCTCACCAGTACGATATCAAGTACAGAAGGTCTGAGCAGCACTGCAATGCAGACTGCCTCTCAAGACTTCCGTTACCTGTCGCACACACTGACCACTCCCAGGCTGAAATCTTCTACTTCAAGGAAGTGACGAATGCCCCAGTTCCATCTGTCCAAGTGAAAAAGTTCACCCACACTGATCCAGTGATGTCTGAGGTCGTGGACATTGTCACTTGTGGAAAAGGAGAGGTGTCGGACAGCCTACGACCTTACCTTCCCGAGGAGAAACGAGCTCGCAGTTCAGTTTGGATATTTGCTATGGGGTTTTCGAGTCATCATACCGCCGCCACTGAGAAGGCAGGTGCTCGAAGAACCCCATTCAGGGCACTGTGGCATGGTGTGAATGAAGGAGATTGCACGCAGCCACTTTTGGTGGCCAGGTTTGGACGCAGCTATCGAAGTCAAGGTCAAGTCATGTTCTGCATGTCAAAAGATGAGGAACGTGCCTCTGCTAGCGCCACTACACCCACGGGACTTCCCAGAGGTGCCTTGGCAGCGAGTCCACATAGACTATGCAGGCCCAATGGAGGATCGTATGTTCTTAATCGTAGTTGACGCACAACAGCAACGCAACTCGTTAGCGATAATGGCCCCCAACTGGTGTCTGAAGAGTTCCGGTCATTCATGGAAGCAAATGGAATTCAGCACATCAAGTCAGTGCCGTATCACCCTGCACGAATGGCCTCGCTGAAAGGTTTGTCGAAACGATGAAGCAAGCTTTAAAATCATCACAAGGGAACAGCTCCCTCAATAGGCGTCTAAACAACACCTTGCTGTTAACCTACAGAAACACTCCCCACGCTACAACCAAAGTTGCACCCGCGTAAGCCATGATGAAAAGACAGCTTTTCGCACGCGACTCGGCCTCCAGAGACCTCCAAAGACTAAACAGGTTGTACAGACACAACAGAGAGCACAGGTGGAGAGACGGAGCAAAGCAAAAGACAGAAGCTTCATAGCTGGAGAGAGAGTTCTTGCTCGGAACAACTGCAAAGGTCCAAAGTGGATACCAGCCACAGTGGTTGCACAAGCAGAGATGACTCCTGTCAAGTGGCAAGCCAAGATCAGCTACTGGAGACCTACCATGACTACGAGCCATCACCTGAACATCCACTGCAGCAACATGGAAAGTGCTCCAGACTCACCTGAACCAGCCAGAGTGCTTACTCGGGGTACTGTTGCACTCCAGTCTGGGCATACACCATCACCACTCAGAGACAATGTGACTGTAGACTCACCTGTATGTCATCATTACCCTGCAAGAGAAAGATGACACCCTGACAGGTTGACTATTTAGTTCAGACTAACCTCCGACATTGGGGCAGAATACACCCCAGGGTTAAGTCTGGGAACTGAGGCAGTCTACCCTCTTTCCCTAGTTTAGAAAAGGTTATTCTAAAAAGTTTTTATTTATTTACATTAAGAGAACTTATGTTAAAAAGAAAACAATAGGCAAAACAGTGAATATTTACTTTTTTCCTTATGAGTCATCAAAAGTTACAGAACCAGTTCCACCAGGTGAAGGTCTCCATCCAAATCAGTCGCAGCAGGAGAACACCGGTTATAAAAGTAATAACCGCTGGAGATTGAAGAGGTCTGTTGAAGATGAAGAGGTCAGTTCCCATGTTTAACTCCTTCAGTTCCTACAGTACAGTGCATTTGGAAAGTATTCAGACCCCTTGACTTTTTTTCACATTTTGTTAAATTACAGCCTTATTCTAAAATTGATTAAATTGTTTTTTTTTTCGCATCAATCTACACACAATACCCCATAATGACAAAGCAAAAACTGGTTTTCAGAAATGTTTGTATTAGTGATGCACCGATATGAAATTTTGGGCCAATACTGATATCCGTTATTTTCCTTGCCAAAAAAAAAAACGATACCGATATTTATAATTTTTGCGGCCTTTTAAACATTCTAGTACAGTTAAATTGTCAACACACATACATGGACGCAGCGGTCTAAGGCACTGCATCTCGGTGCAAGAGGCGTCACTTCAGTCCCTGGTTCGGAATCCAGGCTGTATTGGGAGTCCCATAGGGTGGCGCACAATTGGGCTGTCATTGTAAATAAAAATTTGGTCTTAACTGACTTGCCTAGTTAAATAAAGGTTACACACACCACACTGACCAAAAAGTTATTTTGTTGTCATTTATGTATGTCCCCATTACCAGTAAAACATAATCAAAACCTATTTCTTTCACTTAATTGCTGTAATGTTTCGTTGTTCATTTGTTCAGTCGTTTCCTTCTCCACCAGGATTTCTATGGAACGCTGTTTGGGTCTTTGCATGTCAAAAAGATACACGTCAAATAACATTATTTGACGTGTCAAGTAACACGACATCTGTTTCAGTAGCTAACTATATAGCTAGGTGTCATCTAAAATAACCCTAATTTATTAGACAGTTCTTATTTGATTTATGGTTGTCGGACCCATCTATATGAAGCTAGCCACAATAAGGATTAGCCACAACAGTTAGCCTTAAATAAAAGTATGGCATAATTCTACTATTTGTATTAATTTGCATCAGTCAATTACATACTTTTATTTTGAAGGCAAACATTTTGTGCCTAATCCTTATTGTGGCTAGCTTCACAACACATAACCCGGTCAGTTCGAGCCTCACTAGCCAGATGAAGCTAGCTGTCTGCTTATAACGTTAGCTTTGGGCAAAAGGGTTAAGTAGCTGGCTAGCTATTTATTTTCATGAACTGAAGTAAAATTTCAATAGGCGAACAACAAGTGGCAACCTAGCTAATCCTTGCCCACAAGGATTCCTAAATCATTGCTGAGAATAATGAAAATGACTGCAGTTTCTACTGGTCATTTATTTCAGGCTGGTTGTATTGGTGCTAGCTAGGTACCAAGCTAAAGCTAGCTACCCCAGAAGTTGTGGTCAAACAAATGATGCTTTATTACCATCGCGGTATTGTAAACACATCGTTCGTGGCCAGTGTTTGCTAGCTTGCAGTCTTTTTTGTACAGCTTTGACAGTGCTACTGTATATTTTTTGACACGCAAAAACCCAAACGGCGTTCCATAGTATGTATGTCGTGAAACTAATAGCAGTGACGCTATTACTGTGGAACTCTGGTAGGGCAACATCTGAAAAATAGCGCACTTGGTAGTGTGTACCGGTGCTCGACCAGTCAGCAAAAGCCAACATCACCCACGACAGAGAACGGTTGATTGTCAAGAGCAATGAATTCCATTATCTTGGCTTTAATGGATTTCGCCTTTGAGTTGTCTCGCTGAAATGTACTTACTCTTTCAAATGACTGCTTGACTTGTTGAATGCTGTGTTGCACGTGTAGCGCAAAATTTTACGTGGCGTTATTACGTCATGTACCTACGTTATATAGGTATGCACGGTACCTTTTGACATCGGTTTTTAACATTGGCGTTAAACTAGACATCGGCCAATACCGATGTTGCCATTTTTAGCTAATATCGTCCGATTCCGATATGTAAACAGACTATATCATGCATCCCTAGTTTGTATATAATAAACTGAAATATCACATTTACATAAGTATTCAGACCCTATACGCATTACTTTGTTGAAGCACCTTTTGCGGTGATTACAGCCTTGAGTCATCTTGGGTATGACGCTACAAGCTTGGCACACCTGTATTTGGGGAGTTTCTCCCATTCTTCTCTGCAGATCCTCTCAAGCTATTTTCAGGTCTCTCCAGAGATGTTCAAGTCCGGGCTCTGGCTGGGCCACTCAAGGACATTCAGAGACTTGGCCCAAAGCCACTCCTGCATTGTCTTGGCTATGTGGTTAGGTTCGTTGTCCGGTTGGAAGGTGAACCTTCACCCTAGTCTAAGGTACTGAGTGCTCTGGAGCAAGTTTTTATCAAGGATCTCTCTGTACTTTGCTCCGTTCATATTTCCCGAATAGTCTCCCAGTACCTGCTGCTGAAAAACATCCCCACAGCATGATGCTGCCACCACCATGCTTCACCGTAGGGATGGTGCCAGGTTTCCTCCAGATGTGAATCTTGGCATTCAGGCCAAATAGTTGTTTTCATCAGACCAGAGAATCTTGTTTGTTATAATCTGAGAGTCTTTCGGTACCTTTTGGCAAACTCCTCCAAATGGGCTGTCATGTGCCTTTTACTGAGGAGTGGCTTCCGTCTGGCCACTACCATAAAGGCCTGATTGGTGGAGTGCTGCAGAGATGGTTGTCATTCTGGAAGGTTCTCCCATCGCCACAGTGGAACTCTGGAGCTCATCGGGTCCCTGACCAAGGCCCTTCTCCCCCGATTGCTCAGTTTGGCCGAGCGGCCAGCTCTAGGAAATGTTTTGGTGGTTGCAAACTTCTTCCATTTAAGAATGATGGAGGCCACAGTGTTCTTGGGGACCTTTTAATGCTGCAGAAATGCTTTTCCAACAGTCTTGAAGGAGTTCCCACAAGCTGAGCGCTTGTTGGCTGCTTTCCCTTCAGTCTGCAGTCCAACTCATCCCAAACCATCTCAATTGGGTGTAAGTCAGGTGATTGTGGAGGCCAGGTCATCTGATGCAGCACTCCATCACTCTCCTTCTTGGTTAAATAGCCCTTACACAGCCGGGAGGAGTGTTGGGTCATTGTCCTGTTGAAAAACAAATGATAGTCCCACTAAGCGCAAACCAGATGGGATGGCGTATCGCTGCAGAATGCTGTGGTAGCCATGCTGGCTAAGTGTGCCTTGAATTCTAAATACATCACTGATAGTGTCACCAGCAAAGCAGCCCCACACCATAACACCTCCTCCATGATTCACAGTGGGAACCACAGATGCGGAGATCATCCGTTCACCTACTCTGCGTCTCACAAGGACACGGCGGTTGGACCAAAAATCTCAAATTTGGACTCATCAGACCAAAGGACAGATTTCCACCGGTCTAATGTCCATTGCTCATGTTTCTTGGCCACAGCAAGTCTCTTCTTCTTATGGTTTCCTTTAGTGGTGTTTTCTTTGCAGCAATTCAACCATGAAGGCCTGATTCACGTAGTCTCCTCTGAACAGTTCATGTTGAGATGTGTCTGTTACTTGAACTCTGTGATGCATTTGTTTGGGCTACAATTTCTGAGGCTGGCAACTATAATGAACTTATCCTCTGCAGCAGAGGTAACTCTGGGTCTTCCTTTCCTGTGAAGGTCCTCATGAGAGCCAGTTTCATCATTGCGCTTGATGTTTTTTGCGACTGCAATTGAAGAAACGTTCAAAGTTTTAGAAATCTTCCGGATTGACTGACCTTCATGTCTTAAAGTAATGATGGAGTGTTGTTTCTCTTTGCTTATTTGAGCTGTTCTTGCCATAATATGCACTTGGTCTTTTACCAGATATGGCTATATTTTGTATACCCCCCTACCTTGTCACAACCCTACTGATTGGCTCAAACGCATTAAGTTAGGGCTAGGTGTCCCGCTAGCAGGACCAAAGTCGACAACATCCGGTGAAATTGGAAGGCGCTCAATTCAAATAAAAATACGTAATATTAAACATTCATGAAAATACATGACTTACATCATTCAAAAGCTTAGAATCTTGTTAATCGAACTGTGTCGTCCGATTTACAATAGACTTTACAGCGAAAGCATACCATGCGATTGTCTGAGGACAGCGCCCCACATCAACCAGCGATTTACAATAGACTTTACAGCGAAAGCATACCATGCGATTGTCTGAGGACAGCGCCCCACATCAACCAGCACAGGCGTCACAAAATCACAAATAGCGATAAAATAAATCACTTACTTTTGAAGATCTTCCTCTGTTTGCAATCCCAAGGGTCCCAACTACACAATGAATGGTCGTCTTGTTCAATAAAGTCCTTCTTTATATCCCAAAAAGTCAGTTTAGTTGGCGCCATTGATTTCAGTAATACACTCGTTCAACATGCAGACAAAGGAATCCAAAAAGCTACCTGTAAACTTCATCCAAACAAATCAAACAACGTTTGTAATTAATCCTCAGGTACTCTAATATCAAAATAATGATAATATTTCATACGGAAAGTAGTATGTTCAATAGGAAAGGAAAATAATGCGTGCCAAAACACTACTTTTCTTATGGCGCTCTCTTCAGAAAAACTACATTTACTTGTTCGTTTTTCAAAAAACAAGCCTGAAACCTTGTTTAAAGACTTGACATCTAGTGGAAGCCATAGGTACTGCAATTTGGGAGAAGGAAATACATATGAGCAATAGGTTTGCATTGGAAGAGCCTGGGAGCTAAAAAAATTATAATAATTAGGTTGGATTTTCTTCAGATTTTTGCCTGCCATATCAATTCTGTTATACTCACAGACATTATTTTAACAGTTTTAGAAACTTAAGTGTTTTCTATCCAATGCTACCAATCATATGCATATCCTGTTACTCAGGCTTCCGGGCCTGACAAACAGGCAGTTTACTTTGGGCACGTCAGACAGGCAAAAATCCAGGAAACTAGACCCTATCCCAGAGAGGTTTTAAGAAGGAAAGAATTTACACAAATTAACTTTTAACAATGCACGCCTGTTAATTAAAATGCATTCCAGGTGACTACCTCTTGAAGCTTGTTGAGAGAATTCCAAGAGTGTGCAAAGTTGTCATCAAGGCAAAGGGTGGCTACTTTGAAGAATCTCAAATATAGAGAATATATTTGGAATTGTTTAACTTCTCAGGGATCACTGGGGCGCTAGCGGGGCTGCTCCCGACACTACCAGGTAAAATGTAAGGCGCCAAATTCAAAATCCAAAAGTTGAATTATTAAACATCCACCAATATACAAGTGTTCCATACTCATCAAAAGCTCTGTTTCTTAGGAATATCACAGCGTTGTCAGATTTCAAAAAGGCTTTACGGCGGAAAGCAGCACATTTGATTGTTTGAGGGTAGCACCTCACATATTTTTCCCATAGCCATGAATCCATTAGCCATCATGGCACACACATAACACATTTCACAGCGAAAACAAATCAATTACCTGTTGAAGAACTTCTGCTGAGGTCATCCTAAGTGTCCAACGAAGACAATCCATGATTCTTTTGTTAGAAAAAGTAATGTATTTTATCCATAAATCTCCATTTGGTTCGCGCGTTATAATCAGAAACGACAGCTTCCACTCCTCCATTGAAACGTGACGAGAACTCGTTCATCTTATACCTATAAACTTGTCCAATCAAGAACAATCAAACATAGTTTTAAATGTATCCTTAGGAACACTTTTACGTGTATTTACTATTATAAATCAACCAGAATATAAACTGATCGATAACGACGGTAAAAAAGACACTGCGCACTTTGTCGGGAGCGCGCACTGGGTACTGTTTACATGAAAGAGTGACTTCCTTGTTTGCTCTTCTTCTCTGGTCTTATTCATCCAAAATGAAAAAAATACACTGTCTCGAGACTGTTGACATCTAAAGGAAGCGATGGGTACTGCATTCATATGCCCTTATATGGTCATTTTCATGAGGGAGGGGTGCCCAAATGAGCAATGTGTCAAAATCACTTTTTCCAGGACAGAAATTCTTCGGGGTTTCGCCTGCTATATGCGTTCTGTTTTACTCACAGACAAACAGTTTTGGAAAATTCAGAGTGTTTCCTATATATATATATATATATATAAATTCTACCTCTCTTTAGGAAAACCCTCCAAGCCAAACACTAATACATTTTTAAATATATATTCTGTTGCACACAAAAAACTATTTGGAATTACCCCTGACAATTTATGTTTTTGTGAAATAACAGTTTAAAGAAAAAGGCTAACTCGACTCTCATCCATTAGGATCAATGGGCCAGGGTTCCGGTCTGTTTAGACAATTATTTTTCACATATCATGAAGAAATACAGGTTATTGACACTTTACTATTAAGTGGGGCACTTAAATTTAAAAAAATTGCTTTGTGTTGCTGACAAGAAACCATTGCTGACGAGATGCTGATAGATGCATTAGCACGGAGTTTCAAAACCCAGAGGCTCAACACTGCCGAGACTTCCAGCAACCCCTGCGAAACAGACCAGGCTCGGATTTGGAAAGTCAAGTGAAATATTCTTCCTTTTAGTTGCTAATTTTCTCTAAAGGCACAACCTAGATTCGAGCCAATGTCTTAAGTAGTTGAACATGTTATTACGTCAACCAAAGTGACAAACTGACACATTTTTTTTTGTTGTAAAAAATAAATTAATATCAAAGGAGTGCCTTTGATTTGATGGCCTGCGCAGTTCGGAGTGATACGACCGTTAGACCCAATGACGTATTTCTACTCATGAGCTGTGCTATCCAACATCGCCTACAAGTGTGATCAGGGATTTCTATTGTTGAGGCAGTTTTACCCTATCTTCTAATGCGTTCATGAGTTCATGTGCTAGTCAGAACTCGTATTTGTCAGGTTTGCTAACTGGTTGAACGTGGCACGTGTCTAACTACAACCAATTAGCAAGTCGAACAATTCTGAGTTTTCTAGTTCCGACTAGCACCTAAATGTGGCGATACCAAATGTTTTTATAATTAAACCAAGATAGACCACAGTCAGTCGTTTGAAATGGGAAGAAATGAGTCATAGTGGCCAGAACACACAAGGTGGACAGAGCCAAGCACGAGCTAGCAAGATTGTATTGGCGTGTTCTAGCATGCATTTGCATATTTCCGTTAGGGAACGCCTACTTTGAGGTGCGTGTGTGCAATAACTCAATTTGCCTTTGCACTCCAAAACAACGCAATTTTTTAAAACTTTGGTAAAGGTTAAAGTCTACAAACGTAGTCCACTCTGTTAACAGATTGTTTGGGGAACAGAACACTTTGAGATCAAATGTTTAATCTATGAGAAAATGTGTAGAATGTCGGCTAAAATCCATTTGTTCCATCTTCTCCCACTCCCGGCCACTGGGCTTCCTAGTGAGTGGAAACGCCAAGTGGATGCTTCACATTTATACATCCGGTGAAATATCTGTGTCATTGTCCCGTCTTTGACAATACTGTACAGTCTTTTGCATTAGCGTCACTGAAGCAACACTAGCTGGATCCTAACCACATTAATACTGCCGGTTTTCGTGTTTTGCCTTCAAAATAAAGGTCCGCTGTAAAACGCTATGTTTACGAAATCAATATTTTTTGCAACTTTGCATCGTGCATAATGTTACATTTATGTAAAAAAATTATAACTACAGTGGGGAAAATCTTAACTAAAGAGAATTGCTACTTTATATAAGATAAAGAATATAAGGTAGAACAAGCAGATTGAGAAATGGTTGGAGCATAAAAGCCTTCTGGTTAAAAAAAATATAGTTACAATCATTATATTGATTGTATGATTCTTGTTTATTTACTGGTACTTTTGTTCAAGGTTGCAATTTTTAAATGTAATGTTTAAGAAAGTCTTATCGTATTTTTGTTGTATTGCACAAACAAATTGCATTGTCCAGGAGAAACGATTGGTTGTGTCCGTAAAACCAGGATCCTGTCTACTCACTAGAGTCCCTAGAATACACAACAGGTGAGTTTGAACAAAAAGCTAGGTCATAGCAAGTTGACTTTTTTACTGTGGTCAAATAGGTTGCATGGGCACCTGGACACTATACCACAGGAGGCTGCTGAGGGTAATAATGGCCGGAACGGAGCAAATGGAAGGGCATCAAACATGTATTTGATACCATTCCACTAATTCCACTCCAGCCATTACCTGCTGCCCTAACTTCAATCTGAAGCCTATGGGAGTTATGATTGCCATATCAAACTGTATTTGATGAAAATCCATCTGAGGACTACCGGTGTTGATTCTAAGCTTCCTGGAGCAACCGGAAGTGGTTAAATTCACCCTAAAAGTGGTTTGGATTGTACCAACCTGCAGTTAGGTATAAACACTACATTCAACGCTCTGTAAATCAGTCAGTTCTTAAATTAAATACTTGAAACTCAGGATTCTGTAAAAGCCTACCCCAATGAGGAAATGTTAACTTTCAGCTTCCTGTGACAACCGGAAGTGCCTTAATATGGAGTTGGTCCCCCATTTGCTGCAATAACAGCCTCCACTCTTCTGGGAAGGCTTTCCACTTGGTGTTGGAACATTGCTGCGGGAACTTGCTTCCATTCAGCCACAAGAGCATTAGTGAGGTTGGGCACTGATGTTGGGCGATTAGGCCTGGCTCGCAGTCGGCATTCCAATTAATCTCAGAGGTGTTCGATGGGGTTGAGGTCAGGTCTCTGTGCCTGCCAGTCAAGTTCTTCCACACCAATCTTGACAAACCATTTTTGCATGGACCTCGCTTTGTGCACGGGGGCATTGTCAAGCTGAAACAGGAAAGGGCCTTCCCCAAACTGTTGCCACCAAAGCTGGAAGCACAGAGTCATCTAGAATGTCATTGTATGCTGTAGCGTTAAGATTCCCCGTCACTGGAACTAAGGGGCCTAGCACGAAGACCATTATTCCTCCTCCACCAAAAGACCCGTTTGGCCATGGAAACCAAATTCATGAAGCTCCCGACGAAGAGTTCTTGTGCTGACGTTGCTTCCAGAGGTAGTTTTGAACTCGGCAATGAGTGTTGCAAACGAGGACAGACGCTTTTGACGCGCTACGCACCTCAGCCCTCGGTTGTCCCGTTCATTGAGCTTGTGTGGCCTACCACTTTGCTGCTAAGCTGTTGTAGCTCCTAGACATTTCCATTTTACAATAACAGTACTTACAGTTGACCGGGGCAGCTCTAGCGGGGCAGAAATTTGATGAACTGACTTGTGCCATGTTGAAAGTCACTGAGCTCTTCAGTAAGGCCATTTTATTGCCAATGTGTTTCATTGGAGATTGCATGGCTGTGTGCTCGATGTTATATATATCTGTCAGCAACGGGTGTGGCTGAAATAGCCGGATCCACTAATTTAAAGGGTAGTCCACATACTTTTGAATATAGAGTGCCTTTAAACAGCTTGGAAAATTCCAGAAAATTATGTCATGCTTTAGAAGCTTCTGATAGGCTAATTGACAACATTTGAGTCAATTGGAGGTGTACTTGTGGATGTATTTCAAGGCCTACCTTCAAACTCAGTGCCTCTTTGCTTAACATCATGGGAAAATCAAAAGAAATCAGCCAAGACCTCATAAAAAATGTTTGACCTCCACAAGTCTGGTTCATCCTTGAGAGCAATTTCCAAATGCCTGAAGGTACCACGTTCATCTTTACAAATAATAGTACGCAAGTATAAACACCATGGGACCACGCATACCGCTTAGGAAAGAGACGCGTTCTGTCTCCTAGAGATGAACGTATTTTGGTGTGAAAAGTGCAAATCAATCCCAGAACAACAGCAAAGGACCTTGTGAAGATGCTGGAGGAAACAGGTACAAAAGTATCTATATCCACAGTAAAACGAGTCCAATATCGACATAACAAAAACAATAAACAACGAAAGATCGTAATACAGGTGTGGCTCAAAACATGCGCGCGCACACACAAACAAATTCAAATAATGACCCACGAACTCAGTGGGGAAATCTACAAACTTAAATATGGTCCCCAATTAGAGGTAACGAAACTCAGCCTCCCCTAATTGGGAACCATCAACGAAACCAACAAAGAAATATAGAACAAACCCCCTGATCACGTCCTGACCAAAATCACCAAAAAGCAGCCAAAAAGGGCTATCTATGGCCAGGATGTGACAAGAAGTCACTGCTCTAAAACCGCGATTAAAAAAAGCCAGACTACGGTTTGCAACTGCACATGGGGACAAAGATCATACTTTTTGGAGAAATGTCCTCTGGTCTGATGAAACAAAAATAGAACTGTTTGGCCAAACATTGTTATGTTTGGAGGAGAAAGGAGGGGGGGTGGGGGTGGGGGCTTGCAAGCTGAAGAACACAACCATGAAGCACGGGGGTGGCAGCATCATGTTGTGGGGGTGCTTTGCTGCAGGAGGGACTGGTGCACTTCACAAAATAGACAACATCATGAGGAATGAAAATTACGTGGATATATTGAAGCAACATCTCAAGACATCAGTCAGGAAGTTAAAGCTTGGTCGCAAATGGGTCTTCCAAATGGACAATGACCCCAAGCATACTTCCAAAGTTGTGGCAAAATGGCTTAAGGACAAGTAAAGTCAAGTTATTGGAGTGGCCATCACAAAGCCCTGACCTCAATCCTATAGAAAATGTGTGGGCAGCACTGAAACCGCGTGTGCGAGCAAGGAGGCCTACAAACCTGACTCAGTTACACCAGCTCTGTCAGGAGGAATGGGCCACAATTCACCCAACTTATTGTGGGAAGCATGTGGAAGGCTACCCAAAACATTTGACCCAAGTTAAACAATTTAAAGGCAATGCCACCAAATACTAATTGAGTGTATGTAAACTTCTGACCCACTGGGAATGTGATGAAAGAAATAAAAGCTGAAATAAATCATTCTCTCTACTATTATTCTGACATTTCACATTAATAATATAAAGTGGTGATCCTAACTGACCTAAGACAGGGAATTTTTACTAGGATTAAATGTCAGGAATTGTGAAAAACTGAGTTTAAATGCATTTGGCTAAGGTGTATGTAAATGTGTCCATTCATTGTACATATTTCTATCTGCAAAGTTCAAAACGTTTCACGTCCCTGGAAAAAACTCAGAACTCTTTCTGTATGTTTCTGTGTGACGGCCTGTAGGAGCTGATCACTGCCTGGTATATTGGCTTCCTGTCACTCATCCTGGCCTCCTTCCTGGTGTACCTGGTTGAGAAGGACAATGTCATCATGGAGATGTTGGACTCTGGGGTTTGGGCTTCACCGTTAAGCCCGAACCCCAGGACTTTGACATACACCGACGCTCTGTGGTGGGGCCTGGTATGTATTTGTAGACAGACCCTTAGTTGGTACCTGTCAAGGTCTTTGCTGTAAAAGAGAATCTCAGCCAACTGACCTGGTACATTCTCAGCTAGCAAAAAATATTCTAAGAACCAGGGGTTGGGTAGGTTACTTTCTAAGTGTAATTCGTTACACTTACTAGTTACTAGTTACCTATCCAAAATTTCTATCAGTAACGTAACCTTTTGATTACCCAAACTCAGTAACGTAATCTGATAACTTTTTTTCTACAAATATCCTTTCTGAATTTCAAAAGTAATTCTCAGCACATTTAAGGAACTTTACAAAAAACATTTTTCTTTGTATGTCATTACTTTAACGGAACATTTTCATTTAAATTTCCTTTTTGGTAATATTTTAGGAACAATCTCGAAATGGTGTGACATTGGGAATGCTCTCAAATGTAACTTATTTCAGGAAACCTGGCGTATGTCGCACATCACTACTTCACAGGAGAGGCAATTGAACATAAACTTTTTACAAAAAATCTAAATGCGTTTCTGGAACATGTGAACTTTCATGTGCCTTAATAACAAACTTGTATGCCATCTGTAAATACGAATAAAACTGTTATATTACAAGCCTAGTTGGTTTAGCCACGGAAAAAGCGAGGAACCTTCCCGCTAGCCATGATTGGCTGAGATAATGGATGGGCTGGACATGCCGAGAGATGAGTTCGGATTAGTCTGCCATGTAGCATGCTTCTGTCTATAACATAAACTGGTCAGTATGTGTAGGTAATCCTTTCTAACGTGTTTTTTTAATAAAGATATCACGTTGTAGAACTGAAAAAAGTGTTGCTCTCCACTTTCCAGAGGACCGAGTATTGAAATCAGTGGAATGCCCGGTGGAATTAGAGTATGATAGCAAAGGAGATTGAGAAAATGCTGGCATTTGATTGCAAATATGCAGAGGGAGTCGAAAAAAGAACATACAGAAGACTTGTATAAAACACCTGTCTCCGGACTACATCTTTAAACTAGACCGAGAGGGAGAAGCGTCCATCCATGTATACGGGTAAGAGTCCAGCTAGCTAAATTTTCAGATATTATACAATTCTAATTTTGTCAGAAAGTTGTTTTCATTTCAAGTTAAAGTGTACTGTTAGCTAGCTAGCTAATGTTGGCTAGCTGGCTCGCTAGCTAACGTTTTGTGTATAATCTGTGTAGAAATATTATTTGTATCTCAGAACCATTTGCATTGCTAGTTATAGCCTAATGTTAGCTAGCTAGCTAACATTGAACCTGGTTGGTTAGCTATGCAGGGTTTGTTTAGACATTATGAGTTGGGATTATTTGTAACTGTTTAGCTAGCTAGCTACACGTCTAAACAAAAGACTCCACTATGCAAGTAACCATTTCACTACACCTTCTGTATCCTGTGCATGTGACAAATAACCTTTGATTTTATTTGATATAGTATGTGTTGACCAGAGACGGTAATGTGAAGAACATGACCTGCACCAAAGTCAAATTGGGATATAACGTTAGGCCAATGAGACAGTGTCCAAAATTCTCCAGTAGAATGTCCTGCTTTTCATCACACTCACAACCGTAAGCTATTTTCTGTAATTGGCTCGCCATCAACTTGTAAATAATGATCTTATTGTGAGTATATTTTTCTGCAAAAATGAAGACGAATTAGCTATATGATATGATCATTATTTGAACTGGCTAGCCAGCTAACTTGACATTGGCTAGCCAGCTAACTTAACATTGGCTAGCCAGCTAACTTAACATTGGCTAGCCAGCTAACTTAACATTGGCTAGCTAGCTAACTTAACATTGGCTAGCCAGCTAACTTAACATTGGCTAGCTAGCTAACTTAACATTGGCTAGCCAGCTAACTTAACATTGGCTAGTTAGCTAACTTAACATTGGCTAGCCAGCTAACTTAACATTGGCTAGCTACCTAACACGCTAGAAGCGAACCAAAGCATTGTTTAGAAAGTTGCTTTCAGAAACAATGTTAATTTTGGGAAATGTCTTTACTTTAACATAACGTTTCCTATATAACCTCTTGGTTCTATTTAACGTTATTCTGGGAATGTTCTAAGAAATGGTGTGACGTTACGATTGTTCTCAAATAGTTACGAGAACTTTGGGAAACATATTTTGGTTCTTTTTAATAAAACATTTACTATATTCTGAGAACGTTCTCAGAAATGGTGTGACATTAGGAATGTTTTCAGAACATAAAGACAACTTAAAGAAAAACTGATGGATGATCAGTCCTTGCATCGATAGCTCCATCTATGAATTTGAGAGTGGTTACATTTTTCCAGACCCATCTCTGAGCTGTTTGCCGCTTTAAAGTTTCTGTATGGTTCTATTGAAAAAAACAACCCACTGGGCACACTGGTTGAATCAACGTTGTACCGTAATGTGAACAACTAAAGGGTGAAATGCCAACGGTGCACAGTTCTCAAAAGTGTTACTTGTAAATTGCTGCTTCAGCCACAACTGGTTTTTAAATAGAACGTTAACATTGGCTGAGAAGGTGCCTTGCTCAATCAATGTAACCTTTATTTGGCTAATTACAATAGCTAATGTGGTTAATGAGTAGAAGTATATTTGTAAAAGTATACTTGAAACACATTAATACACTTTAAAGCTATACTGTTACACAAGGTTACAGCTACTTAGTGTATGTTTTCTTACCAAGGTTACAGCTAATTAGTGTATGTTTTCTTACCAAGGTTACAGCTACTTAGTGTATGTTTCCTTACCAAAGTTACAGGTCACTGCACACGCTCACTGTTCATCTGTGTAAACATTGTGACCACACAGTGCTAATGATGGCTGGCGCATTGCCATCAAACGTTAATCCTTTTCTGGTCATGTTTAACCATATTTTATTTCAGAAAAAGGTGTAAACTTAAACAGAACGCTTGTCCCTGTCCTCCTTTTCAAGACGTGGCCGATTTGAAACAGCCAGAATACATTTTTCTATTAAGAAATAACCTATTTTTTGGACGATTTGTTGTTTCTAAATGGCTGCTGGGTAATTTGATATGCGTTGAAATCTGTTTGTTAGTCGGCATTGAATGGAGCGAATTCTGCGCAGGTTCACAGAGTTGCAAACCAAATGGTTGGTCTAGCTCATTGATTTGTAGATCTGACACAGTTGCTACCTCAGATTATGAGCCTAGAGTCACGAATGAGTTATGTAAGTACCCACAGAAGGCCACAGGAAGGAGCAAGAGAGCTATAAACCCATACTGTTTTTTGCCTTAAAAACCCTAACCGGAGGCATAACCTATTTTAGCCTTAACCCTAACCCTAGGTATAACCTATTTAACCCTAACAATAGGTATAACCTATTTTAGCCTTAACCTTAAACCTAATTATTGGGTAGGGTAGCCTAGAACACGTTTAAAAACAATTTTTGTAATAATATTATGTCAGTAAATACCATAATAGCATTTTGATTGTTATTTTTTTTTATCAAAACCTACTGTATGCAAGCATTTTGACATTTTTTTTTGTTGTTCTTAGTTATTTTGTGATATTTATTATTGCAAGGCAGAACACTTGATAAACAAGCCACATTTTATTTTTTTCAAACGTGGTTTGAACTGGGTGTGACCTAGTAACCTATATGTGAAGTCCAGCAATTGGCTGGGATAGGTGGGGCAGGTTTGAGACTGATCTCAGGAATTAATAAGAAAAATACATTTTATTTCTCAGCTGCTTCACCAATGTCTTTATGTGGATTAATAACTTTTAATTGCTTAATATTTACAATAGATATCAGCACAAGACCACAAAGCATCAATTATAGGCTATAGCAGCAATATGATTGACATAAAATAGCATGCAACCAAAGACTATATGTCCCATGATTTTTGAAAATGGTCACTGATTACTGGGTACACCACCCCTCAGAGAAACTCCTGCGTGCACCTTGTTCTGTCCCTTTCCACACTGCTAACTCAGGAGGAAGGGCAGAAAGGGCATTTAACAGATTACTGGGAAGTAATATAATGATGATTCATGTTTATTATTAACTTGTTTTTATGCTCACGTTTTGAAATTATACTTCATTACTAGAACGATTATTAATAAGCATGAACATTAATTCAGTCGCCTCTGGTCGACAAAAACGTATTTTCCTAGTACAGCCAACTCAACAAGCCCCGACAAAAGCTTGTGCTGTCAGCGGCAGCGAGCAGGTCAATTTGCTAACCGCGAGGGTTGCGTCTTTTCTATTCAAGGCTGTTTACTCATAATAGGATACGTTAACAGCTTTTTATAATGCTTGTCTCCAAAAAACACAGGCCTAATACGAGATAAATAGCTACCTGTAAAGTAATAGGGACAAAACGAATCTTCTGAAATTTCATTCGTGATCTTATGCTCCCATCTATTGGAATTATTTAGCAGCTGCAGTAGTACTGAATAAATTGTATATCCTTACTAAAGAAGTAATTACTCAGAATTGCAAAATATAAAATGTTCTAGTTCATTTTATCAGGTACAACCATAAAATAACAATTTAAATCATAAGAAACAAAACTGACAAACACCATACATTTAGTTAATTCTTTTAAATAAAAAAAACGATTTAGATGGGTGACATTATCTGCGAAAGTAACACCCCCTTAACATATAAACACAGACACTGGACATAGACACTAAAAATTAGCTTTTTTAATTATAATTCTGGTAGCTCTCATAAGAGCCTTTGCTTTGCTGAGCAGTTCGTTTTCGTGAGTGTTCTGCCTGCCTGCCATCAGAGGAGTCTGTCTGCCATGTCATCAGAGTAGATCTGTGAATAATGAAAAGTTAATAAATTATTGCCACGCTTTCACATAGAGGCCTAGTTTACATTTTAGTCATTTAGCAGACGCTCTTATCCAGAGCAACTAAGGTTAAGTACCTTGCTCAAGGGTACATCGACAGATTTTTCACCTAGTCCATTCGGGAATTCAAACTAGCCACCTTTCGTTTACGGGAAACGAGGTGCCACCTGCAGAGGTGCTCTTAACCGCTAGATTATAAACCACAAAATGTTAAACACAAAAAGGCAAATGGTAGTAGAAAAATGGTAAACTGGTTAAATAAAAGACTGCAGTTGTTTTTGGGAAATAGGGGTATGTATGTATATTTCGCCAAATATCTCTCAATGTGTATATTTGTATTTGTTCAAGTAGGATACAATTTTGATAAGTATAATCTCTTCTTTGTAATTATGTAAGGCTGGGCAGCAGTGTAGCGCGTTGTCATCGATCGCTAGACCAAAAATAGCCCTTGGTTGCAATTTGTTTCCTAATTCCTCGTTATGCAGACATAATCGTAGTTGACACCATCGAGGTGCGTATGTTTACTTTCTACTTTCTACAGTTTCGTCCTAAGAACAAATTGTAGTGGTAATATGAAAATGGATCTTTTTGTTTGTGCCATTTAGGCTAAATGGAATTCTAAGCATAATTCCAGTCAAAATAGGTTCTGCGAATGTTCGATTCCATTCATTTGCTATGGGCTCGCGCTAGTGTTCCAGTTTAGCCGTTTTACAGCCTTGGGTGACTTTTGATTCATTCTATTGTCCAGCCTACCATTAGACACCTTCCTCTAAATATCTCTGGTTAGCTCTATTCAGTCTGGGAGTGCGTGTGATTTAGCAAAAGTGTAGTGGAATATTCCCCCTGCTTTTGTTATCCTTATTATTCCATTACATTAATTCAGCAACAACAGGCAGAGACTGATATTTTGCCCTGCATTTTATTAAAGTTATATTTTATTTACATTTTCTTCAGAATGTGTGGTTAGCCCGCTAGCATTATTCAGGGCGATGGTCATGACATTTTCCCGCATGAGTTTAATTTTCCTCGCGCTTTTGCTAATCTTTCAGAAGTTATCCTTATCCATCTATTAATTAGGCAACGTTAAATTAATTATATGTGAAACATCAGGCAGATACTGATATTTTATTTGGCCTTGTTATCTATTACATTTTTTTATTGAGATTGTGTGGTTGGTATGAGTTGTATGGTATAGCTTGATAGCTCTTCAGGTGTGTGCATGCAATTTGCTGGCT
The DNA here is from genome assembly GCA_030435695.1 of Brachymystax lenok tsinlingensis. Lineage (NCBI taxonomy): Eukaryota > Metazoa > Chordata > Actinopteri > Salmoniformes > Salmonidae > Brachymystax > Brachymystax lenok. The sequence continues at coordinate 45,485,995 of CM059807.1, read as the reverse complement.
GGGGATAGTGTAATTTTCATATTGCTAGCTGGCTGGATTGCTGGAAGTAGCTTTATTGGGAATGTACAGGTGTAAATCCTGCAATTTCTGTTGCCTAAATATGAAAGCATTCATTACTCATGCAAAAAAATGAACTACAGTTTTGCTTGTGGGGTAGAGGAGTGCCCTTGCACCAAAGCATCACTACTCATCCTGCAATTTGGGCCACGCATTTGTTTGTGGACACTGAGGTATGAGAGCAAGCACTCCTTCTTCAAGGAGTGTGCCAGAAAACTCCACAACTTTAGAAACAAAACATTGTCTGAGAGGCACCAGTTACTCCAATCTTACATATGCAGCGGCCAATTGTTTCCACATAGCATTGAAGTTGTTGGTGTCATGAATGAATTTGAGGAGCAATTAGATTACAACACCATTCAGTCAAAAGGGTTCACAAATTAAAACACTGCAGAGGTGTCTAAATTTGTATACAAAGGAACAACATACACTAAAGGCCTTGTTGTAATAGGAGAAAATTACGAGGGGTACACATTTGGAAAGATCTCACTTATTATGGTCACAGAATCACAGGTCCATTTAATTGTTGGGGTGTATTAGTCTGTGTCACTGGTCTATCTCTGGGTTCATTTTATACCAGGTTCTGTGATTAATGATGTGTGATAGTCTGAGTGATTTATTTCCCACTACCAGTTTATAAAGTGTCAGGTTTCTCTGTTGTTTCCCTTTATCACACTGTTCTTCTTAAACAAGTGTAGGCATGGAGGGTCTTCAAGAGGCAATTAAACACCAATTGCCCGAGTTGGAGACCGAGTCGGTGAGATCTTGGTCTGAGCATCTGAGGGGAAATGTTGGAGAATATTAAAGACCTTGAATATGTTCAGCCAGAAGAACATAAAATACCATTTGACGCCAAAACAGTGCCGGGAATTGCTTCAGTCCTTCAAGCAAAGAGGTGAGATCTTGATTGATAAATGTAACATGTTTATGTAATTGTTATGAAAAAAGGTGCTATCTAGAATTTTAAATGGTTCTTCTCGCTGTCCCTATTGGAGAACCCTTTAAAGAACCCTTTTTGATTCCAGGTACATGTATAACCCTTTTAGTTCTAGGTAGAACTAATTTGGGTTCCATTTAGAACCCTTTCCACAGAGGGTTCTAAGTGGAACCCAAAAGGGCTCTCCTATGGGAACAGCCAAAGAACCTTTTCTGAACCCTTTTTTCTAAGCGTGTACACACAAGGTTAAAAAGGTTCTGTAAATAGTTAATTTGTTTGCCCTCAAAATAAATGGTTTATGCTATGAGGGAGCGAGACATATGCAATACAAGGGACAGAAATGACAAAAAAAGACATAAAAGAAAGTAAAAAAATATACAAATGGTTCTGTAAATTGTTTGTTTGTCCTCTTGTGCTGGTATGGAGTGGAGTGTTTAGCCTAACAGACAGTTTTTTCCTTTAATTTTTTTAAAGAAAAATTAAGAATGGATAGGCTGAATTGTTTTGATCTGTACATAGTTTGTTTGTCGGTGTATTTTCTAACGATCTGTCCCTCGACAAACATGCGTAGCCGGCAAAAAGATTAAGAAAGATTATTAGTTCATTTTGTTTGTACAATGTTGTGGCATAAGTGTCAGGAGAAGGAAAGTTTTACTCCTCTCGGAAGTGGAACAATATATGGGGCAATCGAATACCTTTCTGTGTCTGGAAATAATGCAGGTAGCAGTAGCCAGCCATGCAGGGCTCTACGCTGACCTTTTTTTACAAGGAATATGTGTGGGCTTACGTTTAAAAATATAGGCGCACACAAATAAATTTAGGAGCACAATGAAAAATTTGGTGTTAAGTCTAGAATCCTTTACCATTTTTCTAGTCACTCTGGTGCTCCTAAATTAAAATTTCAGGTCGGACCGCAAAATATTTAGGCGCGTATGCGAGTAAAATGGTCACATTGTAGAGCACTGTCATGCATTATTTCATTGAAAAGGACTAAGCAAATCATCCACATTTTCAGCTGTTGCGATCATTTCTTACCTTGGAACAATGTGTGAGTGAGTAGGAGCATACCACCTTAATATTTACCCTCAAATGAAAGGTAACATGTACTTTCACATCAAATTCATCTGATCTCAAAACCAAAATGCTGGAGTTTAGAGCCAGTGCTCTACTCTTCATTGTTCAAATACATGTGGTTAGGACCAATGTTCCCTTTAAGCTGCACGGGTACGCAGCTCCCATTCAGAAGAAATATCAGCCCATGATGAGAAGCACGGAATTGAACTTCACTCAACTTTGTAGAGTTTTCCCTGTTAGTTAACACTATCAACGTTTTCCTTTACTGTGGCAATTGTAATCGAATCAACACAATATCAGCCACTTTCAATGCAACATACCGAAACACAACGAACTACGCAAGAGATTTTGTTGTAGGCAGAACGCATCGGAGTAGGATTCCATTGCATTGACACACAGGACTCAGCCCATACTCTACACCAGTGCTGCATAAACAGTCAGAGCTCCAGCAGGCCTCAATGCAAATAGACCATTGCCATATATGGATCTGTGGCTTTTACTTTTAACTGGACTGTGTTTACAGCTGTGGTCGTGAGTAGATGGGCTTGTTTAGAGATCAAAGCGAGAGCTGCGTGTAGCCAAGTGTGCACATCTTTTGCTAGTTAGTGAGTTATTTTCCCAGTTATAGATCATTTGTAGTCCACAATGGGGGAGTGATTGCTTCCTACAAGAGCACAAAATATGTACATTTCAAGACATCTTTGAAAAGCCAGTCAGGTAAAAATCGTTTTTTTTTGTCTTAAAGAGGCAGTGTTATATTTTGACAAAGGCTTGAATAAGCTAAGTAGCCAATAGGCAGAGGATAGCATAATTTGTCTGATTCTCTGTAATAATGATATGGGAATAATTGTATTTTGTTAAGTGGCTTCTTGCATCAAACAACACAACATTTTCAGTCACCACCTTGTCTGAAGGACAAGTGGATAAACAGGTTAATGTCAAGCCCTGCATGTTTTTTTCAAAAGTCTCATGGAATGTAGGCCTACTGTACATTAAACACCACACATTGGCTGCTACTGTAGGCTGAATGATAGAACAGCTATTTCCATGTTAAAATGTTATGGGATGGGATGCATTTTCTCCATTGTTTTTGATGGTAGGCCACTCTGGTGGGCCTACATTATGATCAAAAAGCCACAGTAGCCTGCTTGGCCACTGTTAAAACTGTAACTTAAAGCGGGTACAGACTCAGTGTTCACAACATTCAAGTTTGCGCTCAGCAGAACTAAAATTTGCTCAGTGCCGAAAGAGATTAGAGGGAACATTGGTAAGTATTGTATTCCACATTGTAATTTTTGCCTACATTTTTTTATTTTCTTCTTTAAAGATACTGGTGGTTGCTCATCATCCCCTCTGCCTTGTTAGTCAGTCAGTGGTGTGAGTGAACTGCTGTCCCCTCCAAGTCCGACCTCTTCTTTGCCTATAACAACAATGATTAATATGAGCACATTGTGGCTCAGCAACATCCAGGTACCTTGGCAGAAGAGTCCTTCCAGCCTCAAGCAGGCCATTGCCCAAGGAAAGAGTGTAGAGGCGGCAGATGGTGAGGGAGACTGTCGACGCCCTGCATGAGCACTGCCCCAATCCCAACAAGGCTGTATGGAGTGAAATTGTATGTACACTTCTAACTCACTGGGAATGTGATGAAAGAAATAAAAGCTGAAATAAATCATTCTCTCTACTTTTATTCTAACATTTCACATTCTTAAAATAAAGTGGTGATCCTAACTGACCTAAGACAGTGAATTTTTACTAGGATTAAATGTCGGAATTGTGGAAAACTGAGTTTAAATGTATTTGGCTAAGGTGTATGTAAACTTCCGACTTCAACTGTACATAGTATTATGGTACCTATCTAGAGATATTTCACAAGTATGCACTAACACCCTTACTTTTGTTTATTTCAGGGAATACTCTATTGGGTTCTTCAAAATGGATGGTGTCGATCGAAGGGAGGTTGGTCTGTGTTTTGGACAGTGAGTCCAACTTTGCTGCTGCCCTCTGTGCTCTTCAGCCCTTTCTATGTTTTTTTCTATGTTTTTCTCATTGGCCTCTGCAACCTTGGAGCTCATACAGCGGTAAGCGTTGAACATTTATTGATCCGACACTTACATTTAGCATCTGCTAGTTACATTGCTATGATATTTCTTATTGCTATTTTTTCAATGCCTCAACTGATTTCATATATTTTATGTTGGGTTGTTCAGGATCCTGATTTGAATAAACCCTGAAGGAACCAAATGCACAGGGAAAGAAGGAGTGAGCCGCAAGGCTGGAAAGGTCGTTCAGAGGAAGCCATTACCAATTAACCCACATGTTACACGCTTCCTCGCAGACCTGAAGGAGTTCGAGTGGAAAAACTCCAACATGTAAGTACACAAACACACACACCTGATGAACACAAACTTTATTTGTCAGTTGCCATCTGCCTTTTTACACACGAGTAATAGCAATCTCTCTCTTTTCTATTATTTCTATGTCCATGTTTGTCCTAGATGACGTATCAGAGCTAAGGAGGATCAGAGTTTCAAAGATTGGGGTGATAATCTGCACGCCACCTAGATTTATTCAAGACTTGTTTGCATCTCTCATTCTCTTAGAAATCCTGCCATGCGGGTTTTGTCAGCAGATGCTCTGCTAGCGCCATCCCGGAGCCGTGTTGGGTTGCGATAGTGTGCCTGTCTGGCTACAGTCTAGCCCTGCTCGCTCCTGCCTATACATCCCTCTCTCTGTCCCTCACTCTCGATCTCTCTCTCGTTTCTCTCTTAAAGACAGGCAGTTCTTCTTATATATTTCTTTGTAAACATTTCTCCCTGTTCGTCTGTTGTTTTCCTATTTTTCATCGATCTGTTTTGATCGTTCTTTTTCTTACATAATCCAGTATTTTCAAGAATGACCTATTCTGATGTCTTGGTTTGTGTATGTTGAAGTACATTATTGGCCACTATTTATCAGTGTTCTTATCACTGTATCGCCCTCTCTCTTGCTCCCTCTCTCGTACTATCTGGAGTTGTAATGTTGCTCTTTGGAAATATTGTTCTTTGTGGTTAAAGTGCCATTCATTTGAAATTCATGTTATGAATTTGAATAAATAAATATATATATATTTGTACAAGTGTTGTTTTTCATTACAATATTTCATTTCAGGAAGCTGTCTTCAGCAAGAATCTTGTAATATGTTTTAAAGTAAGTAAAATAGTACTGTAAACTATATTACAGCATCACTGCTGTAAAGAAAAAATTACAGTATTAAACTGGCCACTGAGGTGCCAGTATAATTTTTTTTTTTTTTAATCTTTATTTTAACAGGGAAAACAGACTGAGACCTGGATCTCTTTTACGGCTGTGCCCTGTGTAAACATGTTGACATGTACAGTTCTAGGCATACAGACAAGAACATTTCAAAACATACATAACAAAGACACAATTCAACAGAAACGATCACAGACAACATCATATTGATCCTCCGTAATATTTTTGAAATGGGCAAGGGACACCAGAGTGTCTAACTTAAGTTGGATCTGCAGTTTGTTCCATAAATAAGGTGCAAAGGAACTGAAAGCAGCCCTTCCCAACTCTGTGGAGACCGCAGGAGTCTCTAATGTAATCCACATCTGTGATCTGGTCGTAAAATTAAAGTCAAAGTCACCATTATTAGTCAGTTGTACAACCAAATGCCTTCAACCGAAATGTGTCTTCCGCATTTAACCCAACCCTCTGAATCAGAGAGGTGCGGGGGCTGCCTAATCGACATCCACGTCTTCGGCGCCGGGAACAGTGGGTTAACTGCCTTGTTCAGGGGCAGAACGACAGATTGTTTTCCTTGTCAGCTTGGGGATTCGAACTTGCAACCCTCCGGTTACAAGTCCAACGCTCTAACCACTAGGCTACCTGCCGCCCCTAATTAGTATATCTAGTTGAAATTAATGATGATATATATGGAGGTAGTTTTAAAAGAAGTGCTTTATAAATAAACAAAAGAGCATGTTGCTCTCGCCTCACAGATAGAGAGGCCCAACCCACATGTTGATATAGGATACAGTGATGAGTTTTGTAACTATCACCTGTGATAAACCTGAGTGCACAATGGTAAATAGAATCCAGTGGTTTTAATGTGTTTGCCGATGCATGCATATAAATAATATCACCATAATCTAAAACGGACATAAAAGTAGCCTGCACAATTTGTTTTCTATTTACGGAGGTCAGACAAGTCCTGTTTCTGTAAAGGAACTTTACATGCTGTAAATATACAGGGCAACAATTGTTATTCTGATGTCCCCATAGGAGAACCCTTTGAATAGCCATTTTTGTTTCCAGGTAGAACCCTTTTGGGTCCCATGTAAAACCCTTTCCACAGAGGGTTCTACATGGAACCCAAAAGAGTTCTACCTTGATTCAAAAAGGGTCATCTTATGGGGACAGCCAAAGAACCTGCATGGAACCCTTTTTTTCTAAGAGTGTATCCTGGTCTGTCCCTTCTCTTTGTTCACTGCCCTTTGGTTACTTGTCTTTTCCTCTTTTATCCTCAGTTAGTTTTCCTTCTCCCTCTTAAAAACAATGGAGATGAAAGAGATCCTGTTGCCTACTGTACATCTCCTTTTCTATTCTGCTTTAATATTGTTTCAATCACCTTCACCTCTGTCACTTAGCACAAAGATACTGTAGTTCACGCAATGTTTTCTGTTGTCTTACGCAGATCTATTAATCATCCCAGATGTTGCCGTTGTTGTCCTTGGCCAGTGTTTCTCAACTCCAGTCCTTGAGTGTTCTAGTCGCACACAGTCATCAGTCAAGGCCTGGATGATTAGTTGACAAGTCGAATCAGGTTTTTTTGTGCTGTGCGTGGAGAGGAGAGTTGAAATAAATTGTCCTGGGTAAGACAAGAAGGCCCACGGCCCACTGTTATGCTCCTACTACGACTTTTTTTTGTTGTCCTTTTCATTTTTGGTTAGTTTATTAATTCAACCATTTTAAAAATGTGCGCACATACAACTTGAAAACCCACATACATGTAGATGAGTAAAATCATCAAGGATAACAACGTCTGGGACTTATTTCCATTGTGTACATTCATGACAAGGTATATTAATTTGCCTACATTTCATGAGATGTGCTTTTGACAACAACCACCTTCCTAAACATTGGCTACATCCCAATTATCTGTCCTCCCTTCCAAACTCTGCACTTGTTCACTTCCCTTCACTGATTTGAAAGGAAATGACTGCTATAAGAAATACGGTGGAAATTCATTCTAGGCCATGCCTCCACTAATCCAATTTTGTATTTTATTTGTGGGAAGTAGTGAATGAGTGTACACTTCAGGAGAAAGGAGATATTATTGGGACGCACTCATTGTCTAGCACACCCATTGTCCTGGCCAAGTCACACTCTGGTTCTGATAGTCCTGATAGTTCCTCATTACAAGACTTGAAGAGTCCCCCTCTGCTAATCCATGTTCACCACTCAGGATTGAATTACTGCCCCTAAATGCTACTTGGCCGGTCTAGGCACCTCAGCCAAGTCTGAGACAGGGTGAGAGAGAGAGAGAGAGAGAGAGAGAGAGAGAGAGAGAGAGAGAGGAGGGGAGAGAGAGGGAGAGAGATGGAGGAGAAAGAGAGAATGTTCCCAAGTGCATCGATATGATCTTTGGGTGGGAAATTAGTGGTCTGACATTATCGCTCCTGGCTTTAAAAGATCAGATGGATATCAAACCAGAGGGGTTTTCGTCCATGCGAGAAACAAAAGTATCCTCGATATGCAACTAATGGGCGATATGCAAAAAGGAAAGGTTATCTCTTGTTTCTTAATGGCCTGATCACCGTGTTTCTTAACATAATTTGGGGGCGTTATCTCATTGCTCTAGTGTTACACACTCAGTCCATTTGAGGCAGCATAGTGAAATAAATTACATCATATCTGAGGGGTGTATTGTGAGTGTAGCTTTTAAGGCAGACTTGTCAAAGCTTGGGTGATTGCGGGAGGGTGGTTGGGAGTTGTAGCACTTTTTGTGGGTTGCGTCGTTTATTGCCACCGCACGATAATCACAACCAATTTTCTCTCATTTATCCTGTTGGGAGGAGCAGTCAGAAAGGAGGCCTTTCTTCCCTCAAAAGCGTCCTATTCTCCGGCCTCTCAGCACCGTAATCTACCGTCCTTCTGTCCAAGGTGAGATAGAGAAGCATATTGTGTCTCCACTGTGGGAGCAAAGTCGGGAGAATGCCTCTGTGTTTCGGGTCTAGTTTTGCTGTTGTTGGCTCCGGTTACCTTTCAAGGCACAGGAGTCTTATTTTACTGAGGGAGCTTTCCGCGCTGCCAAATATTGTCAGCAAATTCAACAATAAAGGAGTCCAATCTCTTACTGCGGTCTTAGAGTTTTCTTTAAGCCTTGGCACTGAAGGGTGGGCAAAAACTGGGCAAAAACTGGTTGAATCAATGTTGTTTCCACGTAATTTCAATAAAAACAATCAATGTGATGACATTGAATCAACGTGGAAAAAACTGATTGGACCAAACTGACTCAACCAAATGTAAATAAAAACTAGATGTTGAAATGAAGTCTGTGCCCAGTGGGTTGTTAGGTTTAGGCAGCAGACTGTGAATACGTCTCCAGTACCAGACAGAAAAAACTAAATGGAAACCAAGTTATTGGATTTTCTGTCAAGGCACTGGTATTATCAAGTGTGTCCACAGAGTAGATCTCAAGATGACCTCCATTATGGATAAATTGCTTCACAGCAGCTGATTGCCTGCCTTGATTAAGTGTATTACCATATTGTCATCACTGCTATTATGATCTATGTAACTTAAATTCAAGGCACTTATAGTAAAAAGGATTTCTGATTTTCCCCTTCCTTTCTCTCTCGTCTCAGTCAAAGCTGAGTTTGCTGGAGCTTTGTTGCATGCCTAATTCAAGGGGAGGGTGCTGATGCCGTGGAACCTGGACTCCATTGAAGAGTCCTTCCAAGGAGACCTAACCCGGCGGATTCCACACAGCCTTCCGGATGAAGACCTACGCCATGCGTCAGAGCTCTGAAAGTACAGTATAACAACACTGCCAATCAGGGTTAAGATGAATACCATTTCTGTTCAGCCAATTCCATTCCAAAGCCCTGTTTATACCTAGTTCTAACATGCGTCTCTTTATCCTGATCTTGTCTACATTTAGATTGTGCCCACATTTTCAGAAATATGTCTACACATGGTATTAAAATGTGTCTCATGTCCGTTCACTGTGACCACGTTGTGACTAGATTCATTAAATTATATGACAGCTATTCTTTCAACGTAATAAGTATTTATTTATTTTAAGACACATTGATTGCATAAATCAATGGTGCCACCTGTCAATGATTTTAGTAGGTAGGATAAGGATGTTTTAAATGGTTTCACTGTCCAGATCCATCTACACTTGTAAGATATCCAGACACAATACGTCCCTGACTTCCTCCAGAGGTGGCCAGGAAAATCAGATCACAATGTGTATTTTAATTGTCTATACCGGTCTGAAAATGTGGGCACAATCAGAATGGACAAGATCAGGACAAAGGATGCACGTTACAACCAGGTATAAACACTGCTCAAATGTCCTCAATTAGAATTAAGATCACTTTATTGGTCAATTGCACACAAGGTCCAATTTATAACCGCTATTGCACTGCACACTGGCCTATCGCATCTGGACAAGAGGAATACCTATGTAAGAAGGCTGTTCCGCTCAGCCTTCAACACCATATACTCTCCAAGCTCATCATTAAGCTCGGTCCCTGGGTCTGAACCCCGCCCTGTGCAACTGGGTCCTAGACTTCTTGACGGGCCTCCCCCAGGTGGTGAAGGTAGGAAACAACACCTCCACTACGCTGATTCTCAATACAGGGGCAGCACAAGGGTGCGTGCTCAGCCCCCTCCTGTACTCCCTGTTCACCCATGACTGCGTGGTCACACACGCCTCCAACTCAATCATCAAGTTTGCAGACGACACAACAGTAGTAGGCCTGATTACCAACAATGACGAGACAGCCTTCATGGAGATGAGGGCCCTGGCGGAATGGTGCCAGGAAATTAACCTCTCCCTCAACGTCAACAAAGCGAAGTAGCTGATCGTGGACTTCAGGAGACAGCAGAGGGATCACGCCCCATCCACAATACCGCAGTGGAGAAGGTGAAAAGCTTCAAGTTCCTCGACGTACAGATCACTGACAATCTGAAATGGTCCACCCACACAGACAATGTAGTGAAGAAGGCACAACAGCGTCTCTTCAACCTCAGGAGTCAAGACATTTGACTTGGCCCCTAAGACCCTCACAAACTGATGACCTATGTACATAGACAAGGAATCACTGGTCACTTTGATAATGTAACTCTGGTTTTACACATTTCGTATGTACAGTGCATTTGGAAAGTGTTCAGACCCCTTCACTTTGTTACGTTACAGCCGCATTCTAGGATTAAATGAAACAAATTCCTCATCAGTCATTCTTTCAACATAATGTATTGATTTTAGTAGGTAGGATAAGGATTATTTAAATATGACCGACGACCTTGAGTCGGTCTTAAGTTGCAATATATATCTTTTTTTTTTTACATTGGATAAAAGCAGAGACACAGAGCTACAAAATGATATATCATACAGTGCATCTTTGAGGAACAATAGGAAAGTCATTCTTGATAAACGTGTAATCTCACTTTTGAGAAAATGGCCTTTGAATGTTTTGGTTCCTACTGGAGAGCTCTCCTTTGTCTACACCCATTCAGCATTGTTCACACCCTCTTAAGCCAGCCCCACCCATCTCTTTAAGGATTCACATGTGAGGTCATGTGCTAAACAGTGAGTAGTGTAGTAAAGATTAAGACTAAAAGTGAAAAATTCCAGGTAAACAGAAAGTGTCCAGATAATATTTTATAAATATTAGATGACGCTTACCCACCTGCATAAGGGCACAAGGCGAGACCCAAATGCAGACACAGGAGGCAGATGGTTGAGCTCCGATATTTATTATGACAAAAGGGGTAGGCAAAAAGGCAGGTCGGGGACAGGCGAGAGTACAGTACATTAATCAGGACAATAGTTTTCAGCTGTGCTAACATAATTGCAAAAGGTTTTTCTAATGATCAATTAGCCTTTTAAAATGATAAACGTGGATTAGCTAACACAACGTGCCATTGGAACACAGGAGTGATGGTTGCTGATCATGGGCCTCTGTACACCTATGTAGATATTCCATAAAAAAAATCTGCAGTTTCCAGCTGCAATAGTCATTTACAACATTAACAATGTCTACACTGTATTTCTGATCAATTTGATGTTATTTTAATGGGCAAAAAATGGTGTAGATTCCCTTGTTCATGCGTGGTTCGGACGGACCAGTCATCAGCGCTATCTGCAGTGCCTCTACTCAAATTACACGCCGTACGTTGCTGCTAAAAAAACAAAAATCCTGCTGCTCAGCCACTTTACCCCTCATTGTATGCATATAACTACCTCATTGATCACTGATATCATTTTTGATATTGTTCTTGTACAAACTGTATATTATTTTATTTATATTGACACTATCTATTTCTGATATTGCTACTATGCATGTAACCATTTGGCTGTACTGTTTACACCTTCTGTAGAGACCCATCCACTTAGCAAGATGTGGCTGGGGGTTATAGCGTTTCTTTCACATGACCCATCAATTTAGACAAGTTGTCACGCCCTGATTTGTTTCACCTGTCCTTGTCTCCACCCCCCTCCAGGTGTCGCTTATTATCCCCGGTGTATTTATCCCTGTGTTTCCTGTCTCTCTGTGCCAGTTTGTCTTGTTTTGCCAAGTCAACCAGCGGTTTTCCTAGCGCCTATCTTCCCAGTCTCTGTTTTTTCCTCGCCCTCCTGGTTTTGACCCTTGCCTGTCCTGACGCTGAACCTGCCTGACCATTCTGCCTGTCCTGACCTCGAGCCTGCCTATTGCCTGGCATTGTTTGGACTCTGACCTGGTTAAAGAAGCAATAAAACTGGTCTTCTTTAGACTAGTTGAGTATCTGGAGCATCAGCATTTGTGGGTTCGATTACAGGCTCAAAATGGCCAGAAGCAAAGACCTTTCTTCTGAAACTTGTCAGTCTATTCTTGTTCTGAGAAATGAAGGCTATTCCATGTGGAAATTGCCAAAAAACTGAAGATCTTGTACAACGCTGTGTACTACTCCCTTCACAGAACAGAGCAAACTGACTCTAACCAGAATAGAAAGAGAAGTGGGAGGCCCCAGTGCACAACTGAGCAAGAGTAATTTTCCATCCAAGTTGTCAGACCCCAGTGGCTTATCATTGTTGATAGACAACACTCATTTTCTCACCTCTTCCACACTAACTTCAAGAAATTCAAAATTACAATGCTTATCTTTCATAATTTGGTCAGATATACTTGGATGTGTAGTGTCAGCATTTGTTGATAATTAAAGTAGTTGGCAATATCAGTTGGTTTTGTAATGAATGAGCCATCTGATTCAATGAATGATGGAGCAGAGTTTGCCCTTTTTCCCAAAAATGTCATTTAGGGTGCCCTAAAGCTTTTTACTATTATTCTTTATTTCATTTATCTTTATTTCATAGTCTAGTTTCTTCTTATTTTTATTCAGTTTAGTCACATGATGTCTCAATTTGCAATAAATTTGCCAATCGGTTGTGCAGCCAGACTTATTTGCCATTCCTTTTGCCTCATCCCGCTCAACCATACAATTTTTTAATTCCTCATCAATCCACAGGGATTTAACAGTTTTTACAGTCATTTTCCTAATGGGTGTATGCTTATTAGCAACTGGAATAAGCAATTTTATAAATGTGTCAAGTGCAGTGTCTGTTTGCTCCTCATTACACTCATTACACGGACCAACAGATATTCTTTACATCAATAACATAGGAATCACTAAAAAACTTAGCGTATATCCAATTATCCACTATATTAGGCCCAGCCTTTGGAACTTTGGTGTTCCTAGATTTGGCTACTACTGTATATTGTGATCCGATGGATCTGGATACTGCTTTCAAGCAAATTGCTGCAGCATTAGTAATACATGTTGATGATTTCATTCCTGTGCTGTTTGTAACTACCCTGGTAGGTTGACTGATAACCTGAACCAGGTTACTGGCACTGGTTACAGTTTGAAGCTTTTTCTTGAGTGGACAGCTTGATGAAAGCCAGGCAATATTGAAATCACCCAGAAAATATACCTTTCTGTTGATATCACTTACATTATCAAGCATTTCACACATGTTGTATAGATACTGTTTGCACTTGGTGGTCTATAGCAGCTTCCCATCAGTATGAGAGCTTTAGGTGAGGTAGATGAATCTGTAGCCATATTACTAAAACAATATTTAACATGAGATCCTCTCTAATCTTTACAGGAATGTGGTTCTGAATATAAACAGCAAACGTGCCTCCGTTGGCATTTCTATATTTTCTGTAAATGTTATAACCTTGTATTGCTACCACTGTGTCATCAAAGGTATTATCTAATTCAGTTTCAGAGATTGTCAGAATATGAATGTCATCTGTTTCTAGCAAATTATTGATTTCATGAACCTTGTTTCTTAAGCTAATAATGTTAACATGGGCTATTTTGAGCGCTTCTCTTCTGGGATGCTTACTTGCTTTTATTGCTTTACTGGGAAGCTTAGCAGCAGTAGATGTGCTCATGTTCTTTATGTTAGTGCAGGGTGAGCTGCACACAGTGGACTTCTTCCTAGGACAACACCGGCTTAGTGCTGTTAGGTTCTAAATATCAGAGTTAGAAATTGACGGACACTATGAGAGCTCCAACCAAGTTTATTCACCCATTGGGTCAATACAGCTGCATAAGATAAAGACATGGTTCCACCAGTGGTAGTATATATACCCCCATTTTAGTTGGAATCTCCTCCTTCTCTCTAAACATTACATCTTTGTTGTTAGGCAGGAAATTAAGTGACGCAGGCAATAAACGGTTCCTTCTCCCTTAACGTGACCTGACCTGACCTGACCTCGGCCCCCTTCCTCTATAAATCATATCTCTCCACCCTTATCAGTGCCTGCCAAGATGTGATCGTCTTTCCTTCACTCAGTACATTCCAAGCTTAATTGCTTCTACCATAAACACTCCTCCTACAGATACCCATGTGTTAAGATATGCACAATTACATATGCATGAAAACACAAAGTTTGATAACATGACAATTCCCACTCTCTTCGCCTGATTCTATGCCTTCGGAATACTTTTCTGCTGGATTCCACACAAATCTCCTCATGCTTTCACCCAGTCTTCCACATCAGGCCAAAGGTTATAAGAAGTGTTCCCAAGCCATGTCATTTTCACTTTGTTCCCGTCTCCATCTTCCTCCATTGCCACCTGGTAGGCACGTCACCTGATAGGCAAGTGCGTACCCTTAATCAACGCTACATCCTCTTGAGGTAACTCAGCACTGTATACACGTTTCACATCAATACCTTCAGAATGCTGTCCAGTGTACAATTACACCAACATCTATCCTCTTATATGATGCATTAACCAATAAAGAAGCTAACCCAACCCAACTATGGCGGTTCAAGAATCTCCCAGTCCTAACCTGTCTGCATGTCTACAGTGGGATATATTAGTTCTCTCTCTCTTTAGCTCCGCTTCCTCTGTCATGGCGTCTTCAAGCTGAGCATACATCGGGGCGGCAGGGTAGCCTAGTGGTTAGATGGTTGGACTAGTAACCGAAAGGTTTCAAGTTCAATTCCCCGAGCTGACAAGGTACAAATCTGTTGTTCTGCTCCTGAACAGGCAGTTAACCCACTGTTCCTAGGCTGCCATTGAAAATAAGAATTTGTTCTTAACTGACTTGCCTAGTAAAATAAAGATAAAAAAATATTAACCCACGAGGAGAAATCTTTACTGCTGAAAGGAGTATTGTGTATGGACCAGACATTCTTAAAATAAGGTGGTGATCATAACTGACCTTAGACAGGGATTTTTTTACTGGGATTAATGTCAGGAATTGTGAAAAACTTAGTTTAAATGTATTTGGCTAAGGTGTATGTAAACTTCTGACTTCAACTGAACATTCCTCCTACAGATACCTATTGTATAAACCAGACTATGGCACACCTCATATCTATAGCATATCTGATGATTAGCAATATTTAAAGTTTAGAAATACAAACCCATCAGTGCTAAAAGTATAAATCTGGTTCATAGGCACATGATTACTGCATACAATAGCTGTAGGATCAGTAAAGGCATTCAGGGCAGATAAAGGGACATACATTATGATACTTATATTGTGCCCCTGGTGTAAAGTACATTTGCTGAAGAATTATGACAACTCTTGGTCACAATGGTAGGGATTAGCTGAGCTCGGCTTGGGTCATTGGTAAGCCATTGTCTCAATGCAGCCATATAGTGCTGTGAAAGGATCCAGGATCCCAAATGATTTGGGTGGATCCCATCCTCCTTATAAAACGTGTTTTGGTTTCCAAAACGAATTGAAATTGTCAACAAAAGTTACACCCATTGAGCTACAATAATCACATAGCCAGTTGTGAAGAGAAAGAATCCTGCTGAAGCATTCAATGCCACGATTCAGAGATGGCACAGGGCCAGATATGATGGGTCTTTTGTTAATGTCTAGCAGAGAGTCAATCAGCTCTTTAAAATCCAATTTCAACTTTTCAGAGCTGCCCATCATAATGTCATTAAAACCCACATGGACTATAATAGAATCAATTTCCATGTCTTGACGTAGTACATTCGGGAGCAGCTTAGTAATATAATTTACTCGAGCTCCGGGATAAGACATTGTTTTTGCACCAGGAACGGTCACATTTCTTACCATGGAGCTGCCCAAAATCATGGCTGGCGAGAAGGATGAGGAAATCCGCCCACTCCCACGCTTCACAGGATTCGGGGGAGAACCCTTTATGAACGGGCGAGAGGCAGGAACGGGCGAGAGGCACCACCCGATGCCTGGTGCAGGACTCAGACAGATAGAGAATCCCCCGCTCAATCCAGTGCAGGGATGGAAGGTTGCCGACGTCGACTTCTAATTCGTAGTAGTAGGTACTGCGGCCACAGGCGACGAAGGTGCAGGAAAATCAGGCTCCAGGACAGCGAAACTATTTGTTGTTTGTATCCTCTCTGGGCCTCTCATTGTGAGTGTAGACCGCTTTGCAGGAGGTCGCTGTCTTCGGCTTCCACGGCTCATGACATGCGACCATCGTTGATTGTCTTGGTTCTCTGTAAACTGAGGGATGGGGCCACAGATGGGGCCACAGAAGTGTAACCACTCTTAAATTCATAGATGCAAGAGAACAACATGACAGTTTGTTTGAATCGCAGAGTCCAGAAACAGGCAAGGGTCAACACCGGGAGGACTAGAAAAAGGAGAAATAGCAAAAGCAGGAGAACGTGAAAAACCGCTCGTTGACTTGGACATACAAGACAAACTGGCACAAAAATACAGGAAACACAGAGATAAATACATTGGGGAAAACAAGCAACACCTGGAGGGGGTGGAGACAATAACAAGGACAGGTGAAACAGATCAGGGTGTGACAGTACGTGTTTGTGAGTCTCACCTTTACACAGAGGGGTCATATTAGTGTGAGGCTCAAACTGTTCAGACCATTTAAATGCATCATTAGCAATAGGGCTGGGGGAAAAGTGTGACACCAATCTGAGCACTGGAGTTGCCCACCCCTGGTTTAGGGAAGCTGTTGGGTGTCACTGTTGTTCCACACTAACTTACCTATCTTCGTCTCCTTGTACTTTAAGCTTCTTGTATGACTGACTTAAGAAATTGAAATGTTTTGATCTAGCTAGCTATGTATCTTTCATCATTTCAGCTTGTTGTTGTGGTGACTCTTTGACTATCACCCTTACGTTTCTACATAAAGGCACCCTCGCAAAATATAGACAAAAAAGTGAAGCTGATTGTAGTTATGAATTAGAGTAATTATGCAGAAAATAAAGTTATCCACTAACACAGAAGAATGACTGAGAGATGGAGTTCACTGGGACAAGATGGAAAGTACAGTGAGTATTAATGTTAGCTAACAACTTAATTTAGCTAGCTAGCATACACATGTTTAGCTCAAGTTTCCAAGGCGCTAGCACCAAAGTTCCTCACGCTCGCTAGCTACCGTTAAGAAGTTATACATTATCTTGTCAAGTTAATTTGCGGACCAGCTGATTTGAGGATTTAGCTAGCTTGTAGAACATCTTAGCTAGCTACTCTCACTCAGTTAGCACAGGACACTGAATAGATTGTGGCTTTCTCTGGGACAGACATGCTCACGATCCTAATCTGACAAATGTATTTTTTCTGTAGGAGAATTTCCAGAACCTTGACAGACCTCGGATGTAGTAAAGAAAGAAACAGACTTCACTGTGCCACAAAATGTGAGTACTCATCTTTTGATAGGACTGACACAGTTGTTATAGTGCTGTGCAAAGTTTCTATGATGTTCATGAAGATGTTTATAAAGTTTGTATAATGTGTATTTTACACTTTGTAATCTACAGGATTTGCAAGAGCCACAAAATGAATCAGAGGAGAAGAGACAAGCAACTGTCTTCACAGTGGCTGATGTGAGTGGGACCTACAGTTGGAAGTTTACATACACCTTAGCCAAATACATTTAAACTCAGTTTTTCACAATTCCTGACAATTAATCCTAGTAAAAATTCCCTGTCTTAGGTCAGTTAGGATCACCACTTTATTTTAAGAATGTGAAATGTGAAATGTCAGAATGATAGTAGAGACAATGATTTATTTCAGCTTTTATTTCTTTCATCACATTCCCAGTGGGTCAGAAGTTTACATACACTCAATTAGTATTTGGTAGCATTGCCTTTAAATTGTTTAACCTCTCTGCGCACGGATCCCGCTAGCGGGGATCGTTTTCAGAGCAAACATAACGCGGCAAATTCAAAATACAAATTCGTAATATTTAACATCCTTCGATATACAAGTGTTGCATAGCCATCAAAAGCTCTGCTTCTTGGCAATATCACTGCGTTGTCAGATTTTAAAAAGGCTTTACGGCGAAAGCACTACATTTGATTGTTTGAGGCTAGTACCTCACATATTTTCCACATTAGCATAAATTCATATCCAGCTCGGTTCTCAAAATGTCCATATCATAGCTAATATAAATCGCTTACCTTTCAAATAACTTCTTCTGAGGGCTTCCCAAGTGTCCAAACAAGAGAATCCATGGTTCTTTTGTTAGAAAAAGTTATTCATTATATCCATAAATCTCAGTTTGGTTGGCACGTTATGTTCAGCTACTCCACCAAGCATTGTCAGTCTACTCGCCCGTTTTACAGTGAAGGGATCGCGTTCAAGTTATACCTCTCATCTTTTCACAAACAAATCAAATATCATTAATAATGCATCCTTATGCATTCTTTTATGAATAATAGCGATCATATTTTACATGAACGGTAACTGAAACGTTAAAAGACGAAAAGAAAGCTGGGCGCGCTCACGTTCTCGTGAACGTGCACGTTTGTGTTTACCTTTTTCCCTTCCTGTAGTATTTCTCCCTCTATAAGGATCTGCTCAGAGCTTTTTCCTCCAGACACTTTCCAGAGACTGTTGACATCCAGTGGAAGCCATAGGTACTGCAACCTGTGTCCTATTCCCCATTGATTTATATTACATGGGCTTCAAAGTGAGAGGAAGGGAACAGAAAAAGAAATTCCGGACAGAAATATCTCTGGTTTTTGCCTGCTATATCTGTTCTGGTATACCCACAGACTATATCTTAATGGTTTTAGAAACTTCAGAGTGTTTCCTATCCAATAGTACTAATTATGTGAATATCCTAGTTTCTGGCCATGAGTGGCAGGCATTTAACTTTGGGCACGTCAGACAGGCGAACATTTGGAAAATGGGACCCTAGCTGGAAGAGGTTAACTTGGGTCAAACGATTTGGGTAGGCTTCCCCAAGCTTACCATAATAAGTTGGGTGAATTTTGGCCCATTCCTCCTGACAGAGCTGGTGTAACTGAGTCAGGTTTGTAGGCCTCCTTGCTTGCACATGCTTTTTCAGTTCTGCCCACACATTTTCTATAGGATTGAGGTCAGGGCTTTGTGATGGCCCCTCCAATACCTTGACTTTGTCGTCCTTAAGCCATTTTGCCACAACTTTGGAAGTATGCTTGGGGTCATTGTCCATTTGGAAGACCCATTTGCGACCAAGCTTTAACTTCCTGACAGATGTCTTCAGATGTTTCTTCAATATATCCACATCATTTTCCTTCCACATGATGCCATCTATTTTGTGAAGTGCACCAGTCCCTCCTGCAGCAAAGCACCCCCACAACATGAAAATGCCACCGCCGTGCTTCACGGTTGCGATGGTTTTTCTTCGGCTTGCAAGCCTCCCCCTTTTTCCTCCAAACATATCGATGGTCATTATGGCCAAACAGTTCTATTTTTGTTTCATCAGACCAGAGGACATTTCCCCAAAAAGTACGATCTTTGTCCCCATGTGCATTTGCAAACCATAGTCTGGCTTTTTTATTGCGGTTTTAGAGCAGTGGCTTCTTCCTTGCTGAGCGGCCTTGTCGATATGTCGATATAGGACTCGTTTTACTGTGGATATAGATACTTTTGTACATGTTTCCTCCAGCATCTTCACAAGGTCCTTTGCTGTTGTTCTGGGATTGATTTGCACGTTGATCTCTAGGAGACAGAACACGTCTCCTTCCTCAGTGCTATGATGGCTGTGTGGTCCCATGGTGTTTATACTTGCAAACTATTGTTTTTACAGAAGAACGTGAAACATTCAGGTGTTTGTAAATTGCTCCCAAGGATCAACCAGACTTGTGGAGGTCTAAAAAAGAAAATCTGAGGTCTTGGCTGATTTATTTTGATTTTCCCATGATGTCAAGCAAAGAGGCACTGAGTTTAAAGGTAGGCCTTGAAATACATCCACAAGTACACCTCCAATTGACTCAAATTGTCGATTAAGGCAGCCCCCCGCACCTCTCTGATTCAGAGTGGTTTGGTTAAATGCGGAAGACACATTTCAGTTGAAGGCATTCGGTTGTACAACTGACTAATAATGGTGACTTTGACAAATTATGTCAGTTAGCCTATCAGAAGCTTCTAAAGCTATGAAATCATTTTTTGGAATTTTACAAGCTGTTTAAAGGCACAGTCAACTTAATGTATGTAAACTTCTGACGCACTGGAATTGTGATGCAGTGAACTACAAGTGAAATAGTTTGTCTGTAAACAAAATTATTGTCTGGAAAAATTACTTGTGTCATGCACAAAGTAGATGTAAGTAAGCAAGTAACGTTACCAGTCAAAAGTTTGGACACCCCTACTCATTCCAGGATTTTTCTTCATTTTTTACTATTTTTACATTGTAGAATAATAGTGAAGACATCAGAACTATGAAATAACACCTGTCTCCCGTGTGCCTTGCATTCTGTAGTACAGACATGGCCTGCTCTCCCTTATGTAAGGAATTAGGCACTTTCCCATGTTTACTACAGTATGTATTGTAGACCGCACAGTAGCCTAATAAACAAATAAACACATTTCGTTAATAAAATAATGATAAAAAATACTCTTTCAAAATGCAGATGTTGATTTAGTTATGAATCCATAACGAATTACTATGGGAATAAATATCACTGATTTACAGAAATAATGGAACGAAGTTGTCTAATGAAGGCAAACTATTTATAATCCTCCAATCCTGTAGCCTACTTCTTTTGGTCATGTTGTACATCGCCATATTTTCCATTTCATCCTAACGGATGGTGTTTCATTTTTCTTTTTTTCTCTGAATAGAAACACCATAATATTAATCAAATTAATTAAACCAAAATTCTTAAAATCAATCCCATATACTATGTTATTACAATAAAGGTTTTAAGTTCTCTGGCAATGCCCTCTGGTGGTCAAACTAGCAATAACTTGCAGTAACAGAAAAAATGGCTGAAAATTAAATGACTTGCCACAGAATGCTGCAGCAGCCCGCAAGGTGTGCCGCAGTATAATGCAACCTTTAAAGGAGGAACCACTGTAATAAAACTTCCAATATTGTTTATTATCACTTGTAGGACAATGTCCCTCAAGAAACAGAGGATACCGGTGATACCCACTCACATGGACTTACAGAAGACCAAAGTCGCATCTCAATTTTCTCTTTTGCTTTGAGACAACACACTACTAGTGTGTTGTTGGAAGACCTGCTGACACTTTCACGGTTACATTCTGCTAGGACAAGTGCAGTTCCAGAGAAGCCACTAGCTGGTATTGTAGAACAACTTGAACATCATTATTACTGTAGAGTATGTGTGAAGTACCTTGGCAATTCACAAACTAAATATCAGGTATCAAGGTAAGACGCAGATGCAGACCGTGTCGAAGTAACAATGTTTATTACAGCAACAGGGCAAAAGTACAGGACGGCAGGCAGGCTCAGGGTCAGGTCAGGCAGAGGACTGTAATCCAGAGGTGGGGCAAAGGTACAGGACGGCAGGCAGATTCAGGGGCAGGCAGAGTGGTCAGGCGGGCGTGTACAGGGTCAGGACAAGCAAGGGTCAAAAACCAGGAGAACGAGAAAAGAGAGACTGGGGAAAAGCAGTAGCTGACACAAAAACGCTGGTTGACTTGACAAAAAAAACTAACTGGCACAGACAAACAGAACACAGGTATAAATACAAAGGGGATAATGAGGAAGATGGGCGACACCTGGAGGGGTGTGGAGACAAGCACAAAGACAGGTGAAACAGATCAGGGTGTGACAGGAGGCCACTGTGTTCTTGGGGACCTTCAATGCTGCAGGCATTTTCTGGTACCCTTCCCCAGATCTGTGCATCGACACAATCCTGTCTTGGAGCTCTACGAACAATTCCTTCGACCTCATGGCTTGGTTTTTGCTCTGACATGCACTGTCAACTGTGCCTTTCCAAATCATGTCCAATCACTTTAATTTACCACAGGTGGACTCCAATCAAGTTGTAGAGGATGATCAATGGAAACCGGATGCACCTGAGCTTAATTTCGAGTCTTATAGCAAAGGGTCTGAATATTTATGTAAATAAGTTATTTCTGTTTTTCATTTTGAATACATTTTCAAAAATGTCGAAAAACCTGTTTTTCGCCTTGTCTTTATGGGGTAGTGTGTCAATTGATGAGGAAATGTGGAAAAAGAGGTCTGAATACTTTCCGAATGCACGTCAACCTCTTTTGACATCATCCTCCTCACAGACACCCACTGGAGTCACAGCAACAATGTAACTGATGTATTTCAAACCTGCATCTTCTGTGTGCCAGAAGAGTGCCTTAGCCCGCTTAGCCAAATCACATGCATTGCCTCGGAGAAACTCAGGTCTCAGGTAAGATTACTCACAACGCAACCATGGTCACAGATCGATCCACCCTCATTACACATAAATAGTTTCTGAATGTTTACATATTTACACTGTGATTCAACAATGGTTTTGATAGTTTGCCTTGAATTACATTGCTTAAGAGTGATCAAGAAAGCACAGTATCTACAGTGCTTAGTGAAAGTATACACACCCCTTGCACGGTTTGCACATTTTGCTGCTTTAGGGAGTGAACATTAGGGTTACATGAAGAAAATCAGACCTCTCTGAAATGAAAATGGATGGCCCTCCCTTCAGCAAAATGTATTTTACCAAAACCCCCCCTCAATGCTTAAAAAAAACTAGTGACCCTCCCCTTTACCCACAATAATAATTTAAATATGAAGTGGATAGCAGAGAACATGTCTACCATTTACCCTCACTTCTTAGACAGACCAGAGCCTTAGATATGCAGTTTTAGAAACTGTTCTTCATCCTGTAAGCATTACATGGCAACGTAGGAATTTTGATAGTGCAGGTGAGAAGGTTGTGGGTTCGCAGACCACCGTGGACAAGAGTAGGGGTGTAAAGATCTTTTATAGTAAAATCCTTGTTCACAAAATTGCCTTTTGTGAACCTTTCATACAATTCTAAGTAATTTTACATATTAGCAAAATCTTTTTTAATACCACACAAATGAAGAATGGACAGAGAGGTAGGCTTGTGTTCATTTTATAATTTTTCTCCAATGCCAAATCAGTGTCTCTTGTTTGCAAAACTGTCCCTGTTCCTTGGCTTAACCCAACGAGGGAAGGTCACAAGTGTTTCCCTAAAAGCTGTCTGGGTTTAAACATATTTTATTGTACAGAAAGTGCATAGCTTAATTAATTGATAGTGACAGAATTAGATTACTTCCCAAGCAAAGTACATTTTTGGTCTCTTCGGCTATAGAAGGTTGTAGCTCAGCCTCTGAATGTCAAAGAAACAAAACAATAATATCCCCAAATGCATCACGTCTTTCCAGGCTATTTTACAGGTTGTTTCTAGCTTAAAGCATCACGGACCGAAGCGTTATGGATAGGTTTTAACTTAACAGCCCTTCAGTGACGTAAGCTATTTAAAGAGTGCATAGTGGGTGGAGGAATTGACCATGTATATCAGTCTACAGCCTAATTTCGTCTGTCAAACAGGTAGGCCTACCTCTTCTTTCTTATATAGGAAGAAACAGGCTCCAACACAAAGCCCTCTTGTTGTTAGCAAAGTGTAATTAAAATGAAGATGTTGAAATGAATTATGCCTACTCTAATTTACCTACTTCCAGCACCGTCAGCTGTCCATTTCTGATTGATTGTGCCATGGCTGCTGCTTCAAGTTTAATTGAATCTGGCTCATTAACTTCTTTTTAATAAAATCAATAATAGTAGTAGCAAGCTATCAAAGTTGACCTCTGGTCCTCCTTTTCATCTTCACGCTCTCCTTCTCAAACAGAACATAGGCTATAGGTTTGTCCTCATGCAAGATGGGCTAATAAAAAAAAAAAATCAGGAGCAGCCTTTGACTCCTCCTGAACTGCCTCCGTAGGCCAGCACAGACAATGGTTAGGCATTACACAAAAACGTTTTTTGATCAGTAAGAGCAGAGCAGGCTGGGGCTCACGGTTGAAATATACATTGCAGTGTGTAATGCAGCCTAGTTTTATTTACACCATGTAGGGGTTGCGTAAGTGGTTGCAGAGAACTCAGGCGCAGGACAGCAAAACTGGGTAATGAACCCAAACGGTTCAAACAACACGAGTACATGGGCACAAAATATCCCGTATCGCACCAGTATAATATGTGCACAAGCACTACAAAGAACAATCCCACACAAAGACATGGGGGGGAACAGAGGTTATATACAAAACATGTAATTTGAGGGAATTGAAACCAGGTGTGGAAAACATAGACAAAACAAATGGAAAATGAAAGTGGATCGGTGATGGCTAGAAGACCGGTGACGTCGACCGCCGAACACCACCGGAACAAGGAGAGGCACCGACTTCGGAGGAAGTCGTGACAGTACCCCCTTGATGCGCGGCTCCAGCAGCACGCTGACACCGGCCTCGGGGCTGACCCGGAGGGCGAGGTGCAGGGCGATCCAGACGGAGACGGTGGAACTCCCGCAGCATAGACGGGTCCAAAACGTCCTCCACCGGAACCCAGCATCTCTCCTCCGGGCCGTACCCCTCCCACTCCACGAGGTACTGAAGGCCCCTCTTCCGACGCCTCGAATCCAGTATGGAGCAGACTGAATACGCCGGGGGCCCATAGATGTCCAGAGGGGGCAGAGGGACCTCCCGCATCTCAGACTGCTTGAGCGGGCCAACCACCACCGGCCTGAGGAGAGACACATGGAACGAGGGGTTAGTACGGTAATCGGGGGGAAGCTGTAACCTATAACAAACCTCGTTCACTCTCCTCAGGACTTTAAATGGCCCCACAAACCGTGGACCCAGCTTCCGGAAGGGCAGGCGGAGGGGCAGGTTTCGGTCTCACTGCGGTGATGGTCTGCGCTGGCTTTCTGGCGCAGCACGACCCGCTGGAGGTGAACATGGGCGGCATCCCATGTCTCCTCCGTGCGCCTGAACCAGTCGTCCACTGCAGGAGCCTAGGTCTGACTCTGATGCCACGGCGCCAGAACCGGCTGGTACCCCAATACACACTGGAAGGGGGAGAGATTAGTAGAGGAGTGGAGGAGCAAGTTCTGGGCCATCTCGGCCCAGGGCACGAACGCCGCCCACTCCCCCGGCCGATCCTGGCAATAAGACCGCAGAAACCTGCCCACATCCTGGTTCACTCTCTCCACCTACCCATTACTCTCGGGATGAAACCCTGAGGTCAGGCTGATCGAGACCCCCAGACGTTCCATGAACGCCTTCCAGACCCTCGAAGGGAACTGGGGACCTCGATCAGACACTATATCCTCAGGCAGCCCGTTGTGCCAGAAGACGTGCGTAAACAAGGCCTCCGCAGTCTGTAGGGCCGTAGGGAGACCGGGCAGAGGGAGGAGACGGCAGGACTTAGAGAACTGATCCACAACGACCAGGATCATGGTGTTTCCCTGTGAGGGGGGAAGATCGGTCAGGAAATCCACCGACAGGTGCGACCAAGGCCGCTGTGGAACGGGTAAGGGGTGTAGCTTCCCTCTGGGCAGGTGCCTAG
The DNA here is from genome assembly GCA_030435695.1 of Brachymystax lenok tsinlingensis. Taxonomy (NCBI): domain Eukaryota; kingdom Metazoa; phylum Chordata; class Actinopteri; order Salmoniformes; family Salmonidae; genus Brachymystax; species Brachymystax lenok. The sequence continues at coordinate 45,460,387 of CM059807.1, read as the reverse complement.
GAGCCTTACACTGAGCGCACACCAAGCAGGAGGAAACATAAACCCTCACGTCCTTGGCCAAGGTAGGCCACCAGTAATTCCCAACCAAACAGAACACCGTCCGACCGATCCCAGGATGACCAGAGTAGGGTGACGTGTGGGCCCAATAGATCAACCGGTCACGGACAGCAGATGGAACGTACAGACGACCAGCGGGACACTGGAGCGGAGCGGGCTCTGCACGTAACGCCTGCTCAATGTCCACGTCCAGCTCCCACACTACCGGCGCCACTAGGCAGGAGATCGGGAGGATGGGGGTAGGATCCATGGACCGCTCCTCTGTGTCATACAGCCAGGATAGTGCATCTGCCTTGACGTTCTGGGAACCTGGTCTGTAGGAAAGGGTGAAAACAAAACGGGTGAAAAACATGGCCCACTTTGCCTGGCGAGGGTTCAGTCTCCTCGCTGCACGGATGTACTCTAGATTGCTGTGGTCAGTTCAGATGAGAAAAGGGTGTTAGGCCCCTCAAGCCAATGTCTCCATGCCTTCAGAGCCTTGACAACAGCCAACAGCTCCCGGTCCCCCACGTCATAGTTTCGCTCCGCCGGGCTGAGCTTCTCCGAGAAGAAAGCACAGGGGCAGAGCTTCGGTGGCGTACCCGAGCGCTGTGAGAGCATGGCTCCTATCCCAGCCTCGGACGCGTCCACCTCCACTATGAACGCCAAAGAGGGATCCGGATGGGCCAGCACGGGAGCCGAGGTAAACAAAGCCCTCAGGTGACTAAAAGCCCTGTCCGCCTCAGCCGACCACTGCAAACGCACCACACCCCCCTTCAGCAGTGAGGTAATGGGAGCCGCTACCTGCCCAAAACCCCGGATAAACCTCCGGTAGTAGTTGGCAAACCCTAGAAACCGCCGCACCTCCTTTACCGTGGTGGGAGTCGGCCAATTACGCACGGTGGAGGGCCGAATGTACCCCTGACGCAAGGATTCGGAGACATATGTTTCCATAGCCGCCGTCTCCTCCTGTGACAGGGGATACACGTGACTACTGGGAAGTGCGGCGTCTACCAGGAGATTTATCGCACAATCACCCCGTCGATGGGGTGGTAATTGAGTCGCCTTCTTCTTGGAGAAGGAGAGAGCCAAATCGGAATATTTAGGGGTAATGGAGACCTGGTCTGGACTTTCCACCGTAGTAGCACCCACGGAAACCCCTAAACACCTCCCCAAGCACTGTTGCGACCACCCCGTGAGAACCCTCCATTGCCAAGAAACAGTAGGGTCATGACAAGCTAACCAGGGTAGACCTAGCACCACGGGAAACGCAGGAGAGTCAATGAGGAAGAGACTGATCTTCTCCTTGTGACCCCCCTGCATTACCATACCCAGAGGAGCGGTAGCCTCCCTGATCAACCCTGACCCTAATAGTCGACAATCTAAGGCATGAACAGGGAAGGGCACATCCACGGGAACAATAGGAATCCCTAAACTAAGGGCGAACGATCTGTCCATAAAATTCCCAGCTGCGCCTGAATCGTCCAGAGCCTTATGCTATCACATTTTAAGAATAACATTTTTTGAAATGGCAGGGGTTTATGACTTTGTGGCTGTGGTAACTAGTGACGACAATGGAGGATGGTAGCTACAAAGAACCTGTTGAGACTTTTCCACTTCATCTAGGGGGTTTAAGAGGTGCTGCCACCTAATGGCCATTGTGATCAACACTTTTCTTCAAGTGGGTGAGGCGGCTTAGGGAGTGTAATTTATTGCTAGAAGGAACCTCAAACATATAGTAGCTTCTATTAAATCAATGGTAAAAATGTAGGCTATTTTGGGGCATAAGCAATATATAATTAATCCACTAAAACTGGAAAAAAAAGTGTCATCAGCAAACAGATTTTGTCCACATGTGGTTGTATTGTGTTTTAAATTGGCCCAAAAAATGACATCAAATTAAAATCACAACAAATGTAAAGTATTTATTAAAAATAAAATAAGTTTACAGCCTCTGGCTGGATGTGGCTAGCTGGAAGGTGGCAGGCCGATTTGAGATGAGAGAAATTCTTAATAATGGCTAAATGGCTTGCCTAGGGCTTATAGCTGTCCGCCAGAGATGCAAAATCGGTCTGCCGAGGGCTTATAGCAGTCCTCTACCTGCCAGAGATGCAAATCATGTCTTGAACTGCAAACCACTCGCCAACTGGCGGTACAAATTTACAGCCTTGGGCATAGCGCTAGCGGAAAATAGCAAGCGGGGGGACATTTTTTGGTATCTGGGAAGGTGCACCTCTGTAATGATCATTTAGTTTAGTCAGCTTCTTGATATACCACACCTGCCAGGTGGATTAATTATATTGGCAAAGGAGAAATACTCACAAACAGGGATGTTAACAAATTTGTGCACAAAGGTTTTTGTGCGTATGGAAAGTGTCTGGGATTTTTTATTTCAACTCATGAAAAATGGGACCAACACTTTACATGTTGTGTTTATATTTTTGTTCTGTGTATGTGACTTGTTAAGCAAAGGTTCAACATCGGGTTTAACTGAGGTGTTATCAATTTGCACTGCTTTTTTCCAGTAAATAGTTTGTGTACTGCATGACAGAAACTTTTACAAGGCAGTAAGCTACCTGGGCTTCTCCCATGAGATGTCTTTCCCAGGCCCTCGCCTGTGTCCCAGAGCCCCCAAGGTTTATTTCGACCTTCTGCCAATTACGGCTGTGTGCCCAGTGAGTGCTACCGTAACCGGAGTGCCTACCGTTCCACCGTCATTAAAGACTCCTATTCAAACTCCTCTTCCCTCCGCCACCACCGGGTCTCATATGACATGCCAGCAGCTTATTACAGCTATTTACATGGCCACTGGAGTTGGATGTTGTTGGGTGACTTGTGTGGCTGAATTCAGGCTCAGGATTAAGGTAAGATCTTTATGTTGTTAAGAGAGACTAGAAATGATGGGATGTGTTAAAAATTATGATACTGGGAAAAATCAACTCCAGTTGAAAAATAAACTTGTTTATCCATGGACCATGAAAATCAAGGTTTTCATCTTATATTTTTCTTTATTCCCCTGGTCATGAAAAACACTTTAAAATTACAAATAGTTACACATCATACATGCTTTTGTTTACATTGAACTGTTTATCAATGATAAAACATAATGGAAGTCTGTTATACATTGTTTATGCATTATTTAAAGTGCTTAGGGTAATAAATTGGCTTGTCCCAGTAGTTGTAGTGACATGTTTTGGGGATTTAGAGACATCTATCTATTATTTTGAATATTAGAAGTATTTAATATATTGTATAAATCAATAAAACCAAAGAAGGCTATTAAAGTACAAATGTTTTACTAGTAACATTTGTGAGCCACCCCTCACAGCCTGGTTTCTTCCTAGGTTTTGGCCTTTCTAGGGAGTTTTTCCTAACCACCGTGCTTTTACACCTGCATTACTTGCTGTTTGGGGTTTTAGGCTGGGTTTCTGTACAGCACTCTGTGACATCAGCTGATGTAAGAAGGGCTTTATAAATAGATTTGATTTGGATTTGATTTGATATAATGTGTGTCCCTCAGTTTTATGTCATTGCTGTTATCGCCTTGAAAATCTGTGATTACAAAGATGTACAAGGACATTGCGCATTCTCTCCAGTGGCAAACTGTTATCAGGGGAGAGGATTATAATAAGAACCATGACTGATGTCACTTGTAGAGCAGCAAAGTGCTTCACTTTGACACTTTGTTTGTTTACCGACAGAAAACTGTCCGACAAATACCAATTGTATAACCGTGCTTCAGGATTATGAACAGAGAAATAACATATCACATAACTACAAAGTCTTTGGGAAATTCACCTCTGCTCCTCTTTACTTAAGAATCATTGGCATATCATTTGACTTGTGCTTGTCAAACCTCTAACACATTACATCACTGAAGCCAATGTCACTGACACTATTGTAGTGAAAACAAAATGTTTTTTTGGTTGATGTATAATGTCTACCAGCCGTCTCTCTCTCTCTGTTGAATTAAGCCTGGGGACAAGATTAGTTTATTTAGTATCTGTAGCAGTTGTAAAAAAAGAACCATTGACTACTTTTTTGTATCTCTATATAATCTGTTTTGTTTCCCAAAATTGAGCTTTATCTATTCCTTATGAGAGTTGAATATCACTGACTGCAATGGGAGGAGTGGGGAGAAAATCTTCCCGTGACATCATAATGTTGTGATGCATGGAAATATGTTGGTTTTGCATAACAATATACCCTTGATGAGGTAAGCCATTTAACTTTAGGTTGAGATGCCCCGCAAGCAGCTCTAGCGTGTCTTGTGTTGTGTTTTTCTAGTGGGGTGTTCACGTACGATGGCAGGCTTTTGGGCATCGAGGAATCACTCAAAGCTGTGTCTCAGGACATGTGTAGCTATTCTGCTCCTCCTAGTCTTCTTTCATATAGGTAGGTGATAGAAGATAAGTATGACTGAACCCTAATCCTATACCTTGAATTCCATCTAGATGGCCTTGTTGTTTTGTTATTCTTGCCACTGAACATGTTTACAGTATTCTTAGCAGTAAGGTAATTTTTTCATGTTAGATATTGTAACATTGCTGTTGTCATTGTCAATCATGTAAAGTATGAATGGAAAATGAAGATAATATTATTTGAAGATTATATTTCACTTTGATATGAGACTTTTATTGCGAGAATATTAAAGGGGCAATCTGCAGAAACTACATACATTTTTTGACTTAGAAATGAATGATATGTGCAAATTGATTCTTAAAGAATTTAACTTAGAAATGCCTCATGAGCTTATCTCAACTGTTGTACCCCATCAGAACCCAAAATATAAGCTTGTTTACCTCCAATGTTTGTAAACAAAGTAAATGTAAACAAACAAACAGTGTATAGCCTCAAAACATGGTTAAAACTATAAAGTTGATATGTAGCCATGGCTCTACATAGTACTGTGCGTTTCCCATAGTCCCATGTTCTGGACTTGGGGACTGTGAAGAGACCTCTAGTGGCATGTTTTGTGGGGTATGCATGGGTGTCCGAAGTGTGTGCTATTAGTTTTAGCAGACAGCTCGTGATGTAATGATCATATTTTACTTTGCATATCATTTACATGCAGCTCAAAGACATAGCAACCAGGAGGAAATATATAAGAGGGATCTTCTAGCATCGACAGGTACCGTGCACTTCCAATTACAAACCTCCATTATGTTCTGATGTGTATACTAAATAAAATAAAAATTATTTGAACTGTTCATCATAATATTGTCATAAACATGACAAAACAAATGTCATAAGATGTCATGACATCTTGTATCACTGAATGTCAAGTGACATGGCTTATTTGCTATGCATCGGAAACAGTTATGGTAGTTGTTATGACATGACATTTGTTACACACCCACATTTGTATTTTAATATATTTTTTATTTTTTATTTAACCTTTATTTAACTAGGCAAGTCAGTGACATTATGACAATAATATGACACCATAATGATGTACAATTCAAAAAAAGCGTCACCGAAATAGTTGATCTCTGTAACAATTTTAAAACAGTAAAGTTCAAATTATTGGTCAGACTTTTTTCTAGGGTTCACATATTGGTTGATTTTTCACTACTATTACATATTTATTCAAATGTTTACTTGGTCTTGTTTTGCTTCAGAAAAGCAATGAACATGCAATAAAGTTTAATGTGTGATACATTTTGGGCATTGCCATATTGGTGTTTCATAAGTTAACAGTATCTACTCACATTAACAATGTTGTTCTTCCTTCCTTCCCAGAAATCCCGGCAGAGTATATTGATCCAACCTCCATAGATCTCACTCCCTTGGTCAATACATTAATTAATTCAACACAATTAGGTAAGTCACCAAAATGCAATTCATTTTTAAAGCAGTTGTCTCATCATGATGTCATTTCAACTGTGAGCCTTTGCACCTCAGTTGGGAGTCTGGGAGATTCCACCTCAAAGATTTTTACGGCCCCGGTTAACTTAAATAAACACAAGATCAGTTTATAAAGAGCAGCGTTTCATTAGTGTTTCTTTTACAAGAAGTTACAACATTCTTCACCCTGAAAGTAGTCTATGGGCCAAACTTCCGCTAACTTTAGCCACTGCTAGCTAACAATCAATGGAAGTGATAGGGAAAACCATGCAATGTTTTTTTTAAGGGCGGCTGAACTAAATGATTTTGCCTGGGCTTTTCTGCTGCTCATTAAGAAAAATGAAATGTGTGTCTTGGGGGTGTGGTTTGATGTGGGTGTGTTATGTTTGTTAAAGTTTAGTATTTGGTCCAATATTCCTAGCACGCAATGACTACCTCAAGCTTGTGACTACAAACTTGTTGGATGCATTTGCAGTTTGTTTTGGTTGTGTTTCAGATTATTTTGTCCCCAATATAAATTAATGGTAAATAATGTATTGTGTCATTTTGGTGTTACTTTTTTTGTAAAACTTTTACATTAATGTGGATGCTACCATGATTACGGATAATCTTGAATCAAATAACATTTTTATTGTCACATGCTTTGTAAACTGCAGGTGTAGACTAACAGTGAAATGCTTACAGGTCATTTTACAAAAATGTAGAGTTAAAGATTAAGGTAAAAAACAAAACAAAAAAATCCAATGTTAGTGGGCAAGTGGGCATGACTGTGCATGATAAAACCCAACCCTCACATTTTTCTGTAAATCTCAATTTTGGTCAATACTGACTTTATGACCAAAAGTATGCTATTTACACTTTGTAGTACATTTTTACACTAGAATCAATGTTTCGGACTAATATTGATGCAACACAGGCCATTTTCAACCAGAGAAGTGTTTTTTTGTTGTTCAGCTGACCTTAAAGGCTACTTTCAGGGTGATGAAGTATCTAACATAAAGTTGTAAAATACGCAACTTCCCCTTTAATCTTTATCGATTTGTCTCTCCCACTCTAGGCTCCCTTCAGCTCTTCTCTTTGTTGAGTGTGACCTCACACAGCTCCCTGGCTCTTCACAAGCTCACTCTACTGGTCTATAACAGTAAACAACCACATCATTTGTGACTTCAACATCCATTGTAGTAACCACTATCTCACTCCCCCATCTGTAGCGCTGATGTGTCTGTTAGGGTGTTAGATTGCAAGTGCATGTTGGCTGCTGCAGGCTCCTTGCCAGGCAGGTTGTGAATGGCTTGCCCTTAGATATGTAGAACAGCTGTGTGTGCATGCGCGCGTGCCAAGGTGATGGATTCTAATCTGATTTGTTACACTGACTGTACATAGCCCTTCTTACTGGCCAGCTCTTATGGTCAAAGTTCAACTTACTGTTGTACTCTACAGCAGGGCTTATCAAACGTTTTGCTTTGTGACTCACCGTAAGGATTGCGCTGTGAAAAACATACATCAAAAATTGTACAGTTTTTGACAACTGCTTACACATGATTTCTGAAACTAGGGCTCCTTTTCTCTAGGCTCTACACATAAAACCCCAAAACACACACACAACGTGCAAAATGTCACACATCTCTTGCAAAACCAAACACTTAATTCAAAACTATTTTAACTCTTCTCAAAATTGTGTTTTTGCATCAAAACTCAACAGACAAACCATCAAATGATTAGATCTTATACACGTCAACTACACACGGATGCGACAAATGTAAAGCACTACTATATTTTTGCATGTTCAGTGTGCAGTGGAATCCACGGCAGTTTGTCATAGCACTCACACGTACATGTATGTGCAAAAATATATACAGTATGCATGCATATTCGGGATATATTTACACTATAAACAGAAATGCAAGAGGGAAAAAAAGAATGTCCATTGCTCGTGTTTCTTGGCACAAGCAAGTCTCTTCTTCTTATTGGTCCTTTACTAGTGGTTTCTTTGCAGAAATTTGACCATGAAGGCCGGATTCACGCAGTCTCCTCTGAACAGTTTCTATTTATGGTGTTCAAGCTCTGATTTCTAAGTGAAGAAATTAGCTATAAGTGTTTTCACACGTGAGCACTGGGTGTAGGTAATCGGTAAATGAGTGTGGCTTTTTGAATGGCACTGTTTTCCAAACGAAACACAAGACCTGTTAGTTTTGAATGATGTATCCAATGTAGAGAACTGTGTTTAGTGTTTTGCAAAAAGTGTGTTTTACAATTGCAAAGCAGATAATGTGCTTACAGTTTTGCAGACTTGGTCTGAAGATTAGGTACACAAATTAATGATTTCACTGAGTGTGCCTCAAGTACCACTTTTAGTGTGTAAGCGATTGTAAAACAAAAACTGTAATTTCCCCCTAACTAACCTTATGAAGATTTGAGTATGAGCTTCTGGCCAATTTGTATGTAATTGACTGTATAATAATCAAATTACTTGTAAAATGGACAAGATATGTCATCCCGTGACCCATCTAGACCCCTGCCACAACCTGCTATTGGGTTCTGACACATAGTTTGGAAGCCACTGCTCTATATCATCACTGTCAATTTCATTAAGACCTTGTCATGATTGGACATACTGTCGATCAGTATCATGTTTGCCTAATTCACTGACATGGCACATCATGTCAACCATAGTCTATTGAATTACACAATATTAATCTTTAATTTTATAATATACAGTAAGTAATGTTAAATGATAGCTGTAGTAGAAAGTAGACCTGGGTTTCAAATACTAAAAATGAAGTCAAAGCGTTCACAGTTTTTTCCACTTTTCTATATGTTTATTAAGCCAGGCAAGCTCAACCAGACACAGATAACGTATTTTAATAGATTTTTTTAGTATTTGAAACCCAGGTCTGGTAGAAGCGCAGAGCCTCAGATTAAGCTGAGGATATAAAACATAATCCTGTAGCACAAACGTATTACTAACACATATATAGGTGTAGGATCTTATTTTTTTGCCAGTTTGCTACAGCAGGAAAATGTGAATTATTATGTGGATTATAATTAATGTACAAAATCTGAAGAACATACACACACCCAGGTACTTTCCGCAGGTGCTGGAGTTGTAGGCAAACTCAACTTTTCCTTTCTGAAAAACAGAAAGGAAAATGCCACACACTGCTGCTCATGCTCCCAGGTGATATTTATTTACAACAACGTTTCGACCCTTAGGTCTTCATCAGGCATCCATATATCCATATCCCAGGTGGGGGTGGAAGGTCCAATATATAGGGGCAGTACTCAGTGACATCGCTTCCTGAAATAGGAGGTAAAAAATTTATGAACAGTATTTCACAATATTAAGATTCAATATGTCCAAATATATGATTATACACAGGAAATGTGATCAATATTTACAGTAATATACATACACATACAATATTCAATTAGGATTAAAAAAAAATACAGAATTTAGACATATTGAAACTATAAAAACAGTTTCAGGTCATACTCCTTGTTTAAGGCCAAGAAGAGACAGTGTGTTGAGCCTGTGGATCAACAAAGCTTCCCTTTGAAGAAGTGTCCTCTCAACATCCCCTCCCAAGCGGGACATCTTTGGGCTCCTGAGTGGCGCAGCAGTCTAAGGCACTGCATGCCATTGTAAATAAGAATTTGTTCATAACTGACTTGCCTAGTTTAAAAAAAAATTGTGACCATTTATATTCCAATGTATCTCAGAGAACTAATTGGATCTCCAGCTTGTACAAAATGAGCAGCAATTGGATTCTTGTCCGGATATTGCTGCGGTTCTCACTGATCCGTGTCTTAAGGCTACTATGGGTTTACCCTATGTAAGACAGACAACAAGGATATTTCAACATGTAAATAACATTGGTGGACATGCAAGTAATCAGGCCCTTGATCTTAAATCTTTGTCCTCTGCGGGGGTGGGTAAATTACTTGCATTTACCCCCCTTCAAAGGGAATCTTTCTGGATCACATTCCCTGTTTATGATCATATATTTTGATACATTGAATGTTAATATTGTGAAACTATTGTTTCAAGAGGTGATGTCACTGAGTACTGCCCCTATATATAGGACCTTCCACCCCCACCTGGGATATGGATCCCTGAGGAAGATCTAACGGTCGAAACGTTGTAAATAAATATCACCTGGGAGCATGAGCAGCAGTGTGTGGCATTTTCCTTTCTGTTTTCAATTATAATTAATGGACATTTTTGTTGGGGTTGCAACATTTTTTTTATAAGTGGAAATTAGAAACTTAAGAAGCCTTTTTAAACCTCAAAAGTTATCCTGCAACAGGGTGATATAATTAAGATCCTACATCTGTAAGTACTGTCTGCTAAAGCTAGCATGTTGGTACAGTATCTAATCAGAAAAATCGAATTTAATGGACACACTGAACTGTTTCTCAAAGGGTTCCTTTTTCATTTCTTATGAGTTTGTTTTGTAGTTTCTAATTTCAGAAGTATCGAGGACAACATGTTTCCAAGAAGGTATTGCTATTGTGTAACAAATGAGACAAACGACTTAACAGGTGAGACACAGGATCTGTTTCTTTCATTATGAAATGTCTTATATTGCCATGTCTAAAACCTGCCTTAACCCCTAATTAATTCTTAGGGGCACGAAAACGTTGCTCAATTAGTATCAAGGGACCTAACGTGTGCCAGAAAAACATTCCCCACACCAATACACCACCGCCACCAGCCTGTACTGTTGACACAAGGCAGGATGGGGCCATAGACTCATGCTGCTTACGCCAAATCCTGACTATGCCATTAGCAGGACGCAACAGGAATCGGGATTCGTCGGACCAGGCAATGTTTTTCCACTCCTTAAATGTCCAGTGTTGATGATTGCGTGCCCACTGGAGCCACTTCAATCAAACAAATGTATTTATAAATCCCTTCTTACATCAGCTGATGTCACAAAGTGCTGTACAGAAACCCAGCCTAAAACCCAAACAGCAAGCAATGCAGGTGTAGAAGCACGGTGGCTAGGAAAAACTCCCTAGAAAGGCCAGAACCTTGGAAGAAACCTAGAGAGGAACCAGGCTATGAGGGGTGGCCAGTCCTCTTCTGGCTGTGCTGGGTGGAGATTATAACAGAACATGGCCAAGATGTTCAAATGTTCATAGATGACCAGCAGGGTCAAATAATAATAATCACAGTGGTTGTAGAGGGTGCAACGGGTCAGCACCTCAGGAGTAAATGTCAGTTGGCTTTTCATAGACGATCATTCAGAGTATCTCTACCGCTCCTGCTGAGAGTTGAAAACAGCAGGTCTGGGACAGGTAGCGCGTCCGGTGAACAGGTCAGGTTTCCATGGCCGCAGGCAGAACAGTTGAAACTGGAGCAGCAGCACGGCCAGATGGACTGGGGACAGCAAGGAGTCATCAGGCCAGGTAGTCCTGAGGCATGGTCCTAGGGCTCAGGCCTCAGAGAGAGAGAAAGGAAGAAAGAAGGAGAGAAAGAAAGAGAGAAAAAGAGATAGAGAATTAGAGAGAGCATACTTAAATTCACAATGGACACTGGATAAGACAGGAGAAATACTCCAGATATAACAGACTGGGAGACACTGTGGCCCCGTCCGACGATACCCCCGGACAGGGCCAAACAGGCAGGATATAACCCCACCCACTTTGTCAAAGCACAGCCCCCACACCACTAGAGGGATATCTTCAACCACCAACTTACCATCCTGAGACAAGGCAGAGTATAGCCCACGAAGATCTCCCCCACGGCACAACCCAAGGGGGGGCATCAACCCGGATAGGAAGATCACGTCAGTGACTCAACCCACTCAAGTGATGCACCCCTCCTAGGGACGGCATGGAAGGGCACCAGTAAGCCAGTGACTCTGCCACTGTAATAGGGTTTAGAGGCAGAGAATCCAAATGGAGAGAGGGGAACCGGCCAGGCAGAGACAGCAAGGGCGGTTCTTTGCTCCAGTGCCTTTCCGTTCACCTTCACACTCCTGGGCCAGACTACACTCAATCATAGGACCTACTGAAGAGATGAGTCTTCAATAAAGACTTAAAGGTTGAGACCGAGTCTGCGTCTCTCACATGGATAGGCAGACCATTCCATAAAAATGGAGCTCTATAGGAGAAAGCCCTGCCTCTAAGCTGTTTGCTTATAAATTGTAGGGACAGTAAGGAGGCCTGCGTCTTGTGACCATAGCGTACGTGTAGTTATGTACGGCAGGACAAAATCGGAAAGATAGGTAGGAGCAAGCCCATGTAATGCTTTGTAGGTTAGCAGTAAAACCTTGAAATCAGCCCTTGCCCTAACACGATGCCAGTGTAGAGAGGCTAGCACTTAAGTAGTGTGATTAAAATTGTTTGGTTCTAGTCAAGATTCTAGCAGCTGTGTTTAGCACTAACTGAAGTTAATTTAGTGCTTTATTCGGGTAGCCGGAAAGTAGAGCATTGCAGTAGTCTAACCTAGAAGTGACAAAAGCATGGATACATCTTTCTGCATCATTTTTGGACAGAAAGTTTCAGATTTTTGCAATGTTACGTAGATGGAAAAAAGCTGTCCATGAAACAGTCTTGATATGTTCGTCAAAAGAGAGATTAGGGTCCAGAGTAACGCCGAGGTCCTTCACAGTTTTATTTGAGACGACTGTACAACCGTCAAGGTTAATTGTCAGATTCAACAGAAGATCTCTTTGTTTCTTGGGACCTAGAACTAGCATCTCTGTTTTGTCCGAGTTTAAAAGTAGAACATTTGCCACCATCCACTTCCTTATGTCTGAAACACAGGCTTCCATGGAGGGCAATTTTGGGGTTTCACCATGTTTCATCGAAATGTACAGCTGTGTGTCATCCGCATAGCAGTGAAAGTTAACATTATGTTTCCGAATGACATCACCAAGAGGTAAAATATATAGTGAAAACAATAGTGGTCCTAAAACAGAGCCTTGAGGAACACCGAAATTTACAGTTTATTTGTCAGAAGACAAACCATCCACAGAGACAAACTGATATCTTTCCGACAGATACGATCTAAACCAGGCCAGAACTTGTCCGTGTAGACCAATTTGGGTTTCCAATCTCTTCAAAAGAATATGGTGATCGATGGTATCAAAAGTAGCACTAAGGTCTAGGAGCACGAGGACAGATGCAGATCCTCGGTCTGACGCCATTAAAAGGTAATTTACCAACTTCACAAGTGCAGTCTCAGTGCTATGGTGGGGTCTAAAACCAGACTGAAGCCTTTCGTATACATTGTTTGTCTTCAGGAAGGCAGTGAGTTGCTGCGCATCAGCGTTTTCTAAAAACATTTGAGAGGAAGGGGAGATTCGATATAGCCCGATAGTGTTTCATATTTTCTTGGTCAAGGTTTAGCTTTTTCAAGAGAGGCATTATTACTAGCACTTTTAGTGAAATTGGATAGAGAGCTGTTTATTATGTTCAACATAGGAGGGCCAAGCACAGGACGCAGCTCTTTCAGTAGTTTAGTTGGAATAGGGTCCAGTATGCAGCTTGAAGGTTTAGAGGCCATGATTATTTTCATCAATGTGTAAAAAAATCCTTGAAGTTTGCTTCAGAGCTTGGGTATTTTCTGTATACCAGGGAGCTAGTTTCTTATGACAAATGTTTTTTGTTTTTAGGGGTGCGACTGCATCTAGGGCATTGCGCAAGGTTAAATTGAGTTCCTCAGTTAGGTGGTTGACTGATTTTTGTACTCTGACGTCCTTGGGTAGGTGGAGGGAGTCTGGAAGGGCATCTAGGAATCTTTGGGTTGTCAGAGAATTTATAGCACTTCTTCTTGATTTGGAACCCGGTGTGGTCGTCTGCTGCAATAGCCCATCCGTGACAAGGACCAACGAGTTGTGCGTTGCAAGATGCTGTTCTGCACACCACTGCTACCTGTTTGGGACCCGACTGTTAGCTTATATGATTCCTGCAATTCTCCTTCGAGCTCTCATCAATGAGCTGTTTTCGTCCACAGGACTGCTGCTGACTGGATGTTTTTTGTTTTTCACACCATTCTCGGTCAACCCTAGACACTGTCGTGCGTAACAAAAGATAAACAGAATATATAGTTACCACACCTTAATCATCTAACTGGACTGTATTCTACAATATATACATCCAAGGTCTTGGCTAAGTGACTCTATCATGGCATTGTGTCTAATGTCATATCTAGGGAGTTCCTACATAGTGGTGTGTTGCTTAGGGGCACTATCCTAAGTTGATTACTACATGATAAGTCTACAGCTGTAAGGTACCAGCTTCGGACAGTCTACAGGGATGATCTATGGACCTCTGGGGAGAAACTGGTGAGTACGGTAGCTGTGGAGTCTAAGGCCTCAGAGTAAATTTTAAACTTTACCAAGGCTGGTATTTTGCTCGGACCCTTAAGTGATCCTAGGATAAATCCTTGTTAAATGTTCCATTGTACATGTGCGTTTGTGCTTACACAGGCGCACATGCCAAGGGAAAGAAAACCAAGTATCCTGGTGGACTGCAACCTGTTCAGAATGAGTCTGACGTTATCAGATAATTTCCATGTCAATGTCTGGAGGTCAGTAAGAATTGATGTCGACCTCAAGACATATGTTAAGGGGACCTGTAGTAGTTTTACTACACGTCAATGTGTCTTACACCATTGTAGTGGCGATAGGTATGAAGGAGTCTATTTTATAGCTATGTTATCCGCGGAAGAGCTAAGCTCACGACGGAAGTACTCTATAAGCACTGAAACAGTCGTACGCGGTGTGATCATGGTTCATGACTTCTAATAACTTTCCTCCTGGAGGGTTCTATTTATTAGTGGCATGTGTGTTAATCATCAGAAGAGTGTTTTGGAGATTCCCTTCCATGTGTTGCAATCTGAGTGACTACTAACTCCTGATTACTGATTGTGGCTGGACTGACTGTGCTGACATTGGGACTGGTACTCAAGGGGAAAAGTTATCCTACCGATTTATTCTGAAATGTATCCTAAATTTCAGAATGATTAGAGAATTTTACTAGTTGCATTGTAATTGAAACTACACATGGCAAGGAATGATTATTGTTGTAATTTTTTTTGTTGTATTTTTTTTTGGAGGTGGAATGTCCACTGGACTATTTTTACGACCAGTATGGTACACCTCAGGGATATCTCAGACATGTTCTAAGGTTATGTCCGTCGAGGGGCCTGTCCGCTCCTCTCTGTTCTCATGGGGAACTAGATTTGTTTCCTGCTCTGGCGGCCTCGTACAGTGTAGTTTTCAACTAGATTTGTTTCCTGTCTCGTACAGTGTTGCACATAGTCTCGACCCCCCCACCGGCCTCGACAAGGCTCATCATGGGTCTGGGCTAGTATTCCCCCCCTTTGTGTCTCGGGACCCCCCCACCAGCGGTTGGTGTTCGTGTCCGAGGCACAAACGAAAAGGTCGGACCCTTTGTACAAGTTGTCAGCAGCGGCTTTGTTATTAGATTGGCTGTAACCTTTCAACTAAATCTCCTGGTGTTTGTGCTTCAAAACGCTCAGTGGCTGTCGAGGTCTGCCAGTCACCACAGCTTCTGTGTGTGGCAACCTCTCCAGTACCTGCGAACTGAGAGAAGGATATCTGTCTGCGATATCGCACAGCGTTTCACCAGTGGGAGTCATCAGGTCAGTTGCGGAACTGACGTCGTTAGTGTCATTGTAAGGGGTATCAGTCCCCCATAAAGCTGAAAATGTATCATCGGAAGCAGAGTACACTATGCCCGCCGGTGCTATTATTGCTGAGACGGCCGCAGTGCTTGCAGAAGTGTTCGAAGGACAAGAGAAGTTCATCTCAGCTACAGTATTGCACGACTCCAAGGAGGAGGGAAGTTGCTCATTCACAGAGACTGCTGCCAAAAAATCATGAAAAGAATGGTCAATCAGGTTTGCTGATTGAATGTGATGAGATGGGTAGGATTCTGCACCAAGAGGTTGAAACTGCTTTTTCCAAAGGAGTGCTTTTGACAGATACCCCTCGTGGATGACTGCATTGCAGATAGCATTAGGAGAAGACAGTGTGGTCATTGGAGACGGCACTGTGACCTGTGACCATACTTGGTTGGTTTTCCAATCCATCAGTGAGAGTAAACGATCCATCAAGTCTGCTCCGAGTAGCAGGTGTTCAGATTCGAGGCTGGTAACATACACAGGGTGAACAAGCGATACGTCCTGGAAGTGTAGTTTCAGCATGAGTCTCAATTTGAGAGGCGTGGTAGTCTAAGTGAAACCTCGAAGTGTTCCGTTTTTAACCAACGTTTAGCTGGCTCAAAGCCCTTTTGAGATCATTAAACAATGTTTGAGACATGAGCGATATTGTTGAGCCCGAATCAATTAGCACATGACAAGTTAAGCATTCCTCCAGGACTGTTTCCAGGTATGGCCTCTTTGAGTTGTGTTTAGTTGTCATATTCCCCACAAAGTGGAGTGGTTGTTCGCAACAACGTGACGTGTCACTTATTGGAGGTTACTTTGGTGTTAAATGCTGAGCTGTAGTCGATGAACAGCATTCTTACATAGCTATTCCTCTTGTCCAGATGGGTTAGGGCAGTGTGCAGTGTGATTGCGTCGTCTGTGGACCTATTGGGACGGTTAGCAAATTGGAGTGGGTCTAGGGTGTCAGGTAGGATGGAGGTGATATGATCCTTGACTGACTAGTCTCTCAAAGCACTTCATGATGACGGAAGTGAGTGCTACGGGGCGATAGTCATTTAGCTCAGTTACCTTAGCTTTCTTGGGAACATGGACAATGGTGGCCCTCTTGAAGCATGTGGGAACAGCAGACTGGGATAAGAATTGATTGAATATGTCCGTAAGCACACCAGCCAGCTGGTCTGCGCATGCTCTGAGGACACGGCCAGGTATGCCATCTTGGCCTGCAACCTTGCGAGTTAACACCTTTAAATGTTTTACTCAAGTTGGCTGCGGTGAAGGAGAGTCCGCAGGTTTTGGTAGCGGGCCGTGTTGGTGGCACTGTATTGTCCTCAAAGCGAGCAAAGAAGTTGTTTAGTTTGTCTGGGAGCAAGACATTGTGGTCCGCGTCGGGGCTGGTTTTCTTTTTGTAGTCCGTGATAGACACATTTTCAAAATTATTCTCCTTTAAACAGTTGAAGACTTTTTTATTTTATTTAACCTTTATTTAACTAGGCAAGTCAGTTAAGAACAAATTCTTATATACTGTAATTTAACAGGCAGGAAGCAGGTCTCGAACCCTTGACCTTCTAGCCCGAAGTCCAGCGTGTTATCGACTGTGCCCCAAAATGACAGATTCGATATCCGCGCTTATAAACCCAGGGTCGTTACACTACTCCCTCCTTTCAAAGAGCGCATCCTCGCGCTAGCTTGCGACTCAACGTCTTATAGGAACGCGCTCACCGGCCAAGCGCACGCACTGTCGTGGATGCAAGGTTCGATCACTTCTGACACCAATGTAGTGAAACAGAAGGGAGCAGGTCTCGAACCCTCAACCTTCTGTGGCCGCAAAAGGCAGAGTCGATATCCGCACTTTTAAACCTAGGGTCGTTACAATACAATGACGGCCTAGTTACAGTCCAAACTTTTACCATTCAAGTATATGGCCATTGAAATGCATTGGAATTTACAGTATGCAAATGTGGTTGTTTAGTAGTATATCTAATAAAAATTGCAACCTGAAAACAGTCAGCTTGCATGTTTTAAAGTGTAGGTAGCTTTCACGGTTTTGGCACTAGAGGTTCCAGTGGAATGACAATATTAAGTATGAACCGTTTCTAAAGATGTGCTTTGCAATCAGCAAGCACATATAATGCCATCATTGTTGAGGCAACAATACCAGTAGATAAACAAACAAATAAAACATGTCAAGATTATCTTTGTGTTTTCTTTTTGTCTCCCATCAGACTTCACTGCCATATTGTTGGATGTTATGGGAAATTCCACAAGCTATCTACACGAGCTATTCAAATCTAGCTCCATATTATCAGGTAAGGATGATAGGGATTGAGAGATTTTACTGCCTTTGGATCAATAAAAAGTCCTATGTAAAACTCAAAGTTACTTTCTTAACCCTGGTTCTCTAATAATGAGTGAGATGTATAACAATGGTATTTTTGTATTTAACCTTAAATTAACTAGGCAAGCCAGTTAAGAACACATTTTATTTACAATGACGGCCTACCCCGGACGACACTTGTCGGGCCAATTGTTCGCCGCCCTATGGGACTCCCAATCACGGTTGTGGTACAGCCTGGAATTGAACCAGGGTCTGTAGTGATGCCTCTTGCACTGAGATCTAGTGCCTTAGACCACTGCACCACTGGGGAGCTGAAGGTGGATCACTAACAGGAAGGACCAATCACGCAAGGTCTGCCTGAGACAGACAGGTCGAGTGGCGAATGAAGTGACCCACTTCCTCTTTACAAGAGCCAGTCGTCCCACCCTCTGGTAATTCTTGTTGTTTTGTATTTGAATTTATTAAGGATTTCATAGTGCCCTCAAAGCTCATCACTAAGCTAAGGACCCTGGGACTAAACACCTCCCACTGCAACTGGATCCTGGACTTCCTGTCATGCCGCCCCCAGGTGGTAAGGGTAGGTAACAACACATCCGCCACTCTGATCTTCAACACTGGGGCCCCTCAGGGGTGCATGCTCAGACCCCTCCTGTACTCCCTGTTCACTCATGACTGCACGGTCTGGCACGACTCCAGGCCGTGTGGTGCAAGGACAGCAACCTCTCCCTCAATGTGATCAAGACAAAGGTGATGATTGTGAACTACAGGACAAGGATGACCGAGTACGCCCCCACATCGACGGGGCACTAGGGGAGAAAGTTGAGAGCTTCAAGTTCCTTTGCGTCCACATCACCAACAAACTGACATTGTCCATGCACATCAAGTCAGTCGTAAAGAGGGAATGACAAAACCTATTCCCCCTCAGAAGAGTGAAAAGATTTGGCATGGTCCTCAGATGCTCAAAAGGTTTTACAGCTGCACCATTGAGAGCATCCTGACGGGTTGCATCACTGCCTGGTATGGCAACTGCTTGGCCTCCGACCGCAAGGCACTACAGAGGGAAGTGCGTACGGCCCAGTACATCACCGGGGCCAAGCTTCCTGCCATCCAGGACCTCTACACCAGGCGGTGTCAGAGGCCCTAAAAATGGTCAAAGACTCCAGCCACCATAGTCATAGACTGTTCTCTCTGCACGGCAAGTGCTACCGGAGCGCCAAGTCTAGGTCCCAGAGGCTTCTAAACAGCTTGTAACCCCAAGCCATAAGACTCCTGAACAGCTAATCAAATGGCTAATCAAATTAATTACCTCAATTACCTCGATACTGGCGCCCCCGCACATTGACATTCACAAGATGTCCATCTTTCCAGGGAGGTAGGTACCGGCGGTGTTAGTAACACGTGCGTGGGGTTGAGGGGGGTTGAGGTGGTCAGCCAGCGATGGCGCCACCATGGGGGTGTGTAGCAAAACCTGGATGCTTCCATATTGTGCATGTCCAGGCTAGGGGAGCCCCTAGCAAGGTTAAGTAAGTGGCTTTTGTCCAGGCTAGGGGAGCCCCTAGCAAGGTTAAGTAAGTGGCTTTTGCAGGCAAAAGTGGCTTTTACAGGCAAAAGTGTCTTTTGTAAGTGGCTTTTGCCATGAGCCCTTCACCTCCCTGGGGCAAGCTGAAAGTGTGGGAAGCAGTTGCTTAGCTGGGGCCATACGGGACAGGAGTCTTTACCCATCGTACAAGTCCCTAACGGGATCCTTAACCCCCCCAAGGGAGCCGGCCACTCGATGCCGAGTTTGGCCGCAGAGAGCCAAAACTCCAAGAGGGTGAGAGCAGCCCCCCTGTAATGGGAGCAGGGAGACATAGCAGCTTGAAAGGAAGAATGGGGTCTTGGCTCGCCCTGGGACTGGGTAGCCATTAGATAGAATGGGGCTTGCTAACACCGAGATGCCTGTTGTAAAACAAATGTGGCAGCCCGGAGGCTTTGAATAGGCGTAAGCTAGCTTGTTAGAAACCTTGTGACTAATGGCTAGCTAGGGTGAGCACAGTATGAACGCTATAGCCATGAGGCTAGTAGGTGTTAGCATGCGTGGCTAAGGTGCACTGTAGCTAGCACAGGGGTGGCTGAAGGGAACCGCGTGGGAGAGTTGTTCAACTTTGGGCTGGTATTCTCTCACGGCCGTAGAGCAGCGAGGCTTAAACGGTCGGTCTAGGTAACACAAATGAGTGAACAATGGTTCAAATAAACAAGAGAAGGGAGCTAGCAATAGTACCATCTGTGCAGGTAGAATGCTTGTGTGGTTACCTTGCTTTCCAGCAAGTTAGCCAAGTTAGCTTAAGCTTAGCAGCGTGGGCTAACCAGGTCTCGATAGCTAGCCGTGTGATGCTAGCTACCACCGGTGACCGAAAAGTTGAAAACTAATTCTAGTGACTGAAAAGTTGAAAACGAATTCTACATTCCTTTCGGTCAGTACTCAACACTATCGACAGGAGCTGAGGTCCTATGTTTGGCATCGTTAACCTACACGGTTTGCATGTGAACAGTTAAGACAGGGATCAGAGAGCTTCAGGAGCGTACGAGTGGCTCTTGTAAAGAGGGAGGGGCTCACTTCATTCACCACTCGACCGGTCTGTCTCTGAAAGACGTTGTGTGATCGGTACTTCCTATTAGTGATCCGACTCCAATGAATCCCATTGTGATACATCTAAAGGAGTATTTGAAAGAGAACCAATACACACAGTTTGAGTTGACTACCCTGAATGTCTGGTTCAGGCTATGGGTTTGAATCTTGCATGCGCCACCTTAATTTACTGTACAGTATATGACTGTCAGTCATCATTAGGGTCATGACTAAAGTTTGAATGTCATACTGTTTCTTTCTTTCAGTGAGCCAAAATAATATTTCTGACTGCATATACATCTGTGTGATGGCAGGTAAATCAGGTAAAGTTTATAGTTTTTTTAGCATATTGGTTGGATGTTCTGTGGTAAATGATGATTCTCTTCTGTCATTGTTGTGGGAGCTTTTCTAAACCAGTTATCATTGTAATATCCAGATTTCCAAACTGACATGGAAATGCACTGTAAATGTCCCATATTTAAAGTCGGTGTGTAAAATCAAAAGTTTGGATGATTCATATAGGCTATACATTTTGTATAATTTTGAATAAGTTTTGCTCATTGATGACGTTATTACATGAGTATACATTTTTGTCTAACTATTTCAGATAAATACCTGTCTCAACTCTGGGAAGTTGACTCCATCATGCCTCTGTTCAATCAGACCATTACAGAAAGCGCACATAAAGGTATTTTTCCCTCTTAATACACACACAGGCAGACACAGGCATGCACCCACATGCGCCCAAACACTCACAAGCAAGCACACAGAAACAGACACACACACGCACACATACAAGTGTGCGCACACACACTTTATCTTAATGAACTGCATGTTATCTCCATGTGGGGTGACATATCTCACAACACAAGACTACATTCTCCATACAGTGGAGCAGCAAAACTACACTGAATATATCACAGCAGCCAATTTGAAGTGATGCTAAATAATTATAATTATATTGTGTAAATGTGTGAGGCAGTTAAATGCCAAAGCAACAATTATGTTCAAGATAACAGCTCCTCTCAAGGAGGTAGTACCATCTCAACTCACAAGATACCCATCGGTGAGTCAGCTTATTTAAATTTCTAGGAAACTACAATTTCTGATAAAAATGAATGTAAATGCCGCCCAATGCCAGACAGATATCTCCATCTGGGCTTAGTGTGATACCAAGGGAGTGAATGTTATTAAACTGGTCCATCTTTCACCTACTACCAGATCCCGTTCAAAGGCACTTACATTTTTTGTCTTGCCCATTCACCCTTTGAATGACACACATACAGTACACAATCCATGTCTCAATTGCCTCGAGGCTTAAAAATCCTTTAACCTGTCTCCTCCTCTTCATCTACACTGATTTTAGATTTAACAAGTGACATCAATAAGGGATCATACCTTTCACCTTGATTCACCTAAACAGTCTATGGCATGGAAAAAGCATGTGTTTCTAAAGTGTTGTACTCTAAGGTGTATAGGCTAATAAGCAACTAATTCTAAAACACAGAGAAATATTGACATTTCATCAATTACAAATTACATGACCCTCCCCTGTATTAGATTTAAAAAAGACTAAACACTCCCCTTGACTGAAATAAAAAAAACATGACCCTCCCCCATTTTCCTCCAGGTAACCATTCTCTCAATTTTGATCCATCCCTAACCAGTAGAGTCCACTCCACTGCACATTGTAAGTTGTACATGCTATTAACTTTTTATTTACCAATGCCTTGTATCATGTTAGTACTGGTAATGGTCACTGTTTGTGCCATTTGAATGCAGTTCATTGTCAATCCACATTCTCTTAGTGCTCATAGTGCTATACAGAATGCATTTTTTGTATAATCAATTATAGTAAATCATGCAACTTGCTGACAATTGTAAACAGCACTTTATCGTGATCTTGCAGCTATTGATATAAAAACATACAGTTGAAGTCGGAAGTTTACATACACCTTAGCCAAATACATTTAAACTCAGTTCTTCACAATTCCTGACATTTAATCCAAGTAAAAATTCCCTGTCTTAGGTCAGTTAGGATCACCCCTTTTTTTAAGAATGTGAAATGTCAGAATAGTATTAGAGAGAATTTATTTCAGCTTTTATTTATTTAATTCCCAGTGGGTCAGAAGTTTACATACACTTAGTATTTGGTGGCATTGCCATTAAATTGTTTAACTTGGGTCAAATGTTTCGAGTAGCCTTCCACAAGCTTCCTACAAAAGGTTGGGTTAATTTTGGCCCATTCCTCCTGACAGAGCTGGTGTAACTGAGTCAGGTTTGTAAGGCCTCCTTGCTTGCACACGCTTTTTCAGTTCTGCCCACATATTTTCTATGGGATTGAGGTCAGGGCTTTGTGATGGCCACTCCAATACCTTGACTTTGTTGTCCTTAAGCTATTTTTACACAACTTTGGAAGTATGCTTGGGGTCATTGTCTATTTGGAAGACCCATTTGCGACCAAGCTTTAACTTCCTGACTGATGTCTTGAGATGTTGCTTCAATATATCCACATAATTTTCCTTCCTCATGATGCCATTTCTTTAGTGAAGTGCACCAGTCTCTCTTGCAGCAAAGCACCCCCACAACATGATGCTGTGCTTCACGATTGCGATGGTGTTCTTCGGCTTGCAAGCCTCCCCCTTTTTCCTCCAAACATAACAATGGTCATTATGGCCAAACAGTTATATTTTTGTTTCATCAGACCAGAGGACATTTCTCCAAAAAGTACGATCTTTGTCCCCATGTGCAGTTGTAAACCGTAGTCTGGCTTTTTTTTATGGTGGTTTTGGAGCAGTGGCTTCTTCCTTGCTGAGCGGCCTTTCAGGTTATGTCAATATAAGACTCGTTTTTACTGTGGATATAGATACTTTTGTACTTGTTTCCTCCAACATCTTCACAAGTCCTTTGCTGTTGTTCTGGGATATATTTGCACTTTTCACACCAAAGTACGTTCATCTCTAGGAGACATACCGCTCAGGAAGGAGACACGTTTTGACGGCTGCCTGTTCCCATGGTGTTTATACTTGCGTACTATTGTTTGTACTGATGAACGTGGTACCTTCAGGCATTTGGAAATTGCTCCCAAGGATGAACCAGACTGTTTTGGCTGATTTCTTTTGATTTTCCCATGATGTCAAGCAAAGAGGCACTGAGTTTGAAGGTAGGCCTTGAAATACATCCACAGGTACACCTCCAATTGACTCAAATTATGTCAATTAGCCTATCAGAAGCTTCTAAAGCCATTACATAATTTTCTGGAATGTTCTAAGCTTTTTAAAGGCACAGTCAACTTAGTGTATGTAAACTTCTGTCCCACTGGAATTGTGATACGGTGGATTATAAGTGAAATAATCTGTCTGTAAACAATTGTTGGAAAAATTACTTGTCATGCACAAAGTAGATGTCCTAACCGACTTGCCGAAACTATAGTTTGTTAACAAGAATTTTGTGGATTGGTTGAAAAATTTGTTTTAATGACTCCAACCTAAGTGTATGTAAACTTTCGACTTCAACTGTATGTATTATTGGCCTTCTCCTGATGAGTATCATTTTCAGTTAGGCTAGTGCTTGCTCATTCTCACAAGCTCTGTAAAAGCAATGTACAGCAATGAATGACCTTACATCTGTCCATGTTTCACTAGTATCTTCCACAGACTTAGAAATTACCTCTACAGCTCCCCCGACAACAACCAGTAGAACAAGAACCACATCCTTCTTGACCTCAACAAGAGCTCAACCCACCACAACCACACCCTCACCGACTACAATGACTAGAACCATAACTACAGGCCGACCTACCTCAACATCAGTTCCTCATACCACTACATCTACAAGCAGAACTACAGTCCTACCGACCCCAACTACAGCTCTTCCGATCACAATCACAGCCAAACCAACCATAACCAAAACCCCACTGACCACAACCACAGCCCAACAAAGTAGATCTACAACCCTACCAACCACAACCCAATCAACCACAGCCCGACCAACCACACCTACAGCCCTACCAACCACAGCCCAACCAACTACAGCTTTACCAATCCCAGCCCTACCGCCTACAACTACAGCCCTACCCACCACAACCACAACCCAACCAACCACAACTACAGCCCTACCAATCATGACCACAGCCCCGCCAACTGCAGCTCAACCAATTCCAACCTCAGTGCAACTGACCAAAGTCCCATCATCCACAACCACAGACCAACTGACCACAACAACAGCTCAACTGACTACAACCACACCACAACTGACCGCAGTCCCAGTGACGACAACCACATCCCAACTGACCACAACCACAGACCAACCAACCACAACCACAGACCAACCAACCACAACCACAGCCTTGCCACCCACAATCAGATTCCGATTGACGACAACCCCAGTTCGACTGACTATGACCACAGCCCCATCGACCATAACCGCAATCCTGATAACCTCAACCACAGCACAACCGACCACAGTCCTACCAGCCACAGGCCAAGCTATTACAACCACACCACAATGGCCCACAGCCCAACAAACTACAACCACAACACAACTAACTACAACCACAGCCCCATGGACCATTACCACTATAACCACGACCGCAACCAGAGTGATCACCAAAGCACCCATCACAGAGAAACCAGGTGAGTCATCAAGTTTACTAATGCAAGGCAAGAATACTTAGTCTGGGTGCCTTTCAGCTTTGCTGCGAACTCCTTACGGAAACGTCATGCCAAAATTTTTTGGCTTGACAGAAATCAGGTTTCCATCCAACCTTTTTACGCGAGCAAAGTAATATGTCGGATGTCATGACAGGCCAGATGGGAACATAACATTTTTCCGGGAAACCTTAAAAAATGTAGATAAAACAAAATACGCTAAAAGTGGGATCTTTTTGTGTCTGTAAAAAGAATTTTGCGAGAAATGTCGGTGGAAACGTTTTTATGTGTAAATATTTATATAATAAGCATCATATCGAAGTAAACTTGGAGTCACGCGATGACAAGTTGTGTGGTCCTCCCACTACGACTAGTTGGGAAAGCATGCAGTTTATTATTCTTTTATTATTTCACCTTTATTTAACCTGGTAAGCCAGTTGAGAACAAGTTCTCATTTACAACTGAGACCTGGCCAAGATAAAGCTAAGCAGTGCGACAAAAATAACAACACAGAGCTACACATAAACAAACGTACAGTCCATAACACAATAGAAAAATAAATGTACAGTGTGTGCAAATGTAGAAGATTAGGGAGGGCGAAATAATTACAATTTAGCATTAACACTGGAGTGATAGATGTGCAGATGATGATGTGCAAGTAGAGATACTGGGGTGCAAAAGAGCAAAAAGATAAATAACAATATGGGATTGAGGTAGTTGGGTGTGCTATTTACAGATTGGCTGTGGTACAATGATCAATAAGCTGCTCTGACAGCTGATGCTTAAAGTTAGAGAGGGAGATATAAGACTCAAGCTTCAGAGATTTTTGCAATTCGTTCCAGTCATTGGCAGCAGAGAACTGAAAGGAAAGGCGGCCAAAGGAGGTGTTTGCTTTGGGGATGACCAGTGAAATACACCTGCTGGAGTGCGTGCTACGGGTGGGTATTGCTATGGTGACCAGTGAGCTGAGATAAGGCGGGGCTTTACCTAGCAAAGACTTATAGATTACCTGGAGCCATTGGGTTAGGCGACGACTATGTAGCGAGGGTCAGCCTACGAGAGCATACAGGTCATTGTGGTGGGTAGTATATGGGGCTTTGGGGACAAAACGAATGGCACTGTGATAGACTACATCCAGTTTGCTGAGTAGAGTGTTAGAGGCTATTTTGTAAATGATATCACCAAAGTCAAGGATCGGTAGGAAGGTCAGTTTTACGAGGGTATGTTTGGCAGCATGAGTGAAGGAGGCTTATTGTGAAATAGGAAGTCGATTCTAGATATAATTTTGGATTGTAGATGCTTAATCTCTGATTAAGCATCTAACCTCTGATTCAGAGGGGTTGGGTTAAATGCGGAAGACACATTTCGGTTGAAGGCATTCGGTTGTACAACTGACTAATAATGGTGACTTTTGACTTTGACTTTGACTTTGAGGTCACACCGGGTGAAATCGGCCGCACCGCCAACAGTATCTTTTGTCCTTCAGCCACTTGAGCTTTTGCTCGACAGCCATTGAGGTGAATCTCTCACACCTGCTGAAGTAGTGGTCCCTGTTTTCGTACAGTGGGCAGTATAAGCCTTTGACTTGGCCTTGGCCCCTGCTGTGGGCTGTGCAGGTGTTAGTTCCTGTGGAGGAGGCTTTGTTGCTCCATAGTACATGGTGGCATTGGAGCCTTTTTGCTGAAAGGCTGCAGGCTTCTCCTGTTGGGTACGGGCCCTGGCTGCACCCAGGTGACTCTGCTTCCATCTTCAGCCATTGTACTAGGTACTGAAGGAGCGCCACCTGATGGTCGGTGAACTCTGAGAAGTGGCGGTTTAAACTAACGTGCGCCCCGGGTCCCCTTTCAGAGGGACAATGATGCAGCAGAAGACATACTAAAGTCACTAATTGGTTGCCACAAATACACACACGGCATTGAATTGTAGTAGTAGGGTTGATCATTGTGCAAGTGATAGTGAAAGTCGTTTTCTATGGATAAGAAACATAAAGAAACACGGGCTGTAATTACAGTTATTGCTATACAATAGAAATGTATGCTACTATGCTAATGTATTAATAGATGTACATAAGGTGCCAGCAGGAGCAGTGAAATCGAACATCGAAGCAATGGTAAATGGCTAATAAGCTACTTAGCATAGCATAATCAGTGGATACAGATGGCTACATTAGCATTGGAATTAACAGTGCAATATTAGCAGTAACCAGTAGATAAATAACAGTAAATAGCACATAAAGTACTGTAAACTGCATAGCATTAGGCTAATAGCAGAGGCACACAAAGGCTACAGTAAATAAACAACCAATACACAAAATGTGGAGTTATTATGCTAACGGCGCTGCAATGCTAACAGTGTAGTTAGGCAAACTAAACACTCTATTTACCATGGGGAGTTAGCATACTAACCATGCTAGCGACTCTAGCATGCTAACAACACTAGCATGTTAAAAAAGAAATCAACCGGAAACCATAAGTAACGCTGGAAACCAGGCTGAACATTTGTTGTCTTTTAGCTGTTTGGGACTACAAACACAACTGCCATCTTAGGTCACATAGTATCCTATGTTATGGGGATACCACACGGAATGACTCACACTCTAAAAGCATGAAAAGTAATGGGGAACTAACAGAACCACACTAACAATATACACAGCACACAAGAGGGCCTGTAGTAGCGGTTTCCGTTATTAAAGTGCAAGCATTTGTAACACAATGACAACATTGTTACAACACTATAATACAGTATAATAGTGAATATATTGGCTAATTACAGACGTATACACACTTCAAGCATGCCAATGGTAAGCTAGAACAGGCCACTTACTTTTCATTGACGCACTAGCACCACACTATGTTAGGAAAAGTGTCCAGAGTTTGCAGTCTAGTATGCACTCTTCAGCTACAGTGTAATCTTCTTCACTAAAGGTATCCACATCTCTTCTGAAAGAACTCTGCACAAAAGACTAGTAATTGGTGGTTCGCGAACGAATCGGCTCTAAGAGACGGCTCTTGTAGGTGAACGTTGGGAGCCGAATCAGAACAGCCGAATCTATTTGTAAAAATATTTTAAAAATTAAGATATGAATAATCAAAAGATTTAAAGGAATAGAATTAACAAATTCAAAGAACGAAAAAATAAATAAAATAATATAGGCCTAAATGCTCAAGCGCACACACATTCGTTCTGACTGTCTGCTCAGACTTTTTCATTTTTTTATTAAATCTTTATTTTAACAGGGAAAACAGACAGACCTGGATCTCTTTTACGGCTGTGCCCTGTGTAAACATGTTGACATGTACAGTTCTAGGCATACAGACAAGAACATTTCAAAACATAAAACAAAGACACATTCATCAGAAACAATCACAGACAACATCATATTGATCCTCCATCATATTTTTAAAATGGGCAAGGGACACCAGAGTGGCTAGCTTAAGTTTGATCTGCAGTTTGTTCCATAAATAAGGTGCAAAGGAACTGAAGGCAGTCCTTCCCAACTCTGTGGAGACCGCAGGAGTTTCTAATGTAATCCACATCTGTGATCTGGTCATAAAATTTGTATATCTAATTAAAATTAATGATGATATATATGGAGGTAGTTTTAAAAGAAGTGCTTTATAAATAAACAGAAGAGCATGTTGCTCTCGCCTCACAGATAGAGAGGCCCAACCCACATGTTGATATAGGATACAGTGATGAGTTTTGTAACTATCACCTGTGATAAACCTGAGTGCACAATGGTAAATAGCATCCAGTGGTTTTAATATATTTGCCGATGCATGCATATAAATAATATCACCATAATCTAAAATGGACATAAAAGTAGCCTGCACAATTTGTTTCCTATTTACGGAGGACAGACAAGCCCTGTTTCTGTAAAGGAACCCTATCTTGAATTTGAGCTTTTTCCCAATTCAGTAACATGTTTTTAAAAGAGAGCCTATCATCTAACCATACCCCTAAATATTTATATGCAGAGACCTGTTTGATTTGAGTACCATCCAAGCTAGTGATTACAAAAGTGTTTCTAACTGAGAGGTTAGACCTAGAAAAAGCATGACATTTGTTTTCTTAGCGTTTAAAACAAGTTTAAGCTGTAAAAGAGACTCCTGTAATATCCTAAAATCAGACTCCAACTGCATTAAAGCTTGGTCCGCTGTTGGAGCAATAGAGTACATCACTGTGTCATCTGCATATAAATGGAAATTACAATATCTGACATCATCACCAATGTTGTTTATATATATTGAGAACAATAGTGGGCCAATTATTGAACCCTGAGGGACTCCTTTAAGTAACTGTAAGGGGTCAGACTTGACCACGTCGACCATGACGGCCTGAGTTCTATCTTTAAGATAGTCATAAAACCATCGGCAGGCATCAGTGCCCAGTCCTATAGATGACAGCTTACTCAAAAGGATGGCATGGTCTACAGTGTCGAAAGCTTTAGACAAATCTATAAACAACGCAGCACAATGCTTTCTATCATCTAAGGCATTTGCAATATCATTTACAACAAGCATAGTGGCCGATGTGGTACTGTGTTTAGATCTAAAACCAGATTGATTGGTGCTAAGAATACTGTTGGCAGAAAGAAAAGATTGTAACTGTTTGTTAACTAAAGATTCTAGGAACAACAGCCTCACCTGTTGTTCCTGTCAATCAGACAAGCAGTGTCAACCAATGAACCAAAGATGCGTGAAGGAGGGCCAAGCCAACTCACTCACAGTCACACACTTAGCAGCCGAGGTGAGAGGAAGGGCAGCTGTGAAAACAACAGCTGGAAAATGAGTCGGAAGCACAGTAGCATTTGGATGCATTTTAATAATGTAGACAATGTTAGAGCACAGTGTAGAATTTGCCAAAACAAAATCTCATATAAAGCCGGTTCTACTCACAACCTACACCGACATATGCAAACTGTGCACCTAACTGTGAAGCTAGCTGTAGCGGAGCTTCGAGAAACTAACGGGACTGCTAGTGATAGTGGTGGAGCCAGCACCTCCACACGTGGAGAAATATCCACTCAGTCAAGTAGGCCTACTCCACGACCACAGCAACGCAGTCTTCTATGGACCAGTTTATGCCAAAGTCTATGTCTGTAGCAAAACAAGGCCAAATTGATATTGCATTGGCTAAAATGATTACCACCAATTTCCAGCCATTTTTGACCGTGGAGGACAGAGGTTTTAGAAAAAATATCAATAGTCTAAACCCAATGTACACAATTCCAAGCAGGAAAACCATTTCAAAATCACTTATTCCACAACAGTACGAGAGCACACAGGCTTCAGTGCGGGAAAGAGCCCAAAAAGCTACTGCAGTTTGCCTTACCACTGACTGCTGGACATCAAGGGCAACCACTTCTTACATGTCGGTTACATGTCACTTCATTGAAGATTTTTCGATGTCTAGCTGTCTTCTGGACTGCTTTGAGTTCAGCGACAGACACACCTCAGAGAACTTGGCAGAGGAACTGTTGAGTGGCCAGAGAATGGCAAGTAGATAGAAAAGTGGTCTGTTGTGTTAGCAACAATGCAGCTAACATAACCAAGGCCATGAAAATGTTTTAATGGACCACCATCATCCATGTCTTGCCCACACAATCAACCTGATGTGTAGAAATGTGTAACGTGTGGAAATCCACCGCATAGTCTGCCACACTGCGGGAGTCTTATCGAAGCTGGAGTAACTTCCGGGCAGCCTCTCTCCCGTACAATGGAGCATCGAAAACTTTCTTTACCTCCGCCACAAACTCCTCCAGACTGAAGCATACGGCCGACTGCTGTTCCCATACTGCCGTAGCCCAGGCGAGAGCCATCCCGGACACCAGCATGATGAAATACGCTATATTAGAGCAATCCGAGGGGAAGGAGGAGGGCTGCAGCTCGATGATGAGGGAACACTGAGCGAGAAACACCCAACAGGTGCCCGACTCTCCATCGAAGCGTTCTGGGGGAGGTAAGCGGGGTTCTCAGGAAACGGGGGTGGCGGCGCTGCTAACAGCCGGGTTACTGAGGGGCTGGGAGGTTACCGTCACGGTAGACTGCCTAACAGGCAACACCTGGAGGTGGGTGGAGACAAGCACAAAGACAGGTGAAACAGATCAGGGTGTAACAGTAACTGTCTTCTAAATGGTGGCTCCTTTGGAGGAGAAAACATTGCAGAGCTGGTCCGAGTTTGCTTGGTCAGTCATGGCCAGTCATGGCCAGTTCGTATTATCATGGCTCAGGTAAAGACCCAAATGCACACACAGGAGGTGGATAGTACGAGTCTCTGAGTTTATTACAGTACAAGGGGCAGGCAATTGGTAGGTCAAGGCAGGAAAATAGTCGTAATCTAAATCAGAGTCAGGCAGGTACAGGACAGCAGGCAGGATCAGGGTTAGGACAGAAAAGTAGTTCAGAACTGGGAAGACTAGGAAAAGCTAAAACTAGAGCACAGGAAACACGGGAACACTGGTAGGACTTGACGGGACAAGACGAACTGGCAACAAACAAAGAACGCAGGTATAAATACACATGAGGTTAATGGGAGACACCTGGGGGTGGGGGGTTGGAGACAATCACAAGATAGGTGAAACAAGTTAGGGTGTGACAACATAATTCTTATTTTTTAATGAAAGCCTAGAAACTGTATGATATTGCATTTGCAGTGTGGTGAAATATGATTCAGACATCTCATTCCCCTTTAAATGACGTTTAGCCTGGCATTATAGTACATACAGGGTCATATGATACAAGGCATTTACTGTATGTACTGTATGTATGTGTTATAAATTATCAAATGGGTCTGACTCAATAGTAAGTACAGCGTCCTCTTCTTTTCCCATGCTAGAGACCAGAGTTTGATTACAACCTGTTACAATGGTGCCAACATTTTGAGGCCGATCTTTCAGTTGGGGAGTGGGTGGATGTGGCAAAGACCTGACTGGGCCCAGCACCACACGGTATGGCAAGTCTTTGTTGTGTTTGTGTACTGAGGAAAATGTAACTTGTTTCCAGAAGAAAGACACTTTCAATTTCTTTAAGTTGGGGGCATTCATCAAGGTAGGACTGACCATAGAATTCTATAGGAATGACCTTACTGAGTAAAGTATTACTTAACACAGTCAAAAAGTCATAATTATTACTAAACCCTGGCCATTTCCACAATTTATTTGGGCGGAAGTGTCAGGGAATGAGATTAGGTATAATGGGACTAACATGTGTGATGGAATACTCTCTTCAAGTGAGAGAGACTTTTCTTCAAACAATCATCTTTATTCGATATCGATTCATTATTGCAATAATGAAACCGTCGACTCAACAGTCTTGACTGTTGGGCCGAGAGCCCACCCTTTACAGACAATACACAGTTTATACAGCTGATACCCAGAATGCTTGGTTACACCCCTCCCATATAGATTGGGGGGCACCATAAGCCACTTTGGGTTCGTCCTCTGGTCATCTGCCTCTGGTGCTGTCTCCCAGATGTCAGGATAATTAGGAATATTGAGGCCTTTATTCTGTCCTCCAAGCTATCTCTATTCGGTGACACCCACTACATCTGATCTATGGAATGCCAGCTGTAGGTGTTTTATCACCAAGCCATCACTTAATCAGTTGCCAGTCCAAGCTCCATAACAACTCCTCTCAGTTAACTCAGAAGTGAGAGAGAGAGTCCTAAGAACCTTACTCTATTATATAAAACAACCATTTGGTGCATAAATATAATCTTGTAATCCTGCTACCACACATGACATCTGTCACGGAATATCTAATCAAAGGGAATCGAGACTGCAGATTCTTTCAAACAACACTTTATTATAACATTAGCAAAAATGAAGCAATCAACATCACCAAGAATGGTTCAGAGTTGAAAGCTTAACAAACATAGCTGGGTCTCTGCTTTTATAGAGAAAATACATACAACCCCTTTCTGTATACGTGGCAGTCAGCAGATAGTGTGTAAAAGCATCCCACCACACATTCATCTCATAGCACATTCACAACAGCAAAACACTATAATGTGCTCCTTTCTGCAAGTTTCCATACATGTGACTTTCTGTAGATAGTAAACCCACGGGATGTCACATGCTGCGAGTGCACCCAAGCAGACCTTAGCTATATGCCCAGTCTTATGACTAAGTCCCACAAAGACACATTTGTATCAGGTTAGAAAAAACACTAGCATATAACAAGAGACAATTCTTTAACCTGTTAGGGAGCGGCGGCAGTGTTCGGAGGTTTGGAGAGTCTGGCGTGCCCAAAGTAAAATGCCTGTTCCTCAGGCCCAGAAACTAGGATAGGACATAATTAGTAGTATTGGATAGAAAACACTCTGACGTTTCTAAAACTGTTAAGATAATGTCTGTGAGTATAACAGAACTGATTTGGCAGGCGAAAACCCGAGAAATATCCATCCGGAACATGTGATTCTGTGAAGTGACACTTTTTCCATTTACATGCTATAGAAAGGAGGGGGATCCAGCTCCCAGATTGCAGTACCTATGGCTTCCACTAGATGTCAACAGTCTTTAGACAAGGTTTCAGGCTTTTATTTTGAAAAACGAAGGAGTAAGAGATGTTTTGGTAAGTGGACTAAGGAAGTGATTTTTCTCTTTGGCGCGTGGGACCGAGAGCGCACGCTTCGGTTTTTTCCTCTTCTATCGCCCAGGATATTATCCGTGTGAAATATTATTGTTTATATACATATTAGTGTACATAAGGATCGATTAGAAACGTTGTTTGAGTTGTTTGGACAAAGTTTATAGGTATGTTTTTTGCGCTTTCAATGTCTTCATCACATGTAATCAGGCATAGGAAATAAATCAGGTAAATACGTTTCTGGGGAATCTCAGAGTGGGGAAAGGAGTTTTGCTATTTACGACTTCCCGCTCTACAAGAGAGAGTGTGCTGTAGAGCGGACCCACTGTAACCTGATCCTTCAGATCTTCACAGGAGAGTCATGACAACTTCATACTATTAACTATTAGTACATTTTAGTGTACTGTAAAACAAACGGTAACCTTTCAGTTGAGCTTTGCATGTCTCCTGGAAGTTGATGCCGTTACTATGCAGCCTCTTGCTAGCTTGTTAGCATAACAAATTACTCATTAGACATTTTACAAAAAAAATCTGACTGTTTAGAGCACACACTGCCCGAAGGAGCAGGGTTGATCCAAGCTCTGACCTCACAAAGGCAGTCAAGCACCCAAACCAACTGGCTAAAGTTGGCAAGCTTGCTTGCTACTTCCAGACACAAATAAAAGAACACATCCTCCCTTTGACCATTTACTCACCCTAGCAGAGCTTGTTAGGCTTTTTTCATGTTATCCAAAGCGTTGGTGACTAACTGTGCTGCTGGTAACTATTTAATTACGTTCTTTCCCTGACATTTACTGACACCGGCCATATTCAACAGGTGTTTTCTCCTCTGCCGATAGAACGTTGATGTATTGAGCCTTAGACTTTAATTTTATGTCATTGTGCCAACTCACAATAGCATCTGAATTCTTTATTAGATTGGAATTTTCCGTCAGCAGGCTTTGCCATAGTTGACCTCTTCCTGACTGTGGCCAGAGTGTTTAGATTTACTCACTCACAGCTCTAATATATGCCAATTTAACAATTTTATAAGGTAGTGATACCCACTTTCCTGGAGTAGTTATGGTATTTGTGCCTTTTAATTGGTAACGGTTTTGATGCCTTGTATTAGAACCAATACTGGAACCTCTGCCAATTTATTACTGGAGAATATGTGTTCCTTTATTCGATCACACAGTGTAGCCAGTCAGGCTGATAGGGTCCATCGTCAGTCCATAATTTAAATCTCTCGTCAATACACACACTCAAAAAACAAAAACAAACACACAAAACAAACAGTATTTGGTTAGGAACGTCTTTCTTATAATTTGAAAATAGTAATTTCTCCTCAAAAATATTTTTTAATTACTGTATGTAAATTTTAAATGTTGTATATGGACATTTCAGTGTAGGGTTTGCATTTATAGCTGGTTTCCCAATCATAACCAACTGTTTTACCAGTACACTGTTTAATACATTTTCTTTTACATTGTTTATTTAATTTGGAATATTTTTTTATTTTTTTTTCTAACCTGCAGGAATATTTTCTTATTTCTTCAGGATTTTATCCTGGAACACTTTCATCAGAGGCCTCTGTCCTGGTATCTCTTAACATAGCTCATGCATTATGATTGTAACTCATAGTATATTACTTTAGGACACTGTCCTGGTATCTCTATAGTACCTCAGGATCTTATTCTGGAATCGCTTTCATCAGGACTCTGTCCTGGTATCTATAACACGTCGTGTTCTAGGACCTGTTCCTAGAACACGACTTTCTAAAAGTTAACTCTCCCCAATTGGAGGTTGTTTTTAAGAAAATCAGTCCACCCTTAATTTATCTTATCTGTCTGAAATGACTATCCACTCACTGACAGTCCTGGCAGGTCCGAGGTGGGTGGCGCCCCTGCGCGCAGTTTAACCTCGGTCTACCGGGAGCAATCAGCAAGTGGAGTTAGTATCCCACCTCTGTCACCAATTTGTAAGAGAGACTGCAGATTCTTTCAAACAACACTTTATCATAAGATTTGCAAAAATAAAGAATGGTTCAGAGTTGAAAGCTTAACAAACATAGCCGGGTCTCTGCTTTTATAGAGAAAATACATACAACCCCTTTCTGTATACGTGGCAGTCAGCAGATAGTGTGTAAAAGCATCCCACCGCACATTCATCTCATAGCACATTCACAACAGCAAAACACTATAATGTGCTCCTTTCTGCAAGTTTCCATACCTGTGACTTTATGGAGATAGTAAACCCACGGGATGTCACATGCTGCGGCCGCACCCAAGCTTTAGCTATATGCCCAGTCTTATGACTAAGTCCCACAAAGGCAAGTTTGTATCAGGTTAGAAAAAACGCTAGTATATAACAAGAGGCAATTCTTTAAACAGTAAAACATGGGATAGCATGACTAATTATGTAATTTTACACGACACATCACTTTAAACCCTTTATAAAGCACATGTTTATATCATATTTAACATAGTGGGTTGTGTCACATTTGCCATAGGTGATTTTGTCACACAGTTATACCACCTTTATAAGCGGGACCGAAATCTCAACTATTTACTTTTATGAAGAGATGGTAGGAAAATGAAGTCAGATTTGCAATTCATGATTCTACTGTAGGCCTAGGGGTAAAAAAGTCTAGAGCACCTTATCAAAATCATCTTGTAATCATTTAGCTGTGATTAATATTATTATTTAATGTATTATTATGAATTGCAGCGAGTCCTGTGTTGCGCCACTGCCATTTTCATTCATGTCTTGACTCACAAATTGACATAGTAATTGATCTCCTTTATGTTGTGGTAAAGAAGTAATAAGTTGGTAGATTACATTTTTATTTTATTACATTCCTAGGTGTTGCTTCACTACTTTTAGAAACCATGCCTCTTTTTGGCAGGCTGCCCATGGAGAAGGCCTGGCTTGACCAAAATAGAAGAGTGGAGTGACAACTCCATTACTAGCAGCACC
This sequence comes from Brachymystax lenok tsinlingensis, assembly GCA_030435695.1. Classification (NCBI taxonomy): domain Eukaryota; kingdom Metazoa; phylum Chordata; class Actinopteri; order Salmoniformes; family Salmonidae; genus Brachymystax; species Brachymystax lenok. The sequence continues at coordinate 45,423,720 of CM059807.1, read as the reverse complement.
ACCACCACTGTGAGTGCTCACAAGCTACAGCCCTGCGTACTCGAGCTCTGCAAGTTCTTCTCCCAGTGCCTCTGCCACTCCTACAGCTACAAGACTCACATGAAGAGGTATCGTATAGTGATCCCTTTAGCCACACTACAGTATACTTTCACAAGCTGATTGAACAAGGTGCATCCAATATATTCTAACAATCACAGTTAGATATAGATTATTTGTTGTCTCACGTCACCGATGGTGAGATCATCATTATGTTGTGCCCTTCAACTTGAGTGCCCCCAAATTAGGGTTGCAAGTGAGGGAATATTACCAGTAACTTTATATATTTACCAGTAAACTACTATAATTTGTTTTATTTTCGAGGATTTTAGGTAATTTTCATAACATGTAAAAGATATAAAATCATATACTTTTAATGTGAAAAATAGAATCACAAATATACATTTCTCTAAGTTAACCCCTGAACTTTGGTATGGAATGGTATCAAATACATCTAACATATGGTTTCCATGTGCTTTATGCCATTCCATTGACTTCGTTTCAGCCATTATTATGAGCTGTCCTCCCCTCAGCAGCTTCCACTGCATGAAACATATGGTCAATCTACTAGAAACTCATGGACAACATGGACACAGATACTGTACAGTATAGAGATGAAGAATACCTTATATATTTTTTTATATTTCTCTAGTTTAAATATCTAAAGTTTCCATAGACTACCAAAATTATCTGTTCATTTACTAACATTTCTGAAAATTCTGGTAACTTTGGTAAATTACCAGGAGTTTTGCAACCCTACCCTAAACTATTTTAAAATAGTTGTTTCATTAACTGTGTCAAGTATAATTGACTTACTCTTTGGTGTCTTACAGGTATTGTGCTGATAGTCACCTGTGGTATGAGAAACACACCTTTGAGGTGTGTAGAAGGGTCAGAAGAGTCTCTTTCTCCAGAAGTAAGTGTTCATTAGCCTAGGGGACATTATCAATCACAGCAAACAAGAACAGAATCACTATATATATATGTGATTCCAAAGAAAGTATGTGGATTCCACATATCGACAAAACAAAATACGCTAGACAAGGTGGGATCTTTTTGTGTCGGTAAAATGAAAAAGGCGATGTGCAAATATTGTGCAAATATTGATATAATAAGCATCATATCGAAGTAAAGATAGAGTCACGCGATGACATGTGTGGTCCTCCCACTACAACTATTCGAGAAAGCCTGCAGTTTATTCGGCTACAGATGAAATACATGATGATGATCATCACAGGTTGGTGTATGTGCAAGGTGATGAGCTTGATCCTTCTTTCCAATAATATTGAGGGTCTTAATCTGGTGACATGATGATTGATGCTTGTCTGCCGTTTGACCAAATTATCTTGCTCTTTTGTCCACAATAATCTCATCATGTAGGTTTTAGCCAACACGCTAGACCGCATGTGCCAATACCAGAGTGTGTACCATATAATGCAATTTTATTTGTGAGAAAACCATCAGTAAAGTTGAAAAAGTGATGGAAACCCATTTCACTTGTATTTTTTATTCGGTACACAGGAATTTATCCACAAAAGGTACACTATACATACAAAAGTATGTGGACACCCCTTCAAATTAGTGTATTCAGCTATTTCAGCCAAACCTGTTGCTGACAGGTGTATAAAATCGAGCACGCAGCCATGCAATATCCATTGACAAACATTGGCAGTAGAATGGCCGTACTGAAGAGCTGAGTGACTTTCAATGTGGCACTGTCACAGGATGCCACGTTTCCAAAAATGTCTGCCCTTCTAGAGCTGCCCCGGTCAACTGTAAATGCTGTTATTGTGAAGTGGAAATGTCTAGGAGCAACAATGGCTCAGCTGTGAAGTGTTAGGCCACACAAGCTCACAAAACGGGCCTGCCGAGTGCTGAAGCGAGTAGCTCGTAAAAATTGTCTGTCCCCCGTGGCAAAACTCACTACCGAGTTCCAAACTGCCTCTGGAAGCAACTTCAGCACAATAACTGTTCGTTGGGAGCGTCATGAAATGGGTTTCCATGGCCGAGCAGCCACACATAAGCCTAAGATCACCATGTGCAATGATAAGCGTCGGCTGGAGTGGTGTAAAGCTTGCAGCCATTGGACTCTGGAGCAGTGAAATCATTTTCTCTGGAGTGATGAATCACGCTTCACCATCTGAAATTCCGAAGGACAAATCTGCATTTGGCGGATACCAGGAGAATGCAGGTATGCCCCAATGCATAGTGCCAACTGTAAAGTTTGGTGGAGGAGGAATAATGGTCTGGGGCTGTTCTTTATGGTTCGGGATATGCTACAGCATACAATGACATTCTAGACGGGCTTCCAACTTTGTTGCAACAGTTTGGGGAAGGTCCTTTCCTGTTTCCGCATGACAATGCCCCTGTGCACAAAGTGCGGTCCATGCAGAAATGGTTTGTCGAGATCGGTGTGGAAGAACCTTTAGGATGAATTGGAACGCCGACTGTGAGCCAGGCCTAATCGCCCAACATCAGTGCCTGACCACACTAATGCCCTTGTGGCTAAATGGAAGCAAGTCCCCGTAGTAATGTTCCAACATGTGGAAAGCCTTCCCAGAAGATTGGAGGCTGTTATAGCTGCAAAGGGGGGACCAACTCCATATTAATGGCCATAATTTTGGAATGAGATGTTCGACGAGTGGCCACATACTTTTGGTTGTGTGTGTGTGTGTGTGTGTGTGTGTGTGTGTGTGTGTGTGTGTGTGTGTGTGTGTGTGTGTGTGTGTGTGTGTGTGTGTGTGTGTGTGTGTGTGTGTGTGTACAGTGAGGGAAAAAAGTATTTGATCCCCTGCTGATTTTGTACTTTTGCCCACTGACAAAGAAATTATCAGTCTATAATTTTAATGTTAGGTTTACTTGAACAGTGAAAGACAGAATAACAACAAAGAAAATCAGAAAAATGCACGTGAAAAATGTTATAAATTGATATGCATTTTAATGAGGGAAATAAGTATTTGACCCCTCTGCAAAACATGACTTATTACTTGGTGGCAAAACCCTTGTTGACAATCACAGATGTCAGACGTTTCTTGTAGTTGGCCACCAGGTTTGCACACATCTCAAGAGGGATTTTGTCCCACTCCTCTTTGCAGATCTTCTCCAAGTCATTAAGGTTTCGAGGCTGATGTTTGGCAACTCGAACCTTCAGCTCCCTCCACAGATTTTCTATGGGATTAAGGTCTGGAGACTGGCTAGGCCACTCCAGGACCTTAATGTGCTTCTTCTTGAGCCACTCCTTTGTTGCCTTGGCCGTGTGTTTTGGGTCATTGTCATGCTGGAATACCCATCCACGACCCATTTTCAATGCCCTGGCTGAGGGAAGTAGGTTCTTACCCAAGATTTGACGGTACATGGCCCCATCCATCGTCCCTTTGATGCGGTGAAGTTGTCCTGTCCCCTTAGCAGAAAAACACCCCCAAAGCATATTTCCACCTCCATGTTTGACAGTGGGGATGGTGTTGTTGGGGTCATAGGCAGCATTTCTCCTCTTCCAAACACGGCGAGTTGAGTTGATGCCAAAGAGCTCCATTTTGGTCTCATCTGACCACAACACTTTCACCCAGATGTCCTCTGAATCATTCAGATGTTCATTGGAAAACTTCAGACGAGCATGTATATGTGCTTTCTTGAGCAGGGGGACCTTGCGGGCGCTGCAGGATTTCAGTCCTTCACGGCGTAGTGTATTACCAATTGCTTTCTTGGTGACTATGGTCCCAGCTGCCTTGAGATCATTGACATGATCCTCCCGTGTAGTTCTGGGCTGATTCCTCACCATTCTCATGATCATTGCAACTCCATGAGGTGAGATCTTGCATGGAGCCCCAGGCTGAGGGAGATTGACAGTTCTTTTGTGTTTCTTCCATTTGCGATTAATCGATTAACTGTTGTCACCTTCTCACCAAGCTGCTTGGCGATGGTCTTGTAGCCCATTCCAGCCTTGTGTAGGTCTACAATCTTGTCCCTGACATCCTTGGAGAGCTCTTTGGTCTTGGCCATGGTGGAGAGTTTGGAATCTGATTGATTGATTGCTTCTGTGGACAGGTGTCTTTTATACAGGTAACAAGCTGAGATTAGGAGCAGTCCCTTTAAGAGTGTGCTCAGCTCGTTACCTGTATAAAAGACACCTGGGAGCCAGAAATCTTTCTTATTGAGAGGGGGTCTAATACTTATTTCCCTCATTAAAATGCAAATCAATTTGTAACATTTTTCACATGCGTTTTTCTGGATTTTTTTGTTGTTATTCTGTCTCTTACAGTTCAAATAAACCTACCATTAATATTATAGACTGATAATTTATTTGTCAGTGGGCAAACGTACAAAATCAGCAGGGGATCAAATACTTTTTTCCCTCACTGTATATTTTGAAGAATAGTATTATTGAACATAAGTATAAATACTGCATTATGAATTAAGGAGTATGGTTGATGAATTTATGTTTTTTGGTTCTCTTTTATGGTTGTCATGAGTATTTAAAACCATTATGGAGCCTTTCCTGGTCTCGCCCCTTTTTTTTCCATTTTCCCCTTCACTTCACCTATTTAGGTTTTTGACAGAATGGGTCAACTAGGCCTCAGGTATGGCGGTACCTTACAGTTTTATGACCGCTATGCTAATACTTGGAACTAAGCAAGCTGCTATTAGTCTACATTTTTTGTTTACCGTTTAAATCTGATCGCTTTGACTTTGATCATCGATGGAATATAGCATACAAAATTACCTTTTTTTGGAAAATAAATGTATGTTTGTTTTTACACTATTGGCGCTTTGGATTCCTGTTTTATGGTTGTTTTGGAAGAATGTCTGAAGGAGTCATTGCGACCAAGCTTTAACTTCCTGACTGATGTCTTGAGATGTTGCTTCAATATATCCACATAATTTTCCTGACTCATGATGCCATCTATTTTGTGAAGTGCACCAGTCCCTCCTGCAGCAAACCACCCCAATAACATGATGCTGCCACCGCCGTCCTTCACGGTTGCCGTCCTCTTCGGCTTGCAAGCCTCCCCCTTTTCCCTCCAAACATAACGATGGTCATTATGGCCAAACAGTTCTACTTTTGTTTCATCAGACCAGAGGACATTTCTCCAAAAAGTACGATCTTTGTCCCCATGTGCAGTTGCAAACCGCAGTCTGACTTTTTTATGTGGTTTTGAAGCAGTGGTTTCTTCCTTGCTGAGTGGCCTTTCAGGTTATGTCGATATAGGACTCGTTTTACTGTGGATATAGATACTTTTGTACCTGTTTCCTCCAGCATCTTCACAAGGTCCTTTGCTGTTGTTCTGAGATTGATTTGCACTTTTCACACAAAAGTACGTTAATCTCTAGGAGACAGAAAGCGTCTCCTTCCTGAGCGGTATGACGGCTGCATGGTCCCATGGTGTTTATACTTGCGTGTATTGTTTGTACAGATGAACGTGGTACCTTCAGGCATTTGGAAATTGCTCCCAAGGATGAACCAGACTTGTGGAGGTCTACCATTTATTTTCTGAGGTCTTGGCTGATTTCTTTTGATTTCCCCATGATGTCAAGCAAAGAGTCACTGAGTTTGAAGGTAGACCTTGAAATACATCCACAGGTACACAAATGATGTCAATTAGCCTATCAGAAGCTTCAAAAGCCATGACATAATTTTCTGGAATTTTCCAAGCTTTTTAAAGGCACAGTCAACTTAGTGTATGTAAACTTCTGACCCACTGGAATTGTGATGCAGTGAAATAATCTGTTTGTAAACAATTGTTGGAAAAATGACATGTCTCATGCACAAAGTAGATGTCCTAACCGACTTGCCAAAACTATAGTTTGTTAACAAGAAATTTGTGGAGTGGTTGAAAAACAAGTTTTAATGACTCCAACCTAAGTGTATGTAAACTTCCGACTTCAACTGTATGTACTTGGTTTATGAATTATTAAATGATTCAAACTCGAAATTCTATTACCAAATTGGTAAGGCAATTTCTGGAAAGTCTGTAAATAGGAAACCATAGTCGTCACAAACGAGTTGGGTCACCTGCTATGGTCCTGCATTCCACTGGCATACTGTTATGTTCAGCTCATAAGTTTTCTTTCTCTTTCTGTCTTCAATTGTGAAAAGTCTGGACAACGTCTTCCTCGCTCTATCCCTCTCCCTCTCTTTCTCTCTCTCTGTCACTCTATCTTTCTCCAGTTAATGTCAACTCTCCCGTCTCTTACTTACACCTACCCATGAACCCCCTTTCTTTCCATTTACTGTAACCAGCATCCATACCCACTGAGCAGCACTGACTGACACCAGACGTCCTTTACATTGAAAAGTAGTTGAAATTTGGTCAGTCTGCCCTGGCCTTGATTTCAACATCCACAGAGGTTGTTTTTGATTCAGTCCGGACCAGCTTTAATTTCAACGTCCACAGATGAGTTTCGGTCAGGTCCGGAACGGTCTTCATTTGGCCCAATCATAGACATCTATGTTTCACAAGTTTGGAGAGCACAGTACAGTACAGTGAAGTAAAGTAAAACGTTTACTAGAGTATAGTTCAGTACAGTTATGTACTCTAGAGTAGAATAGAGTTCAGTACAGTACACAGTAGAGCACACTGGAGTTGAGTACAATATAATGCACTGAACTGTACTCTACTGTTCTGTTCTGTGCTGTACTGCGCTCTACTATGCTGTTTTTTGATGTCCAAACTTGTGAAACATAGACGTCTATGATTGGTTCTGATTTGTTCAGGTCTGGACCAACAAGTTTGGTCTTGTTTGGGGGCTGAGCTCATTAAAATAATAGCCAGTGTGTAGAATAATACCCAAATATGCAAAGGAGGATATTGCATATTTATACCTTTGTGTACCTATTTAGTATACATCATCATGAAGAGAATTTGTATCCATAATTATGCATTTCTATGTAGTACAAATCAGGGACGTATGAACAAATTATTTTGTCGTAACACTGTAACCAAGTGTAAATCCACTTCAATTACTGTAGTTCAATAACCAAAAGAGATTTTTTTCAAAGTCAAGGTGTCATAGCTGACACCACATTCTTTCTGCAGACATCTTTGAATCTTAATTTAAAGCAGAACTTTGACTGTGGGAGATCTGGCCATAATGCGGACACAGTCGAAGGATAAGTCACACATTTTAATACCATTTGTAGATGCATAGGGGTGACTGGGGTTGGTTGTCACATTTTTTTATAATTAGTGTACCAGACCAAATCTGAACCAATCATAGACGTCTATGTTTCAAAAGTGACCATGCATAGATAATAAACAGAGTAGCAGCAATGTAAAGAAAGAAAGGTGGGGAGGGGGTCAATGTAAATAGTCCAGGTGGCCAAGGAAAATGTGGATTTCCCTCAACTGCAAGATAAAGAATGGTTGGCTGATTTTGCCTTCACCGTGGACATCATGGCCCTGAATTCCAAACTACAAGGAAAGGGCCTTTTTGCACATCAGATGTACAACCTTGTCAAAGCCTTCAAGTGAAAATTACTCCTCCTGACCCGCCAAGTAGAAGCCAACAATCTCACCCACCTTCCGGCGCTACTAGTCTGTTCCCTATCAGATGACCAGCGGGAGAAGTATACATGCTGCTGCGTGCTTTGAACTGTGAGTTTTCTCATCGTTTTGAGGATTTCAAAGTGTTGGAAAATGACATGCTGTTGGTTTCCTCTCCTTTCACCTTCAATGTGGATAACGCTCCCACTGACCTGCAACTTGAGCTTCAGTCTGACGCAGTGATTGGAGAACTATTAAAAAAACATCACAGACAAGGTTCTATGCATCTCTCGGTGAACAAAACTTTCCAAAGATTAGGAGTCATGCTCAGAAGATGTTTGTACTGTTTGGGTCAACCTATGTATGTGAACAGACATTTTCAGTAAAGAAATATAACAAGTCAAGGCACAGATCATCTCTTACTGACTCTCACCTCAGCAATCATGCGCACAGCGACGTCAGAAACTATACCTGACTTCACTGCTCTAATCAATGCCCATCAGACTCTTCATTTCTCACACTGATTGAGTAGTTTAAATGTAATTTTAAGCTCTCTCTTTCTTGTGTTTTTGTGCATACCTGTTAACAAGAGTTCTGTCCGTGGTGCTGAATGCACAGTGTACTTTTCCTTACGTGTAATACATTGCATGTTTAATAATGAAAATACCTACCAAATAGAGAACATGGATGTGGTTTATTTCTGTGCATGTTAAAAAAGTAAAATAAGTAGTATATCCGGATGGGATTTACAGTAGATATATCTGTCAACACAATCATACACATGTGGTATAATCCTGTAATATGATTCTGGCCAGCGAAGGCAAAAAATATTCTAATGTGGCCCTCCATGGAAAATAATTGCCCAGGCCTGCTATAGGCTGTCTCATAGTTGTCGGTGATCAGGCCTACAAACTTAATGTTGGAGTCGTGCTTGGCCACGTAGTCGTCGGTGAACAGGGAGTACAGACGAGGACTAAGCACGCACCCCTGAGGGGCCCCGGTGTTGAGGATCAGTGTGGCAGATGTGGTGTTGCCTGCCCTTACCAACAATGCTAAATAAGATGCTTGTTACCACATGGCTTGACCTAGGAAGTCACAAATAGCACTGTTACGGGATCGGTATCCCTTCCACTGAACGGTTGAGCTAATGTAGGCTAATGCGAGGTTGTAATTGACAAGAACATTTCCCAGGACATAGATAAATGTGATATTGGCAGAAAGCTTAAATTCTTGTTAATCTAACTGCACTGTTAATCTATTTCACTGTAGCTATTAAAGTGAAATAATACCATGCTATTGTTTGAGGAGAGTGCACAATTTTGAAAATGAAAAGTTATAAATAAACAAATTAGGCACATTTGGGCAGTCTTGATACAAAATTTTGAACAGAAATGCAATGGTTAATTGGGTCAGTCTAAAACTTTGCATATACACTGCTGCCATCTATTCGCCAAAAGCTGGAATAATACATTATGGCCTTCCTCTTGCATTTCAAAGATGATGGTAAAGAAAAATTCTAAAGAACGGTTGGTTTTATCTTTGTATTATCTTTTTCCAGATCTATTGTGTTATATTCTCCTACATTCCTTTCACATTTACACAAACTTCAAAGTGTTTCCTTTCAAATGGTACTAAGAATATGCATATCCTTGCTTCAGGGACTGAGCTACAGTCAGTTAGATTTGGGAATGTAATTTTCGGCGAAAATTGAAAAGAAGGGGCGGATCCTTAAAAGAGGTTAAAACCCCTTCTTTCGTGATCAATATATTTTCTGAATATACCATTTTATACCATCTCAATAAAAGAAAGGCCCTAACATCAATTGGACTGAAATACTGACCCAATGCTGAAATTATATTTATTTCCAAGCCTCTAATGCTGACACATTAAGTAGTGCTTGAAGAGGAATAAAAAAAGGTGACAGAACTGATTTACAGTACAAGTGTTCATATTTTAGAGCAAAATATTCTATAAGAGTTGATTTTCTTGTTTTTTTCAAAATTATATATTGGTTAGCTATACATGATATGAACATGTTGCTGTCTTTTGTTTCTCTCTCCCTTTTCCATAGATCTAAAACAGAGGTGCCTTGCAAGAATGTGTAACAAACTCTGGCCAGAGTGGAAAAGAGACAGAGAGAGCGGGATATACTGAAGACGGAGAGGAGACTACACAGGAAGAGCCACTGAAGTATGCACCTTATGATGTAACTTTTTTAAGAGCACAGTGCTATTTTCAGAATCCAATAAATAGAAAATGTTTCCTTTCGAACCACATCTGTTTGGGAGTCAGTGAATTTGTCAGTTCTTCCTGTTGTCACTTGTACATCCCACATGAAGCAAAATACCCAGTGGGCAGACTGTTACAAGCAGGTAAAGATGTCTTTCTCATGATGAGATCAAGACATCATGGGGATTACATCATATTTTCATTTGGTCAGATAACCAGGTTACAACAAGATAAAGATACATGTTTCTGGTTGCTAAACAGCGATACAAAAACGTTCTAATGCAACCAGTATTCAACTTGACCATGATTTCATAAAAGACGTCATAATGATGTTGTTGCAACCAGTTTTGCCCGCTGGATATAACCGATAACTACACCATAGAAACTGCAGGCATTTCAAGACGTTCTACTCTTTCCCATCTACACGAGAGTGCTTATATGGCTCTAGGCAGTGGCATCATGACCAATTGTTTTAAGAGGTCACCAATGGTATCAATTCTGTATTTGTGTTGTATAGTTTTATAATAAATATTGATCAAATTGTAGGGGAACGAGCACCCTCAGTTTTAATAGGTGTGGCACATCGTGGCTCTATGGCCCATTAACAAAACATTTTGAAAAACATTTGGGCTACTGGGCAACCTTTCAACAACTGATCAAGTAAATCAGTTTGATGACAAAGAACATTTGGCATGGAAACTTGGCAGAAAGTAGACATGTTGGGATGCTCTCAAATGTCTTGACTTCATATAATAATAATATATGCCATGTAGCAGACACTTTTTTTCCAAAGCAACTTACAGTAATGCATGCATACATTTTACATATGGGTGGTCCTGGGAATCAAACCCATTATTCTGGCGTTGCAAGTGCAATGCTCTACCAACTGAGCTACAGAGGACCACTGTAATACCCAAGGTAAGCCTTGGGTATTACAGGCAATTTCTTCATAGTTTGTTCAAATCAAATCAAAGTGTATTTGTCACGTGCGCCGAAATCAACAGGTGTAGACCTTACAGTGAAATGCTTACTTACAAGCCCTAACCAACAGTGCAATTTAAGTAAAAAAAAAAGGTATTTGGTAAACAATAGATAAGTAAAGAAATACAAAATAAAAATATCAGTAAAATGACAGTGAAAATAACAGTAGCGAGGCTATGTACAGGTGGTACCGGTACGTCGGGCTAATTGAGGTAATATGTACATGTAGGTATAGTTAAAGTGACTATGCATTGATGATAAACGGAGAGTAGCAGCAGCATAAAAGAGTGGGTTGGCAGTTTGGGGGTGGCGGGACACAATGCAAATATCCTGGTAGCCAATGTGCGGGGGGCATCGGTTAGTTGGGCTAGTTGAGGTAATATGTAAGGGAATGTATAGTTAAAGTGACCATGCATAGATGGTAAACAGAGAGTAGCAGCAGCATAAAAGAGGGGTTGGCGGGGGGGACGGGTTGGGGGTCACACAACGCAAATAGTCCGGGTAGCCATTTGATTACCTGTTCAGGAGTCTTATGGCTTGGGGGTAAAGCTGATGAGAATCCTTTTGGTCCTAGACTTGGCGCTCTGTTACCGCTTGCCATGCGGTAGCAGAGAGAACAGTCTATTTGTATTTGTATTTATTTATAATGGGTCCAGCAAAATTAAAGCAGTGTTTCTTTATCTGTTTTTTAAATCTAATTTTACTGCTGGCGTCAGTTACTTGATATGGAATAGAGTTCCATGTAGTCATGGCTCTGTGTAGTACTGTGTGCCTCCCAAATCTGTTCTGGACTTGGGGACTGTGACGACTGTGAAGAAACCTCTATGACTGGGGTGGCTGGGTGTCTTTGACAATTTTTAGGGCCTTCCTCTGACACCGCCTGGTGTAGAGGTCCTGGATGGCAGGCAGCTTAGCCCCAGTGATGTACTGGGCCGTACGCACTACCCTCTGTAGTGCCTTGCAGTCGTAGGCCGAGCAGTTGCCATACCAGGCAGTGATGCAACCATTCAGGATGCTCTCGATGTTGCAGCTGTAGAACCTTTTGAGGATCTGAGGATCCATGCCAAATCTTTTCAATCATACACATGTGGTATAATCCTGTAATATGATTCTGGCTCGCGAAGGCAAAAAATATTCTAATGTGGCCCTCCATGGAAAATAATTTCCCAGGCCTGCTATAGGCTCTCTCATAGTTGTCGGTGATTAGGCCTACCACTGTTGTGTCATCAGCAAACTTAATGTTGGAGTTGTGCTTGGCCACGCAGTCGTGGGTGAACAGGGAGTACAGAAGAGGACTAAGCACGCACCCCTGAGGGGAGCCGGTGTTGAGGATCAGTGTGGCAGATGTGGTGTTGCCTGCCCTTACCAACAATGCTAATTAAGATGCTTGTTACCACATGGCCTGACCTAGGAAGTCACAAATAGAACTGATACGGGATCTGTGTCCCTTCCACGGGACGATTGGGCTAACGTAGGCTAATGCGATTAGCATGACGTTGTAAGTGACAAGAAAATTTCCCAGGACATAGCCATATCTGATATTGGCATAAAGCTTAAATTCTTGTTATTCTAATAGCACTGTCCAATTTACAGTAGCTATTACAGTGAAAGTGAAAGAATAACATGCACAATTTTGAACATGAAAAGTTATTAATAAACAAAATAGGCACATTTGGGCAGTCTTGATACAAAATTTTGAACAGAAATTCAATGGTTCATTGGATCTGTCTAAAACTTTGCACATACACTGCTGCCATCTACTTTCCAAAATCTAAATTGCACCTGGGCTGGAATAATACATTATGGCCTTCCTCTTGCATTTCAAAGATGATGGTACAAAAAAAATACAAAAAAAACAGGTTTTTTCTTTGTATTATCTTTTTCCAGATCTATTGTGTTATATTCTCCTACATTCCTTTCACATTTCCACAAACTTCAAAGTGTTTCCTTTCAAGTGGTACTAAGAATATGCATATCCTTGCTTCAGGGCCTGAGCTACAGGCAGTTAGATTTGGGATTGTCATTTTAGGTGAAAATTGAAAAAAGGGGCAGATCCTTAAGAAGTTAAAACCCCTTCCTTCATGATCAATATATTTTCTGAATATACCATTTTATACCATTTCAATAAAAGAAAGGCCCTAACATCAATAGGACTGAAATACTGACCCAATACTGAAATTGAATTTATTTCCAAACCTCTAATTCAGGCAGTGATGCAACCAGTCAGGATGCTCTCGATGTTGCAGCTGTAGAACCTTTTGAGGATCTGAGGACCCATGCTAAATCTTTTCAGTCTCCTGAGGTGGAATAGGTTTTGTTGTGCCCTCTTTACGACTGTCTTGGTGTGTTTGGACCATTCTAGTTTGTTGGTGATGTGGACACCAAGCTCTCAACCTGCTCCACTACACCCCTGTCGATGAGAATGGGGGCGTGCCCGGTCCTCCTTTTCCTGTAGTCCACAATCATCTCCTTTGTCTTGATTACGTTGAGGGATAGGTTGATATTCTGGCACCACCCAGCCAGGTCTCTGACCTCCTCCCTATAGGCTGTCTCGTCATTGTCGGTGATCATGCCTACCACTGTTGTGTCGTCTGCAAACATAATGATGGTGTTGGAGTCGTGCCTGGCCAGGGAAAGTTAGCAGATGGATCCTATCTAATGTATCAACGCATTAACACAAATAAATATTTTTTAAGTTAAATATTCTATTTTGTCTGAAGCCCCCAAAAAATACAAATTCAAAAGCTTGTTTGACCTATGCACTAACAAGGCTTTTTAGCATAAGCAGCTTGACTACTGCTAGAGTACTGTAACTGTATTGATCTACTGTACTTCAACAACAGATGTACGTACTCACATTGGATGGGTTGTCAAACCTTCTCTCAAACAGCCTAATACATACTCTTAGAGGAGTACATACTCTTACTATGAAGGATCTTTCACAAGCTAATGTTTTTGTTAGGGACCGGACAGATAAAGTCAAGTGTTGATTTGATAGAAATAATCATATCATATAGAAATGCATTTAAATCAATTTTTTTACAGTAACTTTTTCATTCATTGTCATAGAAACATCAACACAAGTGAAAATTGCTGGATAAACATTTGGCCTACTTTTACAACATTTTATTAGCATAAAAAAAGTGTGGAGTTGATATACATACAGCTGGCGGGTTATACACTGTATCGGCAGGATAGAACAGCAGCCTCTGGTAAGAGAAGGGGTGCCGGTCTATGTATATTTGTAAACAACAGCTGGTGCACGATATCTAAGGAAGTCTCTAGGTTTTGCTCGCCTAAGGTAGAGTATCGCATGATAAGCTGTAGACAACACTATCCACCAAGAGAGTTTTCATCTATATTATTCGTAGCTGTCTATTTACCATCACAAACCGATAATGGTACTAAGACCCCACTCAATGATCTGTATACGGCCATAAGCAAACAGGAAAATGCTCATCCAGAGGCGGCGCTCCTAGTGGCCGGGGACTTTAATGCAGGGAAACTTAAATCTATTTAACCTCATTTCTACCAGCATGTTAAATGTGCAACCAGAGGGGAAAAACTCTAGACCACCTTTACTCCACACACAGAGATGCGTACAAAGCTCTCCCTCACCCTCCATATGGCAAATCTGACCATATCCTCCTGATGCCTGCTTACAAGCAAAAACTAAAGCAGGAAGCACCAGTGACTCGGTCAATAAAAAAAGTGGTCACATGCTAAGCTACAGAACTGTTTTGCTAGCACAGAATGGAATATGTTCCAGGATTCTTCCGATGTCATTGAGGAGTACACCACATCAGTCACTGGCTTCATCAATAAGTGCATCGATGACGTCGTCCCCACAGTGACTGTACATGCATACCCCAACCAGAAGCCATGGATTACAGGCAACATCCACACTGAGCTAAAGGGTAGAGCTGGCGCTTTCAAGGAGCAGGACTCTAACCCGGAAGCTTATAAGAAATCCCGCTATGCCCTCCGACAAACCATCAAACAGGCAAAGCGTCAATAAAGGACTAAAATCAAATCGTACTACACCGGCTCCGATGCTCATCGGATGTGGCAGGGCTTGCAAACTATTACAGACTACAAAGGGAAGCACAGCCACGAGCTGCCCAGTGACACAAGCCTACCAGACAAGCTAAATGACTTCTATGTTCGCTTCGTGGCAAGTAACACTGAAACATGCATGAGAGCATCAGGTGTTCCGGATGACTGTGTGATCACGCTCTCCGTAGCCGATGTGAGTAAGACCTTAAAACAAGCCATCATTCATGAGCCCGCAGGGTCAGATGGATTACCAGGACGTGTACTCCGACCATTAGCTGACCAACTAGCAAGTGTATTCACTGACATTTTCAACCTCTCCCTGTCTGAGTCTGTAATACCAACATGTTTCAAGGAGACCACCATAGTCCCTGTGCCCAAGAACACTAAGGTAACCTGCCTAAATGACTACCGACCTGTAGCGCTCACGTCTGTAACCATGAAGTGCTTTGAAAGGCTGGTTATGGCTCACATCACCACCATTATCCCAGAAACCCCATACCCACTCCAATTTGCATACCGCCCCAACAGATCCACAGATAATGCAATCTCAATCGCACTCCACACTGCCCTTTCACACCTGGACAAAAGGTACACCTATGTGAGAATGCTATTCATTGACTACAGCTCAGTGTTCAACCCCATAGTACCCTCAAAGCTCATCACTAAGCTAAGGACCCTGAGACTGAACACCTCCCTCTGCAACTGGATCCTGGACTTCCTGACGGGCCGCCCCCAGGTGGTAAGGGTAGGTAACAACACATCCGCCACGCTGATCCTCAACACGGTGGCCCCTCAGGGGTGCGTGCTCAGCCCCCTCCTGTACTCCCTGTTCACTCATGACTGCATGGCCAGGCACAACTCCAACACCATCATTAAGTTTGCTGATGACACAACAGTGGTAGGCCTGATCACCGACAACAACGAGACTATTGGGAGGAGGTCAGAGACTTTGCCGTGTGGTGCCAGGACAACCTCTCCCTCAACGTGATCAAGGCAAAAGAGATGATTGTGGACTACAGGAAAAGGAGGACCGAGCACGTCCCTATACTCATCGACGGGGCTGTAGTGGAGCAAGTTGAGAGCTTCTATTTCCTTGGTATCCACATTACCAACAAACTAACATGTTCCAAGCACACCAAGACAGTCGTGAAGAGGGCACGACAAAACCTATTACCTCTCAGGAGACTGAAAAGATTTGGCTTTTTATTGTATTTTTTTATTTAACTTCATTTATATAGGCAAGTCAGTTAAGAACAAATTCTTACTTACAATGACAGCCTACCAAAAGGCAAAAGGCCTCCTGTGGGGATGGGGGCCTGGGATAAAAAATAAATACAATGTAAATATAGGAAAAAATGCACCATCCTGACTGGTTGCATCACTGCCTGTTATGGCAACTGCTTGGCTTCCGACCACAAGTCACTACAGAAGAAAGTACATCACTGGGGTCAAGCTTCAGGCCATCCAGGACCTCTATACCAGAGGAAGGCCCTAAAAATTGTCAGACTCCAGCCACCCTAATCATAGACTGTTCTCTTTGCATCCGCATGGCAAGTGGTACTGGAGCTCCGTGTCTAGGTCCAAGAGGCTTCTAAACAGCTTCTACCCCCTCTTTTACGCTGCTGCCACTTTCTGTTTATTAGCTGTGCATAGTCACTTTAATAACTCAACCTACATGTACATATTACCTCAATTACCTTTCACTAACTGGTGCCGCCGCACATTGACTCTGTACCGGTACCCCCTGTTTATACAGTTGAAGTCGGAAGTTTGCATACACTTAGGTTGGAGTCATTAAAACTCGTTTTTCAACCACTCCACAAATTTCTTGTTAACAACTATAGTTTTGGCAAGTCGGTTAGGAAATGTACTTTGTGCATGACACAAGTCATTTTTCCAACAATTGTTAAAAGACAGATTATTTCACTTATAATTCACTGTATCACAATTCCAGTGGGTCAGAAGTTTACATACACTAAGTTGACATACACTAAGTTTAAACCGCTTAGAAAATTCCAGAAAAAGATGTCATGGCTTTAGAAGCTTCTGATAGGCTATTTGACATAATTTGAGTCAATTGGAGGTGTACCTGTGGATGTATTTCAAGGCCTACCTTCAAACTCAGTGCCTCTTTGCTTGACATCAATGGGAAAATCAGCCAAGACCTCCAGAAGTCTGGTTCATCCTTGGGAGCAATTTCCAAACGCCTGAAGGTACCACGTTCATCTGTACAAACAATAGTACGCAAGTATAAACACCATGGGACCATGCAGCCATCATACTGCTCAGGAAGGAAACGCGTTCTGTCTCCTAGAGACGAAAAGTGCAAATCAATCTCAGAACAACAGCAAAGGACCTTGTGAAGATGCTGGAGGAAACAGGTACAAAAGTATCAATATATCCACAGTAAAACGAGTCCTATATCGACATAACCTGAAAGGCCGCTCAGCAAGGAAGCAGCAACTGCTCCAAAACCTCCATAAAAAAGCCAGACTACGCTTTGCAACTGCACATGGGGACAAAGATCATACGTTTTGGAGAAATGTCCTCTGGTCTGATGAAACAAAAATATAACTGTTTGGCCATAATGACCATTGTTATGTTTGGAGGGAAAAGGGGGAGGCTTGCAAGCCGAAGAACACCATCCCAACCGTGAAGCACGGGGTGGCAGCATCATGTTGTGGGGGTGCTTTGCTGCAGGAGGTACTGGTGCACTTCACAAAATAGATGGCATCATGGGAGGAAAATTATGTGGAAATATTTAAGCAACGTTTCAAGACATCACTCAGGAAGTTAAAGCTTGGTCGCAAATGGGTCTTCCAAATGGACAATGACCCCAAGCATACTTCCAAAGTTGTGGCAAAACGGCTTAACTTGTTAGGGAGCGGCAGCTGAGGGGTCGGTTTTGGAGAGTCTGGCGTGCCTAAAGTAAAATGCTTGCCACTCAGGCTCAGAAAATAGGATATGCACATAATTAGTACTATTGGATAGGAAACACTGAGGTTTCCAAAAGTGTTAACATTTTGTCTGTGAGTGTAATAGTACTCATTTGTCAGGCAAAAACCAGAGAAATTTCCATCCGGAAATGTCATTCTGGTGGCTTATGGCTCACTTAGAGAGACTGCCTATTGAAAAGTATTCATACCAGGACACTGAATGTAGTACCTATTGCTTCCACTGGATGTCAGCAGTGTATAGGTAAAGTTTAAAGGCAATCGGAACCATTGTGTTCAATCGGTAGAGGTTTTAGTCAGGGGAGCTATTTTTCAGTTGTTTTTGTTTTGTTGAGGGAAAGTTTATAGGTTTAAATGAACGCGTTCTCTTCACATTGGATTTTCTGAACACAAGGTGCCAACCAAATGGAGATTTAAGGATATAATAAATTACTTTTCTAACCAAATACCCATGGATTGTCTTCGTTGGACACTTAGGAAGCCCTCTGCAGAAGTTCTACAAAGGCACAGGTAAGGCACAGGTTTTCCCTGTGAAATGCATTTTCTATCGACCGAGCTGGCTAAAGATTTCATGGTTATGGAAAATGTTGAAGGTGCTACCCTCAAAAAGCGTGTGCAAGCAAGGGGGCCTACACACCTGACTAAGTTACACCAGCTCTGTCAGGAGGAATGGGACAAAATGTACCCAAGGTATTGTGGGAAGCTTGTGGACGGCTACACAAAATGCTTGACCCAAGTTAAACAATTTAAAGGCGATGCTACCAAATACTAATTGAGTGTATGTAAACTTCTGACCCACTGGGAATGTGATGAAAGAAATAAAAGCTGAAATAAATCATTCTCTCTCCTATTATTCTGACATTACACATTCTTAAAATAAAGTGGTGATCCTAACTGACCTAAAGACAGGGATTTTTTACTAGGATCAAATGTCTGGAATTGTGAAAACTGAGTTTAAATGTAATTGGCTAAGGTATATAAACTTCCAACTTCAACTGTAAATTGTTGCCAGCAGCACAGTTATAGTCACCAATGCTCATGAAAACAGGCTGGAAGTAACTAGCAGTTAGCCAGTTGGCTTGGGTGCTTGACTGCCGTTGTGAGGTCAGAACGCTCGGATCAACCCTACTCCCCGGCCAGAGATTCTCGTGTACGCTCTGATCGTTCAAAGAGCGAAATGCTCCGAATTTATGAAATACAATCCGACGAAGCTCGGAATTTACAAATGCCCACAGCGCATTCTGAGCGCTCTCTGAATTTACGAACGCACCCATGGAGAGAGAGATAGAGGAGAGTTAGAGAGAGCATGCATAGGATCATCATTATCCATTTTTTTTTTTTGCAGTACATTTATATTTTCTAAATGATTTAAATAATATAGGAAGAGGAAGAGGCGAAGCGAGATGGATGACTGGGCCCAAAATCTGTGTTCTCCGGCAAGTGGCGTTTCTTTTTTTTTTTTTATCACGAAGAGATTAGTTTTTGTATGGAGGTGAGTGAGACTGTCGGATTTGGTTAACAAACACTGTAATGGATAATTTGCATATTTGATCAAATGTACATTTCGTAATGATTAGGTTGTTATGAATGTACTGATATAAGCAGGACACGTGACATCCCGGCAAGGAAAACCACTTTATTGGAGTTGTGTCAGGTCGTCACTAGTTACCACAGCCTCAAAGTCATAAACCCCGCTTATTTCTACAATGTATCTTCTTAAAATTTGATTTTAAACTTAACGTTAACCTTAACCACACTGCTAACCTTATTCCTAACCCTTACATTAACCCAAAAGCAAATGTTTGTTTAGATTGAAACAACTATATAGCCAAATAAGGCTTTGTGTTTGTGGTGTGGTACCTAGTGGAAACCGTTGTGCCGGTTACGCGTATCTGCCCTCTCATTGGCTAGAATGGTCCCACCTGATAGTGCCTCCTCCCATTTTCTAAAGACATTTCTGTTCGTTGTTAGAGTGGGCACTACAGTATCTGGTCAATATAATGTATCATCTGTGGCTAGGTTCACGATGCTGCTCATGGAGAGAGACAAGGAGGGAGGGTGCATAAACACAACATCCAAATGGCGCTACTTTAAATTATAACCTCTTCTTAAATGTATAATTACAGACCACAATGACTTTTAATTATTGCACAGTGTGGTAATTATTTATTTATAGATCACATCGCTGGAAGAGTTTCACAATGTTCAGAATTACAGCTGGTCGTCGGCGATCCCGACACTAGTTATACATGAATTCGCCGGCATAGGCCTCGAGGACCACCGCAGCCGGACAGAACAACCCGAGACCCCCTTGCATCCAAGCCCGGTCTTTCATTTCAATCTACTTGGTGCCATGCTGGACCTGCAGCCTATACCGCGCCACCATCCAACACCGACTGAAGAGCGGATGATGAAGATCTGCTGGAGGAGGATGATTCCAACAACACGCTGCTCGTGCAGGCCCAAATCTCGGGACTGTGGTAGTAAAAAGACACATTAATTAATTTAATTAATGCACTATGTGATAGCAGACAACATGATTGACATAACTTAGATTGCATTTATAATATTGGCTGAGGCTTAAGTGGTAAAACAAGCATGCAAGATAACTTAGACAGTTGTCAAGAGACAGAGGACACCAAGCGCATCTCTCAGAATGCCACTTAGTCTATTTTGCCACTTGTGAGCAGAACATAGGTCAAAGGTTGTCTCGGCTAGTGACAAGGCTGCAAAGCTGAGACCCATAAATACCTATGTTAAGAGTCAGACATAGATTAAAGATTACAGGGTCTGTAAAATTAGACAGAGCCCAAGCAGCTGTCAGGTGTGAGTGACAGCAAGCAATTGTTAAGACAGAGAGAATGTGGTGAGGAGAGTTAAAGACAAGCTATTTTCATATACAGAGAACAATGCATTGAAGCCATAAGATAAATCAAGTAGAGATATAATACTAATTTAATCCATTAGGGTCTAAGGGATGACAGCAGAATGGTCAACACAAGTAATATATGTACACAATAAATGTATTATTGTTATAACATTGAAGGGCCTGCCATCATATGATCTAAACTTGGAACAGATAGGGGCGTTACTGGGCGTGAACAAGCAAGACCTCAGATCAAAAGATGATAGGTGGTATGAGAGAAAGAAGGAGTGACTGCATTTACATATGGGCTGTACTCATATACTGTAAGGGTATAAATTAGAATTGTGGGATTAATGGTGTTAGCCGTGTCCCGGGTCAGCTTGGCTTTTAATTACTCTGAATTAAAGATCTAATTGAATTCACAAGTTTCTTGTATGAGTGTCATATTTTGAAGATCCACGACAGGACTAGGCTCGATTATGCTACCTGGAATGGAGATGCCCGGGACCCTATTGCTGTACAATGATGCGCTTGATGATGGCATACTACAACAGCCTACGGGAATTATTATTTTGTCATCTGAGTACGGAGAACCTGGCTATGAAGTTGAGGCATCGTTGCTCATGCGGAGGGAGAGCGTGAATACAACAGAGTAGTGTGTGTCGGTGCCCAGCTCCGAGCATGTTGCCAAGATTGTTGGTAGATCGGGTGAGTACCTAAGCTAGTTATCTAGCTAGTAGTAAAAAGCAACATTTAGACAGACGTGTGTTCTATACTAGCTTGATTTATCTAGAATTATATTGTATTTATGCTTCCAGTTGTGGTCCTTGACATTTTTCAATGCAATGTAACGTTACTGTGAACAAACTTCTGGCTATAGCTCATGTAGCTAGCTAGCAAGCATTCGTTAACTAGGTAACCCTTTAAATCCATATTTCAATGTTGGCGAAGCAAATATATTGATTACATTTATCTCTAGCAGTGTGATGAGTGCACAATGTGTTTGCAAGTTGGCGGGCGAGCTACCTACCTAGCTGCATTTAGCTTGTCATGACATGCTAATTTGTATTTATTATGGATCCCCATTAGCTGCTGCTTTTCCTGGGGTCCAGTAAAATTAACTTATTTGGGAGCAGCGCACGAGGTGACCGTTTTGGAGAGCCTGGCGTGCCCAAAGTAAAATGCCTCCCATCAGGCCCAGAAAATAGGATATGCACATATTTAGTACCATAGGATAGAAAACACTCTGAATTTGTCTGTGAGTATAACATAACGGATATGGCAGGCATAAACCCGAGGAATTTCTGTCCTGGAAAAAGTGGTTTTGACACATTGCCTCATTTAGAACCCCTCCCTTATGAAAATGCCCATATAAGGGCATATGAATGCCATACCTATTGCTTCCTCTGGATGTCAACAGTCCCGAGAAAGTGTAGAAGAGTGTAGAAGAAGACGAATAAGAAAGTGGCCACACAGATGTCAATAGAAGAAAACGCGTGTTCACGGCTGGCGCGCTCTTTGTTTTTTTCCTTTCTTATCGCCCAGTTTATATTCCGGTTGAAATATTATACTATTTATACATAAAAGTGTTCCTAAGGATACATTTAAAATTATGTTTGATTGTTCTTGGACAAGTTTATAGGTATAAGTTGGACGAGTTCTCTTCACGTTTCAATGGAGGAGTCGACGCTATATTTTCTCATTATAACGCGCCAACCAAACTGAGATTTATGGATATAATACATTACTTTTTCTAACAAAAGAACCATGGATTGTCTTCGTTGGACATTTGGGAAGCCCTCAGCAGAAGTTCTTCAAAAGGTAATTGATTTGTTTTCGCTGTGAAATGTGTTTTCTGTGAACCGTGAAGGCTTATGAATTTATGATAATGGGAAAAATATGTGGGGTGCTATCCTCAAACAATCAAATGTGGTGCTTTCGCCGTAAAGCCTTTTTGAAATCTGACAACGCTGTGATATTGCCAAGAAGCAGAGCTTTTGATGACTATGAAAAACTTGTATATTGATGCATGTTTAATAATTCAACTTTTGGATTTTGAATTTGGCGCCTTGCATTTCACCGGGTAGTGTCGGGAATGGGGCGCTAGCGCCCCTGTGATCCCTAAGAAGTTAATTAAGGTAGTTTATACAATAAAAAAAAAACATTACATTCACAGATTTCACAACGCCCTCAGGCCCGTACTCCACCACTTCCACATACCTACAGTACTAAATCCATGTGTATGTATAGTGTGTATGTTATCGTGTGCGTACATGTGTCTGTGCCAATGTTTGTTGCTTCCCGCTGTTCCATGAGGTGTTTTTTTAATCCGTTTTTTTTTTTAAATCTAATTTTACTGCTTGCGTCAGTTACTTGATGTGGAATAGAGTTCCATGTAGTCATGGCTCTATGTAGTACTGTGTGGATCCCATAGTCTGTTCTGGACTTGGGGACTATGGAGAGACCTCTGGTGGCATGTCTTGTGGTGTATGCATGGGTGTCCGAGCTGTGTGCCAGTAGTTTAGACAGACAGCTCGGTGCATTCAACATGTCAATACCTCTCATAAATAAAAGTAGTGATGAAGTCAATCTCTCCTCCACTTTCAGCCAGCAAAGATTGACATGCATATTATTCATATTAGCTCTCTGTGTACATCCAAGGGCCAGCCATGCTGCCCTGTTCTGAGCCAATTGCAATTTTCCAAAGTCCTTTTTTGTGGCACCTGACCACACGACAGAACAGTAGTCCAGGTGTGACAAAACTAGGGCCTGTAGGACCTGCCTTGTTGATAGTGTTGTTAAGGCAGAGCATCGCTTTATTATAGACAGACTTCTCCCATCTTAGCTACTACTGCATCAATATGTTTTGACCATGACCGTTTACAATCTAGTGTTAACTCCAAGCAGTTTAGTCATCTCAACTTGCTCAATTTCCACATTATTTATTACAAGATTTAGTTGAGGTTTAGGGTTTAGTGAGTGTTTTGTTTCAAATACAATGCTTTTAGTTTTAGAAATATTTAGGCCTAACGTATTCCTTGCCCCCTACTCTGAAAATAACTTCAGCTCTTTGTTGAGTGTTGCAGTCATTTCAGTCGCTGTAGTAGCTGACGTGTGTAGTGTTGAGTCATCTGCATACATAGACCCTCTGACTTTACTCAGTGAATGGCATGTGTCGTTAGTAAAAACTGAAAGTGGCCTAATTAGCTAGTTTTGTCCAGCAAGTACCAAAATGATAGCTTTGTCTTTGTTGACTGCATGCCACATCAACTAGCAAGCTATCGGTGGTGTAGCTATTCAAATACCGCAACATTAGTTTGCTGTCCAACTATCAAGCTGTCTTTTCACAGATGGGGTAGATTTTTGATCCTCATAACTTTTTGTGTGGACTGGACTGCCATAGAACGTGTGTTTGGCAAATAGTTTTCATGTCTGCCTCTCTAAACGTGGGGGATGGTGGACTTGAACTGTTGTTGTCAAAACGTTGAGGAACCGGAAATGACAAGTTGGTATAAAGTTGGACTTTGATCTACAGCGAAACATCTCAAGAAACAACTGCTAGCTATGAATTATTAGCATTAGCATTGTCTGATTTCACAAGAGTAAGAAATCAAGATTGTAACTGTAGTTATAAGAGTACAGATTCAAATCAACTGTTATTTGTCACATGCTTTGTAGAGAACGGGTGTAGACTGAAAGCAAAATTATTCTCAAATTAATGTCTGAGATTTTCTACTAACATTTGTCCTTTTTTATTTTCTTCTCAGGTTGCAAGATCAAGGCATTGCGAGCAAAGACCAACACCTACATCAAGACCCCAATGCGAGGGGAGCAGCCAATGTTTGTGGTGACAGGGCGTAAGAAGGATGTGTCAATGGCAAAGAGGGAGAGCCTCTCGGCAGCTAAGCACTTCTCCCTCATCTGAGCCTCCCGGAACAAGGCAGGTCCGTTGGCAGTAACAGGACCAGGGCTGCCTGGTGCACCTTCCCTACCTGGCCAGACCACCATCCAGGTGCGTGTACCTACCGTGTGGTGGGATTGGTGGTCAGGCCCAACACTTACATTGTCACACCGAGCCGAGACAAAGTTCCCGTGTTTGAGGTGACGGGCATGTCCGAGAATGTGGACCGAGCGCGAGAGGATATCGAGGCCCACATCGCCATGCGCACGGGCAAATGTGTCGAGATTCCAGGAGATAAGAACGACTTCCACTACAACAGCACCGATGTCAGCTTCGAGGTGGGTGGCTGTGGGGCGTGGCTGCAGTCGACTGCTGCCGCACCTACCGGTGCCCAGCGCACCACCAATGGTAACAACAGTGTGCGCATGACTGCCAACTAACGCAGTGACAGCTCCAGCTCTCGGGGTAGCAGCTCCACTGACTCCTACCACGGCAGAGCGGATGGCCAACTTCAGCCCCTTCAATGCCAACAGTAACAACAACAATGGTGGGGACAGCTTCTGTTTTGGGGAGACTCTGCTCCCCCTGGCAGCTGAGGAGTTAGCAGCATTGGGCTCTCCTGGGTTTGGCCCTCTGGCCATTACTACAGTCGTTCCTGCACCGCAGCCACATGGGGAGTGGAGCACCTTGGAACAGGGCATCCAGCTGTTGGATGGCCACCAGGCCCCTGTCCGAGACAGCCAGCCTGGCACGCCTCTCCCCTACCTTCCAAGAGGCTTTGGAACACCCCATGGCCCAGTGGGTCCACAGCGTCCCGCTCAGCGCCTCAGTCTCTCTACGGCCCCGCCTTTTCAACCTCCAGTGACTGTACCAGCTCTCCACCAGACTCGTGCCGCGGACGCCAGGTATGCATCCGCTGCCTGGAGAGTGAGATTATCGCAGCCCTG
The DNA here is from genome assembly GCA_030435695.1 of Brachymystax lenok tsinlingensis. Lineage (NCBI taxonomy): Eukaryota > Metazoa > Chordata > Actinopteri > Salmoniformes > Salmonidae > Brachymystax > Brachymystax lenok. Next base: position 45,398,269 of record CM059807.1, on the reverse strand, counting down.
GTGCCCTGCGGACACAACCTCTTCTGCATAGAATGTGCCAACCAAATCTGCCAGAGCCCAGAGGCTGTCTGCCCTGTGTGTCAAGGACCAGTCACCCAGGGTCATACGGCTGCGCAATATGTGAGCCTGCCCTAGCCCATTTGGGGGGGTGGGGGGATAGTAGCCCACAAAGTAGCATTGGGATTCCTTAAAATAGTTTTTATTTTGACACGTTAATAATCTTCCTAACTTCTTTTTTTTATCTAGTGAATAACATTTTTGGGGATGACTATTAAAATAGCTGAGGTGTTGAAGTGTCTTTGATTCAAGGTTTAAATTGGTCGTAACATTTTATTTAACTGTTAAACAATGTAAATCTTGGCATCGCCTGTCATTATCAGTGCTTACAGACAGGAAGTAACAAGATGTGCTACTTCAGTACTACTGCCATGCAACTTGAAAACATTATCGGTTTACAGTAACTCGTGCCTAATTCCACTTAAGTAATCGAAACTTACAACTGATTTTGTGAGCACACAATGTTACCATAGAGCTCTATAGAAAAGGCCTGTGGCCTTTTTAGAAAGCATGTATTTTATTGAACATTAACTTGACCCGGACCGTGTGCTTAAGGAGGTCACACTGACAAAGGGCAAGTCTTAGATGCAATCAGGTAGTGACCTGATCTTCCGTTGGGATGTGGTCTACTCATGCTCCTATGTAGGTGGTTGGCATCCTGACATTCCAGCCATGTTATCCAGTATTCTTTGCCTCACATATGGGGAGTTAGACAGACGTGCATAGGGTAGTCGCCTACACGGAACTTAACTAGCCTACATCTACCGTAATGCATTATTGGACTAAAGGCCTCCTCTGACTCTGATACAACCTCTTTATTTGAGCTGCCTTCTCACGTTTGAGGTTTATCAATTGCCCAAGCACAGAGCCAATCTCCTAGCTTCATCTGCTGACAGATGAGACCTAGTATTCCCCCCGCTGTCATCCTCTTACCCATTTTCCCGTCCGCCATTTTTTGTCTTTTGACCAATCAGAGCAGCTCTTTTGCCAATAATTGGGCAAAAGTTCAGAGTTGTGCTGCCTCTGTAAACATAGCCATAGAGATATGCAGCTCAGATGTGTTGAATTCAATCTAACCACTTGGGAATACATCGGTCCTCAACCTTTCACACACACAGTGCATTCGGAAAGTATTTAGACCACTTGGACTTTTTCCAAATTTTTACGTTACATCCTTATTCTAAAATGGATTCAAATTTTCCCTCATCCAGCTACACACAATACCCCATAATGACAAAGCAAACAGGTTTTTAGATTTTTGGGGAAAGTTATTTTATTTATTTATAAATATCACATTTACATAAGTATTCAGACCCTTTACTCAGTACTTTGTTGAGGCACCTTTGGCAGCGATTACAGCCTCGAGTCTTCTTGGGTATGACACTACAAGCTTGGCACACCTGTATTTGGGGAGTTTCTCCTCTCAAGCTCTCAGGTTGGATTGGGAGCGTCGGTGCACAGCTATTTTCCGGTCTCTCCAGAAATGTTTGATTGGGTTCAAGTCCGGGCTCTGGCTGGGCCACTCAAGGATATTCAGAGACTTGTGCCGAAGCCACTCCTGAGTTGATCTGGTTGTTGTCCTGATGGAAGGTGAACCTTCGCCCCAGTCAGGTCCTGAGCGCTCTGGAGCAGGTTTTATCAATGATCTCTCTGTACTTTGCTCCGTTCATATTTCCCTCGATCCTGACTAGTCTCCCAGTCCCTGCCACTGAAAAACATCCCCACAGCATGATGCTGCCACCACCATGCTTCACCGTGAGGATGATGCCGGGTTTCCTCCAGACGTGACGCAAAGAGTTCAATCTTGGTTTCATCAGACCAGAGAATCTTGTTTCTCATGGTTTGAGAATCCTTTTGGTGCCTTTTGGCAAACTCCAACGGGCTGTCATATGCTTTTTAATGAAGAGTGGCTTCCATCTGGCCACACTACCATAACGGCCTGATTGGTGGAGTGCTGCAGAGATGGTTGTCCTTCTGGAAGGTTCTCTTATCTCCACGGAGGAACAATCGAGCACTGTCAGTGACCATTGGGTTCTTGGTCACCTCCCTGACCAATGCCCTTATCCCCTGATTGCTCAGTTTGGCTGGGCGGCTAGCTCTAGGAAGAGGCTTGGTGGTTCCAAACTTCTTTCATTTAAGAGTGATGGAGGCAGCTGTGTTCTTGGGGACCTTCAATGCTGGAGACATTTTTTGGTACCCTTCCACAGATCTGTGCCTCAACACAATCCTGTCTCAGAACTCTACGGACAATTGTTTCAAGGACAGCTTTTTTCCATCTACGTAACATTGTAAAAATCAGAAACTTTCTGTCCAAAAATATGGCAGAAAAGTGAATCCATGCGTTTGTAACTTCTAGGTTAGACTACTGCAATACTTTACTTTCCGGCTACCCGGATAAAGCACTAAAACTTCAGTTAGTGCTAAACACGGCTGCTAGAATCTTGACTAGAACCCCAAAATTTGATCATATTACTCCAGTACTAGCCTCTCTACACTGGCTTCCAGTTAAGGCAAGGGCTGATTTCAAGGTTTTACTGCTAACCTACAAAGCATTACATGGGCTTGCTCCTACCTATCTTTCCGATTTGGTCCTGCCGTACATACCTACACGTACGCTACGGTCACAAGACGCAGGCCTCCTTACTATCCCTAGAATTTCTAAGCAAACAGCTGGAGGCAGGGCTTTTTCCTATAGAGCTCCATTTTTATGGAATAGTCTGCCTATCCATGTAAGAGACGCAGACTTGGTCTCAACCTTTAAGTCTTTATTGAAGACTCATCTCTTCAGTAGGTCCTATGATTGAGTGTAGTCTGGCCCAGGAGTGTGAAGGTGAATGGAAAGGCACTGGAGCAACGAACCACCCTTGCTGTCTTTGCCTGGCCGGTTCCCCTCCACTGGGATTCTCTGCCTCTAACCCTATTACAGGGGCTGAGTCACTGGCTTACTGGTGCCGTGGCGGAGATCTTGTGGGCTATACTCGGCCTTGTCTCAGGATGGTAAGTTGGTGGTTGAAGATATCCCTCTAGTGGTGTGGGGGCTGTGCTTGGCAGAGTGGGTGAGGTTATATCCTGCCTGTTTGGCCCTGTCCGGGGGTATCGTCGGACGGGGCCACAGTGTCTCCCGACCCCTCCTGTCTCAGCCCCCAGTATTTATGCTGCAGTATTTTATGTGTCGGGGGGCTAGGGTCCGTCTGTTACATCTGGAGTATTTCTTCTCTTATCTGGTGTCCTGTGTGAATTTAAGTATGCTCTCTCTAATTATCTCTCTCTCTTTCTTTTTTTTTCTTCTCTCTCTCTCGGAGGACCTGAGCATTAGAACCATTCCTCAAGGCCTACCTGGCCTGATGACTCCTTGATGTCCCGAGTCCACCTGGCCGTGCTGCTTCTCCAGTTTTATGAACATTTTATCCGTTTTTTTTTATTTGTAATACATTTGTAAACATTTCTAAAAACCTGTTTACGCTTTGTCATTATGGGGTATTGTGTGTAGATTTGATGAGGGGGGGTCTGAATACTTTCCGAATTCATTGTGTGTGTGTCACATATAAATTAATATGTTTACAAAGATTACATTTTTTTTCTCTGGTATGAGCAGAACTTGGAGCGTGAGTTCCGATGCACTGCAGATCGTCAGTGCTAATAGCAAATATCGGGCTTCCAAAAACAAAAATACAGGAGAGAGAAAAGAATGGACGACAGTGTGTCATCCATTTTTTCACAAAGGAAGGTGGGTGTAGTCCGTGAGTGGTGGAAATTAACCTGTTAGCTTAGTCCGTAGTGAAATAGGCTACTTTTGCTCCCCTAACATCTAATATCTTCACAGAAAATTCTGAGTGTTTACATTTCGCTCCTCTTTTAGCCGACATTTAATCAATGCAGGCAAACTTTTAGCCAGCTATTCATACTAAATCCGTTGTCCCTGCCTGGTGCCAGGCCCAACAGATGCAGCTTCAGGCTCTGCAGCCCTGTCTCCCCATCCCCATACCCCTGAACCAGCCCTACACCCAACTGAAGGAGGTGAGCAGCGTTGTGCAGAATGACATGTCAGTTGGCATAATTGCAGGGGGTCCATGGGAAATATAAAACATTTTTTTAATGAAAAATAAATAAATGATAATCCTTTTCATTGATGATAGTTCAAACACTATAATTATTTTTCCACATAATGAAAAATTATATGAAACAAAAACCGCCTATAGTCTGTATTGGATGCTGGACAGTTTGAAGCATTGAGTGACTCGGTCTGCAATAAGTGACAGCCAATGTTAAAATAATACTATAAACCCAGGGTCGTTACACTACCTTCATGTCATATGGCCAAGGTACAGTTGATGTCGGAAGTTTACATACACCTTAGCCAGTTAAACTCAGTTTTTCCCAATTCCTGACATTTAATCCTAGTAGAAAATCATTGGTCTTTGGCCAGTAAGGATCACCACTTTATTTTAAGAATGTGAAATGTCAGAATGACAGTAGAGAGTGTGATTTGATTTATTTCAGCTTTTATTTATTTCATCACATTCCCAATGGGTCAGATGTTTACACTCAATTAGTATTTGGTAGCATTGCCTTTAAATTGTTTAACTTGGGTCAAATGTTTCAGGTAGCCTTCCCACAATAAGCTGGGTGAATTTTGGCCCATTCCTCCTGACCGAGCTGGTGTAACTGAATCAGGTTTGTAGGCCTCCTTGCTCGCACACGCTTTTTCAGTTCTGCCCCCACATTTTCTATGGAATTGAGGTCAGGGCTTTGTGATGGCCACTCCAATACCTTGACTTTGTTGTCCTTAAGCTATTTTGCCACAACTTTGGAAGTATGCTTGGGGTCATTGTCCATTTGGAAGACCCATTTGCGACCAAGCTTTAACTTCCTGACTGATATCTTAATGTTGCTTCAATATATCCACACAATTTTCCTGCCTCATGATGCCATCTATTTTGTGAAGTGCACCAGTCCCTCATGCAGCAAAGCACCCCCACAACATGATGCTGCCACCCCCGTGCTTCACGGTTGGGATGGTGTTCTTTGGTTTGCAAGCCTCCCCCTTTTTCCTACAAACATAACGATGGTAATTATGGCCAAACAGTTCTATTTTTGTTTAATCAGACCAGAGGACATTTCTCAAAAAAGTACAATCTTTGTCCCCATGTGCAGTTGCAAATCGTAGTCTGTTTTTTTTTATTGCGGTTTTGGAGCAGTGGCTTCTTCCTTGCTGAGCGGCCTTTCAGGTTATGTCGATATAGGACTCGTTTTACTGTGGATATAGATACCTTTGTACCTGTTTCCTCCAGTATTTTCACAAGGTCCTTTGATGTTGTTCTGGGATTGATTTGCACTATTCGCAAGTACGCTCATCTCTAGGAGACAGAATCCGTCTCCTTCCTGAGCTGTATGACGGCTGCGTGGTCCCATGGTGTTTATACTTGCGTACTATTGTTTGTACAGATGAACGTGGTACATTCAGGAGTTTGGAAATTGCTCCCAAGGATGAACCAGACTTGTGGAGGTCTACAATTTCTTTTCTGAGGTCTTGGCTGATTTATTTTGATTTTCCCATGATGTCAAGCAAAGAGGCATTGAGTTTGAAGGGAGGCCTTGAAATACATCCACAGGTACACCTCCAATTGACTCAAATTATGTCAATTAGTCTACCAGAAGCCATTTTTTGGAATTTTCCAAGCTGTTTAAAGTCCGTCAACTTAGTGTATGTAAACTTCTGACCCACTGGAATTGTGATACAGTGAATTATAAGTGAAATAATCTGTCTGCAAACAATTGTTAAAAAAATTACTTGTGTCATGCCCAAAGTATATGTCCTAACCGATTTTCCAGTACTATAGTTTAACAAGAAATTTGTGGAGTGGTTGAAAAACGAGTTTTAATGACTCCAACCTAAGTGTATTTAAACTTCCAACTTCAACTGTACCTACGGGGGAAGGATGACCAGCCACACACGAGTTGAGGAGGAGGAGGCTTTATTTACAGAGATGCATGCTGGCCATTTCGTAGTAAAGAGAATGATTGCCAAAATCAACCTACACTTCTTCTTTTCTTTATTAATCACATTCTTTTATATCTGAAATTATTATGATTTCAATGAATGTCATATCAGAGAGCACAGAGTGTTTCAATTTGTCACTTTGTGCTGAAAGGTCAGTACCTGTCTGGCCTGCGAAGAAGTTTGAGAGGGTGAAGACTGGCGCCGGAATTGAAGCCTATCAAAGTTTTTTCATCATGGCACATGATCGGTAAGTATCACAATACAAATTTTGCACTGATAAGTTGTTTTGTAATGGATGCTTTATTTGACCACAGCAGAGTTCAATATTATAGAATGTGTGTGTCAGCATCCTTACAAATATGAAAATCTGCATAGAGTAAGAATTAAGTAATCTTCTCTAAATGTTAGGGGTGGACCTAATCAGACCCTTCACGAAATCCAGCAATGGCAACAGCTGGTGTCTGACGGCGACAGATTACTTTACCAAGTGGGTGGAGGCAATACCCATTAAGGTCAGTAAAGGAAGAGAACGTGCTTAACTCTAAATTCCCTTCTGTAACCTATTAAAAAGGGTGCCTGGAACCAAAAATGTATTTTTGTTTTGTATGATACCCATCAAGGACAAAACTGGTGAGGCCACCTCCAAGGCGATGATGGCCTTCTTCAACAACCAGGAACGGTGGTTGTTGTGTCAATTTGTGATTGACTTAGTGTTGTTGTTTGCCTATTGCTATTTTTGTATAACGTACTTTCAGATCACTGAAACTCCACCTGATGTTATGGAAGTTGTCGATCCAGATCAGAACGTCTTTGAGGTCCACGTTCAGGCACAGGCTGAGAAAGATGTGGAGATTTTTGACCAGGTAAAAATTATAATGCGCTGTTAATTTATTTTCTGGCCCGCCAAGTGATATGTAACTGAAAGCCCTGACGCCCTACACTTTGTTGAAACCCATGAGACAAAGTATGTTAAGCTTTGGTTGACATTTGAGAAAGCAAGGAATGGTAGTTATGCTGAGCTTATAAAAATGTACCTCTTCAATTTACCTCTCCAAATGATTTAGGACCATTGACTGTCTGAGCCACCCAGGAGGTATCCCATCCACCAGAGCCAGTGAGTTCAGATCAGTCTGATTCTCTGTGCTCAGAGTTGGAGGGGGACCAGCTTGAGGTAGGCTATACCTTCAAAGACTGTTTAAGCACATATCTCCCATTTATAACACTGCACTAATCCATCAAACTCTCTCACAGGTGGCTTGTGTCGGACTGGTGGTGGCATTGCCATCCTGTCAGCAGTACCAACACTGGCCCAGGGGTTTGAACAGATAGTAATTCTAAAGGCTAACCACTGGGTCATGTTAAGTAACCTCTGCTGCCAGGTAGGTACTGTTAAGGTGTATGACTCCAGTGGTCATGACACCATCTCAGAGTTTCTCTCACAACTCACAACCTCTCATCCTTTCTAGGGACCATCCCTTACCTCCCTTACCAACCCCGCTGACATAAAAAATTAGACAGGTATCCTTTTTTTTCTGTCTGCCATTAACGTTATTGCATGTGTAATCAAACATTTAATTTAAATGACTATTTTTACATACCCATCTACCTGTAACCTGTGTGTCTCCTACCCGGTTCCCTTTAACTCTGCTCCTGTTCTCCAGGACCTAGGGGGTTCTGCCCAACACCCAGATGTGGATCCACCTGTCTTCCATTACCAACCACCCTCCAACTTTTCATTAAATCATCTACAGCTACTGTTGTTGTCATTATCTGCTAAGAAAGGTTCCTTGCTCTATCATACTGGGCACATAATGAGATACACAGATGAACTAAAAACACTATCACTGCAAACACTCAGAACAAAAAGAGCAGCAGTGCCGGGACTTCGCAGTCTCCCTCTTATGTGCCCCTTCTGAGACCTCCCACCCACACAGTACTCACCTCTCTATTCCACACACCAGAGTTCAGTGTTTCAGTCTGATCAAAATAGAGGACTACTGAAATATGTCAGTGTAGATAAGGGAAGTACATCTTAAAATTAAACATGCCAGACAAGCCAGTGTAATTATCAAACATATTTGCATATGAATGGGGTGTAAAGTACATATGTCAAGCAGATTACGTTTTCTTTGCTATTTCTGAAATGTAGAAACATTTAAGACATCGGTTTCATGTTGAAATTTTAACAAGGTACCCAAAAGTAATGTTATCTTATTAGCTAAACAAAACTATTTTAAACAGCAAAATTGTCACGGAAATCAGCATTTTGTTTGCATAGCGGGGATGAAAAGAACGTCATTTAGGCTTTAATGATCTCCAAAAGTCGACGCATTAGGTCATTACACCGTTGATATAGCAACGGACGCTAATAGTTTATCGAATCCCATTGTGACGCTGCTCGTTGAACATCTCATTCCAAAATCATGGGCATTAATATGAAGTTGGTTGCCCCTTTACTGCTATAACAGCCTCTACTCTTCTGGGAAGGCTTTCCACTAGATGGTTTAACATTGCTATGGGGACTAGCTTCCATTCAGCCACAAGCATTAGTGAGGTCGGGCAATTAGGCCCGAGACCTGTCTCGCAGTCGGCGTTCCAATTCATCCCAAAGGTGTTCGATGGGATTGAGGTCAGGGCTCTGTGCAGGCCAGTCAAGTTCTTCCACACCAATCTCGACAAACCATTTCTGTATGTACCTTGCTTTGTGCACGGGGGCATTGTCCTGCTGAAACAGAAAAGTCCTTCCCCAAACTGTTGCCACAAAATTGGAAGCACAGAATCATCTAGAATGTCAATGTATGTTGTAGCATTAAGATGTCCCTTCACTGGAACTAAGGGGCCTAGCCCAAACCATGAAAAGCAGCCCCAGACGATTATTCCTCCTCCACCAAACTTTCCAGTTGGCACTATGCATTGGGGCAGGTAGAGTTCTCCTGGCATCTACCAAACCCAGATTAGTTTGTCGGACTGCCAGATTCAAAGAATTTAATAAAAAACGGAAAAATCACATTTACTTAAGTATTCAGACCCTTAACTCAGTACTTTGTTTTTTTCCCTGCCTAAAATGACATACCCAAATCTAACTGCCTGTAGCTCAGGACCTGAAGCAAGGACATGCATATGCTTGATACCATTTGTAAGGAAACACTGAAGTTTGTGGAAATCTGAAATTAATGTAGGAGAATAACACATTTGAACTGGTAATAGATAATACAAAGAAAAAAACCCGTAATTTTAATTTTTTTAACAATAGGCCATAATGTATTATTCCATCCCAGGAGCAATTAAGATTTTGGCCACTAGATGGCAACCGTGTATGTGCAACGTTTTAGACTGATCCAATGAACCATTGCATTTTGTATCAAGAGTGTCCAAATGTGCCTAATTTGTTTATAACTTTTCATGTTCAAAATTGTGCACTCTCCTCAAACAATAGCATGGTATTATTTCACTGTAAAAGCTACTGTAAATTGGACAGTGCAGTTAGATTAACAAGAATTTAAGCTTTCTGCCAATTTCAGATTTGTCTATGTCCTGGGATTTTTTTTTGTTACTTACAACCTCATGCTAATCGCATTAGCTCAACCGTCCCGCAGGTGGGACACCCATCTATAGAGATCCTTAAGCACCTTTGGCAGCAATTACAGCATTGAGTCTTCTTGGGTATGACGCAAAAAGCTTGGCACATCTGTAATTGGAGAGTTTCTCCCATTCTAATCTGAGATATTAGATCGGGTTCAAGTCCAGGCTCTGGCTGGGCCACTCAAGAACTTGTCCCGAAGCCACTCCTGCGTTGTCTTGGCTGTGTGCTTAGGGCCGTTGCCCTGTTGGAAGGTGAACCTTCACCCGTCTGAGGTCCTGAGTGCTCTGGAGCAGGTTTTCTTCAAGGAGCTCTCTGTACTTTGCTCTGTTCATCTTTGCCTCGATCCTGACTAGACTCCCAGTCGCTGCCTCTGAAAAACATCCACACAGCATGTTGCTCCCACCACCATGCTTTACCGTAGGGATGGTGCCAGGTTTCCTCCAGACGTGATGCTTGGAATTCAGGCCATAGACTTGAATCTTGGTTGGTCTGAGTCTTTAGATGCCTTTTGGCAAACTCCAAGCGGGCTGTCATGTGCCTTTTACTGAGGAGTGGCTTCCATCTGGCCACTCTACCGTAAAGGCGTGATTGGTGTAGTGCTGCAGGGATGGTTGTCCTTCTGGAAGGTTCTCCCATTTCCTCAGAGGTGGACATCTTTCTAGTGCTCCGACATTTCGACCTGAAGATCACTGACTTGATTTGACCTCGTTGACCATCAGATGCAGGTACCATCAGTCCAGTAAAATAAAATAGCTAATTATTTCAATTCATGCTCCACAGTGCCTCAAGTGCTAAACCAACTGATCTATTTTGTTATCCAAGCTCGAGGTTTGAAATATAATATGGTCTGATTAACAATATTGGCAGGCTGTGATAATGTATCTGGCTTACTGCCCAAACCTCATTCCTACAAAACTGTTTGTGTGAGGTTAATGTGAAAGAAAAACTGAGCAGTAGAGCTCAGCTTGCTTTTTGACTGCGAAAGTGATCTTGACCACTGCTCTACACAATCCTCTATGAGCTCTACAACAATTCCTTTGACCCCATGGCTTGGTTTTTGCTCTGAAATGCACTGTCAACTGTGGGACCTTATATAGACAGGTGTGTGCCTTTCCAAATCATGTCCAATCAATTGAATCTACCACAGGTAAGTTGTAGAAACTTCAAGGATGATCAATGGAAACAAGATGCACCTGAGCTCAATTGAGTCTCATAGCAAAGGGTCTGAATACATAAATGTCATTTGTTTTTATTTTTTTTAGATACATTTGGGAGAATGTCTAAATGTTTTCACTTTGTCATTATGGGGTATTGTGTGCTGATTGCTGAGGATATGTTTTATTTAATCCATTTTAGAATAGGGCTGTAACAACAAAATGTGGAAAAGGCAAGGGGTCTGAATACTTTATGAAAGCACTAACTGTAGCAGAAAATCTGGGAAAACTAAAAAAGTGTCCTCTGAGGGGAGGGGCGGGTGTATATGGGTTAATAAAAATAGGTCTAAGAAGCCGCTTCCCATTAAGTTCTTTTCAAACAGCTGAAATAACTTTTTGGTTATGGAAATTATATTTCACAGCGGTTTAGATGGTACAATGATTATCTAAACTATACTAGCTTATCTTATCACAAACTGACATTAGGTTAACTATGAGTTTTACTATAAATTACAAACTGCAATTCACAAAGGTAGTTGAACACTTGTTGAAATTCCTTCAGTAACTTATGTCAGTCTCTCTCTTCTTACTTAATTGAGCGTTTTATTCATTTTAGAGACCTATTTTGTCATTTGACAAAAGTGCTTAACACATTTGTTTAATTTGACATTTAACCTTTAATTTATAAAAAAGAAATTGGGCTATTTGCTTAATTTTTCTGTTTTAATAAAATCTGAAGAACAAATAATTGTGGCAATTCATATCTTGCAGTAAAATACTTTAATCTCAAGAGAAGGCAGGTTAAATGTTGAGAGGTTTTATGTTCTTACTTAGAAAATAGTTCTGATCGATATCCTAAACAACTAACAATACTTAAATTCATACATTTTCAGTCATTTAAATTGTAAACACTTTTCCAATCTGGGAGGTAACCTCAAGGTATACAATAATTTTGCTGTGTATTTTGTATGGAATCAAGGCATCAGAATGTATCAGAGCCCACCAAAATAGAGCTTGTTCAGCCCAAAAATAATCCACGGGAAGCTTGGCTGGCTACTTTTTCTACTTGACTGAATACTCCATGTGCTTGTGGAAAACACTGCATAAAAGGTTACCCAGATGGGATCACTGGTGAAGGGCACCAGGGCGATTGAGAACAGTAGACCCTTTCTTCATCAGAGCCTCTGTCCTGACCTGGATGTACTTGACAATATGAAGGCAAAGAGAAGAGGAACAACCCATAGAGAGAAACAAGTCTTTGTTTACTTGTATTGCTAAACAGGGTGTCTTTCCTGTCCCCTACCAAGCCTCATTCCAAGTTCTTTCATACTGAAGTGTCACAGTGGAGGGGAGGGGTCAGTCTGGTGGTTCAGTCCAAGGGTTGGGGGTCAGCGATGGGCATGGTGTGCAGCACCTCGTCCAGTAGCTGGAGGGCACGGTGTAGGTGGATCTCGATCCAGCAGGGGGTCTCCTTGATGCTCGTCCGGGGGTAGTCGGGACCCCAGCCCTTGATGAAGCTCATGCGCAGGATGCACAATCTCCTCAGGTCGTCCACGCCGATGCCGGCTGCTGCCGAAAGGCCTGAGTGAGGAGAGAGTGAGTTGGGTTCCATTACATTGATATACCTCCCCTCCTCCCTCCGTCTCAACAACAGTATACATCTACACTGATGAGGTATCTGAACTACAGAACTGGTATGGACTCCTATGGATCGTCAATGACTGACCGATGCTGCAATTTGATGTGATAATTCGTAAATTACTATAGAATGGGCTACGTGAGCATTGTATATATCTATTAGAAAAGTGGTGTGAGAGATGTAACCGGTTTGAAGTTGTGTGCGAGTTAATAGCAGCCAAGTGTCCTGTCTGTGAGAGTATGTGGGTGTTGCTCAAATGAGGGAAGTGTTGTGCTGCTTACTGATGGCGGGAGCGATGCCTCCCACGGAGCCCGGCCCAGAGATGTTCCCAGCAATAGAGGCAGCCTGAGCTGCGGCTGCCGCCTGTGCTGTCGCTGCCTGCTGCTGCATTTGCCTGTGGCACTGATGCAGGTCAAACACCTGGGAAGCGGAACAAACAAAAACCAACATATATATATGTATGTGTGTGTGTGTGTATATACAGTTGAAGTCAGAAGTTTACATACACTTAGGTTGGAGTCATTAACTCGTTTTTCAACCACTCCACACATTTCTTGTTAACAAACTATAGTTTTGGCAAGTCGGTTAGGACATCTACTTTGTGCATGACACAAGTAATTTTTCCAACAATTGTTTACAGATTATTTCACTTATAATTCACTGTATCACAATTCCAATAGGTCAGAAGTGTACATACACTAAGTTGACTGTGCCTTTAAACAGCTTAGAAAATTCCAGAAAGTCATGTCATGGCTTTAGAAGCTTCTGAGTCCTATATCGACATAACCTGAAAGGCCGCTCAGCAAGGAAGAAGCCACTGCTCCAAAACCGCCATAAAAAAGCCAGACTACGGTTTACAAATGCACATGGGGACAAATATCATACTTTTGAGGAATGTCCTCTGGTCTGATGAAACAAAAATAGAACTGTTTGGCCATCATGACCATTGTTATGTTTGGAGGAAAAAGGGGGAGGCTTGCAAGCCGAAGAACACCGGGGTGGCAGCATCATGTTGTGGGGGTGCTTTGCTGCAGGAGGTGCTGGTGCACTTCACAAAATAGATGGCATCATGAGGGAGGAAAATTATTTGGATATATTGAAGCAACATCTCAAGACATCAGTCAGGAAGTTAAAGCTTGGTCGCAAATGGTCTTCCAAATGCTCTTGTGGCTGAATGGAAGGAAGCAAGTCCACGCAGCAATGTTCCAACACTAGTGGAAAGCGTTCCCAGAAAAGTGGAGGCTGATATAGCAGCAAAGGGGGACCAACTTCATATTAATACCAATGATTTTGGAATGAGATAATGGAGGATTTTGGAATGAGATAATGGAGCCGGTGTCCACATACTTTTGGTCATGTAGTGTACATTTACTACCAGCTACATGCAATTCACAGCTTGGACACCAGGGGGTGGATAACAACACAATTAACACATTGGTAAAGCTAAGCAAACGGAGGAGTTGGGACCTCCCTTGATGTAGGCGCTGGGGTAGATCTTGTGCACGGCGTCGCCGGGGGCGCGGCCGGCTTCCCTGTCCAGGTAGTAGCTCTGCACAAACACTGCATGGTCGCTATGGCAACGGACCCACACATCCCCTTCACCTTTGCACTCCAGCTGGATCCCCTTCCCGATGTGGAGCCTTGGGAAGTGAAAAGAACAGCAGTTATTATCAGTGGGGTGACCAAATACTCTTCCGGCAATGTCATGAATTCACCTCCATTCAGAGCTAGAAGCTCATCATAGTTAAACGGTAAGGGGGGTAGGAGGCTGGGACGCCGTACCTGGCTCTTTCAATGGCCTCTGTCCGGTGCACGTTGCTCAGCTGGCCCAGACAGAAGCGGTCTCCACCCGACGGGTCCACGTAGCCGTCCACGGTCACGACAGGGCAAGTGGAGGGCACCTTGAAGGTCTCGCCCACCTGCACGTCCATCTCAAAGTAAGCGGTGGAGCACCAGTAATCGGGCGCTGCAACAGACCGCAGCAACAACACCCCAAACTCAGTCTTCTCCAGACCCACTCACGACACTCTGAACACCTTGTCGGGTGAATATAGGTGTTGTGCTTCACTTACCTGGATGGTTGGATATGGGGGGCTGGAAGCCATGCTCGTTGTGCACAGGCCCTACGAAGGTGACATGAAAGCAGCAATGTTGAATCTTGGAACGTAACTCCTTCAACCCAGTTCTGAGTTGCGGGCATTATGTGTTCTAAAAGTGAAATGCATATTCTACTACTACAGACAGTAATCCTGATGGTGGCAAGGACTCACAGTAGTGCCCTGGATGAGGCATGGGTGGGTGGTGTTGCAGGTGCCCATTCTGATGGTGAGGCATGTTGGGCATGAAGCTGCTGTTTCTCGTCCAGGTGGAGGTGGCATCTATAAGGGCACAGGTGGATTCTTACAGATGAGAATTGTAGGGAGAGACACACTTCGACACTGTCCATACAGCTAATAAATGAGCTGCAATACATTTCAAAGAGGGTCGGGGTGTAATTTCCAATGAGCGGGAAAACAGAAAGTGACCACCGGTGGGCATCATAATAGGTTCCTTTTCCTAAGCCATTACATTGCAGAATGAGTTTGACATTACTGTGAGATGACTATTGCATGTAATTTAGGGGTGTTGTCCTCTTCTGTCAACAAGCCACAAGTAGATAGGCTGTTGCCAAATAAACCACCCAAACCTTGCCTATGACAAACTACTTTCCAGGATTATTCCTGAGAAGAAGAACTGAAGACCTCTAAAGATTTGGGTGAGGAGGATACAAAGCCATAAAATTAGGGGAGATGAAGTGGATAGGGTGGTGGAGTAGGCCCTCACTTCCTGATCCAACAGAGATATTGGGGAAGGAGGAGGTGGTGCGGGCGTCAGCGAGGGGCAGCAGGCCAGCGGTGCTGAAGGGCTCCAAGGGGGTCCCAACTCGGCTGGAGGGAGGATGCTGGATGGTTTGGAGGGAATGACCCCCGTCCATGGTGGGCAGCTGGGGCTGGCTGTCAAAGTCGTACTCATCTTTAACCATCAGTCCCAGGCTGGTAGCTGAGAGCACATAGAGAGCAGCAGTCATGATACAAGTCAACAACAAACAAAACATACATTAACAGAAGATAATTCCATTTCAAAAGTATACAACTATCAAAGCGAGGTAACTACCTGTGCTGGTAAGAGTCAAGCTTGATAGGTCTGTGAAATAAAATGGGAAAGATGATAAGCTGAAAAAGATCACTCAAAAGAGTTAAAACAGTAAAAAATAAACTAACACCAGAGGCATCAGTGCACTCACCAATACCCGGAGACACCACCCGGTCATAGTGGTAGGGGTTCACGCAGACGTTGTCACACTTCAGGTCAAACGCAAACTGGCAGTATTTGACATGCTTCAGTTCATTTTTATGCAGATCGGGCCATCTCCACAACCGAGTGTAGATCACGTGGGGGAACCCTTTGCGCCCTGCTACCTGAGAACATAAGATTAAACCCATTGATTTAACTAAATAAATACTTTCTTCTTCACCCAAAAGTGCTAATAGGTTTCATACCCTATACTTTTCACCTTTACAAGATCCCCACTCGTAAATGCCATCTCATCTCGCCCTTTTTTACCTCTGCCGCTTATCCCAGGGGTGTGTTCACTAGGTTCCCTAGGAACCAAAGAAGCAAACGGGCCAAAATCGGGAGGGACTAACTTGAACAATGACAAAGGATTGTTTTCTGTTACTACACGTTTTACTACGTTGTGCACTAGTGAATACACCCTTGATCCCCAGACAGTGGTGTACTCCCTACCTGCAGGCGGCCATCCAGAGTCCGCTGGATGGTGACACACTTGCTGGGGTGAGCTCCATTGGTGGTGATGGCTGTGATAAGGGAGTCCAGTTCATCCTTCTTCTCCTTCAGCTTTTTCACTAGACTTTCTATTGCTCGCTTGGCAAAGGTCTCACTCTCTGCCCCTTGCCTATGACACATCAAGCTGTGTACAATGCTCAAGCAAGCGTCGTTACTCGTAGGCATGTTGGTGATAGACATCCTGAGGACCACTAGAGTATACTACTCCGTATAGGAAATAAACAATTTGTCCCAACTATAAATGTTGCTGTTTTGTCGTATTTATAGTGTAGAGCAACACATAAGAAAGATTTCGATATGAGAGGGTGTTTGTTTCCCCTCCAGTCACTGTCACTCTGGTTGTCCAGTTGTCCAAGTTGAAGTCCAAGGCATCCCAATACAAAATTAAATGGATTGTCACACTTGCTGTGCCCCCAAAACCCACTGCTTCAAGGGCTAGGATTAAGGGAAAAAGAGGACAAGAGTGGGTTATTATGGCACTGTACATACACTGAACAAAAATATAAACGCAACATGAAACATGGGACCAACACTTTACATGAGCTTAAATAAAAGATCCCAGAAATTGTCCATATGTACAAAAAGCTTATTTCTCTCCAATTTTGAACACAAATTTGGCTACATCCCTGTTAGTGAGCTTTTCTCCATTGCCAAGATAATTCATCCACCTGACAGGTGTGGCATATCAAGAAACAGATTAAACAGAATGGTCATTACACAGGTGCACCTTGTGCTGGGGACAATAAAAGGCCAGTCTAAAATGTGCAGTTGTGTGACAACACAATGCCACAGATGTCTCCAATTGAGGGAGTGTGCAATTGGCATGCTGAATTCAGGAATGTCCACCAGAGCTGTTGCCAGAGAATTTTATGTTAATTTCTCTACCATACCTACAACATCGTTTTAGAGAATTGGGCAGTACATCCAATAGGCCTCACCACCACAGACCATGTGTAACCACGCGAGCCCATAACCTCCAAATCCGGCTTCTTCACCTGCGGGATTGTCTGAGACCAGCCACCTGGACAGCTGATGAAACTGTGGGTTTGCACAACTGAAACATTTCTGAACAAACTGTCAGAAACCGTCTCAGTGAAGTTCATCTGCGTGCTCAGCGTCCTCACCAGGGTCTTGACCTGACTTCAGTGGGCAAATGCTAACCTGGCACCCTGGAGAAGTGCGCTCTTGACGGATTCATCCCGGTTTCAACTGTACCGAGCAGATGGCAGACAGCGTGTATTGAGTCATGTG
Source organism: Brachymystax lenok tsinlingensis (assembly GCA_030435695.1). Lineage (NCBI taxonomy): Eukaryota > Metazoa > Chordata > Actinopteri > Salmoniformes > Salmonidae > Brachymystax > Brachymystax lenok. The sequence goes on along the minus strand of CM059807.1, from coordinate 45,380,738 downwards.
GGCGAGCTGTTTGCTGTTGCCAACGTTGTGAACAAGAGTGCCCCATGGTGGTGGTGGGGTTATGGTATGGGCGGGCATAAGCTAAGGACAACAAACACAATTGCATTTTAATCTATGGCAATTTGAATGCACAGAGATAGTAACAAGATCCTGAGGCCCATTGTCATGCCATTCATCCGCCGCCATCACCTCATGTTTCAGCATGATAATGCACGGCCCCATGTCGCAAGGATCTGTACACAATTCCTGGAAGCTGAAAATGTCCCAGTTCTTCCATGGCCTGCATACTAACTAGACATGTCACTCATTGAGCATGTTTGGGATGGTCTGGATTGATGTGTACGACAGCATGTTCCAGTTCCCGCCAATATCTAGCAACTTCGCGCAGCCATTGAAGAGGAGTGAGTGGTCACAGCAGATACTGACTGTTTTTTTTTTTAAAGGTATTTGTGACCAACAGATGCATATCTATATTCCCAGGGCCTAATGAATTTATTTCAATTGACTGATTTCCTTATATGAACTGTAACATCTTTGAAAGTCTTGCATGGTGCATTTATATTTTTGTTCAGTGTATTTTACCAATATCTCATAAGAAAAAAAGAAGAAACCCACACACTGCTCTTAAAAGGTAAAGCTTATTAAAGAGCAGTGATCCTATCGGACTCAAGGCCTTCGTCAGAGCTTTTGTGAGTTTAAAATGTGCCTCCTTATGTAGACATAGCTCCACACACACATCTGTTCCAATGCATCGAATGGGGTTGGAGTCGAGGGGGAAAAAAGTGTTACCAAATATAACAATGTGCATTTCATAAATATTCTAATAAAAAGTGTGTACATAAAACGTATTCAACATGTCTGTAAAACCACAATGAGGACATCGGCCCACCAAGCAAGTTTTCATAAACCACTGGTTACAGCGCAAGAAACAGAGTAATCTGAAATGGGGGCATTAATTCATGTTCACATTTACAACATAACATACATAGGCATTTCATCATTAAGACCTTTAGGAAACAATGTCTGGAGGGTGAAAATACCAAAATATTCTCTTTTGCTCAGATTATTATTTATATCACCTCCCCTGCCTGATGTGTCAACTTTCTCTATGCCACAAAATCTAAAAGGTAGAAATGTCACGTCTTTGGTCATTAAAGATGGCAGTTTTGAAACTGCAGTAAAAGTGCCGTAACTGCAGTCGACTGTGGTATTTTGGACACAGTAATTGTAGTTATACTGAACTGTAACTGCAGTCACACATCAAAATTACTGCAGCATTATTTTTTTGATATTTAGGATGCAGTATTTGCAACATACTGCAATCTTTTTTTTGTAAGGGAATTCTGATGTCTAATACAGACAGTGTGATTTCAACATTCGTTTTTTAAAGTCAAAGTACTTAATTTTTTTCAATTTATATGGCAACATTCCAAACTTGTTTAGCATTAGCTAGATGAAATATGTAACGATTCCACTATTTGTATCCACTTGCAACACTTTCAGATGGGGGGGGCTTATTTTGAAGGCGAACCACACATTCCAGTGACTAAACCTTATTGTGTCTAGCATCACATAGGTCAAAACTACTATTGTGGCTGACGGGTCAAAACACGTCTAACATTACAGCTAAATTAGCGGACTAAACTCCACGGCGAAGGAAGTTTCTGATGAACTGCAACGGAGTGGAGTTTAGTCAGCTATTTTAACAGTAGCTAGTTACGGTAGCTAAAGTAGCAAAATGCACAATAATAAAACTCACTGCTTTCCACAAAACATCGGTAGTCGGTCACAAGATGCTATTGTTGCTACAACCAGTTAGCTAACGTGCTGGCTTTGGCTTCTCAAAACGAAGATGTCAACAGAAATGAGCTGTTATTCTCAGTCCAAATGTTCATATGGTCTTGATAACATAGCTAACCATCCACTGGTTCTTTTGCCTGATCTTAATCAAAAGCTGTTCTAGCCCATCGATTAGGCTGTTTCTCTGGCGGGCTGCGCTAGCCTCCCGTCCCGGCCTCATTCACATACCCTGCAATCGCGGTATTTCTGCTCTTGCATTTGCGCTCGAATTGTGCTGCTCGTCCGTGCTTCTTGGTTCGATCATTTAAAATAACATGAGGAAATCATTTGAATTTCAAAAATAAACGAAGATTAGACAACAGATAAATTGGATAGCGAAACACGGATTTATATCAGTGCTTCTCGTTCCCAGCAATATCCTCCAACATGGCGCTTTGCGCATGGGCAACATTATGTAGTACAGTACTCACGACAAAACAGTGAACGGCCAGGAGGAGATCCAAATGACGCTTAGGGAGAAATCAACCTTACGAACACTAGGTGTCGTCGTATACCCACAGATCAAATAGATTTCCAACAGTACTTGATAGAGTCCACTAGCTTGCTGCACTGATGGAAAATGTCACCATTGCACATGATTTGTATATTATCTGTGACATTTTGGATATGTTAGACACATACATACATCTATGCCCCCGCCTCTTTTACACCGCTGCTACTCTCTATTGTTATCATCTATGCGTAGTCACTCTACCTACATGTACATTTGACCTCAATTACCTCGACTAACCGGTGGTCTCCCACATTGACTCTGTACCGGTACCCCCTTGTATATAGTCTCGCTATTGTTATTTTTCTGCTACTCTTTAATTACTTGTTACTTTTATTTCTTATTCTTATTCATATTATAATTTTTTAACTGCATTGTTGGTTAGGGGCTCGTAAGTAAGCATTTCACTGTAAGGTCTGTTGTATTCGGAGCATGTGACTAATACAATTTGATTTGATGTATTTTCTCTGTGAACTGATTTGACAACTGATTTGCATTTCTGGGGTGGGGTGGGATGGGGCTAACTAAATGAGAAATGGCAATCCAGGAGAAATGGAAATACAGCATACATTGTGATAGCAAATTCCATCTTACACTTTAAGATGGGGATGTAACCAAGCTCACATGAAACCAACAATGAAGACAAATAAAAAATCCAGTGCATTTGATCTAAATAAGGGTATACGAGGAAATCTAGTGGTCACCGGGTTTATCATCCTTGGTCACTTGCTATCATACATGTGTATGCCCCTTCACAAGCTTGATGTTCGGTGAGTCCCCTTTCCTATGCAAAAAAACACAACTAGAGATTTCATGCACTAGCATGCAGTGGCATGTATTCATGGATGCCAAGGGAAGCCAGGCTTCCCCAATAAATTGACCAATAATAAAAATAAATACAATTATTTAGTCTCTCTGTGTTTCATAATTGTCTTTCAATTCGCAAGAGGCTGAATGTATCTCACAGGAGAAAGCATCCAAGCAAGCGAAACAGCGGCCATCTGCCTCTCTAAGTGTAGGCCATCTATCTCATGCTGTCTGGTCCAAACGAGTATGACATTGTTGCCGCTCGTAGCATTGAAGGCAAGGGAAGCCAGCGAGCGTCTGGCCTCCCTTGACAAAATAATTGATGAAAAATTAGCCAATCAGCGTGGAGCTAAACTGAGTGAGCTCTACTGTGAATGGTCCTGGCGGACCAAAAAAAAGTGTCAACAGAAGCCAGTTTGGATTTGGCGTCACTCCCATCAAGTCCCATTGAGACCATACGTCATTGACAGAAAAACTTGAATTGTTGTATATCGTTGTGTTGTTGTCCTCTGGTGGCCTCTGGTGGTTAGCCATGAATTTACTTAAAACTCCGTACTGGCCAATGATTTTAACAGCAGTACTGATCCAACCATTAATTAATACATTGTTGTACCCCTGGCCTGAGAGGATGGAAGTTCAATATGTAGCTAGATGTAGAACCCTAATGTTAACTAGCTAACGTTGCCCATGAATGGAAGTTAGGCTAGCGAGCAAGCATTTAACTAGGTAGCCTAGGACAACAACAAATAAAAGCACATACTGTATGATAGAGTGATTGACCGTTTCGTCAACATGAAAGAGAGGAGGATGGTATTGGTGATTCTCTACAAGTAGGGTGAGTCAATATGTTTTTCTACTTGTACGAACACGTAAGCACACACACACAAGCACACAGAAATCAGAACCATTAACAGCCACATCATATTTAGCTTACGTTAATTTGACAAAATTGTTTTTGGTATATTTTACATGTCACTGTATTAGACTAAGCAGAGATGATTTGATTACGTTCAAATGTTGAAGTTGAAATCAAATAAAATCTAATTTTATTGGTCACATACACGTGTTTAGCAGATGTTTTTGCGGGTGTAGTGAAATGCTTGTGTTTCTAGCTCCAACAGTGCAGTAATATCTAACAAAGAATTAACAATTTCAACAATAGACACAAATCTAAAGTAAAGGAATGGAATTAAGAATATATACATTTTTGGAATAGCAATGTCGGAGTGGCATAGAATAAAATACAGTACGAATAGAATACAGTATATACATATGAGACTAGAAATGCAAAATATGTAAACATCATTAAAGTGACTCGTGTTACATTATTAAAAGTGGCCAGTGATTTCAAGTACATTTTTTAGTTAAACATAAAAATAAAGAAATGTTAACCTTTATTTAACTAGGCAAGTCAGATAAGAACAAATTCTTATTTCCATTGACGGCCTACCCCGGCCAAACCCTCCCCTAACCCGGACAAAGCTGGGCCAATTGTGCGCCGCACTATGGGATTCATGATCCCGGCCGGTTGTGATACAGCCCAGGATCAAACCAAGGTCTGTAGTGATGCCTCTTGCACTGCGATGCAGTGCCTTAGACCGCTGCGCAGCCTCTAAGGTGCTACTGATGGCTATTTAACAGTCTGATGGCCTTGAGATAGAAGCTGTTCTTCAGTCTCTCGGTCCCAGCTTTGATGCACTTGCACTGACCTCATCTTCTGGACGATAGCAGGGTGAACAGACAGTGGCTTGGGTGGTTGTTGTCCTTGATTATCTTTTTGGCCTTCCTGTGACATCGGGTGTTGTAGGTGTCACGTGATGTGTACGCCGAGGAACTTGAAGATTTCCACCATTACCACTGCAGTCAGCTCCTTTGTTTTGTTGACGTTGAGTGAGAGGTTATTTTCCTGGCACCACACTCCCAGGGCCCTCAACTCCTCCCTGTAGGCTGGCTCGTCATTGTTGGTAATCAGGCCTACTACTGTTGTGTCGTCTGCAAACTTGATGATTGAGTTGGAGGCGTGCATGACCACGCAGTCATGGGTGAACAGGGAGTACAGGAAGGGGCTGAGCAGGCACCCTTGTGGGGCCCCTGTGTTGAGGATCAGTGGGGTGGAGATGTTGTTTCCTACCCTCACCACGTGGGGCCGGCCCGTCAGGAAGTCCAGGACCCAGTTGCACAGGGCGGGGTCGAGACCCAGGGTCTCGAGCTTAATGACGAGTTTGGAGGGTACGATGGTGTTAAATGCTGAGCTGTAGTCGATGAACAGCATTCTTTCATAGGTATTCCTCTTGTCCAGATGGGTTAGGGCAGTGTGCGGTGTGATTGCAATTGCGTTGTCTATGAAACTATTGGGGCGGTAAGCAAATTGGAGTGGGTCTAGGGTGTCAGGTAGGGTGGAGGTGATATGATCTTTGACTAGTCTCTCAAAGCACTTCATGATGACGGAAGTGAGTGCTACGGGGCAATAGTTGTTTAGCTCCGATACCTTAGCTTTTTTGGGAACAGGAATGGTGGCCCTCTTGAAGCATGTGGGAACAGCAGACTGGGATAAGGATTGATTGAATATGTCTGTAAACACACCAGCCAGCTGGTCTGCGCATGCTCTGAGGACGCGGCTATCTGTTGCCGTTTTTAAGGAATATAATCTCGATCGTCATTTTTAAAGCAAGACTGCTAACAGGGTGTCTGCCTGTTTGGAAAAAATGTATCTACCGTGGAGCAAACGTCACAACAGATGGATCACCACATCTAACCGGTAAAAACATTGGCCTACTGAAAAGAATACAAGACAAAGTAAAAGAAGAACGCCCTAACTTGGAGGAATTGATATTTATTCACTGTATTATTCATCAGGAAGCCCTGTGTTAAAGCTGGAAAATGTAGTCAAAGTGGTTGTTAAACCTTGTCAACTTTATACGGGCAAGGGGTCTTAACCATCCTCAGTTCATTCAGCTGCTCAATGACTCAGAAGCAGAGCACCAGGACCATTCAAATGTGCGCTGGCTAAGCCTGGGAAAAAGATTTTTGCTGTGTGTGGGAACTGAGAGGGGAGATCGGTATGCTCCTTGATAGATTGGTAAAGCTTGACAACTTCTCTGAGTTGAAAGACACAGACTGGCTGGGCGACTTTGCTTTCGCTGTGGACATATTGGGGCATCTGCAGGGAAATTGTGTTTTTATGCATGAACGGTATTCCAACGTAAAAGCATTCAAGGCCAAACTTCTGTTGTTATCCATACAAATGAGCAACCGGTCTCTCGCTCATTTCCGACACTGGCCGCACTGAATGTGCCCGCATCGCAGTGCCGCATTGAGACATACAGTAGACTTTGGCAAGATTGAGACTGAGCTGGAGGTTGTATCATGCCCCATCTTGACAGCGAGAAAGCACCACCAGACACACAACTGGAGCTCATCGACATCCAGTGTGACATTGCTTTGAAGGAGAAGTACAACTCAGCCACAAAATGCCAGTTTTATGGCTCACTGAATGAAACAGTTTCCAATCATGAAAAAGCCCACCCAGAGGATGCTGGTTTTACATATGTGTGTGAACAAGCTTTCTCAGTCATGAACTACAACAAATCCCGTCACAGGTTAAATTTAACAAACCACTTGTCAGCTGTTCTGAGGATCTCTACTTCAGAAATGACACCAGACGTTGATGCCCTTTCCAAGAGAGGTGACCAGACCCATTGCTCACATTAAGACCAAAATCACCAAGAGTGGGGTAGGCCAGGCTTATGTTCTTTCCATGTTTTCAACAGTCTTTTAAAAATTATTATGGTGATGGTTATTGCAATGAGGATTATCCAGCAATGCACTTGGATACAGGCCTTGTCCCCATTCATTTGACATGGAATGCTTACTACAATGGCTCAGATTGTACTTTATTTGGGCTGAGATGATTTGAGAACTGTTCAGTAATCTGCTTTAATATAAAGAGTTATAGACCATCTACAGTTGAAGTCGGAAGTTTACATACACCTTAGCCAAATACATTTAAACTCAGTTTTTCACAATTCCTGACATTTAATCCTAGTGAAAATTCCATGTCTTAGGTCAGTTAGGATCTCCACTTTATTTTAACCTCTTAGGGCTAGGGGGCAATGTTCGGATGTACAGAGAGTCTGACGTGCCCAAAGTAAATAGCCTGTTACTCAGGCCCAGAAGCTAGGATATGCATATGATTGGTAGTATTGGATAGAAAACACTGAAGTTTCTAAAACTGTTAAAATAATGTCTGTGAGTATAACAGAACTGATATGGCAGGTGAAAACCCGGGTAAAATTCATCCAGAAAATGTTTTTTTTTATGTCACAGTTTTTCCATTGAGTTGCTATTGACTACAGAGGGAATTAGCTCCCAGATTGCAGTTCCATACGACTTCCACTAGATATCAACAGTCTTTAGACATGGTTTCAGGCTTGTTTTTTGAAAAACTAACAAGAAATTTAAGTGGCTGTTGAAACGGACACTACTGTTTTGCACACGTGAATGGGAGCGCGCTCCTCGTTATTTTTCTTTCCTATTGAACAGACTATTTTCCGTCTGAAATATTATCGTTTATTTAGATATTTGACAACCTGAGGAATAATTAGAAACATCGTCTGACTTGTTTGAACGAACTTTACCAGTACTTTTGGGATTTCTTTGTCTGCATGTTGGATTACAGAACTCCATGGAGCCAACTAAATAGACTTTATCGAACAAAACAACCATTTTTTGTGTTCCTGGGACCCGTGGGATTGCAAACAGAGGAAGATCTTCAAAAGGTAAGTGATTTATTTTATTGCAATTTTAAATTTTGTAACGCCCTGTGCTGCTTTGAATAATATGTTGTTGTGAGGCGCTGTCCTCAGACAATCAAATGTTCTGCTTTCGACGTAAAGCCTATTGTAAATCCGACAACGCGATTCGATTACCAAGATTCTAAGCTTTTGAATGGTGTACAACACTTGTATTTTCATGAATGTTTAATATTACTATTTTTGTCATTTGAATTTGGCGCTTTGCATTTCACCGGATGTTGTCGTAGGTGGGACGCTAGCGTGCCACCGATCCCTAAGAAGTTTTAAGAATGTGAAATGTCAGAATAATAGTGGAGAGAATGATTTATTTCAGCTTTTATTTTTTTCATCACATTCCCTGTGGGTCAGAAGTTTACATACACTCAATTAGTATTTGGTAGCATTGCCTTTAAATTATTTAACTTGGGTCAAACATTTTGGGTAGCCTTCCACAAGCTTCCCACAATAAGTTGGGTGAATTTTGTCCCATTCCTCCTAACAGAGCTGGTGGAACTGAGTCAGGTTTGTAGGCGTCCTTGCTCTCACACGCGTTTTCAGTTCTGCCCACACATTTTCTATAGGATTGAGGTCAGGGCTTTGTGATGGCCACTCCAATACTTTAGCTTTGTTGTCCTTAAGCCATTTTGCCTCAACTTTGGAAGTATGCTTGTGGCCATTGTTCATTTGGAAGACCCATTTGTGACCAAGCTTTAACTTCCTGACAGATGTCTTGAGATGTTGCTTCAATATATCCACATAATTTTCCTATCTCATGCCATCTATTTTGTGAAGTTCACAAGTCCCTCCTGCAGCAAAGCACCACCACAACATAATGCTGCCATCCCCGTGCATCATGGTTGGGATGGAGTTCTTCGGCTTGCAAGCCTCCCCCTTTTTCCTCCAAACATAACGATGGTCAGTATGGCCAAACAGTTCTATTTTTGTTTCATCAGACCAGAGGACATTTCTCCAAAAAGTACGATATTTGTACCGATGTGCAGTTGCAAACTGTAGTCTGGCTTTTTTATGGCAGTTTTGGAGCAGTGGCTTCTTCCTTGCTGAGTGGCCTTTCAGGTTATGTCGATATAGGACTCGTTTTACTGTGGATAATTATACTTTTGTACCTGTTTCCTCCAGCATCTTCACAAGGTCCTTTGCTGTTGTTCTGGGATTGTTTTGCATTTTTCACACCAAAGTACATTCATCTCTAGGAGACAGAACGCGTCTCCTTCCTGAGCGGAATGACTGCTGTTTGGTCCCATGGTGTTTATACTTGCGTACTATTGTTTGTACAGATGAACGTGGTACTTTCAGGCATTTGGAAATTGCTCCCAAGGATGAACCAGACTTGTGGAGGTCTACAATTTTTTTTCTGAGGTCTTGGCTGATTTATTTTTATTTTCCCATGATGTCAAGCAAAGAGGCATTGACTTTGAAGGTAGGCCTTGAAATACATCCACAGGTACACCTCCAATTGACTCAAACTATGTCAATTAGCCTATCAGAAGCTTCTAAAGCCATGGCTTCATTTTCTGGAATTCTCCAAGCTGTTTAAAGGTACAGACAGTCAACTAAGTGTATGTAAACTTCTGACCCACTGGAATTGTGATACAGTGAATTATAAGTGAAATAATCTGTCTGTAAACAATTGGTGGAAAAATTACTTGTGTCATGCACAAAGTAGATGTCCTAACCGACTTGCCAAAACTATAGTTTGTTAAGAAGAAATTTGTGGAGTGGTTGAAAAACGAGTTTTAATGGCTCCAACCTAAGTGGATGTAAACTTCCGACTTCAACTGTACATATCGACATGAAGCCAAATGTTGTTTTGTGTATGCTCTGTATGTGGCTCACAATGTTATTTTTTAAGGTGGAGGTGAAATGGGAAGTATTCCATAATATGCTATCATAAACAGGCTATTCAATATGAACTCAAATGATACACTTTTTGCTTTTCTTTGTGTCACTCAGATTGTACTTTAGGAATGGAGATGGTCTTTATTAGATGTCTGCTGTTTCCAGTCATATAAACATGTTTTTTCATATTTAAACAGTTTGCACTTACTTTTTGTGGCTGTGAGTCTGATTTTGAGTAGAGATAGTACAGTGACAGAATTGTTCTTCAATCTTAGCAGCATATGTACACCACTAGTTGTGTGTCAACATGAACAAAGGCTTCATATGTTTTGTCACCATATAGTATGTGGCCCTTCACTTGGTTTCACAAGCTTGAGTCAAAAACTACATCCTAGCCTGGGTACCAGTCTCTTTAGCTAACATTCCACTCCTTGCTACTCCGTGCCTTTGCCAAAGAGACTGGCCTTTTTGGAAATCTTCAAATAAAAACATTCTATCAATAATGAGCTCGGGGAGATCAGAGGATTTGATCCTGATTCGATAACCTTCAAAGCTATCATCCAATCACAATGTTTATGCAAATTAGACTGATAGAACGTTTTCCTAAATTAATTAATAGACTTGATTCCTGTTTATTGCATTTTTACCACCAGCCAATATGATCACATCATACCAGAGAAGCTCTCACCATTCAAACTTCCCCCGCCAATTCATTGTGAATGCTGAAGCCTATTTTAGATCCAGCAAGCAAGAGCAATGCGCTTCTTTCCTATAACATCCATCCATCCATCCATAGTACCAGTCAAAGGTTTGGACACACCTAGTCATTCAAGGGTTTTTCTTTATTTTTACTATTTTCTACATTGAAAACTTTGAAATAACACATATGACATCATGTAGTAACCAAAAGTGTTAAACAAATCAAAATATAGCTTATATTTGAGATTCTTCAAAGTAGCCACCCTTTGCCATGATGACAGCTTTGCACACTATTGGCATTCTTTCAACCAGCTTCATGAGGTAGTCACCTGGAATGTATTTCAATTAACAGGTGTGCCTTGTTAAAAAGTTAATTTGTGGAATTTCTTTCCTTCTTAATGCGTTTGAGTCATTCAGTTGTGTTGTGACAAGGTAGGGATGGTATACAGAAGATAGCCCTATTTGGTAAAATACCAAGTCCATATTATGGCAAGAACCGCTCTAATAAACCATAGCTGAACTTGAAGTGGCAGGTGTAGGTGAAACAACCATTAACTCTTTGGTAATTTCCACGGAAGTGATAGTTGATGATATTCATATTCAAGCTAAATAAGCTGTGAAGAAGTGTTAGAGTTGTGATGATTCAAGTTTGTTTATTGTCCCATACTGTTTCCTGTGACTATAAAAACTGCACAGTAAGCTGTTTAAAACCAAGATGTATTGTATTGCAATATTGGCTTTTTGGAGAAGGTGAAGAGTTTTTTTAAACTTATAATAAAGGGGGGACAGATGCCAAAATGTCATTTTAGAGGCCACTATTTTATCATCAGTGTTTTTGATATGTGAGATGCCAGTTTCACAAAATCCTCCATGTCATTGTTAGATGTATTGAATTGCAATATTGAGTTTTTTTATGTACATGTATTAAAGTGAACAGAGGCCAACATTTCATTTCAGTCCACAATTTAAATTGAAATTTTTCAGTATTTTGGTATATGTATTGCAAATGTCTTGCATTTAAGAATAAAGTGCTTTGTTAAATATTTACTTCTGATTTATTGGTGTTTAGTTGTACAAATGCTACTCTTGACTGATAATATTCAATTCTATATTTAGTGAACTGGCAGTAGAGTTGTTTCCATGTTACTCTAAATAGAGTAAATTACAGTTTGTAGAGTTAAATATAAACACTGAATAGAGTAGAAATAACTCTAAAAATTTAACTCTGCAACAAGAGTACTTTTTACTCTCTTTAGACTGGGACCTAATGTTATCTTTTGTGGAGTATAATTGTATTAAATTTGAGTAAAATTTACTCAGATAAATTTACTGTGTGCAATGTCCACCAGAGCTGTTGCCAGAGAATTGAATGTGCATTTATCTACCATAAGCTGCCTCCAATGTTGTTTTAGAGAATGTGGCAGTACGTCCAACCGGCCTCACAACTGCAGACCACGTGTAACCACGCCAGCTGAGGACCTCCACATCCGGCTTCTTCACCTGCGGGATTGTCTGAGGTGGGGTGCTGAGGAGTATTTCTGTCTGTAATAGGTGTTCAAAGTCATGCAAAGTCAAGGTGTTCAAAGTCATGAAAGGCATGTGGCACTTCCTATTGACAGGTCTCTATAGGTGGCCAGGGGATTCTCTCTTAGTGATGGGCATCTTTTCAGTGAGCCGGCTCGTTTGGCCTAGCTTACCAAAAAGAGCCGGTTCTTTTGGCTCCCAAACAGTTTGACTATGATTAGTGTTAGAACAATTCTAATTAAATTAAATCATACTCTACCTTAACCACAATGTATTTAAAAATGCATTGGTTTGTTATGAAAAATAATGCTATTAAACATTTGCATTTAAAGTATAACCTTTTAATTTATATAAACAAAGTGCATATAATTGACAGGAACTGTCTGATTGACAGGAACAAAAGGTGAGACTGTTAGTGAGGCTATTAGTCTGAGCAGACAGTCAGAACGAATGTGTGCGCTTGAGCATTTAGGCCTATATTATTTTATTTATTTTTTCGTTCTTTGAATTAGTTAATTCTATTCATTTAATCTTTTGATTATTCATATCTTAATTTTTATAAATAGATTTGGCTCTTCTGATATGCGAGCCAGCTTCCAACGATCACCTACAAGAGCCGGCTCTTAGAGCCGAATCGTTCGCGAACGACCCATAACTATTCTCTCTACCACATGCCAATGCCTTCGTGGAGCTCATAAGTATTATTTTGGCAGTTCACAACACCGGCTGTACAGATGTGGATTGCGAATGGAAGAAGTCAGCCGTGCCCAACCAGGTGCAGTCAGTGGAGGACCTGTACCCGACCGAAGACTACAGCACTCTGCCCTGAGAGCCCACAGAGGAGGATTTTCAGTGGCTTAGGAACCGTCTCCGGGGCAGATTCAGTGGAATGCCATGTCTCCTTGAACCTGAACCAGAACAACCACTACCTTCCCTTTCATCCCTGTCTTTACCGGAAATTGTTAAAAAACAAGGGCACCTGGGGCATGCAGGCATCCTGGCTGGTATGGCGCTGTCGGTAGAGCAACAGGAGGCTGTACGGCAGCCAACAGTTGGACAGCGCGTCAACCCCAACTGGCACACCATGAGGAGAGGGAGGTGGTTAGGGCCAAGCGCGTTACTCCATCGCCGCTAGAAAGGGTCCTCAGATCACAGTTATTGGATGGGGTGTTGTCTGCAAAGTGAGGTTCAGATTGAAAAGAGGAGGGCATCAAGGCATTCAGAATTGCTACAGGGATGGATGTGCAGGAGTCAGGCCTTTGGGTCACGGGGTCTGGGATCCTAGGTGCCTCACCGAACGGTCTGATGGGCAACACAGCAGTGGTGGATGTCAAGTGTCCCAATGGTGCAAGGGACCTTACCATTGAAGTGGAAGAATTTCTATATCAAGGAGAGAGAGTCTTACTGCCTCTGTGGAGACCATCCTTACTGGAACCAGGTCCAAGGTCAGCTCCACATCACTGGAAGGGACACCTGCTTCTTTTTTGGGGGGGATCAGCTTAATATTGCGGAAAGATTGTTGCTTCCATCAATGAAATTGTCTGCATAATTTCCAATCCCCCATATATATATTTTTTTGGTAAATGTATATATCCATATACATACACATATGCATACATTTACACATATATACATACACATACCTATATAGACATACAAACTTTTTTTAGAATATACCTTTATTATTCCCCGCAAACCCTACCACCCTTCCCCCAATTGGTGTAAACTAATAAACAATAACACTTAGGCTTATACACATTTTACAGATACAATCTGTTTTTAGTCCTTCCTCTATTTCTATTTGTAACTGTGCTATTTCACAAAATTTCTGAACCTACTGTATATACATTTTACAGACCCCGTATGTTTTACATTGGTTATCTTGTTATTAGTCCCACCCTTCAGCTCCATTCAACCCCTCCCATCTATCTCTCAACACCATCCATTTTGGATTTCTATTTGCCATATATTTTTCAACTGTGCTGTGATGCTTCACAAAAGTACTGAACCTTTCTATTCTCATAGCTTCTACAGATTGTAAATAAATAAAAAAATGTTTTGCAAAAATAATAATTATACTATTGATTGATTGACTATGGCTTTTCAAATCACCCAGTATTGCTATCTGCAGCGTTAGTTCTAGGCAAATGTTGCAATACTTCAGCCATTCCTGGACCTGTGACCAAAAACGAGCTACATATGGATAATACCAAAATAAATGATCTAATGACTCTGCCTCCTCACAGCAAAATCTGCAGAGCTGGGAAGATTGTATCTCCCATATATATCACATTCTATTGGTTGCAAGAATTTTATATAGTAATTTAAATTGAAAAATTTGAAGTTTTGAATCCGGTGTTGTTTTGGGTATCAATTCGTAAACCATGTGCCATGGAATGGGTACATCGAAAATCTCTTCCCAACTATTTAGCAATTTATATGGCACAGCTATTCGTTTTTTGGTCCATAAATGACATTGGTATATGTTTTTATTTATCACACTTTTCTTTAACCATTTATGTTCTTTAACCTCTTGGGGATGATTAAGGAGTAGTGGGGCGCTACATCCGGAAAAATGTAGAGAGCGCCAAATTCAAAATGCAAATGTAGTATTATAAAACATTCATAAAAATACAAGTGTTGCACACTCTTCAAAAGTTTAGACTCTTGGCAATCTCACAGCGTTGTCAGATTTCAAAAAGGCTTCACGGCGAAAGCAGAACATTTGATTGTCTGAGGACAGCACCCCATGTACTTCCCATATTAGCATAATAATAAAACCAGCGTGGGTGTCACAAAACACATAAAAAGAGCTAAAATACATCGCTTACCTTCTGCTTATGGTAATCTGAAGTGTCCAAGCAAAACATCCAATGTTCCTTTTGTTAGAAGAAGTCACTATTTATATCCATAAAACTCTGTTTGGTTGGCGTGTTCTGTTCAGAAAACCACTCGTCCCATTATAGAAGACAAAAAATATACCTATAAACCTTTTCCAAACAAATCAAACATAGTTTATAATCGATCCTTAGCTACACTATTATGTATATTAACTATTATATTTCACACAGATAATATCTTGAATGATAGTAAAGTAAAAAAACGAGGTGCGCGCTCTCGTGTCCCTCGTGCCCCAGACAGAAATCACTTCGTCACTCCACTTAGAAAAACTTCCTGTATTGGGCTGTTTTTCAAGGTAAACTCTTGGAACCTTTTTATAAAGACGGTTGACATCTAGTGGAAGCCATAGGCACTGCAACCTGGGAGATGGAATCCAGCATTCCCTATACCAGCCCATGGTAAAAGAAGGCATGTCAAAATGTCTGTGTTAGCTGCATGTGTGACAATCCTATTTATGATATCCTTCACAAAAATTATACCTTTTAAAAAATTCATTATATAAATAGGCCCTTTTAATTTTGTCTGGCTTGCCATTACAAATCAAATGTAATATTTTTTGTTCATATAATTTAAAAAGCAGGTCACTAGGTGTAGGCAAAACCATAAGCAAATAGGTAAACTGTGATATGACTAAAGAGTTAATTAGGGTGATTTTTCCATAAATAGATAGATATTTTCCTTTCCATGGTAGCAAGATCTCATCTATTTTTGCTAACTTTCTATAAAAATGTATTAGAGTGAGATAATTTCTTTCTTTTGGGATTTGTATACCGATTATGTCCACATCTCCGTCAGATAATTTAATTGGTAAACTAAACGGTAATGTAAAATAGATCCAATACGTAATATAGTACACATATCATAATTTGGTTTTAATCCAGAGAAGATAGCAAAAGTATTTAGATCATCTATGAGGCCGTGGAGAGATTCTAATTGTGATCTTAAAAGAAAACATGAATCATCAGCGTACAATGACACCTTAGTTTTTAAGCCATGGATTTCTAATCCCTTAATATTATTATTTAATCTAATTTTAACAGCTAACATTTCGATGGCAATAATAAATAGATATGACGATAGTGGACAACCTTGTTTTACTCCTCTAGATAGTTTAAAACTTTCTGAGATGTAGCCATTATTTACTATTTTACACCTAGGGTTACTACACATAATGTTAACCCATTTTATAAGAGATTCCCCAAAATTGAAATATTCTAGGCATTTATATATAAACTCCAGTCGTACTTTATCAAAATCCTTTTCAAAATCAGCTATGAAAACCAGGCCTGGTGTCCACGATATTTCATAGTATTCTATTGTTTCCAGTACTTGTCTTATATTATCTCCAATGTATCGTCCATGTAAAAAACCTGCCTGATTAGGATGAACAATATCTGACAATACTTTTTTAATTCTATGCGCCAAGCATTTTGCTAGGATTTTTGCATCACAACACTGAAGTGTAAGAGGTCTCCAATTTTTTAAATGGACTGGATCTTTATATATACCACTTGGGTCCTGTTTCAGTAATAATGATATCAGACCTTCTTGTTGCATGTCTGATAATCTACCATTTATATAGGAGTGGTTAAAACATGCTAATAATGGTCCTCTGAGTATATCAAAAAAGTTTTGTATACTTCCACTGGTATGCCATCCAGCCATGGGGTTTTCCCATCTTTAAAGGCTTTAATTGCATCAAGAAGTTCCTCCTCTGTAATTTGGCAGTCACGTGAGTCTTTCTGTACAGATGTTAATTTTACATTATTATTAGGAAAAAAATCCATACAATTAGTTTCAGTTAGTGGAGATGGAGGAGACTGAAACGAAAACATATTCTTAAAGTACTTCCTCTTTCAAAATATAATTCAGTGAATCATGCGTGACTCCATCATTTGTAACAAGTTTCAATACATTTCTTTTGGTAGCATTTCTATATTGAAGATTAAGAAAGAATTTGGTACATTTTTCGCCATATTCCATCCAGTTCGCTTTATTTTTTATAATATATTGGATCTTTCTTGAATAAATTCCTCAATTTGTTTTTGTTTTTTTCTCTAACTTATTCTGTGCCTCTATGGTACAGTTTTTATTACTATCTAACTGCACTGTTAGTCCTTCAATTTCCTTTGTTAATATGGACTATTTTGATCTTAATTGCTTTTGTTTTATAGATGAGTAAGCCTAAGCCTACCAACAATTACAAGTGTCCCATACAATAAGGGGATCTGCTGTACCTGTTATGTCTGAAAAAGTCAGTTATAAATTCTTCTGTCCTAGTTATAAACAACTTATCATCTAGTAGGCTTTGATTACATTTCCAATATCCTCGCCCACGTGGAAATTCTGTAAGAGTAATATATATGACAATTATGTGATGATCCGACCGCATTCTGTCCTCTATCAACACTTTTTAAACTTTTGGTGCCAGAGAGAATGACATAAGAAAGTAGTCAAGACGACTAGCTTGATTAAGCCTCCGTCATGTATATCTCACTAGGTCAGGGTATTTAGGCCTCCATATATCCACTAATTCCAATATATCCATGACATTCATGATATCCTTAAGTGTCTGAGGGTGATAGTTTATAGTGTGATTTCGTTTATGGTCCATAGAGGTATTTAAAACTGTATTAAAATCTCCCACCATAATAATAGAGTCTAGTGTTGCTTGCAGAGTTGATACATTCTTATATATATTTTCAAAGAAGCTTGGATCATCAGTATTTGGTCCGCATAGGTTAATAAGCCATATCTGTTTATTGTCCAATAACATATTTCAAATAATCCATCTACCTTGATGATCTGTTTGGACAATTTGCACATTTGGATCAAAATTACTGTTAATTAATACCATCACCCCTTTTGAATTTCTTTGCCCATGGGTGAAATATATTTCTAAGTTTGTAAACGTACCATTAAAAAGTAACATGATATTTTAGTGTCTATATAGCTGTTCCATGATATTTGCATTGCTACTAAGTAAACCTCCAATTGGTCCCCGCTATTCCACCCACTAAAAGCCCTCCTCATCCCAAGTTTGGTTGTCATCCCTATACCCGGCAGACCGCCCCCCGACCCCCCGGATCCCATAGCCCTGAAGAGACTGGGATCCATCCTTCAAAAAGAGCACACAGTGTCACTCACAGAACAGAAGTAGATCAACTGCCAAATGCATTTCCATCGCCCCTCACCTCCATTTGTATTATATATAGCAATCAAAATATATATATTTTAAAAATCCTGTTTATCTTATTTTCCATAATTAGCTATTAATATTTGTAGTAATGTAGGCAATTTATGCAAAGGATTTTACCTCTCACCAGTCTCACCATTACCAAAATTACATTATTGCAAGCAATTATTATATTATCAAACATTTATTGTGAATCATCCTATATTGTCCCTAACATCTTTTACTCCCTAGCAAAAGTTGTGGGATACACACATACACCCACACACTCATACACACTCAACCCCTTTCCACCACACAACCATAGGCTCACATTCTCAACAGTTGCACCATCCCAGAGTCCAACTCAAGAAAGATCTTGATTTACGAATGTATATACAGTTGCAGCCATATGAGAAGACCTAAAAAAAGTGCAAAGAAATGGGCAGAAATCTGGAGATTTTATTCAACCATTGTCATATCCTAGATGATGGAGGTCAGATGTACCCCCTTCCCCTGAAACACCCACAACATGGTCCCCCGTATTGACCATATTCCCAAGCATCTCCATGCATTTTTGTGCCACCAGGGCCACAATAATATACCCCCACTCTGAATGTCCGAGTGTGACCCCCTCCCCATGGGTTACTGCAGCTAGTGTTGTCAGCACTGCCACTTCCACCCCATCAGAATCCCCACCGGCTAGGTACAAGGTTGTCAAGGTTCTCATTAGCAGCTATAAGAATTTCCATGTATATTATGCTCTCCCTTTAGGGGGATACCAAGTCTGCAACCATTTCCTTTCTCACTCAACGCCACACTTTCCCAAACACAAAAAACACACACCACACCATCCACACATACTGTGCCTGCTGTTTACTGAGTTTTTATCTTCCCCATGTTGAATTAGTGCTTTTGTGTTCCAATTAGTTATATTTGAAGATATATAGAAAGTTATATCTTTTGTTGTATTATTACAATCCATAACCGGGCTAGAATTGTGTGTTTCATTATTTGCCTACTCTATAAGAACTTTGTAATTTTCTAAATAGCCATGGAGTAGTCTTTGTGTCTCTGAACAACTGGTTATCAATATATAGTTTATCGACGACGAGAGCTACTCGTTTCCCTTTTAATCTATTTTCCTTGAAAATTGGATACAGAACTTTACGCCGTTTCCTTCGGGAACTGGTCATTCATGACAATTTTCGTGCCAGCAAGTCTTTAACCCTTAATCTTTAAAGAAATTTGGCAACGATTGGGCATTCATACCTCTGCCCTCTCTGTCCGAAGCGTTGTACATGTTCGAGTAAGGCTTCTCTCAGAACGGTGTTCTCCTTTTTAAGTTTCAATCTTATTGACTGTCTCTTTTAGCTTGTTTGTGTCTTTCTCCAATGTCACAGCTTTTTCATCACTCATCTCGAGGCTTACTTTCAAATCTTTTATTTCCTTACTGACTAGTGCAAGTATACCCAGTTTGTCATGTATTGATTTTAACAAATTGTTTCGACCTTTACCATTCGCGATGGTGAAAATATTAAATCATCTGTGTCTGTAGAAGAGTCACGTTTTCGTTTTGAAATCGGTTCCCCTGTCTTACTCTCCGTCATGTTTGGTGTTGCTTGTTTTCGTAAAATATTTTTGGATAAATTTCCCTAGTCTTAAGATTTGTTTTGTGTTATTATCCAGATTGAAGGTTATCACCCACCAGATTGTGTAGTGCTAATATTTAGTCTAACTTACCGATTTTGAATATTACATTTTTATCTTGAGGTGCTCTATGTAGTTACGTTCAGTCCGCCATCTTGAATGAGGTCTCCCCACGTAAACTCTTTCCACAGTCCTCTCATGTGTGATGTTCGGATGTACCGATCCTGTGCAGGTGTTGTTATACGTGGTCTGCCACTGCAAGGACGATCAGCTGTACGCCCTGTCTCCCTGTAGCACTGTTTTAGGTGTCTCACAGTACGGACAATTTATTGCCCTGGCCACATCTGCAGTCATCATGCCTCTATGCAGCATGCCTAAGGCACGTTCACGCAGATGAGCAGGGACCCTGGGCATCTTTCTTTTGGTGTTTTTCAGAGTCAGTAGAAAGGCCTCTTTGGTGTCCTAAGTTTTCATAACTGTGACCTTAATTGCCTATCGTCTGTAAGCTGTTAGTGTCTTAACAACCGTTCCACAGGTGCATGTTCATGAATTGTTTATGGTTGAACAAGCATGGGAAACAGTGTTTAAACCCTTTACAATGAAGATCTGTTAAGTTCTTAGGATTTTTACGAATGATCTGTTTTTTTCTGTTTTCTACAGATTATTCAAGCTAGCACTGCCACTTAACTTCTTAGGGAGCGGCTGCATAGGTGATGGTTTTGGAGAGTCTGGCGTGCCCAAAGTAAAATTCCTGCCACTCAGGCCCAGAAAATAGGATATGCACATAATTAGTACTATTGGATAGGAAACACTCTGAAGTTTCTAAGAGTGTTAAAATAATGTATGTGAGTATAACAGAACTGATATAGCAGGCGAAAACCCGAGGAAAATCCATCCGGAATTGCAGTTTTTTGTGACCTTTGCTCTGTTTGAGACTCTCCCCATTGACTTCAAGGCAATCCAGCTCCGAGATTGCAGTACCTATGGCTTCCACTAGATGTCAACAGTCTATATACAAAGACTGAGAGTGATTGGAGTAAGCAAAACGGATAGAAACAGGAAATGGTCAGGGGAGCTCAGATGTCAACAAGATTTCTCGGGCGCGAGACTGGATCCGCGCCCCGCTGTATTTTCCTTTCATAACATTTAGGTTACCATCCGAGTGAAATATTATCGCTAATATTCATAAAAGGATAGCAAAGGATGCATTATAACTGGTCTTTGATTTGTTTAGGAAAAGTTTATAGGTATAGGTTGAACGCGTTCTCTTCACGTTTCTGAACATAACGCGCCAACCAAACAGAGATTTATGGATATAATAAATGACTTTTTCTAACAAAAGAACCATTGGATGTCTTCGTTGGACACTTGGGAAGCCCTCAGCAGAAGTTCTTCGAAAGGTAAGGGATTTGTTTTCGCTGTGAAATGGGTTTTGTGTGAACCGCGCTGGTTTATGAATTTATGCTAATGAAGAAATATTAGAGGTGCTATCCTCAAACAATCAAATGTTGTGCTTTCGCCGTAAAGCCTTTTTGAAATCTGACAACACTGTGATATTGCCAAGAAGCAGAGCTTTTGATGACTATGCAACACTTGTATATTGATGAAAGTTGAATTATTCTTTTCTTTTTTTTCTTTTGAATTTGGCACCTTACATTTCACAGGGTAGCGCCCCACTGCTCCCTATGTAGTTAATTAAATAACTACCTTAACTTAAAAAAAAACGTACCTACCAAATCCTGCCATGTCTCTTCCATTGAGGTTTAAAACAACAATCTCTTCCAGAATAAAGATAATGTGCGGTTTTTATAAGCTTCTTCTTCATCGGTGGGGTATATCGGCAATTGACATCCAAGACAGGGCCAGAGACAGAGAGAAACTAAATCCTACCCGCCAGCCCCGTTTCTCTTAAAAAATATCAATTATTTGAGACTGTATCCAATGACGTTCTACTCAGTATGCTCTTTAAACTAATTTCCTGTATCCCATTCTCCCTCATACTGGATCTCAGCCTCTCTTTCTATCTCATACTGCCCACACTGTATCAATACGTTCTCCACTGTCTCTGTTTCCTGGCAATAATCACACTTTCCTGTTGGATGCTTTCCTATCACATTTAATGTCTTATTCAACCGGCTGTGTCCCACCCTTAATCTTGTAAAATGGTCTCCTTTCTTCTGTCTCTTCCTGCCGTCCTCCCCTTCCCGACTTTCCAATGTACTTGGAATAGATGCCTGCCCTTAGTGTCTCTATTCCACTGCTCCTGCCATCTCAGCACCACCAGTGTCCATATCAGGCTTTTTGCCTTGCTCACTGAAACTACAACATCCACATACTAAGGGCTTGTTTAGCCAGTACAATAGCCGCCTCGTTCCCCTACACCTCCCCACATGGGCTGGGACCCAAGTAAATCTTGTCTGTATACACATCTGTCTAACCCTGCCATGGATTTTGTTACGTTACAGCCTTATTCTAAAATTGATTAAAATGTTCTTCAATCTACACAGAATACAACACAATTACCTAACTACTACACAATACTACGTAACAAAATGTGGAAAAAGTAAAGAGGTCTGAATACTATCCGAATCACTGTATACAGCCAGGTGATCTGTAATACATTTCCTGACTGCAGCCCACATTTCTGCACTTAAATTCTGACCCAGTACGTCCTGTCCTTGGATCTTTTGAACCATCTGTGAAAATGGCCACAAAATCCTGATGTACCGTATCCAGTCTATTAAACAAAATATTGTGGTTGCGCAACATTGCAATGTTGACAGATAGTTAATTTTCATACATTTCTAACCTATTGCATTAATTATTCAACTTGGCAAAAACATAAAATGATGGCTGGTAATTTGTTGAAAGTAACGAGTATTACAAACCAGAAACAGAGATAAGACAGATATTGTGCACTTCTCACCAGCTGTTACCTCCGTCCCAAGGCTGTGTTATTCCCGCCCTGCCGGCAAGTATAAAAGTAACATTACGGTAGTTCTGTTCTCGGTCTATTTAATTGCAAGTCATTTACCCTAGAAATAAAATTATTATGGTGTCTTTAGCTCTAACGATCTCTGAGTAATTAGAAAAAAAAAACTAAAAGTGTTACTTTTGTTTCATTTCTCCCCCAATAATGACATAACCAACGTTCTAGTAGGCCTAATAGTCCGTTTTGAATTGGGCTTGTGACACGAATATTGACACTAATATATATATATAAGTAGGCTATAACCACTTGATCAACTGACTCAAGTTAGAATTTCAGCAATATAGTAATGAAGATGTTGATTTGAGTAGGGAGGAAGATCCCAGCTACTGTATATATAGTATAGGCTAGATGATGATGATGATTAATGCTAGATAAGCCTATGGATTGATGCATGTTGCATATAATTACTATTGGAGTGCATAATTGCCATGACATCTACATCAAATGCAACTGTGCCCCCCCACCCTCCAAAAATAAAATGTGGAATAGGCTACAGTTGCCAGCAGTAGGCCTAGGCCTACCATGTAGGAGGAAGACAAGCTTCTTTTGAACCTAAAATAAAGAATATCTAAACAAAATTGTATGAGTAGACCCTCCTGCAATTGTTAGGCTTATGGCATTATAATAGGCTGCAGATTAACAATATACCTAAATTATATTTTTAAGACGCAGGTTTCACGCAGACGTTAGTCAGGCGTTGTTATCACAACATGTTAGTCAGAATTTCAATGGTAGGTGAAAGCATAACCACAGATAGAACAATGAGACAGATATTTCACCGGATGTATAAATGTGAAGCATCCGGGTTGGCATTTTCACTCACTACCAAATATAGCGATGAGAGGAAGCCCAGTGGCCGGCAGCGGGAGAAGAGATGCGAGATGGACTTTGGCCAACATTCTGCTAATTTTCTCATCGATTAAACATTTAATCTCCATACAGATTTCTGTTTACAAAAACAGTGGACTGTGTGCTTGGTACACAGAGCGCGTTGTATTGTGAGCAGAGGGAGTGAGCTCTTTATTCATATTCATTGATTATGCTTAAGTACAATAGCTTTGATTTGGTACAGCTTTTCGGAGGTACTAATTTTGTTTACATTGTGATCCTAGCTAGTCAATGTAGCTAGTAGTAGCTTCATAAATCTTAGTAAAATAACTAGTGGTGTATATGCCATATGCAACCAAAATCAACTTTATTTCAATTCATAAGATTTACATTTATCAGAGGCTTATAGTAGGGAGTGCATAGGCCTACATTTTCATACTTTTTTAGTTAAAACTGTTACCCTGTGGGAATTGAACCAACAACCTTGGTGTTGCAAGTGCCATGAGCCACACACCTACTGAGCCACACACTGTGTGAGCCATTGACAATTGAACCTCAGTGATACTGCTTGGACGCTGCCATTGGACGTGACAATGCGAGCGCAACACAGGCAGTGAAGCAGTTTTCATTGATTTCAAAGAACACATTTCCTCAATGGTTGATGGCAATGCCCAAAGCCAGATGGCTATAGTGTAGCAGGAATGTTGAAGGCGTCACGCAGACGTTAGTCAAGCAGTAGTATCACGACATGTCCGTCAGACGTTCACTGGTAGGCGACAGTAGCTCATTCAGCTCATCCCACCTAGCAAAATGTTGAAAAGACAACTATACCCAACGTCCGTTCTACGTTCGGTTTTGGTTGAAAGTTGAAAATGTCTTTTTCAGGTAGTTGAAAAGACGTCTTGTTCATGTCGTTGAAAATACAACTATACAAAGACGTCCGTTACGTTTGGTTTTGGTTGAAAGTGAAGTTAGCTATGCTTTCCCTCCTTGTAACATTACCTAACTAACTAGTTACTCTGGATACTTGCAGATGCTAACGTTAGCCTAGAGTCTAGAGAAAATAATAGTTTGCGACCTGAACAGATTGCAAATTACAAAAATGCTTAGAAAATTATTCAGACAAAAATGTGTACTTACAGTCCCCATTCTAGCTTGTCCTCAACTTTTTAAAAGTTGTCGCTGTGTGGCTTCTGTGCGGTCGTGAGAGGAGAAAATGGCGCGAATGACTTGCTCACGTCTTTTGTCCCCCTAGCACTTGCCCAGTATGTCACAGAAGCAAATGGCGGTTAAAATACTGAATAAATTAATACATTCAGTTCTTAAATTGTGTGCACATAAGATTACATGCTGTTTTCAGTCATATTCTCTCATATTGTCAGAACATCTGAGAAAAAAAAATATATTTTATGAATATTTTGTGGATATTTCCATAAAGCCACCATCATTTAATCAATGTAGGCTATACAATTTTATTGTTTTCATGGATCTCATGTTTTCATGAGTACAGCAAGCTAGCGGTCAGTGCCGTCAGTTGTCCCTTTTATATCATAATGAATACATGGACAGGGAGCCATGATCCTAGATCATCACTCTTACTCTGTGATGCTTTATGAATATATAAAGCATCACCTAATTGCATGTACCTTTACTTAATCAAATCAAACATTTTATTTGTCACATGTGCCGAATACAACAGGTATTACAGTGAAATGACCTTAACTTCTTAGGGCTAGGGGCAGTATTTTGAAGTTCGGATGAAAAACATGCCCAAAGTAAACTGCCTGTTACTCAGGCCCAGAAGCTAGGATATGCATATAATTAGTGGATAGAAAACACTCTGAAGTTTCTAAAACTGTTAAAATAATGTCTGTGAGTATAACAGAACTGATATGGCAGGCGAAAAACCGAGCAAAATCGGTTGTCTGAATCAGTCATGTCACACTGTTTTCAATAGGCCAGCTATTCAAAGCCTTTTTGTTTAACCCCCAGATTGCAGTTGCTATGGCTTAGATGTCAACAGTCTTTAGAAAAAGGTTGGAAGCTTTTATCTTGAAAATCAAGGGAGTAAGACCACTTCTTCCTGAGTCCACGTCAAGTGTCCTGTTTTGGATTTTGCATGTAACAGGGAATGCGCGCTTAGTTTTTTTTAACTTCTATTCAGCAGGTTATTTTCCATCTGAAATATTATAGTTTATATTCATTTTCGGGTATCTGAGTATTGATTACAAATGCTGTTTGACTTTTTTTGACGAACTTTACCAGTACTTTTGGGATATCGTTTGTCTGCATGGATGAAAGCCTTTGGGCAGGTGGATTACTGAACAAAACGCGCCAACCAAACAGAGCTTTATGGATATAAAGAGAAACTTCATCGAACAAATGACCTTTTATTGTGTAACCTGGACGCTTGGGTATTCCATCATATGAAGATCATCAAAGGTAAGCGATTTATTTTATGCTATTTTTGAGTTTTGTGACAGCTCTGCTGGTTATGTTATTATGCTAATTCAATATTTGAGCGGGGCGCTGTGCTCAGACAATCAAATGTTCTGCTTTCGCCATAAAGCCTTTTTGAAATCTGACAACGCTGTTAGATTAACAAGAGTCTAAGCTTTTGAAGGGTGTGCAACACTTGTATTTTCATTAATGTTTGAAATTAGTATTTTTGTAATTTGAATTTGGCGCTCTGCATTTCACCGGATGTTGTCAAAATCGAACCCGTTCACGCGATTGAATCCATAAGAGGTTGACAAACTATAGGTTCGGCAAGTCGGTTAGGACATCTACTTTGTGCATGACACAAGTAATTTTTCCAACAATTGTTTACACACAGATTATTTCACTTATAATTCACTGTATCACAATTCCAGTGGGTCAGAGGTTTACATACACTAAGTTGACTGTGCCTTTACACAGCTTGGAAAATTCCTGAAAATTATGCCATGGCTTTAGAAGCTTCTGATAGGCAAATAGACATCATTTGAGTCCATTGAAAGTGTCCTATTTCAAGGCCTACCTTCAAACTCAGTGCCTCTTTGCTTGACATCATGGGAAAATCAAAAGAAATCAGCCAATATCTCAGAGAAAAATTGTAGACCTCTACAAGTCCGGTTCATCCATGGGAGCAATTTCCAAATGCCTGAAGGTACCACGTTCATCTGTACAAACAATAGTATGCAAGTATAAACACCATGGGACCATGAGACCATACCGTTCAGGAAGGAGATGCATTCTGTCTCCTAGAGATGAACGCACTTTGGTGCGAAAAGTGAAAATCAATCCCAGAACAACAGCAAAGGATCTTGTGAAGATGCTGGAGGAAACGGGTACAAAAGTGTATATATATCCACAGTAAAACGAGTCCTACAGAGACATAACCTGAAAGGCTGCTCAGCAAGGAAGAAGCCACTGCTCCAAAACCGCCCAAAAAAAGCCAGACTACGGTTTGCAACTGCACATGGAGACAAAGATCATACTTTTTGGAGAAATGTCCTCTGGTCTGATGAAACAAAAATAGAACTGTTTGGCCATAATGCCCATCGTTATGTTTGGAGGAAAAAGGGGGAGGCTTGCAAGCTGAAGAACACCATCCCAACCGTGAAGCACGGGGTGGCAGCATCATGTTGTGGAGGTGCTTTGCTGCAGGAGGGTCTGGTGCACTTCACAATATAGATGGCATCATGAGGCAGGAAAATGAAGCAACACCTCAAGACATCAGTCAGGAAGTTAAAACTTGGGTCTTCCAAATGGACAATGACCCCAAGCATACTTCCAAAGTTGAGGCAAAATGGCTTAAAGACAACAAAGTCAAGGTATTGGAGTGGCCATCAAAAAGACCTGACCTCAATCCTATAGAAAATTTGTGAGCAGAGCTGAAAATGTGTGTGCGAGCAAGGAGGCCTACAAACCTGACTCAGTTACACCAGCTCTGTCAGGGGGAATGGGCCAAAATTCACCCAACTTATTGTGGGAAGCTTGTGGAAGGCTACATGAAATGCTTGACCCAAGTTAAACAATTTAAAGGCGATGCTACCAAATACTAATTGAGTGTATGTAAACTTCTGACCCACTGGGAATGTGATGATGGAAATAAAAGCTGAAATAAATCATTCTCTACTATTATACTGACATTTCACATTCTTAAAATAAACTGGTGATCCGAACTGACCAAAGACAGGGAATAATTTTTACTAGGATTCAATTGTGAAAAAGTTTAAATGTATTTAGCTAAGATGTATGTAAACTTCCGACTTCAACTGTATATACACACACATACATATATATTTTGGGGTTAAATAAATATATAAACATAGAGATATATATTATACAACTTTTGAAGTTAATATAATACCATTGTTAAGTGAGAAAGCCAATCTGGAAAAGGGCGGGACAGCTCTTCCGGATGTGAGCATGAAAAATATTTTAAATTCACTTTCTAGTGATATGAAGAACCATTTTAAAGTAGAGAAGTGTAGGCTGGAGCTCTCTGATGGGTTTATTAAGAGTCATCCGTTGGAAAGAACTGATTGATTAGCAATCAGAGGCCAATCTCGGGTGAAGAAGCATAGTAAGATGATCAGAACCTGATAAGCTTCTATGTTGTACACCACAGTCATCATATTAGGGATATCTAGGTGAAAAATCCACCGTTTTCCTGAAACAATCGGGACATGCGTACTTAGGGAAATATATGTGAAATATCAATTTCTCTTGAAACCAGGACATGTTACTTTCACTTCTTTATTTCCTTCGTTACAGGTTATGAGAATCTACAGTTTGAAGCAATATCCCTTGATCCAAGGACTGTACTTGAAATGATACAATATCACCGGTGAAGTGTTCATTAGAGAAGTCCTTATCAATCAGTGGAACGGAAGACGAATTCCACACTACCGGCAGACTGTCAGAACATAATTTCTAATAGTTATCTGTGTGTAAGAGCTGGTCACTTTTAAAGGACTTGGTGAATGATTACCTTGCCAATAGGACAATTTAATTTTATTGTCTTGTAGACAATATTTTTTTTGTGTGAGTTTCCTACCTAATACAGAATGTGGTAGGAATTGCAAGGGACATCCTCATTACACCTGTTAATACTTATTTTCTTTAACTTTGTTTGAAATCTATTTCTTATTGTAACAGCAAGTGTTTTATAGAAATGCAAGGTGTTTAGTGTGAATGATTTTATGCTTACTGCTAATGTTTTTTATACTGTATTTTTTCATGTTTTTTATTGTTTTCTAAAAACACATTTTAAGTATATTTATTTTAAAAATGGTCTAAGAATATTTCCAAGATACATACACAAAGCAGAGTACGAGTGGTCAAGAGGACGAAAAGTCAAGAGTACTAACGATCATTGGAAATAGTTGTTTTTCTGTAATATCAATTGGTCAGAGACAAGGAATTTTAATTGTCAACCACAGGCTAGGGCTGGGTCATAAAACTACATCCTGTCCCTTTGTTCTGTGGAGAGAATCACTGAGGAGAGAATCACTAAGGACAGGGGAGCATGAACATCTACCATCTACCTCCCCGCATAATTTGTTCTCTTTGAATAAACCTATTTCCTCCCCCTGATTTTCTTTGGGGTCTGTGTTATTAAAGAGTAACATCAACTGCTAACACGTCACGTTAACATTAGCTAAAGTTAACCAAATATGTTTTTACCTAAATCGGGGATTTCCTCATTGTCTGATTCATTTTCAGAGTCAGAGAGAGTCAGCTTGGCACTATAGTCCTCCAGAGAGTAGTCCATCACAACTTTTTTCCCACTGACCTTTGTCGATAGCGCCTGATAAAATCAGGACAGAAATGTTATTGAGAGCAATAGCAACATATTTGCAGTTCTCCATGGCTAATGTTTTATCTTCCGAAAAAAATGCAGGATTATCTATGCATAACGAGCAGCTCATTTTATAGACACAAGATGCTACACTGCAGACCAATCTGAAACTCATCTCTCAGCAGGTCCAGCCCACTCAATATCTCAGCCAATCATGGCTAGTGGGAAGGTTCCTGCCCTTTTCTTTTGCTACACCAACTAGGCTTGTAATTTAACAACTTTATTCGCATTTACAGATGGCATAAAAGTTTGTTATTAAGGCACATGAAAGTTCACATGTTCGAGAAGGCATTTTTTTCCACATTTAGGGAGTTTCTCCCATTCTTCTCTGCAGATCCTCTCAAGCTCTGTCAGGTTGGATGGGAAGTGTCGCTGCACAGCTTTTCAGGTCTCTCCGGAGATGTTAGGTCGGGTTCAAGTCCGGGCTCTGGCTGGGCCACTCAAGGAATTTCAGAGACTTGTCCGGAAGCCACTCCTGCGTTGTCTTGGCTGTGTGCTTAGGGTTGTTGTCCTGTTGGAAGGTGAACCTTCGCCCCAGTCTGAGGTCTTGAGCGCTCTGGAGCAGGCATTCAACAAGGATTTCTCTGCACTACTTGTGTGAAGTTTTTTTTATTCTGCTGTATCAGGGGGTGCTACAGCACCCCTACTTCCCGCGGCTATTCTAAGGGCGGTATGGTAGACGGGAAACACTTTTCAATGCGGAAATTACTTTGATACGGAAATTACTTTTTTTGTGGGAGGTTAGGAGAACTTACGCAGCAGGTTAGGAGAATTAACTTTGCAGGTTAGAAGAGTGGCCGTGTTCGATAGCATCAAAATGACTGCAGATGACTGCCGACTGACTGATCTACAAATCACCTTGCAACATAAATAACGACTCATTATTATTTTAAGATCAGTCAGTCACAATTTACCCATGATATATTGCGGTTTTGATCGTAAAGCACCACAAATTTGTGGCCAGCTGAAGCAAAATGGTAATTAAAAGCATGGTAATTTCGACCATAGTAGAACATGAGTAGAACAGTAGATCATGTCGGAGGATAACAACACAGACAAATTAATCAAGGTAAAGGTGATTCATTTGAATACAGAACAATTGCTTGGATATTAGATTTGGTTATTAAAAGCACCACACATTTTTGGCCAGCTGAAGCCAAATGGTTATTAAAAGCAGCAACGAGGGGATGCAGTTTTGTTTAAAAGATTTGACCCTGTCAACATTTGGCAGGGTGGTTTCTGGGTTTTGACCACTAGAGGCTCCCATTGTGTTTTTTTGTCTGATCCTTTCTTTTCTTTTTCCCTTGTTTCCAGTTATTAATTGCACCTGTGCCTCGTTTCCCTTGTATGTATTTAAACCCTTAGTTTTCCTTAGTTCTTTGCATGTTAGCACGAGGCCTCAGTGAAGCTGTGTATGTGGTTTGCTCCAGTTGGACTCGCTTGTGGAACTTTGTTTTGGGTATCGTTTATTCTTGGATTATTCTTTTGAGTCTACTTTTTGTGGAACTTTGTTTTGGGTATTGTTATTTTTGGATTATTGTTTTGAGACCATTTCTTGCTGTTCCTTCTCTCCATGTGGATTTACCTTTTTGTCCTGGTGGATTATTTTGCCTGAAGTTCTTTCAATTTTTTGTCATTAAATACACCATCTCTATTACGGCTGTATCTGCCTCATCTTCTGGGTTCTGCCGACTACTTGTGGCTCCGGGTGCTAAGTGACTGGTTCTCACCCCAAAGACCTGAGTTCGCTACCGGGTCCTGACAGACCCCTTTGCAGAAGTTAGCTGGATTACCACCACTCTCAGATACACAAATCAAGAAATATGTTGTTTTTTTTTTTTTCTTTTCTAACCAGAGACATCTATTTCTCAATGTTTGAAGGACTGCCAATCAGATGTAGAATCAGTCAGTCTTAACCCACGCTACATTCATTTCCTGTAATTTAAGACAATTCATGCGTGAACAAAGGATTAGATCTGTGTTTTACCCTCAGTTTTTAGTACAGCACATGTTTATCTGCAACACAATTAAATTGGAAAATAAAACAATTAAGGGCCTGATCGGAGTCAGTGATGGTTGGCACAATCCACCAGTCACTCAACCCCAGCTCAGACACAAAATATTGCTCATTAAAATAAATGTCTTTAATACTGCATGAGCGAGATTTAGGTATCTAAACACCTCTTATGCAGGAAATGGGACAATGGTCACTGAACTCATTAGCAAATATCCCATTGGCTGTACAATTGAGGGGCATTTGTTAGAATAATATCTAAAATAATAGATTTGTTAGGGTGTTTAAAGTTGGAGCGAGTTGGTTTAGTTATCAGCAAGTTAGATTTAGCTCAGAGGTGGTAATGGATACAGAAATTTATATGGTGACACCCCCTCTTCTGCCAACTTTGTCAGACTAAAAACATAATTAGTCAGACACACCAGCATAGTCCGGCATAGACTCCTTTAACCAATATTCAGTTATAACCAGAATGTCCATGTTGGTACAGAAGCCAGTTACAATAAAATAAATTTTCCCCAAAGCTTCAGCTGTGGGATTTCAGATCAGACAGTCTCTTATAAGAACATGTCATGCTCAGCAGGTAACTATTAGAAAATACCATGGGTTGGCTTGAATTGAAATAGATACAAGACTGCCTAGAACCAAACTGCTGCCCACTATTCCAGCTATTGAATTATAATCTTTCTATTTCCATGATTCCAACAGTTCACCAATAAACTAGGCCTAGATTGTTTGCCCCTTTTTACCATTCAGCTCTACGTGGCACAATTTGGAGATAACAAAAGTGTAGGAAATGCAGAAATGTATGAAAATGCAGCAAATAAGTTTTGGTTGAAGTTATATTTTTTTATTCTGTTCAATCAGAATGTATAAAGTCCCATTGAAATCACTTAATGTATTTGTTGCCACCCTAGGGTAATTTAGAACTTGTATTATTCAAAAACATAAAATACTGTCAAAGCCATATTGCCAAGCCCTAGGTCAAAGACTCATTCATGGAGACTCTTACTGACAGTTGTGGCTGCTTTGTATGATGTATTGTTGTCTCTACCTGTTTAACCTTTGTGCTGTTGAGTTTTTGGTTTGTGCCATGTTTTGGTGCTGCACCAATGTTGTCATGTTGCTACCATGCTGTGTTATGTGTTGCTTCCTTGTTATGTTGTCTTAGGTCTCTCTTTATGTAGTGTTGTGTCTCTCTTGTAGTGATGTGTGTTTTGTCCTATATTTATTTTGTATATTTCTTTTAAATCACAGGTCCCCACAGGAGGCCTTTTGCCTTTTGGTAGGCCGTCATTGTAAATAAGATATTTGTTCTTAACTGACTTGCCTAGTTAAATAAAGGTTAAATAAAATAAAGACATATAATAAAATAAAATAAAGACATTGCATGCATCAACCAATGGTTACCGCATGGCAAGCGGTACCGGAATGCCAAGTCTAGGACAAAAAGGCTTCTCAACACCGCTGCTGCTACTTTCTGTTTATCATATATGCATGGTCACTTTAACTATACATTCATGTACATACTACCTCAAGTGATCCCGCACATTGGCTAACCGGCAACCCCTTTTTTACGCTACTGCTACTCTGTTCATCATATATGCATAGTCACTTTAACCATACCTACATGTACATACTACCTCAATCAGCCTGACTAACCAGTGTCTGTATGTAGCCTCGCTACTGTATATAGCCTGTTTTTTTTTTTACTGGTGTTTTTATTTCTTTACTTACCTATTGTTCACCTAATACCCTTTTTTTGCACTATCGGTTAGACCTGTAAGTAAGCATTTCACTGTAAGGTCTACACCTGTTGTATTCGGCGCACGTGACAAATAAACTTTGATTTGAGTGCCACGTCATCGACTGGCAGATTGCAGTAACATATGGGGTTAGCTGACAAGTAAAATACCTATCCAGGCGTTGTACGATCCTGCACGCATCAGCAACGCCTGGGCAGAGGAATGCGCCCATAGGTTGCATAGCACATTATCGACTGGGTCATTTACTGACAGAATGCTATAACATAGTGTAACGACCCAGGGCGCGGATATCGACTCTGCCGTTTGAGCATGCTTTTGGGGTACAGTCGATAGCGCGCTGGACTTTGGTCGAGAGTTCGAGACCTGCTCCCTGCCTGTTTCATTACAATATGAGGTGGTTAGCTGATGCGTAAAATACCCATTCTGGCGTTGTACGACCTGGTATGCATCAGAAACGCCTGGGCAACGAACGTGCCCAATACTCAACATCTGGCCTTGTTTGACGTCATTCCTGCCGACAGTGCAGGCTACTGCCAACTGACTGACGTACAAAGAACATTGCATCATAAATAACTACTGACTATTATTTGGAGGTCAGATACAGTCCCAATGTAGCCTTGATACATGACGGTGCTGGTCCTTCCCAACACCGCCTGGGAGAGAACACGGCCTCTTTGTTCTGAAGTCAACACGATGGACCCCAAGGCCCAATATATGGCTGGCTTTTTCCTGCCTGGTTTCATAAAAACGTCGAAAATGTGATAAGTGAACCGGGCTTAATGCTACTAATATATTTTACTATGATATTGAAAGTTGTAGTGGTGACATTCCTCAAATATTTTGAATTGTAATGTCTTCAAATTGGAATACATTTCATCAGGCGTTCGTTATAGACAGTGCTTGTTTAGTTTAGATACTCTATTTTTCCTTTGACACAAACCGGAGCTAGCTAGCTGGGGTTTAAGTCACTATACGACTCGTCTTTATTAGCGTTTAGTTAAGTGATATCTAACCTGGATGACTATTCACTTTTACACTCGCTGGCAAATAATGGTTGGGGCGGTTCGCTAGCAAGCCAGGCTCTTCTAGCGAGCTAATGAAGTTAGCGTCGCTTCATGTTCACTCGAGGTCTCTCAACAACGCGTGTTTGGACATTTCACTTAGCCAGTTTGCTTGCATTTAACGGTAACGAACCCCGAGACGAATGGTCACGCTAACTAACGTTAGCAGCTCATTAGACCGGTGCGTGTCATGTGGCTATCTTGCTACTACTGTAGCTAGGCAAGTACTGTAGCTAAGTACTCAAGCATAGCGCTCAATGCTGGCTAAAAATAACCCACTCTTTGTCCCCAATTCAGCACCCCACCAAAAGTGGTGAGCTCGCCTATTAGAGCCCGTCCACCTTACGACTTTTCATACAACCATTTGGACTTAGTCGCTCTACATGGTCGCCACAGTCAAGTCAGGACGATCGGAAGAGGTTGGAGGCACTGTAGTTTGTGAGACGAACTGGCATGAGGCATCTCTCTCCGGCTGGGAGTCTTCAAGTCGGGTTACCAAAGTAAACGCATTCAACTGTGGCTTTTTGACCGAACATCAAGCGTCATCCATGGCGTTGGCCTGTCACCAGTAGCTTGTTCCCGGCAATGATACCATTAGCTATTTAACATTACCAATACTGTTAAAGGTCACCCCGTTTGTTTTGATTGGGAACTGTGAAAGAAATCCTTAAGGTTTTCTACCACAGTGGAACATCATGTTGGAGGATAACAACGCAGACAAATGCATCAAGGTACTGTAATGGCGATTCATTTGAATACAGAACAATTGTTTGCATGTTGGATGTGCTGCTAATGTTGTCGTAAGGCTAGGGCTGGGAATTGCCAGCCTATCACGATACTTAAGTGCCTATACGATATGTATTGCGATTCTCACGATTCTAGCTATATGTATTGCGATTCTATATTCCAAACATTTCTGCAGAAGGACACGAGAGCCATGAGAACGAGTTTATCAGTCATGGAAATAAGTGTTGAAAACAAATTGGCTGCTAATTTAAAAAATGACATTTAGAACCAGCTATTAAGGAAAAATACAGAAATTCTTGGTGCAGGTACCTAGCGCAAAAATAATATTGTCAAAATGATATGATACGATTTATCGTCAGAGATAATAGCCGGATATGTAACTATTAATTCTTCCCGTCACTACATAATGCATTGGAATAAGTGTCACTTGACTGATAAGTGTCAGATTGTACTTCAAAGACAAATGTCAGTTGTTTTGTTCTATTGCAGACACATTTCGTTCCACTTGGTATGTTATTGTTGTTTAGAATAAATGTTTAATGCATGACATCTACTCATTTCAAATGACACACAAATCTGACATGTCTTGGAAAGTGTACTTTTTCTTTAATCTCACATGAAACTTGTCTGGTTTGGTTTTCCGTTTAAAGGAACACGCCACCCTAAACTATATTTTGGTATTTATTTCATTAGTCTGTAGTTGACAATGTTTGGATCCAATCAGCAATCAAGTTTTCAGGATATGTAATTTCAAAATACAGAGATCATCCCTGTATGATACTGCAAAATGCATCATAAGGGGATTATTTCTGTATTTTGAAAGCCACTTTTGGTCATATAGTGTATGTGGACACCTGCTCGTTGAACATCTCATTCCAAAATCATCAAATTGTCTTTGTCACATGCACCAAATAAAACAGGTGTACACCACACAGTGAAATGCTTACTTACAAGCCCTACACCAATGATGCAGTGAGAATTTATTTACTAAATAAACTAAAGTAAAAAATATAAAGTTACACAATAAAATAACAATAACGAGGCTATATACATGGGGTACCTGTACCTAGTCAATGTGTGGGGGTACAGTCAAGGTAATCAAGGTAATTTGCACATGTAGGTAGGGGTAAGGTGACTGCATAGATAATAAACAGCAAGTAGTAGAAATCAGTCAATGTAAGTAGTCCAGGCGGCCATTTTATTAATTGTTCAGCAGTATTATGGCTTGGGGGTATAAGCTGTTAAGGAGCCTTTTGGACCTAGACTTGGTGCTCTGGTACCGCTTGCCGTGCGGTAGCAGAGAAAACGGTCTATGGAAATGTTTTGGGCCTTCTTCTGACACCACTTGGTATATCGGTCCTGGATGGCAGGACGCTTGGCTCCAGTGATATACCGGGCTGTACGCACTACCCTCTGTAGCGCCTTACGTTTGGATGCTGAGCAGTTGCCGTACCAGGCGGTGATGCAACCGGTCAGGATGCTCTCGAGGGTGCAGCTGTAAAACTTTTTATGATCTGTGCCAAATCTTTTCATTCTCCTGAGGGGGAAAAGGTGTTGTCGTGCCCTCTTCACGCCTGTGCTGGTGTGTTTGGACAATGACAGATTGTTGGTGATGTGGACGCCAAGGAACTTAAATCTCGACCCGCTTCACTACAGACCCGTCGATGTTAATGGAGGCCTGTTCGGCCCTCCTTTTCCTGTAGTCCATGATAGCTCCTTTGTCTTGCTCACATTGAGGGAGAGGTTGTTGTCCTGGCACTACACTGCCAGGTCTCCAACCTCCCTATAGGCTTGTCGTGATAAGGCCTAACACTGTTGTGTTGTCAGCAAACTTAATGATGGTGTTGGAGTCGTGCTTGGTCACACAGTCGTGGGTGAACAGGGAGTACAGGAGAGGACTAAGCACGCACCCATTTAGCCACGAGAGCATTAGTGAGGTCGGGCATTGATGTTGGGCGATTAGGCCTGGCTCGCAGTTGGCGTTCCAACCCAAAGGTGTTCGATGGGGTTGAACACAGGGCTCTGTGCAGGCCAGTCAATTTCTTCCACATCGATCTAGACCAAACCATTTCTGTATGGACCTCACTTTGTGCTTGAGTCATTGTCATACTGAAACAGGAAAAGGCCATCCCCAAACTGTTGCCACAAAGTTGGAAGCACAGAATCGTCTAGAATGTCATTTATATGCTGTGGTGTTAAGAATATCCCTTCACTAGAACTAAGGGGCCTAGCCCATACCATGAAAAACAGCCCCAGACCATTATTCTTCCTCCACCAATTTTACAGTTGGCACTATGCAGAGGGGCAGGGTAGCGTTCTCCTGGCATCCACCAAACCTAGATTTGTCCGTCGGACTGCCAGATGGTGAACCGTGATTCATACATCCACAGGTACACCTCCAATTGACTGAAATGATGTCAATTAGCCTATCAGAAGCTTCTAAAGCCATGACATCATTTTCTGGAATTTTCCAAGCTGTTTAACTTCTTAGGGCTAGGGGGCAGTATTTTGAAGTTCGCATGAAAAACGTGCCCAAAGTAAACTGCCTGTTACTCAGGCCCAGAAGCTAGGATATGCATATAATTAGTAGCTTTCGATAGAAAACTGAAGTTTCTAAAACCGTTAAAATAATGTCTGTGAGTATAACAGATCTGCATTTCACCGGATGTTGTCAAAATCGATCCCGTTCACGGGATTGGATCCGTAACAGGTTAAAACCTCTACAGGATTGGTGTCCCCCCCGAGGGACGGTTGAGCTAACGTAAGCTAATGTGATTAGCATGAGGTTGTAAGTAACATGAAATATTAACAATAATGCCCTAGGAAATGTAACTGCACTGTCCAATTTACAGTGAAAGAATACCATGCTATTGTTTGAAGAGTGCACAGTTATGAAATTGAAAATGTATTAATAAAACAATTAGGCACATTTGGGCAGACTTGATAACATTTTTAACAAAAATGCAATGGTTCATTGGATCAGTCTAAAACTTTGCACGTTCACTGCTGCCATCTAGTGGCCAAAGTCTAAATTGTGCCTAAACTGGAATAATACAATGTGCCCTATTGCATTTAAACAAATATACATTTCACATTTTCACAAACTTCAAAGTGTATGCTTTCAAATGGTATCAAGAATATGCATATTTTTGCTTCAGGTCTTGAGCTACAGGCAGTTAGATTTAAATATGTCATTGTAGGCAAAAATTGAAAGTAACAAGTAATGTTTCCAACAATTGTTTACAGACAGATTATTTCACTTATAATTCACTGTATCACAATTCCAGTGGGTCAGACGTTTACATACACTATGTTGACTGTGCCTTTAGAAGGGCACCTATTGATAGAAAAAGCTGACATTGAATATCCCTTTGAGCATGGTAAAGATAGTCACTACAAAGATACAGGTGTTCAGTATGACTCAACAATTTTGTAGTTACTCCACAATTAATCGCTCTTGGACAGATGTGACGGCGTAGAATTCTGTGACTACGAGCAGCAGTAGTTCCTGGTTTTGGGCTTCGTCATAGATTTTTTTGGGGGAGACGAATCAGGAAAGGGGGCGAAGCCGGTGCTTAAACTGGTGCAGTGATTTTCAAGCCTTTGTGCAGATAACAAATGATTTCCACTAGATTCAACTATCACCAAGTCAATATTGGCTATATCGTAATAATTGAATGAAAACAAAAATACTAACCTAATTGACAAAGTAAAAAGGAAGCCTATACAGAACATTACATATTCCAAAACATGCATTCTGTTAGCAATCAGGCACTAAAGTAAAACTGCTAAAAATGTGGCAAAGAAATGTACTTTGTCTTGAATACAAAACGTTAGGTTTGGAGCGAACGCAACACATAACTGAGTATTTTCAAGTATGGTGGGACCGGCCCGTCAGGAAGTCCAGGACCCAGTTGCACAGGGCTGGGTCGAGACCCAGGGTCTCGAGCTTAATGACGAGCTTGGAGGGAACTATGATGTTAAATGCTGAGCTGTAGTCGATGAACAGCATTCTTACATAAGTATTCCTCTTGTCCAGATGGGTTAGGGCAGTGTGATTGCGATTGCGTCGTCTGTGGACCTATTGGGACGGTAAGCAAATTGGAATGGGTCCAGGGTGTCTGGCAGGATGGAGGTGATATGATCCTTGACTAATCTCTCAAAGCACTTCATGATGACGGAAGTGAGTGCTACGGGGCGATAGTCATTTAGCTCAGTTACCTTAGCTTTCTTGGGAACAGGAACAATGGTGGCCCTCTTGAAGCATGTGGGAACAGCAGACTGGGATAGGGACTGATTGAATATGTCCGTAAACACACCAGCCAGCTGGTCTGCGCATGCTCTGAGGACACGGCCAGGGATGCCATCTGGGCCGGCAGCCTTGCGAGGGTTAACACATTTAAATGTTTTTCTCACATTGGCTGCGGTGAAGGTGAGCCCGCAGGTTTTGGTAGCGGGCGGTGTCGGTGGCACTGTATTGTCCTCAAAGCGAGCAAAGAAGTTGTTTAGTTTGTCTGGGAGCAGGACGTCATGGTCCTAACGGGCTGGTTTTCTTTTTGTAGTCCGTGATTGACTGTAGACCCTGCCACATTCCTCTTGTGTCTGAGCCGTTGAATTGTGACTCTACTTTGTCTCTATATTGACGCTTAGCTTGTTTGATTGCCTTGCGGAGGGAATAGCTACACTGTTTGTATTCAGTCATGTTTCCGGTAGCCTTACCCTGGTTAAAAGCAGTGGTTTGCGCTTTCAGTTTTGCGCGAATGCTGAATCAGCATATACATCAATGTTGTCCGATGCTATCCGGAACATATCCCAGTCCACGTGCTCGAAGCAATCTTGCAGCATGGAATCAGATTGGTCGGACCAGCGTTGAACAGACCTGAGAACGGGCGTTTCCTGTTTTCGTTTCTGTTTGTAGGCTGGGAGCAACAAAATGGAGTCATGGTCAGACTTGCCGAAAGGAGGGCGGAGAATAGCCTTGTATGCATCACGGAAGTTGGAATAACAGTGATCCAGGATTTTACCAGCCCGGGTGGCACATTCGATATGCTGGTAAAATTTAGGGAGCCTTGTTCTTAAATTAGCCTTATTAAAATCCCCAGCCACAAGAAATGATTAAAGGTTAAACGGAGTTAATTTCTAGTAATCTCTCCTCCTTCAGGCTTCTTCTTCTTCTTTGGACTTTTATATGGCGCTTGGCAACCAACTTTAAGGTGCATTACCATAACCAACTGGACTGGAGTGTGGACCTCAGTTCATCTTTCAATCTCCTCCTAAAAACCAATGAGATGGGAGAGGCGGGATTTGAAGCGCGTCAAGTGTCACAAATAGATTCAA
Source organism: Brachymystax lenok tsinlingensis (assembly GCA_030435695.1). Classification (NCBI taxonomy): domain Eukaryota; kingdom Metazoa; phylum Chordata; class Actinopteri; order Salmoniformes; family Salmonidae; genus Brachymystax; species Brachymystax lenok. The sequence continues at coordinate 45,340,392 of CM059807.1, read as the reverse complement.
GTTTTATGTTTTTTTTTTTAATGTTTTTGAATTTAAAAAAATCTAAAATGCTTTCTGAGTAGTTTATGACCCTAGGGTGGCAACACATAAATTATAAGGGATTTCAATGTGGCTTTCTCAATTTATACTGTTCAACTCCAAACAAAACCTTTTTTTCATCTATTTCGTCATTTCCTGCACTTTTAATTATAATTTCTACACTGTACATGATATGGGCAAAAAAATTAATGTGTTAATTGAACTGTTGGAATCATTGAATATAAAGATTATTCTAATTCTGTAGTTGGAATATAATGGCCAGCAGCCTTGAATACATTGTTGTTTGACATGACGACAAATTAATAAGCCAATGAGGAATTATTGGCAGAATAGGAACTAAAGTTTTCGTCAGTGTTTCCAGGTGACCCTAATTAGGTGTTATATTACATGTTTTCATACTTCATGTAGCTAGCTAGCTAACATATTCATCCTTATTCCTATCTGACTAGATACTGTTGCACAAACATGCTTATCTAGGCCTACATCAGCACTGGTATCAGGCAGTATTTGATAACTAACTACGTTTGCTCTGACTCTTAGTACATTTAGCAAGCTAGCTAACTAGCGATTAGCATTAGCAGCTAACGCAAATAATTTTAGAAACACTTTGTTAAGACAAACTAGCAAACTGTAGTTTGCAGACAGTAAGATACACTATTTGTTTGTGTAATTATAGAATGCTTGTGGAAAGCAGCATGTCACCAACCATTCTGCATCTATCTGACCATGCAGAGTTGTCGAGCAACTGCTCTCTCCTTGAGTGATGGGGGCAGGTTTTGGTGTAGTTGGCGGCACGGTTTGGTGTAGCTCGGGACGGCAGGTAGCCTAGTGGTTAGAGCATTGGGCCAGTAACTGAAATGTTGCTGGATCAAATCCACGAGCTGACAAGGTCAAAATCTGTCGTTCTGCCCCTGAACAAGGCAGTTAACCCACTGTTCCCCGGTAGGCCGTCATTGTAAATAAGATTTTGTTCTTAACTGGCTTCCTAGTTAAAGAAAAAATAGTTTGGTGGAGTTAGTGGCATGCAGGAGAGGGAGAGCGATGACTGAAGAAGCAAATGGAGTAAACTACAAAAACGGACATTGTATATCACATTTAACAAACCAAACATTGAAATACCGTTATAGAAGGTAAACCCAAACGGGTATGTGCGTCAATACCAGTGTTTATCGCCGAGCCCTACCCAACCCATGACCTATCAATGTGTTTAGTTCCGTTTTTCATTTGCTACATATCAGGACAATGTTTTTTGTGCTTTTTACACTACAGTCCTTTTTCTGGAATAGATTACATTTAATTGTGACATTCAACCTGTGATGTCATGGTCAGAATAAGGAGTAGCTAACTACTGCATCAAGCACCCTCAAGCTCAAGGCAGTACGGGTATTGTTAGCCCAAATTTAGACAGCTTTATGAATTATTAAATTGATTCTAAGGGCACTGCATTGCGACAGCTTGTGAGATAAGTCATGGTCCAATGACGGGACATGCTGCTAGCAGGTACAATGTCCAAACTATATCCATAATCGGTAGAAGGTTCTGATTGGAGAGGCGCCATTTGCATTGCCGAGCAGTGAACAAGAAAATATGTTTTGGTCTGGCTTTGCACGGACATGTTTCCTCTACTTGGAATCCATTTTCAAATATAATTAATAAAGGTGCCTAAATTTGTGCTAGGGTATTATATACTAATTAGCCTACCAGATGCTTTTAGCTGGAAACACTAATGTATTAAGGCTATATACCGCCCTGTGAAGTGTGAACCCCCTCCCCTCTCTCCAGGTCTGTCTTAAATGTTATCCAGCCAGCCTTCCAGTGTGGACCTCTAATAATCCCCAGACAACCCCTCAGCTGCCTGGCCTAGTCTCCCATGCTCTTCTCCACTACTCTTAGTGTGTCATTGGGCATCCATATCAGCCATAAAATCTGATCCAAGTCAAATATGCCCTAGCTAGTCATAGGATAGAAATGGTAGAAGCAGAGCCCAGAAGTAAGGGGTAGGTCATCTCTGGTCCAAGAAAAGACTAGAGTAATTGTTATGCGTTAAAATTCCGTCCAAGTGTCAACACAACAGGAGCCTGACCTAGCAAAAGAGGGATTAGCCAATATTAACTGTGAACAGGGATGCTGCTGCCTACACTTGTTTAGTGTGTGACATTTTCCAATATCTATCTCTTGTGCTTGTCCTCCTCTCCCTCTCTTAGGAGACCTCCATCTTGGAAGAGTACAACATTAACTGGACACAGAAGCTCGGGGCAGGGATCAGTGGACCTGTTAGGTGAGCATTGTTCTATCAGAGTTTGCCCTATTTTGCCTAGTTTGACCAGGGATACTAACTAATTTGTGCAATGTAGGATACATTGCAGAAATGATTGCATATTAGGCCTAAATGCAGATGAGGTTGAGGAGTCCAGTGCCCTTTGACTGCAGGGGACTAGTGTTAAAGGTGGTGTCACTCAATGTGTTTACAGTGCTAGGGCTGGGAATTGCCAGGGATATCACGATATAATATCACAATACTTAGGTGCCAATACGATATGTATTGTGATTCTCACAATTCTATATACTCCGATTCGATACTGCAAACTTCTACAGATGCACTATCAATAGCATTCTGTAGGGCTGCATCGCCGCCTGTTACGCAAGCTACACCGCCCACAACCGCATGACTCTCCAGAGGGTGTTGCGTTCTGCCCAACTGATCACTGGGGGTAAACTGCCTGCTCCCCAGGACATCTACAGCACCTGGTGTCATAGGAAGGCCAAGAAGATCATCAAGGACCTGAGCCACGGCCTGTTCACCATGCTATCATCTAGCAGACAGAGAGTACAGGTGCATCAACACCGGGACCGAGAGACTGGAAAACAAGTTCTATCTCCAGGCCATCAGACTGTTGAACAGCCATCACTAGCCAGCCACCGCTTGGTACTCTGCCTGGCAACTTAGATTGCTGCCCCATGTATGAAGAGGCATTGAACACTGGTCATTTTTACAATGTTTACATATGGTTTTATCCACTTTATGTATACTGAACAAAAATATAAACGCAATGTAAAGTGTTGGTCCCATGTTTCATGAGCTGAAATAAGTGTGTGTGTGTGATATATATATATATATATATCACACACACACTACCGTTCAAAGGTTTGGGGTCACTTAGAAATGTCCTTGTTTTTTAAAAGAAAAGCAGATTTTTCATCCATTAAAATAACATAAAATTGATCAGAAATACAGTGTAGACCTTGTTAATGTTGTAAATTACTATTGTAGCTGGAAACGGCAGATTTTATTTTTAATGGAATATCTACATAGGCGTACAGAGACCCATTATCAGCAACCAGCTCCTTGTGTTCGAATGGCACGTTGCGTTAGCTAATCCAAGTTTATCATTTTAAAAGGCTAATTGATCTTTTGCAATTATGTTAGCACAGCTGAAAACTGCTGTGCTGATTTAACGAAGCAATTAAACTGGCCTTTAGACTAGTTGAGTATCTGGAGCATCAGCATTTGTGTGTTCGATTACAGGCTCAAAATGGCCAGAAACAAAGAACTTTCTTCTGAAATCCGTCAGTCTATTCTTGTTCTGAGAAATGAAGGCTATTCCATGCGAGAAATTGCCTCAACTCTGTGTACAACTCTCTTCACAGAACAGCGCAAACTGTCTCTAACTAGAATAGAAAGAGGAGTGGCAGGCCCCGGTTCACAACTGAGCAAGAGGACAAGTACATTAGTGTCTAGTTTGAGAAACAGACGCCTCACAAGTCCTCAACTGGAAGCTTCATTAAATAGTACCCGCAAAACACCAGTCTCAACGTCAACTGTGAAGAGGCGACTCCGGGATGCTGGCCTTCTAGGCAGAGTTGCAAAGAAAATCCATATCTTAGACTTGCCAATAAAAAGAAAAGATTAAGATGGGCAAAAGAACACAAGCACTGGACAGAGGAACTCTGCCTAGAAGGCCAGCATCCCAGAGTCGCCTCTTCACTGTTGACGTTAAGACTGGTGTTTTGCAGGTACTATTTAACTTCTTAGGGAGCGGCTCCCGAGGTGACGGTTTTGGAGAGTCTGGCGTGCCCATAGTAAAATGCCTCCCAATCATGCCCAGAAAATAGGATATGCACATATTTAGTAGCATTGGATAGGAAACACTGAAGTTTTTTACTAAGAGTGTTAAAATATTGTCTGTGAGTATAACAGAACGGATATAGCAGGTGAAAACCCGAGGAATTTCTGTCCTGGAAAAAGTATTTGACACTGCCTCATTTTGAACCCCTCCCTATTGAAAATGACCATATAAGGGAGTAAGATTTCAGTACCTATTGCTTCCACTGGATGTCAGTCTAGACAGTGTTTTGATTATGTTTAGTTGCTCTGGATGGTAATAGAAGAAGAATTGGGAAGTGATCACCAGATGTAAACAGAAGAGGATGTGCGTTCACAGGCTTGCACGCGCTGGGGTTTTTTCCTTTCCTATCGCCCAGTTTATAATCCGGTTGAAATATTATACTAAATATACAGAAGTGTTCCTAAGGATACATTATCAATGATGTTTGATTGTTCTTGGACAAGTGTATAGGTTGAACGAGTTCTCTTCACGGTTCAATTGGGCGAGTGGACGCTGTATTTTCTGATCATAACGCACCAACCAAAAAGAACCATGGATTGTCTTCGTTGGACACTTGGGAAGCCCTCAGCAGAAGTTCTTCAAAAGGTAAGGGATTTGTTTTCGCTGTGAAATGTGTTTTGTGTGAACCGCGATGGTTTATGAAGTTATGCTAATGGTAAATATTGGAGGCGCTACCCTCAAACAATCAAATGTAGTGCTTTCGCCATAAAGCCTTTTTGAAATCTGACAACGCTGTGAAATTGCCAAGAAGCAGAGCTTTTGATGACTATGCAACACTTGTATATTGATGAATGTTTAATGTTTTCAACTTTTGGATTTTGAATTTGGCGCCTTGCATTTCACCGTGCCCCACCACTCCCTAAGTAGTTAATGAAGCTGCCAGTTGGGGACTTGTCAGGTGTCTGTTTCTCAAACTAGTGCACTCATGAGTGGCTTGTGATCAGTCTCTGCTGTGACTTCCCCTCTTCCATAGAGATCGTAATGGAAACGCTGACATGCGAACACAATGCTCAAGCATTCCTTTTCGATCTACGCATTATCTACGCATTATTCTGCTCTGCTTGTGATAGTGCTCGTGAGGCAAATGCAACTGTCTGCCCTTCTTGCAGTAAGCAGCAGCCAAGCCCATTCTAACTGGAATCACTCTAGGTTGACTGGCTTGGTGACATTATAGTACCTCAGGACCGGAAATGCTGGAACCAGACATTTGATCTCTTCGACAGCTGTGTCATGCTTGGGTAGCCAGTGCCACATGCTTGGGTAGCCAGTGCCTCCTTATTCAGAAGTGTCCACAGTGCCTACACACTTCAGAGAGGTGCGGCATGAACTTGGAGAGGTAGTTCACAACACCTATGAACCTCTGCACTCCCCTGTGTTTCTTTGGAGTGGGGCATGTCCTGGATTACCCTGATTTTCTCTGGGCCCGGTCTGGGGCCCTCTGCAGACATGATGTGGCAATGGAAGCGGACCTCTCTGACTTTGAACTGGAGCTTTTTCAAGCTCAATCTCAGTCCTTCAAAGCTATCACTTTAGCATCATGGTCTCGGATTGCCTTATCCGTTTCCCCACAGCCGACAATAAGTATGTCATCCGCAATAGGCTCATGGCCAATCAGGAGTTAATGGTTTTTTTTCGCTGGTATGCCTGCTTTTGCGTGATTTTGGCAGTTTGTACAGCACATCAGTCGGCATTATGTACAGTGCATTCAGAAATGATTCAGACCCCTTGACTTTTTCTACATTTTGTTACGTTACAACCTTATTCTAAAATGTATTAAATTGTTTTTCCCCCTCATCAATCTATACACAAATACCACATAATAACAAAGCAAAAAGACAGCTTTATGAATTATTTAATTTATTCTAAGGGCACTGCATTGCGACAGCTTGTGAGAATTTTGCAAATTAATAAAAGCATAAATCAACTATGACATTTACATAAGTATTTAGACTCTTTCCTCAGTACTTTGTTGAAGCACCTTGGCAGCGAATACGGCCTTGAGTCTTCTTGGGTATGGATGCTACAAGCTTGGCACACCTGTGTTTGGGGAGTTTCTCCCATTCTTCTCTGCCAATCCTCTCAAGCTCTGTCAGGTTGGATGGGGAGCGTTGCTGCACAGCTATTTTCAGGTCTCTCCAGAGATGTTCAATCGGTTTCAAGTCCGGGCTCTGGCTGGGCCACTCAAGGACATTCAGAGACTTGTCCCGAAGCCACTCCTGCTTTGTCTTGGCTGTATGCTTAGGGTCGTTGTTCTGTTGGAAGGTGTACCTTCGCCCCAGTCTGAAATCCTGAGCGCTCTGGAGCAGGTTTTCATTAAGGAGCTCTCTGTACTTTGCTCCGTTCATCTTTCCATCGATCCTGACTAGCCTCCCAGTCCTTGCCGCTGAAAACATCCCTACAGCATGATGCTGCCACCATTTTTCCTCCAGACGTGATGCTTAGCATTCAGGCCAAGGGGTTCAATCTTGGGTTCATCAGACCAGAGTATTGTTTCTCATGTTTTTCAGTGGCAGGGACTGGTAGATTAGTCAGGATCGAGGGAAAGATGAACGGAGGAGTGTACCATAAAGGCCTGATTGGTGGAGTGCTGCAGAGATGGTTGTCCTTCTGGAAGGTTCTCCCCTCTCCACAGAGGAACTGGGTGACCAGCTCTAGGAAGAGTCTTGGTGGTTCCAAACTGTTTCCATTTAAGAATGGAGGCCACAGTTTTTTGGCGACCTTCAATGATGCATACATTTTTTGGTACCCTTCCCCAGATCTGTGCCTCGACACAATCCTGTCTCGGAGCTCTACGGACAATCCTCATAGCTTGGTTTCTGTTCTGACATGCACTGTCAACTGTGGGACCTTGATATAAACAGGTGTCGCTTTCCAAATCATGTCCAATTTGTATAAACTTATCAAGAATGATCAATGGAAACAGGATGTACCTGAGTTCAATTTCGAGTCTCATAGCAAAGGGTCTGAATACCTATGTAAATAAGGTATTTCTGTTTTTATTTGTAATACATTTGTAAAAAAGTTGAAAAACATGTTTTTGCTTTGTCATTATGGGGTATTTTTTTTTTTTTTTTTTAACCCATTTGAGAATAAGTCTGGCTTTTTGACAATCACCATATTACTAATCCAGTCGGAGGGCTCTGACAGTAGCTAGGTGGCCATCCCTCACATGTTTGTCTGCTGCCTTCAGGGCCACGGGGTCATTTCTTGGGGCACACTGCACCGGTGTGATGCTGTTGTCGAGCTCAAACTGGAAGTCAACTTGTAGTGAGTCGTTGAAAACATCCTGGTATGTAGTAACAAGGTCCTGATTAGTTAATGTCCCTTAACCTTCCTGTTATACCTTGTGTAGCTCTGCAGGGATAGTGAAGTGCATTAACCCAATTTGCTTGCATGTTGAGCCTTTCTGATTGGCCTCTACAATCTGTCAATTCTATGTGTGCTCCCCTGACCACACACACTGTTCTCCACAGCCATACTTAGTTCATTGTCTCACCTGAATATAGCTTCAGTTTGGTTTTGCTGGAGATAAGGTTAATCTTGTCCTTTATGCTCATCATGTCACAGGTTGCTCCTGAGTCTAATTGACACTGCTTTTCTCCATTGTGCAGTTGTAGGTTGACAATACATTTTTTCCCCAGCATTGCTCCTGGTTGAATAGATATTTCCATTCTCCAGTTCCTCTTCCAGGGCTGGGGTATCCACTGTGTTTAGTTGGAGTGAGGCTTGTTTCTTCATGCACATTTTAGCAAATTGATTTACAATTTCACACGGACGGCAAGCCTTACCATAGGCTGGGCATAGCTCCCGTCCTCACCTGTGGTTGTTGCCGCAGTATCTGCATGTCCCAGGGCTTTCCCCTGCTCCACTCAATTGATGTTGGGGTTTTTCTTGCTTAACCTGTTACGGATCCAATCCCGTGATTTGACCATCTGAAATGCAGAGCGCCAAATTCAAATTACAAAAATACTAATTTCAAACATTCATGAAAATACAAATGCTGCACACCCTTCAAAAGCTTAGACTCTTGTTAATCTAACAGCATTGTCAGATTTCAAAAAGGCTTTACGGCGAAAGCAGAACATTTGATTGTCTGAGGACCGCGCCCCACTGAAACTCAATTAGCATAATAACAGAACCAGCAGAGGTGTCACACAACTCAAAAATAGCATAAAATAAATTGCTTACCTTTGATCTTCCTCTGATGGCATATCAAAGCGTCCAGGTTACACAATGAAAGGCCCTTTTGTTCGATAAAGCTCCTCTTTATATCCATATAGCTCCGTTTGGTTGGTTCGTTTTGTTCAGTAATCCACCTGCCCAATGGCGTTCATCCATGCAGACAAACGATATCCCAAAAGTACCCGTAAAGTTCGTCGAAACAAGTCAAACAGCGTTTCTAATCAATACTCATATACCCTAAAATGAATATACACTATAATATTTCAGACGGAATATAACCTGCTAAATAGAAGAGAAAAAGAACTGAGCGCGCATTCCCTGTTACGCGCAAAATCCAAAACAGGACACTTGACGTGAACTCAGGAACAAGTGGTCTTACTCCCTTGATTTTCATGATTGAACGTTCCAACCTTTTTCTAAAGACTTGACATCTAGTGGAAGCCATAGGAACTGCAATCTGGGGGTTAAACAATAAGGCTTTGAATAGCTGGCCTATTGAAAACAGTGTGACATGACTGATTCAGACATCCCGGATGGATTTTGCTCGGGTTTTTGCCTGCCATATCAGTTCTGTTATACTCACAAACATTATTTTAACAGTTTTAGAAACTTCAGTGTTTTCTATCTAAAGCTACTAATTATATGCATATCCTAGCTTCTGGGCCTGAGTAACAGTCAGTTTACTTTGGGCACGTTTTTCATCCGAACTACAAATACTGCCCCGGGGTCGCCGTCCGTTGATGCTGTTGTCCCCTGATCTGTCCTGCGTTGTTGCTCTCATTCTCCTATCTGTCAACACTGCAGCCCGGCAGATCTCAATGGCAGAGGCGGGAGTGAGATCACGTTCTCAGAGGCGGCAACGACGACGTGCACCCTCATCAGCAATCCCAAGCACCACTCTGTCCCTTATCAGCTCATATTTTAATTGTCCATAGTCACGAGGCTGCTTTCTCTTAATCGGGTCACAAAAGCATCAATTGACTTACCCTCTTGTCTGCAGGTGCTGAAAATGAAGCGTTCAAAGATAAATAAATAAAATATACTTTAAAACTGTATCTCTCGAGGGCAATGAGAATAGCTGCAATGTCCTTTTCCTGATCTGCTGTTCTATCCAAGATGTGTTTGTAGATGGGATGACACACACTGCCCATCACTCTTCTCAGTGTTGCTGCCTGCACTTCAGCAGTTTTTTCGTATAATCCAGAGGCTAGCAGATCGTCTTCAACCCCTGCCTTAAAATTAACCCAGTTATTGCCTAAATCGGCAGTCCTTTTCATTTCATCTTGCGGCGGGATGTTGGTAGCCATGCTGACACTGTATGCAAGCTAGTTAACGAGGAACAAATTGCTAGTTAACTAGCTTGCTGCTAATGCTGATGCCAAAACCTTGATATCCTAAAGTACTTACAGCAGCAGTGCACTACTGATTCCAGCAATGTGATATATGCACTTATTTTGGGTTCAGTTACTTCTGACCATGTTTGTGTGATAATAATGGCTCAGACTCAGAGCTTTGAGAATACTTCAGTCATGGAAACCATGGAATGCCAGGACGTCCCAGAATGCAAACATAGTACGTAAGGTGCAGTACACCTGAAGGCCAATAGGTGGGGACCTAGTCCCTCTAACAGGTGGACTACTCCCTGTAACATCTGTCTGTCTCTGGTATTTCACTCCTACTGATCTTTGGTAGAAGCAAAATGTACTTCAGGATAGGCTTTATTCGTAGTGTAATCTGAGTTTAGGAGCATAAGTTTTTATTGAATGCTTGGGTCCTTGTTGGGGACTGTCTTTATTTGTTTCTGGGAACAAATTGTAGCCTACTAGGCTAGTACTGGTGTTAGGCCTACTTTTTATTTATTCTCATTGAAAGCAAGTCTAAGAAGCAGTAGAACTGTAGTTCTCATTGAAAGCAAGTCTAAGAAGCAGTAGATCTGTTCAGTGTGCGCCATATCTACGCTTTCCGTTCAGTTTTTGCATCTTTTACTTTCAGTTTTGTACACCAGCTGAAAATACAATATGTTTTATTATGAAAAATATATCTTTCTGCAGTTTAGATGGTACAATGATTCTCTACACAATGACTGCTTGTTTTGTTACAAACTGAAAGTAGGCAACTATTCCAATTTCACCAGCCAGGAAATGCCGGAGCGATTTCTGCATGTTGCACATTTTAACTTAATAATGGAGTGGACCACGTGCACCATGAAAACTGCCCCAGTATTTTTATGTTGTCAAATGTTTTCCAAATGTTTATTTTCCCTCCAAAGAGTTTGTGTGAAGAAGTCGACTCAGGAACGATTGGCCCTGAAAATCCTAATTGATCGTCCCAAGGCCCGAAATGAGGTTTGAACCATTGTTTTGCTTTTCTGATTGTCTTTTGTATGCCCTTGTCTGTTTGTCGTCTGCGCTGTAGGTATCTGTGTTTGGTCAGCGTTGAGTCTCCTGTGTTGTCTTTGTCTACGTTCCAAAGGACATCCTGTTCCCTATGTAGTGCATTACTTTTAACCAGGGCCGATAGGGCTCTGCTCAAAAATAGTGCACTATATAGGGAATAGTGTTCCATTTGGGGCATGCACTTTGTCTCGTCTTTCGTCATTGTGTGTCTTCTTGTCTTATCTCCACTCTTCAACTAATACTCAGGGTGGCTGTGTCTGTCACTCACCCACTCAATGTCATCACCAGCCCACGACTTACTTCCCTGATAAAGCACCTCCAATAACTGCAGTTGATCATCTGTGTGAGGTGAAGTCGAAACGAGCAATGCCGCCCCCGTCCCAAATTGACCCACTACTACTGTTTACTTTGTGCGTCGGGCATCTTACTGAGTCTACCTTTAACTCCCTGTTCTGTCCATGATTCAGGTGCAGCTCCACATGATGTGTGCGACACACCCAAACATCGTGCAGATTATGGAGGTGTACGCCAACAGTGTGCAGTTTCCTCACGAATCCAGTCCAAGGTGAGAAGGAGCAAGTCCAATGTATCAGCACATACATGTTATTGACAGGCTCATTTGAAACACATGTGAATGTTATTATCGAATTGCTACATAGTGTATTTACACGTGTTATGCTCCTGCACCTAGTGTTCGTGTATCTGTTTAAATGTAACAATAGGTAACCATGACATTCACAGATGTAACAGCGAAACAAAAACTTTACCCCAGATTTGAGTAGAGGAAAATGCCTTGATTGCCTTAATTTTCCACTTCTATGTGGCTGCAGAGCGAGGTTACTGATCGTCATGGAGATGATGGAGGGAGGCGAGCTGTTCCACAGGATCAGTCAGCACAGACACTTCACAGAGAAGATGGCTAGCCAGGTCACCAAACAGGTAACCCTAAAATTCCTCTGTGGCTCAGTTGGTAGACCAAAGTGCTTGCAACACCAAGGGTCGATTCCTATTGGGGCCACCCATATGTAAAATGTATGCACGCATGACTGTAAGTCACTTTGAATAAAAGCGTCTGCTAAATGGCGTGTATTAGATTTATGCATATTCAAACGTGACATTCCTCCTCTCAGGCTTCTAATGCACCCGTGCATTAATAACATGACTTCCTGTGAACGTTGTGTAGTTGAGCCTATGTCTGAGTTTCATCTGTCCGCCATCAGATCGGCCAGGCCCTGGAACACTGTCACTCATTGAATATTGCACATCGAGACCTGAAACCAGAGAACCTGCTCTTCAAAGATAACTCCCTGGTGAGGAGATAGATGGGCTTACGGGGGAAGCGTGCGCGCACACACACGCAGCTCTTACTACAGCTGTCTAGTAATAGGCTACAACAAACACGTTGCTTGTAATAGGCTACAACAAGCACATTGCAAGAGTCCTTTCACCTTTTTAGGAAATATGTTCTGACGTTCTCCCTTTCATGTTCAAGGATGCACCGGTGAAGTTGTGCGATTTTGGATTTGCGAAGATTGACCAGGGGGGACTTGATGACCCCACAGTTCACTCCTTACTACGTTGCACCTCAGGTAAGGATGGGTGCTCTGCTCAGATCGGACACCAGGTTGGGGAGCATTTAAAAAAAAGTCCTGCTTCAATGAGTGTCGTCTTCTCTTCTCACCCTAGGTACTTGAGGCTCAAAGGCGACACCAGAAGGAAAAGTCTGGAATAATACCTACCTCACCCACCCCTTACACCTATAACAAGGTGAGCAACTACCCTACCTCAGCCACGACAAACCATTATCCCACAAATGGCAGCATCCCATTTTTTTTTTTTTTTTTAAGGATTTACAAAAACATCTCACAAGCATCTTCCCATGCTGCAACATATTTCCACTAAATTACATCAGTGTTGTTTGCAGGGTTGAGCTAACTCTTCTCCTTTCTCTCCCTCCCTCTCTTTCTCTCTCTATCCCTATGGCCTGGCTCATTCACTTTCCCTTGCTGTGCGTACAGAGCTGTGACCTGTGGTCCATTGGGGTGATCATCTACGTGATGCTGTGTGGCTACCCTCCCTTCTACTCCAAGCACCACAGCCGCACCATCCCCAAGGATATGCGCAAAAAGATCATGACGGCCAGCTTTGACTTCCCCGAGGATGAGTGGAGCCAGATCTCTGAAATGGCCAAGGACATTGTCCGCAAGTACGTCCTTACAGCAGGTCTTACTGTGTGTGTGCGCCAAGGATATTGTCCTCAAATACCTCCCCAACAGGGCTTGAGGGTGTCTCCAAATTTTAAACAGATGGCATGGTTCATGAGTGATGTGTTAGGCAAAACCAATTTGGACCTCAAACGGTGCTTTAGTGCTGTATTGTTTGGATTGAGTAGGAAGAATCTAGTTCACTAATATTACTCTCTCTCTGTAGGCTGCTGAAGGTGAAGCCTGAGGAGAGGCTGACCATTGAGGGTGTACTGGGACACCCCTGGCTCAACTGCACAGAGGCCCTGGACAACGTGCTGCCCTCTGCACAGATGATGATGGACAAGGTGGGCCTGGATGGATGGACAGGGATGGAGAGCATTTATATAGCGCTCTGTCTCAAAGCATTACATAGACCCAGTCATACTTAATACAGGGCTGCGAGACTCCGGGCACCAAACATTAGCTGCCTGCCTTAAAAACGTCAATGTTCATGGTGTAACACTTTGCCTTGTGACCCTTCCTGTCTCCTGCCAACTCTCTCCCTCTGCCAGGCAATGGTAGCAGGGATCCAGCAGGCCCATGCTGAACAGCTGGCTAACATGAGAATACAGGACCTCAACATCAGCCTCAAGCCACTCAACTCAGTCAATAACCCCATCCTGAGGAAGAGGAAACTCCTAGGGTCTGTTGGTCTCTCTGTCAGCCTGCCTATCTGTCTTGTTACATGCCTCTCTGCCTCTTTTGTAGTTGGTTAGGATCTGCTTCACATTGTCTGACTGTAGAGCCCATAGTGGGGTGTGACTTTCAACAGCACTGCTAAACCAAATATGCGTGTGTGCGGTTGGTGTCTGGTATATGTATATCCTAACTGTGTGTGTTTTGTGGTACAGTAGCAAGCAGAGGGATGGATTCTTCATCCACGATCCAAAGAACAGCGGCGAGGACTCCAACGTGGCCCTGGAGAAACTCAGAGATGTCATCGCTCAGTGTATCCTCCCACAGGCTGGTCAGTCGTGTGTGTGCGCGCACACACACACACACACACACACGCCCACTTCACGTCAACCAATACAGGTGTACATCTCCCATTGACAAGCACAGACACACAGACATGCATGCACTTACGCATTTACTTGGTATACAGCACAGACACTTGACACTTAACTGTGTGTATGTGGCAGGGGAGAATGAGGACGAGAAACTGAATGAGGTGATGCATGATGCGTGGCGTTTCAACCGAGACTGCAAACTACTGCGAGACGGGCTGCAGGGCCTCAGCTGGGATGGTAGGCACAACACGGCACTATATATGGCATACAGTGTGCAATGTCCGCTTATACAGTTGAAGTCGGAAGTTTACATACACTTAGGTTGGAGTCATTAACTTATTTTTCAACCACTCCACAAATTTCTTGTTAACAAACTATAGTTTTGGCAAGTCTGTTGTGTCATGCACAAAGTAGATGTCCTAAGTTATTTTTCCAACAATTGTTTACAGACAGATTATTTCACTTATAATTCACTGTATCACAATTCCAGTGGGTCAGAAGTTTACATGCACTAAGTTGACTGTGCCTTTAAACAGCTTGGAAAATTCCAGAAAATTATGTCATGGCTTTAGAAGCTTCTGATAGGCTAATTGACGTCATTTGAGTCAATTGGAGGTGTACCTGTGGATGTATTTCGAGGCCTAACTTCAAACTCAGTGCCTCTTTGCTTGACATCATGGGAAAATAAAACAAAATCAGCCAAGACCGCTTGTGTCATGCACATATGTACAAACAATAGTACGCAAGTATAAACACCATGGGACCATGAGACCATACCGCTCAGGAAGGAGACGCGTTCTGTCTCCTAGAGATGAACGTACTTTGGTGCGAAAAGTGCAAATCAATCCCAGAACAACAGCAAAGGATCTTTTGAAGATGCTGGAGGAAACGGGTACAAAAGTGTATATATATCCACAGTAAAACGAGTCCTATATCGACATAACCTGAAAGCTGCTCAGCAAGGAAGAAGCCACTGCTCCAAAACCGCCATAAAAAAGCCAGACTACGGTTTGCAACTGCACATGGGGACAAAGATTGTACTTTTTGGATAAATATCCACTGGTCTGATGAAACAAAAATAGAACTGTTTAGCCATATTGACCATCGTTATGTTTGGAGGAAAAAGGGGGATGCTTGCAAGCCGAAGAACACCATCCCAACCGTGAAGCACGGGGGTGGCAGCATCATGTTGTGGGGGTGCTTTGCTGCAGGAGGGACTGGTGCACTTCACAAAATAAATGGCATCATGAGGAGGGAAAATTATGTGGATATATTGAAGCAACATCTCAAGACATCCGTCAAGAAGTTAAAGCTTGGTCGCAAATGGGTCTTCCAAATGGACAATGACCCAAAGCATACTTCCAAAGTTGTGGCAAAATGGCTTAAGGACAACAAAGCCAAGGTATTGGAGTGGCCATCACAAAGCCCTAACCTCAATTCTATAGAAAATGTACGGTCAGAACTGAAAAAGCATGTGCGAGCAAGGAGGCCTACAAACCTGACTCAGTTCCTCCAGCTCTGTCAGGAGGAATGGGCCAAAATTCACCCATTTTATTGTGGGAAGCTTGTGGAAGGCTACCTGAAACGTTTGACCTAGGTTAAACAATTTAAAAGACAATGCTACCAAATACTAATTGAGTGTATGTAAACGTCTGACCCACTGGGAATGTGATGAAAGTAATAAAAGCTGATTTTAAAAATGTTCTCTACTATTATTCTGACATTTCACATTCTTAAAATAAATTGGTGATCCTAATTGACCTAAGACAGGGATTGTTACTAGGATTAAATGTAAGGAATTGTGAAAAACGTATTTAATGTATTTGGCTAAGGTGTATGTAAACCTCCGACTTCAACTGTATACAGTATTCAGACCCCTTGAATTTCCACAGTTTGTTACGTTACAGCCTTATTCTATTATTTTTCCCTCAACAATCTACACACAATACACCATAATGACCAAGCAAAAACAGTTTTTTTGATATGTTTGCAAATTTATAAAACTTAAATCGCATTTAAGTATTCAGACCCTTTACTCAGTACTTTGTTGAAGCACCTTTGGCAGCATTTACATTCTTGAGTCTTCTTGGGTATGACGCTACAAGCTTGGCACACCTGTATTTGGGGAGTTTTTCCCATTTTTCTATGCCAATCCTCTCAAGCTCTGTCAGGTTGAATGGGGAGTTTTGCTGCACAGCTATTTTCAGGTCTCTCCAGAGATGTTAAATTGGGTTCAAGTCCGGGCTCTGGCTGGGCCACTCAAGGACATTCAGAAACTTGTCCCGAAGCCACTCGTGAGTTGTTTTGGCTGTGTGCTTAGGGTTGTCGTCCTGTTGGAAGGTGAACCTTCGCCCCAGTCTGAGGTCCTGTGCGCTCTGTAGCAGGTTTTCATCAAGGATCTAGTCTCTCGATCTCCCAGTCCCTGCCGCTGAAAAACATCCCCACAGGATGATGCTGTCACCACCATGCTTCACCATAGGGATGGTGCCAGGTTTCTTCCAGACATGACGGGCATTCTCATGCCAAAGAGTTCAATCTTGGTTTCATCTGATCAGAGAATTGTTGTTTCTCATGGTCTGAGGGTCTTTAGTGCCTTTTGGAAAACTCCAAGCAGGCTCTCGTGTGCCTTTTACTGAGGAGTAGCTTCTGTCTGGCTGCTCTACCATAAAGGCCTGATTGGTGGATTGCTGCAGAGATGGTTGTCCTTCTGGAAGGTTCTCCCATCTCCACAGAGGAATTCTGGAGCTGTATCAGTGACCATCGGGTTCTTGATCATCTCCCTGACCAAGGCCTTTCGCCCCCGATTGCTCAGTTTGGCCGGGCGCCAGCTCTAGGAAGAGTCTTGGTGGTTCCAAACTTCTTCAATTTTTAAGAATGATGGAGGCCACTGTTTTCTTGGACCTTCAATGGTGCAGATATTTTTTGGTACCCTTCCTCAGATCTGTGCCTCGACACAATCCTGCCTCTGAGCTCTACGGACTGTCAACTGTGGGACCTTTTATATAGACAGGTGTGCCTTTACAAATCATGTCCAATCAATTGAATTTACCACAAGTGGACTCCAATGAAGTTGTAGAAACATCTCAAGGATGATCAATGGAAACAGGATGCACCTGAGCTCAATTTCAAGTCTCAGAGCAAAGGGTATGATACTTAAGTAAATAAAGTATTTCTGGGCAAACATTAAAAAAATACTTTTCCCTTTGTCATTATGGGTTTATGTGTGTAGATTGCTTCTTTTTTTAAAATCCATTTTAGAATAAGGCTGTAATGTAACAAAGTAGAATACTTTCCAAAGGCACTGTACATCAGCACTAATTTCTGTAGAGGAAATCCCATAATTAAAGGGAAATTCTACCTTTTTTTCAACATAAAATTCAAATTAACCTTTACCTGCTTTTGGTTAAAATCACATGATTCACAGCAGATGTCATCAGTGTCTCTGGATGATGTCATCGGAAAACATTTATCTTCAATCTGTTTGATTACAAAAAATAGAAAAACAACGTTTTGAAATGTGTTGATGTTGGATGGTGCTAGAGATGAAAATGATGTTGAAAAAGAGTGGAATTTCCCTAAAATCTGGTTCTAGTCAACATTTATTTCTTTGGTCTCCATTGTAGGACGGGCCTTCTCTGACAAAGTGGATCGCTTGAAGTTGGCTGAAGTAGTGAAACAGGCCATAGAGGAAAAGACACATTTACAAGACTCTTCGTAGCAAGTGATTTATTTATATCTCTCTTTGTATCGTTTATTCTAACATTTTTTTAAAGCCAATGACTGTAGAGGCATTTTTATGTAAATTAACACACAAAAATGTTTGGATTTTTTAAAGAACTCACTTGCAAGACTATTGTACTGTAGATATATTGAAAAGAAGCCTTGTTGGCACTATATATTTTTTTATGAACGACTGCAAAGAATAAAAAGATCCTTATATATTTTTGTAAAAAAGAAGAGGAAAATCACAAAAATATTGTTTTAATCTCACTCGTTTTTATTTCATTTGATTCTTATTTCTTTACCTTTTTAACAATGCTACAAATTGTATTTATTTCACAAAGAAACCCTTATTTTTGACCATGAAGCCTGATGTTTGATCATTCTGTCAGTTGAACAATATGGTTCTCTAAAGCAGACACAGGAACTAGGCTTAGACTTGGGTTGTCCACCCACTGGGTGGTAAGTGGTCCAGGGGGTAGGGAGAGGGACCTCTGGAAGTGTGAGGGTCTCCTGTTTAGCTCCAGTAGTTAGCTGAGATTACTGCCTTGAAGCTGCTTTGCTTCAATCTAGATATCAGCAACAGTCAACTTTATTACATAATGTGCAATAGTAATTTAAAGCATGTGCATAATTTGTACATAGGTTGTATATACATACATGTTCTAAAATACACTACATGCCCAAAAGTATGTGGACGCCTGCTCGTCGAACATCTCATTCCAAAATCATGGGCATTAATATGGAGTCCAAATAGCCTGTCCTCTGTTGCAAAACTCACTACCGAGTTCCAAACTACCTCTGGAAGCAAAGTCAGCACAAGAACTGTTCGTCGGGAGCTTCATGAAATGGGTTTCCATGGCCGAGCAGCCACACACAAGCCTAGATCACCATGTGTGATGCCAAGTGATTGGCTGGAGAGGTCTAAAGCTCGCCGCCATTGGACTCTGGAGCTGTGGAAACGCGTTCTCTGCAGTGATGAATCACGCTTCACCATCTGGCAGTCCGATGGATGAATCTGGGTTTGGCGGATGCCAGGAGAGCGCTGAATAGTGCTAACTGTAAAGTTTGGTGGAGACCGAATAATGGTCTGGGGCTGTTTTTCACAGATCGGGCTAGGCCCCTTAGTTCCAGTGAAGGTATACAATGACATTCTAGAGGATTCTGTGCTTCCAAGGTCCATACAGAAATGGCTGTCGAGATTGGTGTGGAAGAACTTGACTGGCTTGCACAGAGCCCTGACCTCAACCCCATCGAACACCTCTGGGATGAATTGGAATGCCGACTGTGATCCAGGCCTAATCGCCAAACATCAGTGCCGGACCTCACTAATGCTCTTGTGGCTTAATGGAAGCAAGTCTCCGCAGCAATGTTCTAACATCAAGTGGGAAGCCTTCCCAGAAGAGTAGAGGCTGTTACAGCAGCAAAGGGGGGCAAAACTCCATATTAATGCTGATGATTTTGGAATGAGATGTTTGACAAGCAGGTGTCCACATACCTTTGGTCTAGTAGTGTATATTTATGTACGTAAAGTCTTATTTATGGCTAACATGGACTCTCTGCTGTGGTCCAGAGTTTAGAGAACACTAAACAAGACTGATAAAAAAAAAAATGCAATGTAGGTTCTCTACTACAGTACTTGATTATTTGTTACTTGTATGTATGGAGTAATCTCTTAAAATGTTTTCAAATGTACAGTACCAGTCAAAAGTTTGGACACCTACTTATTCAAGGGGTTTTCTTTATTTTTACTATTTTCAACATTGTAGAATAACAGTGAAGACATCAAAACTATGAAATAACACATATGGAATCATGTAGTAACCTAAATATTTGTTATATTTTAGGTTATTCATAGTTGCCACCCTTGATGACAGCTTTGCACACTCTTGGTATTCTCTCAACCAGCTTTTAATGGAATGTTTTTCCAACAGTCTTGAAGGAGTAGCCACATGCTGAGCACTTGTTGGGTACCTTCACTGAAGTGCTGCATCATCTGATGCAGCACTCCATCCATCACTCTCCTTCTTGGTCAAAAAGCCCTTACACAGCCTGGAGGTGTGTTGGGTCGTTGTCCTGTTGAAAAACAAATGATAGTCCCACTAAGTGCACAACAGATGGGATGGCGTATCGCTGCGGTAGCCATGCTGGTTAAGTGTGCCTTGAATTCTAAATAAATCACTGACAGTGTCACCAGCAAAGCACCATCACACCACCACCTCCATGCTTCATGGTGAGAACTACCCATGCGGAGATAATCTGTTAATCTACTCTATGTCTCACAAAGATATGGCGGTTGGAACCAAAAATCTCACATTTATTTGGGCTGCAATTTCTGAGGCTGGTAACTCCAATGAACTTATCCTCTGCAGCAGAGGTAACTCTGGGTCTTCCTTTCCTGTGGTGGTCCTCATGAGAGCCAGTTTCATCATAGCGCTTGATGGTTTTTGCGACTGCACTTGAAGAAACTTTCAAAGTGCTTGAAATGTTCCTGATTGACGGATCTTCATGTCTTAAAGTACTGATGGACTGTTGTTTCTCTCTGGGATGATGCTATTGATGGGAGCCATGACCAGCCTTTCAAAGCACTTCATGGCTACCGGTGTGAGTGCTATGGGAAGGTAATCATTTAGGCAGGTTACCTTCGCTTCCTTGGGCACAGTGACTATGGTGGTCTGCTTGAAACATGTAGGTATTACAGACTCGGTCAGGGAGAGGTTGAAAATGTCAGTGAAGACTCTTGCCAGTTGGTCCGTGCATGCTTTGAATACACGTCCTGGTAATCCGTCTGGCCCCACGGGTTTGTGAATGTTGACCTGTTTAAAGGTCTTGCTCCCATAGGCTACCGAGAGCGTTATTGCACAGTCGTCCGGAACAGCTGGTGCTCTCATAAGCGTCCAGATTAGTCTCCCGCTCCTTGAAAGCGGCAGCTCAAGCCTTTAGCTCGATGTGGATGTTGCCTGTAATCCATGGCTTCTGGTTGGGATATGTACGTACGGTCACTGTGGGGACGACGTCGTCAACGCACTTATTGATCAAATCAAATCAAATTTATTTATAAAGCCCCCCTTACATCAGCTGATGTCACAGAGTGCTGTACAGAAACCCAGCCTAAAACCCCAAACAGCAAGCAATGCAGGTGTAAAAGCACAGTGGCTAGGAAAAACTCCCTAGAAGGCCAAAACCTAGGAAGAAACCTAGAGAGGAACCAGGCTGTGAGGGGTGGCCAGTCCTCTTCTGGCTGTGCCGGGTGCAGATTATAACAGAACATGGACAAGATTTTAAAATGTTCATAAAACAGGCAGAACAGTTGAAACTGGAGAAGCAGCACGGCCAGGTGGACTCGGGACATCCAGGTAGGCCTTGAGGAATGGTCCTAATGCTCAGGTCCTCAGAGAGAGAGAGAGAGAGAGAGAATTAGAGAGGGCATACTTAAATTCGCACAGGACACCAGATAAGAGAAGAAATACTCCAGATATAACAGACGGACCCTAGCCCCCCGACACATAAACTACTGCAGCATAAATACTGGGGGCTGAGACAGGAGGGGTCGGGAGACACTGTGGCCCCGTCCGACGAAACCCCCGGACAGGGCCAAACAGGCAGGATATAACCCCACCCACTCTGCCGAGCACAGCCCCCACACCACTAGAGGGATATCTTCAACCACCAACTTACCATCCTGAGACAAGGCCGAGTATAGCCCACAAGATCTCCACACGGCACCAGAAGCCAGTGACTCAGCCCCTGTAATAGGGTTAGAGGCAGAGAATCCCAGTGGAGGGGAACCGGCCAGGCAAAGACAGCAAGGGTGGTTCGTTGCTCCAGTGCCTTTCCGTTCACCTTCACACTCCTGGGCCAGACTACACTCAGTCATAGGACCTACTGAAGAGATGAGTCTTCAATAAAGACTTAAAGGTTGAGACCGAGTCTGCGTCTCTCACATGGATAGGCAGACTATTCCATAAAAATGGAGCTCTATAGGAAAAAGCCCTGCCTCCAGCTGTTTGCTTAGAAATTCTAGGGACAGTAAGGAGGCTCATGCGTCTTGTGACCGTAGCGTGCGTGTAGGTATGTACGGCAGGACCAAATCAGAAAGATAGGTAGGAGCAAGCCCATGTAATGCTTTGTAGGTTAGCAGTAAAACCTTGAAATCAGCCCTAGCCTTAACAGGAAGCCAGTGTAGAGAGGCTAGTACTGGAGTAATATGATCAAATTTTGGGGTTCTAGTCAAGATTCTAGCAGCCGTGTTAAGCACTAACTGAAGTTTATTTAGTGCTTTATCCGGATAGCCGGAAAATAAAGCATTGCAGTAGTCTAACCTAGAAGTTACAAATGCATGGATTAACTTTTCTGCATCATTTTTGAACAGAAAGTTTCGGATTTTTACAATGTTACGTAAATGGAAAAAAGCTGTCCTTGAAACAGTCTTGATATGTTCGTCAAAAAGAGATCAGGGTCCAGAGTAACGCCGAGGTCCTTCACAGTTTTATTTGAGACGACTGTACAACCATCAAGATTAATTGTCAGATTCAACAGAAGATCTCTTTGTTTCTTGGGACCTAGGACTAGCATCTCTGTTTTGTCAGAGTTTAAAAGTAGAAAATTTTCCGCCATCCACTTCCTTATGTCTGAAACACAGGCTTCCAGGGAGGGCAATTTTGGGGCTTCACCATGTTTCATCGAAATGTACAGCTGTGTGTCATCCGCATAGCAGTGAAAGTTAACATTATGTTTCCAAATGACATCACCAAGTGGTAAAATATATAGTGAAAACAATAGTGGTCCCAAAACAGAGCCTCGAGGAACACCGAAATTTACAGTTGATTTGTCAGAGGACAAACCATCCACAGAGACAAACTGATATCTTTCCGACAGATAAGATCTAAACCAGGCCAGAACTTGTCCATGTAGACCAATTTGGGTTTCCAATCTCTCCAAAAGAATGTGGTGATCGATGGTATCAAAAGCAGCACTAAGGTCTAGGAGCATGAGTACAGTTGCAGAGCCTCGGTCTGACGCCATTAAAAGGTCATTTACCACCTTCACAAGTGCAGTCTCAGTGCTATGATGGGGTCTAAAACCAGACTGAGCGTTTAGTATACATTGTTTGTCTTCAGGAAGGCAGTAAGTTGCTGCGCAACAGCTTTTCTAAAATCTTTGAGAGGAATGGAAGATTCGATATAGGCCGATAGTTTTTTATATTTTCTGGGTCAAGGTTTGGCTTTTTTAAGAGAGGCTTTATTACTGCCACTTTTAGTGAGTTTGGTACACATCCGGTAGATAGAGAGCTGTTTATTATGTTCAACATAGGAGGGCCAAGCACAGGAAGCAGCTCTTTCAGTAGTTTAGTTGGAATAGGGTCCAGTATGCAGCTTGAAGGTTTAGAGGCCATGATTATTTTCATCAATGTGTCAAGAGATATGGTACTAAAAAACTTGAGTGTCTCTCTTGATTTTATGTCCTGGCAAAGTTGTGTGGACTCAGGACAACTGAGCTTTGGAGGAATACGCAGATTTAAAGAGGAGTCCGTAATTTGCTTTCTAATGATCATGATCTTTTCCTCAAAGAAGTTCATGAATGAATCACTGCTGAAGTGAAAGCCATCTTCTCTTGGGAATGCTGCTTTTTGTTAGCTTTGTGACAGTATCAAAAAGAAACTTTGGATTATTCTTATTTTCCTCAATTAACTTGGAAAAATAGGATGATCGAGCAGCAGTGAGGGCTCTTCGATACTGCACGGTACTGTCTTTCCAAGCTAGTCGGAAGACTTCCAGTTTGGTGTGGCGCCATTTCCGTTCCAATTTTCTGGAAGCTTGCTTCAGAGCTCGGGTATTTTCTGTATACCAGGGAGCTCGTTTTTTATGGCAAATGTTTTTTGTTTTTAGGGGTGCAACTGCATCTAGGGTATTGCGCAAGGTTACATTGAGTTCCTCAGTTAGGTGGTTAACTGATTTTTGTACTCTGACGTCCTTGGGTAGGTGGAAGGATTCTGGAAGGGCATCTAGGAATCTTTGGGATGTCTGAGAATTTATAGCACGACTTTTGATGATCCTTGGTTGGGGAATTGATGAAGCCAATGACGGAGGTGGTATACTCCTCAATGCCATTGGATGAATCCCGGAACATATTCCAGTATGTGCTAGCAAAACAGTCCTGAGCGTAGCATCCGCAGCATCTGACCACTTCCGTATTGAGTGAGTCACTGGTACTTCCTGCTTTAGTTTTTGCTTGTAAGCAGAAATCAGGAGGATACAATTATGGTCAGATAGTGAGGGAAAGCTTTGTATGCATCTCTGTGTGTGGAGCGAAGGCGGTCTAGATTTTTTTTTCTTCTGTTGCACATGTGACATGCTGGTAGAAATGAGGTAAAATGGATTTAAGTTTGCCTGCATTAAAGTCCCCGACCATTAGGAGCACCGCTTCTGGATGAGCATTTTCTTGTTTGCTTATGGCCTTGTACAGCTCGTTGAGTGCGGTCTTAGTGCCAGCATCAGTTTGTGGTGGTAAATAGATGGCTATGAATAATATAGATGAGAACTCTCTTGGTAGATAGTCTGGTCTACAGCTTATCTAAAGTACTCTACCTCAGGCAAGCAATACCTTGAGACTTCTTTAATATTAGACATTGTGCAACAGCTGTTATTTACAAATAGACACACACCCCCGCCCCTCGTCTTACCAGACGTAGCTTCTCTGTCCTGCCGATGTATAGAAAATCCTGGCAGCTCTATATTATCCGTGTCGTCGTTCAGCCACGATTAAGTGAAGCATAAGATATTACAGGTTTTAATGTCCTGTTGGTAGGATAGTCTTGATCGTATATCATCCATTTTTGTTTTCCAATGATTGCACGTTGGCCAATAGAACGGATGGCAGTGGATGTTTACTCACAGGCCTACGAATTCTCAGAAGGCTGCCCGACCTCCGCCCCCTTTTTCTCTGTCTTTTCTTCACTCAAATGACGGCGATTTGGGCCCATTCCCAAGAAAGCAGTGTATCCTTCACGTTGGACTCGTTAAAGAAAAAATATTTTTCCAGTTCAACGTGAGTAATCGCTGTTCTGATGTCCAGAAGTTATTTTCGGTCATAAGCAACATTATGTACAAAATAAGTGAATACGAATAAGTTAGAACACAAAAAAAAACGAACAAAATAGCACAGTTGGTTAGGAGCCCGTAAAAACGTCAGGCATCTCCTCCGGCGCCATTATACAGACCTGCAGGTCTCTTTGCAGGAATTCGACCATTCAGGCCTTATTCGCACAGTGTCCTCTGAACAGTTGATGTTGAGATGTCTGTTACTTTTATTTGGGCTGCAATCTGAGGTGCAGTTAACTTTAATGAACTTATACTCTGCAGCAGAGGTAACTCTGGCTCTTCCTTTCCTGTGGTGGTCCTCATGAGAGCCAGTTGCATCATAGCGCTTGATGGTTTTTGCGATTGCACTTGAGGAAACGTTAAATGTTCTTGACATTTTCCGGATTGACTGAACTTCATGTCTTAAAGTAATGATTGACTGTTGTTTGTCTTTGCTTATTTGAGCTGTTCTTGCCATAGTATGGACTTGGTCTTCTACCAAATAGGGCTATCTTCTGTATTCCATTCCTCACAACACAACTGATTGGCTCAGGTGCATTAAGATGGAAAAAAAATAACACAATTTAACTTTTAACAAGGCACACTTGTTAATTAAAATGCATTCCAGATGACTATGAAGCTGGTTGAGAGAATGCCAAGAGTGTGCAAAGCTGTCCTCAAGGAAAAGGGTGGCTACTTTGAAGAATCTCAAATATTTTGATTTGTTTAACACTTTTTTGGGGGGGGGTTACTACATGATTCCATATGTGTTATTTCATAGTTTTGATGTCTTCATTATGATTCTACATTGTATAAAATTGTAAAAATGAAGAAAAACCCTTAAATGAGTAGGTGTCCAAACTTTTGACTGGTACTGTATACAGTTGAAGTCGGAAGTTTACATACACCTTAGCCAAATTTAAACTCAGTTTTTCACAATTCCTGACATTTAATCCTAGTAAAAATGCCCTGTCTTAGGTCAGTTAGGATCACCACTTTATTTTAAGAATGTGAAATGTCAGAATAATAGAATAGAGAATGTTTTATTTCTTTCATCACATTCCCAGTGGGTCAGAAGTTTACGTACACTCAATTAGTATTTGGTAATTTGCCTTTAAATTGTTTAACTTGGATCAAATGTTTTAGGTAGCCTTCCACAGCCTTCCCACAGTAAGTTGGGTGAATTTTGCCCCATTCCTCCTGACAGAGCTGGTGTAACTGAGTCAGGTTTGTAGGCCTCCTTGCTCGCACACGCTTTTCCAGTTCTGCCCACAAATGTTCTATATGATTGACGTCAGGGCTTTGTGATGGCCACTCCAATACCTTGACTTTTGTTGTCCTTAAGCCATTTTAACACAACATTGGAAATATGCTTGGGGTCATTGTCCATTTTAGAAGACCCATTTGCCAAGCTTTAACTTCCTGACTGATGTCTTGAGGTATTTCTTCAATATATCCACATCATTTTCCCTCTTCATGATGCCATCTATTTTGTGAAGTGCACCAGCACCTCCTGCAGCAAAGCACCCCCACAACATGATGCTGCCACCCCCGTGCTTCACGGTTGGGATGGTGTTCTTCGGCTTGCAAGCCTCCCCTTTTTTCCTCCAAACATAACGATGGTCATTATGGCCAAACAGTTATATTTTTGTTTCATCAGACCAGAGGACATTTCTCCAAAAAATACTAACTTTGTCCCCATGTGCAGTTACAAACCGTAGTCTGGCTTTTTTATGGCGGTTCTGGAGCAGTGGCTTCTTCCTTGCTGAGCGTCCTTTGCTGCTGTTCTGGGATTGATTTTCACTTTTCGCACCAAAGTACGTTCATCTCTAGGAGACAGAACCTTCCTGGGCGGTATGACGGCTGCGTGGTCCCATGGTGTTTATACTTGCGTACTATTGTTTGTACAGATGAACGTGGTACCTTCAGGCGTTTGGAAATTGCTCCCAAGGATGAACCAGACTTGTGGAGGTCTACAATTATTTTTCTGAGGTCTTGGCTGATTTCTCTTGATTTTCCATGATGTCAAGCAAAGAGGCATTGAGTTTGAAGGTAGGCCTTGAAGTACATCCACAGGTACACCTCCAATTGACTTAAATTATGTCAATTAGCCTATCAGAAGCTTGTAAATCCATGACATCATTTTGTGGAATTTTCCAAGCTGTTTAAAGGCACAGTCAACTTAGTGTATGTAAACTTCTGACCCACTGGAATTTTGATTAAGTGAAATAATCTGTCTGTAAACAATTGTTGGAAAAATTACTTGTCATGCACAAATTAATGTCCTAACTGACTTGCCAAAACTATAGTTTGTTAACAAGAAATTTGTGGAGTGGTTGAAAAACGAGTTTTAATGACTCCTGAGTGTATGTAAACTTCCGACTTCAACTGTACATTTGAACCTTCCTATGGACTTAAGTCTTCGCCTTACTTGCACATTGTGCCCCTTGCAGGCACTTACACTGAGGTGAATAACATTTATTTCCTAATCATTTAGATTTTCTTCTTTATCGATGTGCTGAATGTTTTGACTCCCTGTTTGGCCATGAAAATACGTCCTCTTACATTCAAGAGTATTGAGCAAGGGTTGGTTGCCATGTAAATGCATTTTGTCTTGTTAGACTGTTTTCCTCAATTCATATTTGATCAAAGCAATGACTGCAAGTGTGTGTGTGTGTGTGTGTGTGTGTGTGTAAGCAAACATGTACTTTCTGTGTGTTTGGAGGCATATGAATCAATGCTGATGTTGTCCCCCAAACTGCTGCCTACCCCTGCAATAGCCTGTTGTGCATGGGAACAGTTGGGAGAGAGAGGTTAGTGATGTGTAGCTGAAGTAAGAAGCTAGATATTAGGCCATTCATTAGCTAAATATTAGGGCTGTAGGCTAAATATTTACTATTCAAAGTGCAAGAAAAAAAGTTTACAGATTATGAAATGGCAGATCCAGGCTGTGCTCTGTGGTCGCCGGGCATGCAAAGCTCCGCTATTGATTAGGCCTACGTTTTTAGACAAGACAATTATTATACCTGGGCTACAACAGTGAAAATCAAGTTAGTACACAATTATTGTCCATAGGCTGTAAACTTACAGCCTAGACCTGATTTTATGCAACCGTTTGGGTCTTGTCTCAAAAGTTTAGAAGGTCCAGAAAGGTACATTAGCATTATGTATATATTTTGTCAGGATGTATGTAGCCCAGTGTTAAGATTGGCCTACTATAGGAAAATATGGGCTTCTCTCCAACTCCCCGCTCTTTCTTATTGCTGTAGCCTATTTTACATTCAGGAAGTAAGAGCAAGCGTGCATCTCTTGTTCAATAGGTTATTAGAAAGCTAAAGAAAATCTGTTGAAATAAGTGTCCAACAAGCTTTTGTAGTCTGGCTTTTCCTGGGACTCCAGAAGATTTAAGAGGAATAGCGGTGGCAGCAGAGAGGACCGGTGTGTACTTGTGAAACAGAACAAAGACGGACCAGTTCGAGATGTAGCCAATAGCCTATTCAAGTTTGAAGCATATTAGCCCATAATTCATAAGCTCATTGTTAGGCTTAATACTGCAGTGGATATATCCAGTCAATTTACACAGCAGAAAAAGTTTATTAGATAACAAATCATAGGTAGCCTTACACTATGTACGCTCCCTCCCTGTCCCCAGGTACCAGCTTGAAAAGCTACCCTATTTCAGTTTTTTAGGGACAAGAAATGTATCCTACCTAGGCTGCAACAACACAATGTAACGAAGAATGTTATTATTGTTAAGTGGGCACAAAACTCTAGTCTAGGGCTTCCGAGTGGCGCAGCGTTCTAAGGCACTGTATCTCAGTGCTAGAGGCGTCACTACAGACACCCTGGTTCGAATCCACACTGTATAACAACCGGCCGTGATTGGGAGTCCCATAGGGCGGCACACAATTGGCCTAGCGTCGTCCGGGTTTGGCCGGTGTAGGCTGTCATTGTAAATAAGAATTTGTTCTTAACTTACCTAGTTAAATAATGGTTAAAAAATTATAATTATGCAGTGAATAGCCTATTGTCATTTGAATAACCACTCAAAAGCCTGGCGTTTTGAATGCATATTCATTTCAAAATAACTGCATCCAGCCCCATAACTGGGCAACCATTTGGATCAGTTATGGGGTTTTTCTCCGCAGTTTAGCCTACAAGCTCCAGGCACATTAGCAAGCCATTAAGGTGTATTTCTTTCAGGATGTATCTGCGAACAGAAACATGCTAAAGCAGGGATTTCTAGTGACGCGCATATGAATTATGATATTGCATGAGCGCGGAGGTGAGTTATATCCATAGTTTCCAAGTTTTTGCTTCTTTGTTTTAAAAGCATTCTGATTGTGACGTGGTAAAATTCTGCTGTCAGATCTTGCCATAGGTTTTGGATGTGATTCAGATCTGGCCACTTCACCCACCATTCAAGAAAAGTCTAGTTCACCATTTTTGGGTGCTTTTTTTAATCTCTGGAGTTGTGCTGCTGGAAGACCCACAACCTTCAATGGAGACCCAGTTCTTGGACACTGGGTTGAACATTGGACTACAAAACACCTAACAATCTGCTGATTTCATGATACCTTGCGCACGTTCAAGGCCCCCAGTACCAGATGCAACAAAGCAACCCAACAACATTACCAGACCTCCCCATGTTTGATTGTAGGGAGGGTGTTCTTTTCAGTGCTTAATTTGGTTGTCAGTAAAAACTGATCTGTATTGTCCACAGAACATTTTCCCCAGGATTTTTGGCTTGTTTAGGTGGGTTTTTAAAAAGTTAAATCACGCTTTCTTGTCTCTTTCAGCAGTGGGGTCTACCAACAACCAAATGAAGCATTCAAAGAAAATAAACACCCTCCCAACAAATCAATTATGGGTGATGTTCGATAAAACTGTGGGGTTGCTCTACTGCCCCTGGTACTGGGGGCCTTGAATGTGTGCAAGACATTACATCATCAGATTATCAATGTGTTTTGGAGTGCAATGTTCAACCCAGTGCCAAAAAACTGTTGAAGATTATGGGTCTTCCAACAGGACAACAACCTCAAACACGCACAGAAAGCACCCTGGAATGGTTCAAGAAGAAACGCTGGACTTTATATATATATAAATCACATCCATAACCTATGGTGAAAGCTGAAAACAGCAGTTGGCGGAGGGCACCCTTCAAACATTGAAGAATTAGAGCAGTTTGCTGCTGCAGAGTGGGCCAAATTGCCAGTAGAAAGATGCAGCAAGATCATTGACGCTACAAGAAGTATTTATTTGCAGTTATCTTGGCCGAGGGCTGTGCAACCAAGTACTAGCTCCGGAGTGCCAATTTTGTCCATGCCATTTGTCTTTATTTTCTCAGTTAAAATTGTAAACTTAAGTTTACAAAAATATATTTGCTTCTGCAATGTTGAAAATCCAATAAAGTGTGGAAAGTGTGGAGAATTTCAACTTATTTGAGAAGAAATAGGGAATTATTTAAAAGTGCAAGGGTGCCAATATATTTGTCTGCAACTGTACATATCTGCTGTAGATCCACAGATGCAGGCAGCCCCTATAGGCCTACATGTTGACCTCCTAACTATACTGTATCTGTGTCTCAAATGAGACCGCATTCCCTATATAGTGCACTATTGACCAGGGGCCTCATTTTATAAATGTTGCATACTCACTAAATATGCCCCAAAATTAGCATGTGCCAGTTTCCACAGAAGTTGGCATTTATAAAAACTGTACTTGAGGTGAATGTGTTTTATTCTCCGCAAACTTTAGACCATGTGTTCGTTCTTTCAGTTTCTAGTGGTTGAAGTATTGTATTGCAATAAGGCAAATGTACCCTAATAGCCCTGTGCAAATGGGAAATATGACTTATTCATAACAAAAAACTTGTAGCTAAAATATAAGTTGCAATAATTTGCTGTTAGGGAGAAGAGCGAAAATCTATTTTTTGCATTCTAAAATAATTTATTTCATTTCCATGATCATTGCAGAATAAATTCCTCACCTTTTTTTGACTGTGATGGTTTCATACTTACGAAATAGCCTATTGCCCTACAACAAGTTAGCATAAGATACCATTCGTCCCATCTCATTTAATTGGGCCCACTAACCGTAGAACAGACGGTTCAGCTTTTCCATTGCCGTTTGAAGGCTACGTCTGAATACTGTAATGTAAAACATCTCGAGTAGCCTAGACAATATTTTAATTTAGAAACATAATACATATCATAACCATTGCACCTTTTCTGGCTAGGAGTTCATATTCCTGAAGTAGCGATACAACAAATGAACATGCACATCTCTCATTTCATTGGGACGATTAGATAGGCTATTTGCTCTATGCATCCAAAAGGGACTGCGGTTTATAACATACAGGTGAACAGACAGTTGATCTTTTGTATTGAAGTGTGTAGGCTACCACTGTAAGTAGACCTACTGTAGTTGGAGAAAAAAAATCAGAGTAGACAAGGTTTCTAATTCGCGGGCAGTGCAGCATATTTAGGTTTGGTAAAAAATTACAGGTCCACAACAATTTGCAATTGTTTTTGTTTCAGACGGTCAAATACAGCAAATGTCACAAAAATATATACAAATGCCAACACCAAAGACATTTGATCAAGTTTGCCGTTGATATTTCCTTTAGATATACTGTCTTGGCTTAATTCCAATACTTCCAAAGTATACAACAAATAATTGCATTATTGTCACCGTAAAATGTGAATGATGGGCGTTATTCGGCGGAGTTATAATGCTTGTTCACGCGCGGTTTTAAGACCGGTCTGATTTTATAAAGGAAAACGTGTATGACGTGCACCAAGTTTAGGAATCTCAATGTTTTTGTACATGCGCAGTATTTTCAGAATTAGCGCACGCAGATGTCTAGTGTAAAATTTCACGCAACGGTTGTAAATGAGACCCCAGAAGCCGATGGCCCTGTTAAAAAATAGTGCACTTTATAGGGAATATGGTGCCATGTGAGAAACACTGTATATACAGTATCTCTCCCCTAATGAATTCGGCAGAGAAGAGCTATGGCTCTACCAAAACAATACCTTGCCTGTATTATTTATAATTAATCCTGCTTCCTCCGTGTTTTATTTTCTTTGGTTGTCTCCTATGTACCACTTATATGAATCCATTATGGAAGACCTGTATCAATTAGTATTCTTCTTTTCCTTTCTTTGTCCTCTGCCCTCTTGGGCATGTCATGAACATGCTGACTACTTGTATTAAATGAATTCTTTGAAACGATCAGATACGTGTGTGATATTCAGGTCTCAGTGTTGCAATAGTGCATATATACAGTGACACAGACAGTGATACAGAAAGTATTCACACCCATTGACTTTTTCCACATTAGTTGTGTTACAGCCTGCATTTAAAATGGATTAAATTGAGATTTGTTCTCACTGGCCTCTACACAATACTCCATAATGTCAAAGTGGAATTATGTTTTTAGAAATGTTTACTAATTAATTAAGCATGGACTCACTCCGTGTGCAATAATAGTGTTTACAAATATTACAAAACATGCATCATGTTTGCAACAAGGCACTAAAGTAATACTGCAAACAATGTGGCAAAGCAATTAACACTTTGTATTCAGGAGAAAAAGTTATGTTTGGGGCAAATCCAATACAACACGTTACTGAGTATCACTCCATATTTTCAAGCATAGTGGTGGCTGCATCATGTTATGGGTATTGCTGTGTCTTTGGCATCATTAAAGTGAAGACTGTTATTTTATCAAATCAATTCTCTGTAATTATTATAATGTGATTAAACTAATCATGTAAATGTAATTAACTAGGAAGTCGGGGCACCAAGGAAAATCTTCAGATTACAAAGTTATAATTTTCCTAACAATTAGTCTTCTAATTAATTAATTGTTCTTTACCTCATGTTAGTCTCATTCCAAACGTCGTAAATTGTTGGTTATCTGCACGAACCCAGCCTTTACTATGAATCATCCATACACCAATTGTCTTAGTCATTTATTTACTAACTAACTAAATAATCACAGAAATGCATAAACAAACAAACAGTAGATATGGTTACAAGGAAATGATAGGGAAGGTTCCCTAGTGGGCTAAGCCGATATGACGGCTTGGTGGACAAAGGGAAGTGGGTGTGGACTGAGAAGGGCGGGAAAGACAAAAGAGTCACTACACAGTTGATAATTATATTAATTGAAATTCTAATCCTTTGCACATGAACGCTCACTCTTTCGGGAGTAATTGCAATCAATATATATTTACGCTCAGTGTGTCGTCGTGATCTCTGTTGGAATTGTCCGTCTTTCTGTTGGAAAGTTAATCCAAGCGTCTCTGCTTCCCTGGAGTCTTTAGTGGTTAGAATGAATACTTCAGAGTACCATTCAGAAATGTTCTTATAGATTAGATGTTTCGGCGGTTGTCGGTCTTCCCATCCCAGGTTGACAATTTCTAGCTGCAGACTAGTAATTAGTATCTAAGATTTGCTCTTATTCTGTCGGGGTCGATTAGTCTCAGAGTTTAACCATTTCCACCGGTGTAGCCAATGCTCCATGTGGTATGGTTAGGAGTTCAACAACCATTACCTTAGCTTATACTGAGGTTTTTGTGGTCTCTACTCAACCTTCGCTCCCTTAGTTGACCGAGGTATGCATGGTCTCAAGAGGATTTCTTCAGGTGGGGGTTTTATTCGGAACAGTAGAAAAGGGCTGTCCCATGAGCCAGATCATGTCTGTGTTCATGGGGGCAGGCCAATGACTTAGTTAAACTTTAAAGGGAATACAATTCTCTCACGTTAATGTCATTACATCATTTCACAAATAGTTTCATCTTTTCTTCATTCATTTTATACAATAATTTAATGCAAACCTCATAACAGAGGCTCCTGTATAAACAGAGTTATGGTAATGTGGCTGTATTGTCTTCCATGAGGTCACAAACATGAAACAAAATGGATCGGGTTGTAGCTGTTTTTACACATTCTCCAAAACATGGATATTGTTCAGTTCTCAAGTTCTGTGATGTAGAAGAAGTTCCTTTGTTCTACTGTGAAACTCTTTCTGCATGGCCAGGGGGAGAGTCTCCTCCAGGAATTTACGACCTGAGATAACAGAACCTGGGTGTAGGAGAGGAGAGAGGGGGAAGGCACTTGCTATACCCAAAGAGGACCACGTCATGACAGTATGCTTGTAATCGTTAAGGACAGGATAAAAAAAAAATGGAATGGAGCTAAGCACAGCCAAAATCCTAGAGGAAAACGTGGTTCAGTCTGCTTTCCACCAAAAACTGGGAAATGAATTCACCTTTCAGCAGGACAATAACCCAAAACACAAACCCATATCTACACAGGAGTTTTTTGAAGAATAATGGGAAAAGTTGCACAATCCAGGTGTGGAAAGCTCTTAGCGCCTTACCCAGAAAGACTCACTGCGAGCACTTATACAGTATATGGTCATTTTCACATTTTCATTCATTCATAGAATATTTGGGAATGACGTAGAGTAGCCCAAGGCATTTATGAAAATTCTATAGCAATGTAGAATGGGAAAGCTGCCGTACGTTTTGACAATTAAGACACTGCAGTAAATTAACCTAAAAAAAACCCATCTCATCAAGTAAGGGCATCTACACAGACGGGTGTGCCATCGCTAATCAGAGCTACAGTAGGCCTTTATGCAAATAAGCCATTTGCCTGCCATCATTCACTTTGAACTGGACTGTGTTTACAGACAGTAGCAATAGTACAATTTTAGATCATTAGAACGCATTCTTTAAAAGCCACAAAATATACCTGAATGGATTTCTGGAAATATGTCAATACCATCTGAGTTCTATTACATTTGGGAACTTTACAGACCTATTGATCAAACAAACATGAAAAGGTAAGCTGTCTCCCTCAGTTATGCACATAAACAACAAGATCAACAACTAATGCTAGCCAGAGCGAGATTACCCAGAATCTAACGAGGGAACATTAAATAAATCCTCTCAAACCTTTTCAGCTAGTTGGCTATCAAAATTGCACTGACAAACGATGGGGAATACTATGGTGTCAACTCTGATTCAAAAGTTGAACGGTCTAGAGCAAGCAAACACTTGAGTCGAGAGAGAAGAAATGTGGTCGAGCGAGCAAAGGACCGGTCCAGCGAGCGCAGGACTCATGTCAAGACTCCAAAATGACTGCATGCATCCCGACTCCACACACAGATGTCTTTTCTCCCTCTCACACCAATTTTCCAGTTTGCTCTCCAAAATCCATTTTGTTCTCTCAACCACTTACTATAATTGTATAACGGGGACATTCTAGCCAATGAACATAGCCTGTAGCAGTCTACTGAAATGCAATTGGTCAGGTTTTTGGACCAATCACGGCTTGACTGCTCTCTAACCTGTTTGTTTTTTTAACAGCGAGATGAAAGGGGATGGTGAGAGGTGAACAATGTCTGACAGTAGTAAAAAGTTAAGTTTGAGTTTTTCAGTAGAGAAACTATATCTAACCAACTAGCAAGCTAATCAAATATGTCATTATTGAAGTAAGTAGTTATTTGTTTCTTCTGTTATTAAAGCAGGCTATTGAGGAATGCTAGTTTAACGTCAGCTAGCTAACTAACTAACATTAGCAAATGTTTAACCAAAGCGGTTTCGTTTTCTATATGGTCTTTGGTTTAATTAAGAGCTTTGACCTCAACTATTTCTCTCCATCCCTCTTTCCATGCAGGTTCACTGTCACTATTATGTGGTGGTGAAGTTGTTTTCTACTCAGCAGACAGAGACAGAAGATTCAGGAATCCATTCTGTACCAAGTAGGTTACCTTGGCTCTCCTCTATGCACAGCACTCTGTGGACTTCCTGCAGGTAACCATGGCATCCACCAATCACCCTGTAACCAATGTTCCCTCAATTTTTTATTTAACCTTTATTTAATTAGGCAAGTCAGTTAAGAACAAATTCTTATTTACAACGACAGCCTAGGAACAGTGGGTTAACTGCCTTGTTCAGGGGCAGAACGATAGATTTTTACCTTGTCAGCTCGGGGATTCAATCTAGCAACCTTTCAGTTACTAGTCCAATGCTCTAACCACTAGGCTATCTGTCGCCCCCTAAGCTGCGGGAGTGCCATGGGCGCAAAGAAATATCAGCACGTGCAGAGAAGCAGGAGATTGAACTTAATTTCCCCGTTAGTTAACACTTTACTGCGGGAATTGTGATCGAATCAATGCAATATTAGCCACTTTCAAGTCCTCAACTAGCAGCTTCATTAAATAGTTCCCGCAAAACACCAGTCTCAACGTCAACAGTGAAGAGGTGACTCCGTGATGCTGGCCTTCTAAGCAGAGTTCCTCTGTCCATTGTCTGTGTTCTTTTGCCCATTTTAATCTCTTATTTTTATTGGCCAGTCTGCGATGTGGCCTTTTCTTTGCAACTCTGCCTAAAGTGACCCCAAACTTTTGAACGGTAGTGTATATAGGACACATGAAGTTGAATTGAGATGATCGTTTTAGCAGTATTCGAGAAGTATGAACAGCAGAGGAGGTCTCATCATTGTATACTGTTGAGCTCATTCTTGCCTCTGTTATTTTAAAGGAGAAATAATGATAAATTCCTGAGACAAGTTTGAGACTTTTATTTGACTAATGATCTTAGTCTGGAGGCAATCATTTCAGAAATATCTAAGTATGAGCTATGAAGGAGAGCTCTACTTTGTATGTGCAACGTCTCCTCCATGTCTCATGTATTTCTCTTATAATTACTACAGAAGCTATACATGAGGTTGATTAATGAGATATGAGACACAATTGAGAAATGTATTTGTCAGCATTAATTTGCTGTATTAATTATGATTACCTGTTAAAAACAAGAATGAAACCTGATACAGTTCAACAAATGTATTCAACAGTGCTTATAATACTCTTGACCCAAACTGCTACAGACCTATATCTATCCTACCCTGCCTTTCTAAGGTCTTTGAAAGCCAAGTTAACAAACAAATTACCAACCATTTCGAATCCCACCGTACCTTCTCTGCTATGCAATCTGGTTTCAGGGCTGGTCATGGGTGCACCTCAGCCACGCTCAAGGTCCTAAATGACATCATAACCGCCATCAATAAGAGACATTATTGTGCAGCCGTTTTCATTGATCTGGCCAAGGCTTTCGACTCTGTCAATCATCACATCCTTATCGGCAGACTCGACAGCCTTGGTTTCTCAAATGACTGCCTCGCATGGTTCACCAATTACTTCTCTGATAGAGTTCAGTGTGTCAAAACAGAGGGAATGTTGTCCGGGCCTTTGGCAGTCTCTATGGGGGTGCCACAGGGTTCAATTCTTGGGCCGACTCTCTTCTCTGTATACATCAATGATGTCGCTCTTGCTGCAGGGGAGTCTCTGATTCACCTGTACGCAGACGACACCATTCTGTATTCCTCTGGCCCCTCTTTGGACACTGTGTTAACTACCCTCCAGACGAGCTTCAATGCCATACAACTCTCCTTCCGTGGCCTACAATTGCTCTTAAACGCAAGTAAAACTAAACGCATGCTCTTCAACCGATCGCTGCCCGCACCTGTCCCCCCGTCCAGCATCACTACTCTGGACGGTTCTGTCTTAGATTATGTGGACAACTACAAATACCTAGGTGTCTGGTTAGACTGTAAACTCTCCTTCCAGACTCACATCAAACATCTCCAATCTAAAATTAAATCTAGAATTGGCTTCCTATTTCGCAACAAAGCTTCCTTCACTCATGCTGCCAAACATACCCTCGTAAAACTGACCATCCTACCGATCCTCGACTTCGGTGATGTCATTTACAAAATAGCCTCCAATACTCTACTCAACAAATTGGATGCAGTCTATCATAGTGCCATCCGTTTTGTTACCAAAGCCCCATATACCACCCACCACTGCGACCTGTACGCTCTTGTAGGCTGGCCTTCGCTTTACACTCGTCACCATATCCACTGGCTCCAGGTCATCTACAAGTCCCTGCTAGGTAAAGTCACGCCTTATCTCAGCTCACTGGTCACCTTAGCAGCACCAACCTGTAGCACGCGCTCTAGCAGGTATATCTCAGTGGTCACCCCCAAAGCCAATTCCTCCTTTGGCTGACTCTCCTTCCAGTTCTCTGCTGCCAATGACTGGAATGAACTATAAAAATCCCTGTAATTGGAGACACTTATCTCCCTCACCAGATTTAAGCACCAGCTGTCAGAGCAGCTCACAGACCACTGTACCTGTTTATAGCCCATCTGTAAATAGCCCAACCAACTACCTCATCCCCTACCGTATTTATTTATTTATCTTGCACCCCAGTTTTTTCTACATTGCACATTCATCTACTGCACATTTACCATTCCAGTGTTAAATTACTATATTGTAATTACTTTGCCACCAAGGCCTATTTTATTGTCTTTACCTTCCTTATCCTACCTCATTTGCACTCTTTGTGTATAGATTCGTTTTTTTTTTCTACTGTATTATTGACTGTATGTTTGTTTTACTCCATGTGTAACTCTGTTGTTGTATGTGTCAAACTGCTTTGCTTTATCTTGGCCAGGTCGCAGTTGTAAATGAGAACTTGTTCTCAACTTGCCTACCTGGTTAAATAAAGGTGAAATAAAATAAATAAATAAATATTAACAAAGCATCTCACTTTTCATTCCCTGCACAGATTGGGTTCCATTAACTGTAAGAATGTAAATAAAATGAATACAGCATATGCTCTTGTATCTGATTTGAAACATTAGGTAAACCCAAAAATAATATTGTAGAGATGAAAAAAGGCAGTTGTCACCCACCAGATGTAGTGAACAAAAAGTCAAACCTACATGTGACACCAGTAAGCCCATAACAGTATGTTCTTAAATTAACCTTATTGCAAATATGAACATTGTACAGAAACAAAAATATTTTAGTACATTCAGTACTCTGTTCTGCTCTGGTCCTTCACTTGTTGATGAATGCCTTCTTCAGTTTGGCTTCATCGATTCCGGTCCAACCATCCAAGGTAGCACATCGCAAGATGTAGGCTGGAATAAAGTATGTAAAACATTTTATGAATATTTTAACAAATAACACATGACAATTCTACTGAAGGACTCACAGTATTCAAAACACAAATGTCTTAAAAGAACATTGGGGATTTTGGTTTGTTTTAGAGGTATTTAACTTGATTTGACTTGATTGCAGTGATGAATTAGCAAATAACATACTCTTTATCTCAGCTTACTGGTCACCATAGCAGCACCCACCCGCAGCAGCGCTCCAGCCGGTATATCTCACTGGTTACCCCAAAAGCCAATTCCTCCTTTGGCCGCCTTTCCTTCCAGTTCTCTGCTGCCAATGACTGAAACGAACTACAGAAATCACTGAAGCTGGAGACTCATATCTCCCTCACTAGCTTTAAGCACCAGCTGTCAGTGCAGCGCACAGATCTCTACACCTGCACATAGCCCATCTGTAAACAGCCCATCCTACTACCTCATCCCCATACTGTATTTATTTATTTATCTTGCTCCTTTGCACCCCAGTAACTTGCACATATATCTTCTGCACATCTACCATCCCAGTGTTTAATTGCTATACTGTAATTACCTCGCCACCATGGCCTATGTGTTGCCCTACCTCCCTTATCTTACCTCATTTGCACTCACTGTATATAGACTTATTATTTATTTTATTTTTCTACTGTATTATTGGCTGTATGTCTGTGTATTCTTTGTTGTTATATGTATCAAACTGCTGTGCTTTATCTTGGCCAGGTCGCAGTTGTAAATGAGAACTTGTTCTCAACTAGCCTACCTGGTTAAATAAAGGTAAAATAATAAAATAAAAAATCATTTTCATTAAGAATCTATCCTAATTTTGCTGTAGGTAGTTTTTAAGTAACAAAGTAACCTAGCTTTGAGAAAATACTTACTTAGAATTTCGCTGACCTTCTTCTGGTTCGAGGACTAGCTTCCCTTCGGGGATCCTGCCATGGCGTCCAAAGACAACTGAATTGACTAAAGTGCGCTGGTTATCAAGGGGCAAAATATTGACTATTTTTATTGAGAGACTAGCTTCAATTTGTTTTTGACACATTGCCTCATTTTGAACCCCTCCCTATTAAAAACAGACATATGGGAGTAAGATTGCAGTACCTATTGCTTCCACTGGATGTCAACAGTCTCTAGACAGTGTTTGATGTTTAGTTGCTCTGGATGGTAATAGAAGAAGAATTTCGAAGTGGTCATCGGATGTAAACAGAAGAGGATGCTTCGTTCACGGCTCACAGGCTGTGGTTTTCCTTTCCTATCGTCCAGTTTATAATCCGGGTTGAAATATTATAGTAAATATACATAAGTGTTCCTAAGGATACATTATCAATGATGTTTGATTGTTCTTGGACAAGTGTATAGGTTGAACGAGTTCTCTTCACGGTTCAATGGGCGAGTGGACGCTGTATTTTATGAACATAATGCGCCAACCAAACAGATTTATGGATATAATAAATGACTTTTTCTAACAAAAGAACCATTGGATGTCTTCGTTGGACACTTGGGAAGCCCACAGAGGTTCTTCAAAAGGTAAGGGATTTGTTTTTGCTGTGAAATGTGTTGTGTGAACCTCGATGGTTTATGAATTTATGCTAATGGAAATCTTGGAGATGCTACCCTCAAACAATCAAATGTTGTGCTTTCGCCGTAAAGCCTTTTTGAAATCTGGCAACGCTGTGATATTTCCAAGAAGCAGAGCTTTTGATGACTATGCAACACTTGTATATTGATGAATGTTTAATTCAACTTTTGGATTTTGAATTTGGCGCCTTGCATTTCACCGGGTAGTGTCGGGAGTGGGGCGCTACTGCTCCCTAAGTAGTTAACAAGAACAACACACAGGTCCTCCCATCATTGTATGATTTGTGTGCAAATGAACTCAAGCTTACGGACAATGTCAAATGTGATATAGCGAAGCACCTGAGTGAGTTGGGTGCGCAATTACGCAGGTACTTTCCCGAAACGGATGACACAAACAACTGGATTCGCGATCCCTTTCATGCCCTGCCTCCAGTCCACTCACCGATATCTGAACAAGAGAGCCTCATCGAAATTGCTACAAGCAAGCTGTTCTGTGAAAATGTTATTTAATCAGAAACCACTGCCAGATTTCTGGATTGGGCTGTGCTCAGAGTAGCCTGCCTTGGCAAATCACGCTGTTAAGACACTGATGCCCTTTGCAACCACGTACCTATGCGAGAGTTGATTCTCTGCCATCACTAGCATGAAAACTAAATACAGGCACAGACTGTGTGTGGAAAATGATTTAAGACAGACTCTCTCCAATACAACCCAACATTGCAGAGTTATGAGCATCCTTTCAAGCACACCCTTCTCATTAACCTGTGGTGAGTTATTCACAATTTTCGATGAACAAATAAGGTTTTATATATAATTATTGATTATTATTATATTATTATTTGTGGCCTGGTCCTATAAGAGCTCTTTGTCACTTCCCACTAGACGGGTTGTGACGACAACTGACACTAATTCTTATGTTTAATAAATGTAGTGTGCATCGTATAGTGTGTGTGGCAGGCTTACAATGATGGCAAAACAACATTTGAGAGTACGCTGACCCTGGTGCTAGAGGGGGTACGCAGCTGGAGGTTGGATGTTTGAAGGGGTACGGGACTAGGTTTGCAAAAGGTCGGAAACTTTGCGGTACATTTCTGGAATTTTTCCAGAAATTTTACATGGGAAGTTAAGCCCTGGAATTTGGGGAATTTTTCTTAAATTCATAAAAAAAAGTTGGCTTATAACAGTGAACCTTTTTTTGTTTGATACAAATAAGGCAATTCTAGGTCTTGTGGCATATTCTGATTAAACTATCCCAAATTCAATGGAATTGCAACCCTCTGCATGCACAGTGTATTCTTCCAACACATGTGCAGTGCACTTTTCCATCACATGTACAGCTGATTCTCAAGATCTTGCACACTAATGAGATGCTATTGAGCCCACACTACTACACTGTCTGAGCCAAGGACTACATGCTTTCTGGTAGGTTTTGATTACAGTACTGGGTGGGGTGAATATATTTTATATGACATACATTATTTTTTGTTTACTAGTAAATAGTAGCCTACAGCAAAGTGTGTTTTAAATCATTTCTAACTTAACAATTTCTGCTAGTTAGTTTTTGCTACCATGTGGGTTTTAGCTTGCTTGAGCCTGCTGAGGGGTGTTAATTCACCTGTTTCCATACATGTTTCATTTTAAAACATGTATCTTACAAAGGAGTTGTTTAATCTAACTGCTTAACTTTTTATCTGTATATGGAATTGTATTTGTTGTTTTTTTTACACATTTTTTTCTAATCTTTACAGGAAAATGCCACGAGCGCTATCTGATGTGTGGAGACATTTCACTGCAGCTAATGTAGAAGGAAACGCTGTATACATTTGCAAATACTGTGCCAAATCATATGTAAAGAATGCAACAAGGATGCAGAATCATCTGGCCAAGTGCATAAAGTTCCCTCAGCGCTCACAACAAGCATCCTCTGACAAAAGTCCCTCTATGTCTATTCGAGTTGAAAATTATGAATTATGGTCCTCCTGGAATCAGAAGTTTTTGTTGACTCAATGGAGGAAAGTAGTCCGAGAAATGCTGATGAATGTCTTGCTCGAGCTGTGTATGCAACTGGTTCACCTCTGATGCTAACAGGCATTGTATATTGGAAAAGATTTCTGAATGTTCTTTGCCTAGCATACACCCCTCCAACCAGACATGCTTTTATCTACTCAATTGCTGGATGCAGAGTTCAACAGAGTTCAAGCAAATCATAGAGAAAGCAGACTGTATTGCAATCATCTCTTATGGGTGGTCGAATGTTCATGGGGAAAGAATAATTAACTACATCCGTCAACCAGTATTCTACAAGAGCACAGACAAGGGATAACAGACACACCGGTCTCTACATTGCAGATGAGCTGAAGGCAGTCATCAATAACCTTGGACCACAGAAGGTATTTGCACTGGTGACAGACAAGGCTGTGAACATGAAGGCTGCTTGGTCTAAAGTGGAGGAGTCCTACCCTCACATCACACCCATTGGCTGTGCTGCTCATGCATTAAAAATGCTCCTCGAGGACATCCTGGCACCTAAAACAAGGGATACACTCTACAAGAGAACCAAGGAAATGGTTAGGTGTGTGAAGGGTCATCAAGTTATAGCAGCAATCTACCTCACCAAGCAAAGTGAAAAGAATAAGTGCACCACATTGAAGCTGCCTAGCAACACCCATTGAGGTGGTGTTGTCATCATGTTTGACAGTCTCCTGGAGGGGGGAAGGAGTCTCCAAGAAATGGCCATATCACAGTCTGCCGATATGGACAGCCCCATCAAGAGGGTCCTCCTGGATTATGTATTTTGGTAGAGAGTGGTAAGCAGCCTGAAACTCCTGAAACATATACAGTGGGGAAAAAAAGTATTTAGTCAGCCACCAATTGTGCAAGTTCTCTCACTTAAAAAGATGAGAGAGGCCTGTAATTTTCATCATAGGTACACTTCAACTATGACAGACAAAATGAGGAAAAAAAAATCCAGAAAATCACATTGTAGGATTTTTAATGAATTTATTTGCAAATTATGGTGGAAAATAAGTATTTGGTCAATAACAAAAGTTTATCTCAATACTTTGTTATATACCCTTTGTTGGCAATGACAGAGGTCAAACGTTTTCTGTAAGTCTTCACAAGGTTTTCACACACTGTTGCTGGTATTTTGGCCCATTCCTCCATGCAGATCTCCTCTAGAGCAGTGATGTTTTGGGGCTGTCGCTGGGCAACACGGACTTTCAAAGATTTTCTATGGGGTTGAGATCTGGAGACTGGCTAGGCCACTCCAGGACCTTGAAATGCTTCTTACGAAGCCACTCCTTTGTTGCCCGGGCAGTGTGTTTGGGATCATTGTCATGCTGAAAGACCCAGCCACGTTTCATCTTCAATGCCCTTGCTGATGGAAGGAGGTTTTCACTCAAAATCTCACGATACATGGCCCCATTCATTCTTTCCTTTACACGGATCAGTCGTCCTGGTCCCTTTGCAGAAAAACAGCCCCAAAGCATGATGTTTCCACCCCCATGCTTCACAGTAGGTATGGTGTTCTTTGGATGCAACTCAGCATTCTTTGTCCTCCAAACACTGACGAGTTGAGTTTTTACCAAAAGTTATATTTTGGTTTCATCTGACATTCTCCCAATCCTCATCTGGATCATCCAAATGCTCTCTAGCAAACTTTAGGACGGGCCTGAACATGTACTGGCTTAAGCAGGGGGACACGTCTGGCACTGCAGGATTTGAGTCCCTGGCGGCGTAGTGTGTTACTGATGGTAGGCTTTGTTACTTTGGTCCTAGCTCTCTGCAGGTCATTCACTAGGTCCCCCCGTGTGGTTCTGGGATTTTTGCTCACCGTTCTTGTTATCATTTTGACCCCACGGGGTGAGATCTTGCGTGGAGCCCCAGATCAAGGAAGATTATCAGTGGTCTTGTATGTCTTCCATTTCCTAATAATTGCTCCCACAGTTGATTTCTTCAAACCAAGCTGCTTACCTATTGCAGATTCAGTCTTCCCAACCTGGTGCAGGTCTACAATTTTGTTTCTGGTGTCCTTTGACAGCTCTTTGGTCTTGGCCATAGTGGAGTTTGGAGTGTGACTGTTTGAGGTTGTGGACAGGTGTCTTTTATACTGATAACAAGTTCAAACAGGTGCCATTAATACAGGTAATGAGTGGAGGACAGAGGAGCCTCTTAAAGAAGAAGTTACAGGTCTGTGAGAGCCAGAAATCTTGCTTGTTTGTATGTGACCAAATACTTATTTTCCACCATAATTTGCAAATAAATTCATAAAAAATCCTACAATGTGATTTTCTGGATTTTTTTTCCCTCATTTTGTCTGTCATAGTTGAAGTGTACCTATGATGAAAATC
This sequence comes from Brachymystax lenok tsinlingensis, assembly GCA_030435695.1. Taxonomy (NCBI): domain Eukaryota; kingdom Metazoa; phylum Chordata; class Actinopteri; order Salmoniformes; family Salmonidae; genus Brachymystax; species Brachymystax lenok. Next base: position 45,295,644 of record CM059807.1, on the reverse strand, counting down.
ACAGGCCTCTCTCATCTTTTTAAGTGAGAGAACTTGCACAATTGGTGGCTGACTAAATACTTTTTTTCCCCACTGTAGCAGTAGCCATTGCACGGATTGAGACAAAAACAAAATAATGTGTTTATGCACAACAACACCCGTAGTATTTCAGCATGTGTGTACTGTTTACAAGGGACAAAATTCAAAAAATGTATTTCGTAATGCATATAAGTATTGTATCTTGAATCTTTATAAGATGTGTTAGGCCTAGGTATCTTGATGATAATTGAGTGAGCAAACACATTGTAGCACTGGGCTAGTCGTAATTAGTTGTATCTCTATTGAATAATATTGGAGACTCAAAATGACAAGACCAGAGCCTGGAAGCCGATGGAGAAGAAAGATGAATAAAGGCAATGCTGGGCCATTTAAACGACCAAGAAGGACTGCACATTTGGTGAGTGGCATTGCTCTGCCATATTTAACATAGCAGAAACAATTTTAATACTTTTTTTTCTTTTACTCCCTGTAGCCTGCCCGAATGAATGGAACGCAACCACCCCGTCAGGAAGGATCAACGCACCCACCCCATCAGGACAGAACGCACCCGCTCCATCAGGACAGCACGACGGATGAACAATATTTAAGTAAGTTATATTCTTATTCCACTTCCTATGTTTTATAGTAGTACCCTCTTGTACTAGAAACATATTTGCATAAACATATAATTTGCTTTGTGTGTGTTATCTGGCCAAGTTTATTTGAGACCCATGTGTACACTCACAGTGATGGTGCAACACAATGTTTTACCATTAATACATGTTGTCTAAACATACTATTATACTATTAAACTGTTTTATTATTTTCTGTTACCAGCACAAGAGAATGTTTCAACGATTGACTTTACCATTGAAGACGAAGAGCCAACTTCCAACTTCAGATCAGCCAGCAGAGATACTCCTGATGTCCTAACAACTGTATATGACAATACTGATCAGTATGATCCATCTGAATCTTTTGAGGAAGTGTTGCCTGATTTCATGGATTGGCCCTATGATGATAACTTCATCTTCAGTGAGGGATTTGAAAGGGTGTCTAGTGAGTAGGGTGCACAGTCAGCACAGTCAACATCCAACAACACAACAAAAACAGGAAAACCATTTTGACAATGCATCCATAACCGTTGGAGAGGGCCTTTTGGTAATCATGGCTTACGCAAACTGTCATAAAGTAACTGGTAATGCCCTTAGTGATTTGCTTAAATTAACAACCTTGCTTTGTCTAGATAGTCTCAACACAGACTGCTTGAGCAGTGTACAGAAGTTCAGAGACTTTTTCCCCACTCTGCCTCTTCCCCTATTGTGACGCATAAGTATTGCAGCACGTTTTGAGTCAGTAGTGTGTGAACAATGTCTGACCTGTGGGACCAGCATGACAGAAGAAGGATCAGCCTCATCCTTCATGGAGGTTCAAATTGATGCTCAAATAAGATAATTGTTTTTCAAGCCTGAGTTTCAGGAAAAGCTTAACTTTACATTTTGTAGGAAGAAGAAAGAACCTGACATAGAAGATATATATGATGCAGAAGTTTACAGACAGCATGCAGATGGGGGTGGTCCTCTTAGTGATCCTAGAAACATCTCACTTACATGGAACACAGATGGGGTACCTATTTTTAAATCTACATTTTCAGTGTGGCCTTTTTATTGTATCATTAATGAATTTAGCTTTATTGAATGCACAAAAAGAGAACATTCGATTTTTGCCGGGCTTTGGTATGGGGACTCAAAACCATCTATGGTTACTTTTCTTAGACCATTAAGTAACACACTGAGTGAACTTCAATAGGATGGAATTCATGTGCAACCGGCAGAGGGCTCTGAAACGTTATTGTGCAAAGTGCTCACCATTGCTGGCACGTGACTTGCCTGCCAAAGCAATAGTACTAACTACAGTGCAGTTCAATGCAAACTTTGGATCTTCTAAATGTGAGCAGCCTGGAAAGACTGAAGACAGGGCAAAGGGGACATGTTCATGCATTGAAAGGTGTGAAGGGTCCCTGTTGGCTTAGCCAACTTAAAAGTTATGACCTAATCCGTAGCATTGGCATAGACTACATGCACTCAGTTTTGTTAGGAGTGATGCGCCTTCTGATGCTTCTATGGTTTTCCACTGAGATTTCTCATCAGCCCTTCAGCATGTCAAAAGAAACAAAACAAATAGACAAGCGATTGCAAGATATCCGACCACCATCCTTGACACAATATCCTCGATCAGTAGCATCTCACAGGATGTTTAAGGCACCAGAATATCGGCTCTTTTAATATTTTTTGGACCTGTTTTTTCCCGTGGTGTTCTTGGAACGCTTTACTACAATCACTTCCTCCTTTTAAGTGAAGCTATTTTCATTCTTCTGATGGACTCCATATCGATACAACAGATTGATCATGCAGAGAAACTGCTATGGAACTTTTGCTCTCAAATTAGTAATCTCTATGGTGAGCTTTACCAAACTGCAAATATTCACCTTCTTGTGCACCTAGTCAGAGCCCTTGGCCCATTATGGACTCCTTCATGTTTCCATTTTGAAGACAAAAATGGCTATTTGTTAAGGCTCACATGGTATTCAAAATATACCCATGCAAATGGTCCATGCAGTCAAACTAGTGCCGTCTATCCCTGCTATTTCGCAAATCATAAAGCCAGCTAATGCCATAGCTGACTTTTACGCACGGATGACCGATGACCATAGTTTTTGTGACGAAAAGTCACATAAGTCGAGAACAAGCATAATTGGAGCATCAAGTGAACTTCAACCGGAGGCAAGGCACCTCTGCAATAGAAAAACATGCTGGTCGCCACATTAATTCACCGCATTCAGTGAAGGCATTTCACAGGGCACAAGTTAAGAGAACTCGTCTCACATCAAGTCATTATGGGAAAGGTGAAAGAACAAATCGTTTTAGTTTTTTTCTTCTAATGTACAGTAGCACAAATAAAGTATGGACAGATTTGAATTCTTCTTTACCTCTGAGGAATCCGGTGACTAATGGGCACTTTTTAACGAATTTGAAAGTGCAGGTTTTTCACACTGCTTTCATGTTTTCATGTTGTGCCCCTATTGGAAACCCCCTGTCAACACAGTTGTAATTGCATTTGAACATGTTTTGGGCTAAGTTGTTTTCCTTGACTTGACATCTATCATATCTGTTCCACTTTTGTCAGAAGTTTACATATGCTACCAAATACTAATTGAGTGTATGTAAACTTCTGACCCACTGGGAATGTGATGAAAGAAATAAAAGCTTAATTAAATCATTCTCTCTACTATTATTCTGACATTACATAATTATTAAAATAAAGTGGTGATCCTAACCGACCTTTTTACTAGGATTAAATGTCAGGAATTGTGAAACTGAGTTTAAATATACAGTGGGGAAAAAAAGTATTTAGTCAGCCACCAATTGTGCAAGTTCTCTCACTTAAAAAGATGAGGCCTGTAATTTTCATCATAGGTACACTTCAACTATGACAGACAAAATGAGGAAAAAAATCCAGAAAATCACATTGTAGGATTTTTTATGAATTTATTTGCAAATTATGGTGGAAAATAAGTATTTGGTCACATACAAACAAGCAAGATTTCTGGCTCTCACAGACCTGTAACTTCTTCTTTAAGAGGCTCCTCTGTCCTCCACTCATTACCTGTATTAATGGCACCTGTTTGAACTTGTTATCAGTATAAAGACACCTGTCCACAACCTCAAACAGTCACACTCCAAACTCCACTATGGCCAAGACCAAAGAGCTGTCAAAGGACACCAGAAACAAAATTGTAGACCTGCACCAGGTTGGGAAGACTGAATCTGCAATAGGTAAGCAGCTTGGTTTGAAGAAATCAACTGTGGGAGCAATTATTAGGAAATGGAAGACATACAAGACCACTGATAATCTTCCTTGATCTGGGGCTCCACGCAAGATCTCACCCCGTGGGGTCAAAATTATCACAAGAACGGTGAGCAAAAATCCCAGAACCACACGGGGGGACCTAGTGAATGACCTGCAGAGAGCTGGGACCAAAGTAACAAAGCCTACCATCAGTAACACACTACGCCGCCAGGGACTCAAATCCTGCAGTGCCAGGCGTGTCCCCCTGCTTAAGCCAGTACATGTTCAGGCAAGTCTAAAGTTTGCTAGAGAGCATTTGGATGATCCAGATGAGGATTGGGAGAATGTCAGATGAAACCAAAATAGAACTTTTTGGTAAAAACTCAACTCGTCGTGTTTGGAGGACAAAGAATGCTGAGTTGCATCCAAAGAACACCATACCTACTGTGAAGCATGGGGGTGGAAACATCATGCTTTGGGGCTGTTTTTCTGCAAAGGGACCAGGACGACTGATCCGTGTAAAGGAAAGAATGAATGGGGCCATGTATCGTGAGATTTTGAGTGAAAACCTCCTTCCATCAGCAAGGGCATTGAAGATGAAATGTGGCTGGGTCTTTCAGCATGACAATGATCCCAAACACACCGCCGAACGAAGGAGTGGCTTCGTAAGAAGCATTTCAAGGTCCTGGAGTGGCCTAGCCAGTCTCCAGATCTCAACCCCATAGAAAATCTTTGGAGGGAGTTGAAAGTCCGTGTTGCCCAGCGACATCCCCAAAACATCACTGCTCTAGAGGAGATCTGCATGGAGGAATGGGCCAAAATACCAGCAACAGTGTGTGAAAACCTTGTGAAGACTTACAGAAAACGTTTGACCTCTGTCATTGCCAACAAAGGGTATATAACAAAGTATTGAGATAAACTTTGTTATTGACCAAATACTTATTTTCCACCATAATTTGCAAATAAATTCATAAAAAATCCTACAATGTGATCTTCTGGATTTTTTTTCCTCATTTTGTCTGTCATAGTTGAAGTGTACCTATGATGAAAATTACAGGCCTCTCATCTTTTTAAGTGAGAGAACTTGCACAATTGGTGGCTGACTAAATACTTTTTCCCCCCACTGTATATATATATACACACACACACGGACAGTTGAAGTCAGAAGTTTACATACACCTTAGCCAAATACATTTAAACTCAGTTTCACAATTCCTGACATTTAATCCTAGTAAAAATTCCCAGTCTTAGGTCAGTTAGGATCACCACTTTATTTTAAGAATGTGAAATGTCAGAATAATAGTAGAGAGAATGATTTAATTCAGCTTTTTCTGTCGTATTCACACATTGTAATCTTGGACCTAATATATATATATATATTAGGTCCAAGATTACAATGTGTAAATACGACAGATCTGTATGGGATAAATGTAAGACATATTTGAGAAAGGGCATCTAATTGTTCGTATCACATTAAGATCTTGTACTACTCTCACTTATCTAGTAGCTGAGACTGAGAAAAGAGACATGTGCGAGAGAGTTCAGAGAAACTCATACAGTGATCACTGTGCGACAGACCCATGTTTACTTCTCAGGAGTGGCAATTGAGATGTATGAGAAAATGCACAACATCTCACTTTAATATTGACTAGTGCTCTTTTTTGTCTAGGAGATGGACATAGGTTATAAAGGAGATCTCATCTTGGATTTTGCTTTCCTATGGGCAGTAGCCTACTTGACCACTGTTAAAACTAACTTAAAACGGGTACAGCCTCAGTGTTCACAGTAAACGCGTGCAGGAAGTTTCACCGAATTTTTACAACTTTTAAGTTTGCACCCAGCAGTCCTGAAATGTGTTCACTGATGAAAACAATGTGAGGGAACATTGCCCATAACTAAATTATTAGTGGGACTGAGAGTTACTCTAATTTCTTTGATGCTGTATGAAGGCATTGTACATTGGACATTTGCCACGTAGAGAGGATTATTGACCAGCTGCTGTCTATTGGTTAGAAAGATGTTTCTATACTGAATGTACAGTATGTGATAGTCATTAACATTTCCATCCAGTTTTTATGCGAGTAAAGTCATACTACATAAAAAATAATTGTATAAATGCCGACAGATAATTTGTTTGTTCGACATGGTGGGATATTTTTGTGTAAAATGAATTAATGCGAGAAATGGCGGTGGAAACCTGGAGTCACGCAATGAAATTGTGTGCTGTCCTCCCATTACGACTCGAAACCATGTTTATTAGGCTACAGATGAAGTTAGTTATGATGTACTTTATAGGTTGGTGAAAGTGCACGGTATGAGGTTGATGCTCTTTTTCAATAAATGTCAAGGGCCTTATTCTGGTGAGATGATCGATGCATGACTGTCGTTTGACAAATATAAATATTCTTGCTCTTATCCATAATAATCTCATCATGCAGACTAACCTACCCGCAAAGTAGGCCTATCTGCGAGCTGTTGGCTAGAGTGCATGTGCCAAGACCAGAGTAGCTATTTAACGCAACAATTTGTGATAAAACTATTGATACAGTTGAAAATGAGATGGAAAGACATTGAACATTACATTTGTATTTGGTACATGAAAACTTAAGGGAAAAAGTACATTTGTGTCCACTACATCATCAATTTGGTGGAAACACACCACTGGTGGGAACATTTGCATATTTTCTTTATGCGGATTGTAGAATATTTGCATGAAAATCTGTCTCCAATTGGAGGAAACCTAGCTACTGCTAAATAATGAGTAGTGTAGGTAAGGGATGAAGTGATAACCTATAGGAGGATAGCTCTCCACGAGGTGGTAAACGGAGTGATGTTGAGACTCCATTTTTTTACTTTAAAATGTATGTATTGTTTGACGTACATTTCAGAGTGAAAAATCTGAGTGTCAACATCACTCTGTTACTGTGGAATTGCCCTACAGCTCAGTCCAGTTCTACATCATGTGTTATCACTTATTTGGCTAAATTATTACCCATAGTTGCCTCTTTTGATACAGCCACAGCAGTCTTTAAATGGACTGTTACCTTGAATGCAAAATTTGACATTTCCTGACATCTTATTTTCCTCTCTCTCACTCAAGTTGTTCTCAGGAGACAGGTCAGTGTGTGTGCAGAGAGAACATGTTTGACCAGGTGGAGTCAGGCTTCTACTTCATCGCTCTGGACCACTACACCAACTGGCAGAGGACGCCAAGTTTGGACCAGGGAGTAACTAACTCATCTTATGCTTTACACAACTCTGCACATATGTATTGCTCCACCTTCCTCAAACTCCAGTGCCTTACTTATGTCTATGTATTGCACAAATTTTATCAAATAATTGTTACATTTATTTTATACCTAAAGGGGTTCTAAAATTCAAAATCAAATAGCTAAATGATCCATGATATGACCATCTTAAAGTGGCAATCAGCAGTTGAAACAATAACAAAGTGTCAACGCCCCTGTTTCGGTAAAAAACTGAGGGATGGGGCTGGAGAAATGTAATGACTCTCAAATTCATAGACAGAGCTATGGATGCAAGGACTGAAAATCGCGCCTCCTAAAACCCCATTGGAGTAGATGACCCAAGGTTCCTCACCTCAGACCTCCTCCAATAGGTTTTGAGAAGGATGCAAGTAGAGAGGAAGTGAGGAGTTTTGCAGAGATGATTTGGGACAGAGCTCATGTCATTGTTTTAGGTCAAAAACTTATGTTGAATGATACATTTATTCTGTTTACATCTTTGTTCTACTTGCTCTGGCTTGCTGATAACATCTGATCTGATGAGACTCTATGCCAGGGATCATTCAGCCGCGGGCCAATCTTTTCTTGGGCGGATGGTCAGGGGCCCAGAACATAATTACAAATAATTTGTAGACTGCCAATTGACCGGAAGAAGCACAAACATATAAAATATTTGACTAAAACGAATTCATTTCAAACCTTGCTTGAATTTGTATACGATGCACGCATGTCTCTGCAGTCTGACAACCTACCATGAACGTTAGAATGGTATTTGGGGATACCGTGTGTGTTTGTGTGACGCCTGTTTGAACGAATGTATTAGACCCCCCTGCACACACCTGCATACACACACAACCCACCTGTCTCTATCTATGTACAGTGCCTTCGGAAAGTATTCAGACCCCTTGACTTTTTCCACATTTTGTTATGTTACAACCTTATTCTACAATGGATTAAATAGTTTTTTTTTCTCATCAATCTACACACAATACCCCATAATGACAAAGCAAAAACTGGTTTTTAGAAATGTTTGCTAATTTATAAAAAATTTAAACTGAAATATCACATTTACATAAGTATTCAGACCCTTTCCTCAGTACTTTGTTGGAGCACCATTGGCAGCGATTACAGCTTCAAGTCTTCTTGGGTATGACGCTACAAGCTTGGCAACCCTGTATTTAGGGTGTTTTTCCCATTCTTCTCTGCAGATCCTCTCAAGCTCTGTCAGGTTGGTGGGGAGCGTTGCTGCACAGCTATTTTCAGGTCTGCAGAGATGTTTTCGATTGGGTTCAAGTCCGAGCTATGGCTGTGCCACTCAAGGACATTCAGAGAGTTGTCCCGAAGCCACTCCTGCGTTCTCTTGCCTGTGTGCTTAGGGTCATTGTCCTGTTGGAAGGTGAACCTTCGCCCCAATCTGAGGTCCTGAGCGCTCTGGAGCAGGTTTTCATCAAGGATCTCTCTGTACTTTGCTCCATTCATCTTTCCCTTGTTCCTGACTAGTCTCCCAGTCCCTGCCACTGAAAAATATCCCCACAGCATGATGCTGCCACACAATGGTGCCAGGTTTCCTCCAGACATGTCATTCAGGCCAAAGAGTTTAATCTTGGTTTCATCAGACCAGAGAATCTTGTTTCTCATGGTCTGAGAGTCCTTTAGGTGCCTTTTGGCAAACTCCAAGCGGGCTGTCATGTGCCTTTTACTGAGTAGTGGCTTCCGCTGGTGGAGTGCACTACCACAGAGGATGGGCTGGGCAGCCAGCTAGGCTAAATGCTTGCAGGATAGTGTCTACAATCCAATGTGACAACCGTTGTTTTGAGAAAGACTTGCTCTGTACTCTCCAAAGCACACAAACAGCTGATCAGAGCGACGGATCGCCGGAGTCCGCTCCACGAACGCATTAAAGTACTCCGAGCACGTACATCAACATCATGAAGCCCAGGGGGCATGGAGGTGGACAAGGCTGTTAGCACCATTTCCTCTTTTCACGTGACCTGGGGGCAGAGTTTTTGGTAGGAAGGCAGGATTAGTCCACAGAGTATGAGTGGATGGCTGCCAAGTGGGCCATCCTGCTCTTCATCATGACATGCTGAAATGGCTGCTGCGTATACCTTCAGTGTGAATGCAGCCCTGCCAGCATCGAACAAAGACCTCAAGAACTGGAGCACAGTTTTTATATGGCAAGAGTCTTGAGCAACCTCCTGCTCCCCACACCACTGGCAGAACAAGCGCCACCTTATGTCTTAGGTTGACGTGGTGGACGGGGCCCTGGCACTCTAAGATGTTAACAAAAGGGGGCTCAAGATCTAACCAAATCATTTTCACTGTTAAGCAGCCAGACCCACAGCTGCAGGCGAGAGGGATTTGGATGCCACAATGTGCCCTCCGCCTTTGACAATAGGTTTGGCCTCCGGGGTAGTTCCCATGCTGTCCCCGCTAGGAGTGACAGTATTGTGCTGAACCAGTGGCGTCTCGGTCATCTCGAGGCAATCAAAAGGACCTGGTGGCCCGCTTTCCTGATTCTGTCCAGGGTCGCTAGAATCAGTGAGATCGGGGTGAAGGCATATAGCCTCTTCCTCGCCCCTGGGGGGGGGGGGGCTGTACCAGCACATGTTTGACCCAAAGTTGTGTGAGAACATTGAGCAGAGCTAGTTGGACTGCTCTCAATTCCAGCATGTTGATGTGAGGGATCCATGTCCAGCTGACCGCCCTCCCACTCAATACTGCTCCCCAGCCTGTCAAGTAGGCGTCTGTTTGAACAAGTTCACTCCGATGGACGCTACCCAGGCGTATCCCGCCTGAAAATAATTTCAGGGATCGCTATCTTGCGCGCATTCCTTTGACACAGTCAGGCAAAAATACCTGTGTTCCTTGGGATGTAAACCCTGAGCATTGAACCACCTCTGCAGGGGTCTCAAGTGTAGAAGGCCCAATGGGGTCAAAAGAGAGGATGCGGAGGTGAGTCCTCATTAGAGGTAAGTCAATCAGCATGCCCACGAACATTACACACCAGGTGGCTTTTTTGCATGTTCAACCTGAGGCCTAGCTCTAAAATGTGCTTCGGGAGAGAAGTTGTTTATTCTCCTGCCTGTTCTCGTGACTGAGTGCAGAATAGCTAATCGTCTAGGTAATTTAGTACTATCATCCCTTGTGATATTAGTGGTGCTTGATCGGCATCCATGCATTTTGTGAATGTTCCAGGCCGAAAGGTAACACTTGGTACTTGTATGCTATGCTGTTGAATGCAAAGCGCAGGAACTTCCTGGTAGGCAATCGTCAGTTAGAGAGCTTCTGTTTTCAGAGGGTCAGCTGTTGTAGTTGACCAAATCTCTCTGAACTATGGTGGCCTGCATCAGAACTGGAGTTTGTACTCCTGTATTACTGTATCCAGCACCCAAGGGGACTCCACAAAGGATATCCCATTAAGTGACTAGCATAGTCCCTCAAGCGAAATAGAACCATTGTTACTCCTCCTGAAAAAAATCTGTGGCACAACCTTTTTTAGGTCCTAATACTTATAATAATATGGTTATTATGTGCTAAAAGAGCAAGGATTACCTTCTTACTAAAGCCAATTCTAAAGTAGGGTCTATAGTTTCACCAGGTCATCTAACTCAGGCATTTCAACGGTGGCGCGCACAGCAACGCTGGTTTATTCTCAAAATATTCCCATTTATTCACAAAATATTGCCACATTATTCGCTAAATTTAATTTCGACTTTATTCTTGAAATATTGCCACTTTTTCTTGAAATATTGCCACTTTTTTGAAGTACTATCATGCAAAAATTTAAGTACCACCACCCATCTCAGTTATATCAGTTTACATTCTATTATTTGGGATTGAGTATGTACTGCATCAATCAAATGTATTTATAAAGCCCTTTTTACGTCAGTAGATGTCACAAAGTGCTATACAGAAATCCAGCCTAAAAACCCAAACAGCAAGCAATGCAGATGTAGAAGCACGGTGGCTAGGAAAAACTCCCTAGAAAGGCAAGGAACCTAGGAAGAAACCTAGAGCGGAACCAGGCTCTGAGGGGTGGCCAGTCCTCTTCTGGCTGTGCCGGGTGGAGATTATAAGAGTACATGGCCATTAAGGCCAGATTGTTCTTTAAGATGTTCAAATGTTCATAGATGACCAGCAGGGTCAAATAACAATCAGTGGTTGAAGAGCGTGCAACAGGTCAGTACCTCAGGAGTAAATGTCAGTTGGCTTTTCATAGCCAAGCATTCAGAGGTTGAGACAGTGCGGTAGAGAGAGGGTCGAAAACAGAAGGTCCAGGACAAGGCAGCACGTCGGTGAACAGGTCAGGGTTCCATAGCCCAGGCAGAACAGTTGAAACTGGAGCAGCAGCACAACCAGGTGGACTGGGGACAGCCAGGAGTCATCCGGCCTGGTAGTCCTGAGGCATGGTTCTAGGGCTCAGGTCCTCCGGGAGGGGAGGGACGAGAGAAAGAATTAGAGGGAGCATACTTAAATTGACACAGGGCACCAGATAAGACAGGAGAATTATACTAAATAGAACAGACTGGCCGACACTATGGCCCCGTCCGACGATAGCCCCGAACAGGGCCAACCAGGCAGGATATAACCCCACCCACTTTGCCAAAGCACTGCCCCCACACCACTAGAGGGATATCAACAGACCACCAACTTACTACCCTGAGACAAGGCTGAGTATAGCCCATTAAGATCTCCTCCACCGCACGAGACCGAGGGGGCACAAAACCGGACAGGAAGATCACGCCTGTGACTCAAGCCACTCAATTGACACAACCCTCCTAGGGACGGCATGGAAGAGCACTAGTAAGCCAGTGACTCAGCCCCCGTAATAGGGTCAGAGGCAGAGAATCCCAGTGGAGAGAGGTGAGCCGGCTAGGCAGAGACAGCAAGGGCAGTTCGTCGCTCCAGTGCCTTGACGTTCACGTTCGCACCCCTGGGCCAGACTACACTCAATGATAGGACCTACTGAAGAGATTAGTCTTCAGTAAGGTCGAGACTGAGTCTACGTCTCTCACACGGATAGGCAGACCATTCCATAAAAATTTAGCTCTATAGGAGAAAGCCCTGCCTCCAGTTGTTTGCTTAGAAATTCTAGGGACAATAAGGAGGCCTGCGTCTTGTGACCATAGCATACGTGTAGGTATGTACAGCAGGACCAAATCGGAGCAAGCCCATGTAATGCTTTGTATGTAGGTTAGCAGTAAAACCTTGAAAATCAGCTCTAGCCTTAACAGGAAGCCTAGAGAGGCTAGCACTGTAACAGGTAGTAGATTATCCCCTTAATATAATTCAAATCCCCCATGTGCTGTAAATATTTTTCCTTAGGCTTAACACCCTAAATATTAGTAAGCTAGCTAACTTTAGCAAGTAGATTTGACTCAACTCAAGGTATAGTATGCCTATATTAGAATTGATTTACCAATTTATTTGGTTATCAAGGTGCTGCGTTTCAGAAGCCGTTCGGCACTTACTGCTCAAACCGGCTTGTTGGCAGAGGGCTCTGCTGTGTATAGCAAACAGAAGACTCGTAATAGCCAATCACAACACTGGACTGGCCAATGGTAGGAATTTGTTAGTTTGTTCATCCCTCCAGTGAAAGTGACAAATCTAAGGTTTCTAGACTCGCACCTGCCTTTAAGCCCATTATAAGCTTGAAATCCAAACCCAAAGTGCCAAGATTTGAGAGAGAGCAATTTGATAAATTGATAGTGAAAACTTGACAATGACAAGTAACTATTGCTGGTGGACAATTTAATGCGTTGAAATAAATGTTTTATATGTTTGAATCACATTTCTTTGCTATGTACTGTTTAAGACATTTTTCTTTTTTATCTGTTCTGCTAGCTAAAAATCACAGATTTAATTTGAAATCTTGACAAAAACAAAAACTTGATATTTCGATTTTCACAAATGGGTGGGGTTAAATGTGGAATTTCTGTCATGAGCCAAATGTGCAGCTAGCACTTCCTATCCCTTCAAAATAAGAGTTAACCCTTCTAACTTATTTTTATTAATCTACTATTCATTCATTATTAATGAATCTACTGTAACGTTAACGGTAGGCTTGCTACATGCCATGAATGTTAGTAAGAGTTTGTGTGTCTCTGTACTGGCCATCATACACAGCCTATAGGTTCAAGTTCAAGGTGACTGTGGAGAGGACCAGAGCGGGGAGCAGCCCTTATACTGCATGCACAAAGCTATGGAGCTACCGACAGCACTCCCTGTGGTACAGCCATTACTGGTAAGATGGGGGAGGAGGGAGGAGATGTGTGTGTTTGTGTGTGTGGAGGTGGGGAAGCAGACCGTGTACCGGCTGTCCTCTCTGAAGGGGTTAGTGTGTGAGGGCTCTAACCTGCTACTTTCCCTCTGCTCCCTCTGAGGAAGAATGTCCCGCAAAACATGACCTTCCTCATGACCTTGTTTGTGAGTTGTGTGTATGTCAGTTGCTTTAGTCTGCTCGTAACAGTATGTTTGTCTTTTTTGTGAAAGATAAGTGTGTTTACTCATCTATGAAATGTGTGTGTTTTCAGTTGTTGTTGATTTGACCGTCTATTGACCATGTTGTGTGGTTAATGTATGGTCTATCCGTGGTCAGAAGGAGCTGGGGAGCAAACTGCAAACGATGGGAGTGGTGGAGGTGTTGGGTTGGAGAGAACGGTGGACTCTGTGTAGGACATCTCAGACACTTGTCAGTGTTGGCACAGCTACTTCCTGCATGGGTAGGATGTCATCACTTCTACTTAATATACAAACAATAAATCAAGCACTTGTTTTTATATCATCAGTTGTCACAAAGTGCTTTTACAGTAACCCAGCCTACAGCAGAGGAACCAGGGACATACAATGCACCACTGCTTCTGCCATATCTAGCTCTCTGTGTGATGTCATATCCTGTTCCTGTTTAAACCAGCCGAGTGCAGGTGGGCTCTCCCGTCAACATGAGCTTCCTGCTCTTGCCCCAAATCTCTCACTCACACACACACACTATTATGAGTGTTCCCCTATTTACATGTTTGTGTGTATTTGTGTTGTGTGTCAGAGTTGAGGGATGATAAGCCAGTGTTTGAGAAGAGGCATCTGGTGTGGGAGGAGGACATGCATATGAACTCCAAGTTCGTGGACAGAAAGGTCACGTATTAGTCTTTTCCTAAACCCTAACCATTACCACCTACTCTCACCCTAGCCCCTTTTACTCTTAAACCACAAACCCTAAGTTTCCAACATGACCTGACGTGTGTGTTAAAGGAGGAGTTAAAGGCAGAGCAGAACTCGTACCTGCATCATGATGGGCGACTTCTTGCAGTTCCTGTTACTACAAAAACCAAGCAACGTCTTCATGTTCGCCAGCAAGTACTTCGCCCCATTTTCCTACTGCCGACCCCCGGGAGGGACCTTCAACACCTCCTCACCTTGGGGACACACACTCCTCTCACAGGAACTTTATTGAGGACAATACTCTTCTAGTTAGCACTTGTCACTGATATGTAGAGAGGCCCTGGAGAGTATTGATCAGATATGAATGCTTTTATGGATGTTTTGTAAATTATTTTATGATACTGCTTTTACTGTCTGTTTTGTTTTGCATTAGCTGCACTGAACAAATTCCAATCAACTGGGTTGAAATGGTAATCGCAAGAGTTACAGTTATGTGAGTTGGTGTGAATAAAATAACATTTATTATTTCATGTCTTGTATTTATTTCCATGCTTTATTTCTGTTAAGAAATATCCTCAAGTGTGATCATTCTACTAACTGCTACTTTGATATGGCTCTGATGTGATCACCCCAATATTTGTAAGAATACGTTTTAAATGAAATTAGACTGATGTTTGTCTGACTCAACAAGTAATGCTAGCGTTTGGATAACTGTGCTGCCCTGATTTCCTACAGCTTGAATCATAGGCTATTTCCTCCGCAATTTAACTACATTATGTGCATGTTCCTGTGGTTGGCAAACGTAGCATTTTTCATAGAGGTACATTGGTTATTTTAGTTGAAGTCTTTAGGAGTGGGCTCACCCCATTTACTTTTCTTGTATATTGAGCACATGGGTTACTGCTCAGTTCTGTTACATGTTGTTTATATGTTACATTTCACCTTTTTGATAGTTGTTTTTCCAATTTTGATTGTCATGATACTTTTTGTATGTTGTTAATTATTTATATATATATATATATATATATATATATATATATATATATATACACACACACACACACACACACACACACACATACAGTTGAAGTCGGAAGTTTACATACATCCCCACAACATGATGCTGCCACCCCCGTGCTTCACGGTTGGAATGGAGTTATTCGGCTTGCAAGCCTCCCCCTTTTTCCTCCAAACAACGATGGTCATTACGGCCAAACAGTTTTATTTTTGTTTCATCAGACCAGAGGACATTTCTCCAAAAAGTACGATCTTTGTCCCCATGTGCAGTTGCAAACCATAGTCTGGATTTTTTATGGCGGTTTTGGAGCAGTGGCTTCTTCCTTGCTGAGCGGCCTTTCAGGTTATGTTGATATAGGACTCGTTTTACTGTGGATATAGATACTTTTGTACCTGTTTCCTCCAGCATCTTCACAAGGTCCTTTGCTGTTGTTCTGGGATTGATTTGCACTTTTCACACCAAAGTACGTTAATCTCTAGGAGACAGAACGCGTCTCCTTCCTGAGCGGTATGACTGCTGCGTGGTCCCATGGTGTTTATACTTGTGTACTATTGTTTGTACAGATTAACGTGGTACCTTCAGGCGTTTGGAAATTGCTCCCAAGGATGAACCAGACTACATTTTTTTTTTCTGAGGTGTTGGCTGATTTCTTTTGATTTCCCCATGATGTCAAGCAAAGAGGCACGGAGTTTAGGTAGGCCTTGAAATACATCCACAGGTACACCTCCAATTGACTCAAATGATGTCAACTAGCCTATCAGAAGCTTCTAAAGCCATTACATAATTTTCTGTATTTTTATTTGCATTGCGTTCTGTAAATTGATGAATGCATTTCAACAGACAGGTCCTCCTATGGTAACAATTATGAATTTTGCCTAATGGATAATGTCAATGTGCCTGTTAGCGCTGCTTTGTTTATGTGTTTATAACATGTTTATTCACAAAGGTTCCTTCATTTTCAAATGGAGCACTATAAGCCGTAGCTTCAGCTACGCACTGACAAGGTTTTCCATTACACAGCTTTAACACCGACTACACTGGCTACTACTTCAAACAACATAACATAGCGCATTTGGATACAAACCTTTACAGCCTTACTGATTGTCTTAGAGTAGAGTTACTGAGACGTCAATGTGACTGACTCCCCCAATTGTTCAAGGGAGGTATTACAGAAGTCTGACAACAACAGGAACATAATGTAGTTAGTGTGGAGAAAATAACCAATGATTCAAGCTGTAGGAAATCAGGGCAGCAAAGTTTCCTAACAATAGCATTACTGTCAGACAAGCATGAGCATCATTTCATTTATAATTTATTCGTACAAATTATGGGGTGATCCCAAGCAAAGTAGCAGTTACTGGATTTATCACATTTGAGCATAAATCATGGACAACATACAAGACATTAAATAATAAATGTTATTTTATTCACACCAACTCACATAACTGTAACTCCTGCGCCAGAGCTGATTGGAATTAGTTTCAGTGCAGCAAATACAAACAAAAACACTAGATAGTAAAAACAGTCTCATAAAATAAAAAACAAACATCCATTAAACCAGGGTCGCAACTTTCACTGGGGATGGGGGGACATTCTGAAATTGCACTTTTGTTCCCCCCAGTTTTATCATTGGAATGTGATTCAAAACGAGGCAATTGTGTGCTTTAGGACCATGTGGATGCCTCCAAGTGGTCGGGTTGGCTGTTTGGAGTGTTTATCTAACCCAAAAAATATAATAATCATAATTATGCCCCCCCCACTTCTAAAAACTAAGTTGCGCCCTACATTAAAGCATATTTGATCAATACTCTAGATCTCGAGGGCCTCAACATATTGTGAGTGACAAGTGTTAACCAGAAGAGTATTGTCCTCAACAAAGTGCCTGTGAGAGGCAGCTTTTAGACAATTCTTTTTGATGCAGCCCCAGTGTGTGTCCACGAGGTGTTGAAGGTGCCCCCGAGAGTCGGCCGGGCGCAAATGGGGAGAAGTACTTGCTGGCGAACATAAAGACGTTTCTCAGTTTTTGTAGTAACAGGAATTGCAAGAAGTCACCCATCATGGTGCAGAGCTCCGGGTGTTGCTGCAGGTACGAGTTATGCTCCACCTTCAACTTCTCCTGTATCACACGCACGTCAGGTCATGTTGGAAATGTAGGGTTTGTGGTTTAAGAGTAAAAGTAAAGGGCTAGGGCTAGAGTAAGGGGTAATGGGTAGTGCAGGGTTTCATCAACTTTTTTGCCGCACCACGACCCCATTTTGATATCTGAAAATTCTCGCTACCTTTTTTTTTATTTGCGCCAATGGCAGTCAATTGAAAAACATTCAAACAGTATTTTTGATTGTATTCTCCACTCACCATCACTTACTTTTTTAAATTTGGGGCTATGATAGTCAATTGCAAATGAGTATGACATAATGTCTCTTACCTCACCACCACTAATGAGATGGATGTGCTTGATGCATGTCGCGTCGGAGCTTCTCAAAGTTAGGCGGCGTGGTCGACAGTGCGCACCTCATCTCAGCTGTCACATCCAACCTGGATCGATATTTGGTTTTAATGCCGACGCGAGCACTGAATCCAGCTTCACACAGATATGAGCTGGCAAAGGATAGCCTACCATGAGTTTTATGGTGCTTTTAACTGGGCACTCTGAAAAATACGAGGTCAAATCATGACGTCAGTGATCTTTAGGTCAGAATGTCGGAGCCCTAGAAAGAATTCTCTAGTTGGAATTCTGAGTTCAAAACGATTTTTCCCAGTCGGAGCTAGTTTCTTTCCGAGTTCTCAGTTGTCTTGAACGCACTGAAGTCGGAAGTCTGAGATGTACGAGTTCCCAGTTGTTTTGAACGTGGGATTAATGCGAGTTCCCGAATTATTTTGAACGCGGCATTCATGCTCAAAGGAAGACGGCAGGGTATTCCCTTTTTGAGTCAGGAACTAAAACTCCCTCCGTAGTGGCCCTTGAATGCGTTGTCTGCAGCATTCGGTCACATGACAGCTCGATCAGCTGTTCGATTTCACTTACCGACATGTCAAATGAGTCATGATCACAGTCAAACAGATTGGGAAGTGCTGGCCTTCCAAGCGTTGGAGGTGAGCAGTCATCACTCGTATAGGACACTTACAGATGCTATTTTCTTTTCTTTTCTTTTAATTATGCAGAAAGTCAACCAAGGCAGTTTTTTTACATCCATTGTGAATGACAACAGTTCCTCTCTCAATGCAAACCATCTTTCCAACGCTCTCCCTTAGCCACCCAGCCTCAGTGTGAAATAGAACATTGTCATGCTCTGGACCAATATCTCCACATAGTTTTACGAGCAGGCGTGCGCACAGTGGATGTAGTTTGATGTAGTTTGAGGTAGTTTACAATTGAAGTTACCTGCTGCAGTAAATCTCAGAGTTCTGTGCTCAGCTCTTTTGCTGGCAGTTGCTCTCGGTGTATCATCCAATGCGTCCATATGGCAGAAGGAGACACATTCATAACTAGAGTGCAGAGGGCTGCCCGCAGTCCCGCCATAGATGGCGCCCCATATGTCCTTGTGAATAACATCCCCCCGGCATGCAATCTGGTTTCAGAGCTGGTCATGGGTGCACCTCAGCCACGCTCAAGGTCCTAAACGATATCATAACCGCCATCGATAAGAGACATTACTGTGCAGCCGTATTCATTGATCTGGCCAAGGCTTTTGACTCTGTCAATCACCACATCCTTATCGGCAGACTCGACAGCCTTGGTTTCTCTAATGATTGCCTCGCCTGGTTCACCAACTACTTCTCCGATAGAGTTCAGTGTGTCAAATCGGAGGGCCTGTTGTCCGGGCCTCTGGCAGTCTCTATGGGGGTGCCACAGGGTTCAATTGTTGGGCCGAGTCTCTTCTCTGTATACATCAATGATGTCGCTCTTGCTGCTGGTGAGTCTCTGATCCACCTGTACGCAGACAACACCATTCTGTATACTTCTGGCCCTTCTTTGGACACTGTGTTAACTACCCTCCAGACGAGCTTCAATGCCATACAACTCTCCTTCCGTGGCCTCCAACTGCTCTTAAACACAAGTAAAACTAAATGCATGCTCTTCAACCGATCGCTGCCCGCACCTGCCCGTCCAGTTATGTCTTAGATTATGTGGACAACTATAAATACCTAGGTGTCTGGTTAGACTGTAAACTCTCCTTCCAGACTCACATCAAACATCTCCAATCCAAAATTAAATCTAGAATTAGCTTCCTATTTTGCAACAAAGCATCCTGCTTCCAAACATACCCTCGTAAAACTGACCATCCTAACAATTCTCGACTTCGGTGATGTCATTTACAAAATAGCCTTTAACAAACTCAACAAATTGGATGCAGTCTATCACAGTGCCATCTGTTTTGTCACCAAAGCCCCATATACCACCCACCACTGCGACCTGTACGCTTTCGTTGGCTGGCCCTCGCTTCACACTCGTCGCCAAACCCACTGGCTCCAGGTCATCTACAAGTCCCTGCTAGGTAAAGCCCAGCCTTATCTCAGCTCGCTGGTCACCATAGCAGCACCCACCCATAGCACGCGCTCCAGCATGTATATCTCACTGGTCCCCCCCAAAGCCAATTCCTCCTTTGGCCGACTTTCCTTCCAGTTCCATGCTGCCAATAACTGGAACGAACTACAAGAATCTCTGAAACTGGAGACACTTATCTCCAGCTTTAAGCACCAGCTGTCAGAGCAGCTCACAGACCCCTGCACCTGTATATAGCCCATCTGTAAATAGCCCAACCAACTACCTCATCCCCTACCGTATTTATTTATTTATCTTGCTCCTTTGCACCCCAGTTTTTCTACATTGCATTCATCTACTGCACATCTACCATTCCAGTGTTTAAATGCTATATTGTAATTACTTTGCCACCATGGCCTATTTATTGCCTTACCTTCCTTATCTTACCTCATATGCACACTTTGTATATAGATTTGTTTTTCTACCGTATTATTGACTGTATGTTTGTTTTACTCCATGTGTAACTCTGTGTTGTTGTATGTGTTGAACTGCTTTGCTTTATCTTGGCCAGGTCGCAGTTGTAAATGAGAGCTTGTTCTCAACTTGCCTACCTGGTTAAATAAAGGTGAAATAAATAAATCAAAATGCAAACAAAAGTCAATGCATAGGAATCTTGGCCCTCACAGCTAACTAGGGAGTTTGAGTCATTCAGTCAGAGCATAAATTCTTCATTATCTGACAAAGGTATTGATATAACTTTGCATCTGCCTCACCATATCAATTGCGGCCGGTAATATCAAAGTCTCTGTAATAGTGTGTGGTTTCATAGTGTAGCGGGCCTAGCCATTCACCCTGGGAATGATTCAAGTGCAACAGTCAAGTATGGCCTTTTCCCATGATCTAAGAGCGTTCTCTTGTTGAATAGTAATTTTAGGTAATTAAAATATATATAAAACTTGTCAAGTCAGTTAAGAACAAATTCTTATTTACAACGACGGCCTACCCTGGACCAATTGTGTGCTTAATGTATCTTGAAGTTAGCATGCCAATAGAACGAACGCAACAACAACTGAACAAAGTTGGCTTGAACTACCTGGCTAGCTAGCATTAGCCGGCTTAACATCCTGCTGACTAGCTAGCAGGCCCTACCTGGCTCAACCTGCTACAAGATGCAGTGGCCTAGCCAGAGGTACCTGCTGCAGAAAGGAGAGATTTCTACATTACTTTCTGTAGCTAACTTAGCTAGATCTTCTTTCTGGCTGGTGCTTATTGACAGAGTAGGCTAATAATGAACTGCAATTACTGTAAATGGTTACCTGTCTGGCCCTTTGCATAGCTATTTGTTACACATTCAATACAACAAGATCTAGTTAAGCTACAGTCAGTGGTGTGTGCGTGTGTGTTCAGAATGTGCCCAAAGGAGAAGGGCACAGTATGGCATCTGAACAGATCATCATGAACTTCAGTCACTTACACTAAGTTAAAATCAGCCTTTTTATTGGTGTTGGTATAATTCACAAATCTTCTTTCCTGCTTACTGAAAGGCAGATGTACAAAAGGCATAATGTTGAGGATACTACATGAATTGCTATGACAATTGGCCTACTTTTTTGAATGTATACCTACCACCTTTCAGGGGAGCTGATGATCAATGATACGGAGAAAGTCTGATATTACTTGATTACTGATTCCCCCCACACTCTATCTCCCTCTCTCATTCACAGGACCATTTACAAAGTCCAGTCACTCAGCCCTATCCAGAAGCTCTCAAGGTCCTACACTACTTCCTCCTACAACACGCTGATGAGAAGCAAAAAGCCTGGAGCCATGATGGTAAATTTGCATATCTCTCTAACCCTGCTGTACCCTACCATCTGACAAGACTAGAAGAGTATTAAGTTATTTCTAAATGGAATCCTCAACAATCATTATTCAGCTCACTCTCTCTCTCTGCCATCCTCACAGTTCACTCACTCAGATAGTATGTAGGCTGGTTGATCGGTGGCAGGTAGTGTAGTGGTTAGAGCGTTGGACTAGTTACTGAAAGGTTGCAAGATCGAATCCCTGAGCTGACAAGGTAAAAATCTGTTGTTCTGCCCCTGAACAAGGCAGTTAACCCACTGTTCCTAGGCTGTCATTGAAAATAAGATTTTGTTTTTAACTGACTTGTCTAGTTAAATAATGGTTAAAAGGCTGGTTGATGGCACCTACAGGCCTGTTTGAGGGACAACTTGGACCTCAGCTGAGACCCTCCTCTCCTTCCCCGTCTTTCAAGGAAAGCCCGTTCTTTACACTTCCTGTTTGGCATGATCCTCTCAAGGTGTGTCTCTTTCTCCTGTTGTGTGGTATTACATATAGATGACTCCTAGTCACTTTCAAATAGTTTGCCTCTGAATTGGTGTCCACATCAGACTATTTACTTGTTACCTGTGATTTAGAATACTGCGTGCCTTTAACATAATTTGAACAATCCCTGCACTGCCACATGCTCCCTCTCTTTCTCTCCAGGATACATTAGGGGAAGTTGCTTTGCTGTTGGCACCAATCCCACGCTGCCAGGCTGCCAGACAACATCAAAGACTTTATCCCCCTCATCCGAAACTTTGCTAAATTCAACATTTCAACGGGTAACTTGAAGCATAAAGCCCATTTTACAGTTGGTTTTGGCTCAGTAAAACCAAGTAAAACACACCAATCCCTGTCCTAATTTCAATAATGTGTACCAATGGGGTATATCTGGTATTTTTTGTAGTAAATCTCGCTCATTTGTGCCCCTGGTCTGGAAACTCAGTCATATTTTTAGACCTATTTTCAACTTCAGTATCCAAAATGTACTAGCTTCTCCCATAGGATAAAGTAATTACAAAAGTGTACAACGCTGAAAGTAGGGATTAGGTATAAAAGATCTCGTATGGTGTCATTAGAATTTTGGTGGGTGCTATGCTGGGCCAAAGGTTCCATGGCCACAATAAAGCTAGATTATGAATCAGAACATTGTGGTAATTTTCTACCACAATTAATTTGACCAGGACAACAGAGGACCTACTGCCTGATGCCTTTGGATCTGCAAATAGATACTGAGAAGATGAAAGAGAGCGACCCAGCTCTATATATTTTACTGGTTTGTGACTCACTGACACCACCCCCGGTTAGAGGGGAATAAAGCAGCCCAAGAGTTAACACACACAGGAACTTTATTCAAACACAGGAGAATATGAACATGGGTATGGTTCTGTAATGGACAGAAACAGAGAGTTAATAAATATACTATACAGGAGATAAATACACTGACCTGAATAGATATTTGCAAAGTACGATATAATGGGATATGGGATTGAACAACAAGGACTGTATCTAATACTGACCTAACAGACATGTATTACATAGCAACACCAGATTAATGACTAGCATGACAATAGCACAGTAATAATGGCAAGGACTGTATATTATACAAATAGTATGCTATTGCACAGAAACACACAAGAGCAAGGACTCATCACTGCAGACAATATCAGTAGTAACATAATGATAACAGGAATGAGAATTACATAGAGTACTGCTACTCTACATACTGCAAGGATAATAGTCATGCATCCCATGCACATATGTCCACCCACATTTATAGACTGAAATAACACCGTTGAGGTGCAGGCAATATTTACTCCCTTGTAAAGCGTGGTTCAGGCTGGCTAACCAATCAGGACCTGGAGAGACTGCATGATGAGCTGGAGGAGATATTGATCTCTCAGGTGAGGGGGAGAAAAGGTGAGGATGGGTGAATGCGGCTCCAGAATGCAAATAAACAAATGCTCACACAAAATGAATGTAAGAGTGGTAATGAAATGAATTACAGCAGCAGTATTTTTATGATCCAGCAGATGGCAGTAATCCACCAATTACTGAGCAGCCCAAATGAGTAGGATGCAGAGAGCAGGGGTGCAGGAGGTTTAGGTTTGAGATCAGCTGTGTAGTGTTAGGGCAAAAACCAAAACGTGCACTCCTTGGGGTCCTGAGGACCGAGTTCGGGAAATGCTACTATAATCCAAATCGAGAAGCTTGAGTGCCATTACTCAGAGTTGAAGTCATTAAACCCTGTTCAATGGTGCTCATTTAGTAAATTTAGATCAAAGCTGAATCAATGTCTTGCAAGATCACATAACGGTTAATTTGTATTTTATATAACAGAACCGAATAGCATAGCATGTCTATAACATTACCGTTACACCAAAAACACCTAATTTCTAATGAGATTTTAGGATGGTTAGCTGAATATAAAAAAAAAATCATATTGTAAGATGAAGTGTTTTCTTTCTAAACCCTATCACATTTCATATCTTTCCATATAAAGTTGAATTGAGATTTATTGTACTGCACAACTGGCATGTGACAAATACAATGTGCTCTGGAGGGCACAGTTTTTTTTTTTTTTTTTAATGGGTGGATCAGCTTAATATTGCGGAAAGATTGTTGCTTCCATCAATGTAATTGTCTGCATCATTTCCAATCCCCCATATCTTTTTTTGGTAAATATATATATATACATACACGTACATACACATATGCATACATATACACATACCTATATAGATATACCTTTTTTAGAATATACAGTTGAAGTCGGAAGTTTACATACACCTTAGCCAAATACATTTAAACTCAGTTTTTCACAATTCCTGACATTTAATCCTAGTAAAAAGTCCATGTCTTAGGTCAGTTAGGATCACCACTTTATTTTAAGAATGTGAAATGTCAGAATAATAGTAGAGAGAATGATTTATTTCAGCTTTTATTTATTTAATCACATTCCCAGTGGGTCAGAAGTTTACATACACTCAATTAGCATTTGGTAGCATTGCCTTTAAATTGTTTAACTTGGGTCAAACGTTTCGGGTAGCCTTCCACAAGCTTCCCACAATAAGTTGGGTGAATTTTGGCCCATTCCTCCTGACAGTGTCACGACTTCCACCGAAGTCGGTCCCTCTCCTTGTTCGGGCTAGGTTCGGCGGTCGACGTCACTGGTCTACTAGCCATTGCCGATCCATTTTTCAATTTCCGTTTGTTTTGTCTTTGTTGTTTTCACACCTGGTTTCAATTCCCCAATTACATGTTAATTATTTAAACCTCTGTTTCCCCCATGTTTGTGTGCGTGATTGTTTATGTTCTGCCATTTCTGACGGCTGGTTTTGTATTCGGGTTTTGTTATAATTACGCCCGTAGTGTTTTTGTGACAGGTATTTTTCCCACACCTGTTAGATTGTATTTTTTAGTACTGGTGCGTCTCTATTAAATTACCTTGTACACGCATTTCTCTCCTGCACCTGACTCCTTTCACCAGTCACACTTAGCCTGACACAGAGCTGATGTAACTGAGTCAGGTTTGTAGGCCTCCTTGCTCGCACACGCTTTTTCAGTTCTGCTCACAAATGTTCTATAGGATTGAGGTCAGGGCTTTGTGATGGCCACTCCAATACCTTGACTTTGTTGTCCATAAGCAATTTTGCCACAACTTTGGAAGTATGCTTGGGGTCATTGTCCATTTGGAAGACCCATTTGCAGTCTATCACAGTGCCATCTGTTTTGTCAACAAAGCCCCACATACTACCCACCACTGCGACCTGTATGCTCTCGTTGGCTGGCCCTCGCTTCATATTTGTCGCCAAACCCACTGGCTCCAGGTCATCTTGCTAGGTAAACCCCGCCTTATCTTAGCTCACTAATCACCATAGCAGCACCCACCCATAGCACCCGCTCCATCAGGTATATTTCATTGGTCATCCCCAAAGCCAATTCCTCCTTCGGCCGCCTTTCCTTCCCGTTCTCTGCTGCCAATGACTGGAACGAACTGCAAAAATCACTGAAGCTGGAGACTCATATCTCCCTCACTAGCTTTAAGCACCAGCTGTCAGAGTAGCTCACAGATCACTGCACCTGTACATAGCCCATCTGTAAATAGCCCATTTTCTATTGTATTATTGACTGTGTTTGTTTATTCCATGTGTAACTCTGTGTTGTTGTTTGTGTCGCACTGCTTTGCTTTATCTTGGCCAGGTCGCAGTTGTAAATGACAACTTGTTCTCAACTAGCCTACCTGGTTAAATAAAGGTGAAATAAAAAATTGCAACCAAGCTTTAACTTCCTGACTGATGTCTTGAGATGTTGCTTCAATATATCCACATAATTTTCCTACCTCATGATGCCATCTATTTTGTGAAGGGCACCAGTCCCTCCTGCAGCAAAGCACCTCCACAACATGATACTGCCACCCCCGTACTTCACGGTTGAGATGGTGTTCTTCGGCTTGCAAGCCTCCCCCTTTTACCTCCCAACATAACAATGGTCATTATGGCCAAACAGTTTCATCAGACCATAGGACATTTCTCCAAAAAGTACGAACTTTGTCCCAATGTGCAGTTGCAAACCGTAGTCTGGATTTTTTATGGTGGTTTTGAAGCAGTGGCTTCTTCCTTGCTGAGGGGCCTTTCAGGTTATGTCGATATAGGACTCGTTTTACTGTGGATATAGATACTTTTGTGCCTGTTTCCTCCAGAATCTTCACAAGGTCCTTTGCTGTTGTTCTGGGATTGATTTGCACTTTTCGCACCAAAGTACGTTAATTTCTAGGAGACAGAACGCGTCTCCTTCCTGAGCGGTATGACGGCTGCGTGGTCCCATGGTGTTTATACTTGCGCACTATTGTTTGTACAGATGAACGTGGTACCTTCAGGCATTTGGAAATTGCTCCCAAGGATGAACCAGACTTGTGGAGGTCTACAATTTGGCTGATTTCTTTTGATTTTCCCATGATGTCAAGCAAAGAGGCACTGAGTTTGAAGGTAGGCCTTGAAATGCATTCACAGGTACACCTCCAATTGTGTCAATTAGCCTATCAGAAGCTTCTAAAGCCATGACATAATTTTCTGGAATTTTCCAAGCTGTTTAAAGGCACAGTCAACTTAGTGTATGTAAACTTCTGACCCAAGTGAAATAATTGGAGTGATCTGTCTGTAAACAATTGTTGGAAAAATTACTTGTGTCATGCACAAAGTAGATGTCCTAACCGATTTGCCAAAATTATAGTCTGTTAACATGAAGTGGTTGAAAAATGAGTTTAAGTGTACGTAAACTTCCGACTTCAACTTTACCTTTATTATTCCCCGGGAACCCTACCACCCTTCCCCCAGTTGGAGTAAACTAATAAACAATAACACTTAGGCTTCTACCTTCAGTTTATACATCTTATACACTTTTTACAGACACAATCCATTTTACAATAGTTATATTTTGTTTGTTTTTAGTCCTTCCTCTATTTCTGATGTCCATCCAGTTTGATTTCTATTTGTAACTGTGCTATTTCACAACATTTCTGAACCTATATACATTTTACAGACCCCGTATGTTTTACATTGGTTATCTTGTTATTAGTCCCACCCTTCAGCTCCATTCAACCCCTCCCATCTATCTCTCAACACCATCCATTTTGGATTTCTATTTGCCATATGTTTTTCAACTGTGCTGTGATGCTTCACAAAAGTGTTGCTAAAATAATTATTATATTATTGATTGATTGACTATGGCTTTTCAAATCACCCAGTATTGCTATCTGCAGTGTTAGTTCTAGGCAAATGTTGCAATTCTTCAGCCATTCCTGGACCTGTGAATCAAAAACTAGCTACATATGGACAATACCAAAATAAATGATCTAATAACTCTGCCTCCTCACAGCAAAATCTGCAGAGCTGGGAAGATTGTATCCCCCATATATATAACATTCTATTGGTTGCAAGAATTTTGTCTGCTAATTTAAATTGAAAATTTTTGAATCCAGCGTTGTTTTGCATATCAATTCATAAACCATGTGCCATGGAATGGGTACACCTCGAAAATCTCTTCCCAACTATATTGCAATTTATATGGCACAGCTGTCAGTTTTTTGGTCCTTAAACGAAATTGGTATATGTTTTTATTTATCACACTTTTCTTTAACCATTTATGTTCTTTAATGCAAGGCCAACATACAAGTTCCTTTCTTTTTTCCCATCCTACTTGCCTCTTCCATTTTTGTGGTAATGCTGCAATTAGTTGGTTGTAATTTTGGGTAGAGCAGACATTTCCATATGTCTGTGTTAGCTGCATGTGTGACATAACACCACCAGTCGTATTTATGATATCTTTCACTAAAATTACACCTTTTTTTAAAATGTCTTCGAAAAATACGTTTTTTTTATTGGTATATTCGAGTTTAACCACAATATTTGTTGTATTATTTGTTCTGTCTTTTCAAACTGAAATTGCAACCAACTTTCTTAGGCTTGTTTAAAAAATAACGATATTTTGGAGAATATTTCCTTTTCAAACAACCCGAAAGTGAGCAGGTGTAATCTGAATAAAGGGAAAAAGGCCATTCTTGAACATAGGATGAGACATTACTACCAATTTACTAGAGAACCAGTTTGGATTTAAGTATAACTTTTGTATGATTGATGCCTTTAGTGAGAGGTCCAATGCTTTAATATTTAATAATTTCTTACCTCCGAATTCATATTCGTTAACCATAAGCAAATAGGTAAACTGTGATATGACTAAAGAGTTAATCAGGGTGATTTTTCCACAAACAGACAGGTATTTTCCTTCCCATGGTAGCAAGATCTTATCTATTTTTGCTAACTTTCTATAAAAATGTATTGGAGTGAGATCGTTTCTTTCTTTTGGGATTTGTATACCGAGTATGTCCACATCTCTGTCAGACCATTTAATTGGTCAACTTCACGGCAATGTAAAATTTGCATTTTTTGGTGATCCGATATGTAATATAGTACACATATCATAATTTGGTTTAAATCCAGAGAGGATAGCAAAAGTATCTAGATCCTCTATGAGGCTGTGGAGAGATTCTAATTGTGGTTTTAAAAGAAAACATGAATCATCAGCGTACAATGAGACCTTAGTTTTTAAGCCAAGGATTTCTAATCCCTTAATATTATTGTTTGATCTAATTTTAACAGCTAACATTTTGATGGCAATAATAAATAGATATGCCGATAGTGGACAACCTTGTTTTACTCCTCTAGATAGTTTAAAACCTTCTGAGATGTAGCCATTATTTACTATTTTACACCTAGGGTTACTATACATAACTTTACCCCATTTTATAAGAGATTCCCCAAAATTGAAATATTCTAGGCATTTATAAATAAACTCCAGTCGTACTTTATCAAAAGCCTTTTCAAAATCAGCTATCAAAACCAGGCCTGGTGTACCCGATATTTCATAGTATTCTATTGTTTCCAGTACTTGTCTTATATTATCTCCAATGTATAGTCCATGTAAAAAACCTGTCTGATTAGGATGAATAATATCTGACAATACTTTTTTAATTCTATGCGCCCAAGCATTTTCCTAGGATTTTTGCATCACAACACTGAAGTGTAAGAGGCCTCCAATTCTTTTGAATGGACTGGATCTTTAGATATACCACTTGGGTCCTGTTTCAGTAATAATTATATCAGACTATATCATCTTCTTGTTGTGTGTCTGATAATCTACCATTTATATAGGAGTGGTTAAAACGTACTAATAATGGTCCTCTGAGTATATCAAAAAAGGTTTTGTATACTTCCACTGGTATGCCATCCAGCCCTGGAGTTTCCCCCGGCTTTAATTGCATCAAGAAGTTCCTCCTCTGTAATTTGGCCTTCACATGAGTCTTTATGTACAGATGTTAATTTTACATTATTATTAGGAAAGAAATCCATACAATTAGCTTCGGTTAGTGGAGATGGAGGAGACTGAAACAAAAACATATTCTTAAAGTACTTTACTTCCTCTTTCAAAATATCATTCTGTGAATCATGCGTGACTCCATCATTTGTTTCAATAAAACATTTTTTTTAGCATTTCTATATTGAAGATTGAAAAATAATTTGGTGCATTTTTTCACATATTCCATCCAGTTCGCTTTATTTTATAATATATTACACTGGATCTTTCTTGAATAAGTTCCTCCATTTCCTTTTGTTTTTCCTCTAACTTATTCTGTGCCTCTATGGTAGTTTTTATTGCTATCTAACTGTACTGTTAGTCCTTTGTTAATATGGACTCTTTTGTTCTAAATTGCTTTTGTTTTATTGATGAGTACTGAATTGCATGGCCTCTAAAGGCACGTTTAAAAGTGTTCCATACAATAAGGGGATCTGCTGTACCAATGCTACATCTGAAAAAGTCAGTTATAAATTATTCTGTCCTAGTTCTAAACAATTTATCATCTAGTAGGGTTTGATAAAAATTATGTGCCATTTATGTGATGATCCGACCACATTCTGTCCCCTATCAACACTTTTTAAACTTTTGGTGCCAGAGAGAATGGCATAAGAAAGTAGTCAAGACGACTAGCACTGTTACCTTTTTATTTTATTTTTTTACTGTTGACTATTACGAGCAAATGGAACATTCAGGAAGAGCCATTGAAATACATGTGAATCTGGAGCAGGGATAGATAGAATAGAACATACGAGTGGTTATCAAGCAAATGCTGTTGAATATTCATTCATTCAGGTTAATGAAGTGAAATGGAAAAACAAGATTGCTTTGTGTGTTTGTGTTTGGCTCAAGAGATAATGAAACACTGTCCATCTTAACCACCAGAGAGCAGTATTTATCTATAAATTAAGTGGCATCTTATTCTCACCACAGATCAAACAACAACACTGAATGATTTAAGTCCTCTGGAGTAATTTAGTCCATTGATGGCACACTATTCCAGGATTAGGCCTCCATGCTTCATTAATGACTGTAATCCCTAAAGCGATCAACTTCACCACAGAATGCCTTAACTACCAGTCATTCCCATTAGCATAACTCACATTTTCATATGGAGAGCTTGGTAAACCCTCGCTAACAGACATGCCAGAGCATCATAATCCCCTCCAACTTCCTACTGCTCTGTGGCACGCTGGATCAAAACACTGAAGCCATCTCTGTCACCTTAACGCTCGGCCTCTGACACACACACACACACACACACACACACACACACACACACACACACACACACACACACACACACACACACACACACACACACACACACACACACACACACACACACACACACACACACACACACACACACACACACACACACACACCAGGGTAGGGTAGGTAGATGATCTACCTCCCATCACAGACAAAGATTGCTGTAACATAATATGCTGGCAAAAAAATGACTAAATCAGAGCTCAGCTATAGAATGTTGACAGTATAATGTTGTCATACATCATAAAGCTGCTTATGAGTGTCTGTTTTTATTATCAATAATGCCGTTTATTGCCGTCTGATCTGTGTGGTGCTATAGCTGAGCTCTGTAGGATTATCCTAATATGTTTCTGATTAGTGTAGCGTTAAAGGCCAGGACACAGGCTGGCCCACTGCTCTACACAGGTCAGCACAACCATTTGATTGGCTGGGAAGATTGCGGTTGGAGTCGCTATGGTGATCGTACTGAGCTAGATGACCATACAGTAGGAGCTGTTATACCTCAAACCATAGCCAAGTGGCGGGAGACAGCAAATCCTGGGACCTTGGCTTTTTTTGTGTGTGTGTGTGTGTGTGTGTGTGTGTGTGTGTAAAAGAGAGAGTGGGAGAGAAGGAAAGACAGGGTACAAACCGTTGTGCTGTTTGAGAAACAGACGCCTCACAAGTCCTCAACTGGCAGCTTCATTAAATAGTACCCGCAAAACACCAGTCTCAACGTCAACTGTGAAGAGGCGACTCCGGGATGCTGGCCTTCCAGGCAGAGTTGCAAAGAAAAATACATTTCTCAGACTGGCCAATAAAAAGAAAAGATTAAGATGGGCAAAAGAACAAAGACACCGGACAGAGGAACTCTGCCTAGAAGGCCAGCATCCCGGAGTCGCCTCTTCACTGTTGACGTTGAGGCTAGTGTTTTGCAGGAGCTATTTAGGGAAGCTGCTAGTTGAGGACTTGTGAGGCGTCTGTTTCTCAAATTAGACACTAATGTACTTGTCCTCTTGCTCAGTTGTGCACCGGGGCCTCCCACTCCTCTTTCTATTCTGGTTAGAGACAGTTTGCGCTGTTCTGTTAAGGGAGTAGTACACAGCGTTGTACCAGATCTTCAGTTTTTGGCAATTTCTCGCATGGAATAGACTTCATTTCTCAGAACAAGAATAGACTGACGAGTTTCAGAAGAAAGGTCTTTGTTTCGGGCCATTTTGAGCCTGTAATCGAACCCACAAATGCTGATGCTCCAGATACTCAACTAGTCTAAAGAAGGTCAGGTTTATTGCTTCTTTAAATCAGCACAAAAGTTTTCAGCTGTACTAACATAATTGCAAAAGGGTTTTCTAATGATCAATTAGCCTTTTAAAATGATAAACTTGGATTAGCTAACACAACGTGCCATTGGAACACAGGAGTGATGGTTGCTGATAATGGGCCTCTGTACGCCTATGTAGATATTCCATTAAAAATCTTCCAGCTACAATAGTAATTTACAACATTAACAATGTCTACACTGTATTTCTGATCAATTTGATGTTATTTTAATGGACAATTCTTTTTGATTTTCTTTCAAAAACAAGGACATTTCTAAGTGACCCGAAACTTTTGAACGGTAATGTATGCATAAACAGCACCCGCCTCAACTTACTTTCTTTAATACACACTCTGTCACTCACATGCACACACAGAAGGCGAGCTGTCTGCGAAAAGATAAGAGACTCTTTGAAGGTGGAAATTAGTTTTGGTGCCTGACTGCTCCTGTCTCTCAGGTCATGTGACTAAATCCTCTCGTCATACAAACATGGACATAGAAGACATCCAGCAATCTGCTGTTGAGACTACCTCTTTTTGTGTGTGTGTACGTGTGTGTGTGCGTGCATATGTGCCTGTGTAGAGCTAATTTGTATAGTGAAGGTCTCTGGTGGCCATGAGGGGTAATTGGTGGCAGATAAACACTGGTTATTGAGCAGTGTGTGAATTCACCATTTCGGAGAGGGATTTACAATGTGTAGTTTAAAGCGTAATTGCTCTTGAGTTCCCTGAGAGACTTGCCAGAGCCATTAGCTGCTGTTCTGAGTCTGTGCCTTGGCTGCGTGTGTGTACGTGTCCAATTCAGTATGAGTGTGTGTGTGCGCAGGCGTCTGTGTGTGTGTTTTCCTACCTTGGCTCCCCTCCAAGCTTTGAGAGCTAATTGGAATTAGAATAACATTCCTCAAAGGCCATTCATTTAGTGAAAGGCTGAGTGCAAATGACTGAGCGTGTTAGAGGCAGGAGAGCACTAACAATCGGCGCTAACACTTTTTATTCAGATTTTAACGAGGGGTAATCACTCGGCTGGAGAGCAAGAGGAATAAAAGCGGGGGAAAAAGACAAGGAGGAGGCAGCAATTATCTCTTCTTTCAGTGATGAGTCACGGCCTTGTTTCTGCCGCTCTGGGATGATTAGAGATGCACAGTTACAGCTTTTATTTATTACTGTAGAACTCACCATAGACACTATAGTACTACTGTCACTGACACTATACTACACATAATGCCACTATACTCTGAGTCGATATTCACGTAATAATAAGGAATTTCCCTTAACCACGCCCACAAATTGGGGAAAACAAACATTCTTTGCTATTGACCCCCCAAAAGAGCCAATCATGAATCAGCATAATTTTATTGGACATATACAAAGAACTATCAATAGAAACATGTAAAACAAAACAAACTGCAGCTAGTTTGCAGTCTTTCCAGCTTCAGTTTGAAGTGATTGTGTTAGCTGGGTTGTTGGCTTGCTCCTCTGAACAGTGTCCTGACAAGATAGCCCATTTTCTATGCCAGGCGAAATCGCGCCTCATTTGCTCAATGTTACGGATGTGTCCAAATAAATGTCACTAGAAAATACCTTACAAAAATGCAGCTACTTTGCTGTTATTCTGGCTGCACTTTGACGTTACTGTAAGTTAGCCGTAGTTGGCTAGCTAGCAATAAGGGATAAGAACGTTGCCAGGCAGTATGGCAATGGGATATTTAGAACGAACGACAGGGTCACGTTTCTGGCAACTGAACCGATAGAACAAATTACCAGCTTGTGGAAGGATAGCCCTCGAAGCTGGGGTTTGGAGGATATATTGGCACGGTTTGTCTGCCCTCGACAAACAACACCCTTGTTCTCGGGCATTATCACTTACCTATACACTGACTATACAAAACTTTAGGAACAACTTCCTAATATTGAGTTAAATCCGTTGGGGCAAGGTGTCGAAAATGTCCCACAGGGATGCTGACTCCAATGCTTCCCACAGTTGTGTCAAGTTGGCTGGATGTCCTTTAAGTGGTGGACCATTCTTGATGAACACGGGAAACTGTTGAGTTTGAAAAATCCAGCCGCGTTGTGGTCCTTGACAAAAACCGATGCGCCTGGCATCTACTACAATACCCTGTTCAAAGGCACAAAATCTTTTGTCTTGCCCATTCACCCTCTGAATGGCACACGTACACAATCCATGTCTCAATTGTCTCAAGGCTTAAAAATAATTGATTAATAACCTGTCTCCTCCCCTTCATCTACACTGATGGAAGTGGATTGAACAAGTGACATCAAGAAGGGATCATAGCTTTCACCTGGATTCACCTGGTCAGTCTATGTCATGGAAATAGCAGGTATTCATAATGTGTTGTATACTCGTAGTATAGTCACTACAGTATCCCTATACTACTGGCTATTTTCCATGTACTATTTGTACCTGTACTATCACTATATTACTGGTACTGTAGGCTGATTAGAGATGCAGATACAGATTTTAAATATTATAGAACTTACAATATAATATTTTCTTAGAATCTCCAAGCTGAAAATGTCTCAGTTCTTCCATGGCCTACATACTCACCAAACATGTCACCCATTGAGCATGTTTGGGATGCTCTGGATCGACAGTGTGTTCCAGTTCCCGACAATATCCAGCAACTTCGCACAGCCATTGAAGAGGAGTGGGACAACATTCCACAGGCCACAACCAACAGCCTGCTCAACTCTATGTGAATGAGATGTGTCACGTAGCATGAGGCAAATGGTGGTCACACTGACTGTTTTCTGATCCACAACCCTGACTTTTGTTTATAAGGTATCTGAGATCAACATATCTGCATATCTGTATTCCCACTCAGGTGAAATCCATAGATTAGGGCCTAATGAATTTATTTAAATTCATTTATTTCCTTATATGAACTGTAACTCAGTAAAATATTTGAAAGTCAAGTCACAAAAAGTGCAAATATTTAGTATGCATGAAAAGGGTACGCCCTGATGGTCAATGTAAAGCAATGCATTTCCTTATCCATTCACATTACCTTGTATGCACCCTCCACATGCACCGTTGATCTAGCTCTCTTGTTTACAATAGGAAAAGTGAATGGGAAAAGGTGTTAAGGTCTCACCTGTTTATCTTATTATTTTTTTTTAAATAAACTCAATAGCTTGAAAGCCCTGATTGCTAGGGTCATACAATATACAGTTGAAGTCAGACGTTTACCAAATACATTTAAACTCTGTTTTTCCCAATTCCTGACATTTAATCCTAGTGAAAATTCCCTGTCTTAGGTCAGTTAGGATCACAACTTTATTTTAAGAATGTGAAATGTCAGAATAATAGTAAAGAGAATGATTTATTTCAGCGTTTATTTCTTTCAACACATTCCCAGTGGGTCAGAAGTTTACATACACTCAATTAGTGTTTGGTAGCATTGCCTTAAAATTGTTTAACTTGGGTCAAACGTTTTGGGTAGCCTTCCACAAGCTTCTCACAATAAGTTGGGTGAATTTTGGCCCATTCCTCCTGACAGAGCTGGTGTAACTGAGTCCGGTTTGTAGGCATCCTTGCTCGCACACACCTTTTCAGTTCTGTCTACAAATTTTCAATGGGATTAAGGTCAGGGCGTTGTGATGGCCACTCCAATACCTTGACTTTGTTGTCTTTAAGCCATTTTGCCACAACTTTGGAAGTATGCTTGGGGTCATTGTTCATTTGGAAGACCCATTTGCGATCAAGCTTTAACTTCCTGACTGATGTCTTGAGATGTTGCTTCAATTTATCCACATCATTTTCCTGCCTTATGATGCCAAACTTAACAATGGTCATTTTGGCCAAACAGTTATATTTTTGTTTCATCAGACCAGAGGACATTTCTCAAAAAATTATGATCTTTGTCCCCATGTGCATTTGCAAACCTTAAGTCTGGCTTTTTTAAGCGGTTATGGAGCAGTGGCTTCTTCCTTGCTGAGCGGCCTTTCAGGTTATGTCGATATAGGACTCGTTTTACTGTGGGTATAGATACTTTTGTACCCGTTTCCTCCAGCATCTTCACAAGGTCCTTTGCTGTTGTTCTGGGATTGATTTGCACTTTTGCACCAAAGTCCCGTTCATCTCTAGGAGACAGAACGCGTCTCCTTCCTGAGCGGTATGACGGCTGCGTGGTCCCATGGTGTTTATACTTGCGTACTATTGTTTGTACAGATGAACGTGATGTCTTCAGTTGTTTGGAAATTGCTCCCAAGGATGAACCAGACTTGTGGAGGTCTACAATTTTGTTTCTGTGGTCCTGGCTGATTTCTTTTGATTTCCCCATGATGTCAAGCAAAGAGGCACTGAGTTTGAAGGTAGGCCTTGAAATACATCCAGAGGTACACGTCCAATTGACTCAAATGATGTCAATTAGCCTATCAGAAGCTTCTAAAGCCATGACATCATTACAGTTTCACGATTAGATGTGGTCAAAATATGACACATTCAATGAAGTGAGCAATACATAAATAATTAAATCTAAATAACAAAACAG
Organism: Brachymystax lenok tsinlingensis; assembly: GCA_030435695.1. NCBI lineage: Eukaryota > Metazoa > Chordata > Actinopteri > Salmoniformes > Salmonidae > Brachymystax > Brachymystax lenok. The sequence goes on along the minus strand of CM059807.1, from coordinate 45,259,032 downwards.
CTATGGAGAGAGAGAGCGAGAGAAAGAGAAACATATTGAGAGAGAATGACAGCAAATGACTGGGGTCTTTAGGAAGACAGAGTGGGAGAGAGAAAGTGAGGATGATTGAGTGATTTGTATTTGTATTTATTATGGATCCCCATTAGCTGCTGCCAAGGCAGCGGTCCGGCAAAATTAAGGCAGTTATGTGTGCATAGTGAGTATTTGTGTCTGCCTGTTTGTTTTACTTCACAGTCCCCATTGTTCCATAATGTGTATTTTTACCTGCTTAATACATCTGATTCTACTGCTTGCATCAGTTACCTGATGTGGAATAGAGTTCCATGTAGTCATGGTGCTATGTAATACTGTGTTCCTCCCATAGTCCGTTCTGGACTTGGACTGTGGAGAGACCTCTGGTGGCATGTCTTGTGGGGTATGCATGGGTGTCCGAGCTGTGTGCTAGTATTTTAAACAGACAGCTCAGTATCTTCAGCTTGTCAACACCTCTTACAAAACAAGTAATGAGGAAGTCAATCTCTTCCACTTTGAGCCATGAGAGACTGACATGCATGGCATTAATGTTAGCTCTCCGTGTACTTTTAAGGGCCAGCCGTGCTGCCCTGTTCTGAGCCAATGCAATTTTCCCAAGTCCCTCCTTGTGGCACCTGACCACACGACTGAACAGTAGTCCAGGTGCGACAAAACCAGGGCCTGTAGGACCTGCCTTGTTGATAGTGTTGTTAACAAGATAGAGAGAGCAGTAGCAGAGTGGAACAGATGCCCGTCACTGGCCAGTGAAACGCCAATGGAGCTTGTAGAGCATTTAGTGAAGGGAGAGGCAGCATCGATTCACCCGCTCTAATCTGGTAGCAGTGTTTGTGTACGTGAGTGAGATAGAGAGAGAGATGGAAAGACAAGAGAGGAGACAGAGTGGACTGGGAGGGAAGATGAAGGGAAGGGAGAATGGAGAGGAGGAGAGGGATAAAGATATAAGGGATGGAAAGAGAGAGATGGAGAAAGATTGCAGATGATATGGAGCATTGACTGTAGGCAGGCCCAGGGTCTGCCCCCATCTTTACTCCTGACCCCCTCTACTCCCCCCACTCCAGGAGTGACGGAGTGAGCAGAGCGTGCCCCCTCCCACTCACCTCCGGGCTGCTCTCCCCAGTTTATCACAGTGCTTCTCCACATGAAGGATTTTACTAAACTCACTGAGCGGAAAATGGAGGACAGTGGAGGCTGCAAGAGGTTCATCGAAGAGACATGCATATGCAGAAACGCACGCACACACCGATGCACTCTTTTAGTGCATGCAAACACACACAAACATACAGATATTTTCACTGACTAATTGTAATTGATCTAGTGCACTCGTAATGATTATCATTATTAACATCATCAGGATGATTCTTTTTCGGTGTTGGGCACCAAAAACAGAGGGCTTTGACTCATTTAGGGTGCTAGCTAGAGATAACATGACTGAGAGGAGTGAGTAGTTTTGGAACAACCCGCGACATAGTTTATGAAGAGGGCCTAAAAACTAACTTTTGGGTCCACCAGCCACTGTGGCAGGTAGATAAAAAAAAAATCTACCAGCCACTCAGAATTCTTATCAGCCAATGCATTTATTCACCATAATAACACAAAAACACACAACAAAAATGTTTTCACGGTTTTGTTTTTCCAAGTTTCGGATTGCCCCAGTTTTTTCTTCTTCAGGTTTTCACTCTCAAAATTAAACTTGGATGTTCCAAGTATACAACAATGTTTAAACCACATATGGAGATTGCTTGAAGTCTGGGGAAGAAAATATATTATTTTTTAAGGGTATAGTTGCTATTTAATTTCAATTGCGCACCTCAAGAAACTGGTGTTTGGCTGATGGTATTGGTGTTTCTGTACAGCATGCGCAATAAATAGCAGAGTTTGCTAAACAAATGTTCCTTGTGTCCTCTCTCTTCGTCTCCTTCTCAAAACCTATTGGATAAGAAAGCCAGAAGCCCCTCTCCTCTGACCTTCTCCTCCAATGGGTTTTGAGGAGCCAAGGAGAAAGGACATGCAATTGAAGACTATGCAATTGAGATCTTCCCACAGGCCATGTTGTCTTCAGAAAGTTGCAAGAAATACAAGTCGTTGATGCATTCATTAATATTAATTACATGTAGGCATTGGATTGAACGAATCTGCGCTCACCTTTTTCTGTGGGGAAATGGGAAACAACTGCAGTGAATCATTACAACCATTATTATCTGGGTGATTTCTTCCTGGTCGCACTCCCAAAATAAAATGATCAGGTCGCACAACAAAATATCTAGGTGCATATGCGACCAAAATTGAGCCCTGCCTACAGTAATATTAAAATTACTTAGCCTGTACAACCCTTGTCTTTTTGGAAATTCTACTCAAATCTGACTGCTGACAATGTCATAAGAATCTCCAATGTCCCTGTTCTTCCATGGCCTATCACTACTCAGGACATGATTCAGATGCAGACACGGGAGGCAGATAGTACAGTTCTCAGATGATTTATTATAAACATGGGGCAGGTCGAGGGCAGGCAGGGGTTCGTGATCAGGTCAGAGTCAGGCAGGTACAGGACGGCAGACAAGCTCGGTCAGAGCAGGCAGAATGGTCAGAACTGGGAAAAACTAGGAAACAGAACTAGAGAAACAGGAAGGCGGGAAAGAACGCTAGAAAGACCTGACAAGATGAACTGGCAACAGAAACAGAACACAGGTATAAATACACAGGGGATAATAAGGAAGATGGGCAACACCTAGAGGGGGTGGAGACAAGCACAAAGACAGGTGAAACAGATCAGGGTGTGACATGGCCTGCATATTCCATTTGACCATGTTTGGGATGCACTGGATCAACAGTGTGTTCCAGTTCCCGCCAATACCCATGAACTTCGCACAGCCATTGAAGAGGAGTGGGACAACATTCCACAGGCCACAATCAACAGCCTGATCAACTGATCAAATGTGTCGTGCTGCATGAGGCAAATGTTGGTCACACCAGATACTGACTGCTTTTCTGATCCACACCCCCTACTTTTATTTTTTAAAGTATCTGTGACCAACAGATGTATATCTGTATGTGAAATCCATAGATTAGGGCCTAAAGAATTTATTTCAATTGATTGATTTCCTTATATGAACTGTTTGTAAAATCTTTGAAAGTCAAGTTACAAAACATGCAAACATTTAGTATGCATGAAAAGGGTACACCCTACACCAGGCCTGAGCAATTATTTTCCATGAAGGGCCACATGAGAATATATTTTTGCCATTGCGGGCCATAATCAAATTACAGGATTACACATCATGTGTATGACTGTGTTGACAGATATCCCATCCAGATATGCTACTTTTTTAACATGCACAGAAATTAAACCTCATCCATGTTCTCCTTTTGGTAGATATTTTCATTATTAAACATGCAATGAACTACACACAAGAAAAAATACACTGCATTCAGCACCAAGGCTGCTGGGCCAGATGGATTACCAGGACGTGTGCTCCGGGCATGTGCTGATCAACTGTCATGTGTCTTCACTGACATTTTCAACATGTCCCTGATTGAGTCTGTAATACCAACATGTTTCAAGCAGACCACCATAGTCCCTGTGCCCAAGAACACAAAGGCAACCTGCCCAAATGACTACAGACCCGTAGCACTCACGTCCGCACTTCAAATGAAGTGCTTTGAAAGGTTGGTAATGGCTCACATCAACAACATTATCCCAGAAACCCTAGATCCCCTCCAATTTGCATACCGCCCAAACAGATCAACAGATGATGCAATCTCTATTGCACTCCACACTGCCCTTTCCCACCTGGACAAAAGGAACACTTATGTGAGAATGCTATTCATTGACTACAGCTCAGCGTTCAACACCATAGTACCCTCAAAATTCATCACTAAGATAAGGATCCTGGGACTAAACACCTCCCTCTGCAACTGGATCCTGGACTTCCTGACGGGCCGCCCCCAGGTGGGGAGGGTAGGTAGCAACATATCTGCTACGCTGATCCTCAACACTGAAGCTCCCCAGGGGTGCGTGCTCAGTCCTCTTCTGTACTCCCTGTTCACCCACGACTGCATGGCCAGGCACGACTCCAACACCATCATTAAGTTTGCAGACAACAACAGTGGTAGGCCTGATCACCGACAACGACGAGACAGCCTATAGGGAGGAGGTCAGAGAACTGGCCGGGTGGTGCCAGAATAACAACCTCTCCCTCAACGTAACCAAGACTAAGGAGATGATTGTGGACTACAGGAAAAGGAGGACCGAGCACGCCCCCATTCTCATCGACGGGGCTGTAGTGGAGCAGGTTGAGAGCTTCAAGTTCCTTGGTGTCCACATCAACAACAAGCTAGAATGGTCCAAACACACCAAGACAGTCGTGAAGAGGGCACGACAAAGCCTGTTCCACCTCAGGAGACTAAAAAGATTTGGCATGGGTCCTGAGATCCTCAAAATGTTCTACAGCTGCAACATCGAGAGCATCCTGACCGGTTGCATCACTGCCTGGTACGGCAATTGCTCCGCCACTGACCGCAAGGCACTACAGAGGGTAGTGCGTATGGCCCAGTACATCACTGGGGCTAAGCTGCCTGCCATCCAGGACCTCTACACCAGGCGGTGTCAGAGGAAGGCCCTAAAAATTGTCAAAGACCCCAGTCATAGACTGTTCTCTCTACTACTGCATGGCAAGCGGTACCAGAGTGCCAAGTCTAGGACAAAAAGGCTTCTCAACAGTTTTACCCCCAAGCCATAAGACTCCTGAACAGGTAATCAAATGGCAGGATGCCCCCCCAACCCCTCTTTTTACGCTGCTGCCACTCTCTGTTTATCATATATGCATAGTCATTTTAACTATACATTCATGTACATACTACCTCAATTGGACCGACCAACCAGTGCTCCCGCACATTGGCTAACCGGGCTACCTATCTGCATTGTGTCCCGCCACCCACCACCCCCTTTTTTTTTACGCTACTGCTACTCTCTGTTCATCATATATGCAGTCACTTTGACCATAACTACATGTACATATACTACCTCAATCAGCCTGACTAACCGGTGTCTGTATGTAGCTTCGCTACTGTATATAGCCGGTCTTTTTTTACTGTTGTTTTTATTTCTTTACTTACCTATTGTTCACCCAATACCTTTTTTTTGCACTATTGGTTAGAGACTGTAAGTCAGCATTTCACTGTAAGGTCTACACCTGTTGTATTCGGCGCGCGCACGTGACAAATAAACTTTGATTTGATTTGAAACTACTCAATCAGTGTGAGAAGTGAAGTCTCTGATGGGCATTGACTAGAGCAGTGAAGTCAGGTATAGTTTCTGAAGTCGCTATGCACAGGATTGCTGAGAGGTCAGAGTCAGTAAGAGATGATCTGTGCCTTGACTTGTTATATCACTGAAAATGTCTGTTCACATACATATGTTGACCCAAACAGTACAAACATCTTATGAGCATGACTCCTATTCTTCGGGAAGTTTTGTTCAGAGATGCCAGTGACATTGTTTTGAATAGTTCTCCAATCACTGCATCAGACTGAAGATCGATAAGCTCAAGTTTCAGGTCAGTGGGAGCGTTATCCACATTGAAGGTGAAAGGAGAGGAAACTCACCGTTCAAAGCATGCAGCAGCGATGTATACTTCTCCCACTGATCATCTGATAGGGAACAGACTAGTAGTGTCGGAAGGTGGGTGAGATTGTTGGCTTCTACTTGGCGGGTCAGGAGGAGTATTTTTCCCTTGAAGTCTTTGACAAGGCTGTACATCTGATGTGCAAGAAGGCCATTCCCTTGTAGTTTGGAATTCAGTTCATTCATGAGGGCCATGATGTCCACTGTGAAGGCAAAATCAGCCAACCATTCTTTATCTTGCAGTTGAGGGAAATCCACATTTTCCTTTCATTTGCAAAAACTCAGCAATCTCTGACTTCAGGTCCCACACCCTTTTAAACACCTTCCCCAAACTCAGCCATCTCACGTTTGTGTGGTAGGGGAGATCTGCATGACACGACTCCGTCTCACTGTTGGAAGAGACAAACTGCCAGTGGTTTAAAGATTTCGCTCTTATGAAGTTTACCACTTTAGTGACTGTATCCACAACATGGCTCATTTTCAGAACACATTTACAGCACCTCCTGATAAATAATGCAATGCAGGAAAATCATTTTCTGATCTTGTATCCTTTTCAAAAGGCCAATGTTTTTTTCCTGTCAAGTTTGGGCACCCATCAGTGGTCACACTGGATAACTTTTCAAAACTCCCAGCTTTGCCACACACTTATTAACCCCCATCCAATAAATCTTTCCCTGTGGTTGTGCTCTTCATTGACTGCACTGAAGCAAGCTCTTCTGTAAGTCTGGGGTATCAACAACTGCTCTGTGTCACATGCATCACTGCTCTCATCCAGGGCCAAGGAGAAATAGGTGAAATCTTTTTTCAACTGCTGTTCCATATTCTCTGAAATGTCCTCAACACGCCGTGTCACTGTTCGTCTTGACAGGGAAACAATTTCAAACAGATCATTCTTGTCAGTGAAAAGTATTGTGGCAGGATAGCCTAGTGGTTAGAGCGTTCAATTCCCCGAGCTGACAAGGTACAAATCTTGTTCTGCCCCTCAACAGGCAGTTAACCCACTGTTCCTAGGCCATCATTGAAAATAAGAATTTGTTCTTAACTGACTGATAAAAGGTAAAAAAAATTGCTGCAATCAATTAAACATTATTGAATGAATTCGACCTCAGCGAATGGCTTGCTATGTTTAGCAATTTTGTGGGACTAGCTCTCGTAACTCCGTCGTTTTCTGAATGCAGTTTTGTGAAAAGCCCTTGCTGCTTTTGCAACTGAGAAGGCAACTCTTTCGATGCACAGAAGACAGTAGTGTATATTTCTCTGCATGTCTGTCCTTCAAAATAAATGTCCCACAAGCGGTGGGAGTTAAATCATTACACAAACTTCAAAATGTATTCAATACGGCCCGCGGCCCGCGGAATCATGCTCAGATCACATCATTGGGGTTTTAACTTGAATAACATTTTTCAAAACTTGACTTTCTCAAATTCTTTATGTGATCTGAGCATGATTCCGCGGGCCATATTGAATTAAGTTTGAAGTTTCCTTACCTGTTGGTCTTATTTAAAAATGTAAACTAAACTTGACAGCCCATCATTTTAAGATGACAGGCTTGAAAATTAATTCAGCCATTTAGGCACAGTTACTCACTACCCATACCAGACGCAACAGGACAAGAGATGTCCTACTGCTGTCTAGTGGACGGACTTGGAATCAGACCGGGAATATATTAACATCAATAAATAGGTAGAAAGATTATTCCTGTAGGACGAAAAATTACTTTGCACAAGCCCTGCGCTTTTAAAATGGAATTTACACATGTAAGTAATACTGAGATGAGATGGATGCCCATGGTATAATCTTCAGCACAATCACTGCCTATTTCATAATTTCGCAAAATAGACTGATGATACTGAAGATAACTTATTTACATTTTTCTAAAGGGTAAACACTCTTGAAGTACACATTTTGGAATGTTTTCTGTTGTTGAAAGTAAAGAAAGAAATAACAGACAGCAAGAAAAGGTTGACATTCTTCATAAATTCTCATCAGATATTTATGTCACATAAAACAGATCGTAAAGAAGGTTATAATGAAAGTCAAAACCATGGCATGTAAGTATCTAAGTTATTGTTGTACATGTGCTCAAGCTCTGGAAGGTTGTAAGCAGAACACTGCTAATGGTGAGAGTAAGAGGGTGCTAGCTAAACATAATCATACACGAGGTATAGTGTAAATATAGGTAAGGAGTAGTCATCGATGGTGTTAGAGCCGATTTGGACAGATTTGTATAAAGGACAGAACATACAGAGCTCCATGTACGTTTGTGTAAATATGATTAAATATTGTATATGTATATAATGTATATGATGAAATATTAGGTACGTACCTTTATGATTTATATTTACCTGATTGAGATGTATTTATTTGTTGTTAGTGTAACTTAGTTTCTGGCCCCCTCTTGCCCATTCATTGTACTGTGGTAAGTGTGTTAGGGAAGTATGTTAGGAAGTGTGTGAGGATAAAGGCAGGAAGTTGGGCCTTCAGGGGAGTCCTAGCTAGACGTGGGAGCGGTATAGTTTTTGACTTGAATGTAGTGGCTTCTTTCGTTTTACCAGCCAGGCCCTAGCATGAAGCGGGGTTGTTCGTGCATACAGTCCACACTCAAGGTTTCCAAACGTCCTGGCTCCCAGTCGGGGAACCTTGAGTGTGGACTGTATGCGTCGCGAACAACCCTGCTTCATGCTAGGGCAGTGGCTATGGTAAAACGAAAGGAAGCCACTACAATCAAGTCAAAAACTCCGCAAAGGATTACTATCGGAAGGAAATCTCCGGTTCGGACACACGCTGGATACTGTTCAATTTGTCATTGCATTCGGACCATAATGACAGCTTGCTTGAAGGACTTAAACTCCTAGAATCTCGCCAGCCGTGAGTAACCACTGCGAATGAATGAGCTGCTCTGTTCAATGCGATCGTTTGATCATGCATATTATTGAAGAAGCGCAAATGTGCTTATAATTAGAACGCCTGATAAACTTGGGAATGGAATCCAAAACACAGCGCTGAAAACAATTTAAGAAGTTTAAGTTTGGAAAAACCGAGATCCTATGCACATTGTAGCCTAATCATATGTCTAATATTTGGCTTAACGTGGAAATGCAATGCGTCAAAAGAGCGCAACTAAAGGATCTAAAGATACTGCGTGTTTAAACTTCATTAAAGGGGACAAAACTTATGATGGGATGAACTGTTTAAAACGCATCTAAAATGCTGAACTTGCACATGTTCCAATTCAAAATGGGTCAATATGCTGAAATGGATGACTGTGTTTAAAGGCATTAAAGGTCTAAAGGGGGCATTGCGTTTATCAATCAAACCAACAACTGTGTTGAGTGAATTAAAAGTGAATGATGGCGGATGAAATCCCAAATAAGACCCCACTGGAGAGGGCAGAGGAGCATTTAAATTCACTCTATGCAGCCCGGAGAGTCAAACTTGGAGTGTGTACACGCAAAATGAATGAAATAAAAGTCCTTCTGGTTGGAGGAGGAAACGTTGAAACTGTGAATGAGGGCCTCGAAGCATTTGATGAGGTTCTCAATGACTTTAAGAATGCTCATGAATCCGTGCTAGAGCTAGTCACAGAAGAGGAACAGGAAAATGAGAGCAACTATTATCAACCAAGAATGAGGACTTATGAACATTTCCTGAAAGAGGTGGAAATATGGAAAAAGGCTGACATTGAGCCACAAACGCTCATTGAACCACACGACAGCATTTCCAATGTGTCAAATACATCAAGTAAAACAAAGTATTCTAAGGCTGCTTCCTCAGTGTCCTCTGCACGCCTAAAAATTGAGGCAGAACGAGCAGCTCTACTAGCTCGCCAAGCATCATTACAGGACAAGCATGCATTGGAACTGGAGAAAGCTCAACTGGAACAACAGAAAGCTCAACTGAATGTTAGGATGGAAAAATGGCACTGGAAACAGAAATGGCAGCATATAACGCCAAACTGAAGGTCCTGGAGAGTGTTGAGTCAACTTCTCAATCCCATGCTGTGGCAGCCCATTTACTAAGCCAAGAAGATGGAATGAACTCTTATTTTGAGAACCAGGAACCTGAGGTCTACGAGGAACCTGAACCATCACCTGTTGAGTTTGCTGCATTAGGTGCAGTTCCAAAGACCCCATTACAAAGAGTTTTACAACAACCGACAACAAAGTCATCAAAACCTATTCAGAAAACAGTCATAAACCACACCCTTCAGCAGCCAACAGCAAGGTCTAGCAATCAACACAGAATCAACACTGCGGGTATCAGCCATAATACCAGCCATGATAACCTCTCTACTGTCATGCAAAGGCAGAATGAAATTGCTGACCTCCTTGTACTACAGCACAAACAGGCCACACTTCCTGTTAGGGAGATACCTATGTTTGACGGGATCCTCTAAACTTTAGGCCATTCATGCGTGCATTTGAGCATGGTATAGAAGAAAAGACAAGCAGTCACCAGGATAGACTCTATTACCTGGAACAGTACACCTCTGGTCAGCCCAAGGATCTGGTCCGTAGTTGTCTGCATATGGAAGCCAGAAGAGGCTATGCAGAGGCTAAGAGGTTGTTAAAGGAACATTTTGGCAATGAAATCAAAGTCACCACTGCTTACATGGAAAAGGCTTGGAACTGGACAAACATCAAACCGGATGATGGAAAAGGACTGGGTGGCTATGCACTCTATCTAAGAGGTTGCTGTAACGCTATGCAAGACCTACAGAACATGGAAGAGCTTAATCTTCCCTCCAACATAAAGTTGATTATGTCAAAACTTCCCTACAAACTAAGGGAAAATGGAGGTCTACAGCATGTGATATCTTAGAGCCGAAGCCACCTGAGGGCCCAGTTCAGTGACCTTGTGAAGTTCATGGAAAAACAGGCCAAAATACTACAGGATCCGTTGTATGGAGATATTCAAGATCCCTGTCCAACAAAAGGTTTTTAAAAACCAAAACAGCAGCTGATTTTAAACCGCAGTTAAAGTCCAAGAGTAGGGGAAGCAGCTTTGCCACTGCAGTAGCTGTAGTGGCAGATTGCGACTCTGAAAAACCTCTAAAAGAGCAAACATCCAAGATAAAGAGACCAGGCTCCTACCCTTCTGATGCTCCCAGTATCTCATGCGTATTTTTGTGCTGGTGAGCATTTATTGGTTGACTGCCAACAGGTGAAAGCACAGCCACATGAATCCAAGAGTTGAGTTTCTGAGATCAAAAGGCCTTTGTTTTGGCTGTTTGGCGAGAGGACACATAAGCAAAGAATGTAAAGAAGGATGACCTGTCAGCGCTGTCAAAGAAAGCACCCCACTATCCTGCACATTGAAGGAAGAGAGAGATTTATATCTCAAAATGCAGAGATGAGTGGTGTAGCAGTAAAGCGGGAGGAGACTGTCAGCAGTGCTCTTGTTTCACTGGAAACTGGTGAAGATACCGGGGCCGGTACAGATTGCGCACTTGCAATTGTGCCAGTTCAAGTAAAGATGGCAAATGGAAACAAGTCTGTGTTAACCTATGCATTCCTCGATTCTGGTAGCTCAGCAACATTTTGTACGGAGAGACTCATGAGGCAGCTGAAAGCTAAAGGCAGTGAGACTGAAATTCTGCTCGCACAATGGGGCAGGAGAGTCCTACCAAGAGCTTTGAGATATCTGGATTAGAGATTGGCAATGTGGAAGGCGACACATTTCTTGCATTGCCAAAGGTCTACACCCAGAATAAGATCCCAGTGACAAGAGAGAACATTCCGACTCAGAAAGATCTCAAAGGTGGCCATACCTGAAAGAGGTTCAGTTGAAGGAGATTGATGCCGATGTCGAACTCCTGATTGGTGTAAATGCTCCAAAAGCAATGGAACCCTGGCAAATCATAAATAGCCAAGGCAACAGACCGTATGCAGTGAAAACCCTCTTTGGATGGGTGATGAATGGTCCTCTTAACAATTGTACCTTGGCAGAAGAATTTAGGCGCCCTACGGTGATGGCCAATCGTATCACAATGGCTGACCTGGGGGTTCTACTTGTAAATCAGTATAACCATGACTTCCCTGAGAGAGCGTATGAAGAGAGAAGTGAGATGTCAGCTGAGGATCGTGAAGTTTATGGAGATAGTATCAAGCTCCATAACCCTCAAAGACTGTCACTACTACTTACCCGTTGCCCTTTCAACAAAGATGTAGTCCTGCCAAACAATCATGACATAGCAGAACAGCGGGCCCTAAATATTACCAGGAGGTTCAAGAAGGACTAAGGTTACGCTGCAGAGTACAAAGGCTTCATGGAAGAGATGATTAGAAAGGTTATGCCGAGAAGGTACCACAAGAACATCTCTCCAGAGAAAAAGGGCAAGGTATGGTATATACCACACCATGGCGTTCACCATAAGCGCAAAGGAACAATACAGTGGTGTTTGACTGTTCATCATCCTATAAAGGTACATCTCTCAACAGTGAACTCCTTCAAGGCCCTGACCTGGCAAACACGCTCATAGGAGTCTTGCTAAGATTTCGGCAAGAGCACATTGCCATGATGGCAGATATCAAGGAATGTTCCATCAAGCACGTGTCCATGAAAAAGACTTAGACTTCCTGCGATTCCTATGGTGGCCAGATGGTGATACTAACAAAAGATTGGAGGAGTACAGAATGACGATACATCTTTTGGTGCTATATCTCTCCAAGTTGTGCAAACTTTGCACTGCCGAAGACTGCAGAAGACAACTGTGAGAGGTACAATGAAGAGGTGATTCAAACAGTCAAGTCCAACTTCTATGTTGATGACTGCCTCAAGTCAGTGGCCACAGAAGAACAAGCCATAGCTCTCACAAAAAACCTCAGGGATGTGTGCTCTCAGGGTGGAGTTCAAATTGACCAAGTGGGTCAGCAACAGTCGCTACGTGCTGGCTTCTATCCCTGATGAACACAAAGCCAAGCAGATAAAGAACTGGACCTGGACAGAGAGAAGCTGCCTGTTGAAAGGGCACTTGGAATCCGATGGAACATTGAAAGTGATGCGTTTACCTTCCGAGTCACTGTCAAGAACAGACCCTTACAAGAAGAGGTATTCTCTCAACTGTTAGCTCTATTTATGATCCATTAGGTTTCCTCGCCCCATTTGTATTAAAGGCAAAGCAAATTCTTCAAGCTCTCTGTAAGCTAAAGTGTGGATGGGATGAAGTCATCCCCGAAGAACACTCTACTTCATGGAAGAGATGGCTCTCAGAACTGGACCAACTGTCCAGATTCCAGATTGACGGTGTATGATGCCTGAGAACTTTGGTCAAGTCAAGACTGCACAGCTGCATCACTTGATGACGCAAGTGAACAAGGTTATGGCACGGCAAGCTACCTAAGGTTCACAAACGGTATGGAAAAGGTCCACATCGCATTCATACTGGGAAATCAGAGTGACTCCACTCAAGCAGATGACGATCCCCAGACTGGAACTTGCCGCAGCAACATTGGCAGTGCAGTGGACAGGATGTTAAGGTTGGAGCTCCAGATTGAACTTGAGGAGTCAACTTTCTGGACAGACAGCCAGTCTGTCCTAAAATACATCCGCAACGATACCAGAGATTCCATACCTTCGTGGCTAATAGGGTTGCTGTGATCCGTGACCTATCGAAAGCAAAACAATGGAGGTATTTGAACTCCAAACACAACCCAGCCGACGATGCTTCAAGAGGATTACATGTTGAAACTTTCCTGAACTTCGAAGAGATGGCACAAAGGACCAGAATTCCTGGAGAAAGAAGAAATGCAATGGCCGAAAGTCCCAGAGGAGCTTGGCTCCATCCCTCCGGATGATCCAGAGGTGAGAAAAAGACATAATCGTAAACAGTACAAGTGTGGAAGAAAAGAGTCCGACCAGCAAGCTGATTGAGTACTATTCAACATGGAACAGCTTGAAGAAAGCAGTTGCCTGGATGCTGAAACTGAAGAGACTTCTTCGACAGCTAAGCCAGAAAAGGAAAGTTCTCACACAAACTGATCCAGGATTCGATCAGAGTTTAACAAACTCACTGGAAGGAACAAATTGACAAGTTCAAACTGGCGTTTGGAAGGAAACTCTGTCTGTGGATGACCTAGATGAAGCAGAAAAGGTCATTATTCAATTTGAGCAACGACAGCACTTTAGACAAGAAATTGCACTCGTTGTGAAAGGAAAACAATGTGCCAAGAGAAGTGGCTCAATCTGTAAGCTTGATCCAATTGTTGACAATGGCATTCTGAGAGTAGGAGGAAGGTTAAGCAAAGCTGCTATGCCTACGGAACTAAAGAATCCCTATGATCCTGCCCAAAGACTCCTACATCTCCAGACTGATCTTACTCCACATCCATGAGCAGGTTGGCCACTCTGGGAGAGGTCACATGCTTTCTAGACTTCGCCAGCGATATTGGATACCCTGTGCCAACTCCTTAGCAAGGAAGATCCTAAGAGCTGTGTGTTCTGCAGGCGGATGCAAGCTAGAGCTGGAGAACAGAAGATGGCCGACCTGCCACAAGATCGGGTGTCACCTGATTTGCCGCCTTTCACCCATGTGGGCATAGATTACTTCGCCCCATAGAGGTGAAGCGAGGCGCTCATGTGAAGCGGTATGGTGTGATCTTTACTTGCCTTGTGAGTCGGGCTGTCCATCTAGAAGTTTCTAGTTATCTGGATACCGATTCCTGCATCAATGCCCTGCGCAGGTTCATCTGTCGAAGGGGCCCAGTAACAAGTATCAGAACAGACAATGGCACCAACTTTGTTGGAGCACACCGAGAGCTAGGAGAAGCTCTGAAAGAGCTGGATCACAACAAGATTCAAAATGAATTACTGAAGGAAGGAGTGACATGGTCATTCAACCTCCCTCTGGAGCCCACCATGGGGGTATGAGAGGTTGATCCGACTGGTAAAAAGATCCTCTATTCAGTCCTTAAAGAGCAAGTACTGGATGATGAGGCTTTGCAGACAGCCTTGTGTGAAGTTGAGGCGATTATGAATGACAGACCAATCACAACAGTAACAAATGACCCTAATGATTTAGAACCCTGACTCGAACCATCTGCTTAATCTGAAAGCAAAGCCAGTCCTGCCACCAGGACTATTCCAGAAGAAGTGACCTATACTCACGAAGGAGATGGAAGCAAGTACAATATATCACTGACCTCTTCTGGAAGAGATGGATCAGGAGTATCTTCCACTTATGCAGGAGCGGAACAAGTGGAACAAAACTAAGAGAAACTTCAGTCCTGGTGACCTTGTTGTCATAGTCGATGACACCGCCCCAAGAAACTCTTGGCTAATGGGGGCGTGTGGTGGAGGCTTTGCCAGGGAGCTAATGGTCTTGTCCGGGCGCCATGGTTAAGACCAAGACCAACGCCCTACAGAGACCTATCAATAAACTCTGTCTGCTCCTTGAGGCGTGCAGAGTGAGACGCACTGATACATACATACATGCATGCATACATACATACATACACAGTGCTCCATCTTTGAATCACGTGCACCTCTGATTCGTTGATGTCGTGCTCTTACATTATTTTTAAGTAGTCATACATTTTTGAACGTCAAACTTTTTTACATTTTTGGAAGTTGAACACCTGAACTCCGACTGAGATCTATGGACTCTTATCCTACATGGGACCTTGTATATTTGTATATAGCTATGAACTGTAATAGTGCTCTGGTATGGAATGTTTTGTGTATTGGCTCTATGTTTGAATATTAGGTAATTGTTGTGCATTCAGTGCAGTTAACAATTAGGGGCCGGTATGTTAGAGCCGATTTGGACAGATTTGTATAAAGGACAGAACATACAGAGCTCCATGTACGTTTGTGTAAATATGATTAAATATTGTATATGTATATAATGTATATGATTAAATATTAGGTACGTACCTTTATGATTTATATTTACCTGATTGAGATGTATTTATTTGTTGTTAGTGTAACTTAGTTTCTGGCCCCCCCTCTTGCCCATTCATTGTACTGTGGTAAGTGTGTTAGGAAGTATGTTAGGAAGTGTGTGAGGATAAAGGCAGGAAGTTGGGCCTTCAGGGGGAGTCCTAGCTAGACGTGGGAGCGGTATAGTTTTTTGACCATACAGACATACAAACAGATCATATGATGTATTTTTCGTTTCAAGTAATATCTGCTTTAAGTTGATTGGAGAATAATTTTTGTTAGATACAAGAAGAATAAACCTTTTTGTTGCACCATATCCCGGATCTCAGTGAATGTTTTGGGACGTTTGGAAACCTTGAGTGTGGACTGTATGCGTATGAACAACCCCGCTTCATGCTAGGGCAGTGGCTATGGTAAAACGAAAGGAAGCCACTACAGATGGTATAAAGTACAAAAACGTTGTGGTTTTCTTTACATTGTCATCAGCTCTCGAACACTGACATTACTATACAACTTTAATCTCAATCCTCTGACAGGAAAAGTGGAAGCGTTGCAGTATTGCACACACAGAATTACACTTAGCTTCTCACCAAGAACTTGCTTGGCGTAATCTGTTGTGATATGGGATGGTTGGAGTGAAAATCTACCGGAGAATAGATGTCCAGGATGATGGCTACAAATGTGTCTTCAAATAATACAGTCAAACACAGACCATACCCATTGACAATTCCTACTAATTGGTCATAGTGCATGGTTTAATCACTGCACTGAAAAAGTAATAGGACAGGGGTGATGTGCTGCCAGGACTTGGTGTGTGTGAGAGTTTTGAACCATTTGGAGTTTATGAAGGGAGCTGGTGTTGATGCCAGAGAGTAGTGTAGTCTAGTTGGGAGGCGATGAATAAGGGTTTTAGCACCAGGACAGGGAGGACCTGGTGACGCCAGAGCTCCTCTGTCCAGTGTCTGTGTTCTTTTGCCCATCTTAATCTTTTCTTTTTATTGGCCAGTCTGAGATATGGATTTTTCTTTGCTACTCTGCCTAGAAGGCCAGCATCCCGGAGTCGCTTCTTCACTGTTGACGTTGAGACTGGTGTTTTGTGGGTACTATTTAATGAAGCTGCCAGTTGAGGACTTGTGAGGCGTCTGTTTCTCAAACTAGACACTAATGTACTTGTCCTCTTGCTCAGTTGTGTACCGGGGCCTCCCACTCCTCTTTCTATTCTGGTTAGAGACAGTTTGCACTGTTCTGTGAAGGGAGTAGTACACAGTGTTGTACGAGATCTTCCGTTTCTTGGCAATTTCTCGCATGGAATAGCCTTCATTTCTCAGAACAAGAAAAGACTGACGCGTTTCAGAAGAAAGGTCTTTGTTTCTGGCCATTTTGAGCCTGTAATCGAACCCACAAATGCTGATGCTCCAGATACTCAACTAGTCTAAAGGCAGACAGTTTTAGTGCTTCTTTAAATCAGCACAAAAGTTTTCAGCTGTGCTAACATAATTGCAAAAAGGGTTTTCTAATGATCAATTAGCCTTTTAAAATGATAAAACTTGGATTAGCTAACACAACGTGCCATTGGAACACAGGAGTGATGGTTGCTGATAATGGATCTCTGTACGCCTATGTAGATATTCCATTAAACATCAGCCGTTTCCAGCTACAATAGTTATTTACAACATTAACAATATCTACATTGTATTTCTGATCAATTTGATGTTATTTTAAAATGGACAACATTTTTTGCTTTTCTTTAAAAAACAAGGACATTTCTAAGTGACCCCAAACTTTTGAACAGTAGTGTAGGTATTACAGACTCGGTCAGGGACAGGTTGAAAATGTCAGTGAACACACTTGCCAGTTGGTACACATCTTGGTAATCCATCTGGCCCTGCAGCCTTGTGAATGTTGACCTGTTTAAAAGGTCTTACTAACATCGGTTATGCAGAGTGTGATCACACCGGGAACAGCTGGTGCTCTCATGCATGCTTCAATGTTGCTTGCCTTGAAGTGCACATAGAAGTAATTTAGCTCGTCTGGTAGGCTCGTGTCACTGGGAAGCTCGCGGCTGGGCTCCCCTTTGTAGTCCATAATAGTTTGCAAGTCTGACGAGCGTCAGAGCCGGTGTAGTAGGATTCAATCTTAGTCCTGTATTTACACTTTGCCTGTTTGCTGGTTCGTCTGAGAGTATAGCGGGATTTCTTATATTAGAGTCCCGCTCCCTGAAAGCGGCAGATCTACCAATATAGCTCAGTGAGGCTGTTGCCAGTAATCCATGGCTTCTGGTTGGGGTATGTACATCGACGACGTAATCGATGCAATTATTGACAGATGTGGTATACTCCTCAATGCCATTGGATGAATTCCGGAACATATTCCAGTCTGTCCTAGCAAAACAATCCTGTAGCTTAGCATCTGCGTCATCTGACCACTTCCGTATTGAACGAGTCACTGGTACTTCCTTCTTTAGTTAACTTGTAAGCAGGAATCAGGAGGATAGAATTAGGGTCAGATTTTCCAAATGGAGGTCGAGTGAGAGCTTTGTACCCGTCTCTGTGTGTGGAGTAAAGGTGGTCTAGAGTTTTTTCCCTATGGTTGCACCATGCTGGTAGAAATAAGGTAAAATGGTTTTAAGTTTTCCTGCATTAAAGTCCCCGGCCACTAGGAGCGCCACCTCTAGATTAGCATTTTCTTTTTTGCTTATGGCCTTATAGAGCTCGTTGATTGCGGTCTTAGTGCCAGCAGTGGTTTGTGGTAGTAAATAGACAGCTACGAAAAATATAGTTGAAAACTCTTGGTAAACAGTGTGGTCAGCTTATCAGGCGAGCAAAACCTTGAGACTTATTAGATTTCGCGCACCAGCTGTTATTGACAAATAGACACAGACCATCACCCCTTGTCTTACCGGAGGTAGCTGTTCTGTCTTGCCAATCCATGGAAACCCCAGCCAACTGTCCAAGAGGGTTGGGTAGCCCCCCATTCAATATTGATAAGTTGGTTAATTGCATAAATAGTGAAGAAGTTTACAGTTGCAGCCACAACTAAGTGGCTGCAACAGTAAATGAGCTTTTCATCAGTTTATCAATGAAGCATTGATGATGCTGCTGCTACTAAAACATAGCCAGCTAGACAGCTATGCTGCTAGCTAATGACTGTTTTGTCTAAATTACACTATAGTGATGTGGAAATACGATGGCAATGCTGAAATAGGCAAATAAATAGTAGGAAACAACTGCCATCACTACGATGTCGTCAAATTTACTTTAAAGAGATAACAAAGTTGCCGTTAGCTTGCCAAGTCCGTAAAAAATTGCTAGCAATACTAATGTTAGCTAGCTAAAATTCGGTGGGGACATTACAATGACGACAAAAGATTTTCCAATTGATTATATTCCTTCTTTTGAAATGGCATCTCCCGCAGATGATGGTCTCATAGCCCTGTAGCTATATCACAATGGGACGCCAAACTATCAAGTCTTAGCGTCTGTGGACTATAATGTACGCCTAAAAGTGTAAATCGTAGTCCACAAACGGTGAGACATGATAGTCCTCAGGGGATGCACAGCCCAAACACACACCTCCCCACAATTCCCAACCAACGCAGCTCCAGTACGTTTCCTCCAGTCATTTGAATGCGTTGACAGTTGGAAAAATTGCTTGAGCGGCCCTGAGAATTTGGTTAAGAATGAAAGTGATCCAATATTCTAGAAAACTGCTGTGTGTGAGCATACAGGTTTTGGATGACCCTCATCTCTGCACGCTGCCAACAGGAATGGAATGTCAATTATGACCAGGCGTGACCAACAGCAGTATAGGACGATACACAGTACATTGATAGTATTCAGCCCCCTTCCCTTTTTCCACATTTTGTTACGTTACAGCCTTATTCTAAAATGGATTAAATCTAAATAATTCCTCAATCTACCCACAATAACCAATAATGAGAAAGCGAAAACAGGTTCACAAACAGGTTTTACAAATAAAAAAACAGAAATACCTTTTTTACATAAGTATTCAGACCCTTTGCGATGAGACTCAAAATTGAGCTCAAGTGCATCCTGTTTCCATTGATCATCCTTGAGATGTTTCTACAACTTGATTGGAGTCCACCTGTGGAAATTCAATTAATTGGACATGATTTGGAAAGGCACACACCTGTC
The DNA here is from genome assembly GCA_030435695.1 of Brachymystax lenok tsinlingensis. Lineage (NCBI taxonomy): Eukaryota > Metazoa > Chordata > Actinopteri > Salmoniformes > Salmonidae > Brachymystax > Brachymystax lenok. The sequence continues at coordinate 45,239,346 of CM059807.1, read as the reverse complement.
TATATAAGGTCCCACAGTTGAGGGTGCATGTCAGAGCAAAAACCAAGCAATGAGGTCGAAGGAATTGTCCGTAGAGCTACAAGACAGGACTGTGTCGAGGCACAGATCTGGGGAAGGGTACCAAAACATTTCAGCAGCATTGAAGGTCCCCAAGAGCACAATGGCCTCCATCATTCTTAAATGGAAGAAGTTTGGAACCACCAAGACTCTTCCTAGAGACTCATCCAAACTGAGCAATCGGGGGAGAAGCGCCTTGGTCAGGGAGGAAACCAAAAACCCGATGGTCACTCTGACAGAGCTCCAGTTCCTCTGTGGAGATGGGAGAACCTTCCAGAAGGAAACTCTCTCTGCAGAACTCCACCAATCAGGCCTTTATGGTAGAGTGGCCAGACGGAAGCCACTCCTCAGTAAAAGGCACGACAGCCCGCTTGGAGTTAGCCAAAAGGCACCTAAAGGACTCATGAGAAACAAGATTCTCTGGTCTAATGAAACCAAGATTGAACTCTTTGGCCTGAATGCCAAGCGTCACATCTGGCAGAAACCTGGCACCATCCCTATGGTGAAGCATGGTCGTTAGGCATCATGTTGTGGGAATGTTTTTCAACGGCAGGGACTGGAAGACTAGTCAGGATCGAGGGAAAGATGAACAGAGCAGGGTACAGAGAGATCCTTGATGAAAATCCTATCCAGAGCTTTCAGGATCTCAGACTGGGGCAAATGTTTACATTCCAACAGGACAATGAAACTAAGCACACAGCCAAAACAACACAGGAGTGGCTTTGGGACAAGTCTCAATATTCTTGAGTGGCCCAGCTAGATCCCAAACTTGAACCCGATTGAACATCTCTGAAGAGACCTGAAAATAGCTGTGCAGCGACACTCCCCACCCAACCTGACAGAGCTTGAGAGGATCTTCAGAGAAGAATGGGAGAAACTCCCCAAATACAGGTGTGCCAAGATGCGAGGCTGTAATCTCTGCCAAAGGGGTTTCAACAAAGTACTGAGTAAAGGGTTTGAAAACGTATGTAAATGTGATATTTCCGGTTTTTATTTGTCCGCTGTCATTATGGTGTTTGAATTGATGGAGGGAAAAAAACTATTGAATCCATTTTAGAATAAGGCTGTAATGTAACAAAATATGGAAAAAGTCAAAGGGTCAGAATACTTTCTGAATGCAATGTATGCAAATAACAGATTAACAGTCATTGGTCAAGTTTAATCTGATCGCCTTGTGACGACATGCGGCGGGCCAAAAACTCCATCCCATCTGAACAGTCCGAAATTCCAGGCATTTTTTCCAAAACAGCTCTTACACAGAATTACCATAATTTTTACAATTTCAGAGTGTTATTTCGATTTCTCATGTTAACTGCACTGCCCCTTCAATGGCAACAGGAGGACGTGACATTCTGACATTAGTTTAAGATCAAGTTGCACATTTATTTTAACAGGACAAATGTTTGTTTTATCAGAATCAGAGGATTATGCAAATGAGGTCTGATCTGTGAGGGTGTAATCCCGCTGCTGTGTGCAATCCTATAAAAAGTATCTGAGATTACTTTGAGATTAGTGATGTCATGTGCACATATTCAACCGATTAAAACCCTCGAAATCTGGGCTCTGGGGAGGGTCTGCTGGGCTCAGGCTCCGTAGCAGTTGGCGATTTTTTCCCAAAACATAATTAACAAAGGTTTTACATGATTTAGACCAAGGGTTTTTAAACTTTTCTTGCCCAGGGACCCTCGGCGCCCAGGCAAACCGGCAACCCAGGGAGACCCATCATGTTAGACCACATTTTTTCTTGCACGTTTTGCCTTATCATCAAGTGAATAAAGGCGAGTAGATGAGATCAACATTTTAAAAATAATAGACTTGGTAGACAGTTTCATTATTTTGACCTCCCTACAGTTAATTGGAAGAGGAAGAGTAAACTAATAATCTATAAAAGGTTTATTGATGACGTAGAGAACATTTTGCTGTTTTATGTCAAAATATCAGCAATTCTATGAATTTTGCCATGGCTAATGCACCTAAAGGTCTCTCAGACCATGAGAAACAAATTCTCTGGTATGATGAAACCAAGATTGAACTCTTTGGACTGAATGCCAAGCCTCGGACTTGAACCTGATCTAACATCTCTGGAGAGACCTAAAATAGCTGTGCAGCGATGCTCTCATCCAGCCTGACAGAGCTGGAGAGGATCTGCAGAGAAGAATGGGAGAAACTCCCCAAATACAGGTGTACAAGCTTGTCATACCCAAGAAAACTTGAGGCTGTAATCGCTGCCAAAGGTGCTTCAACAAAGTACTGAGTAAAGGTTCTTAATACTTATTTATATTTACATTTTTTAATTTGTAATAAATGTGCTAAAATAACAGTTTTTGCTTCGTCATTATGGGGTATTGTGTGTAGATTGATGGAAAAAACGAAATAATCAATTTTAGAATAAGGCTGTAACGTAACAAGATTTTGAAAGTCAAAAGGTCTGAACATTTTACGAATGCACTATGTCAGGGCTTTGTCAGTATACTCATGATGAATAGCAATGAGTGAGAAGAGCGGCATAGAGGGCCAGGTATTTGGAGTGGTAGGGTTTGTGTTGTGCGCTCAATGTATTTGTGTGATATTCTCTGCATTTTGCCTCTGTAGTTTAGAGATATTTCTTAGCCTCTCTCTTTAAGGCTCTAAAGGAGCGATTAGTATTGAGTGATTAGCCACTTATCTGAAATGAAGGTACACAATCCCTGCCTGCTCCCACAATCCTCCTCTGCTCCAAAAAGCCTTCTGACAGCGGACCGGTTAATGACAACATAATTCTCACAGGCAGCTGATTACACTCATCATCCCAGTAGTGAAGAAATTAGAAAAAAGAGATGAGATGAAAGAGGAGAAAAGAGGAACAGAGAGAGTGAAAAGAGGTCATTAACGTTCCCATCAGTGTTATTTCTTCTCGGTCTCTCTGATGCTCTCCTTTTCTCTGACATTAACACGGAAATGTTTGCACAAGAGCCGACATTCACACAGTATATGGCATCATAATTAGCCTTTAAAACAGCAAATATAGATATGATTTTATATGGCTCATGAGAATTTGAAATGATCTGTTGCATTTCACTAAATTAGGCTTTTGGGGATTGACTTAAAATTAAGAGGAAGTTATTGTTGAAGGGTGTCGAACAGTGGTATCTTCTCTGGGATTTGGAGGGCTCTGCATACAATTTTTTTTCTCTTTCCCTGAAATATATTGTTGTTAATTTCACATGAAGATACACATCTGGTGCACACACATACAAAAACACACCAAACACACACACTCTCCCTTCACACCCAGCAGACAGACGGTAACACACACATACCACACAGTAGTTTTTCCACCTTTATCTCTATCCCATTGAATAACTCTGATGCTTTCCATTTTCCGTGTGAGGGATTATTACGCAGAATCCCTGCTGCTGATTATCCTGTGTGTTGACAGGACTGAGTTGTGCCATCTGCCGTGTGCAGTGTGGGTAGGTGTGGCGGCAGGAATGGAGGGAGGAGGTGGAGGGGATGGAAGACAGAGGTGTACAGACCCAGTTAGGTGTTTCTGTCAGATACCTGCAGCTCAAACAGCGCTGATCAGGAGCAATATGGCTCAGCACCCTCAGGTTGGGAGACAGAGGCAAGCTCATTAGCCTGCTAACACTCCCACTGGTACAGTGCTACTGACTGAACACCACAGCAGAGAGGGCCATACATATGCCTGGGAAAGACGAGAGTAGAGAGAGGGAAGGTGAGGAGAGAACAGCACAGCAGCTCAGAGAACCACTATCCTACATCTAGATGTTTAATGGGTTCTGTTCTGTCCATTTAGGGTAGCATCGAAGATCTAATATCTAGGAGAACATGATCCTAGTATGTTGTGAAAATGATGCTGAGCCCCATCAAATATTGTGCTACTGTTTGAGACATACATCGGACACAAGCAGTCGGAGACTGACACGGACACATACAAACACACACGTTAGTGAGAACACCCTTGGTGTGCCGTCGGGATAAATGGGATTACGGATTTGAGAATAATCCTTCCAGATATTAGAGGGGCAGCCTTGGCGCAGATCAAAAGAGAATGCTCTCTCTCGGGGTACAGATGGATGGAATTTAGGTTTGACATTTTCTATTTTTACTCTGAGAATCAGTGGAATTGTGTCACCCTGCCCAGTAGAATTGTCAGATACTGACCAAATACTGTACGGTGCTGATTTAGCCTAGTTGCAGTGGTTCATTTTGCAGTCTCCATTTAACACAGATTATTACATTTTATTGCACCTACAGTGGTTCCTCAATGAAAAGTTTTGAGATTATGCCACGGGATTTTAGAGGTATTTTGTGGTTTAGTACGGTTACCCTGCCTCACTGCTTCATTGCTCCGGACCACAGCAAGAGGGAGTTATGCTTTGGAAGCTGTAAAAGTTATATATAAATAATTATATATAAATAAAAGAAACATCCTCTCACTGTCAACTGCGTTTATTTTCAAAAAAATGTACATGTGTAAATATTTGTATGAACATAAGATTCAACAACTGAGACATAAACTGAACAAGTTCCACAGACATGTGACTAACAGAAATGGAATAATGTGTCCCTGAACAAAGAGGGGGTCAAAATCAAAAGTAACAGTCAGTATCTGGTGTGGCCACCAGCTGCATTAAGTACTGCAGTGCATCTCCTCCTCATGGACTGCACCAGATTTTCCAGTTCTTGCTTTGAGATGTTACCCCACTCTTCCACCAAGGCACCTGCATGTTCCCGGACATAGCCCTCGCCCTCCGATCCAACAGGTCCCAGAACATGCTCAATGGGATTGAGATCTGGGCTCTTCGCTGGCCATGGCAGAACACTGACATTCCTGTCTTGCAGGAAATCACGCACAGAACGAGCAGTATGGCTGGTGGCATTGTCATGCTGGAGGTTGTTACACATGGTCTGCCACTGTGAGGTCGATCAGCTGTCCATCTTGTCTCCCTGTAGCGTCTTATGCGTCTCACATTACGGACATTGCAATTTATTGCCCTGGCCACATCTGAAGTCCTCATGCCTCCTTACAGCATGCCTAAGCACGTTCACACAGTAGAAAGGCCTCTTTAGTGTCCTTTGTTTTCATAACTGTGACCTTAATTGCCTGCCGTCTGTAAGCTGTTAGTATCTTAACGACCGTTCCACAGGTGCATGTTCATTAATTGTTTATGGTTCATTGAATAAAGCATGGGAAACAGTGTTTAAACCCTTTACAATGAAGATCTGTGAAGTTATTTGGATTTTTACGAATAATCTTTTAAAGACAGGGTCCTGAAAAAGGGACGTTTAATTTTTTTCTGAGTTTATATAACCATAGAAAACGGTTGCAGGTCGGAGGGCCATCTAACAAGTACAGATCGGAGGGCCATCAAGCGAAACAGATCAATGAAGCACGGGTAAATGGCGGGAGTATCTATTACTCTCTGAGGACTGGGTAGGGGGCCCACGCCCTCCGCTTCTCCCTTCCCTTGGGGGCGGAGTTCTGGGCCGGGAGGGTCGCTTCTTCTCTCTCCCGAGCTCGGTTCCCCGCATCTACATGTGACCTGGGTTGCGCCCGACCAGCTCCCTCCCCCCTTTCCGAAGGGAATTGGGGATTGCTGGTGAACCAATATCAAGGTGCACATGGGCCTTTTTATATAATGAATATGGATTCTGAGGGTAGAAATTATTAAATATTAAAGCATTAGACCTCTCACTAATGGCATCAGTCATACAAAAGTTAAACTTAAATCCAAACTGGTTCTCTAGCAAATGAGTAAGAATGGATTATTCACCATGGCAACCAACAAAATGATTCCTTAGTTAGGTTGGCTTGTTCGCAGAATTCACAGCCTGCTACGCTTGTGAAAAACAAAATGTCTCCAGCAGAATATCTAAAGGGCTTTCATATAATTAAAATGCAAGGTTAATAATAATAATCGTTGGATAACAGATCACTATAACAATATTAAAAACTTTCAAATGCATTCATGCATTAAATCGCTTTAGCCGACATGTTGGACCTATTTATATAATGAATATGAAATCAGAGGGCAGACATTATTAAAGCATTAGACCTCTCACTAAAGGCGTCAGTCACACAAAAGTTATACTTAAATCCGAACAGGTTGGAGATAAGAGTACATGGCCATAAAGGCTAGATAATTTTTTAAGCTGTTCAAACCCAGCAGGGTCAAATAATATAAACAGTGGTTATACAGGGAGCAACTGGTCAGCACCTTAAGAGTAAATGCCAGTTGGCTTGTCATAGCCGAGCATTCAGAGGTCAAGACAGCATGTGTGAGAGTGGGTGTGAGAGGATCAAAACACACAGTAACGCGTGGAATATAGCAATAGGAATGTCAGTTTAATATGCAGCGCAGATCACAGAGTTTTAAGAATTGTGTGTTCAATTATTTGTGACATTGTGTCATTTAAAGCATATTGATGATAGAAGCAATAGGAGTTGAAACACTTTCACGCTGCTCTGAGACAAGCAAGGGGACTGCTCTTAGTACTGTAGCCTACTCCTGGCCGGTCACGTTATACAGCGCCATATTTTCCTAATGGAAACCCTGAGGGTTTTGTTTTTTGTTTTTCTTGGAATAGAAACACCATAATGGGGGCGGCAGGTAGCCTAGTGGTTAGAGCGTTGGACTAGTAACCGAAAGGTTGCAAGATCGAATCCCCGAGCTGACAAGGTAAAAATCTGTCGTTCTACCACTGAACAAGGCAGTTAACCCACTGTTCCTAGGCAGTAATTGAAAATAAGAATTTGTTCATATCTGACTTGCCTAGTTAAATCAAGGTAAAATAAAATACAAATAATAATCAAATTAATTAAGCTAAATTTCTTAAAATCAATCCCATATACTGTGTTCTTACTTAAATTCTCTAGTACAGCCAATATACATTTCTTTAAATGCTTTTCAAAGATGCCCTCTTGCGGTCAAACTAGCACTAACTAGCATTAATGGCAACAATGTCTGACACTTATATAACGTGCCATAGAATTCTGTAGTACTCAATCTAGCGAAGTCAAATTAAGGGGCTTCTGCAGTCACTACGGGGAGCTCTTTCTAGAGCACCCAGTTAAATTGTGTTTAAGAGCATTTTTTTCAATCTCAAAATGGTTAACCTAGTGAGAAATACAGTGCATTCGGAAAGTATTCAGACCCCTTGACTAGATCCCCCTCATCAATCCACACACAATACCCCATAATGACAAAGGAAAAAAAAGGGTTTGGGATTTTTTTGCAAATTTTAAATAAATATTTCATTTACATAAAAGTATTCAAACCATTTACTCAGTACATTGCTAAAGCACATTTGGAAGCTATTACAGCCTTGAGTCTTATTGGGTATGAAGCTATAAGCTTGGCACACCTGTATTTGGAGTTTCTCCCATTCTTCTTAAATGAATACCCTCCCTAAATTCTCCTACCTCTTTTAATGTATACCTATTTTTATTCCCAAATCTTTTTTCCACAAACTCTATGGGATTATCTCACACTTTATCTGGGAATTTAAAAAAATCTAAGGATCCGCAAGGTGTTCATTTAAAGGCCTAAACCCTTAGGGGGCATGGCCCTACCTAATTTCCAGTTTGATTATTGGGCTGTCAACTTCCGTGTAATTCCGTACTGGATCCGTGCAGATACCCCACATATCATTCCAGCATGGTTGAAGATAAAAATCTTCCTCATGTATGTCATCTTCACTGGCTGCTTTGGCACATTCCCATATTCATTCTGCTACTTCAAGTTCTACCAAAACCATTTTAGTAAAAACCACTCGATCTGGAACCAGTTTAGACATCAATGAATAGGTTTGCAAACCTATTCATTAAGGGCCACTCTAATCAGAAATCACGTTTTCCATCCATCCCTAGTAGATGGAGCCTTCTCCATGTGGTTCAGCCTTGGCATCAAATCATGCAATGATTTGTATATTGACGGTATGTTTGCATCGTTCCAACAAACTCAGCTAAATTCCACCTTCCTAATAGAAATTTCTTCAGATATCTGACCTCTCAATTCCCCACTCTTCCTGTGGGCCCTCCCACTGTTGCATTTTTCACACCATCGCCAACAGTAAAAGGTATTATTTCTTATAGCTATGAAAAAATGTACTATCTTCACAATCCTTCATTCGTAGCTATTAAAACTTTATGGGAACAGGATCTAGGTGATGAGTTTACTGATTACACATGAGAAGATATTCTGTACTGCGTCCACTCCTCTTCTATTTGTGCCAAACATGGTTTGATCCAATGCAAAATCCTCCACCACGCTCACTGGTCTAAACTCAGGTTTTCTAAGGTCTATCCTGAGGTCGACCCTGTTTGCGACAGGTGTTGGCAAACTCCTGCTTCATTAATACATATGTTTTGGTCCTGCTCTTTTCTACATAATTATTGGTCTGCCATCTTTGATACCATATCTAAAGTATTACAAGTGCCTTTTGCTCCTACTGCCATAACATCATTATTTGGGGTAATACCTGATATTATAACACTATAAAAATACACGACTTTGTAGCATTTGTGAGTTTGTTAGTAAGAAGGTTAGTTTTACTAATGTGGAAATCACCCTCTCATTTTGTGTGGATTAAAGATGTCTTACACTTTAGTAAATTGGAGAAGATAAAATATACCCTACGGAGTTCTCCGGACAAATTCTCCCGAATGTGGCAACCTTTCTTTACCTATGTAGAGACTGCAATTTCCCTCTAGTCTACAGTAAACTGCCTACCAAGCTTTGTAATGAACTTCTTAGGGAGCAGCGCACGAGGTTACCGTTTTGGAGACCCTGGCGTGCCCAAAGTAAAATGCCTCCCATTCAGGCCCAGAAAATAGGATATGCACATATTTAGTACCATTGGATAGGAAACACTCTGAATTTTCTAAAAGTGTTAACTATTTGTCTGTGTTCCTAAGGATACATTAAAAAGGATGTTTGATTGTTCTTGGACACGTTTATAGGTATAAGTTGAACGAGTTCTCTTCACGTTTCAATGGACGATTGGAGGCTGTAGTTTCTGATTATAACGCGAGAACCAAACAGAGATTTATGGATATAATACATTACTTTTTCTAACAAAAGAACCATGGATTGTCTTTGCCATGAAGCCTTTTTGAAATCTGACAACGCTGTGATATTGCCAAGAAGCAGAGCTTTTGATGACTATGAAACACTTGTATATTGGTGCATGTTTAATAATTCAACTTTTGGATTTTGAATTTGGCGCCTTGCATTTCACCTGGTAGTGTCGGGAGTGGGGCGCTAGCGCACCACTGCTCCCTAAGAAGTTAATTGATCTACCTTTGAGTGTTAAATATTAGTCTTATCATTTTTCTATTCATTTTGAAGACTAGCAATGTTTTGTTTGTGTGTACTTCGTTGTTTCTAATGTATGTTTTGTTATGAAATAATTAAGTATTTTATATTTTTGTATGGCCATATACAGTTGAAGTTGGAAGTTTACATACACTTAAGTTGGAGTCATTAAAACTCATTTTTCAACCACTCCACAAATTTCTTGTTAACAAACTATAGTTTTGGCAAGTCGGTTAGGATATCTACTTTGTGCATGACACAAGTAATTTTTCCAACATATGTTTACAGACAGATTATTTCACTTATAATTCTCTATAACACTCAATTGACTGTGCCTTTAAACAGCTTGGAAAAAAAAAATGATGTCATGGCTTTAGAAGCTTCTGATAGGCTAATTGACATAGTTTGAGTCAATTGGAGGTGTAGATGTATTTCCTGGCCTCCTTTCAAACTGTGCCTCTTTGCTTGACATCATGGGAAAATCAAAAGAAATCAGCCAAGACCTCAGAAAAAAATTGTAGAACTCCACAAGTCTGGTTCATCCAGGGAGCAATTTCCAAACGCCTGAAGGTACCACGTTCATCTGTACAAACAATAGTACGCAAGTATAAACACCATGGGACCACGGAGCTGTCATACCGCTCAGGAAGGAGACGCATTCTGTCTCCTAGAGATGAACGTACTTTGGTGCAAAAAGTGCAAATCAATCCCAGAACAGCAGCAAATGACCTTGTGAAGATGCTGGAGGAAACAGGTACAAAAGTATCTATATCCACAGTAAAACGAGTCCTATATCGACATAACCTGAAAGGCCGCTCAGCAAGGAAGAAGCCACTGCTCCAATACCGGCATAAAAAAACAGACTACGGTTTGCAACTGCACATGGGGACAAAGATCGTACCTTTTGGAGAAATGTCCTCCGGTCTGATGAAACAAAAATAGAACTGTTTGGCCATAATGACCATCGTTATGTTTGGAGGAAAAATGGGGAGGCTTGCAAGCCGAAGAACACCATCCCAACCGTGAAGCACAGGGGGGGCAGCATCATGTTGTGGGGGTGCTTTGCTAGGACTGGTGCACTTCACAAAATAGATGGCATCATGAGAAAGGAAAATTATGTGGATATATTGAAGCAACCACTCAAGACATCAGTCAGGAAGTTAAAGCTTGGTCGCAAATGAGTCTTCCAAATGGACAATGACCCCAAGCATACTTCCAAAATTGTGGTAAAATGGCTTAAGGACAACAAAGTCAAGGTATTGGAGTGGCCTTCACAACGCCCTGACCTAAATCCAATAGAAAATGTGTGGGCTGAACTGAAAAAGTGTGTGCGAGCAAGGAGGCCTACAAACCTGACACCAGCTCTGTCAGGAGGAATGGGCCAAAATTCACCCAACTTATTGTGGGAAGCTTGTGGAAGGCTACCTGAAACGTTTGACCCAAGTTAAACAATGTAAAGGCAATGCTACCAAATACTAATTGAGTGTATGTAAACTTCTGACCCACTGGGAATGTGATGAAAGAATTAAAATATGAAATAAAGCAATCATTCTCTCTACTATTATTCTGACATTTCACATTCTTAAAATAACATTGTGATCTTAACTGACCTAAGACACGGAATTTTTACTAAGATTAAATGTCAGAAATTGTGAAAAATGTAGTTGGCTAAGGTGTATGTAAACTTCCGACTTCAACTGTACATTCCTACCTCATTAAAAAAAGCATATTCCCATGGTATATCAAATGTATAAAACCACATGTGCAATGTACTGTTTTCCAAGCATTGTTTACTGTAACTGTGAAAGAAAATACCAATAAAAAGTGTTACCAAAATAATATATACAGTTGAAACACCATAATTTATTTTTCACGTGCGCCGAATACAACAGGTGTAGACCTTACAGTGAAATGCTTACTTACAGTCTCTAACCAATAGTGCAAAAAAAGGTATGTATGTGTGTAGGTTAGTAAAGAGATAAAACAGTAAAAAGATATTTGAAAATAACATTAGCGAGGCTATATACAGACACCGGTTAGTCAGGCTTATTGAGGTAGTATGTACATGTAGGTATGGTTAAAGTGACTATGCATATATGATGAACAGAGAGTAGCAGTAGCGTAAAAGAGGGGTTGGCGGGTGGTGGGACACAATGCAGATAGCCCGGTTAACCAATGTGCGGGGGCACTGGTTGGTCGGTCCAATTCAGGTAGTATGTACATGAATGTATAGTTAAAGTGATTATGCATATATGATAAACAGAGAGTAGCAGCAGCGTAAAAGAGGGGTTGGGGGCACACAATGCAAATAGTCCAGGTAACCATTTGATTACCTGTTCAGGAGTCTTATGGCTTGGGGGTAAAAACTGTTGAGAAGCCTTTTTGTCCTAGACTTGGTACTCCGGTACCGCTTGCCATGCGGTAGTAGAGAGAACAGTCTATGACTGGGGTGGCTGGGGTCTTTGACAATTTTTAGGTCCTTCCTCTGACATCGCCTGGTGTAGAGGTCCTGGATGGCAGGCAGCTTAGCCCCAGTGATGTACTGGGCCGTACGCACTACCCTCTGAAGTGCTTTGCGGTCAGAGGCCCAGCAATTGCCGTGATAGGCTTTGTCGTGCCCTCTTCACAACTGTCTTGGTGTGTTTGGACCATTCTAGTTTGTTGTTGATGTGGACACCAAGGAACTTGAAGCTCTCAATCTGCTCCACTACAGCCCTGTTGTTGAGAATGTGGGCGTACTCAGTCCTCCTTTTCCTGTAGTCCACAATCATCTCCTTAGTCTTGGTTACATTGAGGGAGAGGTTGTTATTCTGGCACCACCTGACCAGTTCTCTGACCTCCTCCCTATAGGCTGTCTCGTCGTTGTCGGTGATCAGGCCTACCACTGTTGTCGTCTGCAAACCTAATGATGGTGTTGGAGCCGTGCCTGGCCATGCAGTCATGGGTGAACAGGGAGTACAGAAGGGGACTGAGCACGCACCCCTGGGGAGCTCCAGTGTTGAGGATCAGCGTAGCAGATATGTTGCTACCTACCCTCACCACCTGGGAGCGGACAGGATCCAGTTGCAGAGGGAGGTGTTTAGTTCCAGGTTCCTTAGCTTAGTGATGAGCTTTGAGGGTACTATGGTGTTGAACGCTGAGCTGTAGTTAATGAATAGCATTCTCACATAAGTGTTCCTTTTGTACAGGTGGGAAAGGGCAGTGTGGAGTGCAATAGAGATTGCATCATCTGTTGATCTGTTTGGGTGGAATGCAAATTGGAGTGGGTCTAGTGTTTCTGGGATAATGGTGTTAATGTGAGCCATTTCCAGCCTTTTAAAGCACTTCATGGCTACGGACGTGAGTGCTACGGGTCTGTAGTCATTTAGGCAGGTTGCCTTTGTGTTCTACGGCACAGGGACTATGGTGGTCTGCTTGCAGCATGTTGGTATTACAGACTCAATCAGGGACATGTTGACAATGTCAGTGAAGACACCTGCCAGTTGGTCAGCACATGCCCGGAGCACACGTCCTGGTAATCCATCTGGTCCCGCAGCCTTGTGTATGTTGACCTGTTTAAAGGTCTTACTCACGTCGGCTACGGAGAGCGCGATCACACAGTCGTTCAGAACAGCTGATGCTCTCATGCATGCCTCATTGTTGCTCGCCTCGAAGCGAGCATAGAAGTGATTTAGCTCGTCTGGTAGGCTCGTGTCACTGGGCAGCTTGCGGCTGTGCTTCCCTTTGTAGTCTGTAATAGTTTGCAAGCCCTGCCACATCCGACGAGTGTCGGAGCCGGTGTAGTATGATTCAATCTTAGCCCTGTATTGACGCTTTGCCTGTTTGATGGTTCGTCGCAGGGCATAGCGTGATTTCTTGTAAGCTTCCGGGTTAGAGTCCCGCACCTTGAAAGCGGCAGCTCTACCCTTTAGCTCAGTGCAAATGTTGCCTGTAATCCATGGCTTCTGGTTGGGGTATGTACGTACAGTCACTGTGGGGACACAGTCCTCAATGCACTTATTGATAAAGCCAGTGACTGTGGTGTACTCCTCAATGCCATCGGAGGAATCCCGGAACATGATTCAGTCTGTGATAGCAAAACAGTCCTGTAGTTTAGCATCTGCTTCATCGGACCACTTTTTTTATAGACCGAGTCACTGGTGCTTCCTGCTTTAATTTTTGCTTGTAAGCAGGAGGATACAGTTGTGGTCGGATTTACCAAATGGAGGGCGAGGGAGAGCTTTGTACGCGTCTCTGTGTGTGGAGTACAGGTGATCTAGAATTTATTTTCCCTCTGGTTGCACATTTAACATGTTGATAAATATTTGGTAGAACTGATTTAAGTTTCATTAAAGTCTCCGGCCTCTAGGAGCACCGCCTCTGGGTGAGTGGTTTATTATTTGCTTATTTTCTTATACAGCTAAATGAGTGCGGTCTTAGTGCCAGCATCTGTTTGTGGTAGTAAACCGCCACGAAAAGTATAGCTGAGTATTCTCTAGGCAAGTAGTGTGGCCTGCAATTTATCACAATATACTCTACTTCAGGCGACCAAAATCTAGAGACTTCCTTAGATTTCGTGCACCAACTGTTGATTACAAATATACACATACCGCCCCCCCTCGTCTTATCGGAGTGTGCTGTTCTATCCTGCCGGTGCAGCGTATATCCCGCTAGCTGAATATCCATGTCGTCATTCAGCCAAGATTCCGTGAAACATAGGATATTACAGTTTTTGATGTCCCGTTGGTAGGATATTGTTGATCGTACCTCATCTAATTTATTGTCCAATGATTGCACGTTGACGAGTAATATTGACGGTAATGGCAGCTTTCCTACTCGCCTTCTGTGGGTCCTGACGAGGCATCCGGCTCTTCGTCCTCTGTACCTGTGTCGCTTCCTCTTGCGAATAACTGGGATGTCAGCCCTGCTGGATGTTTTGAGAATATCATGTGCGTCTTGCTTGTTGTTGAAAAAATCTTCATCTAATCCGAGGTGAGTGATCGCTGTCCTGATATCCAGAAGCTCTTTTCTGCCGTAAGATACGTTTGCAGAAACACTATGTACAAAATAAGTTACAAATAACGCGAAAACCCCCCCCACATAATAGCACAATTGGTTGGGCGCCCGTAAAACTGCTGCCATTTCTTCCGCCGCAATCTTCGCAATAGTTATGTAGCTTCTCTGTGAAAGTGAAGACAACAGTGTGATATTACTAATGTGTCTATGATATACACTGCACAATACCATTATAGTCAAATACTACACCCCTACAGTTCCAGCCTTAGTCTCATACACTATCTGAAGGCGAGGAGACGTGAAAGGGGTGTGAACTGCCCGGTCGTGGGGGGAGGGGCAGAGCACATTAACTCACACACTTTAGTTCAATCTTAGCTTGTACGTGTGGGTCGGCTGTAACTCACGCCACATTAGTTTATTCTACTTTACGTGGGGGTATTGGCAGGATGTAAGGAGTGTGCTTAGTCCTGCAGTGGTCTGTTCTCATTAAGCCAGCTACTGCATAGCTCGTTCACCATGGAAAACACAAGAGTCTAGGCAAAATGGCTGCTCCCTGTGAGAGATAAGCGTGGTGCGCCTAGCGACATGACTCACTCTCCGGGGAGAACCGCAAGCCCGCCGGGGCTAAACGTACGCATGTTCCCGATCTTGCGGGGTTAGGCGCGGTCCCCGAGCTTGAAGGCTAACCGGGAGGGTTCCGGTGGACAGACAAGACACAGACAACTAGGACAAGCCGTTTGGTCGAAGCTGTTTGACCAAACAGAGTATTGCCCAGGTTAGCACACTGTCACAAGTAATTAAAAACAAGGACAAAACCCAAACGAGATGGCACAAGCCAAACCGAGTGGGGGTGACAGCAGAGCACCCAGGTGGCGAGGCTAGCTAGCTAGCTGCTCCAAGTTATTGAATAGCTGCAGGTATACTTCTGTGCTTATAACAGAGCTCTTACCAAGTGAATCCTCTCTGGAATGAGCCGGGAAAAGGAAGAGGTGGGAGTAGTGCGGCGGCAGCTATTTAAGGGGGTCAGCTGCAGCACTACTAATTCTTACTCAGAATGTATCCTGCCGAGCGGATAGATAACATATTGAAATGATCCAATACAGTGCAACATAAATACATTCACAAGAGAAATCAAGTCAACAACTATGTGGGAGTTGTAGTTTTCATTAAGCAAATATTAAAACCTAGTTCAGAGCAGAAACACGGTAATTAAGCACAATGATCATAATCCGTTGCAACAGTTTTTTTTCCGGCCGATGGATCAGAGAGGAAGAGGCGAAGCGAGAGGTTTCACTTTCGCCAAAATCTGTCCAATGCATTTCTATGGGCTTATTTTGGACCTAAACTTGTCACCTGCCTTCCCGCCTTTGGGACAATGACTCCTATTATTAGGACGTAGGCATGAGCATCTCGTCATTACAGTGAGGGAAAAAAGTATTTGATCCCCTGCTGATTTTGTATGTTTGCCCACTGACAAAGAAATGATCAGTCTATAATTTTAATGGTAGGTTTATTTGAACAGTGAGAGACAGAATAACAAAAAAATCCAGAAAAACGCATGTGAAAAATGTTATGAATTGATTTGCATTTTATTGAGGGAAATAAGTATTTGACCCCCTCTCAATCAGAAAGATTTCTGGCTCCCAGGTGTCTTTTATACAGGTAACGAGCTGAGATTAGGAGCACACTCTTAAAGGGAGTGCTCCTAATCTCAGTTTGTTACTTGTATAAGACACACCTGTCCACAGAAGCAATCAATCAGATTCCAAACTCTCCACCATGGCCAAGACCAAAGAGCTCTCCAAGGATGTCAGGGACAAGATTGTAGACCTACACAAGGCTGGAATGGGCTACAAGACCATCGCCAAGCAGCTTGGTGAGAAGGTGACAACAGTTGGTGCGATTATTCGCAAATGGAAGAAACACAAAAGAACTGTCAATCTCCCTCGGCCTGGTGCTCCATGCAAGATCTCACCTCGTGGAGTTGCAATGATCATGAGAACGGTTTGGAATCAGCCCAGAACTACACGGGAGGATCTTGTCAATGATCTCAAGGCAGCTGGGACCATAGTCACCAAGAAAACAATTGGTAACACACTACGCCGTGAAGGACTGAAATCCTGCAGCACCCGCAAGGTCCCCCTGCTCAAGAAAGCACATATACATGCCCGTCTGAAGTTTGCCAATGAACATCTGAATTATTCAGAGGACAACTGGGTGAAAGTGTTGTGGTCAGATGAGACCAAAATGGAGCTCTTTGGCATCAACTCAACTCGCTGTGTTTGGAGGAGGAGGAATGCTGCCTATGACCCCAAGAACACCATCCCCACTGTCAAACATGGAGGTGGAAATATGCTTTGGGGGTGTTTTTCTGCTAAGGGGACAGGACAACTTCACCGCATCAAAGGGACGATGGACGGGGCCATGTACCGTCAAATCTTGGGTGAGAACCTCCTTCCCTCAGCCAGGGCATTGAAAATGGGTTGTGGATGGTTATTCCAGCATGACAATGACCCAAAACACACGGCCAAGGCAACAAATGAGTGGCTCAAGAAGAAGCACATTAAAGGTCCTGGAGTGGCCTAGCCAGTCTCCAGACCTGAATCCCATAGAAAATCTGTGGAGGGAGCTGAAGGTTCGAGTTGCCAAACGTCAGCCTCAAAACCTTAATGACTTGGAGAAGATCTGCAAAGAGGAGTGGGACAAAATCCCTCCTGAGATGTGTGCAAACCTGGTGGCCAACTACAAGAAACGTCTGACCTCTGATTGCCAACAAGGGTTTTGCCACCAAGTACTAAGTCATGTTTTGCAGAGGGGTTCAAATACTTATTTCCCTCATTAAAATGCAAATCAATTTATAACATTTTTCACATGCGTTTTTCTGGATTTTTTTGTTGTTCTTCTGTCTCTCACTGTTCAAATAAACCTACCATTAAAATTATAGACTGAATTTCTTTGTCAGTGGGCAAACGTACAAAATCAGCAGGGGATCAAATACTTTTTTCCCCTCACTGTATATAGCGATCTCTGGACAGATACACTTTTATGCTATGCTAGGTTAGGTTAAATACACACAGACTACATGAAAGAGGAATGTACACAGCACAACTACTAGAGGGACAGAGACAGTTTGGGAAAGTTTGCCTTATCTACTTTGAAGAACTAGAAAAAGGAATTCAGACAGCTCTGCAGCAGGCTAGCTAAATATGATGACTTTACAGTATGGGGAGTACATAACGTTATATGGCCTGGCTGGCTGACTGCTACTGCCTGAGCAGAGATGATTAAGTAGACAAATAAAAATTAAGTAATATTCACAGATGAAATATTTCATAGTAATTTCCTATTTTTCTATTGATCTGAGAGACAATATTATCAATGGTTTCGGCAATTGAATGTTAACTATTTTTGGCTTTGGAATTTGTTTTTAAAATTGTATAAACTGCCTTAATTTTGCTGGACGCCAGGAAGAGTAACTGCTGCTTGGCAGCAGCTAATGGGGATCCATAATAAATACATCTCCAGTTTCCATGTTTTTTTGAGTTGTGGTAGTTTCAACAGCGCATGTTCCCAAAACAGGTTTGCCGTGCCTACGTTCATGTGTACTACTCCACACATCTGTACAAAGTAGTGTTGTCACGATACCAACATTTTTACTTTGATACCGATACCAGGTTTAGTATCAAAATACTCGATACCATCACAATATTCAATACCAAAATGATACCATTGCAAAAAAAGGCATATTAGCCAAAATCACAGAATGGCACTTAATCCAGACAGATTAACTCAGCTACTGCTCTGTTCAATTGCTGGGCGTCTTTAGAGTTCAGTGTCATTACATTAACATTTTTTATGTCTATTTTTTTAAGACAGCCATGTAATACATTAATGAATCAATTATACAATCAATTTGATCAATCATTTATTTGAATGGTAGATCTCTACTGAGAAACTGGGTAAATCAAGATGTAGCCAGTCTACTCACAATACAGGTGAATGCATATTATAGGAGTGTGTGCATGCGTTATATTGAGCTTGTTTTAGCTGACTTCACAGGGCTACAGATGACAAACAATCCCTTCCATTTAAGACTTATTTTATTGCCAACTGCTATGAGAGCATATTTTTTTGTACTGAACAACAACCGCTTCTTTTAGAAACTGTGCGTTGTCTAAGAATGTAATGACGTCATTGGTGAGGCAAAATGTGGCCAGAGTTTCTAACACAAAAATTTAAATGGTGGAAAAACAATTGGAACCATTTCCGGGTTTTACCACTACGTTTTATGGGTATTATGACTCATAATGTGGTACTCAATTGCAAAAGAATTGGTGCTTTAAAGACAACTGGGAACTCGGGGGAAAAAAACGAGGTCAAATCATGACGTCAGTGATCTTCAGGTCGGAAAGTCAGAGCTCTAGAAAGATGCCAGAGTTTCAGACTTGGAATTCCGAGTTGGATGACCATTCCAAATGATTTTTCCTAGCCGGCGCTTATTTTCTTCCCCAGAGTTCCCAGTTGTCTTGAAGCCACTGAAGTCGGAGATTTCCGAGTTCCCAGTTATTTTGAACGCGGCATAAATGCCATGGGCTCTTCAGTGACCACAGAGTTGGGACACCTGTTTAAAGTACCATCTTGTTCAACTGTATTGAGGAACATTCCATTGTTAGTTAGTACTGTAGCGACCCACACAGACAGCTGTGGGTTATGTGCTAGGCTATTAGTTGGTTGTGTTGTACTTAACAGTACCCAGTGTTCGCGGGGTCCGACATGCCAATCAACCTGCTATCTGCCAATCACGGGAATGCCTGGAATGTTCTGATGCCGGGCATCCTGGTGGTTGGCGGAGGGGCGTGTGGAGGGGGGTTGGGCAGGGGGGATGGAGCATTGGAAGTTAAGACCAGGTTTAGCCATTGTTCTCTCTCTTACGTCTGGCCTTCACAAGAGAAGGTCACGGTTGTTTTATAAGGTATCCTTCATTCATTTGGCGTGGGCTACGGCCAAACAGTAGTCTGTGTGAAGTTGGGTTAATAAACCGTGAATTGTTCCTTTATGATCCAGTCAGGTCATTACAGTACTTAACATTTTTAAAATGCAATGAATGTTGTAAAAGTATATAGTGTGATTGGGGATTTCTATTGGAGAAGCAGTTTGATGTGGCTGTGGAATATGACTTTGTGGCTAAGGTATCTAGTGGAAACCAGACGGTTGGCGAGGAAGAAGTGAATGAATTTTTGGTAGCGAGGGAGACAATGTGAATTAATAAAGTTATTAGTCACAATCTTCTTTGAAATCAGCATATTATCACAAACAAAGTAGTGAATTTAAGGAACGTTAGCCTACAATTAAAGCTGGAAGCTACCGGTATCGTCTTCCATTGTAAAGTGTAACTTCTAGCCTGCATGGACCTTGTCTTGCGAACAGTAATGAACAGTTTAAATTTCTACATGCCATGTTGCATTATTCAAGTGTGTTAAATCTTCTGTGCAGTGGGGAGCTAACAATGCAGCCCAGACAGCTCTAGCAATGAATATTTTTTATTTTACTAGGCAAGTCAGTTAAGAACAAATTCTTATTTACAAGGGGCAGAACGACACATTTTTACCTTGTCAGCTCTGGGATTCGATCCACCAACTTAGCTCTTCTCACTATAAAAGGGGCTGCACTGATCCAGAGTTGATCCTCTCAATCACGTGAGACACATTTGACAGAAGTAGCCTAACAAATGCATAAAAAAAAATAATCAAAAAATGTTAGTATACCATGCAACACTAGCACAAAGGCCCAGAGTCAATAGCACTAAGCAGTACTCCAGTCCTTCTGCACGCACACAAACATGCACACACGCATTTAATTGTACTGTGTACACTTTGCTGTATCCTGTGCAGATGACAAATACATGTTGACGCAACTGCACACACGAGCACATGCACAGTCTCCAATTGCAGATGTAGCCAGTTTCATTGCTCTCTGAAGAGCAGCTCATTATTCAGTAGCACCTCCTCCACTTCCCCCTGGAAGCCCTTCTCTAATGGTCATTAGCCTGCAAATTAACCTCCACACCGCACGTTAATTATAATTGCGTCAGCATTAACCCACAATCACTACTGTGTGAATGGACCTGCTCAACACCTGTAACAGTCTGCTCTGCTGTGCTCAGCTAATGAACCTCCCAGAGGAACCATTCAGGCGTCTATGTTCTCAACGTTAACCTCAACACGTCTGCCATTGATGAGCTTTAAGAAGAAAATTGAGATAGCAATGAGTGCCATTTGACATTCTCACCCATATCTGATCAGTCTCGACATATGAGTTAACCCATGTAGTCTTTGAATATAGGCCTTGTAGGATGAAAGACCATGACCAAGAATGTCACAGTTCACTTTGGAAGCCAGAGAAAATACATTTGTTAGAACAAAAAGAACATTTATTGTCTAGACATTTCAATTGATTTATATTAGCTAGCATTAAGACCATTTAGTGTTTTTTCCTGGTTAGATATTTTCCATGTAAAAGACATACCAAACATTTGTTATTTCTAAAGCAATTACTGTAAGAAAACAAATATATACACTTTTTACAAGTACTCGACCGATAAAATACAAAGAAAATAAAACTTTAATTACACGATAGCAATAGCAGACATGTAGGATGGGACACAGTACTAGGGTGTGAAAGGTCTGAGGAGACTCATGTCTGGAAGAAGAGCAAGCTGAGGTCAGAGGTCACCAGGCCATTAACATTCTTTGTCTGTAAAAATAAACTACAATGCCATTCATTCGGCACCTCTGAGGTTTCGGTCCGCCTTTCTGTCTGTCTATAAATGAGGTTTCGGTCCATCTCTCTATATCCATGCATCCATCCTCCTGTCTGTCCATCATCAATTGTTCTGGAAGCTCTGCCCATGAATGGTCATGTATAGAGAATGTTCTGTAGGATTCCATGACCCAGGGTCAGTTCTACAGTTCAAAGGTCACGTATATACAGTGCCTTCAGGAAGTTTTCATACCCCTTGACTTATTCCACATTTTGTTGTTATAGCCTGAATTCAAAATGGATTAAATATACAGTTGAAGTCGGAAGTTTACATACACCTTAGCCAAATACATTTAAAATCAGTTTCACAAGTCCTGACATTTAATCCCAGTAAAAATTCCCTGTCTTAGGTCAGTTAGGATCACAACTTTATTTTAAGAATGTGAAATGTCAGAATAATAGTGGAGAGAATGATTTATTTCAGCTTTCATTTATTTCATCACATTCTTAAAAGGGTCAGAAGTTTACATACACTCAATTAGTATTTAGTAGCATTGCCTTAAAATTGTTTAACTTGGGTCAAACGTTTCTGGTAGCCTTCCACAACCTTCCACAACCTTCCCACAATAAGTTGGGTGAATTTTGGCCCATTCCTCCTGACAGAGCTGGTGTAACTGAGTCAGGTTTGTAATTTGTTCTGCCCACAAATTTTCTATAGGATTGAGGTCAGGGCTTTGTGATGGCTGCTCCACTACCTTGACTTTGTTGTCCTTAAGCCATTTTGCCACAACCTTGGCAGTATGCTTGGGGTCATTGTCCATTTAGAAGACAGATTTGCGATCAAGCTTTAACCTCCTGACTGATATCTTGAGATGTTGCTTCAATATATCCACATAATTTTCCTTCTCATGATGCAATCTATTGTGAAGTGCACCAGTCCCTCCTGCAGCAAAGCACCCCCACAACATGATGCTGCCACCCCTGTGCTTCACGGTTGAGATGTTCTTCGGCTTGCAAGCGTCACCCTTTTTCCTCCAAACATAATGATGGTCATTATGGCCAAACAGTTCTATTTTTGTTTCATCAGACCAGAGGACATTTCTCCAAAAAGTATGATCTTTGTGCCCATGTGCAGTTGCAAACCGTAGTCTGTTTTTATATGCCAGTTCTGAAGCAGTGGCTTCTTCCTTGCTGAGCAGCCTTTCAGGTTATGTCGATATAGGACTCGTTTTACTGTGGATATAGATACCTTTGTACCTGTTTCCTCCAGCATCTTCACAAGGTCCTTTGCTGTTGTTCTGGGATTGATTTGCACTTTTCGCACCAACGTACGTTCATCTCTAGAAGACAGAACGCGTCTCCTTCCTGAGCGGTATGATGGCTGCATGGTCCCATGGTGTTTATACTTGCGTAACTATTGTTTGTACAGATGAACGTGGTACCTTCTTGGCTGACTTCTTTTGATTTTCCCATGATGTCAAGCAAAGAGGCACAGAGTTTGAAAGGAGGCCAGGAAATACATCCACAGGAACACCTCCAATTGACTCAAATGATGTCAATTAGCCTATCAGAAGCTTCTAAAGCCATGACATCATTTTCTGGAATTTTCAAGCTGTTTAAAGGCACCCACCCACACCCACACAATAACCCATAATGACAGTGATTTCTTTTTAAATGTTTGCTAATTTATTGAAAATAAAATACAGGTATCTCATTTACATAAGTATTCACACCCCTGAGTCAATACTTTGTAGAAGCACCTTTGGCAGGGATTACAGCTGAGTCTTTCTGGTTAAGTCTCTAAGAACTTTCCACACCTGGATTGGGCAACATTTGCCAATTATTATTTTCAAATTAATTCAAGCTCTGTCAAATTGGTTATGGTCATTGCTAGACAACCATTTTCAGGTCTTGCCATAGATTTAAGTGAAAAATGTAACTTGGCCACTCAGGAACATTCACTGTCTTCTTGGTAAGCAACTCCAGTGGCCTTGTGTTTTAGGTTATTGTCCTGCTGAAGGTGAATTAGTCACCCAGTGTCTAGCAGAAAGCAGACAACCAGGTTATCCTTTAGGATTTTGCCTGTGCTTAGCTGCATTCCTTATTTGTATTTTTTTTTAATTCCCAGTCCTTAACAATTAATAGCATATCCATAACATGATGCAGCCATCACTATGCTTGAAAATATGGAGTGGTACTCAGCAATGTGTTGTATTGGATTTGTCCCAAACATCACAGTTTGTATTCAGAACAAAATGTTAATTGCTTTGCCAAAAAAATTTAAGTATTACTTTAGTGCCTTGTTGCAAACAGGATGCATGTTTTGGAATATTTGTATTCTGTACAGGCTTCCTTCTTTTTACACTGTCAATTGAGTTAGTATTGTGGAGTAACTACAATGCTGTCCATCATCAGTTTTCTCCTAACACAGCCATTAAAACAATTTTAAAGTCACCATTGGCATCATGGTGATATCCCTGAGCCGTTTCCTTCCTCTCCGGCAACTGAGTTAGCAAGGATGCCTGTATCTTTTGTAGTGACTGGGTGTATTGATACACCATCCGAAGTGTAACTAATAACTTCACTATGGGAAGTTATTTAAAAATGGATATTCAATGTCTGCTTTTTTAATTTTTACCCATCTACCAATAGGTGCACATCTTTCGAAGCATTGGAAAACCTCCCTGGTATTTTGTTTGAAATTCACTGCTCGACTGAGGGACCTTACAGATAATTTCACTGTATGTGTGGAGTGCAGAGATGAGGTAGTCATTCAAAAATCATGTTAAACACTATTATTGCACACAGAGTCCATGCAACTTATTATGTGACTTGTTAAGCACATTTTTACTTGAATACTTATTGACTCAAACCCCTTTGACATTATGGGGTATTTTGTGTAGGCCAGTGAACAAAAAAATCTAAATTCAGGCTGTAACACAACAAAATGTGGAAAAAGTCAAAGGGTGTAGAATTTTCTGCAGTATCCCCTGACCCAGGGTCGGTTTTAGGACCGTGAAAGCTACTTTGGGTTGTCAGTTGCTGATCCTAGTGCTCACCAGTGCAGTCTAGTAGATAACTTCATAGACAGTGGCCTTCTTATCTCCAGAACCTGTAACTATGTACTTATCATCCACTGAGATGTCACAGCTTAGCACAGACGAAGACTCCTTCGACTAGAGACAGATAGAGAGCAAGAGGGCGAAAGAGATAGAGGGAAAGATTAGTGCAAGTTTAACACCCAGCCTTGATACAAGATAAATAAAAAATTTCTGTAGGTAGGCCGTCGGAGTGAACAGACAGTTGTCCAAGTGGACAGGTGGGTGTGTACCTGGAATATACTGGCTCCGTACGGTGTCCTCCACGCATTCAGCAGGTTATCCTTCCCTGTGCTCACAAACCATTTACCTGGGCAGGCAGAGAAATAGGAGACAGAGCTTTAGGAATCACATAGACATACAGTAGAGCTAGGACAGATACTACTGTGGATGCAGGGGCCAAATCCCAGAGAACCCAGAGTATAAATAACATAAATAAAAAACAATCAATCACATCAAGTTAGGATTAGAGCTACTGTATATGAAGAGACAAGGAGTCAATTGCATTTCCTTGACTCCTCACCTTTCTCTTCTACCTGTATTAAAACAGGGACTTTAATACATCTCGGTTCAAAGTGGAAAATGAACCAGGGAGAGGCGAATCACTTGGGGGCCAGTTCCATCAGTTAGAAAATGCCAACATAACCCCAGTATACATGGAGACAAAAGCCAGTAACATCGTTGTTTAGATGCATCAGACATACAGATTCTTCAAAGTAGCCATCCTTTGCCTTGACAGCTTTGCACACTCTTACTACATGATTCCATGTGTTATTTCATAGTTGTGATGTCTTCACTATTATTCTAAAATGTAGAAAATAGTAAAAATAAAGAAAAACCCTTGAATGGGTAGGTGTCCAAACTTTTGACTGTTACTGTGCATCAAGTTACAGTACACAGCTAGCACAAAGAAGACATAGCATGCATCCCAAATGGCCACCAATGCTATATAGAGCTCTATTGAGCATGGTCAAAAGTAGTGCACTACAGAAGGAATAGGGTGCCATTTTAGACGCACCCATACGCAAATCTTGAGCACGTCAGCCCAGAGCTCTGGTGCCACGGCCTTACCACAGGAAGCAAACTGGAGGGAGAGCACACAGCTCTCGTGGAGGTGGAGCTGGTACTTGTCTGGCTTGACGACGTGGAGCACCTCCACATTACTACTCTCCATCCCCACCGCCAGCCACTCTCCCGTCGGACAGTACCCCAGAGAGAAGATCTGGAGAGGGGGCAGAGGGACAACATGGTCAGTGTGTGTGTGGTCGTGTGTGTTCATGTGCGTGAGCGATAGACAGATACATACAGTAGTACCCCAGAGAGAAGATTTAAAGAAAGGGCATGGGACAACGTTATTAACATTGCACTTGAAAACGCTCGTAATCTAACGCCTGCCTCAAACGACTTGTAGAACAGGTAAGTGTGTCAGATGCTTTTTTTGCCCTCCCGCGTTACTTTATACAGAGAAGAACATAGAATCGTATGATTAATCAATTAGTCTCTTTGTGACCGCCAATAGCTTCAGAACAAAGTTCACTACAAATACAAAGTTACCAATGTGTTTGCAATTGATACAAAAAGCGACGTATAAAAAAAATACGCTTCAAATGAAAAATGAGATGACTGCATTAAAACATAAACCTGTAGGCTATAAGCCTATTTCAATCATATTGAAATACATTTAACATTCAATCAATTGAGCTCCATTTCACTACTTGTAGGCTACTGTCTAATTTGTCTCAATACATTTAATGATGCGTAGCCTTACATGGTTATTTTGTGCATTTTTATTGGGTAAGCAATTGAATAAGGCGCCTCAATATTTGGAGCCTTAGGTGGTAATCTCTCTCTAGGAGCTGATCCCTCATCAGAATTCTGAAATAATTCTAATGTTAAGGAAAAATGTGAATGGAGAAAGCTGATCCGAGAGCAGCACTTCCTTTCTTTTGATCCTATCAGTATCAACATAATACTCCAACTTAGCAATCAATCTCTCTGCGTGGTATTTGGGGGAAACGCATGTTGCATCTTCGGCCATTATAGGAAAAATGTTTAAGTTCCATCGCTATTGGGAAACCGGTCTCTGATCAGTGTATGTGTGTGTGTGTTCAGAGGCGTGAGAAATCGACACACAGAGACAGACACCGCTGCCACAACAAACAACCCTGCCTTTCTCCCCTTTACAATTCACTCCTTAAGTGTTAAGCTAATATCATCCTGCTAGAGGGCTAAACGTGTTAAAAATCATATTTGCTCCGAAAACAACAGGTGTAGACCTTACCATGAAATGCTTATTTACAAGAGTTAAGTTTATTTAGTAAATGTTTTTTTAGGTAAAAAAAAAATGTAAAAAATATAAAATCACAAAATAACAATGGAGGCTATATACAGGGAGTACCGTCACCGAGTCAATGTGCAGGGGTACAGGATAGTCGAGGAAATGTGTACATGTAGGTAGGGGTAAAGTGACTATGTATAGATAATAAACCGCGAGTCGCAGCAGTGTAAATACAAATGGGGTGTCAATGTAATAGTCCAGGTGGCCATTTTATTAATTGTTCAGGAGTCTTCTGGCTTCGGGGTAGAAGCTGTTAAGGAGCCTTTTGGACCTAGATTTGGCTATGACTTGGGTGACTGTAGTCTGAACATTTGTTGGGCCTTCCTCTGACCTAATATACATGTCCTGGATGGCAGGAAGCTTTGCCTCAGTTATGTACTGGGCCATACACATGTAACCTTTTCCCTGCACTCAGATTCCAAGCTTAGTTGCACACACTATATACCTTCTTCCTATAACCCTTAACTTCTGGTGTAGACCCTCAACCTCAGCACTCCATCAGTGACATAAGTAGATATTCATATTCTCAGAACCCAACACCAGACAGTGATGCAACCGGTCAGGATGCTCTAAATGGTCCAACTGTAGAACTTTGAGGATCTGGGGACCTATGCCAAATCTTTTCAGTCTCCTGAGGGGGAAAAGGCGTTGTCATGCACTCTTCACAACTTTCTTGGTGTGTTTGGATCATGATAGTTTGTTGGTGATGTGGACACCAAGGAACTTGAAACTCTCGACCTGCTCCACTACAGACCCGTCGATGTGAATGAGGGTGTGTTCGGTCTTCCTTTTCCTGTAGTCCATGATCAGCTCCTTTGTCTTGATCACATTGAGGGATAGGTGGTTGTCCTGGCTCGCCGACCTCCTCTCTATAGGCTGTCTCATCGTTGTCGGTGATCAGGCCTACCACCATTGTGTCGTCAGCAAACTTAATGATGGTGTTGGTGTCGTGCTTGGTCATGCAGTTGTGGGTGAACAGGGTGTACAGGAGGGTGTTGAAGATCAGCATGGCAGATGTGTTGTTGCCTACCCTTACCACCTGGGGGTGGCCAGTCAGGAAGTCCAGGATCCAGGTGCAGAGGGAGGTGTTTAGTCCCAGGGTCCTTAGCTTAGTGATGAGCTTTGTAAGCACTATGGTGTTGAACGCTGAACTGCATTCTCACATAGGTGTTTCTTTTGTCCAGGTGGGAAAGGGCAGTGTGGAGTACGATTGAAATTGCCTCATCTGTGGATCTGTTGGGGATGTATGCAAATTGGAGTGGGTCAAGGGTTTCTGGGATGATGGAGTTGATGTGAGCCATGACCAGCCTTTTAAAGCACTTCATGGCTATCGACTTAAGTGCTTCGGACGGTAGTTATTTAGGCAGGTTACCTTTGATTTCTTGGGCACAGGGACTGTGGTGGTCTGTTTGAAACATTTAAGTATTACAGACTCGGTCAGGGAGAGGTTGAAAATGTCAGTGAAGACACCTGCCAGTTGGTCCACGCATGCTCTGAGTACATGTCCTGGTAATTCGTCTGTCAGTGTTGCTTGCCTCGAAGCGAGCATAAAAGGCATTTAGCCCGTCTGGTAGGCTCGCGTTACTGGACAGCTCGCGGCTGGGTTTCCCTTTGTAGTCCGTAATAGTTTGCAAGCCCTACCACATTCGACCAGCGACAGAGCCGGTGTAGTAGGATTCAATCTTAGTCCTGTATTGACACTTTGCCTATTTGATGGTTCGTCTGAGGTCATAGCGGGATTTCTTATAAGTGTCCGGATTAGTGTCCCACTCCTTAAAAGCATCAGCTCTAGCCTTTAGCTTGGTGCGGATGTTGCCTGTAATCCATGGCATCTGGTTGGGATATGAAGGTACAGTCACTGTGGAAACGACGTCGTCGATGCACTTATTGATGAAGCCGGTGACTGAGATGGTATACTCCTCAATGCCATTGGGTGAATCCCGGAACATATTCCAGTCTGTGCTAGTGAAAAACAGTCCAGTAGCGTAGCAGCCACGTCATCTGACCACTTCTGTATTGAACGAGTCACTGGCACTTCCTTCTTTAGTTTTTACTTGTAAGCAGGAATCAGGAGGATAGAATTATGGTCAGATTTGCCAAATGGAGGGCGAGGGAGAGCTTTGTACGCATTTTTCCTCTGGTTGCACATGTGACATGCTGGTAGAAATTAGGTAAAACGGATTTAAGATTTCCTGCATTAAAGATCCCGGCCACTAGCAGCGCCGCTTCTGGATGAGCATTTTCTTGTTTGCTTATGGCCTTATACAGCTCGTTGAGTACGGTCTTAGTGCCAGCATCAGTTTGTGGTGTTAAATATATAGCTACGAAAAATTTATGAAAACTCTCCTGGTAGATAGTGTGGTCTACAGCTTATCATGAGGTACTCTATGTCAGGCGAGAAATACCTTAATAATAGACATCGCTCACAAAGACTCACACCCCCACACACCCCTTACCAGATGTAGCTGTTCTGTCCTGCCGATGCACGGAAAACCCAGCCAACTGTATATTACCTGTGTCATCATTCAGCCATGACTCAGTGAAACTTTAGATATTACAGTTTAATGTCCCGTTGGAAAGATAGTTTCGAACGGAGCTCATCCATGACAGGGATTTGGGCCTTGTCTGGGAGCAATATTATTCGCGTCAGACTCATTAAAGAAAAAATCTTCATCCAGTTTGGAGGTGAGTAATCGCTGTTCTGATATCCAGAAGCTCTTTTCGGTCATAAGAGACGGTAGCATCAACAAAATAAGTTATAAACAATGCGGGAAAAAAACTAAACGGCAGCCATCCCCTCCGGTGCTATTGCGTATTACACTATTGTGTATTGCACATTACACTATTATTGTGTATTACACTATTGTGCTCCCTATTTTCACATACGTACTGTATTACTCTGGATACTCCTATTGCACTAGCAGGCTGTAAAGAATACACCATTGCGAGGAGAAAACGAGCTGCGACCAAATGGTATGAGATCATTCCTCACCTGTGATTTTAGATGCCGGGCTCCAAATGATTATTTTCCATTGGTAGCAACAGAAAATAAGATTTTATAAAATGAGATTAAGATGAAGCCAATATTGGACATTTTAACCAATCAGATCAGCTCTGATTGGTCAAAAGACCAATTAGTGGAAAAAATATCAGAATTCTGCAAATTCTGTCAACATACTATTGATTGGACCTGTAAAAATATGTGTGATGACCAAAGTCTAAAGCCCATGTGAAGAACAAGGAAAAGCACCGTGTTAGCCAGAACATGCCTCTGTCTAAACACAGCCTATGAATTCTAGCTTTTTGTGCCATAGAAACAAATATGTAAAAATGGAAATACATTTGTTTGTTATAAAAGCTAAAATGTTTATACGAATACCTGTCATTGAAATTACAAAGTCATTTGTGGAATATTAGGTTTCTACATTGCATAAAAGCACTATTTTCCCATTGAGAAGTATAACATTGAAAATGTTACACTGTCGCATTAAAAACATGTTGAGATTAAATACATTTAAATGTATTGCTATGATCATTGATGTCCTGAAGAAGCAATGCTATGCCTGTTCCTTTATCTGTGACTCCAAATGTTTGGATATACTTGGTAAAGTAGGGCCCTATGATTTCCGCGATGCAGAAAACGTGGACGAAATCGCAGAATTTGCTAATAAAAAGGGAATCAACTGTAAAACGTGGAATATTGCAGAATTTCCCATAATTTAGCTGAAAATTATTTTAAAAAAATCTAAAGTAGGCCTAATTATTGAAGTAACCTACCCTTACATCACCTCACAACTTGGCTGTCACTTTGAGAAACATGTCGAAGAGGCTGTCAGAGGGCCGAGTCAACCCTAACCCCTAAATTCAGAGCAGAGCAATACCCAAAGGACTATTATGAGTCAGGCGATAAGCTGCTTTGCAAATTCTGTCAACATACTATTGATTGGACCTGTAAAAATATGTGTGATGACCAAAGTCTAAAGCCCATGTGAAGAACAAGGAAAAGCACCGTGTTAGCCAGAACATGCTTCTTCAAAACAACCATGACTAGTGCAAGCGCATCAGAAGATTCAAGACGGGAATTTATTCAGGACTTTGTGGCTGTGTGCGCCGAGTCGGACATCCCCTTAGAAAAGCTGAGAAAGCTACAGCCGTTACTAGTGAAGCACTGCAAACAGGGAGGAGCATTGCCCGAAAATGAGAGCAGCCTCCGTAAAACGCACCTGCCCCGTGTGTTCGACCAACATATGACTGCCGTTCTACAGAAGAACCATGGGAAGAAGTTTGTGGTGGTTGTTGACAAGACAACAGATCCAAGGGATTGCAGCATTCTAAACATCATCGGTGAGTTAATAGCCTATTAATATACCGTTGCAATAGCCTACATTTACATTCTGCAATGTGAATTGTACACATGCAAATTGTGATATTCCAAACGATGAGCTATCGTGGTGAAATACAATGATGCATACAGTGATGTCAGCAGCTGTCTGCCTCTCCATCTAGCTAACTATCGCTGTATCTATATTCTGTTTACCCTTGAAATTAATTTAACTTATATTATTGTCACAATATTATTTTAGGTTAAAACATAATTCAAGTTTTTCCTTATCTTTCATTGCAGGTGTTGAAAACCAGGTGGATGTCATTTTGGTGGACAGATGCAACTACTCAACTAGTTCTTAAGCTATACTAGCCTCCCTCCTCATCAACGATCTGAACCAGAATGATGCCTGGGCAGTGGTCACAGATAATACCTCCTACTGCCTGAATGTATTCAAGGAGGTTCTGAAAGGAACTCTGCCATGTCATCAATCTGGTGGGTGAGACCTGGCAGCACTACAAATATTTATCTGAAGTTGCATCACTTGTGACATGGACGAGATTAGTCTTCTCAAGAAGCCTGCCAGAAAGAGAAGATAGGTGAGCTTCCTCATTACGAAGAGGCCAAGGCTCCTAATGAAGCAGTGAGCTCCAGATGGAATAGCTGGTTTGAGGCAGTGAAGTACCATGCAGAGCATGTTCATCTGTACAGAGAGTTTTTGGTGGCAGAAAAGTCATCCTCACAGGCAGTCACAAACATCCTCAGCCAGCAGGAAACAGAGAAGGTTGCTGCATTGTTGCATAACTTTTTTTCATTTATAATGAAACACTTAGTAGAACTCTGTATTGAAGCACTTGCCTTGATAAAAAAAATAGTGCAATGTTGTGTTGCATCATTACAAATTTACTGATATCTTATTAAATTGTTGACTTTTTATTCATTCACATTATTAGACACTCTTGCTAATGATAAAATTAAAGTAAATCGTAAAAACACATAATTCATAAAAATGAAAACGGAATTTAGATTTTTTTTTTACGGATTTCATAGGGTCCTAATAAAGTTACCAGGTTGTTAGCTAGCCAATGAGGTAATAGGACTGAACAAAATGGGATCAAAATGGTTAATAACGTCGACACACGAGTAGTTTTAGAACAGCCCACAACATGATTTATGAATGTAAAAGGTCCCGGCGATGCACTATAGGAAGATACAATTGTTGTGGCGGTAATATAGGTCAGATCTTTTGACCTGGTAGGGCTAGAAGCAAGCCGTTTTCGCTGTAGTAACGGTGCAACCATGACGCTAACGAATATGCACTCGCTTAATCCTTCAGGGCACTCAAAAACAACGGTACAGCGAAGCCTTATCATTACAACAATTATTATCTGGGAGACTTCTATCATAGAATATCACAAAATAAAACCCCTGGTCACACAGCAAAATATTTTGCTGTATATGCACCCAAATTGGTCGCACTTTAGAGCCCTGCCTGTGTGTTTGCGGGGTGTGTGTGAACCTGTGGTTCAAGTCGTGCTGCTGGAGCTGGTGTGTCTATCAGGAGTGTGTGTGCGCGTGCGTACGTGTACCTGTGAGGTGAAGTCGTGCTGCTGCAGCTGGCGTCCCTCTCTTAGGTCCCAGGAACGTACAGTGTTATCCAGCCCCCCCGTCCACAGCTTGGTCCCATCGTTGGAGATGTCAATACAGCTGGCTCCATCTGTGTGGCCCTGGAACTGTCTGTGGCACACACACAAAATTAACAGATATGTTATCAAATACGTGGTCCTGTGTGGCTCAGTTGGTAGAGCATGGCCCTTGCATAGCCAAGGGCTGTGGGTTCAATTCCCATTGAGGCCACCCATATGAAAATGTATGCACACATGACTGACCATTAGGAGGATGAAACAATATCTGACAGTGGTTAGAGGCAACATATTCTACATGCTACCAATTCTTTTTTTACCTTTATTTTACTAGGCAAGTCAGTTAAGAACAAATTCTTATTTTCAATGACGGCCTAGGAACAGTGGGTTAACTGCCTGTTCAGGGACAAATTTGTACCTTGTCAGCTCGGGGAATTGAACTTGCAACCTTTCGGTTACTAGTCCAACGCTCTAACCACTAGGCTACCCTGCCGCCCCATTGGCAATGTATTCTCCCATGTGTTCCTCACCTGACCAGGGTCTGGTTGTGCAGGTCCCAGACGGCGATGTTCCCATCGCTGCAGCAGGAGAAGCACACCTTGGAGTCAGGGGAGATGGCCAGGGCATAGCAGGCCGGGGCCGAGGAGGTCAGCTCCGCCTTGATGCGTGGAGTGGGCGTGGCCAGGTCCCAGATTGACAGCGTGCTGGCCTCGCCCCCCACGATGAGCGTCCGCCCGTCGGGGAGCAGCCGGCATGAGCGGATATAGTTGTCTCGGTTCTGACAAGCGCGTGCAAAGTTATTTGTCTCTAATACACAAACTATGCACAAAGTGGAACGTACAGTACCAGTCAAAAGTTTGGACACCTACTCATTCAAGGGTTTTTCTTTTTTTACTATTTTCTACATTGTAGAATAAAAGTGAAGACATCAAAACTATGAAATAACACATATGGAATCATGTAGTAACCAATAACGTGTTAAATCAAAATATATTTTATATTTTAGGTTCTTCAAAGGAGCCACCCTTCGCCTTGATAGCTTTGCACACTCTTGGCAGATTTCCACCGGTCTAATGCTTGTGTTTCTTGGCCCAAGCAAGCCTCTTCTTATTATTGGTGTCCTTTAGTAAGGGTTTCTTTGCAGCAATTCGACCATGAAGGCCTGATTCACGCAGTCTCCTCTGAACAGTTGATGTTGACGTGTTTGTTACTTGAACTCTGAAGCATTTTTGGGGGCTGCAATTTCTGAGGCTGGTAACTCTAATGAACGTATCCTCTGCAGAAGAGGTAACTCTGGGTCTTCCTTTCCTGTGGCGGTCCTCATGAGAGACAGTTACATCATAGCGCTTGATGGTTTTTGCGAATGCACGAAGAAACTTTCAAAATTCGTAATTTTCTGCATTGACTGACCTTCATCTCTTAAAGTAATGGACTGTTGTTTCTCTTTGCTTATTTGAGCTGTTCTTGCCATAATATGGACTTGGTCTTTTACCAAATAGGGCAATCTTCTGTATACCACCCATACCTTGTCACAACATAACTGATTTTCTCAAACACATTGAGGAAAGAAACTCCATAAATTAACTTAACAAGGCACACCTGTTAATTGAAATGTATTCCAGGTGACTAATGTACCTCATGAAGCTGGTTGAGAGAATGCCAATATATATTTTGATTTGTTTAACCTGTTTGAGCTAGGGGGCAGTATTTGTAAGTTCGGATGAAAAACGTGCCCAAAGTAAAACTGCCTGTTACTCAGGCCCAGAAGCTAGGATATGCATATAATTAGTAGCTTTGGACAGAAAACACTCTTAAGTTTCTAAAACTGTTACAATAATGTCTGTGAGTATAACAAAACTGATATGGCAGGCGAAAACCCGAGCAAAATCCATCCGGAAAATCTGAATCTGTCATGTCACACTTCTGTCATGTCACACACTGTCATGTCACACACTGTCATGTCACACACTGTCATGTCACACACTGTCATGTCATGTTTTCAATTGTCATCCTATTCAATCCATTGTATTTTAGCTCCAAGATTGCAGTTCCTATGGCTTCTACTAGATGTCAACAGTCTTTAGAAAAGGTTTCACGCTTTTATCTTGAATAACCATGGATTAAGAGATGTTTTTCCTGAGGTGTAGTCAAATGTCCTGTTATGGATTGAGCGCGTAACAGTGAGTGCGCTCTTAGCGCTTTTTCTCTTCTATTCAGCAGGCTATATTCCGTCTGAAATATTATAGTTTAAATTCATTTTAGGGTATCTGAGTATTGATTAGAAACACTGTTTGACTTGTTTTGACAAACTTTACCGGTTATTTTGGGATATTGTTTGTCTGCATGGTTGAAAGCCTTTGGGCAGGTGGATTACTGAACAAAACGCGCCAAACAAACGGAGCTATATGGATATAAAGAGGGACTTTATCGAACAAAATGACCTTTTATTGTGTAACCGGGACGCTTGGGTATGCCATCAGATGAAGATCTTCAAAGGTAAGCGATTTATTTTATCGCTATTTTTGAATTTTGTGACACCTCTGCTGGTTATGTTATTATGCTAATTGAATGTGTGTGGGGCGCTGTCCTCAGACAATCAAATGTTTTGCTTTCGCCGTGAAACCTTTTTGAAATTTGACAACGCTGTTAGATTAACAAGATTCTAAGCTTTTGAATGGTGTGCAACACTTGTATTTTCATGAATGTTTGAAATTAGTATTTTTGTCATTTGAATTTGGCGCTCTGCATTTCCCACATGCGACAACATCCGGTGATGTGACCGTCCCCCCTAGCCCTAAGAAGTTGGCACTTTTTTGGTTACTACATTATTCCATATGTTATTTCATAGTTTTGGATGTCTTAACTATTATTCTACAATGTAGAAAATAGTAAAAATAAAGAAAAAGTAAGTTTGTCCAAACTTGACTGGTACTGTAGGTGTATATTTAAAGCATGTGCCCTGCCCACAAACATACATCCTGTGATGTTGGTTGAAGTGCTACTGAATACATGCTTTAACTGTGCAATTTGGATAACAGTGTGTATATTAGGCCTAGCACTCACCAGGCAGTCCAGTTGGGACACAGGACTCTTGTTGCCAGGGTGACTGATGTCCCAGACCTTGACACAGCCCTTGCCGCCTGTGTAGACATGGCGCGTCGGGTTACTGATGGTGACAGCACAGACCACCTCGCCGTGGTTCAGCGTGTTGATCTGGCGTGCATGGCGCGGGATGCCAGGGCCCACCAGGGCATCTGGAGGGAACGGTACCGGCTGCATCTGTCCATCGGCGCTAACATGGAAGGAGTAGGCTCTGAGAGGAGAAGGTCGAGTAAGAGGGAGAAAGGTGGAATTGAGGCATGAAAAACATTTGGGGATATTTGTTTCAAGTCTTGCTACTACGGAGAACATAGTGCTAAAAGACACTCCCCTACATATATACGGAACACACGCAACTCACGGTTTGCCTCCAGGGATGCCTGATAAGCTTGGGGGCATTCCAGGGACTCTCATGTGAGGATGAGGGTCAAAGCTGGCCTGAGGGAGAACACACACAGAGGGATGATGAGTACACACAGTGATGAGGAGTACATACTCAAACAGCCACGGGCACGCACACACCAGAGAAATGAGGTCAGTAGATACTGCAACGGATCCTACATAAACATACGAACATTTAGCTGTTTAGACACGCAATGAGCGCACAATATGGACTAAGAGATACACTAGCACACACACCCACCCACCCACCATAGGGGAGCGTCCGTAGGCAGCCACAGCGGCGGCCGCCGCAGCGCTCATCTGAGGGGACATGTTGTGGAGGCCGGCGTAGGCTGCGCCGGCACTTGCCAGCTCCCCATTCATGGCGGCGTGAGGCAGCATGCCAAACGGCCCGGGGGTACGGCCCTGACACCGCCAGCGGAGTCCGCAGACCAGCAGCTAGGGAGTAGACAAGAGCTGTTTTCAGATGGGTTTAATGTATCTGCAGTGTAGTAGGTGTGCAGCATATTCATAACCATATGACGCAAAACGCATCATCAAGGCAAGTTTGTACTCTTTACTGAAAGTGCTCGGTCTTGAGAACTTGACTGCTGACATACAAAACATTTTGGGATTGTATTAACAGTGGACTAATGAACAAAATATAAAAATATAGTTTGAGTGTAGTATGCCTTTAATTAAACTAAACAAATGCATATTGCAGTAGTTAGCCTGTACTATAGGCTGTTAGGAAGGATTGGAAATGGCACTGAGGTCAATTAAAATGGGGTGAAGTTTCTCTTACTAGGTGGGTGAGGTAGCTCCATGGAGGGGGGCTTGGATAGGCTGGGGCGGAGAGTGGGTGTGGCACTGGGTCCGGGGGTGGAGTCTCCTCGGGGAGTGGGAGTGCTCGACTTTGGTCGAGGCGTACCCGGCTTGTCACGCTGCCATGGAAACATATAGGCTGTTGTTACCCAGATATCAAACCATTAAAGAGAGAGAAATCAAGGGATGGAGTGAGAAAGGTGGTAAGAGATAAGATATTCCACCACTCTTGAGGGAAATGGGAAGGTCCATTAAAAACTGTGTGTTTCTGTGACCCAGCATTAAAGACTTGTTCAGACAGCAAAAAGGGTTAGTGTATGGAGAGCTTTGGCCACACCCACCATTCCCATCTCTTTGGACTTGAGGGAGGAGGAGCTTGCAGAGGAGGCTGTGGAGGCGGGGCTACAGGATGGGTCCTTCTTCAGGAGGCGTGTCTTGTCCAGCCCGTTCTCTCTGGGGGAGGGCAGGGGCGTACCATGAGGGGAGGCAGGATCCTGGAGAGGGGGGATTCATACACACACACACACACACTGACTCACACTCAGCACCCTACTTCCCCTGATGTGAAATTATAGTATGCGTCCCAAATGGCACACTCTCTATATAGTGCACTACTTTTGACCAGGGCCCATACGGCATCCATAGAGTTGCTTTGAGCCATCTAGCGAGGCCTGATTCAGAGAGGTTGGGTTACATCTGGAAGACACATTTCAGTTGAATGCATTCAGCTGTGCAACTGACTAGGTATCCTCCTTTTCCTTTCCCTAACAGACCAGCATGTATACATCAGAAAGAGTCACAGGAAGGCCAAAGGACATCAACCACCCGAGCCACGGTCACGGCCTGTTCACCCCGCTATCATCCAGAAGGCGAGGTCAGTACAGGTGCATCAAAGCTGGGACAGAGAGACTGAAAAACAGCTTCTATCTCAAGGCCATCAGACTGCATAGCCATCAATAACCGGCCTCCATCTGGTTACTCAACCCTGCACCTTAGAGGCTGCTGCCCAATGTACATAGACATGGAATCAGTGGTAATAATAGAATACTGGTCACTTCAATAATGTTTACATACAGTTTTACTCATTTCATATGTATATATTATATTCTACTGTATTTTAGTCAATACCACTCCGACATTGCTCGTCCTAATATTAATATATTTCTTAATTCCATTCTTTTACTTTGAGATGTGTGAATTGTTAGATACTACTGCACTGTTGGAGCTAGGAACACAAACATTTCTCTACACCCACAATAACATCTGAAAAATACATGTGACAAATTAAATTCGATTTTATTTGACACACACACACACCTCATTGGAGACATCCACCACCAGGTTGTCATCACTCTTCTCTCCATCACTATCCTGTGGGGACAAAAGGTGTGTCAATGTCATTCACTGTTCACACACAAACACAGGTATCACCCTCACTGCTGCTGCTTACATAATGACTAGAGTCCTTGTCCTCCACTTTCCTCTTCTTGGTGTCGTTGGGGAATTCAGGTCCGTTGCGTCGCTTGTCTGAGTTCCTCAAACTGTCAGCAACCAGCAGGGTATTACTCTGCCAAAGACAGGAGGAGAGGATGAGAAGAAAGACAAAGAAATAGCTATAGGTGCTATAGCCAAGGGGAAGGTGGGGCTGTCTGTCAGTCTTCAGTCAAAGCCCTTGTGTCATGCAGTCCCCACAGCTACACCATTTGGATAGTGGTGGTGGTGGGATTACACATACATATTCATTTCGGGCACATTGGAGCAACACAACCACACCGAGAAGGCCCTGATTAGTGTGAGTTGTTCTGTCGCTGTATCAGTCCTCCCTCTCCTGGCCCTGTCCAGCTTTTACAGCTGCAGCTAAAGGGCAGTGTGTACTTGCGTGTGTGAGATTCACTTCCACCATCCCCTCCCCCAGCTCCCCTGACTGTGTGGATTAGCCCATCATGTTGGAGTCCATTTAGGCCTAAATCTGTCGTTGAAAATGTGCCTCCAGGAGCAGCAGAGACTCACACACAGCCCCAATAGACAGGCCCTGGGGGGTGAGGCCCCCCTCTTTCTCCCCCCTGCCGCTCCTCTCCTCGCCCCCAGCCAAAGGCTCCTTCACACCCTCCCTCTCAGGGGGAACATTAAAGGCTTTAGAAAGCAGATTGCTGACCCACAAAACACAAGCAATTTCACCAGCGTTCTCTCAAGTCATACAATCCTCCCCCCCCCTGTTAGTGGCTGTATTAAACACAATGAGACCTTTTAAGCGTGGGATCAGGAGAGTGGGAGGGGCAATCTGCTCACAATGCAGGTGCAGTGAAGGGAGAGCTCGCTCTCTCTCTTCCCCCCCTCCGCTGAGAGAAGCCGATCCAGAACAGAGATACAGCCCAACAACCTCAAATGTTATTTGGCTGGTCATGGCGTGCTTAGTCCCCTCCTGTACTCCCCGTTCACCCACGACTGCGTGGCTGCGCATGACTCCAACACCATCATTAAGTTTGCCGACGACACAACTGTGGTAGTCCTGATCGACAATGACCTTGCCTACAAGGAGGTCAGAGAGCATCTTGACTGGCTGCACCACCGCTTGGTATGGCAACTGCATACCAACAAGTGCTCAGAATATGTGGGATATCCTTCAAGACTGTTGGAAAAGCATTTCAGGTGAAGCTGGTAGAGAGAATGCCAAGAGTGTGCAAAGCTGTCAAGGCAAAGAAAGTGGCTACTTTGGAAATCTAAAATATATTTTGATTTGTTTAACACTTTTTTTAGTTACTACATGATTCCATATGTGTTATTTCATAGTTTTGATGTCTTCACTATTATTCTATAATGTAGAAAATAGTAAAAATAAAGAAAAACCCTTGAATGAGTAGGTGTATCCAACCTTTTGACTGCTATCCATACATACATACATACATACATAAACAGTTGAAGTCGGAAGTTTACATCCACTTAAGTTGGAGTCGTTTTTCAACCACTCCACAAATTTCTTGTTAACAAACCATAGTTTTGGCAAGTCGGTTAGGACATCTACTTTGTGCATGACAAGTAATTTTTCCAACAATTGTTTACAGACAGATATTTCACTTATAATGTATCACAATTCCAGTGGGTCACAAATTTACATACACTAAGTTGACTGTGCCTTTAAACAGCTTGGAAAATTCCAGAAAATGATGCCATGGCTTTAGAAGCCTCATAGTCTAATTGACATCATTTGAGTCAATTGGACGTGTACCCGTGGATGTATTTCAAGGCCTACCTTCAAACTCAGTGCCTCTTTGCTTGACATCATGGGAAAATCAAAAGAAATTAGCCAAGACCTCAGAAACGAGATTGTAGACCTCCACAAGTCTGATTCATCCTTGGGAGCAATTTCCAAACGCCTAAAAAGGTACCACGTTCATATGTACAAACAATAGTACACAAGTATAAACACCATGGGACACGTAGCCATCATACTGCTCAGAAAGGAGACGCGTTCTGTCTCCTAGAGATGAACGTACTTTGGTGTGAAAAGTGCAAATCAATCCCAGAACAACAGCAAAGGACCTTTTGAAGATGCTGGAGGAAACAGGTCCAAAAGTATCTATATCCACAGTAAAGCGAGTCCTATATCGACATAACCTGAAAGGCCGCTCAGCAAGGAAGAAGCCACTGCTCCAAAACCGCCATAAAAAAGCCAGACTCCGGTTTGCAACTGCACATGGGGACAAAGATCGTACTTTTGGAGAAATGTCCTCTGGTCTGATGAAACAAAAATAGAACTGTTTGGCCATAATGACCATCGTTATGTTTGGAGGAAAAAATAGGGAGGCTTGCAAGCCGAAGAACACCATCCCAACCGTGAAGCACGAGCGTGGCAGCATCATGTTGTGGGTGTGCTTTGCTGCAGGAGATACTGGTGCACTTCACAAAATAGATGGCATCATGAGGATGAAAAATTATGTGGATATATTGAAGCAACATCTCAAGACATCAGTCAGGAAGTTAAAGCTTGGTCGGAAATGAGTCTTCCAAATGGACAATGACCCCAAGCATTCTTCCAAAGTTGTGGCAAAATGGCTTAAGGACAACAACGTCAAGGTATTGGAGTGGCCATCACAAAGCCCTGACCTCAATCCTGTAGAAAGTTGTGGAGAACTGAAAAAGTGTGTGCGAGCAAGGAGGCCTACAAACCTGACTCAGTTACACCAGCTCTGTCAGGAGGAATGGGCCAACATTCACCCAACTTATTGTGGGAAGCTTGTGGAAGGCTACCCAAAACATTTGACCCAAGTTAAACAATTAAAGGCAATGCTACCAAATACTAATTGAGTGTATGTAAACTTCTGACCCACTGGGAATGTGATGAAAGAAATAAAAGCTGAAATAAATTATTCTGACATTTCATATTCTTAAAATAAAGTGGTGATCCTAACTGACCTAAGACAGGGAATTTTTACTAGGATTAAATGTCAGGAATTGTGAAAAACTGAGTTTAAATGTATTTAGCTAAGGTGTATGTAAACATCCGACTTCAACGGTACACACACACACACACACACACACACACACACACACACACACAAAATAAAAACTTGGGAGGCCAAATAAAACCACCAGATCGCCAGCTGGGAAATCCTGGTCTACAGCTTATCATGAGGTATTCTAACTCAGGCGAGCAGAACCTCGAAATGTCGTTAATATTAGCGATGACGCACACCCCTCCAAGCTTCCCCGACGCTGCCGTTCTGTCTTGCCAATGTAAAGGAAAAGCATCTAGATTAAGTTTTTCCATGTCCTTGTTCAGCAACGACTGAGATACATAGGATATCACAGTTCTTCAGATCACGTTGATAGGATAGTCTCGAACGGAGCTCGTCCAGTTTATTTTCCAAAGATTGCAAGTTCGCCAACAGAGGGTAGATGCGGTTTAGCCACTCCCCAACGTAGTCTCGCCAGGTATCCGCACACCGGCATCTATAATGCCGACTTCCTTTTTTCGAGTGTCATGGATTTGGGCCTGGTCCGGGATGAGTAATATGTCCTTTGCCTCCGACTCATTGAAGTAGAAATCCACATCGAGTTTAGTGATCGCTGTTCTGTCCAGAAGCTATTTTCAGTCATAAGAAATGGTGGAAACATTATGTACAAAAGTTAGGATCAGCGCAAAATAAACAAAACAGCACAATAGGTCAGGAGCCCGTAAAACGTCTACTATTCTCTCCAGCGTCATTCCCTCCCCTCCCACCCGCCATGATTTTTACCTAAGAGGCACGCACACACATACACTAAATAGCCATGGATGCATGTGTAAATGAAGCCCAGGTTGTTGCGAGAATGAGGGAAAAGGGAGGTGAATCAAAGCAATGACGGTGGGTTGTACAGAGCGGTGTATGCGAGAAAGATAGTGAGGGTTTAGGAAATTATTAGCAGGGGTTAAGTTAAAAAGCTCTAGGGCGTTGTGTAAAGTAGCATAGTTGCTTCTCTAGTTTCATCCTTTTCTTATTAAAACTACAATGTTTGTTTCGAGGTATTTGACACACGCACACAGGGGTGAACGTTTGAAGGAGTAGGGGAGGGAATGAGGAGGAGGGGCTGCAGCCAGAGATAACAGGAAGTACTTACTGTGCCTGGCTCTTGCTCTGTTCCCATAGCAACGATGACACACAGCATCAAGGTGATAAGGTCATCAGGGCGCACACGAGGGAGGCACGACAAAACACACAAAAAGAGAGAAATTCTAATCCTGAGCCCTGCACTTGTGGTTTTCAGGATATTTATTATTAACAAACCCAATGATGATAGAGTCTTGTCAGTTCTGTCTGTCTATGTGGGCAGGCCAGACAGACTCATCCTTAGGTGCAGGCCCAGTAACAGTGGGTGTGGCTGCTGCTCACCTCTCAGCTGCTCGGCTTCCGACGGGTGTTTCTTGTCCTCTTTGCCCACCAGGTGGTGTGGTGGCGCCCCCAGGGCACTGGACAGGGCGAGCAGGCTGGCCCCTCCCCCCAAGTGGGCTGGGTTGAGGCCCGCAGGGTGGGGGGTGAGGGGGACATGGGGGCCATGCGCGTGGGACAGATGCTGATGCTACAGGAGAGAGGGAGAAGCAATCAATTACTAATCCATAATCAATATGGCCTACCACTGGAAAGTGTGTCAATACGACACGCCATTAATACACAAATGGAGCAGAGTGATCAATGTGAAAATATATAGAGGAATTCATGACCCTTCAGTTTTTCCATCAAGAGCAGCTTCAACGACGTGGCCTGCTTACAAATAATGTCAGAGGTAGTGAACCTCCCCCTTAACACACACACACACACACACACACACACTGTTTCTCACACACACACGCAAACACCTCCCTCTGGGGTCAAACAATAAACAATAGTGACAGCTGGGATCACAGCCCAGAGCCGGAGGATGGAGGGAGGATACGAGAGGAGGGGGTTAGAGAGCTACAGCTGCTGCCTGCAGGCCAGGGAGGGTGGGGGCTCTGGTGGATTGGGGGCGTTTAGCTGTCAGGTCTCGGTGTCTTTCACACCAAATCAGGTGTTCGTCTGAGCGTGAAATGCTTTTGTGTTCCAAAACATAAATTATTGCGTCTTCAGACAGTAGCCGCGGGAATCAAATCCTGGAGGTTTGCCACGGGGGGAGGGAGATCTCAGCAGGAGAGTGGGGGGAGGGGCAGTGGTGAAGGTCAACCCTCTTTATCTCACCTAATTGACTAACCCCCCCCCCTTCAGAGAACCACATGCGAGAGACGCCACAGCACTCTATCCCCATCTCCATGCCTACTCTTTCACAGCGCTAATCCCTGGGCTTGCCCTCCAAAACACACACGCACCACCCGAGCCCGTGTTCGCTGTGCCAAAACAGCACACCAAAGGACGCTCTCACACACACACGGTGAGAGTCAATGGAGGGGAGGTATTGGTGGAGGCAAGGGTAGCCCTGTGTGTTAGGGGGTGTTAAGATGTCCTCATGCTTCCCAGCCGAAACAGTTCGGGAAGAGTTTGTGCATATATTATCTACGCCCTTTCATCGATGATTGGTTAACAGTAGGGATTCTTCAATGAGAGACGAATCGTATTCATGCACATTTATTATTTTCTTTTAGAAATACTGCACCAAACATCTTACTTAGTTAGATTGTGCGACTAAGATCTCCTCTGCAAAAACGTCAACATTTATGACAGATTTCTTGAGTTATCTTAGATTAATTCTACAGCGTCTCCAAACAGAGAGACAGTACACTCTTGCCATTTTTCCTTCTTGTTTTTCAAGTGAAGGTCTTAAGGGTGTATGTGCCAGCCGAACTGAAGAATGCTGACGCCTTTAGGGTAAGCCGGAGGGGGAGAGGTGAGAGGGTGGCCACGCCTCATTACACTCATTTAACACACAAACAGGGTAACTGACAGCTTGGTGAGGACCAGATGCTCAAACCCCCTTTATACACACACTAGAATCCTGCAATTAAGACTAAAATGGCAACTGCCACCCCCTGCCACAGCCATCAAGCAAAGCCCCCACCCCCGTCAAAGCTTCCCAGAACCATTGAGAAAATCCAAAACAGCAGCCTACACACCGCAGATCTTATGTTTGCCAAACACAGTAGTAGCATATCCTTGGGTAAATAACTCAGTAATATTTCAGTAATAAAATGTCACATACACACCCACACTATCACAGTACACACACAGAAAGTTGTAGTAGAGAGTGTATTTACTGTGGGTGGTAGACCGGGGAAGGCCACGTACCCCGATGACAGAATTGAGTTCGCTCATGGTGACCTGCTTGGCCCTCTCCACTGCCTGGATCACCTGCTGTTGGTGCTGCATGGGCACACACACACACACACACATATTACAGAAGAGCGAAAGAA
The DNA here is from genome assembly GCA_030435695.1 of Brachymystax lenok tsinlingensis. NCBI lineage: Eukaryota > Metazoa > Chordata > Actinopteri > Salmoniformes > Salmonidae > Brachymystax > Brachymystax lenok. The sequence continues at coordinate 45,194,649 of CM059807.1, read as the reverse complement.
GATTGCAAGAGAGGCTTACCTGTTTGTGCCTTTCAATGTTCAGCCCGTAAGACCTTTCATAGTACTGTGAACACACACACTTACCTCCTGTGAGAGGAAGGGGATGACTTGTGCACAGATGGTATTGAGCCTCTTGGCAATCTCTGTCTGTTGGATAGAGTAGAGGATGGATAAGTATGGGCAGTGTGAACAACACCTGGAATAGCCTAGCAGCTACATTCAGCCGAGATCCAAAGGGATTCCCGATTGTATTCACAGCTAGTATGTTCAGGTCAACTCCACCTGGGGGTGGTTTTGCTATGGTGTGCATTAGTGCACACCATAGCAAAAGTTTGCAACAAGAAAATGAAAATTAGACTTCCTTATTGGACAAGTTCAGGCATGTCCATCCTTGTTTCGGCCTGTTTGCATCCAAGTACACCATAGGTCAACTCCACCTGATATCCCCCATGTATGTGTGATGCTAGAGAGTTACTGAAGGATAGGCAGACATCTAACTGCTCATTGGAGCAACTGCTGCTATCGGTCACAACATGGGCTCAATGCACACAACACACATTAGTCAATATGGGTTTGAATGACTCCATACACACAATTAACTTGGGGGAGAGGGGGCTAGTTAACAGCTTGCTGCCACAGTTGACAGAAAACACATGCAGTTGCGCACATACATATACATGTTTGAGTGCACCACAGGCATGCGCAGGCAGTCACACACATACATGTGCAAACCAGAACATGAGTGGAGTTTAGCTGTTGGAAATCCGAGCGGTGAGGAAAAGCTGCTACTCCAAATTCGCTCCATTCATTAAAATTAAAATCAATTTAACCAACACCCATCTATTTTTGTGACTACTTGGACCTGCCATTTGGTTTTGAAGTATTGAAACAAAACATATAAAGGTGACAGTAAGAAGCGCTCATCATTTCAAATAGGCTACATGTCATGTTAAACAGCAAATAAAAACTCGAGATAGGTCAAGAGCCAGACAAGTAGCCTAAGAACTAACGAAAATGTATTATACTGAATAAAAAATCTAAACGCAACATGTCAAGTTGGTCCCATGTTTCATGAGCTGAAATAAAAGATCCCAGAAATGTTCAATATGCACAAAAAGCTTATTTCTCTATAATTTTGTACACAAATTTGTTTACATCCCTGTTAGTGATAAATTCTCCTTTGACCAAGATAATCTATCCACCTGCCATGTGTGGCATGTCAAGAAGCTGATTAAACAGCATGATCATTACACAGGCACACTTTGTGCTGGGGACTAGGGTTGCAAAGGGTTGGAAACTTTCCGGAATTTTTCCTGAAATTTTCCATGGGATGTTAAGCCCTGGAATTTAAGGAATTTTGCTTAAAATTCATCAAAAAAGCTAGCTTATAACAGTGAAGCTTTTTTGTGGGATACACAAGGCAATTCTAGGTCTTAACATATTTTGGTTAAACTATCCCCAATTCAATGGAATTGCAACCCTCTGCATGCACAGTGTATTCTTCAATCACATGTGCAGTGCACTCTTCCATCACATGTACAGCTGATTCTCAAGATCTTGCACACTAATGAGATTTTTGGTATTTGGTATTTTATTAGGATTCCTATTAGCTGTTGCAAAAGCAGCAGCTACTCTTCCTGGGGTCCACACAAAACATAATACAGAATGACATAATACAGAACATCGTTAGACAAGAGTAGAACTACACACATTTTTAAAAAGGCACACGTAGCCTACATATCAACGCATACACGCAAACTATCTAGGACAAATTGCGTTGTGCCACGAGGTGTTGCTTTATCTGTTCTTTGAAACCAGGCTTGCTGTTTATTTGAGCAATATGAGATAGAAGGAAGTTCCATGCAATAAGGGCTCTATATAATACTGTACATTTTCTTGAATTTGTTCTGGATTTGGGGACTATGAAAAGACCCCTGGTGGCATGTCTGGTGGCTTGACTATGCAAACAATTTGGGATTTAACACATTGTTTATTATACAAATAAGAAGTGATGCAGTCAGTCTCACCTCAACTCTAAGCCAAGAGAGACTGGCATGCATAGTATTTATATCAGCCCTCTGATTACAATTAAGAGCAAAACGTGTCACTCTGTTCTGGGCCAGTTGCAGCTTAACTAGGTCTTTCCTTGCAGCACTGGACCACACAACTGGACAATAACCAAGATAAGACAAAACTAGAGCCTGCAGGACTTGCTTTTTGGAGTGTGGTGTCAAAAAAAGCAGAGCATCTCTTTATTACGGCTAGACCTCTCCCATCTTTGTAACCATTGAATCTATATTTTTAGACCATGGCATTTTACAATCTAAGGTAACGCCAAGTAATTTAGTCTCCTCAACTTGCTCAACAGCCACACATTCATTACCAGATTCAGCTGAGGTCTAGCACTTATGGAAGGATTTGTATCAAATACGATGCTCTTAGTTTTAGAGATGTTCAGGACCAGTTTATTACTGGAAACCAATTCCAAAACAGACTGCAACTCTTTGCTAAGGGTTTCAGTGACTTCATTAGCTGTGGTTGCATCAGCAGGATACATGGACACACATGCTTTGTTTAATGCCAGTGGCAGGTCATTGGTAAAAATAGAAAAAAAAAAAAAAAAGAGTAGAGGGCCTAGAGAGCTGCCCTGCGGTACAACACACTTTACATACTTGACATTAGAGAAGCTTCCATTAAAGAAAACGCTTTGAGTTCTATTAGATCGATTGCCATATCGTGGATTCAGAGCAGAGGCACTTACGTTCTCTTCAACAACAGGTTATGGTCAATAATATCAAAGGCTGCACTGAAATCTAACAGTACAGCTCCCACAATCTTCTTATTATCAATATTGAAAAGAGCAGACAAAGCAAGATAAAAAAAATATACATTCAGCAATCCATTAATCAATTGGTGTGTGTGTGTGCGCGCTGCAGGGTTGAGGCTATTGAGCCCACACTACTACACTGTCTTTTTTATATTTTACTAGGCAAGTCAGTTAAGAACAAATTCTTATTTTCAATGACGGCCTAGGAACAGTGGGTTAACTGCCTTGTTCAGGAGCAGAACGACAGATTTTTACTTTGCAAGATCGAATCCCCGAGCTGACAACCTTTCTGTTAAGTCCAACAGTCTAACCACTAGGCTACCTGCCAAGGACTACATGCTTTCTGGTAAGTTTTGATTACAGTACTGGGTGGGGTGAATATATTTTATGACATACATTATGTTTTGTTAACTAGTAAAAAGTAGCCTTCAGCTAAGTGTGTTTAAATAATTTCTAACAATTTCTGCTAGTTAGTTTTTGATACCATGTGGGTTTTAGCTTGCTTGAGCCAGCTAGCTGAGTGTTAATTCACCTGTTTCCATACATGTTTAATTTTAAAACATTTATCTTACAAATGAGTTGTTTAATTTAACTGCTTAACTATTTATCTGTACATGGAATTGTATTTGTTGTTTTCTACTTGTTTTTTTGTAATCTTTACAGGAAAATGCCACAGGCACTATCTGATGTGCGGCGACATTTCACTGCAGCTAATGTAGAAGGAAATGCTGTGTACATTTGCAAATACTGTGCCAAATCATATGTAAAGAATGCACCAAAATGCAGAATCAACTGGCCGTGCATAAAGTTCCGTCAGCGCTCACAACCTGACAAAAGTCCCTCTACTTCTATTTGAGGTGAAAATGATGAATCAGACACCTTATCGATAGCAACAGCTCATGGTCCTCCAGGAATCAGGAGTTTTTTTGACTCAATGGAGGAACGTAGTCAGAGAAATGGTGATGAATGTCTTGTTTGAGCTGTGTATGCAGCTGGTTCCCCTCTGATGCTCACAGGCAATGTGTATTGGAAGAGACTTCTGAATGTACTTTGCCCAGCATACACCCCTCCAACCAGACATGCTTTATCTACTCAATTGCTGGATGCAGAGTTCAACAGAGTTCAAGCAAATCATAGAGAAATCAGACTGTTTTGCAATCATCTCTGATGGGTGGTCGAATGTCCGTGGGCAAGTAATAATTAATTAATTCTCCACCCTTCAACCAGTATTCTACAAGAGCACAGACACGCCGGTCTCTACATTGCAGATGAGCTGAAGGCAGTCATCAATGACCTTGGACCACAGAAGGTATTGAACTGGTGTCAGACAATGCTGCAAACATCAAGGCTGCTTGGCCTAAAGTGGAGGAGTCCTACCGTCACATCACACCCATTGGCTGTGCTGCTCATGCATTGAATCTGCTCCTCAAGGACATCCTGGCACTTAAAACAAGGGATACACTCTACAAGAGAGCCAAGGAAATGGTTAGGTGTGTGAAGGGCCATCAAGATATAGCAGCAATCTATCTCACCAAGCAAAGTGAGAAGAATAAGAGCATCACATTGAAGCTGCCCAGCAACACCCGTTGGGGTGGTGTTGTCATCATGTTTGACAGTCTCCTGGAGTGGAATGAGTCTCCAAGAAATGACCATATCACAGTCTGCCGATATGGACAGCCCCATCAAGAGGATCCTCCTGGATGATGTATTTTGGGAGAGAGTGGTAAGCAGACTGAAACCTATAGCAGTAGCCATTGCATGGATTGAGGGAGACAATGCCATCTTGTCTGATGTTCAGACTCTGCTTGCAGATGTAAGAGAAGAAATCCGTACTGCCCTGCCCACTTCGCTGTGCTCCAAGCAGAGGAAACAGTTCTGAAATAAATCAAAAAAGCGTGAAGATTTCTGCTCGAAGCCGATACACGCAGCAGAGTACATGTTGGACCCCAAGTGTGCTGGCAAGAGCATCCTGTCTGGTGCAGAGATCAACAAGGCCTATGGTGTCATCACTACCGTGTCTCGCCACCTTGGCCTGGATGAGGGCAAGGTTCTCGGCAGTCTGGCGAAGTACACTTCCAAGCAAGGGCGTTGGGATGGAGATGCAATATGGCAGTCATGCCAACATCTCATCAGCCACCTGGTGGAAGGGACTTTGTGGATCTGAGGCTCTTTCCCCTGTTGCCTCCATCATCCTCCAAATCCCCCCAACATCAGCCGCCTCAGAGTGCAACTGGTCCTTGTTTGGGAACACACACACACCAACCACAGCACACAACAGGCTGACCAATACAAGGGTTGAGAAATTGGTGGCCATCCGGACAAATTTGAGGCTTTTTGAGCCTGACAATGAGCTATCCTCAACAAAGTTGGAAAGTGACAGTGAAGATGAGGCCTCAGTCTGATGTTCAAGAGGTGGACATTGAGGAGGTCTAGGGAGAAGACATGGAAGACTGAGACGAAGACAACCAAAGCTTTAGTTTCTAGACTATCATTTTACATATGTATGTTGAATTCTTTTGAGGAGATGCGATGGATCATTGGGGATAATTTAATATTCCCTTTCTTTTGTTGTTCGGTGAAATCATCCCATATGAAGAGTCAACTCATTTAATTAAAGTTCAATTCATAACTAAATATATATTTTTTATTTTATTGGAAGGATTTAATCATTTGCAATTATTTCTACTTATGATAAGGTAAAATGTTTACGTTTCTGTCTCCATATAATATGGTAAATATATCCAATGCAAAAAACATCTACATTTAAATGGTATTAATTTGCATATATTTCCGTTAATTCCCATGGAAAGTTTCTGTGCAACCCTACTGGGGACAATAAAAGGCCACTCTAAATGGTGCAGTTTTGTCACACAACGCCACAGATGTCTCAAGTTGAGGGAGCGTGCAATTGGCATGCTGACTGCAAGAATGTGCACCAGAGCTGTTGCCAGAGCATTTAATGTTCATTTTTATAACATAAGCCACCTCCAACGTCGTTTTAGAGAATTTGGCAGTATGTCCAACTGACCTCACACCCGCAGACCATGTGTAACCACGCCAACCCAGGACCTCCACATCCTGCTTATTCACCTGCGGGATCGTCTGAGACCAGCCACCCAGACAGCTTATATGAACTGTAACTCAGCAAAATCATTAAAATGTACATTTTTCAGTTTATTTTTGGCTATATTATGATTAGCCTATTTCCATTAATTATAGGTTGTAGCCTACAAATAAATAAAAATTGTGAAGCATTTGCGAGTGCGACATACTAGGTTGGCATGAAGATCAAGCTTCAGGCTCATGCAATGGTGCCTGGAGAGCAGGTCAGCAGCGGAGAACACCCTCTCCGCTCTTGCAGAGCCACTAGGGATGGTAAATACCCTTGGGGACACTCTTGCCAGGCTCGGCAGGGATGCATTTTTTTTCTTCTATTAGGTAGGCCTAAAGGTTTTTAGGCAAAATAACCCTATCAAAACAGAATGCTCCTTGAAAGAGGTAATATGTCAGGCCTATTGGGCCAAAATCAATGATAGCCTATTGAATAAATAGAACGAACATGAAATAAACTTTAATGAGATCAGATTTTTTTATTTATACACACTAGCTACCCACCTCATTCCTTTCTGTTAGCAAGTGCACGTAAGTACACCATGCTTTTGGGATACATGCATTTTCATATTCACAATGACTCTTTTGTTGTGAACACTACATCACTGCACTTCTGCTCTTCCTCTTGGTGGTCCTCATCTTTGTAAGTCATCATGATTTTGCACCCGAGTGTTTTTTCAGTTTCCTTATGAAAATATTTTGTGAATTCCATGACAGTAGCTAAAGCTAGGGGCTATAGAAGCACACAAGTAGCATACAAATGCATGCTGGGCCGGGTATGCCCTGAACTTGTGACATGAGCTCTACTGGAGCAGGCGAGAAGGACGATGCTCCAGCCTTTGGGAAACTCGCTCTGCGCTCTATTTAAAATGGACACGCTCTGCTCCTAGCGCCACTCCAGCTCCGCTCACATACTCTGCTGCAGACAGACAGACACACACAGACACACAAAGCAGTGAATCAAAGACAGGCTCCAGCCTTGCTATCATGTCAGCCTTAGATTAGGTTTCACCGTGTCTCACTCTTCTATTCTTCCACTCCCATCTGCGCTTAAAATAATCTCATCACTCCTAATTTAATTTGGTCCCACTCTCATATCCATGGCAGGGCATCCGGTCCCCGGAGGTGACTGCGATTGGCTGGATACCCTATATCCCCACGGAGGCGGCAAATCAGATGATCCAGCTGAAATTACATATCGGCCAAACAAATTGATACGAGGCGGGCCAGGGTACAGGGTGAACTAGAGGAGCCTCCGAATGCAGTAATGGGATATTACTCAGACACATGCACACACTCGCACAGACAGACACACACACGCACAGACACTCACGACACAGACACACAGCCCATTTTCCTTTGAAAAGCGGGTGAGAAAATGGAGTGCGGGCTCAGGGGCCGTATGTATCTAGTTTCTCAGCGCAGAAGTGACGACCTAGGGTCAGGTCCCCCCGTCCATGTAATCGTATTCATTGTGATCTAAAAGCCTAAACTGAGCGTAAAATTAGCATTTATTCTCCGGGACGCTTGATACATTGAGTAGACCGACACTCTTACGCAGAGCATAAGACTTAAGATAAGTGCGTTCAACTAGGGTAGTAGGTGACAAAACAAACCACACATACTAATCATGTTGAGTTCTCAAGTCATCACCTAGGATATCAGTGATTGGAGGCCTTCAGGTCATAGGTCAGAGGGTGTGACCTGAGCAACAGGGCCTGCCAGGTGGCAGAGAAAGTGAGCCCTACAGGGACTAGGAGGACGTATGTTGAATTCCAGAACCACCCCACTCTCTTAAAGATCAACTGCCCTTTATAACCAACTTCTCTGGTTTGAAATGGCCTGTGGCATCAATACGGGTCAGAAACATGAATTCCAGGGTCAAAATTTACTACAAAGTGTAAATAGGATAATATGGGTCATAAACAGAGTTTGGTAAGTGACTGTGTCATGAATTAAGGGTTTGGTTTGGCTTACTTGAGTGCATTTGGAAAGTATGCAGACCCCTTATTCTAAAATGGGTTAAATAAATAAAAAAAATCCTCATCAATCTACACACAATACCCCATAATTTCAAAGCGAACACAGGTTTAGAAATGTGTGCACATTTATTAAAAATAAAAAAACAGAAATACCTTATTTACATAAGTATTCAGACTCTTTGCTATGAGACTCGAAATTCAGCTCCGGTGCATCCTGTTGTTTCCATTGATCATCCTTGAGATGTTTCTATAACTTGAAAATAAGAATTTGTTCTTAATTGACTTGCCTAGTAAAATAAAGGTAAAGAATGTCAATTGATTGGACATGATTTGGAAAAAAGGCACACACCGGTATATACAAGAACCCGATGGTCACTCTGACAGAGCTCCTCTGTGGAGATGGGAAAACCTGTCCAGAAGGACAACCATCTCTGCAGCACTCCCCCAAATCAGGCCTTTATGGTAGAGTGGCCAGACGGAAGCCACTCTTCAGTAAAAGGCACATGACAGCACACTTGGAGTTTGCTAAAAGGCACCTAAAAAGGAGATTCTCTAGTCTGATGAAACCAAGATTAAACTCTTTGGCCTGAATGCGGCAGGGTAGCCTAGTGGTTAGAGCGTCGGACTAGTAACCGAAAGGTTGCAAGTTCAATTCCCTGAGCTGACAAGGTAAAAATCTGACGTTCTGCCCTTGAACAGGCAGTTAACCCAGTGTTCCTAGGCTGTCATTGAAAACAAGAATGTGTTCTTAACTGGCTTGCCTAGTAAAATAAAAGTATATATATATATATATATATATATATATATATATATATATAAAATGCCAAGCGTCACGTGTGGAGAAAACCTGGAACCATCCCTACGGTGAAGCATAGGGGCAGCTTTTCAGTGGCATAGACTAGTTAGGATCGAGGGAAAGATGAACAGAGCAAAGTACAGAGAGATCCATGATGAAAACCTGCTCCAGAGCACTCAGGACCTCAGACTGGGGTGAAGGTTCACCTTCCAACAGGACAACAACCCTAAGCACACAGCCACGACAACGCAGGACTGGCTTCGGGACAAGTGTCTGAATGTCCTTGAGTAGTCCGGAGTTAAACCCGATCGAACATCTCTGGAGAGACTTGAAAATAGCTGTGCAGCGACACTCCCAATCCAAACTCACAGAGCTTGAGAGGATCTGCAGAGAAGAAGAATGGGAGAAACTCCCTAAATACAGCTGTGCCAAGCTTGTAGGGGCATACCAAAGAAGACAAGGCTGTAATCGCTGCCAAAGGTGCTTCAAAGTACGGAGTAGGCAAAATGGGGAATTAATTGTTAACGTACAGTGCATTCAGAATTGTGACAGTGTTTTCTATGAAAAGACTGGGCGAGCTGCCTTTACATGGCCTGGTGCCCTGTGCGGGTGGAGGACCAATGGAATTGTTGAAAAGAGCAAGTCCGGCCCACCAAGGGCACCCGGTCACGCAAAACGAACCTGTTGACTGGAACCTCTTCACCAGACAAGACATGTGGTTAGTTCTTGCCCTTGCTCAGGAAGTAGCTACTCTATAGAAAATGGGATTCCATAAAGTTGTTCAACAATCTTGGGCAGATGGCCAGGAAATGGATTACATCTGACTAGTTTCTACTTGGGCTGTTAACTGTCAAACCTGAGACTTGTCTGTTGGTAAGTAGCTAAGATTTGTTAATTATTCATTAACAGCTACAGGTCATTATTTGATAGCTTAGTATCATAGCGGCATAGCCTATGATACCGTGATGTAACTAGCCAAATAAACTCAGCAAAAAAAGAAACGTCCCCTTTTCAGGAACCTGTCTTTCAAAGGTAATTCGTAAAAATCCAAATAACTTCACAGATCTTCATTGTAAAGGGTTTAAACACCGTTTCCCAAACTTGTTCAATGAACCATAAACAATTAATGAACATGCACCTGTGGAACGGTCGTTAAGACACTAACAGCTTACAGACGGTAGGCAATTAAGGTCCCAGTTATGAAAACTTAGGACACTAAAGAGGCCTTTCTACTGACTCTGAAAAACACCAAAAGAAAGATGCCCAGGGTCCCTGCTCATCTGCGTGAACGTGCCTTAGGCATGCTGCAAGGAGGCATGAGGACTGCAGATGTGGCCAGGGCAATAAATTGCAATGTCCGTACTGTGAGATGCCTAAGACAGCGCTACAGGGAGACGGGACGGACAGCTGATCGTCCTCTCAGTGGCAGACCACGTGTAACAACACCTGCACAGGATCGGTACATCCGAACATCACACCTGCGGGACAGGTACAGGATGGCAGCAACAACTGCCCAAGTTACACCGAATCCCTCCATCAGTGCTCAGACTGTCCGCAATAGGCTGAGAGAGGCTGGACTGAGTGCTTGTAGGCCTGTTGTAAGGCAGGTCCTCACCATGCACATATTTAGTACCATTGGATAGGAAACACTCTGAATTTTCTAAAAGTGTTAACCATTTGTCTGTGAGTAAAACAGAACGGATATGGCAGGCGAAACCCCGAGGAATTTCTGTCCTGGAAAAAGTGGTTTTGACACATTGCTCATTTGGAACCCCTCCCTTATGAAAATGCCCATATAAGGGCATATGAATGCAGTACCTATCGCTTCCTATGGATGTCAGTCTCGAGACACTGTTCAGATTTTCTTTAGATGCTATTAGAGCAGAGAAGAAGAGGAATCAGGAAGTGTCCCCAGAGATGTCAATAGAAGAGGACGTGCGTTTTTTTCCTTTCTTATAGCCCAGTTTATATTCCGGTTGAATTATTATAGTAAATATACATAAACGTGTTCCTAAGGATACATTAAGAAGGATGTTTGATTGTTCTTGGACAAGTTTATAGGTATAAGTTGAACGAGTTCTCTTCACGTTTCAATGGACGCTGTAGTTTCTCATTATAACGCGCCAAACCAAACGGAGATTTATGGATATAATACATGACTTTTTCTAACAAAAGAACCATGGATTGTATTCGTTGGACACTTGGGAAGCCATCAGCAGAAGTTCTTCAACAGGTAATTGATTTGTTGTCGCTGTGAAATGTGTTTTCTGTGAACCGTGGAGGCTTATGAATTCATGGTAATGGTAAAAATATGTTAGGTGCTACCCTCAAACAATCAAATGTGGTGCTTTCGCCGTAAAGCCTTTTTGGAATCTGACTACGCTGGGATATTGCCAAGAAGCAGAGCTTTTGATGACTATGAAACACTTGTATATTGATGCATGTTTAATAATTCAACTTTTGGATTTTGAATTTGGCGCCTTGCATTTCACCTGGTAGTGTCGGGAGTGGGGCGCTAGCGCCCCAGCGCACCTTACTGGTCCTTAAGAAGTTAACTCCCAGGTACTGCTGGTTCTGTAGTTCACCTGAGGACTGGATAGGCCAAATTTCAACCTATCAGAAGGCAAGACGGAGCTAGACCTAATACCATACCAATTAATGGAACTCCATTAAATTCCATTAGGATCTACGTCAAGTCCCTAAGAGTGAGTTTGGAATTCAGCCCCAATACCTTTATTTGAGCAGGAGAACGGGCCTGCTCTCCATTCTCCTAAAACTCAATACACCCATGCAGCAGAGACAGGAGCTCCAAGCCACAGGAGGTTGGTGGCAGCTTCAAAGGGGAGGACAGGCTTGTGGTAATGGCTGGCGCAAAATAGGTGGAATGGTATAAAATCATCAAACACATGGTTTATATCGGTGAACTTATCGGAATCGGCTGATATTAGCTAAAAATGCCAACGTCGGCATCGGCCAGATGTCTGGTTTAACGCCGATGTGCAAAACCGATATCAAAGCTGACGTGCATACCTATATAATGTAGGTACATGACAATGACACAACGTAAAATTGAGCTACACGTGCAACACAGCATTCCTAATCTAGTCCACAATGTCTGCTGTGTGGATCGAGCAGTCAACAAGTCGAGCAGTCATTTGAAAGAGTAAAAAGAAATTCAGCTAGACAACTCAAATGCAAAATCCATTAAAGCGCCAAGATAATGAAATTCATTGCCCTTGACAATTAGCTTCACGACTGACATTTGGACCAGCGGTATCAGCCCCATGAGCATGTAGTCTGACAGCACAGCAGGTCATCGAGGATTTCGTACTGAGGAAAGTCGTATTTCATGCTCATGAATGTGCTGGTTGTCATACCGCTGCTGCCATTTCAATGGCATTTGAGAACATGTTTGAAACATGAACACACTAGCTAGCTCGATACGAACAACTGACTCGAGAAATAAGCTCATCAACTGCGCCTGCAGCAGACGTGACATCCTCTGTCATGGCATTGAAACGGCCGGCTCAACAAAACTGCAGACAGGCTGTGAACAAGCGATTCGATGGCACTCGCTTTACTGTGTCGCCACCATGCTCGATGCTATGTACAAGGACCACTACTCAATGCAGACAAGAAACAGGGTTTATGTGAAATGTTACATACACAGCTGGACAAGATGGAAACTGACACAGTGACCGTGCGCACCGAGGAAGAGAGGCCACAGACAGACACAGCTGAAACTTCACTGCTTGACATGTATGATGAAATCTTGGTTGAGAATGGAATGACTGAACAAATGAACAATGAAACAGCACAGCAAGTAAGTGAAAGAAATAGGTTTTGATTATGTTTTACTGGTAATGGGGACATACGTAACTGCCCAAAAAATAACATTTTGGTCAGTGTGTGTAACCTTTATTTAAAAAAGGCAAGTCAATAAGAAATTCTTATTTACAATGATGGCCTAACCCCCAAACCTGGACAACGCTGGGCCAATTGCGCGCCGCCCTATGGGACTCCCAATCACGGCCGGATGGGATACAGCCTGGATTCGAACCAGGGACTGTAGTGACGCCTCTCGCACTGAGATGCAGTGCCTTAGACCGCTGCGTCCGTGTGTGTGTTAACTATTTAACTGTACTAGAATGCTTAAAAATGCCGCTAAAATTACAAATATCAGTATCTTTTTTTTGGCAAGGAAAATATCAGCTATCAGACAAAAATGTCATAGTTTCACTAGTTTCCCCACGTTTGATGCCATTCTATTTGCTCCGTTCCGGCCATTATTGAGTCGTCGTCCCCTCAACAGCTTCCACTGCTCCAAGGGGAGGCCACATTAGCCTGGGGCTGGAGTGGCCAGAGCAACAGGCTACAGTGAGGAGGCAGCAGCGATACAGCACTCACAATACGCCCCCCTCTGGAGACAATGAGCAGAAACGGCATCTCCCTCACAATAGGAGGCATGCATTAGTATCAGAAAGAAAGAGGGGGAGAGAGATGGAACCCACATAATCCTTCCTCAGCAAACCACCCAGGCCAATCCACCTCCAATTTCCTCTGTCCTGACCAATCGATTTCTGTGGTAATTACTGGTAAATGCTGTGAGCCAGAGTGCTCTGGTCCTGTTGGGCAAACCTGTGTGTGTGTGTGTGTGTGTGTGTGTGTGTGTGTGTGTGTGTGTGTGTGTGTATGCATATATATCTATCTCGAGGAGGAGTGCTCCTATGCATTTCCTGGATCAAGGAGCTCCGTGATTGATTCCTATGCCTTCCCCAGCTCAGCCTCTTCAATGCAATAAAACAGGCTACTCCCCCAGGCAATACCAATAAATCAGAGTAATTCATCCTGCCTATGGGCTCGTACCACCAGGTCTAACTAGAGAGAAACAGAGCACCATCTATCACTGATCAACTCTGATAAAACCCACTCCAGTTCCCTGGCAGGCTAAAATCTCATTCCCTGGGTGAACCCACACACACTATAGAGGAGAGATAGAGAAGAATGTGTGAGGCTTACCTGTTTGTGCATTTCAATGTTCAGCCCGTAAGACATTTCATAGTACTGTGGATGACAGAGTTGGAGTTACTAGGATTACAGTAAATTCCAATTTCCTACATCTCAATGTAGACTGCTCATTGGCCATAAGAGAGATACGGGAATAATACTGCTGGTGTTTGAAAATGACAAAAAAAACTGGTATTGACTCAATAATGTACTGGAAATCGTTGAACACAGAATGTGAGAGACAATGTGCGTTTGTGAATGATGGGTGTGTGCGTAGTCCTGTTCATGTGTGTGTGAGCAACAATAAGAGTTAACAGTAAGCTTGCATGTACAATGTGGCAATAATATCTAGCCACACATTGACAGTGTTACCATCTAGAGTGGATTGGTTGAGAGTTGAACATAGATTGTGCTGATTGGACTCACCATAACATAGTGCCTCTGCATCTCTGTCTTCTCACTGGCCAGCTTCTCACACTCCAATTTCAAACTGTCGAAGACAGGGACACAATCAAAACAAAGCAAGAGCCGTGAGGCCAAAACAAAGCCTCAGATACCATCCCCAATCCTGAACACAACCAGAAAACATTCAAAATTGAGTTCAGATAAACATGGTCAGGAAAACCTCTTGGAATCATGGAAGAACAATATTTGTTTACCTTTTTCCAGTAACAGAAGTTATAGGTCATAGGGCTATAGTAGCAGCAATATAGCCTACTGCCTGCTACTGTGATCATGCAGGGCATTCCAGCTCACTGCTTTACCTCTCACTAGTCCCAAATACAGCAACATGCAGTTGCACACATGGGGAATAAGAGGGGATTTATGATAATCTGACCTCAGACGCCACCCCTCTTGCTCAAGCACATCTGCATGGCTTAGACCTCCGCAGTCTGAGCACAAACTGTGACATCTTGGCCTCAGAGTATGCGTGTGTGTGTCTGTGTTGAACAGCCACTCACCTGTGGTACTGAGCTTGGAGAAACTGGAACTCCTCTTTGATGCGGTCCAGTGACTCTGGGATGGTGAATTTGAAAGGTTGGCCTGGGGCCTGGTGGGGTGTCTGTAAAAATAAGAAAAATAAAATAAGAAAACACATCATTCAAAACATTTGTTTCTGCATCTGATGAAGCATTTAAAATACTTTAGCTGTAGGTTAACCAGTAGTGAATTAAACAAAAAAACTATAGGGCATTCGCTGCCATGTGCGATATACGCCTTGCCCTAATTACTGGGAGTGCATCATGATGTTGTTACAGGCCGACAGCGGCTAAGGCAATGACAAACAAAGGAACTTCGACCGACCCGCCATCGTGGGCATACAGAGCTATACAAATGCTAAAATGGTTCAACATGACAAATGAGTGCAGAGAACCTGCGGATGGGGAATGCGTTGCACTGGCCAACCTTACCGGGTGTCGACCCTGGGGATACATCGTTCTACCTCCGCAGATGCCCGGTTCCTGATAAACCCGTCTGCTAACAAAATAGGGACAGGCGCGGGGATGATCCAAATTACGATAAATTCATCCTAGCTCCTTGCGAGACTGTCAGTTAAATGACACAAACACGTCCGATCATTTGTCCTCCTAGATCTACCGTCAACTCTTTATCAGAGGTGCTCCGGTGGTTTGATGCGTGTAAGAATCTCTTTTTGTCTCGCTGTAGGCTACTCCAGCATACGATCCTGTATCAACCATAGAAGGGAGAAGAAAACAGGTGAGGACAAAACAGTATCCTACTAGTCTTCCTATTCATGTAGGCTGTGTGATCCTGTCCACGCAGTAATATCCGAATAGCCCGAAACTCCAGTTAGTCAACAAGCCAAACCCACAACGCGGTCATGAGAAGCGTAGGCTACTAAAACAAATCCACAGAAGTTAATTGCAACTTGACTTGCCGCAATAGCTTGTGGTGAATGCTCGGTATAAATTAATACCTGTATTCGATTAAACGGTGGGGGGACTGTAGTGCAAGAAAGGTTTCGTCAATGCTTTTGTTGTTAGTTGTTTTGATAATAACAATCCCCACTATCAGCACAACAAAATGTAACATTAGCTTTGCCTCAAAGGCAACTTTCTCACGCTGTTTCAGACGGAGGGAGTTCTATTAACCTGAGCCGCGGTGCCCCGCTCTATAGTGAACGGGCCAAAGCAGTGAGGAGCGCCATTCAAATCGAACAGCAATCTGCGCCGCTTGGTCAAGTTGTCAGCATAGAACCATCGTCCGTAGAAATCGTTTTTCCATAAAATAATGTTCGATTTTTTTTTAACGAATTTTCATTGGGAAGGTAGATAAAGCGTTTTTATTAAGCAAATAACCAATCACTTTTGCATGTCAAAACACAGAATCATACTCTTTACTCCAAGTGCTTAATCTAGCCTAGGCTGCTTCAATTTTGTTTTGAACCAATTTAGCCGTGGGCTTTTGATGGGGCACCTGGCTCACGCCCGGAGGTAGCCCAGTTCCATAACGAATGCAATCACTTTTCACCCAGGTTCAAGCTCCCATCATTGGAAGGCCAGTGCCAGATAATCGAACACCCCACTCAACTAACCAGAAAAGGAACCGCCCCCGAACATTGCACAGCCAATAGCCACAGGTCTTTCCACGTGGCAAAATGATGCGATATGTAGAATCCACCAATAGATTTTCTTTAAATGTATTCAAGCCTGGTGATTATTTTGAGCTACACAGACACTAGCCAATCCCAAATGACAGATAGTTTTAGCGAGGAATGGCGCACAAAGCAGCTAGCGTACTGAAGAGTGACAGATCTAAGCTGTCAATCAAAGTAACGTGGTCCCCTTAAAGGTCCTTAAATGCGCGATGACATCACGAATCACCATCAGACCAATTCCTTGAACGCCCTACTATTTGAAGTTTGTAGTTGTGTCTTCACCGGGTGAATATACTGTAGCCATAATGGGAGGCTATACAGACACGCCTGGTGCCCAAATGGATGACGTATGTCATGCAGCTGAGAGTCAAGTGTGGGGGCTGGGTGGTAAAACTAGTGATGACCCCCTTCTTGTAGCCCGGTTGACAAAGTGAATTCGTTGACAGGGCTGGGTTCCATGAGGGATGCGAAAATAAACATAATTTACTTGGTGGGTATAAAAACAACAATAGTATAGAAGAACAAGTTGTGGTCTCAAGTTTTCTTAGCGGTCTTGAGGAAGAGGGATGATGGCAAGTACGCCCGAATGGAGTCAGAGGAACCCATAGAGGTTGGTAAGAAGGCTGGAAGGGAAAAAAAGGAAGAAAGTGGAACATATTAAGAGTAAATATAGAGTGCTGCAGAATGAAATTGAACATGACGAGAGTGAGGATGAATTAACTGCTCTGGCAGGTGCGTTGAAGACCGCCGAGTTTGAGCCCAGTGGGAGTGAGATTTTTGAAGAATGGATCCTTGCCTTCTGCCTGATCCATATGTGGTGTCAGGTTGGGTGGAGAAGAGGTTGGGGAATGTTGGGTCGGTGAAAGTGACTCGAAGTGGAATTGTTGGGTTTCTGTCATCCAGAGGGAGCTTGTGCTCTGCCCCTCGCAACTGGGGACAAGAACTGTGACTTGCTTTCCTCTCAGGGCGCCGTTGAAAAGAGTCAGAACTGGAGTGGCGTTAAATGTTGAGGAGGGCCAACTGAAGTTGGGAGATTCCAGGTGTCTGTGTCGCCCACCGTTTGGTGCAACGCAGACCCAGTGGAGAGAGTGGTGAAACAGAGAAGACACTGTCTGTACTACTGAGTTTTGATTGCAGAGACTTTACCAGATAAAGTCAAGTTAGAATCTGTCAGTTATCCCGTGAGAGCTTTTTCCCGAACCCATTACGGTGTTTTAGGTGTCAAGCTTATGGTCATGTGGCAGTAGTGTGTAGGAGGGAGATTCCTAGATGTGAGAAGTGTGCAGGAGGACATGAGACAAAGGAATGTGTAGTAAGTATCGGTGGAAAAAGTTGTGTGTGTAAACTGTAGGGGTAGCCATGGTGCTGGAGATCAGAGGAGGCCGGTGAGAGAAAGGCAGTTTGAGGTTGCCAGGATCAGAATAGTATCAGAGTAGTGCAGAAGGTGTTGTATGCTGAGGCAGTGAAGAGAGTATTAGAGGAAGATGGGTCCAGGGTGAGGAATCCTAAGAGGATCCCTGTGAGTTGGCCGAGGCCAATAGAGAGTGATAGGAATAACGTGCTCCAGTAAGTAATTTTTTTTGTTTTTGGCGTTCATGGCCATGGTTGTCAACTGTACATCAGGAAAGGAATATAAATCACAGATGTTAGATGTTGTGGCAGCAGCAGAGAAGTACTTGGGTGTACGAGATTTTACTGCAGAAGAGTTATAAGGTGTTTTGAACAATAATTTCTTGTCCTCCCAGTCTGCTGGCCTTCTGTAGGATTAGATAGGGACAATGTAATGGAATAGGGGTGAGGTTTGGTAGGGCACATTTTTTTTTTCTCACAAAGTGTAATGAATTCATACTACAGAATAGTAGGCTGATACACAACCAATACAGTAGGTGGCGGCATGCACCTTTTAACATTTGTTTGCGGACCGCCATAATACCAAAGAAGAAGAAAAATAATTAAACGTTTTATTTATTTAACCTTTATTTAATCAGGCAAGTCAATTAAGAACAAATTCTTATTTACAGTGACAGCCTACCAAGAGGTAAAGGCATCCTGTGGGGACAGGGCTGGGATAAATAAAAAAGTAGGACAAAACACACATCACGACGAGAGACACCACAACACTACATAAAGAGAAACCTAAGACAACAACACAACACATGACAACAGTTGAGTGTGGCGACAAATGGATTTGGTTCAGTCAGTTGTCCTGATAAGCCCATCGCAGCTAGCTAGTTTATGCTTTCTAGATGGCAACAACAGCGGCATGGCGCTAGTTAAAACCTGTCAAATAAATTTATGTCTATTTTGATGGGCGTAGGAGAAAAGACTTGTAGTATTGGTCACCATTTGGATTTGGTCACCATCTCCAATTTGTTCCATCCCTCTTTTTATTTTGAGTAGGATAGCAGCCTACATGACTAATAACTTATAATATTGACACTAACTATCTGATGTCACAGGGATACAGTCTACACTGCTAAATGGGGAGAGTTTGCGCTGCAAGTCTACAACACAACAACACTGGGCACAGTGTCCTTCGCTCCCACTTGCCGCAGTAAGGAGAGGGAAGTAGCTAGATAGTGTAGCCACTGCCTGAACCGAATTTGTTCGTATCCACTCGACTATAAAACGTCATCAATTTGGGCACCAGGCGTGTCCGTATAGCCTCTCCCAACCATAATAGACATGGATAGATAATAGATAGACATTATGATTGAATCTTGCATGTCTTTACCATCAAACAGGTGGGATAAGCCTTACAATTTGTATTCAACCTGATGGTTTTCTCATTGATGTTTGTCCTGTGGCAAGATGTGGAAACTATAGTATTGAGTGAGTAGATTAGGGGATTGGGAGTTCTGGGTAGACTTTAACAAGCTGTTAAGTATACTAGATGGCACTTTCTGCCACACATATAAGTCTAGATGTGTACACCTTATCCGTAGATACATCTAAGTACTTATGCTTGTCAAAATTAGTAAGTGATGTAAGTGCATGACAACCTACAATCCAATCCTATATGTTGATTCCATCTGTGATATCCAGTTTAGAGTAAACAGGAAGGTGTATTCCAGGCAAACCCCAAAGGTAGAACGCTGCCTGGTCTTTTTGTATTTTGACAGACAGGGTAGATATTGACATGGCATGATCATGACATGATCAGTGTCACTTCATTTCCCTCGCAAACCACTTTGTTCCCCCCCACCTACATTTGTTTAGAGGGGAGACGCACACCATTATCGCCTGCTTTGAAGGACAGATATAACCAGCAAACAAGCCCCCATTTGGTTTGCAAATGTTCATTCATTTCTGATTTGGTGGCTAAACAAATGACTGTGCTTTTATAAAGAACAAGAGAGACAGCCAGGAGAAGTGGCTATTTCAGCAGTGACCGTGTCAGCCCTGCTGTAGTGATGAGAAACTCTCACAGATAATGGCTGAACAAGAAACTTTGTGTGGGAGGCTAAATGGAGTGATCCCACTCTAGTCACTCACCACAATAGAAGAGGGGAGGGCTGCTGCGCGGGATTCATGGTCCTGAGGTGTGTCAGCAATGCACGTTTTCTTGAGGTTTTCAGTTGAGCTGTTCTATGGAGCCAGTCATTTGTTTCACTCGGCTTCATGGTGTAGTAATTCAGGCACGGCGGTGGACGTTCCACACAATGGTGTTATTCAATTGTGAAGACTAAGTAAGATATTTATTTTGATAGATGGTACCTTATTATATCGCACTAATTTCCCTTATAGCCCCTGAATGCATTGTGTTTGGATTGTGTTGAAACTGAAAAGAAAAAGGTGGCACAATTCCTGTCTGTCTTGTTGTCTTAATATCCAAGGGCATAATTTGACAAAAATAAACTCTGTCTGTCTGTGTGTTTGTCTAGCACTGATTTAGGAACAGCACAGAGGGGTGAGTGAATCCACCAGAGACACTAGCAGACGGACCCCATGATCACACAGCGACACAGCAGCCACAGCAGCCCCATCCCAAGAAGGGCTATGAGATTTCACAGGAGGGCTGAAAAATAAAAAACTGAAAACGTGGGGGGCGAGTGCCAGACAATATGGAAATGACACGCTGTGCACCCCCACCTCCCCACTCCCTCCCCACTCCAGGCCGAGCTCTGAATCCAACATAAACCCCCTGGTTTATTAGCCCCAGCTGGGCTCAGAGCCACTTCAAAGGCAACATGTGGAGCTGCTTTGGTTCCGACCGGGATATTGGGCCCAGATGGGTGACAGACGTTCTGCTGGGTGTCCCGCACAGATTAGATACTTTCAGTAGGGTATTTGTGAATATAACACTGTGTGTGTGTGTGTGTGTGTGTGTGCGTGCGTGTGCGTGCATGTGTGTTACATGGTTGCGTGTGTATGTGATGAGAAGGAGGGGGTGGTGGTCGCTCTGTCTGTGTTTCCTTACACGTGTAGCTGTGGAACTCATAATGCAAATCAGGTGTCCAACGCCTGAGTGGCTCATTAAACTCCCTGTGAAGAGATGGGGCTTTGCCCTCCGATTAGAAATGCTTAACACCACCCAACAACACACAGGCCATACTGCAACCCTGTTCTGCTCACAGCTCTAACTGGTGGAGGGCATGACGTTTATCAAAAGCATGAAGACAGATGCTTCATTTCATCAATGGAACATAGAAGTACTTATGTGCAGTTGACTTGTTAGGACAGAGTACCAGCACCAGTGTGTGTTTGTATTGTGCTTTTTTTATTTTGACTTGTGGTTTGGCTATGTTTGAACTGCACTGGTCATGTTTTCCCTACAGAGGGGTGGGGGTTAAGGGTACACACATACACACACACACACACACACACACACACACACACACACACACACACAGTACATTTTCTTTCAAGCGAACACCATGACAGTGCTAATGTATGTTAGGGCATTTTGCTTGATCTCCCCATTCTCTTTGAAACATTCTCTTTCTGACGACATAAAAAAGAAAGCAGTCTTTTTCTGGGCTGCACTTGTCAATTCACTCAACAGCATAATATTATTTTATGTCTGTAAAATCTATATATTCTTTTAGCTCAATCAACTTTTGATGCGTCTCTGTACGTTGAAACATTTCTCTGTAAAAGGCATTCACTTTGTGTTTTTACGGAGAGCTCAGTTATAATGAACCAGTGATCTGAGTGACATGAATTACTGTAAAGCTCAAGGGGAACAAAGATGGCTCCATAGTTGGATAAACAGCATTTGTTTAACACTAATGAAAACACACTTAGGGTATTCCCCAAACTCAGGCTAATAATGGCAACGTGTTGCGGTCATGTGCCCCTATATAGGCCTATACTCACACTAATGGCCCTGTGTGTGTGTGCATGCATGTGCGTGTACAGTATAGTATTTCTATATTCTTGTTTGTGGGAGGTTCATATGTTTGTAAACTTGGCATGTTTGTGTGTGTATAATTTGAATGTGTTGAGTGTGGATGGTGTGTGTTTGTGTGTGTGAAATCTCCTCAGCTGACTTGCTAATCCAGTAGACAGGCTTAGACACTGAGACTCTCAGCCCTATGAGTAACCTCTAGTACAATTAAACAAAACTAAAACACACACTGAGAAATGGGATAAAGTAAGAAGCAGCATCAGGAATAACACCTTAATGCCTTAATAATGCCTTACAACCTCTCAACCTCCTGTATCCAACCTCCTGTATCCAAACCTTTTCCCCTGCTTATGCCTGCCTTACTGACCCACCCTCTCTTTCTTTCTTTCTTTCTTTCTTTCTTTCTTTCTTTCTCTCTTTCTTTCTTTCTTTCTTTCTTTCTCTCTCTTTAAGCTGGTCTAAATCCCTCTGTTTCTCCCACTCTATTCATGTCACCTTAACTCAACGACTCAACTTGTTTGTTTGGCTGAATTCAAAGTGATTAGTTTCAGACAAGGTTATTCTAGTTTTGTGTTTTTTTAATTTTTATTCAAAATTCGGGGGAGGCTAGTAGCCATGTGTGCGTTGTAGGTTGTTTTTCTTTCCTGTTAGCTAGTGATAGCTAGTGGTCTTGGAAATCCCAGACCTAGAGCAACAACACTAGGTCTGGGGAGGATGTCAGATTCTCTTGGACATTTCGGAGGGAAAAAAATTCCTGGGAGGGTTCTCTTCAGACAGACAACTCTCCGGACTCTCCGGCCAATCCTGAAAAATGTAACTCTTTCCGTAGTCTGTAGGCAGAAATTTCAGAACGTTGCGATTTGAAGGCAAAACCTTTGCTGCGGTTTTAGTAGTAGATGGAAACTAGCAAAATGCATTCATTAAATATAACCTCTGCATTCTCCATCTCGCTAGCTAGCTACTACTTTGTGTCCGGCGGGGATGCTTATGCTAGGGCAGCAAGCGGATAAGGGGGTGACGTCACCGGAAAAGGCAGTGACTGTCTTCCCTGTTCTGACTCCTTTCTGTCCCGACTGACGCAGGTACTTTTACAGACGTATATGCTGGAACATTGGTACATTGCGGGAGGCAATCCGTCTGTCTAGAGAAACTGCATAGCTAGCGAAAGTAGCTATTAACAAACTAGGCCTATTAAAAACATCGCTTTCTCCTGGCAGCATTTACCTGCTTGAAAAAAGCACAAAAACCTAATTGGATTTTTGCCCAAAGTTTGTAAGAGAAAAAAACTAAAGCTGAACATTATTTATGATGTTAGTTTTGGTGTCAAAGATAATAGTTTAGTTTAATATGAGAACCTTGGTTTCAGAACACATTATCATTCCGTGAGGGTGGGAGTGTGTGTGTGTTGGGGTGGAGGGGTGCAAAATCCTGACTGTCACGGTGAGCAGTGACTGTATGGGGAGGGGGTACGTAAACAGATTTTGCTGAGTTATTAAACACTTGTGTTAAAGAGGCTTAGCCCTGCATCCCACATTGCCTGCCAGGCAATCGGATCACAGAAGATCAGACAGGATCACAGAGCCTGGGGGTCACAACAGCAGATTACACCCAGGAAATATGAAACAATATGAAAAAACAATCAGATTACCCCCCTCCCCTACCCCTGATGTAGACAGTGGCACAGATCCACTGTTTGCTTGATGAATCCCTAATAAATACAAATATAAAATTTACCAAGGGGAAAAAACACAGGATATACAGCCTACACTGGAGAGGTGGAGCGGTGCCCTTTCTCTGCCTGCCTGACAAGGAGAAAGGCCATAGACCAGACATTCAGGGATTTTTCATGGTTTGATGTTTCTGAAGACACAATGGGGTATTGTGTAATGTGTGTTATGGTGCGGAATCCATTTTCTTGTTTACTTCCTCTAGGAACAAGGCTTCTCTCTGATCCTCTGATCTCCACATCACCTCCTTGGCAATAAAGCTCCTCCGTCATCATGGCAACTAGCCGCTGTGACACATTCTTGCCCTAATCTAATGTTCTACAATGATCCATGGTGTTTATTAGAGCCATCAAACACGTCCCATGACTGATCCTGCATTCCACAAGACAGACCACTGGTTTTCATATTAAAACTGTGTGTGTCTGTCTGTCTGTGTGCGTGGATGTATGCATGTGCCTGCGTGTGTATGCATGCGTCTGTGCATGTACACACATGACTTTACTCTTTGTAAACACTAATTCTTCACTGAAGTTATTGCTCTACTTGTAACTTGTCACACAATGAAGCATCAAAGCAAACACCCAGGAGGTCACTGTTCTACAGCTGAGGTTGACCAACTGTACAACGGTTGTCCATGTGGGTTTGTACATGATGACCCATATGGATGTATGATAAAACACTGACCCATGATGACTTGTCCAGTAGAAGTAAAGGAGACTGGGATTAATCACAATGAAGCTACTGTGTGATCCATAAGTACGGTGTCCATATTGGGACAGCCTCAGTCTCAGTAGGAGTAGTACAAATAAAGCACAGCACGTCTGCACTACATACTCCAAAAGTAGTTCAAAAGATCCTGTTATCCAACAACAGTGTGCACTGCAGGGCCAGGACTGAGCAGCTCCTGTTAACCCAATCTGATCCAGGATTAACACTAATCAAGGCGTCTTTCAAAATTGCTCACCCAGAGGGTGTGTGTGTGTGTGTATGGGTGTGTGCAGGGACATCATGCAATTTAGCATTTTTCAAACACCTGAAATAGATTTTTCCTGCAATCTAGAGCCATAATAATTATGCCCAATTCTGTGTAAAAAACATGTTTATTTTTCTGCATAGGTTATCTCTTTATACCTCTTTACCTGTTAAATTAGCATTTTAATTAATGATGCACATTGATTCTTTAATAACTTTTATGCCTTGTGAATTTAGTACAACTGCCACACTGGTATATAGTATCATAACCCAATAATTAAAGTAATTTTAGTCAATTGTGTGTCTGTTATTTTCAAAACTCAAATGACAATAAATAATCTAAATGTCTGTCAATCCCTAATCCTAATGTCTAGCAACATTGCCAGCAATAATAGTTAGTTAGACAAGCTATGGTAACTTGATTGATGGCCTGAAATGGCTTGGCATGTAGTTATGAAATTGGGAACGTATATCTAGCTGGCTAGCTAAAGCCAATTTCATCAAATTGCTAGGTTGATAGTATTACAGAGAAACAACAAAACATTTCAGTTTGATTAATTCATCAAGAAGGGATCAATAGGCTACAAAGCTTGATTTTGTATTTTTAATTGTTTTAATTGTCAGAGACCAACATGTCAATGCACCAGATTTAACGAGATAGAACATTTTCATCTGTAGTACCTTTTCAGATGTAAACTTAATTAGATGATCAAATTAATTTACAAGCATGCCTCCTACCCATCACCAGCAGCTAAAATCAAATCAAACACTGCATGTGTCACTTCACACACTCTCTCTTCCTCCACCTGCCTAGGCATCTCTTTGCTCTGTGCACCTTGGAAGGAACCACTTACTAGGGGGCTGACAGTTCTTTTATAAATAATGATGATAAAACGTGGGCTTAAAAATTCAGTTTAGTATTTAAGTTTACATCTGAAAACTAAACAAATTGATAAATCCGACGGGGCATATGCCTTTGTGTCCCCTATGGACACGACGCCACTGTTAATGTGTGAGAGAGTGTGTGTGAGAGAGAGAAATAGAGAGAAATAAAGTGAAACATATGTCAGAGTAGAGAGACAGAAGTTGGTCATATTTATTGGTGACCTGTCACGCCTGCTCCCGCTCTCCCTCTCTGCGCTTCATTACGCACACCTGTCACCATCATTACGCGCAGCTGCGCAATATTGGACTCACCTAGACTCCAGTACTTTGTTGATTACCCCCTCTATATTTGTCTGCTCCTCACTTTGTGCCCTGTGTCAGCATTGATGTTGTTATTTTTCTGTCCTGACGCTGTTCCTGTTTTTTTAATGTCTGTGTTTAATTAAATGTTCACTCCCTGTACCTGCTTCCCGTCTCCAGCGTTGATCCTTATAGTGACTGGTGTTATACCACCACAAATGTTTTAAGGCTATTATACTGAACAAACATTTTAAAGGCAAGATGTAAATTATTGGTCATATTTCATGAGCTGAAATAAAAGTTCCCAGAAATGTTCCATAAGCACTAAAAGCTTATTTCTCTCAACTTTTGTGCACAACTTTGTTTACATCCCTTTTATTGAGCATTTCTCCTTTGCCAAGATAATCCATCCACCTGACAAGTGTGGCATATCAAGAAGCTGATTAAACAGAATGATCATTACACAAGTGCACCTTGTGCTGGGGACAATAAAAGGCCACTCTAGAATGTGCAGTTTTGTTCAATGCCATAGATGGCTCAAGTTGAGGGAGCGTGCAATTGGCATGCTGACTGCAGGAATGTCCACCAGAATTGTTGCCAGAGAATTGAATGTTAATTTCTCTGCCATAAGCCACCTCCAATGTTGTTTTAGAGAATTTGGCAGTACGTCCAAACGGCCTCACAATCGCATACCACGTGTAACCATGCCAGCTGAGGACCTCCACATCCGGCTTCTTCACCTGCAGGATCGTCTGAGACCAGCCCCCCGGACAGCTGATAAAACTGTGGGTTTGCTCAACAGAAGAATTTCTGCACAAACTGTCAGAATCTAATCTGCTTGCTCGTCGTCCTCACCAGGGTTTGACCTGACTGCAGTTCGGCTTCGCAACCGACTTCAGTGGGAAAATGCTCACATTCAATGGCCACAGGCACGCTGGAAAAGTGTGCTCTTCACGGATGAATCCCTGTTTCAACTGTACCAGGCAAATGGCAGAGTTTCAGCGACAGGAAAACTGTTAATTTAGAATATCTCCCAGATGGTCGACAAGGAGGGATTCTTTCTTCGTCAACACCACGACCAACTGGCACAACTGGGGACGGCTATGGAAGAGGTTCTTTGCAGTGTGCAACATCTCAAACATACCCAGGAGGCGTTGCCATCAACTAGCGGAGGATACTCTACGACCAGTCGACCCAGCGAGCCAGCACAACAGCCCATTCACCAACCCACTCAGGTCAGGGATGCCCGTTTGTCCCTCCCGGATAAATATGACGGCACCCCATCTAAATGCCGTGGCTTCCTACTTCTGTGCTCCCTCTTCTTTGCGCACCAGAATGGATCCCCCACCTCGAGAGGTCCAAGGTTAGACTTCAGTGCGGCCTTTGACTTTATCGATCATAGTCTGCTGCTGGCAAAACGTATGTGTTATTGCTTTACACCCCCTGCTATATTGTGGATGAAGAGTTACCTGTCTAACAAAACACAGAAGGTGTTCTTTAAAGCAACATTCTCCAACATAATCCTGGTAGAATCAGGAATTCCCCAAGGCAGCTGTCTAGGCCCATTACTTTTTTCAATCTTTACTAATTAATTGCCACTGGCTTTGAGGAAAGCCAGAGTGTCTATATATGCGGATGACTCAACACTATACCTGTCAGCTACTACAGCGACTGAAATGACTGCAACACTTAACAAAGAGTTGCAGTTAGTTTAAGAGTGGGTGGCAAGGAATAAGTTAGTCCTAAATATTTCTAAAACTTAAAGCATTGTATTTGGGACAAATCATTCATTACCTGAACCTCAACTAAATCTTGTAATAAATCATGTGGAAATTGAGCAAGTTGAGGTGACTAAACTGTTTGGAATTACCCTAGATTGTAAACTGTCATGGTCAAAACATATTGATACAACAGTAGCTAAGATGGGGAGAAGTATGTCCATGATAAGGCGCTGCTCTGCCTTCTTAACAACACTATCAACAAGGCAGGTCCTACAGGCCATAGTTTTGTCGCACCTGGACTACTGTTCAGTCGTGTGGTCAGGTGCCACAAAAAAGCTCTTAGGAAAATTGCAATTGGCTCAGAACAGGGCAGCACGACTGGCCTTTGTATGTACACAGAGAGCTAATATTAATAATATGCATGTCAATCTCTCCTGGCTCAAAGTGGAGGAGAGATTGATTTCATCACTGCTTGTGGTTATGAGAGGTATTGACATGTTGAATGCACCGAGCTGTCTGTTTGAAATAAATGCGCACAGCTCAGACATCCATGCATACCCCACAAGACATGCCACAAGAGGTCTCTTCACAGTCCCCAAGTCCAGAACAGACTATGGAATGCGCACAGTACTAAATAGAGCCATGACTACATGGAACTCTATTCCACATCAAGTAACTCATGCAAGCAGTAAAATTAGATTTAAAAAACAGATAGTAAACACCTTATGGACCAGAGGGGACTGTGAAGCAACACAAACATAGGCACAGACACATACATACACACATACACACACACAAGATAGCATATGCACTATACAGACACGTACACATGGATTTTGTACTGTATAGATGCTGTAGTGCTGGAGTAGGGGCCTGAGGGCACACAGTCTGTGAATTTATTGTAATGTTTTAAAATGGTATAAACTGCCTTAATTTTGCTGGACCCCAGGAAGAGTAACTGCTGCCTTGGCCAATGGTCAACTGATGTGTCTTGCCCCACATTTGAAACTCTGATGATGCAATGGGGATCCATAATAAATACAAATACAAGATACAAGGTTGCCAAGGTTATTTCTCTGCTGACTGGGGGGTGTTGTATTGGGCCACGGCCATCTGGATTCATATGAAGGGTTCATGGCTCTGTTCAAATGTATCCTCGATCATCCACCGGAGGGCAGAGAAGGGGGTGAGCGCCTACTCCAATTATGGCAGGGGGACCAGACGGCTTTTGAGTATGCAGTCACCTTCCGGACAGTAGCAGCATCCAGTGGATGGAATGAGCCAGCGCTTCGTACTCTGTTCAGAAGAGGATTGCGAGAGGAGGTCTAGATGGAACTGGCCTGTTGAGACAACCATCTCTCCTTGGACGCACTCATTGCGATGGCCATCTGTCTGGATAACCTACTTTGGGAGCGTCGGTACTCTCATCGCTTCTCTCCCTCCCTCAGTGAACACTCTGGATCAGAGCCTGAACCCATGGAGGTAAGGGTCACACGCTTTCCCGCGGTGGAGCGAAACAGATGGAGACAGCTGGGGCTCTGTCTTTATTGTGGACTGCACCAGCTCCAGCGGTGTTCGGTACTTCCCAACCCAGAATCCACGAGAGCAGAGGGATGGTCACGTGATCTTCCACCTCCTGGGGCAGGAGTGAGTTTTCCCTCTTCATCACTTTCTGCTAAACTCTTTTTGGTGTCCATCACACAGTTGACTGTCCCTCATATACTGTGTCTACAGCGTTAGTGGATTCTGGTGCTGCAGGGAACTTTATTGACCAGACCCTTGCCACTCTTAACATCATCTCATACCCTCTCTCCTTTCCCGGTTCTAGCCCTTGATAATCGGCCACTAGGATCCAGAACTATCGCACACATCACCCAACCATTCACCCTCACCGTGGAGTCCATTCATCAGCAGAACATCCCCTTCTTCATCACCAGTGCACCACTTCACAAGATCATCCTTGCCTTCAACGTCATAACCCCACCATCTCCTGGTCGAGGATGTGAATCACAGACTGGTCACCCGAATGTCGGAGGACCTGCTTCCCCATCCCCTGTGGTTCCACATCGGTTGAGAGTCCTGTGGTTACCCTTCAGCCCAACATCCCGGAGGTATCCATACTGCTCTCCCTACTGCTCTCTAGGTCGCAGAGGCACTATTCCAGCAGGTCTTCTGGCATTATGGCCTTCCAGAGGACATCGTCTCTGATCGTGGCCCCCAACTCACATCATGGGTATGGAGAGCCTTTATGGAGAAGCTCGGGGTCACGGTCAGCCTCACTTCTGGGTATAGGCCTCAGTCCAACGGACAGGTGGAGAGGATGAACCAGGAGCTGGGGAGGTTCCTGCGGAGTCACTGTCAGGACCGGCAGGGTGAGTGGGCCCGATTCCTTCCATGAGCGGAGTACGCCCAGAATTTACTATGTCCCTTCTCCACTGGGCTGACAGCCTTCCAGTGTGTTCTGGGTTTTCAGCCGGCCCTGGCTCCGTGGATCCCGGGCCAGACTGAAGCTCCTGCAGTTGATGAGTGGTTCAGATGCGCAGAAGTGTGGAGCAACGCTCACGTGAAACTCCAGCATGCCGTCCATCATCAGAAGGAGCAGGCAGACCACCACCGCAGTGCGACCCCCGTGTTCCATCCTGGGGATCGTGTCTGGATCTCTACCAGGAACCTCCCACTCAGCCTGCCCTGCAAGAAGCTGAGACCCCGGTTTGTGGGGCCGTTCAAGGTTCTCCGGAGGATCAACGAGATGACGTATAGGTTACAGCTTCCCAGTGTCTACCGTATCTCACCTTCTTTACATGTCTCCCTTCTCAGGCCGGTGGTTCCTGGTCCCCTAGTTTATGCTGTCCCCCACAACACCCCTCCACCCCCACTGGACATCGAGGGGGACCGGCCTATGCCATCAGATCCCTACTGGCCTGGGAGGGGTATGGCCCAGAGGACCGGTGATGGGTTCCGGTGGAGGACATTCTGGACCCCAACATCATCTGTGATTTCCTACTTCGCCGCCCGGACCGGCCCGCTCCTTGTTCTTGGGGGGAGACTGTCACGTATACTCCCACTCCTCCCCTCTGGCGTTCAACGTCGCCGGTATACTAACCACCATTCCTGGCATACATCATTACGCACACCTCGCACCAATCATTATGCGCACCTGCACTTCATCATGAAGCACACCTGGTCTCCATTACCTCACTTATTACCTCCCCTATATCTGGCACTCCCTAAGGTTCTTTCCCCAGTCAGTATTGTTTCTGTGTTTATGTGAAGACGCCACTGCTCTGTTGTCTGTTTGTTGTTTTATTAAACGTACCACCTGCTCCTGCTTCTCGACTCTCAGCATCTTCGTTACATCCCCATCACCCATTGAGCATGTTTGGGATGCTCTGGATTGAGGTGTACGACAGCGTGCTCCAGTTCCCGCCAATATCCAGGAACTTTGCACAGCCATTGAAGAGGAATGGGACAACATTCCACAGGCCACAATCAGCAGCCTGATCAACTCTATGCAAATTAGATGTGTCGAGCTGCATGAGGCAAATGGTGGTCACGCAAGTTACTGACTGGTTTTCTGATCCAAGCCCCTTTTTTTTAAGGTATCTGTGACCAACAGATGCATATCTGTATTCCCAGTCAGGTGAAATCCATAGATTAGGGCCTAATGCATTTATTTCAATTGACTGATTTCCTTAAATGAAATATAACTCCTTAAAATATTTGAAATTCTTGCATGTTGTGTTTATATATTTGTTTAGTGTATGTGTTTGTTTACATATTAATGTCTGAGTGACCTTCTTAGCTTGCAGAGAGATCACACACACACACACACACTTCATGCATTGTGTTTACTACAGTATATGACATCATACTCTCTAGGTCATGTTTAGATCCGGTATTTACAGTAGCTCATTCTAATTTGCCCTTATAATGTTTTACTTATTCAAACTACTAGTCGTGCACATAGGACTACTTGTGTCATTCATCTTATGCTACTGGCCTTTATCTAAAATGTACCTTATGCTGAATGGTTGTTCTGGTTTGTTCCCTGGCCCCAACCAGATAAAATGAGCCAATCAGTAAAGAGATGCATCTGGTGGTGTTATAACAAACATATGGTCATAGAAGTGAGACAAACACATGTGCACACACACACTCCTTGATGTGGAACTGTGGTATGCATGTTTACAGAAGATACATTAATAGACGCATGATCCATGTACTACCGTCGTCTTGCAGGAATTCCGAGCTCTTTACCCAGATAACATGTAACGATGTACGCTGAGAGTCGGGAAGCAAGTTCAGTGAGTGAATACATTTAATTAATAAATGAACAAACCAAGAAACACAAACAGCGCACCGACATGAAACAGCAACAATGACAACTGGGGAAGGAACCAAAGGGAGTGACATATAAAGGGCAGGTAATCAAGGAGGTGATGGGGTCCAGGTGAGTGTCATTATGCGCGTAACGCTGGTGACAGCGTTACCCTAACGAGCATCCTGGTGACCTAGAGGGTGGAGAGGGAGCACACGTGACATAAGTTTAAGATAAACAAGCCTTTCTAAGAAACCACTCAGTTTGGCATTAAGGATCAATTTTGACAGATCATGACCATGATGATCTAGTTTTGATTAGCCAGTCTCTTTGGCTCTGAATTGAAATGCAGTCATGTGCATGTCAGCGCATCCTAAGACCGATCTCCACTCAATAAACCCTCTGTGCTGAGGATTTGTGAAATCCAATTACAGCCTACTACGCCAGAGGAGAGCATTGGCTGTGAATTGATGATCATGGGTTATCAGTCTTGGACAAAATAGGTTTTCAAGGCACCTTGAACCACCTTAAGCCCCCCTTCAACCCCCATCCGAATCTTGACCATAACCCTGTGTGTCCAGGGTAACTGGGGGCAAGTTCTGTGGTGAATTCTTTAGTGCACACCGTAGCAAACCGTAGTAACATGTTTTGGAACACAAAACGAGAGTTTCTTATTGGACAAGTTTAGGCATAGGTCCCTCCCTGTTTCAGCCCTTTGATTCTGTTTGGTTCCTAGTGAATACACCCCAAATCTGATGGAGGGGTGAAAAGCTGAAAGCATCAGAACAATTTTTGCGGGTTGGGGTGTAGGGTTTGAGCATAGCCTGAAGGTAGGGAGGGGCAGTTCTCCATAGGCAAGTACAATGGTCTTGTAGTGGATGCTAGCTTCGCCTGAAACCCATTGGCATATGCAGAGGAGCGGGTTGACATGGGAGAACTTGGGAAGGTTGAAAACCAAATGGTATGCAGATTTCTGGATAAGTTTCAGGGGTTTGATGGCACAAGCGGCGAGCCCAGCCAACAGCGAGTTGCAGTGCATTCTTAGTAAAAAGGTGCTAAGTAGAACCAGACACGGTTCTTCAGTTTGTCCTCATAGGGGAACCCTTTTTGGTGCTGGGTAGAACCCTTTGCAGAGGGTTCTATCTACAACCCTCTAAAGAAGGGTTCTTCAAAGAACTCCCTGTATATGCTTCTTCCTAGAACTGTCTATGAAGGGTTCTACCGAGAACCCTTTTGTCTTCGGAGGGTTCATCCTAGAACCCTCTATGAACATTTTCATTAGCCTTATTAGCCTTTAAAATGTCATAATTTATGATAATACATTACATATATAATAAGGTCTTTCTTTCAGGGCATCGTTATACCATAACACAGTAGTGTTTGGAATCTTCTGGTTTACAGGCCACTTCAGGCCTGCAAGTCACATTATACTGGCTTGCAAAGTGATGTGCAATTCCTATTGGAATCCAGCCAGAGTTAGAATATCCAACAAGTGGAATTGTTAATCACCCACAACCTGCATTCAGAATAACTGCCAGGGTAGTGAAGAGTGAACACTGAGACTACCTCAATCTTCTAAACTGGAACAACCGTCTCAGTAACCGGTGCAATAAATACAATTACTAACAGATTGGATTAGTTATTTATTTTTGTGTAGCATAACATTTAAAAATAAATCAATCAAATATTAGAGTAAAAACAAACAATTCTGAAAATCTCCCTGCAATAAAACATGCTGGGAAATATTATATATGGTTCAATGTAGAACCCTTCTTGCCTACCAAAGAATCCTTCTTGCCCTCCAAAGAATCATTCTTGCCTTCCAAAGATTCATCGTCTACCAAGATCGGTTCTTAGGACATTAAAAGTTCTCGGTAGAACTCTTTGCCTTACAAAGAACCCTTATCTTCCAAAAAGGGTTCTTCTGCACAAAACTGTTCTTGTAGAACCCTATCCCTCCGTAAAGAACCCTTTTGGAACGGTTTTCTCTAAAAGTGTAGTCCAGATGGGAGGTGACTGGATTGGGACCTGTGCCGCTTCCTGTGTGAGATAGGGTCGTACTCTACGGGTTTTGTAGAGCATGAACTTGTAGGAGCGAGTCACTGCTTTGGGTGTTGTCCAGGGTCACGGCAAGGTTCTTTGCACTCTGGGAGGGGGACACTATGGTGTTGTTAACCGTGATGGAGAGGTCTTGGAGTGGGCCAGCTCCGTCTTGTCGAGGTTAAGCTTGAGGTGGTGGGCCGACATCCAAACGGAGATATCTGCCAGGCACGCAGAGATATGTGTAGCCACCTGGGTGTCAGAAAGGGGGAAAGAGAAAAGTAGTGTATACCCCATCGCAATGATAGGAGAGATCATGTGAGGATATGATGGTCGAGTGACTTATGGAGAGAAGAGGGCCTATAGAACCAAGCCTTGGGGGGCACCAGTAGTGAGTGTACGTGGTGCAGACACAGATCCTATCCAGGTAGGATGCAATCCAAGAGTGTGTAGAGCCTGAGACGCTCAGCCCTGAGAGGGTGGAGAGGAGGATCTGATGGTTCACGGTGTCGAATGCGGAGGAGAACAGATGAGAGTCAGCTTTGACAGTGCAGAGAGCCTCCGCGACACAGAGGAGAGCAGTCTCGGTTGAGTGACCTGTCTTGAAGCCTGACTAGTTAGGGTCAAGAAGATCGTTCTGAGATAGCGAGAGAGTTGGTCAGAGACAGCACGCTCAAGTATTTTGGTAAGAAAAA
Organism: Brachymystax lenok tsinlingensis; assembly: GCA_030435695.1. Taxonomy (NCBI): domain Eukaryota; kingdom Metazoa; phylum Chordata; class Actinopteri; order Salmoniformes; family Salmonidae; genus Brachymystax; species Brachymystax lenok. The sequence continues at coordinate 45,160,298 of CM059807.1, read as the reverse complement.
AAGAAGGTATATCACTATAAAGTTGTGTATGTGTCTGTCTGTGTATGTGTGCACATGTGTCTGTCTGTGTGTGTGGCTGTGTAAGTGTGTGTGTGTGTGTGTGTGCACTGTATTGATCTCTATCACATTTAGGGTAGTTAAAACAAGATTTTACGTTAGAGAACAAAGCAGCTCAGTTGCTGAGAGGATGGCTGCTCCTGCTGTTTACACATTAAATGCGGTATGTGTGACTGGAGTAATCTGAAACAGCTTTACACAGGGGGCTCAGTGTGTGTGTGTGTTTGTGTGTTTGTGTGTGAGGGGGTGGACTGGGGGATTCTGGGCTCTAATGAAACCATAAAGTCACCCTTTATGAGCATGAGAGCATGAAAACTCGGTTTCCTCCCTTTTACTTCAGCTGGACCAAGACACAATACGATTGCCCCATCCTTCAGGTGTGATGTAGTTGTGTGGATTTGGATAAGAGGGAATATTTCCCATTCTGTATAGTCACTGGAAACAATATATTAAAATATCAGCAAGTCAGGATGCTGACACATAATCTCTTACAGGATGTTAAGGCTGGTTAGAGCTTCTTATAATGGGAAGTTGTGTGAACTGTAATAAAGTTTGGGCATGTGTGTGTGTGTCTGTGTATGTGTGTGTGTGTGTGTATTCGCATGCGTTCTGGTGTGTGTGTTTGTGAGTGTGTGCGTGTGTGTGTGTACATGTTCCATTTCCTGTTTGTGGGTGGGCCTATTAGCCCCTAACAAAGAACCCACAGGGAATTATTTTTCCAAACTGCAACCACATCTGTGTGTTAAGGTTACGGTTGAGTTCAGGCCTCCAAATTCTTAAGATGATGCATTAAATTCGAATGGTTAAGGTAAGGGTTAACGTTTGGGATAGGCTTAAAACAAACATATTGAAAACAACTTTCATATTGCAACCTTTGGAATCAGAGGCAGATGCTTGTGCCTATCCACATTCCCTGTCTACAACACCCTAGCAAAACTGAAACCTACTTGAAGGTAACACCGCTCACTTTTGTCCCCTAGTGGCCGGTTTCCACTTCATCTCCCGATGTCATCGATGGACCTCGAATACTGACTTGGCTGAGTGTGTGGTGTACAAGCAGTGTTAAGTGTGTGTGTGTTGTGTAAGAGCTACTTTATTGTATTTTGTAATGAAAATGACTGACCCTAATTTAAACCATATGAACACGTGTTTGATCTCTGTCTCGCTCTTTCTCTCTCAATGGGGGTTACGGTGTGTGTGGTCACAGTATTATCTACAAAGAGAGTTGCACTGAAATCAGCACAGCAACAACACAAACAAACACAAATATACAGTACCAGTCAAAAGTTTGGACACACCTACTCATTCAAGGGTTTTTCTTTATTTTTACTATTTTCTTCATTTTAGAATAATTTTGAAGACATCAAAACTATTAAATAACACATATGGAATCATGTAGTATCCAAAAAAGTGTAAAACAGATCAAAATATATTTAAGATTTTAGATTCTTCAAAGTAGCCTTGACAGCTTTGCACACTCTTGGCATTCTCTCCAGCAGCTTCACCTGGAATGCGTTTACAATAGTTTTGAATGAGTTCCTACACATGCTGAGTACTTGTTGGCTGCTTTTCCTTCACTCTGCGGTCCAACTCATCCCAAACTATCTCAAATGGGTTGAGGTTGGGTGATTGTGGAGGCCAGGTCATCTGATGCAGCACTCCATCACTCTCCTCCTTCGTCAAATAGCCCTTACACAGCCTGATGGTGTGTTTGTCACACCCTGATCTGTTTCACCTGTCTTGTGCTTGTCTGCTCCAGGTGTCGCCCATTTTCCACATTATCCCCTGTGCATTTATACCTGTGTTTTCTGTTTGTCTGTTGCCAGTTCGTCTTGTCTCATCAAGCCTACCAGCATTTTTCCCCATACTCCTGTTATTCTCCCTGGTTAATGACGTTCTCCGGGATATGTTGAATCGGTTCGTGTTCGTCTATCTCGACAATATCCTCGTCTTTTCCCGCTCGGCTCAAGAACACGTTCTCCACGTCCGACAAGTCCTCCAGCATCTCCTGGAGAACCAGCTTCCCTGCGTCTTCTTCTCCCATTGCCTTAACCCAACGAAGAGGAATTATGATGTGGGGAATCGAGAACTACTCGCGGTGAAGATGGCCTTGGAGGAGTGGAGACACTGGTTAGAGGGGGCGTAATTTCAATTCATAGTGTGGACTGATCACAAGAACCTGGAATATCTCCACACCGCCAAGCGTCTCAACTCCAGGCATGCTCAATGGGCCCTACTGTTCAACTTCACCATCTCCTACCGCCCGGGGTCTAAGAATGTTAAGCCGGAAGCGTTTTCAGGTCGCTTTTGCCCCGCTTCTACACCTTCGGACCCCGAGACCATTCTTCCTACCTCGTGCTAGGCGGCTAACCTTGTCTGGGGAATAGAGAACCAGGTCCGTGAGGCGCAGCGTTCCCTTGGTGTTTGTCCCAGACGCTGCCCGCTGCCCGCTCCCCGGTCCTGGAATGGACTCATTCCTCCAGGCTTGCCTGCCACCCTGGCTCCCATCGGACCAGGGCCTTTGTGCCCACCATGGTGGCCCACCATGGTTTCAGATGTCTCCACGTTTGTCGCCGCCTGCACAATCTGTACTCAGAACAAGACTCCTCAGCAAGCTTCGGCTGGCCTCCTTCAACCTCTTCCTGTCCCTCACCGTCCCTGGTCAAATATATCCCTGGACTTCGTCACTGGTCTCCCTCCGTCTGATGGAAACACCACTATCCTCACGGCAGTGGACAGGTTTTCCAAAGCCGCCCATTTCATTTCCCTCCCCAAGCTACCTTTGGTCAAGGAGACAGCCCAGCTCATGGTGCAGCAAGTCTTCAGGATTCATGGACTTCGGTGTACATGGATTTCTGACAGCGCCACACTCATTGGGTCGTCGGCCAGCGTGTCCTCCGGGTTTCATCCCCAATCCCCAACCAGTCTGAGCGTGCCAATCAGGACCTTCGGTGCCTCATCTCGGCCAACCCCACCACCTGGAGCCAGCAACTCGTGTGGGTGGAGTATGCCTGGAACACCCTTCCCTGCTCAGCCACTGGGCTCTCTCCCTTCGTGTGCTCCATGGGTTATCAGCCCCCGCGTACTTGGAAGAGAGCTCGTTCTGATCTTCTCAAGACCACCTCCAGGTATTGTCGACAGGTGGCCACCACCGGACCTGGCTCCCCGCTATCGTCTTGGGCAGGAGGTATGGTTGTCTACTTGGGATATGTCCCCCCGTTTTATCAGACCTTTCCCCTTTTCCAAGATCCTTTGCCCCTCTGCTATTTGTCTATTCGGTACTGTCACACCCTGATCTGTTTCACCTGTCTTGTGCTTGTATCTGGGCGACCCCTCCAGGTGTCCCCCATTTCCCCCATTATCCCCTGTGCATTTATACCTATGTTTTCTGTTTGTCTGTTGTCAGTTAGTCTTGTTCCCGTATTCCTGTTTTTATCTCTAGCCCCCGCTTTCTAGTTTTCTCGGTTTTGACCATTCTGCCTGCCCTGGCCCTAAGCGTGCCTGCCGTTCTGTGCATTTCGGACTGCTCTGGATTACTGACCTCTGCCTGCCCTTGACCTGTCATTTGCCTGCCCCCTGTTTTTGTAATAAACTTTTGTTACTTGAAACTGTCAGCATCAGGGACTTATCCTGAGGTGGGATGGCGGGATGGTGGGATGGCGTGTTGCTGTAGAATGCTTTGTTAGCCATGCTGGTTATGTGTGCCTTGAATTCTAAATAAATCACTGACAATGTCACCAGCAAAGCACACCTCCTCCTCCATGCTTCCCAGTGGGAACCACACATGTGGAGATCAGCCGTTCACCAACGCTGCATCTTACAAAGACACAGTGGTTGGAACCAAAAATCTAAAATGTGGACTCAGACCAAAGGATTGATTTCCACCAGTCTAATGTCCATTGCTCATGTTTCTTGGCCCAAGCAAGTCTCTTCTTCTTATTGGCGTCCTTTAGTAGTGGTTTCTTTGCAGCAATTCGACCATGAAGGCTTGATTCATGCAGTCTCTTCTGAACAGTTGATGTTGAGATGTGTTTGTTACTTGAACTCTGTGAAGAGTTTATTTGGGCAGAAATATTTGAGGCTGGTGTCTCTAATGAACATATCCTCTGCAGCAGAGGTAACTCTGGGTCTTCATTTCCTCTGGCGGTCCTCATGAGACCCAGTTTCATTATAGCGCATGATGGTTTTTGCGACTGTAAGAAACTTTCAAAGTTCTTGAAATGTTCCAGATTGACTGATCTTCATGTCTTAAAGTAATGATGGGTTGCCGTTTCTCTTTGCTTATTTGAGCTGTTCTTTCCATAATATAGACTTGGTCTTTTACCAAATAGGGCTATCTTCTGTATACCACCCCTACCTTTTCACAACACAACTGATTGGCGCAAACGTATTAAGAAGGAAAGAAATTCCACAAATGAACTTTTAACAAGACACACAGCACAATAATTAAATCATCAACTTGTATTGATCACACCTTACTAATGCTGCAGATATTTGCATTAAAGCGGTATCCAAATCCAAAGGATGTAGTGATCATAATATAATATCCATATCTAGGAAAACCAAAGTTCCAAAGGCTGGGCCTAATATAATGTATAAGAGGTGAAATGCAAGGCGCCCAATTCAAAATCCAAAAGTTGAATTATTAAACATTCATCAATATACAAGTGTTTCATAGTCATCAAAAGCTCTGCATCTTGGCAATATCACAGCGTTGTCAGATTTCAAAAAGGCTTTACGGCGAAAGCACCACATTTGATTGTTTGAGGATAGCACCTCACATATTTTTCCCATTACCATAAATTCATAAGCCCTCACGGTTCACAGAAAACACATTTCACAGCGAAAAACAAATCAATTACTTTTTGAAGAACTTCTGCTGAGGGCTTCCCAAGTGTCCAACGAAGACAATCCATGGTTCTTTTGTTAGAAAAAGTAATGTATTATATCCATAAATCTCTGTTTGGTTGGGGCGTTATGTTCAGAAAATCCAACGTCGAATCGCCCATTGAAACGTGAAGAGAACGCGTTCAAATATACCTATAAACCTTTCCTAAACAAATCAAAGACCAGTTATAATGCATCCTTAGCTATCCTTTTATGAATATTAGCGATAATATTTCACTCGGATGGTCACCTATACGTTATATAAGTAAAATAAAGTAGGGCACGTAGCCAGAAATCTTGTTGACATTTGAGCTCCCCCTGACCATTTCCTGTTCCTATCCGTTCCTCTTACTCCTATCGTCTTTGTATATAGACTGTTGACATCTAGTGGAAGCCATATGTACTGCAATCTCGGAGCTGGATTGCCTTGAAGTCAATGGGGAGAGTCTCAAACAGAGCAAAGGTCACAAAAAACTACAATTCCGGATGGGTTTTCCTCTGGTTTTTGCCTGCTATATCAGTTCTGTTATACTCACATACATTATGTTAACACTTTTAGAAACTTCAGAGTGTTTCCTATTCAATAGTACTAATTATGTGCATATCCTACTTTCTGGGCCTGAGTGGCAGGCATTTTACTTTGGGCACGCCAGACTCTCCAAAACCGTCACCTCTGCTGCCGCTCCCTAAGAAGTTAATGCGTTTGAGCCAATCAATTGTGCTGTGACAAGGTGGGGGTGGTATACAGAAGATAGCCCTATTTGGTAAAATACCAAGTCCATATTATGGCAAGAACAGCTCAAATAAGCAAAGAGAAATAACAGTCCGTCATTACTTTAAGACATGAAGATCAGTCAATCTGGAACATTTCAAGAACTTTTAAAGTGTAGTCGCAAAAACCATCAAGCACTATTATGAAACTCGCTCTCATAAGGACTGCCACAGGAAAGGAAGACCCAGAGTTACCTCTGCTGCAGCAGATGAGTTAGAGTTACCAGCCTCAGAAATTGCTGCCCAAATAAATTCTTCACAGAGTTCGGACACATCTCAACATCCATTGTTCAGAGGATACTGCGTGAATAAGGCCTTCTTGGTCGAATTGTTGCAAAGAAACCAGTACTAAAGGACATCAATAATAAGAAGAGACTTGCTTGGGCCAAGAAACACGAGCAATGGACATTAGACTGGTGGAAATCTGTCCTTTGCTCATCTGTCCAAATTTGAGATTTCTGGTTCCAGCCGGTGTGTCTTTGTGAGTAGGTGAGCGGATGATCTCCGCATGTGTGGTTCCCACCGTGAAGCATTGTTGAGGATGTGTGATGGTGTTATTAAGAATTCAAGGCACACCTAACCAGCATGGCATTCTGCAGCGATACGCCATCCCATCTGGTTTGCGCTTAGTGGGACTATAATTTTGTTTTTCAACAGGACAATGACCCAACACACCTCCAGGCTGTGTAAAGGACATTTGACCAAGAAGGAGAGTTAGGGAGTGCTGCATTAGATGACATGGCCTCCACAATCACCCAACCTCAACCCAATTTAGATGGTTTGGGTTGAGTTGGACCGCAGAGTGAAGGAAAAGCAGCCAACAAGTGCTCAGCATATGTGTGAACTACTTCAAGACTATTGTATAACATCCAAGGTTAACTTCTTAGGGAGTGGCAGCTGAGGTGTCGGTTTTGGAGAGTCTGGCGTGCCCAAAGTAAAAGGCCTGCCACTCAGGCCCAGAAACGAGGACATGCAAATAATTAGTACTATTGGATAGGAAACACTCTGAAGTTGCTAAGAGTGTTAAAATATTGTCTGTGAGTATAACAGAACTGATATAGCAGGCGAAAACCCGAGGAATTTCTGTCCTGGAAAAAGTGTTGCCGCATTTTGAACCCCTCCCTATTGAAAACAACCATATATGGGAGTAAGATTGCAGTATTTATTGCTTCCACTGGATGTCAACAGTCTCTAGACAGTGTTTGGTGATGTTAGGTTGCCCTGGATGGTAATAGAAGAAGAATTTCGAACTAGTCATCGGATGTAAACAGAAGAGGAAGCGCGTTCACGGGCTCGCGCACGCTGTGGTTTTTTCCTTTCCTATCGTCCAGTTTATAATCCTGTTGAAATATTATAGTAAATATACATAAAAGTGTTCCTAAAGATACATTTTTGATTGTTCTTGGACAAGTGTATAGGTATAGGATGAACGTGTTCTCTTCACGGTTCAATGGGCGAGTGGACGCTATATTTTCTGAACATAACGCGCGCCAACCAAACGGAGATTTATGGATTTAATAAATGACTTTTTCTAACAAAAGAAGCATGGATTGTCTTCGTTGGACACTTGGGAAGCCCTCAGCAGAAGTTCTTCGAAAGGTAAGGGATTTTATATTAGTGATTTTATGCGTTTTATGAGGCCCGCTTTGGTTATGGATTTATGCTAATAAAAAATATGAGAGGGGCTATCCTCAAACAATCAAATGTTGTGCTTTCGCCGTAAAGCATTTTTGAAATCTGACAACGCTGTGATATTGCCAAGAATCAGAGCTTTTGATGACTATGCAACACTTGTATATTGATGAATGTTTAATAATTCAACTTTTGGATTTTGAATTTGGCGCCTTACATTTTACTGGGTAGTGTCGGCGCTAGCGCCCCACCACTCCCTAAGTAGAGTAGGTGGTTGAGAGAATGCCATGAGTGTGCAAAGTTGTCATCAAGGAAAAGGGTGGCTACTTTGAAGAATCTAAAATCTAATAATTTGTTTAACACTTTTTTGGTTACTACATGATTCCATATGTGTAATTTCATAGTTTTGATGTCTTCACTATTATTCTACAATGTAGAAAATAGTAAAAATGCAAAATAAAACTTGAATGAGTAGGTGTGTCCAAACTTTTGACTGGTACTGTATATAACTAAAATATAGTCGTTGGATAAATATTCAGCTCCCTGTGTCAATAGATGTAAGAAACACCTTTGGCATTGTTTACAGCTGTGAGTCTTCTTGGATAAGTCTCTAAGACACCTTGATTGTGCAATATTTAATTTCAAAATTATTCAAGCTTTGTCAAGATGTTGGGGATCAACACAGACACACACACACACAAACACATGCTTTCGCACTCACTCACTCACTCACTCACACACACACACGCATGCACATACACAAACACAAACACAAACACACACACACACACACACACACACACTTATTTTTCACCAATACACATTATTAGATCAGTCAGGAACACTAGAATCAAGTTAAAGGTTGATGAAAATGACCCTGCCCTGGAGCAAGTGTAGTAGGAGATTTAGAATTCATTGCCATAATAAAGGACTTCAACTTACATTTTAGTTCTGCTCAAAATGAAAGTCATATCATGTCGTAAGGTATGTATGAGGGACAGAGGAAGGGTGATGTAGTGCAAAAAAAGTAGGTGAGTAAACTCTGATCGGCATTTGCTTTCCTCATACAGTGAGGGAGAAAAGTATTTGATCCCCTGCTGATTTTGTACTATTGCCCACTGACAAAGAAATTATCAGTCTATAATTTTAATGGAAGGTTTATTTGAACAGTGAGGGACAGAATAACAACAAAAAAATCCAGAAAAACGCATGTGAAAAATGTTATAAATTGATTTGCATTTTAATGAGGGAAATAAGTATTTGAACCCCTCTCAAACAGAAAGATTTCTGGCTCCCAGGTGTCTTTTATACAGGTAACGAGCTGAGATGTCACGTCCTGGCCTGGGATAGCAGGCTGGCGTGTTATTTTTGTGTTTTGGTTAGGAGGGGTTTTATGTTCTAGGGGTTGTATTTCTATGTTGGGTTGTTGGTTCCCATTTAGAGGCAGCTGATTGTCGTTACCTCTAATTGGGAACCATATATATGTTTGTGCTTTTCTACACTGGGGTTGTGGGTCATTATTTGGAATAATTATATTTGAATTTGTTTGTGTGTGCCTGTTTTGAGCCACACCTGCGTTACGGTCTTTATTTGTTTATTGTTTTTGCCAGTTGCACTTAATAAAAAGTATGTATACTGGAACCCTCGCTGCATCTTGGTCCGCTCCATCAGAAAACTGTGACATGAGATTAGGAGCACACTCTTAAAGGGAGTGCTCCTAATCTCAGCTTGTTACCTGTATAAAAGACACCTGTCCACAGAAGCAATCAATCACTCAGATTCCAAACTCTCCACCATGGCCAAGACGAAAGAGCTCTCCAAGGATGTCAGGGACAAGATTGTAGACCTACACAAGGCTGGAATGGGCTACAAGACCATCGCCAAGCAGCTTGGTGAGAAGGTGACAACAGTTGGTGCAGATGAGACCAAAATGGAGCTCTTTGGCATCAACTCAACTCGATGTGTTTGGAGGAGGAGGAATGCTGCCTATGACCCCAAGAACACCATCCCCACCGTCAAACATGGAGGTGGAAACATTATGCTTTGGGGGTGTTTTTCTGCTAAGGGGACAGGACAACTTCACCGCATCAAAGGGACGATGGACGGGGCCATGTACCATCAAATCTTGGGTGAGAACCTCCTTCCCTCAGCCAGGGCATTGAAAATGGGTTGTGGATGGGTATTCCAGCATGACAATGACCCAGAACACACGTCCAGTTTATAATCCGGTTGAAATATTATAGTAAATATACATAAAAGTGTTCCTAAGGATACATTATCAATGATGTTTGATTGTTCTTGGACAAGTGTATAGCTATAGGTTGAACGCGTTCTCTTCCTGGTTCAATGGGCGAGTGGACGCTGTATTTTATGATCATAACGTGCCAACCAAACGGAGATTTATGGATATAATAAATGACTTTTTCTAACAAAAGAACCATTGGATGTCTTCGTTGGACACTTGGGAAGCCCTCAGCAGAAGTTCTTCAAAAGGTAAGGGATTTGTTTTCGCTGTGAAATGTGTTTTGTGTGAACCACGATGGTTTATGAATTTATGCTAATGGAAAAATATTGGAGTTGCTACCCTCAAACAATCAAATGTTTGAAATCTGACAACGCTGTGATATTGCCAAGAAGCAGAGCTTTTGATGACTATGCAACACTTGTATATTGATGAATGTTTAATAATGAAACTTTTGGATTTTGAATTTGGCGCCTTGCATTTCACCGGGTAGTGTCGGGAGTGGGGTGCTAGCGCTAGTGCCCCACCACTCCCTAATTAGTTAAGGTCCTGGAGTGGCCTAGCCAGTCTCCAGACCTTAATCCTATAGGAAATCTGTGGAGGGAGCTGAAGGTTCGAGTTGCCAAACGTCAGCCTCGAAACCTTAATGACTTGGAGAAGATCTGCAAAGAGGAGTGGGACAAAATCCCTCCTGAGATGTGTGCAAACCTGGTGGCCAACTACAAGAAACGTCTGACCTCTGTGATTGCCAACAAGGGTTTTGCCACCAAGTACTAAGTCATGTTTTGCAGAGGGGTCAAATACTTATTTCCCTCATTACAAAACAATTTATAACATTTTTAACATGCGTTTTTCTGGATTTTTTTGTTGTTATTCTGTCTCTCACTGTTCAAATAAACCTACCATTAAAATTATAGACTGATCATTTCTTTGTCAGTGGGCAAACGTACAAAATCAGCAGGGGATCAAATACTTTTTTCACTCACTGTATTTACGGAGTAAAATAACGCTCCCTACATTTTCAATGCAGTTTTCTGCAATAGGTGCTTATAAATAACCCTCCACCACTGATCATATATCAAAAAGACCCATTGTGTAAGTCATCTAGCTTGCCCCTGAGTCTTGCTTGTGTAAGGAAAGTCTTCTAGCTAACTCATTCATCCTGCTTCTTGATTAAATAATCCTGTTTGTGTATTTTTAGTGTGTGTGTATAATTTTATGTGTGTGTGAGAGAGAGAGTGTGTGCATGTGTGTGTTGGCTGCTGAGGTTCTTCTCTGGGTCTCTGGCTGATTAGGGGAGGCATGTGGCAGCCATTTGAGGGATTGTCAGAGATAATTAATTTAGCGGGCCAAGCGCTAGGCAGAGGGAGCGAGAGACAGTTTAGTTTATTAGGATTAGGGGTTGGACGCAAAATTATTTTTTTATTGTTTTGTTCTGAAAATAACCATTATTGTTTTTGTTCCAACCATCAAAATAAAGTTCTAAACCGGTTCGAACCAAAACAAAGAACCGGTTTATATCGTTCCTTTCTGTTCCTTTTTAAGCCTTTCGCTTAACTTTAAATTACTTCACCAATCATTCTGGATAGAGCAGCTTGCGATTTAATATGTATAGCAAAGTCATTAAGAGAAAATTTCATTTTGCTGTAACAGCATAGTTTATTATAGTGAAAGTCAAACCCTCACACTGTGCTGCCAGACACAGTGTAGGGTGTGAGATGCAACTGAAATTTTGAGAGTGAAGAAACAGTGAGAGAGGATAAGGAAGATTGCCTTGATTGCCTCGCTGGGCATCTTGTCATGACATGCATTATCTGAATTAGGCACACAGAATTATATCTACAGAGGAGCGGCTTCTATGTTTTTGAACTTCTGAGTTGGTTTAACATTGGACCAAAACAAACGTTAGCTAGGTAGCCAGCTAGCTAACAAGCTTGTGTGTGCAGAGCAGCACTAGAATTAAAAACACATCTTACCTTTTTGTAGTTAATAAATCCAATGTGAAACATGTTAACTATAGTATCTTTAACTAGCATTGAAAAAGTAAATCCATTCTCACTAATTTCTGAATTACCCTTTAGAGGGTTACGTCATCATTAGGCTATAGCAACCTGTGCTTCAGAGGGGAGGGGCATATAGTTGTGTGAATTTCTGTGCAGCCTGACAAAGATTTCTAGCTGGCAGGCAGACGCTGGAATAAGTTTGAGTAAGGGCTTTGCAGAGGCGGTTTATTGCTATTTTTGTTGGACAAATGCCCAGAACGTAAAATCCCCTTATTAATCGGTTCCCATGCTTTTAAAATAACGGTTCTGTTCCGGAACAGTATAGCTCACTTTCGTTTTCTGTGCGGGTACTGTTCCTCAAATAATTTTGTTCTTTAACGGTTTCCGATTCTGTTCCCTGAACTGGTTCAAACCCTTGATTAGCATACCCATTAGCTACTGCACATCCAGCAGCTACTCTTCCTGGGGTCCACATAAAACATACAATGTACAGAGAGAGGGAGAGTGAAAGAGAATGAGAGAGATGAAGGATTCAAGTAACAGTGAGAGAAAAGGTGTCACGTGTGAAAAATAGGTTGACTGAAAAGGAGGAGAGAAAAGGGAGGGAGGGAGGGAGGAAAGAGAATGAGACAAGGAGAGAGATCGGGGCAGATGTGTATGTGTGAGTGGTGGGTTTGGTTAAGTCTGAAAGACGGAGTGAGTGTGAAAAAGGAAAGCGAGAGAGAGGGAGAGAGGGTCGGGGTCTGGGGGCGAGGGCGAGGGAAGAGTGACCTCGTTCATGTCTGCACGGATGACTGCTTTAATATCCAAACCTCCCAACATACACTGCTCTGCCACTCCGAGCGGAATCGCCCAGCCGCAGCCAATCAGGCGTAGCCTTTTATCGGCCCGCTGTAGGGAGCCCCCACTGCCTCTCTGATTTATCTGCACAGACACAGCTCCCTTTCCACCCATCAACGCCCCACAGGGCAGACGATTTCCTGATTCTCATTGAAGTGGAAAGATTTCAGATTTAATACATTTATTCTCTGTGTTACTTTTCAAAGAGAGGGTGACATTAATAGGTTGTGGTGGGGTGGAGGGATGGGGGATGGTGGAAGAGCGGAGGGAGGGATGGAGAGACTGAGCAGGTGAGCAGGTCTGTTGATGTTAGAGAGATTCTGTCTGGTCATCATGTACTCCCGCAAGAGAGAGGGTGATGCACAATGCATGAGGAGGTCAGATCACATCACACACACTGTGTGCGTTTGTGTGTGCGTGTGCGTGCTTGCCTTTGTGTGTGTGTGTGTGTGTACTTGCGTGTGTAAAAGCTTGAGAACTAGTCCTCTAACCAAAGAAATCTACTGTCTACTTTATCTTAACACACAATCTTTATGCTACGGCTTTTTGAAGTCTAGAGGATTGTGTCATGACAGTGCGCACCACAGGGACACACACACATGCATTTTGTATCACAATACACACACCAATCCACCCCAGGGGAGAGGGAGAGAGAGTGATGGGAGAGAATGTAGGAGGGCAGAATATTGGGGGAAAGATGTGGTGAGAGAGGGAGTGAAGCAGAGGGTTGAAGGAATGAAGGTACAAGAGGAGAGAAACCGTCATGTTTGTTTAAAATAGTTTTGTGTTCTATTTTTCATGCTTCTCTTTTGAAGTGGTCCCTCAATTTCAAGCTAGTTCTTCAAAGGTCATTGTGTGACTGTGCTACATCACTGCTTCCCCACTCTCTTTCACACACACACAAACACGCACGCACGATCACAAACACACATACACAGAATCACACACACATTCACACCCCACATAGAATTCACACATCAAAAAGGAGACCAGAAGGACAGTGTCCAGTGTTCGAGAAATAGGAAAAGAGAGAGAGTGTATATGTGTGTATGTGTGTGAGCATGCATGCATGAGTGTGTGTGTGTGTGTGTGTGTGTGTGTGTGTGTGTGTGTGTGTGTGTGTGTGTGTGAGTACGTGTGTGTGTGTCTCACCCGCCGCAAGTCACAGAGCTAATTAGTTAGCAGATCAGTGTGTGGTGTTTAATCTGCAGTTAGAGCTGTGCGATGGTAACCAGCTGTCCTCACGGTGGCAGCCAGCGCTGCTTCCTAATTGGCTGTCATTACAGCCCTGGCTGGCTGCTCTTCCCGGCTCTGTGATGTCGTACGGCTAGAGAAGTGCCAACCATGGCCTGATGGTCTCTCATGGGATCAGCCCTGTAACTCTTACTTTATCACTCACACATTGTCTAATTAATTGTGATTACCCTCATCTAACCACACTCACTGTGGAGGGCTGGCAAGACAAGCGTATGTGTGTATGTGTTAGTGTTTTGCTTTTAATCCATTTTATTTTGTATATTGTAGAGAGAGAGAGAGAGAGAGGCTGTTGTTGTCCAGATCACACCCATTAGCATCACCCTGACCTCGTTGTGTTTCGGCAAAGCAAGACAGCAACATCTATCACTCACACACGTGACCTCGTCATCATGATGTACAGTTAATCGTCTCCATGGTAACACAGACTAGTTGCTTTTGAGCAGAGCCAGACGGATGTCGGAGGAAAGGGGGTGTTGCAGTATAACTGCAATCACCATTGGGATACAGACACACACAGACACAGACACACACGCACACACACACACAGGCTTTTTAAAGGCGTTTACATCTGTTTATGTACAGTGCCTTCAGAAATTATTCACACTCCTTGACTTCTTCCACATTTTGTTGTGTTACAAATTAGGATTAAAATGTATTTAAAAAAAATTCAACGATCTACACAAAATACTCTTTAATGTCAAAGTGGAAAGAAATTCAATTTTTTTTATGAAAAATAAAACACTAGTATATCTTGATTAGATAAGTATTCAACCCCCTTAGTCAATACATGTTAGAATAAGTATTTTTCAGTAAGTCTCTATGAGCTTTGCACACCTGGATTGTACAATATTTGACCATTATTATTTTTTTAAGTCTTCAAGCTCTGTTAAATTGGTTGTTGATCATTGCTAGACAGCCATTTTCAAGTTTTGCCATAGATTTTCAAGCCGATTTAAGTCAAAACTGTTACCAGGCCACTCAGGAAAATTAAATGTTGTTTTGGTCAGCAACTCCAGTGTATATTTGTCCTTATGTTTTAGGTTATTGTCCTGCTGAAAGGTGAATTTGTCTCCCAGTGTCTGGTGGAATGCAGACTGAACCAGGTATTCCTCTAGGATTTTGCCTGTGCTTAGCTCTATTCCATTTATTTTTATCCCTCACCCACAAAAAATTCCTAGTCTTTGCCAATGACGAGCATATCCATAACACGATGCAGCCACTACCATGCTTGAAGATATGAAAAGTGGATGGTACTCAGTTGTGTTGGATTTGCCCCAAACATAATGCTTTGTTTTCAGGACAAAAAGTGTATTTCTTTGCCACATTTTTTTCAGTATTACTTTAGTGCCTTCCAAACAGGTTGCATATTTTGGAATATTTGTATTATATACAGAGTTCCTTCTTTTCACTCTGTCATTTAGGTTAGTGTTGTGGAGTAACTACAATGTTGTTGATCCTTCCTCAGTTTTCTCCTATCAGAGCCGTTAAACTCTGTAACTGTTTTAAAATCACAATTGGCCTCATGGTGAAATCCCTGAGCTGTTTCCTTCCTCTCTAGCAACTGAGTAAGCAAGGATGCCTGTATCTTTGTAGTGACTGGGTGTATTGACACACTATCCAAAGAGTAATTAATAGCATCACCATGCTCAAAGGAATATTCATTGTCAGCTTTTTTTTTTACCCTTCTACCAATAGGTGTCATTCTTTGCGAGTCATTGGAAAACCTCCCCTGGTCTTTGTGGTTGAATCTGTGCTTGAAATGCACTACTTGACTGAAGGACCTCACAGATTATTGTATGTGTGGGGTACTGAGATGGGGAAATCATAAAAAAATTATGTTAACCACTATTATTGCACACAGAGTGAGTACATGAAACTTATTATGTGATTTGTTCATCAAAGTTTTACTCCTGAACATATTTAGGCTTATCATAACAAAGGGTTTGAATACTTACTGACCCAAGACGTTTCTGCTTTAAATTTTTAAATTTTTATTTTACCCCGTTTTCTCCCCAATTTCGTGATATCCAAAAGCGATCCAATTACAATCTTGTCTCATCCTTGCAACTCCCCAAAGGCCTTGAGAGAGAAAGAGGCGAAGGTCAAGTCATGCATCCTCAGAAACATGACCAGCCAAACCGCGCTCCTTAACACCCGTCCGCTTAACCCGGAAGCCAATGTGTCGGAGGAAACACCGTTCAACTGATGACCAAGGTCGGCTTGTAGGCACCCGGCCCGCCACAAGGAGTCGCTAGAGCGCAATGTGCCAAGTAAAGCCCCCCGGCCAAACCCTCCCCTAACCCGGATGACACTGGGCCAATTGTCGCCGCCCTATTGGATTTTTTAACATTTCTGCAAACTAAATTCCACTTTGATATTGTGGAGTATTGTCTGTAGATCAGTGTCAAAATCTCAATGTAATTCATTTTAAATTCAGGCTGTAACACAATAAAATGTGTAAAAAGTCAAGGGATGTGAATACTTTCTGAAAGCACTCTAAATCAACTCTGACCCTAGCTGACTGCTGGTTGTGGAGTTTGACAGTTAATCACATAATATGTGTGTACTTCAAGTGTGTTCTGTGTGTGTGGTGAATTACTGTTTCTCTCTGAGTGTGAGTGAGTACAGTTGAACAGCAGGACACAAACAGCAGGGGGAGAGAGAGAGCGAGAGCAGTATGCTGCTTTCAAATATAATACATATCAATTGTTCCTTGTGAGGCATTAGTGTGTGATTGCGATGATGGCCCATTTACACTGGCTCTTATGATGAGCTCGGCCAAAGGTTTGCCAGAGCAGTGATCAGTCAATAGGAAGATGAGTTCTGGACTATTGATCCCCTCTCTCCTGAGGATCCTTTACTGCGGTGGTTCCCAACCTTTTTTGAACCATGGCACACCTTGATGGGATAAAACATTCTGTGGCATACCTAAACCTTCCTAATAATTGATTTAGTGTTAATGACCTTCATCTTATTTGATCCATACTGCAAATCATACATTTTCTGCAACAATTAGTTTTTATAGATTAAATGGGGATTAATTTAACTATTTTCATAGTTCTTTACTCATGATGGTTAATTTGTGTGAACCCCTTTAACAGCCTGATTTCGGGTACCTTCAGTTTATTTAACTTTGAAAGTCAGTTAAGAACAAATTTTTATTTACAATGACAGCCTAGGAACAGTGGGTTAACTGCCTTGTTCAGGGGCGGAACAACAGATTTTTACCTTGTCAGCTTGGGGATTCGATCAACACTCTAACCACTAGGCTACCTGCCTTTATTTACCTTTATACTAACTGTTCTCCTAAGGCACCTGCCTCAGAAAGCCTTTCAAAGGGAGAGATACAGAGTCATTGGTAAACTCATCAGAAAACTTGGTAGTGGACATTCCATACGTCCTGGAAGAAAGAAAATAAACATGTACTTAGTTTGAGCATCTTAATCAGCCCTAAAAATTCTTAATTGAGTTTACACATCAGATGATAGTGTCCCGTTAAGCGGAATAGGCACCTTCTAAAGTTAACAATCCCATAGCCCCTGTCTTGTAATCTTGTTATTTTGACCTGTTGCATTGACATATGTCCCTCTGACATCAACTAGTCAAAATATGAAACCTGTTGTTAACAAATCTGCTAGAACCTTCAAAAAGTTGGTGCTGGTTTATCAGCTCAATGTTCAATACTGAAAGGTTTACTTGGATCTACTTCAATTCTGGACACAGTTCCACGTAATGGAAAAAGATTATTGTTTTAGATGTCATGAACTTACTTAAATCACTGATGCTACCCAAACTATAGAATTGAGTAATAATACTTGTAAATTGTCAAAAACGTTTCTTATTCAACTGTGTCCCTTACAGCCTGTTTGAGTTCAGTTAGTACTACTTATTTTCCACAGGAAGCTTACCTCTAACCTAAACAACAGATGACGGCCTCCAATGACAACAACATTGATGTATATGCTGATTCGGTGAGCGAGTTTATTAGCAAGTGCATTGGTGATGTTGTACCCATAGCAAATATTAAAACCTTACCCAACCAGAAACCGTGGATTGATGGCAGCATTCGCGCAAAACTGAAAGCGCGAACCACTGCTTTTAACCAGGGTAAGGCTACCGGAAACATGACTGAATACAAACAGTGTAGCTATTCCCTCCGCAAGGCAATCAAACAAGCTAAGCATCAATATAGAGACAAAGTAGAGTCACAATTCAACGGCTCAGACACGAGGAATGTGGCAGGGTCTACAGTCAATCACGGACTACAAAAAGAAAACCAGCCCCTTTGCGGACCATGATGTCCTGCTCCCAGACAAACTAAACAACTTATTTGCTCGCTTTGAGGACAATACAGTGCCACCGACACGGCCTGCTACCAAAACCTGCAGGCTCTCCTTCACCGCAGCCAATGTGAGAAAAACATTTAAATGTGTTAACCCTCGCAAGGCTGCCGGCCCAGATGGCATCCCTGGCCGTGTCCTCAGAGCATGCGCAGACCAGCTGGCTGGTGTGTTTACGGACATATTCAATCAGTCCCTATCCCAGGCTGCTGTTCCCACATGCTTCAAGAGGGCCACCATTGTTCCTGTTCCCAAGAAAGCTAAGGTAACTGAGCTAAATGACTATCGCCCCGTAGCACTCACTTCCGTCATCATGAAGTGCTTTGAGAGATTAGTCAAGGATCATATCACCTCCATCCTGCCAGACACCCTGGACCCATTCCAATTTGCTTACCGTCCCAATAGGTCCACAGACGACACAATCACACTGCATACTGCCCTAACCCACCTGGACAAGAGGAATACTTATGTAAGAATGCTGTTCATCGACTACAGCTCAGCATTTAACACCATAGTTCCCTCCAAGCTCGTCATTAAGCTCGAGACCCTGGGTCTCGACCCAGCCCTGTGCCACTGGGTCCTCGACTTCCTGACGGGCCGGCCCCAGGTGGTGAGGGTAGGAAACAACATCTCCACCCCGCTGATCCTCAACACTGGGGCCCCACAAGGGTGCCTTCTCAGCCCTCTCTTGTACTACCTGTTCACCCATGACTGCGTAGTCAAGCACGCCTCCAACTCAATCATCAACTTTGCTGGACGACAATACAGTGGTAGGCTTGATTACCAACAACGACGAGACGGCCTACAGGGAGGAGGTGAGGCGCTGTCCATTATAAGTCTCTACCTAGCAAGTTAAACTCTAGTAACCCATTATACATTCATATATTGTTACTTTATAAAATCTAGTAACTCATTATACTATTCATAAAAAAATAAATGTATATATTTTTTTATTTAACCTTTATTTACCTAGGCAAGTCAGTTAAGAACAAATTCATATTTACAATGATGGCCTACTACAGCCAAACCCGGCCGACTCTGGGCCAATTGTGTGCTGCCCTATGGGACTCCCAATCACGTCCGGATGTGATACAGCCTGGAATACATTTTACACCACTTACGTACGTCTACGTGTGGGTGTGCAAGTTGTATAATATTATTATTATTATTATTATTATTATTATTATTATCAAATCTCTAGTAACCCATTATACTCTTCATATGATACTTTATCTCTAGTTACCCATTATACCTTGGGGTGGTAGGGTAGCCTTGTGGTTAGAGTGTTGGACTAGTAACCGAAAGGTTGCAAGTTCAATTCCCCAAGCTGATTTGGTACAAATCTGTCATTCTGCCTCTGAACAGGCAGTTAACCCACTGTTCCTAGGCTGTCATTGAAAATAAGAATTTGTTCTTAACTGACTTGTCTAGTAAAATAAAGGTATAAAAAAATATATAATAATACCTCCTTTACATTAGTGTTCTATTAATACAGTGTTTTCTAGTAACAGCATATTTGGGAATAGTACTTTATCCTTTCATATCTCCACATACATAATAACGTTATACCATCAATCTCCACTGATGAAACTTGTTATCTCTAATGAGACATGTTACCCTCTGAGACATGTTATCCTCGTTACTAATGAGACATGTTACCCTCGAATGAGATCCTGAAACATGTTATCCTCTACCTGTAGATCAGACGGCGGTGGTGGACAGAACCATAAATAACGCCATAGATCATTCAGACACACCGGAGCTAGTCCCCTGACAGCTCTCATTCACGCAATGCTTAATAGTAATAATATGTTATCTACATTTCAATCAACCTAATATCATAATTTCCATCGTCTTACTATTAGTTGCAGGGTTTAGCTTTTTCATCATTCATTATTAATTGAACATTCATGTTTGGTTCATGCATATGACTGACCAATTAGCATTTTCAAGGCTTCTTCAAGGCTTCTTCTCTCTAAGCTGAGACCTTAAAACTGAGATATCCCTTTCTGTTCTCAAAACAAGGTTCTGCATGTACTGCGAAATTGCAGATACTGATAGTGAGGAATCCTCCCAGGCACGTTCAATCAGTCACTTGCATGAACACAGAAATTGGTTAATAGAAAAGCACAAACATAGAAATTGATTATACCTGTATTTAACTAGGCAAGTCAGTTAAGAACAAATTATTATTTACAATGACAGCCTACCTTGTTCATGGGCAGAACGACAGATTTTTGCCTTGTCAGCTCAGGGATTTGACCCAGCAACCTTTTGGTTACTGGCCCAATTTTCTAACCACTAGACTACCTGCCACCCCCCTAATAAGGCACAAACATAGAACACATAAATTGGTTATTATAAAAGCACAAACATAACATTTTCAATTACAACGTTGCAATATCTATCGTCTTGTATCTGTCTCATTGGCGCTGCCTATGCGCTCACAGATGCCGCAATGGGACAGATACAATGTTGTGATATCTATACTGTACATCTCTATGTGACAATAGGGAAAGAATGAGGAAGTTGATAGAAATAGCACGCAGCGACATGTGATGGAAATTTCTATCAGGTGAAGAGACAGCCTTGAAAATGTTCATCTTGTGTTAGTGTCATAAGAAATCCTTGGTTCCTGCCTGTGCTTGGTAAAGATATGAGGAGGGCGACATAAACTCCTCCTTAGGACCATCTGGCAGAACACCCAGAAAATGTTTTATAAATCAAGATAGGAGATGGTGCCAGACCCAACCCTATGAACTATGCTTATGTAATGTGTCTGTAACCAGTATATAAGAGATCTAACGGGACTGCCCCGACGGAGCTTCTCATCAACATGTATACTTGGTGCATTGAGTTGGTTTGAACCTCTCTAGCGACACGATGATAAAGAATGATTCCTTTAAGATTGACTTTGAGTGTCCATGTGTAGAATCTCAACAATATTTTGATTGATTCTGCCTGCAGAGCTTTCAAGTGGGGGTCTGCGAGGAAAACCGGTGGCGCATTTTATGAAGTGTGAGGAAAATTCCCGTCTGACCGCGAGACACGCCCAGACCCTTACTGTCACGATCTTCATAAGGGACAGACCAAGGCGCAGCGAGGCATCCAGTATACATGTTTATTATCCAAAACGAAACTCACGTAACTGGGTAAAACAACAAAAGTAAACATAACGAAGATCGTGACGATGAACACACTAAACACAAACAAGCTATGTCCAAACAATCACCCACAAAACCTAAATGAAAACCCCAAATATATATATGGTTCCCAATTAGAGACAACGACACACAGCTGCCTCTAATTGGGAACCATTACCCCAACATAGAAATACAACACCTAGAACAAAAACCCTACACCAAAACCAAAGCAAAAACACGCCAGCCTGTCTTTTCAGGCCTGGACGTGACACTTACTTTGAGCTGCCCAGGAGGAGACACATCATCCGCGAACAAATGAGGGACAGAAACTGATTTCAGTAATTTAATTTAAATGAATTTAAAAAAAATATTTAAAAAAATGTATCAAACCCAAAAACTTTTGCAGAGTAACGCATAAAAAGGTACCCAAAGTTTTATAGAGAAAGCTACTCACTAGTTGTACTGTGAGAAGACTAGAGCAAGGGTGAGTAACAGTACCACGGAAAGCCCAGATGACAACTGTCTACATTGGTAAACTCATCAGAAAACTTGGTAGTGGACATTCCATACGTCCTGGAAGAAAGAAAATAAACATGTACTTAGTTTGCGCATCTTAATCAGCCCTAAAAATTCTTAATTGAGTTTACACATCAGATGATAGTGTCCCGTTAAGCGGAATAGGCACCTTCTAAAGTTAACAATCCCATAGCCCCTGTCTTGTAATCTTGTTATTTTGACCTGTTGCATTGACATATGTCCCTCTGACATCAACTAGTCAAAATATGAAACCTGTTGTTAACAAATCTGCTAGAACCTTCAAAAAGTTGGTGCTGGTTTATCAGCTCAATGTTCAATACTGAAAGGTTTACTTGGATCTACTTCAATTCTGGACACAGTTCCACGTAATGGAAAAAGATTATTGTTTTAGATGTCATGAACTTACTTAAATCACTGATGCTACCCAAACTATAGAATTGAGTAATAATACTTGTAAATTGTCAAAAACGTTTCTTATTCAACTGTGTCCCTTACAGCCTGTTTGAGTTCAGTTAGTACTACTTATTTTCCACAGGAAGCTTACCTCTAACCTAAACAACAGATGACGGCCTCCAATGACAACAACATTGATGTATATGCTGATTCGGTGAGCGAGTTTATTAGCAAGTGCATTGGTGATGTTGTACCCATAGCAAATATTAAAACCTTACCCAACCAGAAACCGTGGATTGATGGCAGCATTCGCGCAAAACTGAAAGCGCGAACCACTGCTTTAACCAGGTAAGGCTACCGGAAACATGACTGAATACAAACAGTGTAGCTATTCCCTCCGCAAGGCAATCAAACAAGCTAAGCATCAATATAGAGACAAAGTAGAGTCACAATTCAACGGCTCAGACACAAGGAATGTGGCAGGGTCTACAGTCAATCACGGACTACAAAAAGAAAACCAGCCCCTTTGCGGACCATGATGTCCTGCTCCCAGACAAACTAAACAACTTATTTGCTCGCTTTGAGGACAATACAGTGCCACCGACACGGCCTGCTACCAAAACCTGCAGGCTCTCCTTCACCGCAGCCAATGTGAGAAAACATTTAAATGTGTTAACCTCGCAAGGCTGCCGGCCCAGATGGCATCCCTGGCCGTGTCCTCAGAGCATGCGCAGACCAGCTGGCTGGTGTGTTTACGGACATATTCAATCAGTCCCTATCCCAGGCTGCTGTTCCCACATGCTTCAAGAGGGCCACCATTGTTCCTGTTCCCAAGAAAGCTAAGGTAACTGAGCTAAATGACTATCGCCCCGTAGCACTCACTTCCGTCATCATGAAGTGCTTTGAGAGATTAGTCAAGGATCATATCACCTCCATCCTGCCAGACACCCTGGACCCATTCCAATTTGCTTACCGTCCCAATAGGTCCACAGACGACACAATCACACTGCATACTGCCCTAACTCCACCTGGACAAGAGGAATACTTATGTAAGAATGCTGTTCATCGACTACAGCTCAGCATTTAACACCATAGTTCCCTCCAAGCTCGTCATTAAGCTCGAGACCCTGGGTCTCGACCCAGCCCTGTGCCACTGGGTCCTCGACTTCCTGACGGGCCGGCCCCAGGTGGTGAGGGTAGGAAACAACATCTCCACCCCGCTGATCCTCAACACTGGGGCCCCACAAGGGTGCCTTCTCAGCCCTCTCTTGTACTACCTGTTCACCCATGACTGCGTAGTCAAGCACGCCTCCAACTCAATCATCAACTTTGCTGACGACAATACAGTGGTAGGCTTGATTACCAACAACGACGAGACGGCCTACAGGGAGGAGGTGAGGGCGCTGTCCATTATAAGTCTCTACCTAGCAAGTTAAACTCTAGTAACCCATTATACATTCATATATTGTTACTTTATAAAATCTAGTAACTCATTATACTATTCATAAAAAAATAAATGTATATATTTTTTTATTTAACCTTTATTTACCTAGGCAAGTCAGTTAAGAACAAATTCATATTTACAATGATGGCCTACTACAGCCAAACCCGGCCGACTCTGGGCCAATTGTGTGCTGCCCTATGGGACTCCCAATCACGTCCGGATGTGATACAGCCTGGAATACATTTTACACCACTTACGTACGTCTACGTGTGGGTGTGCAAGTTGTATAATATTATTATTATTATTATTATTATTATTATTATCAAATCTCTAGTAACCCATTATACTCTTCATATGATACTTTATCTCTAGTTACCCATTATACCTTGGGGTGGTAGGGTAGCCTTGTGGTTAGAGTGTTGGACTAGTAACCGAAAGGTTGCAAGTTCAATTCCCAAGCTGATTTGGTACAAATCTGTCATTCTGCCTCTGAACAGGCAGTTAACCCACTGTTCCTAGGCTGTCATTGAAAATAAGAATTTGTTCTTAACTGACTTGTCTAGTAAAATAAAGGTATAAAAAAATATATAATAATACCTCCTTTACATTAGTGTTCTATTAATACAGTGTTTTCTAGTAACAGCATATTTGGGAATAGTACTTTATCCTTTCATATCTCCACATACATAATAACGTTATACCATCAATCTCCACTGATGAAACTTGTTATCTCTAATGAGACATGTTACCCTCTGAGACATGTTATCCTCGTTACTAATGAGACATGTTACCCTCGAATGAGATCCTGAAACATGTTATCCTCTACCTGTAGATCAGACGGGCGGTGGTGGACAGAACCATAAATAACGTCATAGATCATTCAGACACACCGGAGCTAGTCCCCTGACAGCTCTCATTCACGCAATGCTTAATAGTAATAATATGTTATCTACATTTCAATCAACCTAATATCATAATTTCCATCGTCTTACTATTAGTTGCAGGGTTTAGCTTTTTCATCATTCATTATTAATTGAACATTCATGTTTGGTTCATGCATATGACTGACCAATTAGCATTTTCAAGGCTTCTTCAAGGCTTCTTCTCTCTAAGCTGAGACCTTAAAACTGAGATATCCCTTTCTGTTCTCAAAACAAGGTTCTGCATGTACTGCGAAATTGCAGATACTGATAGTGAGGAATCCTCCCAGGCACGTTCAATCAGTCACTTGCATGAACACAGAAATTGGTTAATAGAAAAGCACAAACATAGAAATTGATTATACCTGTATTTAACTAGGCAAGTCAGTTAAGAACAAATTATTATTTACAATGACAGCCTACCTTGTTCATGGGCAGAACGACAGATTTTTGCCTTGTCAGCTCAGGGATTTGACCCAGCAACCTTTTGGTTACTGGCCCAATTTTCTAACCACTAGACTACCTGCCACCCCCCTAATAAGGCACAAACATAGAACACATAAATTGGTTATTATAAAAGCACAAACATAACATTTTCAATTACAACGTTGCAATATCTATACGTCTTGTATCTGTCTCATTGGCGCTGCCTATGCGCTCACAGATGCCGCAATGGGACAGATACAATGTTGTGATATCTATACTGTACATCTCTATGTGACAATAGGGAAAGAATGAGGAAGTTGATAGAAATAACGCAGCGACATGTGATGGAAATTTCTATCAGGTGAAGAGACAGCCTTGAAAATGTTCATCTTGTGTTAGTGTCATAAGAAATCCTTGGTTCCTGCCTGTGCTTGGTAAAGATATGAGGAGGGCGACATAAACTCCTCCTTAGGACCATCTGGCAGAACACCCAGAAAATGTTTTATAAATCAAGATAGGAGATGGTGCCAGACCCAACCCTATGAACTATGCTTATGTAATGTGTCTGTAACCAGTATATAAGAGATCTAACGGGACTGCCCCGACGGAGCTTCTCATCAACATGTATACTTGGTGCATTGAGTTGGTTTGAACCTCTCTAGCGACACGATGATAAAGAATGATTCCTTTAAGATTGACTTTGAGTGTCCATGTGTAGAATCTCAACAATATTTTGATTGATTCTGCCTGCAGAGCTTTCAAGTGGGGTCTGCGAGGAAAACCGGTGGCGCATTTTATGAAGTGTGAGGAAAATTCCCGTCTGACCGCGAGACACGCCCAGACCCTTACTGTCACGATCTTCATAAAGGGACAGACCAAGGCGCAGCGAGGCATCCAGTATACATGTTTATTATCCAAAACGAAACTCACGTAACTGGGTAAAACAACAAAAGTAAACATAACGAAGATCGTGACGATGAACACACTAAACACAAACAAGCTATGTCCAAACAATCACCCACAAAACCTAAATGAAAACCCCAAATATATATATGGTTCCCAATTAGAGACAACGACACACAGCTGCCTCTAATTGGGAACCATTACCCCAACATAGAAATACAACACCTAGAACAAAAACCCTACACCAAAACCAAAGCAAAAACACGCCAGCCTGTCTTTTCAGGCCTGGGCGTGACACTTACTTTGAGCTGCCCAGGAGGAGACACATCATCCATGAACAAATGAGGGACAGAAACTGATTTCAGTAATTTAATTTAAATGAATTTAAAAAATATTTAAAAATGTATCAAACCCAAAAACTTTTGCAGAGTAACGCATAAAAAGGTACCCAAAGTTTTATAGAGAAAGCTACTCACTAGTTGTACTGTGAGAAGACTAGAGCAAGGGTGAGTAACAGTACCACGGAAAGCCCAGATGACAACTGTCTACAGGCATTTACTGAAGAAGAGTCTATGTGGTCTGCAGCCACTGATAAAAACACAAGGTGCAATTTTATATACAGTACCAGTCAGTACCAGACACACCTACTCATTCAAGGGTTTTTATTTATTTTTTACTATTTTCTATGTTGTAGAATAATAGTGAAGACATCAAAACTATGAAATAACACATATGGAATCATGTAGTGACTAAAAAAGTGTTAACCAATTGCCTTAATGACAGCTTTGCACACTCTTGGCATTGTCTTAACCAGCATTCTCTCAATACTTTTACAACAGTCTTGAAGGAGCTTCCACATATGCTGAGCACTTGTTGGCTGCTTTTCCTTCACTCTGCAGTCAAACTCATCCCAAACCCTCTCAATTGGGTTGAGGTTGGGTGATTGTGGAGGCCAGGTCATCTAATGCAGCACTCCATCAATATCCTTTGTCAAATAACCATTACACAGCCTGGAGGTGTGTTTTGTGTCATTGTCCTGTTGAAAAACAAAATTATAGTCCCACTAAGCGCAAACCAGATGGGATGGCGTATCGCTGCCGAATGCTGTGGTAGCCATGCTGGTTAAGCGTGCCACTGTCTTTGATTCTAAATAAATCAAAGACAGTGTCACCAGCAAAGCACTCCCACATCATCACACCTCCTCCTCCATGCTTCATGGTGAGAACCACACATGCGGAGATCATACATTCACCTACTCTGGGTCTCACAAAGACACTGCAGTTGGAACCAAAAATTTGGACTCATCAGAACAAAGGACAGATTTCCACCGGTCTAATGTCCATTGCTCGTGTTTCTTGTCCCAAGGAAGTCTCTTCTTCTTATTGATGTCCTTTCGTAGTGGTTTATTTGCAGCAATTCGACCATGAAGGCCTGATTCACGCAGTCTCCTCTGAACAGTTGATGTTGAGATCTGTCTGTTTAATTGGGCTGCAATCTGAGGTGCAGCTAACTCTAATGAAATTAACCTCTGCAGCACAGCAGAGGTAACTCTGGGTCTTCCTTTCCTGTCACAGTCCTCATGAGAGCTAGTTTCATCATAGTGCTTGATGATTTTTGCAACTGCACTTTTTGCAACTGAAACTTTCAAAGTTCTTGAATTGTTTCGGATTGAGTGACCTTCATGTCTTAAAGTTATGTTGGACTGTCTTTTCTCGATGCTTATTTGAGCTGTTCTTGCCATAACATGGACTTGGTCTTTTACCAAATAGGGCTATCTTCTGTATACCACCCCTACCTTATCACAGCACAACTGATTGGCTCAAACGCATTAAGAAGGAAAGTCATTCCACAAATTCACTTTTAACAAGGCACACTTGTTAATTGAAATGCATTCCAGGTGACTACCTCATTAAGCTGGTTGACAGAATGCCAAGAGTGTGCAAAGCTGTCATCAAGGCAAAGGGTGGCTACTTTAAAGAATCTTAAATATAAAATATATTTTGATTAACACTTTTTTGGTTACTACATGATTCCATATGTGATATTTCATAGTTCTGATGTCTTCACTATTATTTTACAATGTAGAAAATATAAAAAATTAAGAAAAACCCTTGATTGACTAGGTGTGTCCAAGCTTTTGACTAGTAATGTATATAGAAAGAAGTAACGAAAGAGTATCGTTGAAAATGCACATGGGGTAATAATGGATATTACAGACTGTGTTTGGGAATACTATTAAGTTAATGTGGATGTGAGAGTTGTTGTGTGATTGTGGAAAGGACGTGTTAAGCTGATTGAAGTGTGGATATTAAGCTGAATGAAGTTTGCATAGTAAGAGGAATGAAATGTGGATATATAAGCTGATTTAAATTTGGATAATAAGAGATTGAAATTTAGAATAATAAGAGATTACTATTAAGTATTACTATTAAGTACTGAGATAATGAGAGCTGTCAGGGGACTTGCTCCGGTGTGAAAGGTGTAATATCGGAGATTACTGAGTGTGTGTCTGCATTGATACCCCTACTAGTTTATCAATCTACAACGTTATCTACGGTTATTATATATGTATAGGAATTAGTGGCAAGCTAGTCTTAGAGAAGGCTAGAGTGAGGGCAAGAGGCCTCACTGACAATTGTCTGTAGGCATTTATAAGAGAAGTGTCTATGTGGTCAGAGAACCACTGGAACCGTTGAAGATACATCTGATGAATACATAAGAAGTGTCTATGTGTGTCTGCAACTACTACTAATAGTGTGATGCACATGTGGTGTGGATGTCTGTAGGCATTTATCATTCGCCACCATGGCCTATTTATTGCCCTACCTCCCTTATCTTACCTCATTTGCACACTTTATATAGACTTATTTTTTAATTTTTTATTCTACTGTATTATTGGCTGTATGTCTGTGTATTCCATGTGTAACTCTTTGTTGTTGTATGTACCAAACTGCTGTGCTTTATCTTGGCCAGGTCACAGTTGTAAATGAGAACTTCTTCTCAACTAGCCTACCAGGTTAAATAAAGGTAAAATAAATAAATAAATATGCATATCCTGGCTTCAGGGCCTGAGCAACGGACAATTTACTTTGGGCACGTCAGTCAGGCGGAAATTGAGCAAAAAGGACCCTAGCCCTAGCAAGTTTTTAAGATGGAGTCATCAAGGGTTGTAATTCTAATTTGATTTGGCAAATCTGACCATAATTTTATCCTCCTGATTCCTGCTTACAAGCAAAAATGAAAGCAGGAAGCACCAGTGACTAGATCAATAAAAAAGTGGTCAGATGAAGCAGATGCTAAGCTACAGGACTGTTTTGCTAGCACAGACTGGAATATGTTCCGGGATTCCTCCGATGGCATTGAGGAGTACACCACATCAGTCATTGGCTTCATCTATAAGTGCATCGATGACGTCTTCCCCCCAACGTGACTGCACGTACATACCCCAACCAAAAGCCATGGATTACAGGCAGAATCCTCACTGAGCTAAAGGCTAGAGCTGCCGCTTCCAAGGAGAAGGGTCTCTAACCAGGAAGCTTATAAGAAATCCCGCTATGCCCTCTGACAAACCATCAAACAGGCAAAGCGTCAATACAGGACTAAGATCGAATCGTACTACACCGGCTCTGACACTCGTCGGATGTGGCTGGGCTTGCAAACCATTACAGACTACAAAGGGAAGCACAGCCGAGAGCTGCCCAGTGACAATAGCCTACCAGATGAGCTAAACTACTTCTATGCTCGCTTCGAGGCAAATAACACTGAAGCAGGCATGAGAGCACCAGCTATTCCGGGAGACTGTGTGATCATGCTCTCTGCAGCCGATGTGAGTAAGACCTTAAAACAGGTCAACATTCACAAGGCTGCAGGGCCAGACAGATTACCAGTATGTGTACTGCGAGCATGCGCTGACCAACTGGCAAGTGTCTTCACTGAAATCTTCAACCTCTCCCTGTCCGAGTCTGTAATACCAACATGTTTTAATCAGACCACCATATTCCCTGTGCCCAAGAACACTAAGGTAACTGCCTAAATGACTACCGACCCGTAGCACTCAAGTCTGTAGCCATGAAGTGCTTTGAAAGTCTGGTCATGGCTCAAATCAACACCATCATCCCAAAAACCCTAGACCCATTCCAATTTGCATACCGCCCTAACAGATCCACAGATGACACAATCTCTATTGCACTCCACACTGCCCTTTCCCACCTGGACAAAAGGAACACCTATGTGAGAATGCTATTCATTGACTACAGCTCAGCGTTCAACACCATAGTGCCCTCAAAGCTCATCAATAAGTTAAGGATCCTGGGACTAAACACCTCCCTCTGCAACTGGATCCTGAACTTCCTGACGGGCCACCACCAGGTGGTAAGGGTAGGTAACAACACATCTGCCACGCTGGTCCTCAACACAGGGGCCCCTCAGGGGTGCGTGCTCAGTCCCCTCCTGATCACCGACAATGACGAGACAGCCTATAGGGAGGAGGTCATAGACCTGGCCAGGACAACAACCTCTCCCTCAACGTGATCAAGACAAAGAAGATGATTGTGGACTACAGGAAAAAGAGGACCGAGCACATCCCCATCCACATCGATGGGGCTGTAGTGGAGCAGGTCGAGAGCTTCAAGTTCCTTTGTGTCCACATCACTAAGGAATTAATGTGGTCTACACCCACACAGTTGTGAAGAGGGCACGACAGCGCCTCTTCCCCCTCAGAAGGCCGAAGATTTGGCATGGGTCCTCAGATCCTCAAAAGTTTCTACAGCTGCACCATCGCAAGCATCTTGACTGGTTACATCACTGCCTGGTATGGCAACTGCTCGGCCTCCGACTGTAAGGCACTACAGAGGGTAGTTCGAACGGCCCGGTACATCACTGGGGCCAAGCTTCCTGCCATCCAGGACCTCTATACCAGGTGGTGTCAGAGGAAGGCCCTAAAAATAGTCAACGACTCCAGCCACCCTAGTCACAGACTTTTCTCTCTGCTACCGCACGGCAAGCGGTACCGGAGCACCAAGTCTAGGTCCAAGAGGCTTCTAAACAGCTTCTACCCCCAAGCCATAAGACTCCTGAACATCTAGCCAAATGGCTACCCAGACTATTTGCAATGCCCCCCTTCCCCTCTTTACACCACTGCTACTCTCTGTTGTCATCTATGCATAGTCACTTTAATAACTCTACCTACATGTACACCGTACCTCAACTAACCGGTGCCCCCACACATTGACTCTGTATCGGTACCCCCCTTTTTGTCTGTCTCGCGATTGTTATTTTACTGCTGCTCTTTAATTACTTGTTACTTTTATCTCTTATTCTTATCCATATTTTTTTTAAACTGCATTGTTGGTTAGGGGCTTGTAAGTAAGCATTTCACTGTAAGGTGTACACCTGTCCTATTCGACGCATATGACTAATAACATTTGATTTGATTCTTATTTACAATGACAGCCTACCGGGGAACAGTGGGTTAACTGCCTTCTTCAGGGGCAGAACGACAGATTTTTACCTTGTCAGCTCGGAGATTCGATCCAGCAAAATTTCGGTTACTGGCCCAATGCTCTAAATGCTCTAACCACTAGGCTACCTTTTGCGCCCCCAAATATATGTATCCAGAGTTACTTAGACTTACAATCAGTGTAGTCTCAAGTAGGTAAAAACACCACATATCATGATCATAGCATGTAAAACCTTCCAAATAGCCACTATTTCCTAAATCAGCGCTAGTAAGAGTGAATGAACAAGTATAAAACAGTAAAGTGATAGTATCACACACACAGGCACGCTCACAAGCATTTGCGCACATGCACGTTTTGTAAGTATGCCAGGAGGTGAACTAAGCAGGATGTAAAAACACAGATACATCCTTAATCTCACTACCCTGGAGGTCAACCACCCTAATCTGTCTCAGTGACACATGTTTTGGTTATAATGTAATCACCTAACCTTACATCACCAAAGAACACCCATTCAACAAAGTATATAATTTATGTGCAAAGCGTTGAAATATTATAATAATCAAGTTACATTCAAAGTGCCTGATCAGAGAATGACACTGTAGGACAGTGCTGCCCTCTGATGTCAAGGACAGGAGTAGCCCATTGTATCAGCAACAGTCGTGGCCAAAAGTTTTGAGAATGACACAAATATTAATTTTCACAAAGTCTGCTGCCTCAGTTGGTATAATGGCAATTTGCATATACTCCAGAATGTCATGAAGAGTGATCAGATGAATTGCATTTAATTGCAAAGTCCCTCTTTGCCATGCAAATGAACTGAACCCCCCAAAAACTTTTCCACTGCATTTCAGCCCTGCCACAAAAGAACCAGCTGACATCATGTCAGTGATTCTCTCATTAACACAGGTGTGAGTGTTGACGAGGACAAGGCTGGAGATCACTCTGTCATGCTGATTGAGTTCGAACAACATACTGGAAGCTTCAACAGGAGGGTGGTGCTTGGAATCATTGTTCTTCCTCTGTCAACCATGGTTACCTACAAGGAAACACGTGCCGTCATCATTGCTTTGCACAAAAAGGGCTTCACAGGCAAGGATATTGCTGCCAGTAAGATTGCACCTAAGTCAACCATTTATCGGATCATCAAGAACTTCAAGGAGAGCGGTTCAATTGTTGTGAAGAAGGCTTCAGGGCACCCAAGAAAGTCCAGCAAGCGCCAGGACCGCCTCCTAACGCTGATTCAGCTATGGATCGGGCACCACCAGTACAGAGCTTGCTCAGGAATGGCAGCAGGCAGGTGTGAGTGCATCTTCACGCACGGTGAGGCGAAGACTTTTGGAGGATGGCCTGGTGTCAAGAAGGGCAGCAAAGAAGCCACTTCTCTCCAGGAAAAACATCAGGGACAGACTGATATTCTGCAAAAGGTACAGGGATTGGACTGCTGAGGACTGGGGCAAAGTCATTTTCTCTGATGAATCCCCTTTCTGATTGTTTGGGGCATCCGGAAAAAAGCTTGTCCGGAGAAGACAAGGTGAGCGCTACCATCAGTCCTGTGTCATGCCAACAGTAAAGCATCCTGAGACCATTCATGTGTGGGGTTGCTTCTCAGCCAAGGGAGTAGGCTCACTCACAATTTTGCCTAAGAACACAGCCATGAATAAAGAATGGTACCAACACATTCTCCGAGAGCAACTTCTCCCAACCATCCAGGAACAGTTTGGTGACGAACAATACCTTTTCCAGCATGATGGAGCACCTTGCCATAAGGCAAAAGTGATAACTAAGTGTCTCGGGGAACAAAACATCAATATTTTGGGTCCATGGCCAGGAAACTCCCCAGACCTTAATCCCATTGAGAGCTTGTGGTCAATCCTCAAGAGGCGGGTGGATAAACAAAAGCCCACAAATTCTGACAAACTCCAATCCTTGATTATCCAAGAATGGGTTGCCATCAGTCAGGATATGACCCAGAAGTTAATTGACAGCATGCCAGGGCGGATTGTAGAGGTCTTGAAAAAGAAGGGTCAACACTGCAAATATTGACTCTTTGCATCAACTTCATGTAATAGTCAATAAAATCCTTTGACACTTACGAAATGCTTGTAATTATACTTCAGTATTCCATAGTAACCTCTGACAAAAATATCTAAAGACACTGAAGCAGCAAACTTTGTGGAAATTAATATTGGTGACCCCTTAACGTTTTCCACATTTTGTTACATTACAGCCTTATTCTAAAATGTATTAAATAAAACATTTTCCTCATCAATCTACACACAATACCCTATAATGAAAAAGTGAAAACATGTTTTAAGATTTTTTTGCACATTTATTCAAAATAAAAACTGAAATACCTTATATACATAAGTATTCAGACCCTTTGCTATGAGACTTGAACTTAAGCTCAGGTGCATCCTGTTTCCATTGATCATCCTTGGGATGTTAATACAACTTGATTGGAGTCCACCTGTGGTAAATTCAATTGATTGGAAATTATTTGGAAAGGCACACACCTGTCTATATAAGGTCCCACAGTTGACAGTGCATGTCAGAGCAAAAAACAAGCCATGAAGTCAAAGGAATTATCTGTAGAACTCTGAGATGGGATTGTGTCGAGGCACAGATCTGGGGAAGGGTACCAAAACATTTCTGCAGCATTGACGGTCCCTAAGAACACAGTGGCCTCACTCATTCTTAAATGGAATAAGTTTGGAATCACCAAGACTCTTCCTAGAGCTGGCTGCCCGGCCAAACTGAGCAATAGAGGGAGAAGGACCTTGGTCAGGGAGGTGACCAAGAACCCGATGGTAACTGACAGAGCTCCAGAGTTCCTCTGTGTAGATGGGAGAACTTTCCAGAAGGACAACCATCTTTGCAGCACTCCAACACTCAGGCCTTTATGGTAGAGTGGCCAGACGGAAGCAACTCCTCAGTAAAAGGCACATGACAGCCCGCTTGGAGTTTGCCAAATGGCACCTAAAGGACTCAGACCACGAGAAACACAATTCTCTGGTCTGATGAAACCACGATTGAACTCTTTGGCCTGAATGCCAAGCATCACGTCTGGAGGAAACCTGGCACCATCCCTATGGTGAAGCATGGTGGTGGCAGCATCATGCTGTGGGGATGCTTTTCAGTGGCAGGGACTGGGTGACTTGTCAGGATCGAGGGAAAGATGAACCTGCTCCCGAGCGCTCAGGACCTCAGACTGGGGCGAAGGTTCACCTTCTAACAGGACAACGACCCTAAGCTCACTGTCAAGACAACGCAGGAGTCGTTTCGGGACAAGTCTCTGAATGTACTTGTGGCCCAGCCAGAGCCCTATCTAACATTTCTGGAAATAGCTGTGCAGCAACGCTCCCCATCCAGCCTGAGAGAGCTTGAGAGGATCTGCAGAGAAGAAGGGGAGAAACTCCCCAAAGCTTGTAGCGTCATACCCAAGAAGACTCGAGTCTGTAATCACTGCCAAAGGTGCTTAAAAAAGGTTCAGAGTAAAGGGTCTGAATACTTATATAAATGTGATATTTCAGTTTTGAAAGTTTTATAAAAAAACGAATTTTGCTTTGTCATTATGGCGTATTGTGTGTAGATTGATGACGAGAATTATTATTATATATATTTTTTAATTAAGGCTGTAATGTAACAAAATGAGGAAAAAGTCAAGGGTTCTGAATACTTTCCGAATGTACCATATATAATTGAGCTATTATTGATGTGGATTGTGAAAGCAGCCACACTTTAAATATTTTACCACTTATTTCAGTCTTGTAGTTAATAGGGCTTGTGAAGCAAGAGTCCCGACTTAAAATATTCCACACACTTCTGACTTATTAGCGTGGCTTGTGAAAGAAGCCACACTAAATATTATACCACTTATTTCTGACTTATAGCTATTATTTATTACGCTACTCTTCTTACACCAAGTAAGCTTGAAACGTCATCATTTAAAAAAAAATGTGCAGACTGGTTTGGAATAATGTGCTTACATACAATTTTTTTAAACAATTTATACTTTATAAACTATTAAACTAAATGTATTAAATTTCATCCACATGGGATTTCTCCAACATTCTAAAGCTTCCATTGTGGTATCATGACTTTCAACATTCCATTCACTGTGAATGCAAAAATTCTACTTTTGACACAAATCTACTTTGACCACTTTCCCAACAAATTAGTCAAAACATTAGAGCGTATGAAATCGTTCTCTTCTATTCAAATCTGAAATCAGAACAAAAATATCTCACACCAATCAAATGATACAGCTGTTTTATCTGAAATTTTTAAAAAAAATCTGTTTTCGCTATGTCATTATGGGGTATTGTGTCTAGATTGAGGAAGAAAATTTTTAAGGCTTTAACGTAACAAAATGTGCTATAAGGGAAGTGGTCTGAATACTTTCCGAATGCACTGTACATTTGCGAAATTAGCATAAAATAACTCGACCAACAGTAACTATTGAACCGTTCAAGTTATAGACACCAAACCAACATTCACATGTTTAAGCTATCCTACCCACTGCCACAAAAATACTTTCAAAGAGCTGAATCAACTCACACCATTTTTCTTCATGGAAAGTTACCATCTAGTAGTTATTGTTATTATTCTTTACAACGCTACTCCTCTTACATAATTTAAGCTATAAACGTCATTCAAACTTTAAAACGTGCAGATCTGTATGGAATAGCGTGCTTGCATACAACTTGTTGATACCATTTATAGTTTTTAAACTAATAAGATGCCCCATTGTGACATCTTCACTTCCAACATTCACTGAAAACAATGCCACTTTTGAGACAAATCAGCAACTTTGCCAACAACTTATACAAAAAGCTAGAGCATATGAAATATTCCACTACTTCTCTGTTATTCACATCTGAAATTAGAACAAAAATATCCCATACCAATCAAACGATACAGCTGCTTTACTAACCCCGTCAATTACATAAATTACAAAAACGAAGAGGTTATGTCATCTTGGTCTACTTCACTGCTATTTAAATCTGGAATCAGAGTACAATGATCTGTTTTAGTAACAGCATTAACAATTTCCCCCCAAAACTTTTTTACAAACAACTGACATTTTTACCACTTTCCCAATAAGTTAGAAAAATAAATAAAGGGTGGGACATCTTGGTCTAATTCCCTCCTAATCACATCTAAAATCAAATCAAATTCAATCAAACTTTATTTGTTACATGCACCAAATACAAGTACCTTACCGTGAAATGCTTACTTACAAGACCTTAACCAACAGTGCAGTTCAAGAAAGAGTTAAGAAAATGTTTACCAAATAAACTAAAGTAAAAAATAATAAAAAGTAACACAATAAAATAACAATAACGAGGATATATACAGGGGGTACCGGTACCGAGTCTATGTGCGGGGGTACAGGTTAGTCAAGGTAATTTGTACATGTAGGTAGGGGTGAATTGACTATGCATAGATAATACACAGCGAGTAGCAGCATTGTACAAAACAAATGGAGGGGGGTGTCAATGTAAATAGTTCGGTGGCCATTTTATGAATTATTCAGCAGTCTTATGGCTTGGGGGTAGAAGCTGTTAAGGGGCCTTTTGGTCCTAGACTTGGCGCTCCGGTATCGCTTGCCGTGCTGTAGCAGAGAAAACAGTCTATGAATTGGGTGACTGGAGTCTCTGACAATTTGTTGGCCTTTCTTCTGACACCGCCTAGTATATAGGTCCTGGATGGCAGGAGGCTTGGCCCCAGTGATGTACTGGGCCATAACGCACTACCCTCTGTAGTGCCTTACGGTCAGATGCCGAGCAGTTGTCATACCAGGCGGTGATGCAACCGGTCAGGATGCTCTTGATGGTGCAGCTGTAGAACGTTTTGAGGATCTGTGGACCCATGCCAAATCTTTTCAGTCTCCTGAGGGAGAAAAGGTGTTGTCATGACCTCTTCACGACTGTCTTGGTGTGTTTGGACCATGATAGTTTGTTGGTGATGTGGACACCAAGGAACTTGAAACTCTTGACCCGCTCCACTACAGCCCCGTCGATGTTCGGCCCGCCTTTTCCTGTAGTCCATGATCAGCTCTTTTGTCTTTCTCACATTGAGAGAGAGGTTGTTGTCCTGGCACCACACTGCCAGGTCTCTGACCTCCTCCCTATAGGCTGTCTCATCATTGTCGGTGATCAGGCCTACCACTGTTGTGTCATCAGCAAACTTAATGATGGTGTTGGAGTCGTGTTTGGCTGCGCAGTCGTGAGTGGACAGGGAGTACAGGAGGGGACTAAGTACACCCCTCTGAGGGAACCCAGTGTTGAGGACGTGTTGTTGCCTACTCCTACCACCTGGGGGCGGCCCGTCAGGGAGTTCAGGATCCAGTTGCAGAGGGAGGTGTCTAGTCCCAGGGTCCTTAGCTTAGTGATGAGCTTCGTGGGCACTATGGTGTTGAACGCTGAGCTGTAGTCAATGAACAGCATTCATACATAGGTGTTCCTTTTGTCCAGGTGAGAAAGGACAGTGTGGAGTGCGAATGAGATTGTGGATCTTTTGGGGCAGTATGTGAATTGGAGTGGGTCTAGGATATTCCGGAGGATGCTGTTGATGTGAGCCATGACCAGCCTTTCAAAGTACTTCATGGCTACAGATGTGAGTGCTACGAGCGGTAATGATTTTGGCAGGTTACCTTCGCTTCCTTGGGCACAGTGACTATGGTGGTCTGCTTGAAACATGTAGGTTTTACAGACTCAGTCAGGGAGAGGTTGAAAATGTCAGTGAAGACACTTGCCAGTTGGTCAGCGCATGCTTTGAGTACACGTCCTTGTAATCCGTCTGGCCCAGCGGCATTGTGAATGTTGACCGTCGGCTATCGAGAGCGTTATCGCACAGTCGTCCAGAACAATTGGTGCTCCCGTGCATGCTTCCTCAAAGCATTTAGCTCGTCTGGTAGGCTCGCATCACTTGGCAGCTCGTGTCTGGGTTTTCCTTTGTAGTCCGTAATACTTTTCAAGCACTGCCACCTCCGACGAGCGTCAGAGCCGGTGTAGTAGGATTCAATCTTAATCCTGTATTGACGCTTTGCTTGTTTGATGGTTCGTCTGAGGGCATAGCAGGATTTCTTATAAGCGCCCGGATTAGTGTACTGCTCCTTGAAAGAGGCAGCTCTAGCCTTTAGCTCCTGTAATCCATGGCTTCTGGTTGGGGTATGTATGTACAGTCACTGTGGGGACAATGTTATCCATGCAATTATTGATGAAGCTAGTGACTGACACCATCGGAAGAATCCCGTAACATATTCCAGTCTGTGCTTGCAAAACAGTCCTGTAGCTTAGCATCTGCTTCATCTGACCACTTTTTTATTGACCTAGTTGCTAGTGCTTCCTGATTTGGTTTTTGCTTGTAAGCAGGAATCAGGAGGATATAATTATGGTCAGATTTACCAAATGGAGGGCAAGGGAGAGCTTTGTACGTGTCTCTGTGTTCGGAGTAATGGTGGTCTAGAGTTTTTCCTTTTTTTCCAACATGTTGGTAGAAATTAGCTAAAACTGATTTAAGTTTCCCTGCATTAAAGTCCCCGGCCAATAGGAACGGCACCTCTGGATGAACATTTTCCTGTTTGCTAATGGCCGTATACAGCTCATTGAGTCCGGTCCTAGTGCCAGCATTGGTTTGTGGTGGTAATTAGACAGCTACGAATAATATAGATGAAAACTCTCTTGGTAAATAGTGTGGTATACAGCTTATCATGAGATACTATACCTCTGGAGAGCAAAACCTTGAGACTTCCTTAGATTTCGTGCACCACCTGTTGTTTACAAATTTACACCGACCGCCACCCCTTGTCTTACCGGAGGCAGCTGTTCTATCCTGCCGAAAAAGTGTAAAACCCATTGGGTGTATGTTTTTCATGTTGTCATTCAGCCACGACTCTGTGAAACATAAGATGTTACAGTTTTTAATGTCCTGTTGGTAGGAAATACGTGCTCGTAGTTAGGCAATTTTATTATTCAATGATTGTACATTGGCTAATAGGACCTATGGTAAAGGCAGATTACCCACTATTTGTCGGATCCTTACAAGGCACCCAGAGCTACGTCCCCGACATCTCCGTATCTTTCTCCTGCGAATGAGGTTCTTGTCGGGCATCTGAAGTAAATCCTTTGCGTCTGACTCATTAAAGAAAAAATCTTCTTCCAGTTTGGTGTGAGTAATCGCTGTCCTGATATCTAGAAGCTCCTTTCGGTCATAAGAGACAGTGGCAGAAACATTATGTACAAAATAAGTTACAAATAATGCGAAAGAACACACATGATATTCTGTATTATGTCATTTTGTATTATGTTTCATGTTTTGTGTGGACCCCAGGAAGAGTAGCTGCTGCTTTTGCAAAAGCTAACGAGGAACCTAATAAAATACCAAAACACCAACAATAGCACAATTGGTTAGGGGACCATAAAACGGCAGCCGTCTCCTCCGGCACCATTATGGGCAGCAAAATACACTTACCTCAATCTTGTCCACCTTGTTGTGTAAAAGTAAAATGCCACTTAAAATGTCTTTCCGCACAAATTCGGGAAATGCTAACGAAGCAAGAGATTATACTGGAACAACAGACACTCAACAACAACAGGACAGCAGAACGGCCTCCTGCCTTTGAAGGATCAGCAATGTCGCCAGAGCCTGGAATACGATCTTCAGGGAGCTGACATCAAACTTAGTATCTAATGCTCTTTTGGAGAGATTCAATTGGAGTTTATGGGATTTAAATAATGTTTCAGTTATGCAAGACAAAAACGTTTTTTATGAAAAGGCATGACTATGACTTGCTCTCTCCCCAGTAAAATTGTTCAACTTTATGTAAGATAAAAGCATGACATTTTGACCTTCAAAGACCATCAGAATGAGCATGTGTTTCATCGAACCATATATGCTTCCCTCACCTGGGGAAAAGCGTTAGTCACTTGTGGCATAAAGTTAATTGATGTCAATTGATACGCTATTTAAATGTGTTTTTCTTTAGATTAAACACTTGAGCCTCATTGGGGATGTGACGTGAAAGATGCCATGTCGCTTGTAATGAGGCGCACAATTTCCAACCCACTAGCAAAAAATATGAATTGGAGAAGAGTGAATGGGAAAACGTATTTTGCTTCCCTTGAACTGCGGAAGGTTTGACTGGTAAGGACATCTCATATTTACAAATGTCTCCTCACAACAATATGCTGGATTTTCACCCACAGTGGCCAATCCACCTCTTATTCTGATTTGAACTCCACCCCTCCGAGGTCCACAGATTAATCCATCTTTCCCAGTATAATGCCATTTGCTATTTCCTTTTGCAATACATCCCTCCATTTTACTGTGATGTATTAGGAGGGTCCTGAACCTCCCTATTTGTAAAATTTCCATGGACATTTCCCTAAAAATAAACAATTTACCCAATAGTATAATGATATTTCCCAATGACTGATCGTGGCTTTTCAGATCCCGTAACAATACAGTTTGCAGGTGCATCTGGACCCTGATATTATGACATAACAACCATTCAAGCGAGCCACCGTTGGACAGTACCAGAAAATGTGCTCTATTGATTCTGCAGATATATTGACCATACTTTTTGTAGTAAGTATTTTACATAACAGCTAAAATAGAAACAAACAGATTGAAGGCATGGCTGTCAAACATATTGCCTTTAAGTGAAACTGATAAATTTTTTGATTCATAGTAAACATTTTAAGCCATTTATGATTTTTAATGGGTGGCAGAAAAACTAATTATTTAATTTCTCATTTAAGTTATTGTCTCTTCCAATTTTGTGTCAGAGCCGCGATGAGTTTACTTTTGTATTGAGCATACACCATACACTGTTCTTAGTTGCTTGTGTGACATCATTTTACCATCCTTGTTTACAATGTCCTTCATCAATATAATACCCTTCGTGTACATTCT
Source organism: Brachymystax lenok tsinlingensis (assembly GCA_030435695.1). Taxonomy (NCBI): domain Eukaryota; kingdom Metazoa; phylum Chordata; class Actinopteri; order Salmoniformes; family Salmonidae; genus Brachymystax; species Brachymystax lenok. Next base: position 45,119,126 of record CM059807.1, on the reverse strand, counting down.
TTATAAAACAATCGTTTTTTTCTTTATCAGTACATTGGAGTTTAGCAATATTATTTGTTTTAATATTAGATCTGCCTTTTCTGGATATTAGATCTGCCTTTTTCTTCTCTGGCGCGACAGAGATGGCAGCCTCGCTTCACATTCTCAGGAAGCTATGCAGTATTTTGTTTGTTTATGGATTACTTCTTACATTGTTACCCCGGGAAATCTTAAGTTTTATTGCATACAGCCGGGAGGAATTATTTGATATAAGAGCAACGTCAACTTACCAACATTACGACCAGGAATACAACTTTCCCGAAGCGGATCCTCTGTTTGGTCAACCAACCACAGGAGAAGGGGTAGACGGGGCGGTTTTCTGGTCAGGCTCCGTAGACGGGCACATCGCGCACCGCTCCCGAGTATACTACTTGCCAATGTCCAGTCTCTGGACAACAAGATAGATGAAATCCGAGCAAGGATCGTCTTCCAGAGAGACATCAGCGACTGCAACGTTCTTTGCTTCACGGAAACATGGCTCACTCAGGACACGTTATCAGAGTCGGTACAGCCACATGGTTTCTCCATGCATCGCGCCGACAGAAACAAACATCTATCTGGTAAGAAGAAGGGCGGGGTGTGTGCCTTTATGATTAACGAGTCGTGGTGTGATCATAACAACATACAGGAACTCAAGTCCTTTTGTTCACCTGACATAGAATTCCTTACAATCAAATGCCGACAGCATTATCTACCAAGATAATGCTATAATCACGTCAGTGTATATCCCCCCTCAAGCTGACACATTGATGGCACTGAAAGAAATTCATTGGACTGTATGTAAACTGGAAACCACATATCCTGAGGCTGCATTTATTGTGGCTGGGGATTTTAACAAGGCTAATCTGAAAACAAGGCTCCCTAAATTTTATCAGCATATCGAATGTGCGACCCGGGCCGGGAAAATCCTGGATCATTGTTATTCTAACTTCCGCAACGCATACAAGGCCATTCTCCGCCCTCCTTCGGAAAGTCTGACCGCGACTCCATTTTGTTGCTCCCAGCCTATAGACAGAAACTAAAACAGGAAACGCCCGTGCTCAGGTCTGTTCATTGCTGGTCCGACCAATCTGATTCCACGCTTCAAGATTGCTTTGAGCACGTGGACTGGGATATGTTCCAGACAGCATCAGACAACAACATTGATGTATACGCTGATTCGGTGAGCGAGTTTATTAGCAAGTGCATCGGTGATGTTGTACCCATAGCAACTATTAAAACCTTCCCCAACCAGAAACCGTGGATTGATGGCAGCATTCGAGCAAATCTGAAAGCGCAAACCACTGCTTTTAACCAGGGTAAGGCGAAGGGAAACATGACGGAATACAAACAGTGCAGCTTTTCCCTCTGAAAGGCAATCAAACAAGCTAAGCATCAGTATAGAGACAAAGTAGAGTCACAATTCAACGGCTCAGACACGAGTGGAATGTGGTAGTGTCTACAGTCAATCACGGACTACAAAAAGAAAACCTGCCCCGTCGCGGACCACGATGTCCTGCTCCCAGACAAACTAAACAACTTCTTTGCTCACTTTGAGGACAGTACAGTGCCACCGACACGGCCCGCTACCAAAACATGCAGGCTTACCTTCATCGCAGCCAATGTGAGTAAAACATTTAAGCGTGTTAACCCTCGCAAGGCTGCCGGCCCAGATGGCATCCCTGGCTGTGTCCTCAGAGCATGCGCAGACCAGCTGGCTGGTGTGTTTACAGACATATTTAATCAAGCCTTATCCCAGTCTGCTTTCCCCACATGCTTCAAGAGGGCCACCATTGTTCCTGTTCCCAATTAAGCTAAGGTAACTGAGCTAAATGACTATCGCCCCTTAGCACTCACTTCCGTCATCATGAAGTGCTTTGAGAGACTAGTCAAGGATCATATCACCTCCATCCTACCAGACACCCTAGACCCACTCCAATTTGCTTACCGTCCCAATAGGTCCACAGACGATGCAATCGCCATCACACTGCACACTTCCCTAACCCACCTGGACAAGAGGAATACCTATGTAAGAATGCTGTTAATCGACTACAGCATTTAACACCATAGTACCCTCCAAACTCGTCATTAAGCTCGAGACCTTAGGTCTCGACCCAGCCCTGTGCAACTGGGTCCTGGACTTCCTGACGGGCCGGCGCCAGGTGGTGAGGGTAGGAAACAACATCTGCACCTCGCTGATTCTCAACACTGGGCCCCACAAGGGTGCGTTCTCAGCCCTCTCCTGTACTACCTGTTCACCCATGACTGCGTAGTCAAGCACGCCTCCAACTCAATCATCAAGTTTGCTGACGACAATACAGTGGTAGGCTTGATTACCAACAACGACGAGACGGCCTACAGGGAGGAGGTGAGGGCCCTCGGAGTGTGGTGTCAGGAAAATTACCTCTCACTTAACGTCAACAAAACTAAGGAGATGATCGTGGACTTCAGGAAACAGCAGAGGGAGCACCCCCCTATCCACATCGACGGGACAGTAGTGGAGAAGGTGGAATGTTTTAAGTTCCTCGGCGTACACATCACGGACAAACTGAAATGGTCCACCCACACAGACAGCGTGGTAAAGAAGGCGCAACAGCACATCTTCAACCTCAGGAGGCTGAAGAAATTCGTCTTGTCACCAAAAACACTCACAAACTTCTATAGATGCACAATTGAGAGCATCCTGTCTGGCTGTATCACCGCATGGTACGGCAACTGCTCCGCCCACAACTGTAAGACTCTCCAGAGTGTAGTGAGGACTGCACAACGCATCACCGGGGGTAAACTACCTGCCCTCCAGGACACCTACACCACCCGTTGTCACAGAAAGGGCAAAAAGATCATCAAGGATAACAACCACCCGAGCCACTGCCTGTTCACCCCGCTATCATCCAGAAGGCGAGGTCAGTACAGGTGCATCAAAGCTTGGACAGAAAGACTGAAAAACAGCTTCTATCTCAAGGCCATCAGACTGTTAAACAGCCATCACTAACATTGAGTGGCTGCTGCCAACATACTGACTTAAATTTCTAGCCACTTTAAATAATATAAATTTGGATGTAACAAATGTATCACTAGCCACTTTAAACAATTTTGTATATAATGTTTATATATCCTACATTACTCATATCAAATGTATAAACTGTACTCTATACCATCTATTGAATCTTGCCTATGCCGTTCGGCCATCGACTCAAATCTCTAGCCACTATAATAATTAAAAAGTGGATGTAAAATGTATCACTAGCAACTTTAAACGATGCCATTTATATGTTTACATATCCTACTTTACTCATCTCATAAGTATATACTGTACTCTATACCATCTACTGCATCTTGCCTATGCCGGTCAGCCATCGCTCATCCATATATTTATATGTACATACTCGTATTCATTCCTTTACAGTCAAAGTCAAAGTCACCATTATTAGTCAGTTGTACAACCGAATGCCTTCAACCGAAATGTGTCTTCCGCATTTAACCCAACCCCTCTGAATCAGAGAGGTGCGGGGGGCTGCCTTTAATCGACATCCACGTCTTCGGGCGCCCGGGAACAGTGGGTTAACTGCCTTGTTCAGGGCAGAACGACAGATTTTTACCTTGTCAGCTCGGGGATTTGAACTTGCAGCCCTCCGGTTACAAGTCCAACGCTCTAACCACTAGGCTACCTGCCGCCCCCGGCAGGTAGCCCACTTGTGTGTATAAGGTAGTTGTTATGAAATTGCTAGATTATTTGTTAGATACTACTGCATGGTCGGAACTAGAAGCACAAGTATTTCGCTACACTCGCATTAACATCTGCTAACCATGTGTATGTGACAAATAAAATTTGATTTGATTTGAAATAACAATTGTAGCCAACTCTGTATGACTTTAAACAGGGATCCATTGTCAACCCATCGAAAACATAGGATGGACCAGTTTGGATGGACCAGTTTGGATTCAGTACAATAGCTTTAAGAGAGAGGTTTAATGCCAGTTTACTCACTTACCTTTGGCGCTGCCTACTCCTGATGATTCGTTTTACAAATCATATGAGCAAAATTTATTTTTCTTTATCTGGGATGCTAAACCAGACAAAATAAAGTGTGCCTATCTATCTACAGTTGAAGTCGGAAGTTTACATACACTAAGTTGACTGTGCATTTAAACAGCTTGGGAAATTCCAGAAAATGATGTCATGGGTTTAGAAGCTTCTGTTAGACTAATTGACATCATTTGAGTCAATTGGACGTGTACCTGTGGATGTATTTCAAGGCCTACCTTCAAACTCAGTGCCTCTTTGCTTGACATCATGGGAAAATCAAAAGAAATCAGCCAAGACCTCAGAAGAAAAATTGTAGACCTCCACAAGTCTGGTTCATCCTTGGGAGCAATTTCCAAACGCCTGAAGGTACAACGTTCATCTGTACAAACAATAGTACGCAAGTATAAACACCATGGGACCACGCAGCCATCAGCTCAGGAAGGAGACGCGTTCTGTCTCCTAGAGATTAACGTACTTTGGTGTGAAAAGTGCAAATCAATCCCAGAACAACAGCAAAGGACCTTGTGAAGATGCTGGAGGAAACGGGTACAAAAGTATCTATACCCACAGTAAAACGAGTCCTATATCGACATAACCTGAAAGGCCGCTCAGCAAGGAAGAAGCCACTGCTCCAAATCCGCCATAAAAAAGCCAGACTACGGTTTGCAACTGCACATGGGGACAAAGATGGTACTTTTTGGAGAAATGTCCTCTGGTCTGATGAAACAAAAATAGAACTGTTTACTAGGCGTATGTCGCAAGTCACGATTTCACAGGAAAGCTGTTTGAACGTAAAAAAAGTTTTTTATTCAAAATGCATTTTTTGGCAGAAATGCCTTCTCGAACATGTGAACTTTCATGTGCCTTAACATCAAACTTGTATGCCATCTGTAAATACGAATAGAATTGTTAAATTATGAGCCTAGTTGGTTTAGCCACAGAAAAAGCGAGCAACCTTCCCACTAGCCATGATTGGCTGAGATAATGAGTGGGTTGGACATGCCGAGAGATGAGTTTGGATTTCTCTGCCATTTAGCACGTGTCTATTGGAGCTGGTTAGTATGTCTAGGTAATTGTGTCAAACACGGCTTTTGTAGTAAAACTGCATAAACATAATGTCAAGTTAAAGTGTGCTGTTAGCTAACTAACGTTATCTGGCTGGCTCGCTAGCGGGATGCAGGTAGCCTAGTGGTTAGAGCGTTGGACTAGTAACCGAAAGGTTGCAAGATTGAATCCCTGAGTTGACAAGGTTAAAATCTGTCGTTCTGCCCCTGAACAAGGCAGCTAGACCGTCATTGAAAATAAGAATTTGTTCTTAACTGACTTGCCTAGTTAAATAAAGGTGAAATAAATCAAATACATGTGTATGCTCTCCACTTTCTGGAGGACCAAGTTTTGAAATCAGTGGAATTCGAGTTAAAGAGAAACCACCAGTCTGGATTACATCATCAAACTAAGGGCAAGCATGCATGGCATCGGGCAGGAGACAAGTCCAACCATGATGTATACTGGTAAGATTCTAACTAGCTACATTTTCAGATATTACACGTTTCTAATTTTGACAAAGTGGTTTCATTTCAAGTGTACTGTTAGCTAGCTAACATTAGCTGGCTGGGTAGCTAGCTAACGTTATGTGTATGATCATATTCTTCGTATCTCAGACGCATTTGCTTGACTAGTTATAGCCATAGAACCTGGTTGGTTAGCTACCTGCAGATTCATGCAGGGTAGTAATGTCATGAGTTGTGATTATGGTCCATTGTTTAGCTAGTTAGCTAGCTAAATGTCTTAACAAAAGACTCCACTCAAAGTATTTTCATTTCAAGTTAGTGTACTGTTAGCTAGCTAGCTAATGTCAGCTGGCAGGCTCGCTAACTAACGTTACGTCATGCGTTGGGATTCGTTGTTTACCTAACTAGCTATCTAGCTACATTTCTTAGCAAAAGACTCTCCTCTTAGTGTGCCAGGCTGCAGGATAACTGATCAAAAATTTTAACACAACACCCGTTTAATATGACAGGTGTCAGTAAATGTCAGTAACAAAGCGTAATTCAATTGTTGCCAACGCTCTGGATAACATGAAAACAGCCTAACCAGCTCTGCTAGGGCGAGTAAAATGGTCAGAGTGGGGTGTTCTCTCATTATGTGTCTGGGAGGAGCTAGCCAATGTTAGCTTGGGTGCTAGACTGTCGTTGTGAGGTCAGAGCTTTCGGGAACAAACATACTAATTGGCCAGAGGGTCCAAACGGACAATCTGACAGCACAGTTGCAGTCACCAATGCTCTGGATAACATAACAGCTTAATCAGCTCTGCTAGGGCGAGAAAGTGAGCTGTTCTAAGAGAGAGAGATGTCTGGAAGTAGCTGGTAAGTTAGTACAGAACGGTTGGATCAACCCTTACAGAGATGGGTGGGGCTAAGGTTTAAGAGGGTGTGAACAATGCTGAATGGGTGTAGACAAAGAGCTCTCCAATAGTAGTACCAAAACATTGAAAGACTGTTTTCTCAAAAGTGAGTTTACAAGTTTAACAACTTTCAAAACAATATTATTTTCCCATTGTTTCCTCAGATGCAGTGTATGATATACCATTTTGTAGCTCTGAGTCTCTATTTTTATCCAATGTAAAAAACAGAAATCCAAATGTTGCTACATAAGAGCCAGAATCCAGGTGGTGAGTCACATATACTATTAGTAAACATCATTTGTACCAGCACAGAGCCTTCCTCTGGGTCATTACTCATATGAATCCCGTGACCTGTACAGCTGGGAATTGTTACCCCTCCAGACATGACATGAAATATAATATAATGTGACTTTTAAAATCAAAGAGTTATGTCAGATGGACAAAGAGTTTTCACTATTATTCACCTAGGTCATAATGTGAGATAAATTAACTCAAACCAGGCCTAGTTTAATGTTTGCGTATCTCCAGTTAATAATAGATTATTTTTTTTAAACATCTAAAAACAGTATGCCCCACAGATTATGTGACATGGTTAAATGCTCTATGACGATGACATTGTCATAATGTGATTGAATAGTTGGAGGTGTGGAGTTCCACACAGTCTGCTGCCCCAGAGTTCCACAGTCCGATTGTCATGATCTCCTGAAGGGACAGACCAAGGCACAGCGAGGTATCCAGTATACATGCTTTATTTAATATTAGTAACTGGGACAAAACGAACGACGATCGTAACAATAACATGGACTGACACACAAAGCTATGCTCAAACAATAACCCACAAACCCCTAGTGCAAACTACAAACATATATATGGTTCCCAATTAGAGGTAACGACACTCAGCTGCCTCTAATTGGGAACCATTACCCCAACATAGAAATAGAGAACCTAGAACAGAAAAAACCCTACACCAAAACAAAACTAAACACGCCAGCCTGTCTTCTCAGGCCTGGACGTGACACCGATGGCCTCTCCAACAACCTCTGACCTCTCCAGATGGCGACCTCATGACCCCCAGCAAACCAGCCCCAAAGAAGGAACTCTGATTTAGTTGGACTACTGATGTGTTTATGGTAATCTTATGAGTTTAAGGGGTTTTGATCCTATGTTGATGTAGTAGTGCTATACAATGTTCATTAAAGACATGTGAGTAGCCTAAATACTACCTGTCAGACTGTGAATGGTGTATGTGTGTGTACATGTGAGTTTGGATTTTGTGTGTGCTTGTTCTATACGGTATGGTTGAGTGTTATGTGTATTAGAGATTCATACAAGGACAATCTCTTCAGAAGCCCTGCTGATAGCTGAAGGGGGGTTGATAATTACAGCTCTTCAGTGTGAGAGATCCAGGCCATCATCAACCTCCTTCAACCCACTCTAAGCACTCCGTCACAGGGAGAACAACATCATCCGAGACAAAGGTTGTTATAAAGTTATTACCTGTGTCTTATAAATCCTTGGACATGTAAACAAGTGCCAGGGGTCAAACCCAGGGCTAAAACCCATCCAACGGTGACGTCGTGGGACTCAGCTCTATGAATACAAAAAATACCTTGTTGATTTCCGCTTAGGACACGCTTCTGTTCCGCCCACATCAAATTAATGAATCCATTCCAAACAATAACCTTGCCTACTACACATTTGTGATTACTTAATTATCTCATGCCTGCCTGCCTGCCCCACCTCACATGTTGTTTGACAAATGACTAGGCTCGCCTCATCAAGCTCATTAAAATGTAAACTAATGGGAGGTGGGGCTGGGCTCTGTGCCAGACTTCCAGACACAAATAGCCTGAATAAATGCTGGCACATGCTGCAGCTCCTCGTAAAAATGCTCAGGGAATATGGTTGACACGGGTGTCCTAACAAATCAAATTTAAGAAGTTATCTGATTGTTGAATTCCTTTTCCCCCGTCAGTGACTCTCTGTGGACATTTGGGGTGTGTTTGTGTATGCGTGTGTGACTGAGCAAAAGAGTAGGGTACATGGCTGCTATTTGCCTTGGTATCAGCATGCCCTCAACATTTGCCTTGGTATTCCATGCCCTCAACATGAAATATATATATAATCAGCATTAAATATTATGTTCAGACTCTGCCTGGATAAGGGAAGTCATATCACGTTGGGTTTTGTTCATGCTACATTTTAATTGTAAAGCGCTTTTAGTATGACCACACAGAGGGCTCAGACAGACAGGTGTGGGCTCACAGGGACATCATTAGTGACCCAGAAGAGGTCCAAATGGCAAGTCTAACATTACATAATATATTAATGATAACAATATTTTACAATATACACACAGAAATAAAATGTGCTTACAAGCACACACCACATATAATTCTCTTCAGATGTTGCTCTTGGCTCCTACAATCAGAATTCAACTGACATAATCATGACACTCCTTCCTTGACATGCAGTTGTTACTCTTTATCACAAATGTTGTACATGGAGGATGTTTCTGACACTACTGTGTCTACTATCACAGAACTAGAATGAAATTCTATTTATGTCTACTAAACTGTAGCTCCTACCTCCGCCTTATCCCTTAGCAATAAACAGCTTGCTTCTAAGATAATTATTCCATTGTAAAACTACAATTTCCCCACCCTCCTGTTCGCCACCTATCACGTGCATTTGTCTCTCCTCATCACATGTCATAGTTAACTTAAAAATGTAAATTGCTTCTATCCCAAGCTTTCTAGTGACTTGTTGAGAATATAATTTGCCAGTACATGGTACTTGGCAGTCACTACCTGTACATTGATATATACAATAGCGATCTGCAATACAAATGACCATGGCTTCGACACAGAGGTTTCATAAGAAGACAATCAACAGCATAGGAGATTAGACTTCACTACTAACCATGATGTGAATGATGTCAAAGGACTCAATACTAAAGCCAAATACACATGCATAACACAAGCACACATGCACTCATGCAAACACATAATTGCATAATTGTGCACGCATGCACACACAGCATAAAACAAGCACAGTTGATCTCATATGAGAAAATCAGCTGTTCTGATATTCTAGTGCTATGGTACTCAAGTGTTCTGACTGGATTCTCCTGTGTTCTGTTCTTCTGAAGTCAAATGTTTCTCTTGTTCTGTCTTTGTTGTCAGTGTTCTAGTATTGTGGTGTTGCTGTGGCTCTGGTGCTGAGTTTTGGTTACTCTAGTAGTGTTCCTGTGTGGTTTCTTATCCTGTGCAGCAGGTGACAGTGGGCATCTTCTTGTTGGGACTTCTGTAGAGGTTAGTCACAGACTCCTGGTTCTCATCCCCATGAACCTGCTTGGTCACCTCTCTGATGGAGGAGGAGAAGAACATAAGAGAAGAAGAATAGAGAAAGAGAGTTAAAGGCATACCTCCACTGTATTGGCATTAGTAGAATTAAGCAATAAGGCCTGAGAGGTGTGGTATATGGCCAAAATACCATGGCTAAGGGCTGTTGTTAGGCACAACGCAGCTCGGAAACCACAAACCCCCGAAGTGCTTATTGCTTATGGCCATAATAAACTGGGTGGTTCGAGTCCTGAATGCTGATTGGCTGACAGCTGTGGTATATCAGACCGTATACCATGGGTATGACAAAACATACATTTTACTGCTCTAATTACATTGGTAACCAGTTTATACTAGCAATAAGGCACCTTGGGGGGTTGTGGTATATGGCCAATATACCACCTAAGGGCTGTGTCCAGGCACTCTGCGATGCGTTATACCTAAAAACAGCCCTTAGCCGTGGTATATTGGCCATATACCACACTCCCTCATGCCTTTTGCACACTAGAGGCCAGCAAAACTTTACATGTTGTTCTACATTTTGGTCCTGTAAAAAAATATTCAAAAGTGTCCAACTCAGTCAGATCAGAGAGTACTCTAAGGAGCAACACATTTACAGGTAAATATCACTTAGCAGAGAGAGAAAACAGAGATGACTAGGATCCGGTATTTCTTACCTGGCCAGATGCAGCATGGCCTCTATGACATTAGATCCGTCTTTAGCACTAGTCTCACAGAAGAGGGCGTTATACGTCTGATAGGAAACAAACAACGCAGCTCTCAAATCAGGCCGAAGTTCCATACATTGACCTGACCAGGCTATATTCTAGGGTACAACTAGAAGTGACTGTAAATTCCTCTGGATAAGATAATCTGCTAAATGACAAATGTAACTAATGTAAAGGTTTAAGTAAGATGTTGGGGTTGAGTGGACTGACCATGGCCAGCTTCTCTCCGAAGCTGGTGGGGACACAGGTGACACTGTCCTGTAGCGCTTGCTCCCTCAGGTCACACTTATTTCCAACTAGCATGATGGGAATGTCATCATGGGACACGTCCTGAACACAGATGGACAGCAGGTTAAAACACAGGCCAACAACACTGATAACAAACACAACAACACTGCTATCCAAAACTCAAAACTGATTGTATCCCAAATGGCAGCCTATTCCCATTATAGTGCACTACTTTTGACCAGGGCCCATATGGCTCTGGTCAAAAGTAGTGCACTATAGGGTGCCATTTGGGATGCACACACTTATCACACAACTCAACACTGCAACGATGCAACACAGCAATGACACGTATAGCTTTATCACCTGTTGGAAATACTGTCAAATGATTCAAGATCTACTAGGCTACAATGAAAAGGTTTCAAAGCAGTGGATAAAACATACATCTCTTTAGTCTTTACACACCCACTATAAATTGGGCCGGGTCTCGCCGGGTGATCCAAATGAGAGCCAGGCGGAAATGAGACCTGGTACCTTTCGTTAGCATATTTGAATTATCGAATGATAAATTGTTGTTCACATTTAATTTTACACAGCCAACAACACGAGTAAGCTAAGCAAAAGCAAAATCAGTAGTTAGTAGTTTACCTATTCAATCGTTCAGCCTGCCGCATTCTGTGCGGGAAAAAATTGCATGGTTTATGCGCGTGGGGGCACCAATGGAGTTGAATGCATAGGGCAGACCGGGGTGTAACACGGGTCAGGTGTAACGGGAAAGATTACATTATATTCAAGGTACATGATCCTTGGTTGTGCCAGTGGAATTATTTTTGTGGGGACATTCAAGTCATCAATATTCCATTAGGCCCGGTGTAGTTTTGATTTACATTTGGTTGAGTTGTCAACAAACGTGAATTCAATTGAAATCAAAAAACATTTCTCCCCGTCTTCGGATTTAGGTAAAAATTCCTTTACGTTGATGACTTTTTAACAAATCCAATGAGTTTTTCACGTTGATTCAACGTCATCAAATTCAATTTTTTTTTTGAAATGACATGGACACAACGTTGCTTCAACCAGTTTTGGCCCAGTGGGATGTTGCTATAACTAGCAACAAGATAGCCTAATGTTTAGACTTTAGAGATTGTGATCTGGTTAATGATTAGCCCAATGGGGTAAATAGGCAACCCTCAGTCTATTTAGTGCTTTGAGCATCTTGGAAAAGTGTCATACCAATTGGATGTAAAAATTTATTATATAAATTATTACTACCTCAATCATGTCCACCCACTCTCTCACGTTGAGAAAGCTCTTTTCACAGGTGACATCATACAGCAGGAGGACCCCGTCGGCTCGTCTGAAGTAGGACTTAGCAATGCTGTGGAACCTAGGACACACACACAGGGATAGAGGTTAACACAGCACCACTGCATAGATAGTGAACATGTCTATTTCAGCCTAACACACACAAGGCTCTACTGGCCTGCTGTGTCCCATATCTGTAGTAGGGTGGGCTCTCCATCCACTACTAGAGTCTTCATCTGAAAGTCCACCCCTGAGGACCACTAATCCCTGACTCTAACGCTAAATATACCCTAACACTAAACCTGACCCCTAAACTAGCCTTTTTACAAGTGAGGACCGGCAAAATGTCCTCACTTCTCTGAATATTTGTTGGTTTACTATTCTCGTGAGGACTTTTGGCACTCACAAGTATGCTAAAACGTGTCCACGCACATACACACAAACACACACCTCTCCTGGCCTGCTGTGTCCCATAACTGTAGTAGGGTGGGCTCTCCATCCACTACTAAAGTCTTCATCTGAAAGTCCACCCCTGAGGATAAACACAAGAGGACGTTCAAACACACTACTCCAAAAGACAATCCCATTACCATCTAAATATATATTCTATAGCTGTCCCAGGCAACTAGGCATGCATACAACACCACCACCATGGGAAAGAGCCCTGGAGACTTAACAAGCCAAGCTGTGTCGGGGAGAGTAGTGTGAAAGCGTGCTTAACCGAGCCCGAGCGGTCCAGCTAGACTGACAGAATGTGTGGATAGAATGATACTGTAAGCAGGTGAGAGCTAACACAGGTGCGCTGACACACCCACCTAGGGTGGCGCTGGTGTTGCCTCGGAACTCGTTCTTGCAGAGGCGGAGCAGGAAGCTGGACTTGCCCACCGCTGCATCGCCCGCCAACACAACCCTGTAGGCCTTCTCTGATGTCATATAGCCCAGGTCAGCTGACTCCTTCTCTTTACCCTATACACAGAGAGTGAGAGGGGGTAGAGAGCGTGAGAGGGAGAGAGAGCGCAAGAGGGAGAGGGAGCGAGAGAGAAAGAAAGTGAAAGAGGTTTAAAGGCACACCTTGACTGTATTGTACCGGACCATATCATAATACTGGAATGATGTCAACTCACTTGTCATGCATAGTCAACAATCAACAGTTTCTCCTGAACTAAGTCAACCATTTACACTCAAGTGTTTTCTACCACGTCTGCCTGCTAACCAAGTAATTCTGCCAAGTGTCTGTTTCTTTTTAAAATGGTTTTAAAGCTCCAAAATGAGCTTTTAATTTAGTTCTACAATCCAGGATTTACACTCTCCTCTCTTCTCACACCACTGCCCTCAGTCCTGTACCTCATTGGTGATGGCAGAGAGGGCTTTGAGTGTGGATGCTCCAGAGCTGGTCCGGCTGACTGACTCCAAGGGTTTCCAGTCCAGGACAGAATCACTGTCTGATCCAAACACCATCTCATCACGCATCTCTGCAACCTGACACATTAACACTATTGCATTAACATCACTACACAATGAGAGTTATCAGTAACAATATGTGTACGTAGTACAAGTGGATGACGATGTGTGTATAATGTCTTTGTGTGTGTGTTTTTGCTGTATGTTTGTGTGTCTTACGTCGTTGTCAGAGTGGTCTCCCGCCAGGCTGTCTGTGTTCCCGGCCACCCTCTGTTCCTCCTCGTGCCCTTTCACCTCCTGTTCAGAGTCGTATCCGTTGTTGGAGCCGCGCAGCGTGGACATGCCGCTGTCTAGGCAGCTCTCGGGCAGGCTATCTACCTCGCAGCTGCGTTTGCGCTGCATGGCCGGGTCACACAGAGCCAGGGCTAGGGTATCCAGACTGGGCCGCCGACACCCCAGAGAACTCCTACCACCTTCACCTCCACACAGGCCCAGCAGGTCTCCGTCCTCATCCACACCATCCACACCCGCCTGGTAGAACCTGGGACAGTATAGACAGACAGAGACATTCCTGTCAGTCACAACATCCACACAGTCTACTCGAAACAGAAACCTTTCGTCGCTACAGTGGTTACTCCTTTAAAAGATGCGAGCGTACACCGCGGGACTTAGAGGTACCCAGCATCACGGCTTCATTGCTCCAGACCACCACAAGGGAGAGTTAGAGCACTCATTATGCATCTGGGTCCCAAGGTTTTTACATGACCAATAATATCACGTGGTTCCAATGACGAATTTGACATTATGCCACCCGTCGCTGGTGACTTTCTTCACCACTGACAAAAACATTACGGTGGAAGCAAATGTAAGTAATTATAAAGTCATAACGAGTCAAGCACAAAATGTACAATTGAGAGGAATATGTTAGTTAATGTAGAGACAAACGATTGTGCATATTCTTTTGTCATAAAGTACATTTACAAAAATCGCTACTTTTTTTCCAGTCATATCAATACCAGGTGTATCAAACTCCATTCTTTGAATGATGCTGTGTCTGCATGTATGTATTACAATTATACACTTCAACAGTGTTTACCACTCCTGCTCCTGGGACATCAATGATTACACATTGTAACTATGCAATTGAATAGAAACATGATTTAAGCAAAGGCTGATTTGTAATTCATATATACAGAAGAAAGAAAACAGTACACTATACTTCCTATGCATATCTAACTCCCTTCATCTGCATTAATCTGAGGAGGTTCTCCCAGCCTGTATCTACAGTTGAAAGTTTATATACACACTAAGGTTGGAGTCATTAAAACTCGTTTTTCAACCACTCCACAAATTTCTTGTTAACAAACTATAGTTTTGGCAAGTCGGTTAGGACATCTACTTTGTGCATGACACAAGTCATTTTTCCAACAATTGTTAACAGACAGATTATTTCACTTATAAATCACTGTATCACAATTCCAGTGGGTCAGAAGTTTACATACACTAAGTTGACTGTGCCTTTAAACAGCTAGGAAAATTACAGAAAAGGATGTCATGGCTTTAGAAGCTTCTTATAGGCTAGTTGACATCATTTGAGTCAATTGGAGGTGTACCTGTGGATGTATTTCAAACTCAGTGCCTCTTTGCTTGACATCATGGTAAAATCTAAAGAAATCAGACATTAGACCTCCACAAGTCTGGTTCATCCTTGGGAGCAATTTCCAAACGCCTGAAGTTACCAACAATAGTATGCAAGTATAAACACCATGGGACCACGCAGCCGTCATACCGCTCAGGAAGGAGACGCGATCTGTCTCCTAGAGATGAACGTACTTTGCTGCGAAAAGTGCAAATCAATCCCAGAACAACAGCAAAGGACCTTGTGAAGATGCTGGAGGAAACAGGTATAAAAGTAGCTATAGCCACAGCAAAACGAGTCCTATATCAACATAAACTGAAAGGCCGCTGAGCAAGGAAGAAGCCACTGCTCCAAATCCGCCATAAAAAAGCCAGACTACGGTTTGCAACTGCACATGGGGACAAAGATCGTACTTTTTGGAGAAATGTCCTCTGGTCTGAAGAAACAAAAATATAACCGTTTGTCCATAATGACCATCGTTATGTTTGGAGGAAAAAGGGGGACGCTTGCAAGCTGAAGAACACCATCCCAACCGTGAAGCACGGGGGTGGCAGCATCATGTTGTGGGGGTGCTTTGCTGCAGGGGGGACTAGTGCACTTCACAAATAGATAATGAGGTAGGAAAATGATGTGGATATATTGAAGCAACATCTCAAGACATCAGTCAGGAAGTTAAAGCTTGGTCGCAAATGGGTCTTCCAAATGGACAATAACCCCAAGCATACTTCCAAAGTTGTAGAAAATGGCTTAAGGACAACAAAGTCAAGGTATTGGAGTGGCCATCACAAAGCCCTGACCTCAATCCTATAGAAATTTGTGGACAGAACTGAAAAAGCTTGTGCGAGCAGGGAGGCCTACAAACCTGACTCAGTTACACCAGCTCTGTCAGGAGGAATGGGCCAAAATTCACCAAACTTACTGTAGGAAGCTTGTGGAAGGCTACCTGAAATGTTTGACCCAACTTCTGACCCACTGGGAATGTGATGAAAGAAAGCTAAAATAAATCACTCTCTCTACTATTATTCTGACATTTCACATTGTTAAAATAAAGTGGTGATCCTAACTGACCTAAGACAGGGAATTTGTACTAGGATTAAATGTCAGGAATTGTGAAAAACTGAGTTGAAATGTATTTGGTTAAGGTGTATGTAAACTTCTGACTTGAACTGTACCTACACACGGTTAATGTTCTGAAAAAAATATAAAAATAAAAAATATTTGTATATATATATACAGTGAGGGAAAAAAGTATTTGATCCCCTGCTGATTTTGTACGTTTGCCCACTGACAAAGAAATGATCAGTCTATAATTTTAATGGTAGGTTTATTTGAAGTGAGAGACAGAATAACAAAAAAAAAATCCAGAAAAACGCATGTGAAAATTTTTATAAATTGATTTGCATTTTAATGAAAGAAATAAGTATTTGACCTCTCTGCAAAACATGACTTAGTACTTGGTGGCAAAACCCTTGTTGGCAATCACAGAGGTCAGACGTTTCTTGTAGTTGGCCACCAGGTTTGCACACATCTCAGGAGGGATTTTGTCCCACTCCTCTTTGCAGATCTTCTCCAAGTCATTAAGGTTTCGAGGCTGACGTTTGGCAACTCAAACCTTCAGCTCCCTCCACAGATTTTCTATGGGATTAAGGTCTGGAGACTGGCTAGGTCACTCCAGGACCTTAATGTGCTTCTTCTTGAGCCACTCCTTTGTTGCCTTGGCCGTGTGTTTTGGGTCATTGTCATGCTGGAATACCCATCCACGACCCATTTTCAGGGGGAAGTAGGTTTCACCCAAGATGTGATGGTACATGGCCCCGTCCATTGTCCCTTTGATGCGGTGAAGTTGTCCTGTCCCCTTAGCAGAAAAACACCCCCAAAGCATAATGTTTCCACCTCCATGTTTGACGGTGGGGATGATGTTGTTGGGGTCATAGGCAGCATTCCTCCTCCTCCAAACACGGCGAGTTGAAGAGCTCCATTTTGGTCTCATCTGACCACAACACTTTCACCCAGTTGTCCTCTGAATCATTCAGATGTTCATTGGCAAACTTCAGACGGGCATGTACAGTGGGGCAAAAAAGTATTTAGTCAGCCACCAATTGTGCAAGTTCTCCAACTTAAAAAGATGAGAGAGGCCTGTAATTTTCATCATAGGTACACTTCAACTATGACAGATGAAATGAGAAAAAGAAATCCAGAAAATCACATTGTAGGATTTTTTATTTATTTATTTGCAAATTATGGTGGAAAATAAGTATTTGGTCAATAACAAAAGTTTATCTCAATACTTTGTTATATACCCTTTGTTGGCAATGACAGAGGTCAAACGTTTTCTGTAAGTCTTCACAAGGTTTTCACACACTGTTGCTGGTATTTTGGCCCATTCCTCCATGCAGATCTCCTCTAGAGCAGTGATGTTTTGGGGCTGTCGCTGGGCAACACGGACTTTCAACTCCCTCCAAAGATTTTCTATCGGGTTGAGATCTGGAGACTGGCTAGGCCACTCCAGGACCTTGAAATGCTTCTTACGAAGCCACTCCTTCGTTGCCCGGGCGGTGTGTTTGGGATCATTGTCATGCTGAAAGACCCAGCCACGTTTCATCTTCAATGCCCTTGCTGATGGAAGGAGGTTTTCACTCAAAATCTCACGATACATGGCCCCATTCATTCTTTCCTTTACACGGATCAGTCGTCCTGGTCCCTTTGCAGAAAAACAGCCCCAAAGCATGATGTTTCCACCACCATGCTTCACAGTAGGTATGGTGTTCTTTGGATGCAACTCAGCATTCTTTGTCCTCCAAACACGACGAGTTGAGTTTTTACCAAAAAGTTATATTTTGGTTTCATCTGACATTCTCCCAATCCTATCTGGATCATCCAAATGCTCTCTAGCAAACTTTAGACGGGCCTGAACATGTACTGGCTTAAGCAGGGGGACACGTCTGGCACTGCAGGATTTGAGTCCCTGGCGGCGTAGTGTGTTACTGATGGTAGGCTTTGTTACTTTGGTCCCAGCTCTCTGCAGGTCATTCACTAGGTCCCCGTGTGGTTCTGGGATTTTTGCTCACAGTTCTTGTGATCATTTTGACCCACGGGTGAGATCTTCGTGGAGCCCCAGATCGAGGAAGATTATCAGTGGTCTTGTATGTCTTCCATTTCCTAATAATTGCTCCCACAGTTGATTTCTTCAAACCAAGCTGCTTACCTATTGCAGATTCAGTCTTCCCAACCTGGTGCAGGTCTACAATTTTGTTTCTGGTGTCCTTTGACAGCTCTTTGGTCTTGGCCATAGTGGAGTTTGGAGTGTGACTGTTTGAGGTTGTGGACAGGTGTCTTTTATACTGATAACAAGTTCAAACAGGTGCCATTAATACAGGTAACGAGTGGAGGACAGAGGAGCCTCTTAAAGAAGAAGTTACAGTTCTGTGAGAGCCAGAAATCATGCTTGTTTGTATGTGACCAAATACTTATTTTCCACCATAATTTGCAAATAAATTCATTAAAAATCCTACAATGTGATTTTCTGGATTTTTTTTCCTCATTTTGTCTGTCATAGTTGAAGTGTACCTATGATGAAAATTACAGGCCTCTCATCTTTTTAAGTGAGAGAACTTGCACAATTGGTGGCTGACTAAATACTTTTTTGCCCCACTGTATATGTGCTTTCTTGAGCAGGGGGTCCTTGCGGCGCTGCAGGATTTCAGTCCTTCACAGCGTAGGGTGTTACCAATTGTTTTCTTGGTGACTAGGGTTCCAGCTGCCTTGAGATCATTGACAAGATCCTCCCGTGTAGTTCTGGGCTGATTCCTCACCGTTCTC
Organism: Brachymystax lenok tsinlingensis; assembly: GCA_030435695.1. Lineage (NCBI taxonomy): Eukaryota > Metazoa > Chordata > Actinopteri > Salmoniformes > Salmonidae > Brachymystax > Brachymystax lenok. Next base: position 45,100,216 of record CM059807.1, on the reverse strand, counting down.
ATGATCATTGCAACTCCACGAGGTGAGATCTTGCATGGAGCCCCAGGCTGAGGGTGATTGACAGTTCTTTTGTGTTTCTTCCATTTGCGAATAATCGCACCAACTGTTGTCACCTTCTCACCAAGCTGCTTGGCGATGGTCTTGTAGCCCATTCCAGCCTTGTGTAGGTCTACAATCTTGTCCCTGACATCCTTGGAGAGCTCTTTGGTCATGGCCATGGTGGAGAGTTTGGAATCTGATTGATTGCTTCTGTTAACAGGTGTCTTTTATACAGGTAACAAGCTGAGATTAGGAGCACTCCCTTTAAGAGTGTGCTCCTAATCTCAGCTCGTTACCTGTATAAAAGACACCTGGGAGCCAGAAATCTTTCTGATTGAGAGGGGGTCAAATACTTATTTCCCTCATTAAAATGCAAATCATTTTATAACATTTTTCACATGTGTTTTTCTGGATTTTTTTGTTGTTATTCTGTCTCTCACTGTTCAAATAAACCTACCATTAAAATTATAGACTGATAATTTCTTTGTCAGAGGGCAAACGTACAAAATCAGCAGGGGATCAAATACTTTTTTTCTTCACTGTATATATATATATATACACTTTTTTCCCTCACTGTATATATATATATATATATATAGGTCATGGCTGAGTGGCACAGCGGTCTAAGGCACTGCATCTCAGTGCAAGAGGCATTACTACAGTCCCTGGTACGAATACAGGCTGTATCACATCCGACCGTGATTGGGAGTGCCATAGGGCGGCACACAATTGGCCCAGCGTCATTCGGGTTTGGCCGGAGTAGTCCGTGATGGTAAAGAACAATTTGTTATTACCTGACTTGCCTAGTTAAATAAAGGTTAAATTAAAAAAACTACTTGTTATGTAAGTTTTGCACACCAACAGATAGACTTTTCTCCATCAATTAATTTTAACAATAATCTTCATTTTAATTTGACTTTACAAACAACAAGAGGGCTTAATTGGAGTCTATTTCTTCGGCGCTTAGACCAATATAAAATAACTTAACTCGCTGAGGTAGGCTATTAGGCTTAACAGCCTAATAGAGGTAGGATTTTATTTATTAGGCCTACTTAAAATTTTTGACCAGTGGCAAACCCAGAGGGTTTTTCGTTTTTCTTGGAATAGAAACACCATAATATTAATCAAATTAATTAAGCAAGTACCAGTCAAACGTTTGGACACACCTACTCATTCCAGGATTTTTCTTTATTTTTACTATTTTATACATTGTAGAATAATAGTGAAGACATCACAACTATGAAATAACACATATGGAATCAGTTAAGAACAAATTCTTATTTACAAGGACAGCATACTCCTTCCTCCCTGTCGGGGAATTGAACCCTGGTCTCCCGCGTGCCCACATTCTCTAATACAGACATGGCCTGCGCTCCCAAATGTAAGGAATTAGGCACTTTCCCATGTTTACTACAGTATGTATTGTAGGCTATGTTTACTTGTCAGACTGCACAGTAGCCTAACAAACAAATGCAGGTGGCTCATATCTTCAAAATGCTTTAAATGCTTTATTATCCAAATGTAAAAGCATATACTGTACAGTACCGTATTTATTCATCAGCATCTTTATGCTTTCGTTAATAAAATAATGATAAAATACTCTATCAAAATGCAGATATTTATTTCGTTATGATCCATAACGAATTACTATTGGAATAAATATCACTGATTTACAGAAATATTGGAACAAAGTTGTCTAACGAAGGCAAACAATTTAGAATCCTCCAATCCTCTTATGCTGTAGCCTACCTCCGACCGTCACGTTGTACAGCTCCATATTTTCCATTCCGTCCTAATGGAAACCCTGAGGGTTTTGTTTTTTTGTTTTTCTCGGAATAGAAACACCATAATATTAATCAAATTAATTAAGCCAAATTTCTTAAAATCCATCCCATATACTATGTTATTACAAAAAAGGTTTTAAATTCTCTGGTAATGCCAATATGGAAGACTATCAAATGCTTCTCAAAGATGCCCTCTGGTGGTCAAACTAGCACTGACTTGCATTAACAGAAAAAATGTCTGACATTTAAATAACGTGCCACAGAATGCTGCGGCAGCCCACAAGGTGTGCTGCAGTATGACGCAACTTTTAAAAGGAGGAACCACTGTACCACTAAGATAGCGCCAACAACCAAGCTACAACATAGACTGTACTGTTTTGTGTCCTGTATAGATGGCTATGAGCATACAATGCAAACACGCACGTGTCCAGTGCTAATCTTCCACCTGAGAATAATTGTACATAAACTTGAGTTTGAGCATACACACGTACGTGTGCAGTGTGTACCTGTATTAGAGTGTATGTACAGGACTGTCTGCACAAACACACCAGCAGGCCGTTGCTAGTTCAGTCCTGTCTTACCTGTATGGAGATGAGTAACAGATACTCTTGCTCCTCCTGCTAATGGTGCTGGCTGGGGAAGCACTACTACCACGCTGAAACACAACCACAACATCACTGTCACAACTGTCTGTGTCACCGGTGTGTTTTTGTGTATGTGTGGGTGTGTGTGTCCATACACTTCTGTGTGCGTACGTGTGTGTGCACTGAGCTGTATGTACTGAACCCTATGTGTGAGTATAGGAATTATCGTTAGATGAGAGTTTGTGAGGCAGAGTGGAAGTTATGAGGTTATGAGGAGAGTGAGTTAGGGGTCAAGACTGAAATATGTTGTTGTTGCTGTTGTTGTTGTTGTCTGTCATTGCCTCTCAAACATGGTTCAGTTGATTCCTCCAACAGACAAGCCCTTAGGACTGGCATTAAAGATTCAACCCTGACGTTAAAAGCAGAGAGATCACAGAGAAAGAGAGTGATGTGAAGATGAGGATAAAAGGGGTGTGGGATAGGGAGGTAGATTGAAAGAGGGACGGAAGAACAAAGATAAGAGGCAGGTAGAGAGCGAGAGAGAGAGCGTGCTGGTGTTACCATGGCTATGTGGTTGTCTACCTCACCTTATTGCTCTTGCTGAGGCTGTTCTCAAGGGAACTGCGCAGCCCGTCGTTACTGTCATGGAGCTTCCTGTTGGCTGTTCTATAGTGGGGAACAGAGGAGGGAGAGAAGCAGAGGAGAGAAAGGAGGGAGAGAAACAAAGGAGGAGAGAGGGGGAGAGGGAGAGAAACAGAGGAGAAAGAATAGGATAAGAGCAGGAAGGGGTGATCAAAAGTGCGTTTGGCAGGTCTTCTAAGGAAAATGACTTTTGAGGTTTTCAAAAACAGAAACTCTTCAAGACTCACAAAACTCCCAAGGCTTACAACTTCATGTTCCTCAGTTTACAGGCTACTCGATGTAACATCAAGTTGTGAGTCTTGAAGTGATCCTGTTTGTGGGTCAGGTGAGCATTTGTCAGCGTTCCTGTTTATGTGTCAGACAAGCACTATGATTGGCCAGACTTACTGTAGGATCTCTATCTGTCGCTCCAGGTTATCCCTCTCATCAGAGAACTCTCTTATCATCGCCTCATCCCTGCACATACAAACACAGTCATTCACAACTAATACATACACTTTCATAAACAATAATAACACATACTACATAAACTATAATAACACATACTACAAATCCCCCCTTAATAACACATACTACATAAACTACAATTACACATACTGCATAAACTACAATAACACATACTACAATAACACATACTACACACACTCTCAAAACACATACATGAATTATCCAAAAACAGGAGAATGTACATTCTAATAATGCAGACAAAAGCAGACACTTCAACAGTCTCAAAGAATCGGCACATTCACAACACAAACTTCGTTTGACTGGAACAAGTTCAAAGGCGAAGTGTGAGACTGGTTGCCAGGTAACCAGGCTGTGAGACTGAGTGTGAGGTCACACTAGGATATCCTGTTACAAGCCTGGAAACATGTTACCACCCCAGGGAGGGGAGGGAGCAGCCAAGCACACAGGCAGGGAGGCAGTCACACAGTCACACTGCCCTGGGTCTGTGGCCTCTACTGCCTGACTGATTGAGTGACTGGATGGCTCAAGGCGAACCCACAGCCCAGGCTGGGATGAGGTGTCACAGGCTCTGTGTGCATGTGTGTGTGTGTGTGCGTGTGTGTGTTTTGGCTTTGTGTCTATGTGTTGTGTGTCTCAGTGGGATACTTTGGGATTCTCAATGTGCCACTGTAGAAAAATCAGATTGATCATTTCACAAATAGTAATACATCTAGTAGATATTAGATTATTACTTGTATTTTTTATTTAACCTTTATTTAACTAGGCAAGTCAGTTAAGAACAAATTCTTATTTACAATGATGGCATACCCCGGCCAAACCCTAACCCGGACGATGCTGGGCCAATTGTGCTCCGCCCTATGGGACTCCCAATCACGTCCGTTTGTAATACAGCCTGGAATCAAACCAGGGTCTGTAGTGACGCATCTAGCACTGAGATGCAGTGACCTCTGTAATCACTAGATTACGTTACAGCATGACATACATTACCGTTCAAAAGTTTTGGCTCACTTAGAAATGTCCTGGTTTTTGGAAGAAAAGCAATTTTTTTGCCCATTAAAATAACATACAATTGATCAGAAATACAGTGTAGACATTGTTAATGTTGTAAATTGAATAGTACCCACAAAACATCAGTCTGAATGTCAACAGTGAAGAGGCGACTCCGGGATGCTGGCCTTCTAGGCAGTGTTGCAAAGAAAAAGCCATATCTCAGACTGGCCAATAAAAAGAAGAGATTAAGATGGGCAAAAGTGTGTGTGTGTGTGTGTGTGTGTGTGTGTGTGTCTCACCGCTCAGAGTTGATGCTGTGGTCTGTCAGGTCACTCTTCAGAGAAGCCAGTTCACTCTGCAGGAAGGCTATGTTAGTTTGAGACTGCATCAACTCCTGCTTCAACCGCTGGTTTTCCTGGGGAGAGAGGGAGAGAGAGAGAGAGAGAGAGAGAGAGGTAAAGGTAAAGAAAGAAAGAAAGAAAGAAAGAAAGAAAGAAAGAAAGAAAGAAAGAAAGAAAGAAAGAAAGAAAGAAAGAAAGAAAGAAAGAAAGAAAGAAAGAAAGAAAGAAAGAAAGAAAGAAAGAAAGAAAGAAAGAAAGAGAGAGGTAAAGTTAAAGAAAGGGAGAGAGAGGTAAAGGTAAAGAGAGAGAGAGGTAGAGGTAAAGAAAGAGAGAGAGAGGTAGAGGTAAAGAGAGAGAGAGGTAAATGTAAAGGTAAAGAGAGAGAGAGAGGTAGAGGTAAAGAAAGAGAGGTAAAGTAAAGAAAGAGAAAGAGAGTGAGAGGTAAAGGTAAAGAGAGAGAGAGAGAGAGAGAGAGAGAGAGAGTGGTTATTTTGACCCTTGGTTATTGTTGTTACTGTTGTTACTGTTGTCCCGTTGACAATTTTGATTGTTATTATTTTCATATTGTAAATATCCCAAGTAAGCTTTGGCAATATGTAGGGTTTAGAGAAGGGTTTAGCGACAGGCGACAGCATGGTCAGAGCCAGAATGATTCAGCTCAATTGTCTTGATCAGGAAATGGAAGAGAGTTAAAGGATGTGTACAGAGTGATATAGGACTAGCAGGAAGACCCATCTCACCAGAGTCAGTTCGTTGATCTTTCTCTTCAGGGTTGAAGACTCGTCTTTCATGTTGATGTTCTTGTACTGGTCTTCAATCTGAGGAGGGAGGAGACACTTTTAACACACATCGCTGCCTGCAGTCAGTGAATCACAATCTTCAATGGCACAGATAGCAGCATAGATGGATTTCATTCAATTGTGATTGAGTTCATCTGATTGGATGTCTCACATGTTCATGAACCAATGAACCAATACGTTGTGTGGGTGAACAGGAGTGATTGGCTAGACTAGTAGTCCAGGCAATAGGTGCCACATTTTTGGTTAATTGTTCACTTTTTCATAACAGCATGAACCTTGGCCCCAAACTGTGTATCAAGTTTCAGACTTTATTGGACAAGTTGATATTTATTTCACACCACCTAAAATATAAAGGATATCTTTAGCGTGTACTAAGTGGAACAGTTGAAGTGATGAATAGTCGAATGGAACTCACCAGCTGCATCTTCTGGAGCTTGTGCTGCAGTTCACACACCTCAGACTCATAGTGTCTCTTCAGCTCACTCAGAGCTGCCTCAGTCCTCTTGGCCTCCTACAGACAGAATAGAACATGGTGTAGCATCATCCCATCTCGTATGGCCTCCACAAGGATGCAAGACACAATTATAAAGTCTTACATCATCATCAAATGTTCACACACTGGCAATATACAGATACAGCTACTGTCAAAACACCAACTACTGTCCAAATCAAATGGCACAGTGTATGTGCATGCATGTGCGTGTGTGTCTGTGTGTGTGCATGCGGTTGTGTGTTTTTCTGTGTGTGCTTGTGTTTGTTTGTACTTCTTTTATATCACTCCTCTATGTTCCACTGATACGAGTTTGAGCTGTGCTATTTTAGGGCAGTTTGGGTGACAGGTGGAGGGGGCCAGCGTGTATCAAGGAACATGAGCAGACCTGCCAACCCTGTCCAACGTTTTAGCGTACCAGACGAGCGCGGCAAATTGGAGATTCAACTCGCGCGCTTAGCACCCCAATTGGGGTTTTCTTTTTTTTTCCTCGCATGCTCGTGCACACGCTGTTTGTGAGTCTGGTCACAATTGTAGAATTGTACCAAATCAAGTCTATAAAAGGTTGGAATACTTTCTTTCTTGACAGCATTCCATTTCCACAGATGGTAAAAGTCACTGACAAGATATAATTAGAAAGAACACACAAAGGGCCTTTATTCTTGGAGTTTTTTTGTTGTTATTTGTTTAGGTACAAAATGTACAAACGTCTTATCCACGATTATTTTGATTTTTTTTTTTTAACTCTGATATGATAAGAAGAACAAATGTTTGAAGCAGAGAATCAGTGTCAAATAAACATGTTATCCATAATAACATAAAAACAAAAACATCGACACAGACCGCAAACTGGCTACACAAAGCTTAAGTAGGCTACCGCAAAGGGAATCTGTACACTGTTCGCTAGAAGAGTCCGGTGTTTCAGCCCTCCTAAAAGGTGCCTATTGGATTTCTTTGCAGCGCATACATAATTTCATATTTTAAAAATGGATAAAACTCAAATCTAGTGCAAAGGCATTTTAGAAGCATTGCCTCTATAGCTAATACCGGACACTCATTCATTCTTCATCGCGTCTTCTAAACTCCCGACTCCATTTAATGCCAAGATGTTTCTATTTATTTTTTATTATACTTTTGTAATGCTTTTTGTGATATGGATAATATTAGTTATCAGGTTGCGTGATCCTTGTAATGTTACATGGAAAATACAACTAATGGGACGCAGAATTAAATGTATATCCCACTCGCACAAATGCGACCAGTTATTTTTCGTATTTGCATTTAATTTCTTTCACTAGCAAATGCGAGTGAACTGCTGGCACTTTAAAGCCCACTGAACGCTAACGTTAGCTTGAAACAATTAGTGTTTACCTTTCCACAACACACAACACAGAGATTTGTCCACGTGATTACGTACATCTGACAGTCGGCAAACTCAGCATCACAACAAACACGAGGCTGGGCAGACACCGGGTAGCTATGTCCAATAATGATGTAATTCATCTCCATGTCCGTTGACACACACTCCGTACATGTGTGTGTTGCAGCTCGACAATCGGATGTTAGATTTACTCAGTGGATTTATTTTTTATTCAAATGTAAAAAGAAATAAAATCAGGCCCTATTCATTTCTGTGTACTTTTAACTCGGATCTCGTACCTGCGTACATGGCCAGAGAATTGCGTAGTTGGTACGCAAAATGCGTGCATGTTGGCAGGTCTGCATTGAGTGCTGAAGTAGTAGATTGCTTTCTACCGATTGGATACACCCCTAACTGTCTCACAGGATGATGAGACAGTTACGGGGGGATGGGGCAGGTGAGTGTAGGTGTGAGTGCTTTTCTTAGACTAAGCATACAGCAGCTGCACACCAAACAGAGCTGATGTAGCACACTTACATAATGTACATAGCTACACACACACACAGGGAGAGATAAGACTGTTCCCAGAGTAGGGGAATGAGAGATTCCAGGAAAAGGAGCGTTCCATGGAGGAATGGAAAACGGACGTTTTCCGTCAACATCCCACTGGAGTTACTTTTAACAAATTATTATAAATAAATTCAGTATATAAAATCTAGACATGATAACAGGTTGACATATCAGATGTCTGAGGAGTGTTTGAGGTTTAATGAGTAATCTGATCACAAGTCCTCTCTATTTGACATGAGTGAAGAGATGAGCTCCACCCTTCTTATCAGTGGCTAAACCCTGTAGGAACACAACCTGCCCAGACTGCATGACAACATGGACATCATTTCTGAAGTGAGAATTGACAATCATGCAAGTGCGTGTGTGTCACCTGTTGCTGTGTGTTGTTCTCAGCTGCATGGATGCGTTGATCCATCTCCTCCTCCATCTCACTGAGCTGCATGGCGGCTTGGTCATTGGCTCTGAGCAGAAATAAAACATTATACTGTAACTGAATTTATTATATCTGTGTTGGTGTGTGTGCATTTGGGTCGTTCCACCATTTCGGTGACTTTTGAGAAGTGTAACTTGGTCAAATAAACGTTGGATTTCACCTAACTTCATAAAAAAAAAGTTTTCCCTTTGAAAACGGTTCAATAAAAGAAAATAGTAAAAAATAAATGCCTATTAAGAGTTTATTATTTATTCTAAAATCAGCCATAAATCCCCTTGTGACAGGGGGAATGGAAGCTTGTTGTGTGCAACAGGAAGTGGCAATTGAATGCATTATTGTATCATTATTTGTATACATTTATTTCTAGTCTGTTTATCTATGGGTATCAGGGTTGACGTGTTATGCTCGATCTGCTCAGTTAAATAGTAATCTTCAGAAATTACTTTGTCAAAGCAACAAAATAACTAGGGCTTTACAATGATGGAAATGTGGGCATTAAGTAGGTTCAAATCTTCCTAGAATGACACAGAGTTGATAGAGGGACATGTCAAAATGCTGAATTATGGCACTTTAGCAAGATTTTATTCATATAAAAATTTGATTTATTCAATTATCCATGTGGTCTAGATTAAAGAGCACTTCATTTAATATAACAGGCTTTATAAAATTCAATATTGGTGCACAATTTCAACTTAAAATATCAAACTTCCCATTTGTATTTGAGGACGTGTACAGTATGATAGAATGTCTGCATGTGTACAGTGTATGCAAAGTATGTGGGTCTTAAGTGAACTGCGGTTGTCGGTGAGTGTGTGCGTGTGACCGTGTGTTAGTACCGTTTCACAGCCAGAGCCAGGTTCTCCATCTCAGCATTGTGCTGCTTGATCTCTCTGGTGAAGCTCATGATGACTCTCTCATACTGAGGCACCATCCTGGGCTCTGTCATACTGATGTTCTGGTACAGCGTGGCTGCCTGCTCATTCCTACAGACACAACACAGACAGGAAGGCAGGCAGGCAGACAGAAACACAGACAGACAGACAGACGGGAGACAGGGGAATGTTAATACAAGTTACTTACAACAGCATAAGGTCTTTAATCTAAAACACATTTGGAACAGAACAGCTACATTTTATTTGTAACATGCTTCATGAAACAACAGGCAGGTGTAGACTAACGGTGAAATGCTTACTTTTCCAACAGTGCAGCGTTTTTTTTTTAATTACAAGGAATAAATCACAGCAAATAACGAATAACAGTAACGAGTAAAAATAACATGACTATATACAGGGAGTACCAATTTCGATGTGCAGGCGTACAAGGTAATTGTGGTAGCTATGTACATTTAGGTAGGGGTAAAGTAGATAATAGACAGAATAGATAATAGACTGGAGCAGTAGCGTATGTGGTGGTTGGCCTATGGAGTGTGTGTGAGAATGTATGTGTGGCGTCAATATGCATATGTGCACATGTTATGTGTGTGTGTGTGTGTGTGTGTGTGTGTTAGGGTGTCAGTGTAAGTATGTGTGTGGGGGGGGTCGAGACCAGTGAGTGTGCATTGAATCAGTGCAAGAGAGTTTACAAAGAGACCCTTCAAAAAAAAAGTAAGCACAGGTAGTAGATAAAAAAACAGAAATAGTGACGCAAGGAATAAATACAGTGAATAAAGAATAATGAGTCAAAATAACATGGATATATACAGGGAGTACCAGTATTGAGTCGATGTGCAGGTGTACGAGATAATTGAGGTAGGTATGTCCAGTACCGGTTAAAAGTTTGGACACACCTACTCATTCAAGGGTTTTTCTATATTTTGACTATTTTCTACATTGTAGAATAATAGTGAAGACGTCGCTGCAGAATGCTGTGGTAGCCCCACACCGTCATACCTTCTCCTCCATGCTTCACGGTGGGAACCACACATGCAGAGATCATCCGTTCACCTACTCTGAGTCTCACAAAGACACAGTGGACGGAACCAAAAATCTCAAATTTGGACTCATCAAACCAAAGACAGATTTCCACCGGTCTAATGTCCATTGCTTGTGTTTCTTGGCCCAAGCAAGTATCTTCTTCTTATTGGTGTCATTTAGTAGTGGTTTCTTTGCAGCAATTCGACCATGAAGGCCTGATTCACGCAGTCTGCTCTGAACAGTTGATGTTGAGATGTGTCTGTTACTTGAACTCTGTGAAGCATTTATTTGGGCTGCAATTTCTGAGGTTGGTAACTCTAATGAACTTATCCTCTGCAGCAGAGGTAACTCTGGGTCTTCCTTTCCTGTGCCGGTCCTCATGAGAGCGAGTTTCATCATAGCGCTTGATGGTTATTGCGACTGCACTTGAAGAAACTTTAAAAGTTCTTGAAATGTTCTAATTTTACTGACCTTCATGTCTTAAAGTAATGATGGACTGTCGTTTCTCTTTGCTTATTTGAGCTGTTCTTGACATAATATGGACTTATCACCCTTACATTGTCACAACACAATTGATAGGCTCAAACACATTAAGAAAGACAACATTTCCACAAATCAACTTTTTATACAGGCACACCTGTTAATTGAAATGCATTCCAGGTGACTACCTCATGAAGTTGGTTGAGAGAATGCCAAGAGTGTGCACAGCTGTCATCAAGGCAAAGGGTGGCTACACTGAAGAATCTCAAATATAAAATATATTTTGATTTCTTTGACACATTTTTTGTTACTACATGATTCAATATGAGTTATTTTATAGTTTTGATGTATTCACTATAATTCTACAATGTAGAATAAGTAGGTGTGTCTAAACGTTTGACTGGTATTGTACATATTCTGTAGTTAGGGGTAAAATGACTAGGCAACAGGATAAATAATAGTGCAAGAGAGTTAGTGCAAAAAAGGGTCAATGCAGGTAGTCCGGGTAGCTAATTTGATTAGCTCTTTAGCAGCCATGTTTAGATGTCTTATGGCTTGTGGGTAGAAGCTGTTCAGGGTTACAGACTTGGTGCACTGGTACTGCTTGCCATGTTGTAGCAGAGAGAACAGTCTCTGGCTTGGGTGGCTAGAGTCTTGGATATTTTTTATTATCTTTCCTCTGACACCGCTTGGTATAGAGGTCCTGGATGGCAGGGAGTACTGGGCCGTACTCACCACCCTCTCTAGTGCCTTGCGGTCGGATGCCTTGCAGTTGCCGTACGAAGCGGTGATGCAGCCAGTCAAGATGCTCTCAATGGTGCAGCAGTAGAACATTTGGAGGATCAGAGAGTCCATGCCAAATCTTGACAGCCTTCTGAGGGGGAAGAGGCGCTGTGTGGGTGTAGACCACATTAATTCCTTAGTGATGTGGACACAGAGGAACTTGAAGCTCTCGACCTGCTCCACTACAGCCCCATCGATGTGGATAGGGACGTGCTGGCCCTCCATTTCCTGTAGTCCACGAACAGCTTCTTTGTCTTGCTGACGTTGAGGAAGAGGTTGTTGTCCTGGCACCACACTGCCAGGTCTCTGACCTCCTCCCTATAGCCTCATCATTGTCGGTGATCAGTCCTACCACCGTCGTGTCATCAGCAAAACTTGATGATGATGTTGGAGTCGTGCGCGGCCAGGAAGTCATGGATTAACAGGGAGTACAGCAGGAGAGGACTAAGCACACACCCTTGAAGGGCACACGTGTTGATGTTCAGTGTGGCGGATGTGTTGTTGCCTACCCTCACTGCCTAGGGAGGCCCGTCAGGAAGTCCAGGATCCAGTTGCAGAGGGAGAAATTCAGTCCCAGGGTCCTGAGCTTGGTGATGAGCTTGGAGGGGACTATGGTGTTGAATGCTGAGCTGTAGTCAATGAACAGCATTCTTAAATAGGTATTCCTTTTGTCCAGGTGGATGCGGACAGTGTGGAGTGCAATAGAGATTGCATCATTTGTGGATCTGATGGGGCGGTATGCGAATTGGAGTGAGTCCAGGGTGTCTGGAATGGTGTTGATGTGAGCCAGCATTTCATGGCTATAGATGTCAGTGCTACTGGGCGATAGTGATTTAGGCAGGTGTTATAGGGCACAGGGACGATGGTGGTATTCTTGAAACAAGTTGATATTACCAGGTCAGGGATAAGTTGAAAATGTCAGTGAAGGCAGTTGGTATTACCAGGTCAGGGATAAGTTGAAAATGTCAGTGAAGGCAGTTGGTCAGGATGCTCTCAGTACGGGTCCTGGTATTCCGTTTGGCCCCACAGGCTTGCGAATGTTAACCTGTTTAAAGGATTTACTCACATTGGCTATGGAGAGTGAGATCACACAGTCGTCCTGAACAACTGGTTCTCTCATGCATGGTTCAGGGTTGCTTGCCTTGAAGCGAGCATTGAAGGCATTTAGCTCGTCTGGTAGGCTCACGTTGCTGGGCAGATCGCGGCTGGGTTTCCCTTTGTAATCCGTGATAGTTTGCAAGCCCTGCCACATCCATCGAGTGTCAGAGCCAGCATAGTAGGATTTGATCTTAGTCCTGTATTGACACTTTTCCTGTTTGATGGCTCGCCTGCATCTCTTTCGCTGCTACATCCTCTTTCGGGTCCCGGGGATTACGGCCTGGTACAGAGTAAGCAGAACGTCATCCAAAGCTGCTGACTCATTGAAGTAGAAATGTTCCCCCAAATCAAGGTTAGTGATCGCTGTTTTGATGTCCAGAAGCTGTTTTTGGTCATAGGGAATGGCGGAGACATTATGTACAATTTTTGTACAATAAAATAACACACACAAAATGGTCAGGATCCATTTCATCACACTTTTACGGCACAGTAGCATCAATGCAACGCTTTGGCAAAGTTCTGATGTTATCATTATGCTGTTGCAACAATATCTTTCCATTTCAACAGTGTTGAAAGTGTTGTTGTACTTTGAAACGGTAGCTTACTCATCATGGGCTGGGTCCAAGTATCTAGGCTATTTATTCAACGGGAGAAAATGTAGGTATAACACTTAGGGGGTTGAAAGACACCTGTTCATCTGTATACCTATGTAGGCTACAATATTGACCTGATATCTATTCAGGTACTTACATTTAAATGTTGTTTCTTGTAGAGCTATTTTACATGTTAATCTATGCTAATTAAGAAACTCATTCATGGCTCATTCAACTGAGTCAGATGGGTAGATGTATCTAAAGTGTGTGTGTGTGTGTTTGCCTTCAACAAGGTGACCAGATTATAATCCCTGAGAATATAGACTCACTGTCCTACAGTCAACAGCACTGTCAAAACAGGCAGTGTCACTGGTACACGCTCGGGTCTTAAAATCCAGGATTTACAGAACACCTTTTTCAATGCAATGTTTCAAGTTAAGAAATGCAAAATACTTTTGTTAGTACTAATAATGACAGTATCAAAAACCAATAAACATAATATTTTACAGTGATAGGATATTAAAAGGTGGTTGTTTGTCTATGACTGTAGAGTATTGACTATATCCCCAGGCCTCCAGCTACCCTAGCCTGGTTGCCTGAGTTTCTGCTTTAGCTAACCTCACTCCTCTGTTGTTTAATAACACATCTAGTTACCTGCTTCGAATATATTCTTAAACTAGAACTACTTAGGAGTGGTACCATTACTGATCCCTGCTCTACTCCACCCATGGCTCTTCTATGGGCAGGGGAATAGACAATAGTATGTATGGTGACCTTTGTCTCTGGATCTGAGCTCTAGGTGGATGTAGGCCTACTGAGTACAGACATGACTGTTGTATCACACAACAATGAGAACATTTGATCCACAGCACTGGAAAACCATCACTAATGGAGTGCCCCAGGAGTGGCCCTTTTTCAAAGAAACAAGCTAAGATGTTAGTTCCAATGGGTGACTTTCTACAGCTGGTGAAGCTGGTGATCAAACAGTCACAATGAGGTCTGTTTAAGACATGATGGGGCACATGGAATCACTGTGTTAATCAATGTCCCCTCCATGGTAGCGTGTCAGGGCACAGCTCAGTCCCATGCCAGCCCTAGGGGGGTGCCAGGACAACTGCTCAATGGGACCTCATTTCAAAACCTGTCATAAGATACTGATACTTTCATTTCCTTCTTTCCTTTCTCTCTTTCTCTCGCTCATTCTTTCGGGTTAGGTTGCAGCAAGGGTTTATATTGGTGCTCTTAGAGATATTTGATATATTTCATCCAAAAGCTAGCCTGCCCTGAGTAACACACACGAATGCACGTGCACACACATAGAAGTGTAAACCACATCCACAAGTGGGAGAAGTTTTGACACCAGAATAGCCCAAAAGCTTGAATTAAAACACTACAATAGTACACAAAGATTTCATATATTTATATTGTGAATATATTATAGGGGTAGAACCTGTAGCCTATTGATTACACTGAAAGTGTACATTGAAACTGTTTTACGCATGCATTCCTACGACGTTTGGACAATATGTAAATCAAAAGTTTACTAATTAGTCGGTGCGATTGTTTTGTAATGTGATCCATACTTGACCTGGGTATGAACCGGGCATGGTCCCCTAGTCGAGTCTGGAAATCTTCCCAGGCCTGAGAGGAGACTCCCCAGCTCTTGCTCTCCATGTCCCCGCAGTACACTTGCTCAGCGATCCGGTGGAAGCCGCTAATGAACTCCGCTAGATTGATTGTCCCGTCTCTGTCGGTGTCCAGTTTAGAGAATATGTGCTCTCTCTCCGTCGGCGGGACAAGGAGCTCTGAGCAGATTTGGACAAACTCGTCTTTTTCAATCCGTCCAGAATTATCCACATCACAAGCGTGAAAGAGCGAGCAGAGACTCTCCCGGTCCGTACCCATGGCTGGTAACGACATGGCTTAGTCTGGAGTGGAAAGCCCCACCAGACAACTACCCGGGGAAGCACCACTATGACCAACTATAACCGAAAGTTTTTGACCAATTCAATTCCTTTCACCACGATCTTCCGAACTTCATTCAAGTCTGACGTTTTATCCAAGTCTTTCTAAACTGTCAAACACCTTATCGAGGTACAAAAAAAAGGTCAACAAAAAAATGAAGTTGTTATTCATTCTCTCCTGGACGACTTCGACCGCCGTGGGCTAATAGTATTAATGTGTCATCCTCTTGTGTCGTTTTGTCAAGTCTTCTTTCCGGCTGTTGACGCGGCTCACCTTTACCACTTCAGAACTCTCTTGTGTCGGCCTCGACTTCCAGAGGAACAGGCACAAAGCAAACAAGGGCCGGGCGTCCGGCCAACCAGGTCCAGAATTACCTGTAATCCGTTGAATAAACCAAACACATCAAAACACTGTTTTAAAAACGCTGTTTCCATGGAGATTGTCTTGAAGACCAATACCCCCTTCTGTCTAACTGGCTGCCAGAGAATATGGGAGACGTTCAGTAACAAGCAACATGTACAAAATGTGTTTGATACTTTGAGTAAATAAATAGATTACCAATTGGATAAAGCTCAGTGGTGATTTTAGCATGTACATCTTGGTGCGGCAAACAAACAAAAATGTGTGATGCATGCCGGCAAAGCCACTCCGTAACACAACACTAAACAATACATGAATTGCACTTTAAAGGTGACAAACGGTGCCCACAAACTGTTGGGGCCTACATAAAGCTGTCCCAACACCTTACCACTGCTACACCTGGCTTTCAGCACAGCCTTGTCTGGCAGCGAAACAGTTCATTCAGCCTCATTTACTGCCTTAAAGAAAACATAGCTGATATGGTGGACTTGCTTAAACAAATGTGGTTTCTACTGACAATTGAGCTAGGCTGAAACACCTGCATTTTGGAGCTGCCTTACTCAAGAAAACAAAAAAGAGACCATGTGTGTATGCAGCTTTATTAACTGAATTATATATATATATATATATATATTTTACATTGTTTGCAAACTGATATGTGATATTAACATGCAAAACTGCCAGGCCCCCAAAAAATTATTAAATATATTTATTTATTTTGTATTTTTTTAAGCCAAATGACAACCTACGTGTTGTGATAATTGTGTTGTTTGCTCTATAACTTGTTAATTCACATGCCTTTCGACCCTGATATATAGGCCTAAAGCCAGAGACAATAAGAAGACACAGTTGCAGAATAAATTCAACCACACCTTTGTTTTATCACAAAACCGGATAGCAACCTCTGTCCCGTTTAGTCCACAAAGCATATTGCATGTAACAGACAGTTACAGCATGGTCTAGCAAGTTAATGTTCATGTTTTGCCGACATTTCCAGCGCAATTAGTGCGCATGTGTGTGGGGGGTGCATTTATGCAAGTAGAAAAATATGTTGACTCACTCTACTTGTAGAGAAACTCAAATGCCATCCTCCTCACTTTTATTTTTTGTTGCCCTAGGCTACCTAGCTAAATGCTTGCTCACTAGCCTAACTTCCATTCATGGGCAATGTTAGCTAGTTAACATTAGCTTTCTACATCTAGCTACATATTGAACTTCAATCCTCTCAGGCCAGGGGCACAAAAATGTATTTTCTCCTGGTAAATGTCTGCTTTAGTATTGTTTTCTTTCCTTACAGCAAAGTAGAGTGTAGGTAAGCGATAAATCCTGATGTTCTGTATGTTACCTTGAAAAATGAACAGACCTAAACTTGACTTTTCTTTACTGTACACTACTGTGCTCTACTGTATTGTACTGTACTCTACTCCACTGTACTATACTCTTGTTTAATGTACTTTAATGTACTGAACGCTGCTGTCCCCTACTGTGCTGTCCAAACTTGTGAAACATAGATGTTTATGATTGGGCCAAATCAAGGCTGTTAGCTAGTTAACACTTTAGTGTTCTACATCTAGCTACATATTGAACTTCCGTCATGTCAGGCCAGGGGCACAACAATGTATGATAGTTGTTTGTACTTTTATGTGATATCCAATTGGCAGTTACAGTCTTGTCCCCTATGGACTTGGGGGAGACAAAGGTGGAGAGCCATACATCCTCCGAAAAACGGCCCTGTCAAGCCAAACTGCTCACTTAACCCGGAAGCCAGCCGCACCAATGTGTCAGAGGAAACACCTTCCAGCTAGCGACCGAAGTCAGCTTGCAGGCGCCCGGCCCGACACAAGAGCGCGATAGGACAAGGAAATCCCGGCCGGCCAAACACTCCCCTAACCTAACCCAGACGACGCTGGGCCAATTGTGCACCCCCTCATAGGTCTCCCGGTCACGGCTGGCCAGTGACACAGTCTGGGATTGAACCCACTGCGCCACTCGGTATGCCAACAATGTATGAATTAATGGTTGGATCAGAATTGCTATTATAATAATTGGCCAGGTCAGAGAATTAAGTAAAATCACAAGTCCAAATCCCTATCTCCATCCATGGCTAATTTAGGAAAGGGACAACTTTAGCTAGCTAGCTAGCCACCGGAGGACAAGAACACAACAAGATGCAACAATTCAAGTTGTTTCTGTCATTGACGTTTGCTCTCAATGTGATTTGACCCTAAATCCAAGCTGGCTTCCCTTGACACTTTTTTTTTGGTGCGCCTGACCATTCACAATTGAGCTCGCTCAGTTTAGCTCAATGCTTGACAAATTTTGTAATACTTTTCTTATCCAGGGTGACCAAATGCTGTATGGATTCCCTTGCATTCCATTCAATGCTACGGGCGGCAACAATGTCATACTCGTTTGGACCAGACAGCATCAGATAGATGGCCTACACATAGAGAGACAGAGGGGTTCTGTTTCGCTCTCTCTGATGCTTTCTCTGGTGAGATACATTCAGCCTCTTGCTAATTGAAGGAAAATTATAAAGTACAGAGACAAAAGATTAATTGTTTTTGTATTTCTTTCTTGGTTAAAGTTTTGGGGAAGTCTGGCTTCCCTTGGCACCAATGAATGCACATTACTGCTTGACACACTGTCGTGCTGGAGACTCTTCCCACTTCTTTATATCACACATAACTACAGATTAGATTAACAGGAATGACATTCTCTCACGGGTGGCAAAAAATAACTATCTGAAAGCCACACCCCTAAATAAACTACACCTCCAGTCTTCTGATCTGACCCGCTGGGTCATATCTCATTAACCCAGTACCAATAACCCAGAATCAGCAACCCAACATTGCTATTTTTAAAGAAAACAACCCAACTAAGTGACCCACGCCTGCAACCCAACAATGCTGGGTTGTCAACCAAACAACCCAGCATTTTTTTATTGCACATGCATGTACACCCACCCCGTGTGTGTGTTAAGTCAGTGGGTAGTATAACAGGAGGGTTGAAGTCTCTGATCTCTCTTTATGTACAGTCGTGGCCAAAAGTTTTGAGAATGACACAAATATTAATTTCCGCAAAGTTTGCTGCTTCAGTGTCTTTAGATATTTTTGTCAGATGTTACTATGGAATAATAAAGTATAATTACAAGCATTTCATAAGTGTCAAAGGCTTTTATTGACAAGTACATGAAGTTGATGCAAAGAGTCAATATTTGTAGTGTTGACCCTTCTTTTTCAAGACCTCTGCAATCTGCCCTGGCATGCTGTCAATTAACTTCTGGGCCACATCCTGACTGATGGCAGCCCATTCTTGCATAGTCAATGCTTGGAGTTTGTCAGAATTTGTGGGTTTTTGTTTGTCCACTCGCCTCTTGAGGATTGACCACAAGTTCTAAATGGGATTATGGTCTGGGGAGTTTCCTGGCCATGGACCCAAAATATCACTTTTGCCTTATGGCAAGGTGCTCCATCATGCTGGAAAAGGCATTGTTCGTCACCAAACTGTTCCTGGATGGTTGGGAGAAGTTGCTCTCGGAGTTCTTAGGCAAAATTGTGAGTGAGCCCACTCCCTTGACTGAGAAGCAACCCCACACATGAATGGACTCAGGATGCTTTACTGTTGGCATGACACAGGACTGATGGTAGCGCTCACCTTGTCTTCTCCGGACAAGCTTTTTTCCAGATGCCCCAAACAATCGGAAAGGGGATTCATCAGAGAAAATAACTTTACCCCAGTCCTCAGCAGTCCAATCCCTGTACCTTTTGCAGAATATCAGTCTGTCCCTGATTTTTTCCTGGAGAGAAGTGGCTTCTTTGCTGCCCTTCTTGACACCAGGCCATCCTCCAAAAGTCTTCGCCTCACTGTGCCTGCAGATGCACTCACACCTGCCTGCTGCCATTCCTGAGCAAGCTCTGTACTAGTGGTGCCCCGATCCCACAGCTGAATCAACTTTAGGAGACTGTCCTGGCGCTTGCTTGACTTTCTTGGGCGCCCTGAAGCCTTCTTCACAACAATTGAACCTCTCTCCTTGAAGTTCTTGATGATCCGATAAATGGTTAATTTAGGTGCAATCTTACTAGCAGCAATATCCTTGATTGTGAAGCCCTTTTTGTGCAAAGCAATGATGACGGCACATGTTTCCTTGCAGGCAACCATGGATGACAGAGGAAGAACAATGATTCCAAGCACCACCCTCCTTTTGAAGCTTCCAGTCTGTTATTCGAACTCATTCAGCATGACAGAGTGATCTCCAGCCTTGTCCTCGTCAACACTCACACCTGAGTTAACGAGAGAATCACTAACATGATGTCAGCTGGTCCTTTTGTGGCAAGGCTGAAATTCAGTGAATATGTTTTTTGGGGGATTCAGTTCATTTGCATAGCAAAGAGGGACTTTGCAATTAAATGCAATTCATCTGATCACTCTTCATAACATTCTGGAGTATATGCAAATTGCCATCATACAAACTGAGGCAGCAGACTTTGTGAAAAGTTATATTTGTGTCATTCTCAAAACTTTTGGCCACGACTGTAGGCACAGATGTAGAGATACAGCAGCTTCAACCTAGAGACAAAGAGAGAAATAACAGGTGAGACGTGTTACAATTCCCTGCTATTTCTTTTTTTTCAAATGGTCGTTGTTTGTTCCTCTCAATCTATCCGCTAATCACTGTGTGTTCACATGCCTCTGCCCACTAAGCACGGCGTCATGCGGTGGGTGTAGCTGGTGTAGGTAAGTCAGGCGCAGGAGAGCAGAGATGAGTGGACTAAGTACTTTACTGAGGCAATTTATTAAAGAACGCAACCGCTTCACAAAACAAATGCCCAAAATCAAGTAAGGCAGCACAAAGTACAGAATTACACGTACAAATACCGGCTGCCATACAGCATGGGTGAAAAACATACAAACCCGGCGTAAACTGGCATGCCAAAAAAACTATTCCCCACACAGACATGGGAGAAACAGAGGGTTAAATAAACAACAGTAATGAGGGCAAATTAAAACCAGCTGTGATGGAAAACAAGACAAAACAAATGGAAAATGAAAAGTGGATCGGCGATGGCTAGAAGACCGGTGACGTCGACCGCCGCCCGAACAAGGAGAGGAACTGACTTCGGCGGAAGTCGTGACACACGGGCCGACGGACCGCCTGTCTTTTTTTTGGTATTGTTTTGGTGTTGTCCAGACTGGCCTTGATTTGAACGTCCAAAGACTTAGATTTTTGGTCCTGTCCAGACCAAATCTGAACCAATCAAAGACATCCGGACCGGCCTTGATTTGGTCCAGTTATAGACGTCTACGATTGATTCAGATTTGGTCTCGGGCCTTGATTTCAACGTCCACAGATGTCTGGTCCAGACCGATCTATATTTGTCCCAAACATAGACGTCTATAATTGGTTCAGATTTTTTTCCGGTCAAGGCCAGCCTTGATTTGGCCCAATCATGGACATCTATGTTTCACAAGTTTGGACAGCACAGTAGGGGACAGCAGCGTTCAGTACATTAAAGTACAGTAAACAAGAGTATAGTACAGTGGAGTAGAGTATAGTACAATACAGTAGAGCACAGTAGTGTACAGTAAAGAAAAGTCAAGTATAGGTCTGTTCATTTTTCAAGGTAACATACAGAACATCAGGATTTATCCCTTACCTACACTCTACTTTGCTGTAAGGAAAGAAAACAATACTAAAGCAGACATTTACAAGGAGAAAATACATTTTTGTGCCCCTGGCCTGAGAGGATTGATATGTAGCTAGATTTTAACTAGCTAACATTGTCCATGAATGGAAGTTAGGCTAGTGAGCAAGCATTTAGCTAGGTAGCCTAGGACAACAACAAATAAAAGCGCATACTGTATGATAGAGTGATTGACCGTTTCGTCAACATGAAAGAGAGGATGGCATTGGAGTTTCTCTACAAGTAGGGTGAGTCAACATATTTTTCTACTTGCACAAACACACACACATGCACTCACAGTTACTGTATCATGTGTGTTGGACACGTGGAGGCAGCTCCTGGAATCGTGGAGGCAGCTCCTGTGGCAGCTCCTGTTTTCTTTGCAACTTGCAGTAACTCATTACAATATTTAGTTGAGGTTTAAGGTTTAGTGAATGATTTGTCCCAAATACAATGGTGTTAGTTTTAGAAATATTAGGTTCTAACTTTGTCACGATCTTCATGCGGGACAGACCAAGGCGCAGCGAGGCATCCAGTATACATGCTTTTATTAAACAACGTAACTCACGTAACTGGGCAAAACAAACAAAACGTAAACGAAGGCCGTGAAGTTGAAACATAACATGAACCTACAAGCTATGCACAAACAATAACCCACAAAACCTAAATGAAAAACCCCAAACATATATATGGTTCTCAATTAGAGACAACGACACACAGCTGCCTCTAATTGGGAACCATTACCCCAACATAGAAACAGAACACCTAGAACTCAAAAACCCTACACCAAAAACGAAACCTAAACACGCCAGCCTAAAACTCTGGCCTGGACGTGACAAACTTATTTCTTGCCACCCATTCTGAAACTGACTGCAGCGCTTTGTTAAGTGTCACGGTGATTTCACTTGCTGTGGTAGCTAACATGTAGAGTGTTGTGTCATCAGCATACATAGACACACAGGATTTACTCAAAGCCAGTGGCAGGTCATTAGTAAAGAGTGAAAAAAGTAAGTGTACAGCTGCCCTGGGGAATGCCTGACTCTACCTGTATTATGTTGGAAAGGCTTCCAGTAAAGAACACTGTTTGAGCCAGTAAAGGGTGCATTGCAATAACTTTTTAGCGGAATTACTTTTGTTTCCCTCCAGGCCTGAGGGCACACAATTTCCTGTAAGCATAGATTGAAGAGATGGCAAATAGGAGTGGCAATACTGTCCGCTATCATTCTCATACATTTTCCATCCAAGTTGTCAGACTTAGGTGTCTTGTAATTGTTGATAGACATCAATAATTATTTCACCTCTTTCACACTCACTATACGAAATTCTAAATGACAATTCTTGTCTTTCATAATTTGGTCAGTTATGCATGGATGTGTAGGTTCAGAATTTGTTGTTGACATGTAATGCCAAATCTGCTAATCTTGCCAAAAAATAATTTAAGTAGTTGGTAATATCAGTGGGTTTTGTGATGAATGAGCCACCTGATTCAATGAATGATGGAGCCGAATTCCCCTTTTTGCCTAAAATGTCATTTAAGGTGCTCCAAAGCTTTTTGCTATCTTTATATCATTTATCTTTGTTTCATAGTAAAGTTTCTTATTATTTTTGTTCAATTTAGACACATGATTTCTCAATTCACAGTATGTTTGCCAATCGACTGTGCTGACAGATTTATTTGCCATTCCTTTTGCCTCATCCCTCTCAACCATAAAATGTTTCAATTCCTCATCAATCAATAGGGATTTAACCATTTTTGCAGTCATTGTCTTAATGGGTGCATGCTTAGTAGTAAATGGAATAAGACCTCTTATACACTATATTAGGCCCAGCCTTTGTAACTTTGGTTTTCCTAGATATGGCTACTATATTATGATCACTACATCTGATGGATGTGGATTCTTCTTCAGAGCAGATTTCTGCAGAATTAGTAAAGATGTGATCAAAACATGTGGATGATTTCATTCCTGTGCAGTCAATACTTAGGTCTCCAAGAAAATATACCTCTCTGTTGATATCACATACATTATCAAGAATTTCACACATATTATCCAGATATTAACTGTTAGCACTTGGTGGTCTATAGCAGCTTCCCACCAGAATGGGCTTTAGGTGAGGTAGGTGATCCTGTAGCCATATTACTTCAACAGAATTTGACATGAGATCCTCTCTAAGCTTTACAGGAATATGACTCTGAATATAAACTGCAGAACCAACCCCATGGGCATTTCTGTCTTTTCTATAGATGTTATAACCATGTATTGCAACTACTATATCATCAAAGGTATTATCTAAGTGAGTTTTATGACCATTCTAGAATACCCTTCTAGCCAATCAGAAACGAGTATTCAACAACGATGTGTTATAATACAGTTAACCTACTTTATTGTGCCCTACTTGGCTCTAATGTACTCTACTGAACTAAACTGTACTCGACTCTGCTCTGCTCTACTGAATTAAACTCTACTGTATTGTGCTCTACTTAATTAAACTGTACTGTACTCTACTGTAATCTACTGTACTGAATTAAAGTCTACTGTCCTGTACCGTACTGTAATGTAGTTTACAAAAGTTCAATTAGGAAGGCCGGTCTGAATTATTCATCCAGTAAACATACAGAGCAAATTCGCCAGTTATAAATCAACACTGACAATGGTACATTTAACACTGGTCCAGTGTCTATACGTGTCCACGCTTTTCAGTGTTAAATGAACACACTGCTTAATGTTAATACTTCTTTGCATATTTCCCATAGTACCTTGTCTTTTGAGTGAATTGTAGAGTTACCACTCATGACTGTATTTGTTAGTGACAGAGACATGGTTGTTGCATTCATGAATTTTCATTTCCAGTGAGATCCTGGTCAAACATTATCATTAAAATTCAATTCTTTAAGACAATACAACAAGTTTATTTTAAGAGTTTTACCCTAATACAGTGGCCTGAAACTCAAGGTTTTCAGGCCTGCAAGGGTTGATGTGGCCTGTAAACCAGGGTTAGGGTATAATGAAAGAAAGGCCATATGATATATGTAATGTATTGTCATACATAATTACATTTTAAAGGCTAATAAAGCTGGTGGAACCGTTCATGGAGGGTTCTAGGAAGAACCCACACAAGATAAAAAGGTTCTCGGTAGAACCCTTCATTGACGGTCCTAAGAAGAAACTTTAGATGATAAAATGGTTCTTGGTAGAACCCTTCATAGAGGGTTCTAGGCAGAACCATATACGGGGGTTCTTTGAAGAACCCTACATAGAGGGTTCTTGATAGAACCCTCTGCAAAGGGTTCTACCCAGCACCAAAAATGGTTGCCCTATATGGACAAACAGAAGAACCCTGTATGGTTCTACTTGGCACCTTTTTTTTTCTAAGACTGTGGAACTGACCCTGTATATAGCCGACTTACTTTCTCATGTTCTTCTTATTTCTATTTCTCACGTGTTTTTTTTCTACTTTACTTTGTTTTATACTACTACAGATATTGATTACGGCACTGTTGGGAAATAACGTGCATGAAAGGAATTTCATTGTACGTGTGCGTGTGAATTTAAAACTTGAAACTTGAAACATTTGTAAATGTCAATAAGCAATCTCTAAATAGTCCTTCACTCATCTATAAACATTATTTTCAATTATTTATGAATGATTTAAGATCATTAATAAGGTGTTTGATCATAGTATGTTCACAATTTGTAAATTATTAATAATGTACTTCTGATGTACTTATACTTATAAACCAGTTGTAAAATAATTTATTGTCAACTCATAAGACTATTTATGAGGCGATTGTTAATGGTTGATTAATGGGTTGACTGAAATGTATGTATATAAACAGTGCATTCGGAAAGTATTCAAACCCCTTAACTTTTTCCACATTTTCTTATGTTACAGTCTTATTCAAAATTGGGTTAAATAAAAAATCCTCATCAATATACACACAAAACCCCATAATGACAAAGCAAAAACAGGTTTTTACAAATTTTTGCAAAAACAATTTCATACAAAAAATACCTTATTTACATAAGTATTCAGACCCTTTGCTATGAGACTCGAAATTGATGCTCAGGTGCATCCTGTTTCCAATTTACCTGTGGTCATTTCAACTGATTGGACATGATTTGGAAGGCACACACCTGTCTATATAAGGTCCCACAGTTTACAGTGCATGTCAGATTAAAAACCAAGCCATGAGGTCGAAGGAATTATCCATAGAGCTCCGAGACAGGATTGTACCGAGGCACAGATCTGGGGAGGGGTACCAAAACATTTCTGCAGCATTGAGAAGGTCCCCAAGAACACAGTTTGGAACCACCAAGATTCTTCCTGCCGGCAGTCCAGCCAAACTGAGCAATCGGAGGAGAAGGGCCTTGGTCAGGGAGTTGAGAAAGAACCCGATGGTCACTCTGACAGAGCTCCAGAGTTCCTCTGTGGAGATGGGAGAACCTTCCAGAAGGACAACCATCTCCGCAGCACTCCACCAACCAGGCCTTTATGGTAGAGTGGCTGGACAGTGGCACATGACAGCCCGCTTGGAGTTTGCCAAAAGGTACCTAAAGGACTCTCAGACCATGAGAAACAAGATTTTCTGGTCTGATGAAACCAAGATTGAACTCTTTGGCCTGATTGCCAAGCGTCACGTCTGGAGGACACCTGGCACCATCCCTACAGTGAAGCATGGTGGTGGCAGCATCACACTGTGGGAATGTTTTTCAGCGGCAGGGACCTGGAGACTAGTAAGGATCGAGGGAAAGATGAACGGAGGAACAGAAAGAGAGGTTCAACTTCCAACAGGACAATGACTCTAACACAGCCAAGACAATGCAGGAGTGGCTTCAGGACAAGTCTCTGAATGTCCTTGAGTGGCCCACCCAGAGCCCGAACTTGAACCCGATCAAACATCTCTGGAGAGAACTGAAAATAGGTATGCAGCGACGCTTCAGGAGTTCAACAACCATTACAACCTTAGCTTATACTGAGGTTTTTGTGGTCTCTACTCAAACCTTTGCCCCCTCAGCTGACCGAGGTATGCATGGTCTGAAGAGGATTTATTCAGGTGGGGGTTTTATTCGTAACAGTAGAAAAGGGCTGTCCCATGAGCCAGATCATGTCTGTGCTCATGGGGGCAGGCAAATGACTTAGATAACTTTAAAGGGAATAGCATTAGCATTACATAATTTCACAAATTGTTTCATCTTTACTCATCATTTTATACAATAATTAGACGCAAACCTCATATATATATTTTTTTCACCTTTATTTAACCAGGTAGGCAAGTTGAGAACAAGTTCTCATTTACAACTGCGACCTGGCCAAGATAAAGCAAAGCAGTTCAACACATACAACAACACATAGTTACACATTGGAGTAAACAAACACACAGTCAGTAATACAGTAGGAGAAAAAAAACACAAATCTATATACAATGTGTGCAAATGAGGTAGGATAAGGAACATAAGGCAATAAATAGGCCATGGTGGTGGCAAAGTAATTACAGTATAGCAATTTAACACTGGAATGGTAAATGTGCAGTAGATGAATGTGCAAAGTAAAAATACTGGGGTGCAAAGGAGCAAGATAAATAAATGACTACGGTAAGGGATGAGGTAGTTGGTTGGGCTATGTACAGGTGCAGTGATCTGTGAGCTGCTCTGACAGCTGGTGCTTAAAACTAGTGAGGGAGATAAGTGTCTCCAGTTTCAACGATTTTTGTAGTTCATTCCAGTCATTGGCAGCAGAGAACTGGAAGGAAAGGCGGCCAAAATAGGAATTGGCTTTGGGGGTGACCAGTGAGATATACCTGCTGGAGCGAGTGCTACTGGTAGGTGCTGCTATGGTTACCAGCGAGCTGAGATAAGGCGGGGCTTTACCTAGCAGGGACTTGTAGATGACCTGGAGCCAGTGGGTCTGGCGACGAGTATGTAGCGAGGGCCAGCCGACTAGAGCATACAGCTCGCAGTGGTGGGTGGTATAAGGGGCTTTGGTGACAAAGCGGATGGCACTGTGATAGACTGCATCCAGTTGCTGAGTAGAGTATTGGAAGCTGTTTTGTAGATGACATCGCCAAAGTCGAGGATCGGTAGGATAGTCAGTTTTACTGGCGCAAGTTTGGCAGCGCCAGTAAAATGAAGGAGTGAAGGAGTGAAGGAGGCTTTGTTGCGAAATAGAAAGCCGATTCTAGACTTAATTTTGGATTGGAGATGTTTAATGTGAGTCTGGAAGGAGAGTTTACAGTCTAGCCAGACATCTAGGTATTTGTAGGTGTCCACGTATTCTCGGGCAGAGCCGTCCAGGGCAGTGATGATAGTCGGGTGGGCAGGTGCAGGCAGCGAACGGTTGAAAGCATGCATTTGGTTTTACTAGCGTTTAAGAGCAGTTGGAGGCCATGGAAAGAGTGCTGTATGGCATTGAAGCTCATTTGGAGGTTAGTTAACACAGTGTCCAAAGAAGGGCCAGAAGTATACAGAATGGTGTCGTCTGCATAGAGGTGGATCAGAGAATCACCAGCAGCAAGAGTGACATCATTGATGTATACAGAGAAGAGTGTCGGCCCAAGAATTGAACCCTGTGGCACCCCCATAGAGACTGCCAGAGGCCCGGACAACAGGCCCTTAACACACTAAACTCTGTCGGAAAGTTGGTAGTTGGTGAACCAGGCGAGGCAATCATTAGAGAAACCAAGGCTGTTGAGTCTGCCGATAAGGATGTGGTGATTGACAGAGTTGAAAGCCTTGGCCAGGTCAATGAATACGGCTGCACAGTAATGTCTCTTATTGATGGCGGTTATGATATCATTTAGTACTTTGAGCGTGGCTGAGGTGCACCCGTGACCAGCTCGGAAAACGGATTGCACAGCGGAGAAGGTACGGTGGGATTCGTGGTGGTCAATGATCTGTTTATTAACTAGGCTTTCGAAGACTTTAGAGAGGCAGGGCAGGATTGATGTAGGTCTATAGCAATTTGGGTCTAGGGTGTCACCCCCTTTGAAGAGAGGGATGACCGCGGCAGCTTTCCAATCTTTTGGGATCTCGGACGACACCAAAGAGAGGTTGAGCAGACTGGTAATAGGAGTTGCAACAATGAAAGCAGATAGTTTTAAAAAGAGAGGGTCCAGATTCCAGCTGATTTGTACGGGTCCAGATTTTGCAGCTCTTTCAGAACATCTGCTATAAGGATTTGGGTGAAGGAGAAGCTGGGAAGGCTTGGACAAGTAGCTGCTGTTGGCCAGGGTTGGGGTAGCCAGGAGGAAAGCATGGCCAGCCGTAGAGAAATGCTTGTTGTGAAATTTTCGATTATCATATATTTATCGGTGGTGACCGTGTTACCTAGCCTCAGTGCAGTGGGCAGCTGGGAGGAGGTGCTATTGTTCTCCATGGACTTGACAGTATCCCAAAACTTTTTGGAGTTAGAGCTACAGGATGCAAATTTCTGTTTGAAAAAGCTAGCCTTTGCTTTCCTGACTGATTGCGTGTATTGGTTCCTGACTTCCCTGAACAGTTGCATATCGCGGGGGCAATTCGATGCAATAGCAGTCCGCCAGAGGATGTTCTTGTGCTGGTCAAGGGCAGTCAGGGCTGTATCTGTTCTTAGTTCTACGTCTTTTGAAAGGGGCATGCTTATTTAAGATGGTGAGGAAGTTGCTTTTAAAGAACGACCAGGCAGTGTTTTAGGGAGCGTTTGACAGTGATAAGGGGTGGTCGTTTGACCGCGGGCCCATAGTGGATGCAGGTGGTGGTCGCTGAGATCCTGATTGAAAACAGCAGAGGTGTATTTGGAGGGCAAGTTGGTCAGGATAATATCTATGAGGGTGCCCATGTTTACAGATTTAGGATTGTACCTGGTGGGTTCCTTGATGATTTGTGTGAGATTGAGGGCATCTAGCTTAGATTGTAGGACTGCCGGGGGGTTAAGCATATCCCAGTTTAGGTCACCTAACAGAACGAACTCTGAAGATAGATGGGGGGCAATTAATTCACATATGGTGTCCAGGGCACAGCTGGGAGCTGAGGGGGGTCTATAGCAGGCAGCAACAGTGAGAGACTTATTTCTGGAGAGATTAATTTTTAGAATTAGAAGTTCAAACTGTTTGGGCATAGATCTGTAAAGTATGACAGAACTTGCAGGCTATTTCTGCAATAGATTGCAACTCCTCCCCCTTTGGCAGTTCTATCTTGGCGGAAAATGTTATAGCTGGGTATGGCAATCTCAGACTTTTTGGTGGCCTTCCTAAGCAAGGATTCAGACACAGCCAGGACATCAGGGTTGGTGGGGTGTGCTAAAGCAGTGAGTAAAACAAACTTAGGGAGGAGGCTTCTGATGTTAACATGCATGAAACCGAGGCTTTAACGGTTACAGAAGTCAACAAAAGAGAGTGCCTGGGGCCTGGGAATAGGTGTGGTGCTGGGGGCTACAGGGCCTGGGTTTACCTCCACATCACCCGAGGAACAGAGGAGGAGCAGGATGAGGGTACAGCAAAAGGCTATCAGAACAGGTCGTCTAGTGTGTTGGGAACAGAGGCACCTGTATAAACAGTTATGGTAATGTGGCTGTATTGTCTTTCATGAGGTAATGTGGTTGTATAGATGGGGTGGCAGATAGCCTAGTGGTTAGAGCGTTGGACTTGTAACCGCAAGGTTGCAAGGTCGAATCCCTGAGCTGACAAGGTAGAAATCTGCCCCTGACAGTTAACCCACTGTTCCTTGGCTGTCAAAATAAGAATTTGTTCTTAACTGACTTGCCTAGTTAAATAAAGGTAAAAAAAACAGACTGGGTCATAGCTGGCTTCTCCACTGACTGTTTACACGTTCTCCAAAACATGGATTTTGTTCAGTTCTCAAGTTCTGTGATGTAGAAGAAGTTCCTTTATTCTCTCTATGTGTCTCATGCTGTATGGTCATGGTATGGAAAAGCCCTTGAATGAGTAGGTGTTCTAAAACCTTTGACCGGTAGTGTACATGCATCTCTGAAACACAACCTGGCTTGAGAATAGAGGTGTAACTACAGACCCTGGTTCGATTCCAGGCTGTATCACAACTGGCCGTGATTGGGAGTCCCATAGGGTGGCGCACAATTGGCCCAGCGTCGTGTGGGTTTGGCTGGGGTAGGCTGTCATTGTAAATAAGAATTTGTTTGTTAAATAAAAAATAGTCAGGCTTGGAGGATGATACCTGCCCACAGTGCTCGGCAATTGGTCAGTTAGAGATGAGCTGTTCTTCACATTAACAACTTGCCCTAAAGAGAAATATAGTTTGAAAGAATTAAGGACTTTCATTTCAGCTCATGGGTATACTGTAGTTGTATATGTGTGTGTATGTCAGAGGAGGCTGGTGGGAGGAGCTATAGGAGGACGGGCCTAATGTAATGGCTGGAATGGAATTAATGGAATGGAACTCAAACGTGGTTTCCATATGTTTGATGTGCTTGATATTGTTCCATTTATTCTGTTCCAGCCATTACAATGAGCCTTCTTCCTATAGACGGGTTTGCTGACAACGTCACAAAAACAATGCGCGTGCTTCCCCCTCTCTGTAAAAAATGGCGCCAGAAGAAATGGCAGCAGTTGTACGGGCGCCCAACCAATTGTGCTATTATGTGTTTTCTTCCCGTGTTATTTGTAACTTATTTTGTAAATAATGTTTCTGCAACCGTATCTTACGTCAAAAAGGAGCTGCTGGATATCAGGACAGCGATCACTCACCTCGGATTAGACAAAGATTTTTTCTTCAACAAGCAAGACGCACATAACATTCTCCAAGCTACCGGCAGGGCTAACATCCCAGTTATCGTCAAGACTAAGAGACGCAGATACAGAGGACGCAGAGCCGGATGCCTCGTGAGGACCTGCCGAAGGTGAGTGGGAAAGCTGCCGTTATCGTCAATATTACTTGCCAACGTGCAATCATTGGACAATAAACTAGACGAGGTACGATCACGAATATCCTACCAACGGGACATAAAAAACTGTAATATCTTATGTTCACGGAAATCGTGGCTGAATGACGACATGGATATTCAGCTAGCGGGATATACACTGCACCGGCAAGATAGAACAGCACACTCCGGTAAGACGAGGGGGGGCAGTCTGTAAACAACAGCTGGTGCACGAAATCTAAAGAAGTCTCTAGATTTTGCTCGCCTGAAGTAGAGTATATTGTGATAAATTGCAGGCCACACTACTTGCCTAGAGAGTTTTCAGCTATACTTTTCGTGGCGGTTTATTTACCACCACAGACAAATGCTGGCACTAAGACCGCATTCAGTCACCTGTATAAGGAAATAAGCAAACAGGAAACCACTCATCCAGAGGCGTCGCTCCTAGTGGCCGGAGACTTTAATGCCGGGAAACTTAAATCAGTTCTACCAAATTTCTATCAACATGTTAAATGTGCAACAAGAGGGAAAAAAAAATTCTAGATCACCTGTACTCCACACACGCGTACAAAGCTGTACTCCAGAGACAGGTACAAAGCTCTCCCTCGCCCTCCATTTGGTAAATCCGACCACAACTCTATCCTCCTGATTCCTGCTTACAAGCAACAATTAAAGCAGGAAGCACCAGTGACTCGGTCTATAAAAAAAGTGGTCAGATGAAGCAGATGCTAAACTACAGGACTGTTTTGCTATCACAGACTGGAACATGTTCCGGGATTCTTCCGATGGCATTGAGGAGTACACCACATCCGTCACTGGCTTTATCAATAAGTGCATTGAGGACTGTGTCCCCACAGTGACTGTACGTACATACCCCAACCAAAAGCCATGGATTACAGGCAACATTTGCACTGAGCTAAAGGGTAGAGCTGCCGCTTTCAAGGTGCGGGACTCTAACCCGGAAGCTTAAAAGAAATTCTGCTGTGCCCTGCGACGAACCATCAAACAGGCAAAGCGTCAATACAGGGCTAAGATTGAATCATACTACACCGGCTACGACGCTCGTCTTATGTGGCAGGGCTTGCAAACTATTACAGACTACCAAGGGAAGCACAGCCGCGAGCTGCCCAGTGACATGAGCCTACCAGATGAGCTAAATCACTTCTATGCTGGCTTCGAGGAAAGCAACACTGAGGCATGCATGAGAGCATCAGCTGTTCCGGACGACTGTGTGATCACGCTCCCTGTAGCCGACGTGAGTAAGACCTTTAAACAGGTCAACATACACAAGACTGCGGGGCCAGACGGATTACCAGAAATTGGAATCTGATTGATTGATTGCTTCTGTGGACAGGTGTCTTTTATACAGGTAACAAACTCCCTTTAAGAGTGTGCTCCTAATCTCAGCTCGTTACCTGTATAAAAGACACCTGGGAGACAGAAATCTTTCTGATTGAGAGGGGGTCAAATACTTATTTCCCTCATTAAAATGCAATTCCATTTATGACATTTTTCACATGCGTTTTTCTGGATTATTTTGTTGTTATTCTGTCTCTCACTGTTCAAATAAACCTACCATTAAAATTATAGACTGATCATTTCTTTGTCAGTGGGCAAATGTACAAAATCAACAGGGGATCAAATACTTTTTTCCCTCACTGTACACCATCATTAAGTTTGCAGACGACACAACAGTGGTAGGCCTAATCACCGACAATGACGAGACAGCCTATAGAGAGGAGGTCAGAGACCTGGCCGGGTGGTGCCAGAATAACAACCTATCCCTCAACGTAACCAAGACTAAGGAGATGATTGTGGACTACAGGAAAAGGAGGACCGAGCACTCCCCCATTCTCATCAACGGGGCTAATGTGGAGCAGGTTGAGAGCTTCAAGTTCTTTGGTGTCCACATCACCAACAAACTAGAATGGTCCAAACACACCAAGACAGTCGTGAAGAGGGCACGACAAAGCTATTCCCCCTCAGGAAACTAAAAGGATTTGGCATGGGTCCTGAGATCCTCAAAAGGTGATGGTTGCATCACTGCCTGGTACGGCAATTGCTCGGCCTCCGACCGCAAGGCACTACAGAGGGTAGTGTGTACGGCCCAGTACATCACTGGGGCTAAGCTGCCTGCCATCCAGGACCTCTACACCAGGCGGTGTCAGAGGAAGGCCCTAAAAATTGCCAAAGACCCCTGCCACCCCAGTCATAGACTGTTCTCTCTACTACCGCATGGCAAGCGGTTTTGTACGTTTGGGCTACCCGAGTGCCAAGTCTAGGACAAAAAGGCTTCTCAACAGTTTGAACAGGTAATCAAATGGCTACCCGGACTATTTGCATTGTGTTGGCCCCCCCCCCAAACCCTCTTTCACGCTGCTGCTACTCTCTGTTTATCATATATGCATAGCCACTTTAACTATACATTCATGTACATACCACCTAAATTGGCCCGACCAACCAGTGCTCCCGCACATTGGCTAACCGGGCTATCTGCATTGTGTCCCGCCACCCACCACCCGCCAACCCCTCTTTTACGCTACTGCTACTCTCTGTTCATCATATATGCTTTCACTTTAACCATATCTACATGTACATACTACCTCAATCAGCCTGACTAACAAGTGTCTGTATGTAGCCTCGCTACTTTTATAGCGTTGCTACTGTTATTTTTCCCTGTCTTTTTACTGGTGTTTTTATTTATTTACTTACCTATTGTTCACCTAATACCTTTTTTTGCACTATTGTTTAGAGCCTGTAAGTAAGCATTTCACTGTAAGGTCTACACCTGTTGTATTCGACGCACGTGACAAATAAACGTTGGTTTGATTTGATTTGAAGGCTGTTTTTTGTTATGGTTCTGGATGGCCAGATAGCTATCAACAATGACAAGAAACTGTTTCAGCTCATTTGATCTTGTTCTTGATACCTTGTTTTGTTTTGAGGTGTTTTTAATGATGTCACGTCTATGCTAATATGTATAATATTTGCTAGCTAGCTAACCAACAACGGTAACAATGTTTTTGACAGACAATAAGTGCTCATTGTGCAACTTTAAACATTGGAGACAAAATCTAGTTTACCTGTTATCAACAATTTAAACCAACCCCGTCTGTTTTGCCCCCGTAGTTGTGCACATGTCAGTTGTGTTGCTACAATAAACAACCATCCCATCTATAGCTCCTCCCACCAACCTCCTCTGGCGTCCGTGTATTTGTGTATTGTGTGTGAGTGCATGCTGTGTGCGTGTGTGTGTGCGTGTGTGTGTGCGTGTGTGTGTGCGTGTGTGTGTGTGTGTGTGTGTGTGTGTGTGTGTGTGTGTGTGTGTGTGTGTGTGTGTGTGTGTGTGTGTGTGTGTGTGTGTGTGTGTGTGTGTGAGAGAATGTGATGTTGCGGCTTTGGTTATTTCTTTATTGTCCAGAGAGTGGTACCAGGAGCTCTTAGATCATGAGAACACACCATGTGGCTGAGGACAGGGGAAGACACACACAGGCACACACGCACACACACACACACACACTTCCTCAGAGACTTACAGAGTGTGTGGTCATTGACCAGTCAGAGCAGGTGGAGGCAGACGTGGACCACTGTAGACAGATCTCGGTGTGGCAGGAGTGACAGTATGGACACCCATACCTCATCAGGAAGAGACAGCCACTATACACTGCCCTCTACAGACTGGGGGGAGAGAGTGGACACTACTGATTACTCAAAGCGCACACCAGTCAGTGCACCAGACTCAACTATCACAATACTGACATACATAACCATTGCTCAGCTGTTTGACTGTATAATGGTCAGAAATGAAATATGGTACTCTGGAGAATAAAAATGTACTTTGAGAGCCCTCATCACAGGAATATTGTTTGCATTAGTATTCACCGCAGTGCCTAAAGATAAACAAAATTCTTTACATTAGACATGAGTGATAGTGATACAAACATCAAAGCTTCACCATCATTGCATCATTTCTGATTCATTTATTACAAAAAACGGTGTGTGTGTGTAATGAACACGATGGGAGACAGAGAGCTGGTTTCAAGCGCAGGGCGCAGCAGGTGTTTATTTGTAAAGGACCACAGGAGGAGGCAGGTAGCTGGGTCCAGGGGCAGGCAGAAGGTCATACACAGGGGGTCCAATAGGGCAACAGTACAGGCAGGGAAAAGGCTAATAACGTTGTCCGGGAGATCAGGCAATAGATTGATAACAGGAAATCCGATAGGCTAAAGTACAGGCAGCGAATAGTCAAAAGCCGTCGTTAGTGAGGCAAGCAAAAACTATCATACACGGGAGGATTCAATTACGGGAAAAACAGCACTCCAAATAGAAGTGTGTCACAAAACAAACAATACCTCACAATGACGGGGTGCAAAGAACTGAACTAAATAGTGTGGGATAATGACATACAGGTGTGTGAACAGGTGATCAGAATTCAGGTGATTGGGGTCTGGAGAGGGAGCTGCGTTCAGGGGATCTATGTGTTTGAGAGTGTGAGTTGGAAGCAGACGTTACAGTGTGTTTGTGTGTGAGTGTGTGGGAGGGCGCAAGTGGGATCTCTTCCTGTCTTAATCCAGGAAGAGTCTTATGACTAGGTTGTGAGGGTCTAAATTAATTTCAAACCAAGATTCCCAAAAACATAACATGTATTATTTGAGTTCTTCAACCTTTTTTGCACTGCATTACTTTTTGTGCATGATTCTTGTATAACTTTACAATCTAAAGAACTGGGTTCTATAATGACTGGTGACTTTCACTTAAAGTTATAACAAGAGTGGTTTATTTAACTTGTTAATGAATTACTGTGCTAGAAACTTTACACTTTATACTTCATAAAGGGTTTAGAACTAGTTTATAGACTGTTTATGAATCAGTGATTATTTAACTTGTGAGCTATCTATTTACTACTGATTAATAAAGTATCTATAAACTAAACTAACTACTATTTATTCTACTAAAAATGTCTTATAAACAATTTACAAACTCTTTATAAAATATAACTAAATGTAAAGTATTAGCGTTAAGATATATTCTTAAAATCACAAGTGGCCACCAACAAGTCATACCAAGTCACACTTCGTGACAATCCATCTCACAGGTTCCACATACGATATCATTTGCATCATTAATCTAGTGTAGGTGGTGGTCTGCGTCTACAGCAGGAATGTTCAGGTAGGGACTTCCGTTTAGACACTACACCTGCTGAGTGGGGAGCTGGCAGCCAAAGGGAAAATATGTCTGTCTGCAGTATCTCTAGAGGTCAGGCCAGCGGTATATTCACTAGGAACCAAATGGAATGAAATTGGCCAAAACAGGCAGGGACTAACCTGATCTTGTCCAATAAGAAATGCCAGTTTTCACTGCAAAATGTTTTCTGTTGCAAAAATGTTTTGCTATGTGAAGCACAGGAGGTTGGTGGCACCTAAATTGGGGAGGACTGGCTTGTGATAACACATTCAAACACATCAAGTTTGTGTATTTAATCATCATGAGGGGAAAGAAACAGTGAAAGTCAATGGACGAAAGCTGAAAATGAGCATTGATACAAGCATTGGAAGGAGAAGCCCTGTTCAAGAGAACGTTTGCCACACAGGAATGGAACTTAAAGAGACTAAGAAAAAGTGATGCTTATGCTCAGACTACGCCACTACAGTGTGTAGGTTACTTCGAAGCAGAGCTAGTGTGGAATAAAAGAGCAACAAAAGGCCAGATCTTTGTGATCAGAGGAAATGTAGAAGCATTGCTGGCAAAGTAAAACATGTTTTGACTTGAAAATACTTCGCACAAGAGATAATGTCAATTCAGTAGAGCAATCACCAGGCAGATTTCTGGAGCTAGCACAGGAGTATGAATCCCTTTTCCAAGGACTTGGACATATCAATGGATACAGTCACAAAGTTACGGCGAATAAGCAAATAGCCCTTGTAGCTCAAGGCCTGAGACGCATTCCTTATCCAATCCTGGAAGCTGTCAATCAAGAACTAGACAAGATGTTAGATGATGATATCATCGAAGTAGTGAATGAAGCATCAGAATGTATTTCCAATATTCTCCTAATTCCAAAGAAAGACACAAAAGAAGTCAGAGTTTGTGCTGACTTACGAGAACCGAACAAAGCTGTCATACGAGAACGACACCCAGTTCCCACAGTAGACAGTATACTGCAAGAAATGCAAGGAGCGAAAGTCTTTGCAAAACTGGACGCGAGAAAAGGATTTTGCCAAGTTGAACTAGAATCAAGAAACCTAACAGCATTCATCACACACAGATGATGCTACAGATTCAAGAAAGTTCCATTCAGATTATCAATCGCACCTGAGGCCTACCAGAAAGCCATGGACGTTATGCTATGTGGATTACAAGGCGTAGTTTGCTACATGGACAATGTTGTTGTCTAGTGAACTGGAACAGAGACTGAGAAAAGTCTTCCAAGACAGAGGAGTGACACTTAACAAGGCAAAATGCATCCTTGGACTAAAGCAGATTGAAATCCTTGGACATGTTGTCACGTCTGCTCCCGCTCTTCCCTCCCCCTGGCGCTTGAGGGCGCCAGGTTACTCTGCATCACGCGTTCCTGCCATCCATCATTACGCACACCTGCCTTCCCTCGTCACGCGCATCAGCGATATTGGACTCACCTGGACTCACTCATCACCTGTTTATTACCTCCTCTCTATTTGTCTGTTCCCCAGGTCTGTTCCCCGCTGCTGCATTCATTGTCTTTTGTTTGTAGATTAGTTTGCTGACGCTGTTCCTGTCTCATGCCATGTCCGTTACTTATTAAATGTTTTTACGCCCCGTACCTGCTTCGTCTCTCCAGGGTCATTCCATGTGACACATGTAAGTCATGGCAGAAGGGATAAAACCAGACTCACAAAAAGTTGAGGCCTCAGGAAAAGCACCAAGACCAGAGAATGCAAGAGAACTACAATCATTCCTGTGGACATGTGCATTTCTCATGAATTTCATACCAAACCACGCAAACCTCTCAGAACCACTACGGAAACTGATCAGAAAAGAACAAGAGTGGGAATGGACATCCGAAACAGAGCAATCATCTAGAGAAATGTAAAGAGCCCTGACTATTGAACCATGTCTAACATACTTAAAACTAGTTGTACCAACAGTAGTGATTAGTGACACAAGCCCAGTCGGACTTGGAGTTATATTGCTACAGCAACAGAAAAAGGGACAGAACAAGCCAATCGCTTATTGAAGTCGTTCACTGACTCCTACAGAGCGAAGATACTCTCAGATCGAGCAAGAAGCTCTTGGGTGTGTGTGGGCAGTAGAACACTTAAGAACTTGTCTATATGGAGACAAGTTTGTAATACAAACTGATCACAAACCACTGATCTACATGTTGAATCCTGAGAAGTTGATGCTGTGTCCACCGAGAATTCAAAGACTTGGACTCAGACATACGACTACAGAACCATACGACTACAGAATTTAGCACATTGTGGGAAAAACAAAACATTGCAGATTCCTTATCTCGACTTCTCTTACCTGAAACTGAAGAAAATGTATACGTTGACTATTATGTGCAGAGAGTGCTTTCAGTTAGCACACAGAACGTACCTGCATTGACAACCGAGGATCTGAAAGAAGCAACAAAACAGGATAAAAACTTGACAAATTTGATTCAAATTGTGGAAACAGGAAAATGTACAAATCCAGTTCCAGAGGATTTACAGCCACACAACAGATACTTAAAAGGAAGCCAGTGTAGAGAGGCTAGCACTGGAGTCTTGATATGTTCGGGTCAGTAGCGGGACTGACGCTGTTAGTTTCATAGAAAGGGGTTTCAGTCCCTCTCAAAGCGGAAAATGTATCATCGGAAGCAGAGTCCACTCCGAACGTTGATGATTTGTTTCCCTAGACGTCCGCGGTGCTTGTGGAAGTGTCTGAAGGACAAGAGAAGAATCTTAGCGACAGCATCACATGACTACAAGGAGGAGGGAAGTTGCTCACTCACAGGGACTGCTGGCTCGAAATCATGAAAATAATAGTCAATCAGATATCGTAATATCTGCTTGAGTCAGATTCTGCACCAAGAGGTGTTGAAACATATTTTTCCCAAGGGGTCCTTTCGACAGGTACTCCTTGTGGATGACTGCATTGCAGCCAGCGTTTGGAGAAGACAGTGTGATCAGTGGAGACAGCACGGTTACCTGTGATCATACTTGGTTGGTTTTCCAAATCTTTAGGATCAAACGATCCATTAAGTTTTCAGTTTCGAGGCTGGTAACATACACAGGGTGAACAAACGATACGTCTTGGAAGGTAGTTTCAGCATGAGTCGGATTGTGAGAGGCGAGGTAGTGAAACCTCGAAATTTAGTGTCGCATCGTTTCGTTTTTGACCAATGTTTAGCTGGGTTCAAAGCCCTTTGGAGATCATTGAAGAATGTTTGAGAGATAAGCGATATTGTCAAGCCTGTATCAATTAGCACATCACAGTTTAAGCAGTCTTCCAGGACTGTTTTGAGGTATGGCCTGTTTGAGTTGCATTTTGGGGTCATAATCCCAACAAAGTGGAGTGATTGTTCGCAACGGCGTGATGTGTCATTTGTGTTCATCGTGAAAACAGATCGACCTATCGGAGTTTGATTGGAATCCACTATTGCGATGTTGCTTACATTGTGCGTTGCTACATTTGTATCTGAGTCTATAGTCAAAGCCCATGGGCTTGTTTCTTGATAGAGCGGGCCCTGGATAGGGTATTGAGTGAGAGCGGGGGGTAATTTGATCGTTTACGTCCTCGCAAATGGTGTTAATTTCTGCGAACCTGTTGTCCGGCAAATCCACGACTAGTCATGGTGACTCATCTTAGCTGACAAAACACTGGTTAGTTGTTATTTTTGCTCACAGGGATTCATCTACCCCTCCAACCTCAGTATAGCCTATTCAGTTTATACCTAATTGATCAGAAAATTATCTACATATCTACATATCTACATTATAAGTATAGATAGGCATATAACTTGTATTATTATTATGACATGGTAATAACCACCCAAAAGTGAATTTCTCATATTTATTGCATAATAATGTGAATTTCTCTATTCTGACTGGTTAAAATGCTTCAGAGACAGTGAATACCGGTTTCCCATAGGCATAAAAAACTAGTGGGACTGAAGTTTTTCATATCATGCACAAGGAGATGTCGCTTCAAGGGTGTGGTTGAAACTGAGTTTGCACACATATCAACCTGAAAATAACACAATTTATATTTAATCCCTACCTGAGTATGTGTGTGTGTGTGTGCGTGTTTGTGTGCGCGCGCACGTGCATGCATGTGTGTGTGTGAGAGAGCGAGAAAGGGGGACATCATCAGAGACAGGTTTATAGTTATCTGCTGTTAAACTGTTCCTGATGTTTGTACAGATTCACAACCAATACGCAGACCATGTCAAACTAAGCGCCTCTGTGTTCATGTACAGTACCAGTCAAAAGTTTTTCTTTATTTTTACTATTTTCTACAATGTAGAATAATAGTGAAGACATCAAAACTATGAAA
The DNA here is from genome assembly GCA_030435695.1 of Brachymystax lenok tsinlingensis. Classification (NCBI taxonomy): domain Eukaryota; kingdom Metazoa; phylum Chordata; class Actinopteri; order Salmoniformes; family Salmonidae; genus Brachymystax; species Brachymystax lenok. Next base: position 45,059,453 of record CM059807.1, on the reverse strand, counting down.
TAACACATATGGAATCATATAGTAACCCAAAAATGTTTTTGAGATTCTTCAAAGTAGCCACCCTTTGCCTTGATGACAGCTTTGCACACTCTTGGCATTCTCTCAACCAGCTTCATGAGGAATTATTTTACAACAGTCTTGAAGGAGTTCCCACATATGCTGAGTTTTTCCTTCACTCTGCAGTCCAACTCATCCCAAACCATCTCAATTGGGTTGAGGCCGGTTGATTGTGGAGGCCAGGTAATCTGATGCAGCACTCCATCACTCTCCTTTTTGGTCAAATAGCCTTTACACAGCCTGGAGGTGTGTTGGGTCATTGTCCTGTTGAAAAACAAATGATAGTCCCACTAAGCGCAAATCATATGGGATGGCTTATCGCTGCGGTAGCCATGCTGGTTAAGTGTGCCTTCAATTCTAAATAAATCACCTACAGTGTCACCAGCAAAGCACCCCCACACCATCACACCTCCTCCGCCATGCTTCACGGTGGGAACCACACGTGGAGATCATCCGTTCACCTCATCGGTGTCTCACTAGGACACAGCGGTTGGAACCAAAAATCTAAAATTTGGAATCAGACGAAAGGACAGATTCCCACCAGTCCATTGCTCAAACTTCTTGGCCCAAGCAAGTCTCTTCTTATTATTGGTGTCTTTTAGTAGTGTTTTCTTTGCAGCAATTCGACCATGAAGGCCTGATTCACGTGGTCTGCTCTGAACAGTTGATGTTTAGATGTGTCTGAACTCTGAAGCATTTAATTGGGCTGCAATCTGAGGTGCAGTTAACTCTAATGAACCTATCCTCTGCAGCAGAGGTAATTCTGGGTCTTTCTTTCCTGTGGCGGTCCTTATGAGAGCCAGTTTCGTCATAGCGCTTGAAAGTTTTTGCGACTGCACTTGAAGAAACTTTCAGTTCTTGAAATGTTCCGGATTTACTGACCTTCATGTCTTAAAGTAATGAACTGTCATTTCTCTTTGCTCTCCTGCTTAAACCTGCTTTAAATATCTAGTGTAAATGCTAAGTAAATCAGCACATTCTACACTTTAATCATTCCGATAGTGTTTCACAGCTTATTCTCCAGTGTTAAATTGACACGGACAGTGTTAAATTTAACACTGGTCCAGTGTCTATATGGGTACACACTTTTTAGTGTTAAATTAAAACATCCATGACTGTATTTGTTTGTGACAAAGACATGGTTGTTGCAGTCATCAACAACCAGTCCTGTGACCTTCACCAAGTGAGATTCGAAGCAGTTGTGTTATTATTGAAATGTGATTATGCAGCACAAATCAAATAAAAAAAATGTTCCACATGCATATGGTTAGCAGATGTTAATGCGAGTGTAGCGAAATGTATCTGATAACACCTTATTCTGTGGGCCTAATTTTACCCTAATACAGTGGCCTGAAACTCAAGGTTTTCAGGCCTGCAAGTCACAATGATGTGTAATTCCTATTGGAATCCAGCCAGAGTGGGGATACCAAACATTTTGCATTTTTTCACTGCAACCTGCATTCAGAATGACTGCCGGGTTGGGAACACTAATATATGAGACTACCTAAACGATCTCCTTTGAGATTGGGTTAGGTGCATACGCCTCCACCTACTGTACTAGAGTGTAATACAGAATTGGGAAAAAGGAAAATTACCCTAACAACTATTAGCCCTCACAAAAAAAAAAAAAAAAAAAATCCACTATTAAACCCTATCTAATCCTACTCCAGGCCAACAGTCTTGGTTGACAGAACCCAACCACTCAACACCCCCTGCAAATCTTCTGCAGTAATTCATCGCAATCCTATGTACTTCTCTACCGTTACCACCACAACCTCTATTTTCTGTGACTTAGTTCCATTTCTGCAGTACAGTTGACAGCCATGGCTATGAACGCTAAGAAACCCACCTTACTGAAGCAGATATTATTCCCATCCTTCTCTTTTGGGGTGGCAGGAATCCTAGTGGTTAGAGCATTGGGCCAGTAACCGAAAGGTTGCTGGATCGAATCCCCCGAGCTGACAAGGTAGAAATCTGTTGTTCTGCACCTGAACAAGGCACTGTTCCCTGGTAGGCCGTCATTGTAAATAAGAATTTGTTCTTAACTGACTTGCCTAGTTAAATAAAGGTAAAATAAAAAATTGGTCTCTGCGTACTTAGTATTTGGCATGTGTATATACTATATTATAAATACATCATATGTGACTCGTAATAAGACTTGTCAGGACCCGGTAACGAACTCGGGTCTCCCGGTGTGAGAACCAGTCACTTAGCACCCTGAGCCACAAGTAGTCGGCAGAACCCAGAAGATGAGGCAGACACAGCCGTAATAGAGATGGTGTATTTAATAATGACAAAAATAGAATGAACTTCAGGCAAAAAGAATCCACCAAGACAAAAAGGTAAATCCACATGGAAAGAAGGAACAGCAAGAAATAGTCTCAAAAGAAAAATCCAAAAATAACAATACCCAAAACAAAGTTCCACAAAAGTTGTCTCAAAAGAATAATCCAAAAATAAACAATACCCAAAACAAAGTTCCACAAGCGAGTCCAACTGGCGCAAACCACGTACACAGCTTCACTGAGGCAGGGTGCTGACATTCAAACACAGAGCAAAGAACTAAGGAAAACTAAGGGTTTAAATACATACAAGGGAATCGAGGCACAGGTGCAATTAATAACTGGAAACAAGGGAAAAAGAAAAGAAAGGACCAGACAAAAAAAACACAATGGGAGCCTCTAGTGGTCAAAAACCGGAAAACACCCGGCCAAATGTTGACAAAGACTAAGCAATTAGCCTATTACAATGTTTATCTGACGCCATAAAGATAACTCAAATATACGTGCACGCATTAGGCAATGAGTTGACGTAGACTAGCAAAGAATTGGTCTGAGAATGCATGAACAAAGAGCGGCTAGGAAATTCGAATTTATCATACAACCTTCCTCCATGGACTGGAAATGGACCTTTCAAAACAAGACCATTGACCAATCAAATGATACCAAGTTTACAGTGTAACCTGACCACCAAGGCCCAATCTCCACCGGGTGTCACAGCATCTAAGAGCTTGTGTGGGGGATGAGACCAATGTAAATGAGACAGAATTCCTGAGAAGACCATAAAACCTTTTTGAGAGTAATTTAGAGTTCACCCTGTACAAATCAAATCAACTCAAATCAAATTGTATTTGTCACATGCGCCAAACACAACAGGTGTAGACCTTACAGTGAAATGCTTACTTACAAGCCCTTAACCAGCAATGCAGTTTTAAGAAAATACCCCCCAAAAAGTAAGAGATAAGAATAACAAATAATTATAGATCAGCAGTAAATAACAGTAGCGGTGCTATATACAGGGGGTGCCGGTACAGAGTCACTGTCAATGTGAGGGGGAACCGGTGTTGAGGTAACTGAGGTAATATGTACATGTAGGAAGAGCTATTAAAGTGACTATGCATAGATAATAACAGAGAGTAGCAGCAGCGTTCCAGAGGGGGACCAACGCAAATAGTCTGGGTAGCCATTTGATTAGCTGTTCAGGTGTCTTATGGTTTGGGGGTAGAAGCTATTTAGGAGCCTCTTGGACCTAGACTTTGGCGCTCCGGTACCGCTTGCCGTGCGGTAGCAGAGAGAACAGTCTATGACTAGGGTGTCCGGAGTCTTTGACAATTTTTTAGGGCCTACCTCTGACACCGCCTGATATAGAGGTCCTGGACGGCAGGAGGCTTGGCCCCGGTGATGTACTGGGCCGTACGCACTAATCTCTGTAGTGCCTTGCAGTCGGAGGCCGAGCAGTTGCCATACCTGGCAGTGATGCAACCCGTCAGGATGCTCTCGATGGTGCAGCTGTAAAACCTTTTGAGGATCTCCGACCGCAAGGCACAACAAGTTACCACAGAGATAATACATCCATATAGATAGCATCAGAGTTATCCTCAGTGAACAAGTTTCAGATATATTAAACATGGATAATATAGTTTTATTCTATCACATTCAATAGCCAGTCCTCTGAATACTGTAATAACGATAAACATTTTGTCCCCTCAGAAGGGCTGAATAGTCCTTTGGCATTGTCCTTGTATTCCTGGACCATTTTCCATGCAGAACTACCACTCGGTTTTCCTACACCTTAATTAAGGTTACTCTACACTCTAATAATTGTACGCCCAAAAGCACCCTGGCAAAAGCCATATGGCATATTTGATAAAGCTTAAAGTACAAAATGAACAAATTAGCGGAGTAGTGAAAGTAACTACTTAGTATTAGTTACTAGATAGTAATTGTTATTAACATTTTAGTCCAATTGGAATTGCACCTATGTAATTATATGGTAATATTGTTTAGAGCCATAGGTTATTACATAGGTGGAACAAGGTATGGGGGAGGGAGGACTGAGGGAGCCATCCTGAAATAACATGTATCACCAAATTGCATTTACTATTTACCTATATTGTTGATACTAAGAGCATTACTATGTAGTTACTATATAACATCAACTTAAGGATAATGTTATCATGTTTTCTATTAAACATCCTCAATCATTCTGTACATGCTGAAGGTGATTTAGTTTTCTATCTTAAGCTTTATTTGAGTTATGGCAGAAGGAAAAATATAAATATGTACATTTAGAATAAATGCTATTGTGTTCAGATTTTAGCAAGCACATTAATACATTACTTTATGTTTTATATGTTAACAGCCAAAACCGTGGACGACATAGCTAAAAAGGTACCAGAAGGCCCTGGCAGCCTATAAAAAGAAGGGAAGCATATCCACTGCTTTCCACAGCATGGGTATGGATTACAACACTGTGGCGATGAGTTCCCCCCTGGCAGAGATCATGCTAGTGGCGCCAGAGTTCCTTAGTTCACAGCCAGCGTTTGACAGCTCCAAAGAGACGCTCAACCAACATGCAAGAAGGATCACCAAAAATGCAAATGCAGAGGTGAGCGACGCTATAAAAGAGGAGGTGTAATGAACTGCTCTCTATCAGTTATAAGTTAAGTTCAAATAAACATTGATTATGCACACTCATTCACTCACATGCACACACACACACACGCACACACACACACTAGGTAGAGAAAGTTAGAGACGAGTTAGAGTGTGTTCCCGATGTAAAAAATGAAAATCCTTTTTTCTGAAATGAGGTGCATGGAACTGTTCCATATCCCCTATAAACATGATTTTGCACACATTTATGTTTAACTGTTCAGGATACAGCATGTTCTGGCTGTAAATTCTAAACAAAAATAAACAAAATATTGTGAGTGAACAGAGCAGTCTGTACACATTCCACGAAAGATAATCACAGAATTTACATTAAGTTGCTTGTTCCTGTGTTTTTTTATTTTATTTTACCGCTATTTTACCAGGTAAGTTGACTGAGACAGGTTCTCATTTACAGCAACGACCTGGGGAATAGTTACAGGGGAGAGGAGGGGGATGAACGAGCCAATTTTAAGCTGGGGATGATTAGGTGACAGTATGAGAGACAGCTTGGGAATTTAACCAGGACACCGGGGTAAACACCCCTGCTCTTACGATAAGTGCCATGGGATCTTTAACGACCTCAGAGTCAGGACACCCATTTAACATCCCATCCGAAAGACGGATGTTCCTGCGTAGAAACATTGTATTTACAATACTTTTTTGTAACGACATTGTAATAACTAAACTTTTGATATAACCTGCAAAATATTTAATTACATTGAAAGTAAATAGTAATTGCAGTTTAAAGTGCTATGACAATGTTTTTCCTAGATTGAGAAGGATTGCCATTGATCACAACTAAAAGTACTCTACTGGGTGTTTGCATCGTTGTAACATAGTAACTACATAGTACTGTAATTACATGAGTAATTCATGATGTGTTTCACTTTACATTAAGTTGCTTGTTCCTGTGTCGAAACATTGTAGTTATGATACTTTTCTTTATAACACCATTGTAATAACTGACATGTTGATATCCTGTGAAATATGTAACTGCATTGAAAGTACATTGTAATTACACTTATAGGTGCTGTCACAACAGTTATTCTACATTGGAGTGTATTTTCCCAATGATTGTAATAAAATGGCCTACTGTTTTTCACTTGATTTGAAGCAGCTTGCTCCGGAGTACCTACATTAACATTATATTATTTTCTACAACATTTCACTTACAATACACTTTTGAAGCCAGAAAAATAAACCCTTAAATCCCTTTTCAAAGGCAGGTACATAGTATTTACAAAGGTTATACCATTATATGTTTCACTTTACATGAAGTTGCTTGCTCCTGGGTATGTACATTATAGTTACATTCATATCCGTTGTAAATACGTTGCTCTTACATTTAATTCAGTACATCTATTTAAGCCAAATAATATAGAAATAAGATAACTGAAGGTGTAGTTAATGATATGAATTAATGTACACTTAAGGTAAAGTGTTACCGCAAAACTTTATTAAAATATCAAGTTTGAGAAGAGCAAATAAACAGTTAGCTGACATTCCCTTTTTATCTATGTTTTGTAGGCAGGCCTATATTATTTTAGACATACTTTGGGCGTGCGTAAAACCCCCTCCATATTATTATTTTTTTTTAACTAGGCAAGTCAGTCAAATTCTTATTTTCAATGATGGCCTAGGAACAGTGGGTTAACTGCCTTGTTCAGGGGCAGAACGACAGATTTTTACCTTGTCAGCTCGGGGGATTTGACCTTGCAACCTTCCGGTAACAAGTCCAACGCTGATGATGTAGGCTACATGTGACCATGCCCATCATGAAGCGAGAGATGAGAACCTTGGTGAATACCGGTGAACCTCGTATTTAGAAGTAATTTTCCTATAACAATTGTTTTCCGTTTCATATTTTTTAAACCCAAGCCCTCTGTAGGCTATTCCCTAGGCCTACTATGACGAAGGCTGGTTCAACAGCATGCTGCCGATTTTATGATATCATTACATTTTAAATATATTTATTGCTTGCTTTTTTGTAGAATTTTATTAAAACTGAACTAATTAGAATGATACACTGTCCTTTAAATTGACCGATTTCCTTATATGAACTGTAAATCAGTCAAATCATTGAAGTTGTTACATGTTGCGTTAAAATGTTTGTTTAGTATACAGTGGGGCAAAAAGGTATTTAGTCAGCCACCAATTGTGCAAGTTCTCTCACTTAAAAAGATGAGAGAGGCCTGTAGTTTTCATCATAGGTACACTTCAACTATGACAGACAAAATGAGGAAAAAAAATCCAGAAAATCACATTGTAGGATTTTTTATGAATTTATTTGCAAATTATGGTGGAAAATAAGTATTTGGTCACATATAAACAAGCAAGATTTCTGGCTCTCACAGACCTGTAACTTCTTCTTTAAGAGGCTCCTCTGTCCTCCACTCGTTACCTGTATTAATGGCACCTGTTTGAACTTGTTATCAGTATAAAAGACACCTGTCCACAACCTCAAACAGTCACACTCCAAACTCCACTATGGCCAAGACCAAAGAGCTGTCAAAGGACACCAGAAACAAAATTGTAGACCTGCACCAGGTTGGGAAGACTGAATCTGCAATAGGTAAGCAGCTTGGTTTGAAGAAATCAACTGTGGGAGCAATTATTAGGAAATGGAAGACATACAAGACCACTGATAATCTTCCTCGATCTGGGGCTCCACGCAAGATCTCACCCGTGGGGTCAAAATGATCACAAGAACGGTGAGCAAAAATCCCAGAACCACACGGGGACCTAGTGAATGACCTGCAGAGAGCTGGGACCAAAGTAACAAAGCCTACCATCAGTAACACACTACGCCGCCAGGGACTCAAATCCTGCAGTGCCAGACGTGTCCCCCTGCTTAAGCCAGTACATGTTCAGGCCCGTCTAAAGTTTGCTAGAGAGCATTTGGATGATCCAGATGAGGATTGGGAGAATGTCATATGGTCAGATGAAACCAAAATAGAACTTTTTGGTAAAAACTCAACTCGTCGTGTTTGGAGGACAAAGAATGCTGAGTTGCATCCAAAGAACACCATACCTACTGTGAAGCATGGGGGTGGAAACATCATGCTTTGGGGCTGTTTTTCTGCAAAGGGACCAGGACAACTAATCCGTGTAAAGGAAAGAATGAATGGGGCCATGTATCGTGAGATTTTGAGTGAAAACCTCCTTCCATCAGCAAGGGCATTGAAGATGAAACGTGGCTGGGTCTTTCAGCATGACAATGATCCCAAACACACCGCCCGGGCAACGAAAGAGTGGCTTCGTAAGAAGCATTTCAAGGTCCTGGAATGGCCTAGCCAGTCTCCAGATCTCAACCCCATAGAAAATCTTTGGATTAAGTATTGAGATAACAAAAGTTTGACCAAATACTTATTTTCCACCATAATTTGCAAATAAATTAAAAATCCTACAATGTGATTTTCTGGATTTCTTTTTCTCATTTCATCTGTCATAGTTGAAGTGTACCTATGGTGAAAATTACAGGCCTCTCTCATCTTTTTAAGTTGGAGAACTTGCACAATTGGTGTAATAACGCTCCATGAGAGTGAGGATCCATTTGCAGTTTTATTACAATCTTGGTCGTACAAACAGGGTCAATCGCCAGCAAACACAACAGCAGGGGTAAGGCAAATCGTAATCCAAGTACAGGCATGAGGTCAGGGCAGGCAGCAAGCTTACAAAAATCAGTCCAGTAAAGAATGTAGTCCAGGGCAGGCAGCAAGAATCAAAAAGGGAAAAACAGTCCAGAGTATAACCACGATATGACAGACACGGGAGAAAACGCTCAGAAATGATCACCAGGGATAACAAGACTTCGCAATGAGAGAAAGAGAGAGAGAGCCTAAATAGTCTGCTTAATGGGAGACAGGTGCAACGGTGATTAGAACCAGGTATGTGGGAATTGTAGTTCAGGGCTTAATACTCAGGAGAGGGTTCCCTCTGGTGGTGAGCAGGAGGAACCGCGGGGAGTCTCGTTTGTGACAATTGGTGGCTGACTAAATACTTTTTTTGCCCCACTGTACCATGTGGGTACATCATTTAAAATTACAGAGTAATTTAAAAATATTGATGGAGAAGAAATTACTTAAATTATAAGAAAGGAAGACGTTCCTAACCAAATACTGTTTGTTATGCATGTTTGTTTTTGTTTCCTGAGTGTGTGTATTGACAAGAGATTTAC